>OY856414.1:548263303-549525803 GCA_963693085.1 Alisma plantago-aquatica | reverse complement strand
CATGATATCTAGAGGCTTGTAATAACCTAGATGTGTTTGGAGGGACCAAGCCCTAAAAAAGAGAAAGAGGATTCTTATACAGATGTATAGATAATATGAGTACCTACCATCTAGGTGAGGGAAAGAGAGTGTCCCAAGATCATGGAGAGATAAGGAATGATAATTTGATGTGAAGTCTTAGACTCAGTTTGGTAGTCCTTATGTGGGGCTCTAAGGGTTGGTTACATGGAAGAGAAAGTTGGGAAGAATATGCCATATCATGTTTTGGTTTAGTACGTGCTTGAAAGGCTAATTCATGTAGTTTAGATAACTAATGCAAAGGAGGTAAATCAGAGGTTCCCATACCAAAGAGGGGAAGTAGTGGTATCTGGTGCATATAGTGCTCACAAGGTTGAGTGAGTTAATAGGAATTAAGCATGGCACCCCCTCAAGTTTTGGGTTAAAGGAAACCCCACTTGGACTGTGAAATATGATAGATGAGCCATTCATATAAGATGGTCTAAAATTGGTTCCACCTTGAGAAATGATGAACAAGTACGACATAATGGAAAACCTACACATGGTTTAATAAGTTGTCTACTTGCTAGCCACATGCATGGGTATAATAATAGGAAATATACCTACATGTGATGATATGAACTTTGGATTCTAGTATGGTTTGTGAACCTGGTGATGCCAATCATTAGTTTTATCTTGTCCTTGGAAAGGACCCTTCTTAAAAGAGTGAGTTCTAAAATCAATTTAAGAACTGCAGTAGCATTAAAAGTCACTTAAAAGAACTTGAGATATTAAGTGCAAAAGCACATAGATTGAGTATGATTCCTTAGACCCAAGTATGACCATCTCTAAGGGACATGAAGAAAAGTCACTATGGAAGTGACCAATAGAATGGGGCATGGCCTATATAGGTAGGTCGCCATGTTTCCCATAAAGGGACATAAGGAAAACTGTGAGTACCAAAGAGATGTTGGAAATTCGGGTGATGATTCTAAAGGATTTAATGTGCTTTAATGTCATAAAAGGAACCATAAGAAAAATGTGTGATGAAATAAATAAAGTTCGATAGAACCCTAAGTCAATCCTAAGGTCAGGTAGGGATGAGACCGATGGGAGTAGTGGAGTTTATTGTTCCCTAAATGCACAAGACCATAGGGTCGGGAGGTAACAACTATGTTTGCCTGAGTCTCATGGGTTAGGAGGTTGGCCACCTTCATGAGTTCATGGAACTTGATGGGTAAATGTGAGAGGCACTCCCTGAATGCATAAGGGTAAGATCACCCCAAAAGTATTAGCACCTTAGAGACCTTGAGGAAATGACTAAGGTTCATGGATAGGAGTTATGATAAGACTCAAAGGTTATGAGAAAAGGTTTCCTATATGTGTGTACATGGAATTGAGGAAATGGTGGTATTCATGGTTTGGAGTCATGAGGAGTATGATTTGACCTATATTTGAAAATAAGATGGTAATGTGTAAATGTACCGTCTCTACTCTTGGAATGGGATGAAGTATGTATTTGGACTAGAGTCAAATGTTTATTTCATCTTGTTATGAGTGTGAGAGATGAGACAGACACATGCCATACTAGGAATAGACATGATATGTGGAATAAATACTTAAGTTGACATCTTTTTATAATTGAGGATTGGAGGAATTACCACTCCCTCATGAGAGAATATTGGATAAATAGTTTGGAGGAAAAGGTGAGCAAGGTAATCGCCAAATTAAGATTTCAAATGGGGATATAATTATCAAGTGGAAGTTGAATTCTATAGGCATGGGATTTGAATCTGGTGACCAAAATAATGGATGCAAGAGCTTGATGTACCTCCTAACTCAGAAGGACCTAAACCTGAGACATGGATGATGGATGGAGTATATGAAGGATTATGATGTCACCATCACCCTGGGAAGACTAAGGTAGTAGCAGATGCACCTAGTTAGAAACAACTCAGTTGTCCAACTATCTTGTCTAGTTAGTAAAGAGAACTGGAGGAATTTTCTAGGTGAACTCTGTAGTTGTTAGAAGACCAGATCTGTGTGGCTAACATCTAGATAAAACAAGACATATTGACCGAGTTGGTAGCTGGCCAATTAGCTAGCCCAGAGCTTGACAAGATGAAAGATTTGTTAGAGAAACCTAAGACACATCTCTTAGTGGGAGTAGATGGTAGAATCTGCTAAAAGAGCCATGTTTGGGTTCCTAAAGATTCACCCTTGAAGAATTGTATCTTGCAAGAAGCTCATGGTTCTAAGTACATGGTACACCTTGGAACTGCCAAGATGTCTAAGGACTTGTAGTGATACTTTTGGTGGCCTAGAAAGAAGAGAGATATAGTGACATATGTGTCTAGTTGTCTCATGTGCCAGATGGTGAAGGTTGAACACCAACGACTCGGTGGATTGCTATAGGTGGTTGAAATTCCTGAGTGGAAATGAGAATGGATCACCTTGGAATTTGTGGTGGGTCTCCCCAAGACTAAGAAAGGTCATGATGCAATATGGGTTGTGGTAGATCGCCTTACCAAGTCAGCACATTTCATAGCATAAAAGATCAATGCTAGGGTGACAAACTTAGATGAACTATATCAGAGAGATAGTTTGACTGCATGGTGTTCCTAGTTTGATAATTTTAGATCGTGACCCAAAGGTCAACTTCCAAGTTGTGGAAGTAAGTAGAAGAAGAACTTGATACCGGGCTAAATTTTAACACAACATATCACCCCCAAATTGATGGATAGTCAGAGAGAACAATTGAGACTTTAGAGGATTTGTTGAGAGAAAGTGTGCTCGATTGGGATGAATCATGGGAGTAGTACCTACCCCTAGCTGAGTTTTGTTATAATAACATCTACTAGGCCAGTACTAGGATGCCTCTGTACGAAGCTCTCTATGGGAGGTTGTGTCGGTCACCACTTCATTGAGATGATGTTGGTGAGAGGACCTTGTTGAGGTCAGAGGAACTATAGTTGTGTGCTGACAAAGTCACTTTGATCAAGCAAAGGCTAAAGAGAGCCCAAGATTGACAGAAGTCGTATGTTGATGCAAAGCAGACTGACTTGCACCTCACTGTGGGTGAACAAGTGTTTCCAAAAATCTGACCCCTCTAAGATATGGCTAACAACAAAGGAAAGTTGAGCCCTGATACTTGGGTCTGTTTGAGATTTTAGAACAGATTGGTGAAACTAATTATCAAATAGACTTACCCCCTCAATATAGTATGATGCATGATGTGTTCCATGTGTCCAATCTAAATCACTATGTGAAGCACCTAAACAAGGTGTTGAGCATTGAACCTATTGAACTCCACAGGAGGTTGACTTACCCTAAGTCACCTATGAGGGTACTGGGTACCAAGGTGTAAGAGCTCATGAGTAAAGGAATAGAGATGATAAAGGTTCTTTGGAGGCACCATGGGGAGGATGAAGCCACATGGAAGAAAAATATGGACATGGAAAAGGATTACCCTGAATTGTTTGTTTAATTCGTTGAATTTTGAGGGCAAAATTCCTATAAGAAGGGAAGGATGGTATAACCTCAATTTTTGCTTGTATTGATTGAAATTCAATTTTGTAAATAAAGGTGGTTTGAATGGAAATTTGTATGCTTTGTTTTCAAAGAGTGGATTCTTTTGCAAAATGTTCCCATAGATGCATAATTTCATGATTTATAAATCCATAATGATAAAAAGGAAAAGAGATAAAAGAAATCTCAAAATAAGTATAAGGAAAAGAAATAAAGGATACTTGTGTGCATATGTAAGAATTGTGTAGAATTATCTAGAAAGTAGTATAATTGGCCATAATTGATTAATTTTCATATACACATGTTTTCTAATAGAAAGAAGAGCCAAAATAAAGAAAATAGAAAAGAAAGAAAGAGAAAAGGGTTAGTTTTGATGCCTTAAATACATAAATTAGAAGGAGACTTGCATATGAAGAAAACTCCCTTTTCTTTTCAGATTTTGGTTCCAAAGTTTACAATCATATAGATTAAGTAATTAAAGACTTACCCTTAAAATTTGGGATTAAAAGGATGTGTGGCTTTAGAGATATGAATTAATTTGATAATCCTAAAGAGAAAGGGTTTTCAAGAAATGTATTAGATGTCATGTTTATTTTGCTTTTGGAAACTAATACTCAGCCCTTTAGATGTCACACTTAATCTGGACCCTCAAATTGTGAATCCAATTGATAAGGACTCACCTTCTACCTCTAGTTTGTTTGGGAAGATGAAATAGTAAAGAAGAAAATCATTTCACACTCTCTCACTCCCTGATCAACAAGGAGTCCTAAAAGATAGTTCTTTGAATTAGGAGGAGGATTTTGATCATATCTATACTGGATTTTGCCCCCATGGGGAAGGTATTAAGGTTTTACTTAATTGTGTGAAGAAGGCAGACCCATAGCTAGGCGGCTTTGCTGACCCACGCCTATGTAAGGCTAAGAGCTTTCTCCATGGGATACATGAATAGATAGCCCCGATTTCAAACCTTTGAAAGTTGATGCCTTCCTTCTCTTCCATCTCTATAGTCTGTGTAAAGCAGGAAAATGGTTGTCTGGCCCTTGATGTTGGAGTAGTGACTCTTCCTAGAGGTAGACTCTCAAAATACCAGATCAAGGCAAAGAGAGTAGGTAGGCTGATAACTTCTTCTTCTACTTCCTCATTAGCCAACCAAAGCGTAGGGGTGGCCACCACCAAGAAGATGCTCGGGGCCCTATTTTCCCAAAGAAATTGGAGAGCAGAACCCTTTTCTGCATAGGTGATGCGTGAAGGATAGGACTGATCAGATCCGGGTTCCCCCCTTAATGGACTTACATCTCAGATCCGCGAGTTGGGAGATAAAGGTAAAAAAAAATTAATCACTGACGTGGCGACTTTCTAATGGACAAAATTCACCAATTTTGCTAAAATCATTGAAAATCATAGGAAGGTCCTATGAAAACATAAGATATATAAAAATTGATCATAAAAAGTATAGAAATGTAAATAAATTGATTCCAAAATCTGAATATGCTTCTAGTTTGAAAAGTGTTTAAAGTTGATATCTTTAGTGAGTTAAATGAACTAGAACCCTATTGTTTGAAACTTAATGATCTTAGTATGTCTAATTGATGTTGATAACCAAAGATTGGTATTTTATGGATAAAAAGAGAAACTTGAAATTTATTTCAATTTAGCAACCCATACTTTGATACAGTGAGCTCGGATTACCAAAAAAAAAAGTGTAATTAATGATGAATTAGGGTTTGTAAACCGAATGGGCATAAAAAGTGGAAATTAGGGTTTGGAGAGTCAAAATGATAATAAAACCTTGATAATGACATAGAAACCCTAACTTGAGGGCCAAGTCAATCTTAAGGATGATTTGGATAAAATAATAATGCATGAGTGTATTGCACTAACTTTTAGGGAAAACTTTACTTGGCTTGGTTGATTGGACTTTTTTATTCGATTAGCTATCTTGCTTGGTTTTAAACTGCCAAATCAGGTATGTGGTTACACTAATAGCTAATCACTCTAGTTTCACAGGGATTTCTGAGGTTTTATCAGTTGCTTGGAATTAACTGCTTGGATGAATTTTAATTTCTTATAACTATAAAGTGACTATGGCTGTCATTATATATATATGTGCATGACAAGCTCAGATCCTAGTACTCCTTTGTAGCTTTGAGTATATGTGAGAAATTAATGACCTAGATATTGGTCTACTCTTGGGGTAGTATCATCAGGTTATGATGAGTTGATGTTTGGTCTACATTTGGGTAGGATCATACAACTATACAACTCTATGTCTTGTTCTACCTTTAGGGTAGGATCAAAATGGGCTATTTGGGATCTACCATCTGAGAAAGGTAGTATCCATGTCCACTACAAGGACAACACAGAGGCTTGGATATGTCAGGATTGAGTAGTTATATTTAAGACATAAAGATTGATTTGTTAAGAAATAACTTGGTGGCAATATGTTGTTACAAATAGATGCAAGCTTTTGGTTCCCTCACATACCAGTATAATTCTTTATACTGATCGACATTTTGTTTTTCAGTGTTTTAGGGTTACATACAATTATATGCTTACCAGAATGGGGATAATCATTTAAAGTGGCATGAAAGAATAAAGCTAAATAAAGATTGGAGAATTATAGATAGATAGATTCCTATCTTGGGTAAAGTTCCAGATTCCTATTTTTGATAGGTATGTGAACAATAAAAAAATTATCCTGCTTTAAGCTTAGTTGTGGTAGAATTTATTATTTATTTAATATTATTTGCAAAACCATTTGATCCTATTTTGGGATAACGGCTCTAGCTTTTTGTCATTCCTTAATTGGGGGTTGCTGAGGAGTGGGGTCGTTACAATATGAGATATGGCACAGGAGACGTCCCAATGTGTCTTTTATGAAGATTTGGGGATGTGAAGCTTATGTCAAGAAAATGTTTCCTAAAAAACTTGGACCTAAATCTAATAAATGTTATTTTGTTGGGTATACCAAAGAAACTAGGGGATACTACTTTTACACTCCATTTAAAAACAAAGTGTTTGTTGCCAGGACTGGTGTATTCCTAGAATAGGAATTTATTTCCAAAAGAATCAGTAGGAGAAAAGAAGAACTCGAAGTGGTTTGAGACCAACAAGAAAACATTGAACCAATATATGTACAAGAGGAACAAGGATAATTACAAGTTGTTGTGGAATCTCAAATTCCTCAAGTAACATAGAAACCTCATAGATCTAGTAGGACACACCTTAAGATTGAAATATTTGGTTACCTTGTGACTCAAGAAGGCGGTGAGTTGGTCATAGATGATGTGACAACAACATATCTAGAAGCTACAAAGGGACTAGCATCTAAGAAATGACTTTAGGCCATGAGATCCAAGATGGAATCCATGTATACCAACAAGGTATGGACCTTGGTGGATCCACCTGAAGGGTTAAAACTGATAGGGTGCAAGTGGGTATTCAAGAAGAAGACCGACATGGATGTAAGGCACAAACCTACAAGGGAAGATTGGTTGCAAAAGGTTTCAGAAAAGTTCAAGATGTTGACTATGATGAAACCTATTCTCCAGTTGCCATGGTTAATTCCACCAGGATTATGCTTGCCATTGTATCTTATCACGACTATGAGATTTGGTATATGGATGTTAAAACCACATTCATTAATGGGAATCTTCTTGAGGATGTGTACATGACACAACCTGAGGGTTTTATAAATCCAAAGGATACAAATAAAGTCTGGGTACAGAGGTCAATCTATGGATTGAAGCAAGCATCTCAGAGATGGAATCTTTGATTTGATGAACTAGTCAAAGAGTTTTATTTAGTTAAAATGAATATGAACCTTGTGCATACAAGAAGGTTAGTGGGATCATACTCACATTCCTTATATTGTATGTAGATGACATATTATTGATGGGAAATGACATTCATTCTTTATAGAAGGTAAAGAACTGGCTGGGAAATACATTTTCTATGAAGGACTTAGGTGAAGCGTCCTATATTCTAGGAATCAAGATCTATAGAGATAGATCTAGAAGGCTTTGTGGACTAAGTTAGAGCACATACATTGACGAAGTGTTGAAGAGGTTCATCATGGAGAACTCAAAGAGAGGAAATCTGCCCATTTTTTGTGGTGTCAGTATCTCTAGAGCTCAGTGTCCTAGCTCTTATGAAGAAAGGGAGCGCATCAATAAGATTACATATGCATCTACAATTGGATCTATGATGTACGCAATGTTATGTACTCCTCGAGACGTCTCATATGCCTTTAGCATGATGAGAAAATATTAGTTAGATCCAGGTGATGCTCACTGGACAGCCATGAAGAACATCCTTAAGAACTTGAGAAGAACTAAGAATCAGTTCCTTATCTACGGTGGGGAGGAAGAGTGGGTGATAAGGGGATACATCGATGCAAACTTCCAAACTAACAAAGATGATTATCGATCGCAATTAGGATTTGGGTTTTTCCTCAACAATGGAGTTGTGAGTGGGAAGAGTTCCCAACAAGAGACTTGTGGATTCTACAACAAAGGACGAGTATATTGCAGCAAAGGAGGTTGTCTGGATCAAGAAGTTTGCCACATAACTTGAGGTTGTTCCAAGCATCAACGATGCAATTGAGATATATTGTGAAAACAATGGGGCTATTGCACGAGCTAAGGAACCCTGATTGCATCAGCATTCCAATCATTTACAAGGACACTTCAATCTCATAAGAGAGAACATACAATGAGGAGATGAGAAGATTCATAGAATACCAACCAAGAATTATTTTTTTGACCCCTTGACAAAGGCACTTTCACAGTAGAAACATGATGGTCATATTAGATCACTTGGGATAAGAATCATGAGTGATTGGATCTAAGTGCAAGTGGGAGTAAGTTGGTATGTATGCCCAGATAGTCAATCATGTGATGCTTGTAATGGCATAACTTGTAAATGGTTTGATTAAAAATAAAGGAAATCTTCCAATTTATTCTATTCTATTCAGTTATGAGATAATGTTGTAACATAATAAATGTCTAAAGGATGATAACACTCAATGATGTATGTCTTCGGGTTGAAGAGATGAAGTATGAGATCATATGGATGTCAAGAGTATACATTCTTGTTATGTCCCTAGTCAATTATTACTGTAGAAGGATGATAGATAGCAATAACACATAAGACAAGAGTGTGTGTTAGTTGATGACAGAATCTCATCAGTCATGATATATGATGTCAAACCAAACCTATAGGTACTTGTTAGAGAACAGTGTATCGAACAAACCCACCATAAGAGTGACACTTAGAAACCATGATTGGTAGTCAGAGTCAGCTCTTATAGTGTTGGTGGTGTTTGTGGTTCTTAGACCTGAAGTCACTACACTTATCACATGTCCTTCAGTGTACTTAGACATCATCCGACATGACCATGAATAAGGGTTCCTATATAGGTGATTCTTGGGTGTAGTATGACACATGGGGATGATTGTGAGTGATGTAGATGGGATTTGTTCCTCCTATAAGACTATCATATCTGAGGCCTCGTGATAAGGGAGACTGAGAAATGCATGGTCATGCACATGTAAGTCAATATGTGATATTGAGCTTACAATATCACAGATAATCTTCTCTAGTTCAAGGAACATAGATTGAATGTTGAAGAGGATGACTATTCTATGCCTTGAGTTCAATTTGGATATCAACGACAAAGGAACTATATAAAACTACAACACCAAACACATATTGTAGATTGAAGTTGTTCTCCAATTTTCCATTTACTTAGGTAGCAATGATGTATTGCTAGATACCTCTCTTTGCTTGTGATGTCATCAAACTGGCTATAGACATTCATTGTCAATGTAAACTGGTTATAGACATTCATTACCGACCAGTTTAAGTGTTGAAGCTGACCGGTTGGAGTGTCAGGTTGATTGGATATTGCATTGGATGAATTATGGATGAATCAGGTCACATAGTGAACTGATTGGCTCAGGTTCTCCAGCATACCAGCTCATGAGATGAGACGCATGTTTCATAGATCAATTCGATTGCATCAAGGATTAGTGCTGACATCATCTTGTGCATCAATTGGATTAAAATTGTCAATACAATTGCTACTGAGAAACATGACGAAACGGCCAGTTCACTGGATGAATCGTTTGGCTCACATGCCAATCGATCAGTTCTCTAGTGAACCGACCATTTTACCTATCGCTAATTGTGAATTTTGTGAGATTCTGGTCCCTTCCACTCCCACATAAACTGGGAACCCTACCCTAACCCTCCCATAAATAGAGGGATATTGGGGGCTTCTTAGACACATTAATTTCCTCTGACAATTGTTTGTCTTTTCTGGTTGTCGTAACTGAGAGAACTTGAGCAAGTCCTACTGAATAAAGGGAGGGATATCAAGGGAGAGCAATTATGGGTGAGCAAGTTGGTGACTAGTACACCAATGGGAGGGACAACTCTTTTCTGTCTGTTCTAGTATAATGACAAGAGTTCTAGGTGATACATGTGAACTTTGATAGAGACGTGGAGGTTGTTGCCTATCTCTAGGAGGACAACATCAGGCTGCTATTTGTAGTGGAGACCATATGCTACTACAGAAGTCATCCGAGTGAAACTAGAAGAACTTTGCACGACAACGATGAGGAGATTGTCATTGGACTTGATCTAGGACTAGGTATATCTTCAAAGGCATCATTTCTATTATAAATTTGTTGACGTGATCCTCTAGTTTAATGAAGAATATGATAGTAGATTTTTTTGTTGCCTATCTGATGCCAAATTTCCCTACACTTCTAAACTTGGGGAAGGATCAAGAGGTTGAGAAATCCTCAACTCTCGTCCTTGGCATTGTCAATTGATGGTTTTGGATCAGAATGGGTAGCACTTTGTGGTGGAAGATGAAGTCCCCCTTGCGGAGCCTCTGATCTTCTATTTATAGGTATCCCCCCAAGCACCTGAGGCATCTAAGCGCAGGGTATACGCATGTGCCATGACCTCAAAGAATGTGCTTCGTAGCACACACTTTAACCAATCATGTAGAGGTGACAAACTTTTTGTAAAGGTCACATAGGTTGATAGACTCGTATCATCGTCGATCAGTGGTGTCATCAGTCAGTGGTCAATTTCCTAAATTCCTATTGGTTGACGGCTTCATGAAGGAAGTCCTTCGGGTTGTAGTATCAACGGTCTATGGTCTTGACTAACTAACGATCGGTGGTATCACTGGGCCGTGGAGCCGTCGGGCTACAAAGTCGTCAGGCAACACAATCATAGGTTAATGGTTGATGCTCACTCTGAATCTTGAGTGTAAGTCACCATCGGGGTTGTGGGTTTCTGCATCGTCGGTCGGGGACAGACGTTTGAACTGAGTCCTAGATTTGTCGATGTTGAGCCTTTATGAAGGGCTTCGTTGGTTGGAAACCGATGGTTCTCCTGTAGGATTCCATGGGTCTGCCTGGTGTCATTCAAAAGTCTGTCGGGCTACAACCCATGGTGATGTTGGGTTAGGTTTTTTCCCTAAAAAGAGATAGATAAGTAGAGAAATGGTTATTCTTAAAATTGCTAGAACAAGGAGGATTTATAAAGATAAAGCCTGAAAAGTTAAGTAATATAAGAGTAGGCATCTAACATCCACAAAATTGGATGTTATCATACATGTCTAACGATTTTGGTAGGATTGAATGATTTTCCTTAAGAAGATCCTTGTTGGGTTGGTTTAGACATGCATATAGTAAGATGTGTTATGAATATTTGTAAGGGCATAGTCCTTTATTCTGATGAATGGTAGGGTAAAGGGGTTTTTACTAGCCTCGAGGGGCTTGAGACATGGTAATGTGCTATCTTCCCTTCTCTTCAATATGTCCCAAAAAGTGTTGGAAAACACATCAAAGAAGATGCTAACTAGGGACCCAAGTAAGCACAACCCTACTTAATGTTTGCGGACGGTCTCACCTTTCCTTAACCTTGGAGATAACACTGTGATTCTTGTGTATGCAAAAGCCTCAGAGGAAAAGGTTAATAGAGATGAATCATCAGTAATACTAGGCTGTTCATCTAAATTTAGAAAGAAGAGTCTAACATCAACATGGGTGTATATATGCAGTGATTAGCTTATCCAATACATAGGCTTGATGGGTATGCAGAAGCCTCAGAGGAATAGGTTAGTGGAGATGAATCAACAAATACTGGTTGTTCATCTAAAATTTGAAAGAGGGATCTAACATCAACATGGGTGTGTGTGTGCAGTGATTAGCCTATCCAATACATAGGCTAGATGGGTACGTAGAAGGTTCAGAGGAAAAAGTGAATGGAGATGAATCAAGAGTAATACTAGCTATTCATCTAAAATTAGAAAGAGGGATCTAACATCAACATGGGTGTGTGTATGCAGTGATTAGTGATGCGATGATTTTGAGTCGCTTTTATAGACTTGTTTGACATGTGTTTTATGTGTTTATTGGTCACTTTTGTGGTTAGTATCGCATGATTCATTTGATATAGTCTATAATCTCATTTTGTATCAAATCTCTCATATTTTATCTTTTTGATTATAAATGATCATATTGACATGTTTTAACATAGCTGATTTGGCTTTATCTTGGAATTTCAGGAAAAATGAGTATACACATTTGTCGATACCATCGACCTGTGTCGATAGTATCGACACAGTCACAGGGAGACAGCAACAAGAAGCCAAGATCTGTCGATACTATCGACACTGAAGTTGATAGTATCAAAATAACTTCAGTGAGCCAGCAATTAACCTGTCGATAGTATCGACGCAATGTCGATACAATCGATGATGCCCAGCTTCAGCGTCGGAATGGTGACAAAACCGACGCTTAAAGGTGTCGATACCATCGACCCGCGTCGATGGTATCGAGTCTGCATCAGGAGGAACGTCAGAGAAGCGAAGAGAATTTGCCGATACCATCGACCCGTGTCGATGCTATCGACACCGTCAGGATATGTTTTGTCTCAGATCGATCTTGATCAGACGGTGGTGATCTTTTGGCGACCAAAAGTGGTCCATATACCTAATGACATCGACCCTAAGCAGATTATCACATCATTAGCCACTGCACAAGTCCCGAGGAGGTGTGGAGAAGAGAACGGAGCCCAGAATCACGCCCTGATCATTCTGAGAGCCGCAGAAGATGATTTCCACCGCCGGAAGATTGTAGATCGCACATTCTACGTCGAGGAACGCTTGGATCTTCCCCGTTTAGGGGTTTACATTACTTTCATCCACGTTTTCTCCATGTTTCCCTTTCTTCTACCATGTCTTTCATTGAGATGAACATGCGGGGCTAATCCCCTTTGTCTTTAGGATCGGGAGTAGTCCGGGTAATCGTTGTATGATGTTTTTATCATAGTAATTCATATTTTGTCTCTTAAATACGTGGTATGATTTTGTTTTCTCCATTATATCATTATGATTGACCACCTTAATGATAATCTAATACCTTTAATTGCTTTGAAAGAAGAATTAACGGTTGAAAAGAGACAAAATTCACATTAATTAATAAATCCCTTGAACAAGGTGATGTACGGTTAATGGTGGAAACCCAGAGTTTGGTCTTCATGCACCTAGTTTAGGGTATAGGTTACTACGACCGTGGAACTGACCTAGATTTAGGTAGTGAATTGTATCACGACAGTGAACAATTCTGACTACAGGTGTTATGACCCACTCCATGACTAACTAATAAAAACCTCAAATTACGTAAAACACCTCAATTAGGGTTGAGTATCAAATTAAACATCATGGATAATCAAGATAAGCTAAGATGCGAACTAATAGTTAAGATTGAATCACCTGAGGCAATTAATAATGTCAATATTGAATATTTAGTACATTAAGTCGAATCAAGTAATCACAGAGGTAATTAGAGTTTTGATCCAGTGAAATAGTCTTTTTAGCATGTTTTGCACTTTGAGGTTATAGAGAATTCCGAGCTTAAACCGTTGCAAGAAAAATCACTCGAAACCGACTTCCGAGTTAAAAGATACGTACATTTGAATGTTTAGGGACCTAGTTGTAAATATTGGAAACGTTTGGGAAATTTGCAGCCGGCCCCCTCCGCGACCCTTCTCCCTTATCCCTTCTTCACCCGACACTTACAGAACCAGAACCGCATGAAGCGGCGCCCGATAGAACAGGACACAACACAGGGACGATTTTGGGGGCGATTTGCTGGAGCTCCAAGCTCCGATCCAGGCGCTCTTCTTCCACCCTTCTTCTTCCTCCCCTCCTTCCCCATTCCGCCCTAGCTCTAGGCAGTACCTCGACCTGCTTGAGCGGCCGGCCAAGCAGCAGCTGCTGCTGCGCGGGATGCCGACCAGAGGCCCTCCTGGGCGCAGCTAGTAGCTCAAATCAACACCCATAAGTTCGGCCAAGAGGCCTAAACAAGCATCCGCAGCCAACAGCTCAGGTTTAGCTCCTATCTTGGTCTTTTTCAATCTATACGTGAGGGAGCTCCTGCTTCTTGTAGTGAGTTCGATCCAGTAGCATCTTGGCATAGCAAAGCACCATGATTTTGTCTGCCTCGACTCTAATTTGGAGGTATGTTCATGAATCTACAGTTTCTAGTTTTCAATCGAACTCCCTCTCCAACCTGAGCGTGAAGAAATTTGAATCCAGGGCAAGCTAGAGGTTGAAGACAACCAGAAATAGCCAGGAACCGGTACTTGGATGCATTTCCAGATGAATCTGGACAGTCCAAATCACGGTGAGTAGGGTTTTACTTATCAATCATTAATAAACTTAGGGTTTGAATATGTCCCGACTGTGTGTCGTTCGGCCGAATTGCGAATGATTCGGCCGAGTTTCTTTATTAAGAATGACGAACAGCATTTTGGTCGGCCGAATTGGGTGTGATTCGGCCGAGTTTCCCTTTATAGGTTATCGATCAGGGTTTGGATCGACCGAGTTGCGGGTGGATCGGCCGAATTGTCAGCCGATCGGCCGAGTTCCCAGTTTGGTCGGTCGAGTTCCAGAAGGGTGAGTAGTAGTTCATTTAGTAATCATTATTTAACTCATTTTAGATGTTTAATTACTTCTATATCAATTGATATAACTTCTAAACAGTGTAGTATATACAATAGAATATGTTAGATTCATTGGAATTGAATTACGTGATATGCTTAATGAAAGTGATGAAATTTTCTGTAATATAGTTGCAAGATATTTACTGATTTCAAAATAGATGTTTGGCATCGAAACTGGACAAATGATACTGAATCATGTTTAAGGATGATAAAGGATATATATTTGCTTCATGTATTATTCAGATTGTGCAATATGCATGAAATGTGATATTCCTGTTTAAATGTTTATTTTGTTAATCAGTTAATAGACCTAGATGCCCTAACACCGTAGAACCCCTAAGAGGGAATCTGCAACTTAGGGGTGAAACTCGTGTCCAACATCAACCGGTTGAGTAATTCTGGTGGCACGAGGATGGAAAGAGAGGCAGTGTCCAACAACAATTGTGCTTGTGTCACGATGGCACTGCGATAACAAAAGAAAACACGGTTATCTAACACCATTCGGGCTTGTGTCGCGAAGGTAACCCTGTGACTCTCCGCCGGTGTACTCAGGTTTAAGGAGGAGTCGAGAGCACACGTGGTTGTGCAGCACACGTGGATGTGCGATGAGGCCGTAGAGCCTGTGTCCTGTGCAGACCAGGACGAGTAGTCAGACTTAGCACTTCCCGGGTGTGTCGCTAAGTCTTGTACGGTGGGACCGTAGCATGAACTTGCTGTGGATCTTTATATGCAGAGTACACTGCATATATTTAGGGCATAATAATAAAATGAATAAATAATCAGTAGGTTCACAGTAAATTTATATAACTGTTCATTTACCTGAAATACCGGTTGATGCTTAGAAATGTGATTAATATCTGTATATCTGCTATTTTATTAGAACTGCCTTGTTTAGTTCTGCATTTATGTTTATTTTCAGTTATTAAACCTGACGAGTTGTTTAGTGATAGCTAAGTGAAATGTTATTCACTGAGCGAGTAGGCTCATACCTCTACTCAAAACAATTTCAGGTTATCATCAGCAGCAGGAAATCTGAAGGATCCTTTCATCCTATCGCTTAGTCTGTAGAAGGTATATGTAGTTAGTAGTTAGAGGTCTCTTAGTCCATTCCCCTCGATCTTCGGGACAAGGTGTGAGTGAGAGAGAGAATGTGTACAGAGATGTAAATTATCTATTATGTTTTATTTTATGTCGGACAATGTAATATGCTGTAGACTCTGCTTATATTGCTAGTCAGATAATAAAGATGCTTCCGCAGTTTGTTTAGTTTCAATTTACAGCATAAATCGGATTATCCTATTAATCTCTTTAAAAAGTTTTAAAAAGTGAAGAGTGATTGGCTTATGTGTAAATATCATCCTGTCGCGTCCTAATTTCGTGGTTTATGGTTAATGTGAGATTGGGGCGTGACAACTTTGGTATCAGAGCTTTGGTTTGAGTACATAGTTACTCAAGGTCAGGGGACGATAAGAGACCAATAGGATTAAGGTTTAGGTGTCTTTCTTCTGTCTGTAATTTTCTAACAGGAAGTGTTCTGTTATACTATTGCAGATAGCAGGAAGAGGATATGGTCACGAGAATCAAGTAATGAGCTTAAGATGAGTCGTTATGAATCATTAGGGTCAAAAGATAAGGTTATAAGTGAGACGAATAATGAGTGATGTGTTTTAGCTCTGGAAGGTCTGAGTGTTTAGATACCCTGGCCAGGTGTCTGAATACTTAGATTGACCAGTATCAAGCTACTCTGTTTGTTCTTCTCTGGATGCCCTGGCCAGGTATGCAGAGGAAGGATAGGCTAGAGAGAAAACCCTAGAAATCTTAGGGTTAAGAGATCAGAAATTAATAAAGGAATAAGAGATTACATATAAAATGCGATTCAACTCTTGTCTATCTTTGTTTATTTGATTTAAAGATTACTAGAAATGCTTTTATATGCATGAAATGAAATTTTCAGTTTGCAAAGTAAACATGATTCTTTTATATTGTTATGTCGAGAAGTGAATTGTTTAATGTTTGTTTCCTTTGTATTAATGTAGACCTGAAACTGTGTTTAAATGAGTCTGCCCTGAGTGGATATTCTTTCCACATGTTTAAGATCAATAGGGGTTGATTAATATCAAGTAGCTCTTGGCTTCAGGACTACAGGTTCGGCCTGGTCCGGCTGGCAGGATGCGTTACTGAGATCTAATGACTCCTATTAACAGTAAAATAAGAATAGATTCTGGATGATTTAGACCCGTAATATAGTGAGAATGTATATACACTAGGATGATTTAACTATGATAAGAAGTCTAATGTGTTCTTTAATCTTGAGAATTAGGGTTTGAGAAGCATAGACCCTAATTGGCCCAAACTAGGATTCAAATGACACATGAATATAGAATTTGATAAATAGAATGCCTCACTAAATGATTTTTAGTATTCTATGTGTAACTCTGTTTTGGCTAAAAATTAGGATATGATTTGGATATATAAAATGTGAACAACATTAGAAAATATCAGAATTTTTGAAGAATGTTCTGACCTGTTCATCGGCCGAGTTTCAAACTCGACCGATCACATTTTCTGAATAATATAGCAGTGTGGTAATTGAATTTTATCTTTTTATTGGTATATCCGATTGATCTCAAATTTTAACTGTGCTTGCAAAATACAAATTTTAGACACTCCGTTAAATTGGCATAATTTTTGGATGACTTTTGACCCCTGCAGTGAGGGTGTCGGCCGAGTTTGTAACTCAGCCGAACCTGCTGCAGACTGCAATATAGCAGTGCACTGTTCGATTTTTAATTAATTATTGGTAACTTGAAATGATCTGAAATTTTTACTGAAGGTCTAAAACTTCATTAGGTACAACATATAAAATTTTCAAAATTTTTGGAGCTTCTGTTAGCTGTTTAATAAACGAATTACAGAAACTATTGTAAAAACTGAATTTTCAGCCATATAATTAAGTTGAGTGTTGGGCTAATATGTCATTGACCCAAGCAACTCAATTTGATCTATATGATCGACCACACATACAAACAATAATGATATGTTACTAATATAGACCAAAACCCTAGAATGATTAAAGTTGTAGTAATTTAAGGGATATTATTGGTGATACAACCTTGAATACTAGTATCTCTGTAAAATAAGATCTTGAGATTTGTTCTATGAAAAGTAAACTGGCTTTGATAGTGATCTAGGGTTTTGAAGTAGATAATCTGATCGGTACGTGAACAACATGAAAAGACTTAGAGAAAAGAGTAAAACATAAAACAAAAATGTAACTATAAGAAAGTAGCATAGAAATCAGAGTATTACCCGATATATGATCTGCAGATAGCTGATGTAGTTCATGTTTTTAAAGACATGGCGTCACTATCTTTATGATGTGACAATAGATTATCACCCTGGTAAAGAGAATGGGGTGGATAATGCTTCCAGCAGAAAGTCAAGTTTAACAACTAATGTATTCTCTATGACAGGTTTCAATAGAAGACCTGTTAGTAGAAATGTGGGAGTTGGACTTAGACTTAGGGGTAATAACACAGAGTGATTGGATTGTACAGATGTAAGTTAAGCCTACTTCTTATAATCAGATCAAGGAACTACTATAGGGTGATAGTGAGTTAAACCAGACTATGCATGACATGTTGTGTGTACTTCGAGATAGTGTAAAATTCTTTTAAGGGGAAAAGGTCGAAAGAAAAGATTTTTATGGAAGTGTATGTATTGATGTATGCTATGCTTTCAGGAAACACTAAGATGTATATGAATCTCAAGTAGTTGAAACGGATGATCAGATATGCAGAAGAATGTAGCTGAGAATGTGGTAAAAAGTAGTGTGTATCAGAAGGTTAAAGCTGAACCCTAGAAATCTATAGTTACCTTGTAATCTTTTCTATGCCTGAATGAGAATGGGAATTTACCACAATGGATTTTGTGATAAGATTTACCCAGGACACCTAGAGGTTGTGATTTGATATGAATGATTGTGAGTAGACTAATTTAGTCTGCTCACTTTCTTCATATTAAGTCGACCTTTGATGTCTCGAAATTTGACTAAGATATATATGGATGAAATAGTTAGATTGCCTGGTAATCCAGATTTAATCATATCATATTAAGATTCTAAGTTCACATTTAGGATTGTAGAAACAGTTGCATTGTGCTTCGGGAATAAAGTTAAGATTCAATATAACCTTTTCAACTGCAGACGGATGGCCAGTTTGAGAAAACCATTCAGACTCTTGAGGACATGCTGAGAGCATGTGTTTTTCTTTTCAGTGGAAGTAAGAATGAATATTTAAGTCTCATACAAGTTGCCTTATGTGAATGTTGAGTTTGGAAATACACAAACGATAATGGTACGGATTGAGAATGAACCCAGAAAACACAGATTTGGTAAATCATCAGGTGCATGGTTTCAAGATAGTAAGATAGCATTAAAATATGTAAATAAACCTCATTGCATGCTTTCCTGTTATGTTAATGTGTGTGACTTAACATTTACATGAATTGGTGCATTTCTCTGAGGAATCATTAGAAATTCTCAAGTACTAATAAATATTTGTGTTATGATACGAAAATAACTCTTAATTGAGTTATGTGATGCATAAACCAGGAATTTGGTTAATATGCACGTACTTCGAGAAATTTCAGATAATTGATAAATATTACAGATGGTTTCTTATAGGTGAAGTAAATCATTCTTATTGGTGTAATAAGATGTTCAATTACATGAATTTAGTATGTATGTGCCAAAATTGACTTGAGATTGGAATATTTATGAATTTTAATTTTGCCTGCATGCATGATATAAAGATCACTCAATAATTACAATGTTTTGAAATATACTGCTCTGCCAGTTCCAGAATGATACCGTATTGTGATTTGAATTGCAATCAAACAGATGAGATAATGGAAACCCTAAGAGTAGGGTGTTTCCATGTGATTAGTGAATGAGATGACCCTAAGAGTAGGGTGTTGGCATGTGATGAATGAACAAGGCAAATGAAACCCTAAAGATAGGGTGTACGATGAATCAAGTATCTTGATATCAATTTTCATTATAAGATGTGATGATGTTTAACTGTTAAATTGCATGATTTTAATTTTAGTACCAAATTGACATGCATTCTGTTTATTTAAGAATTTTAGTTTGTTTGCATGAATAGTATAATAATTTCTTGGTAATTACCATAAATTGAGATATTGTTATAACAGTTCTGGAAAGATAATATTTTGTGAGTCGATCTGGGATCAGATCAAATGTGTCCTAGGTTAAGGGACCTATGCAGATGGTTGGTCGGAGGATCAAGAAACTCACGAATTGTGAGATACCATTAGTGATAGTTTTGTGTAGAAATCTTAACCTAGAGGGAGCTACGTAGGAATACGAGTCAGAAATGAGTAACACGTTTCCTTTCTCTTTTAGGAATTTCAGGACGAAATTCTTTTAAGGGGAAAAGGTTGTTATGACCCACTCCATGACTAACTAATAAAAACCTCGAATTACGTAAAACACCTCAATTAGGGTTGAGTATCAAATTAAACATCATGGATAATCAAGATAAGCTAAGATGTGAACTAATAGTTAAGATTGAATCACCTGAGGTAATTAATAATGTCAATATTGAATATTTAGTACATTAAGTCGAATCAAGTAATCACAGAGGTAATTAGAGTTTTGATCCAGTGAAATAGTCTTTTAGCATGTTTTGCACTTTGAGGTTATAGAGAATTCCGAGCTTAAACCGTTGCAAGAAAAATCACTCGAAACCAACTTCCGAGTTAAAAGATACGGACATTTGAATGTTTAGGGACCTAGTTGTAAATATTGGAAACGTTTGGGCAATTTGCAGCCGGACCCCTCCGCGACCCTTCTCCCTTATCCCTTCTTCACCCGACACTTACAGAACCAGAACCGCATGAAGCGGCGCCCGATAGAACAGGGCACAACACAGGGTCGATTTTGGGGGCGATTTGTTGGAGCTCCAAGCTCCGATCCAGGCGCTCTTCTTCCACCCTTCTTCTTCCTCCCCTCCTTCCCCATTCCGCCCTAGCTCTAGGCATTACCTCGACCTGCTTGAGCGGCCGGCCAAGCAGAAGCCGCTGCTGCGCGGGATGCCGACCAGAGGCCCTCCTGGGCGCAGCTAGTAGCTCAAATCAGCACCCATAAGTTCGGCCAAGAGGCCTAAACAAGCATCCGCAGCCAACAACTCAGGTTTAGCTCCTATCTTGGTTTTTTTCAATCTATACGTGAGGGAGCTCCTGCTGCTTGTAGTGAGTTCGATCCAGTAGCATCTTGGCATAGCAAAGCACCATGATTTTGTCTGCCTCGACTCTAATTTGGAGGTCTGTTCATGAATCTATAGTTTCTAGTTTTCAATCGAACTCCCTCTCCAACCTGAGCGTGAAGCAATTTGAATCCAGGGCAAGCTAGAGGTTGAAGACAACCAGAAATAGCCAGGAACCGGTACTTGGACGCATTTCCGGATGAATCCGGACAGTCCAAATCGCGGTGAGTAGGGTTTTACTTATCAATCATTAATAAACTTAGGGTTTGAATATGTCCCGACTGTGTGTCGTTCGGCCGAATTGTGAATGATTCGACCGAGTTTCTTTATTAAGAATGACGAACAACATTTTGGTCGGCCGAATTGGGTGTGATTCGGCCGAGTTTCCCTTTATAGGTTATCGATCAGGGTTTGGATCGGCCGAGTTGCGGGTGGATCGGCCGAATTGTCAGCCGATCGGCCGAGTTCCCAGTTTGGTCGGCCGAGTTCCAGAAGGGTGAGTAGTAGTTCATTTAGTAATCATTATTTAACTCATTTTAGATGTTTAATTACTTCTGTATCAATTGATATAACTTCTAAACAGTGTAGTATATACAATAGAATATGTTAGATTCATTGGAATTGAATTACGTGATATGCTTAATGAAAGTGATGAAATTTTCTGTAATATAGTTGCAAGATATTTACTGATTTCAAAATAGATGTTTGGCATCGAAACTGGACAAATGATACTGAATCATGTTTAAGGATGATAAAGGATATATATTTGCTTCATGTATTATTCAGATTGTGCAATATGCATGAAATGTGATATTCCTGTTTAAATGTTTATTTTGTTAATCAGTTAATAGACCTAGATGCCCTAACACCGTAGAACCCCTAAGAGGGAATCTGCAACTTAGGGGTGAAACCCGTGTCCAACATCAACCGGTTGAGTAATTGTGGTGGCACGAGGATGGAAAGAGAGGCAGTGTCCAACAACAATCGTGCTTGTGTCACGATGGCACTACGATAACAAAAGAAAACACGGTTATCTAACACCATTCGTGCTTGTGTCGCGAAGGTAACCCTGTGACTCTCCGCCGGTGTACTCAGGTTTAAGGAGGAGTCGAGGGCACACGTGGTTGTGCAGCACACGTGGATGTGCGATGAGGTCGTAGAGCCTGTGTCCTGTGCAGACCAGGACGAGTAGTCAGACTTAGCACTTCCCGGGTGTGTCGCTAAGTCTTGTACGGTGGGACCGTAGCATGAACTTGCTGCAGATCTTTATATGCAGAGTACACTGCATATATTTAGGGCATAATAATAAAATGAATAAATAATCAAGTAGGTTCACAGTAAATTTATATAACTGTTCATTTACCTGAAATACCGGTTGATGCTTAGAAATGTGATTAATATCTGTATATCTGCTATGTTATTAGAACTGCCTTGTTTAGTTCTGCATTTATGTTTATTTTCAGTTATTAAACCTGACGAGTTGTTTAGTGATAGCTAAGTGAAATGTTATTCACTGAGCGAGTAGGCTCATACCTCTACTCAAAACAATTTCAGGTTATCATCAGCAGCAGGAAATCTGAAGGATCCTTTCATCCTATCGCTTAGTCTGTAGAAGGTATATGTAGTTAGTAGCTAGAGGTCTCTTAGTCCATTCCCCTCGATCTTCGGGACAAGGTGTGAGTGAGAGAGAGAATGTGTACAGAGATGTAAATTATCTATTATGTTTTATTTTATGTCGGACAATGTAATATGCTGTAGACTCTGCTTATATTGCTAGTCAGATAATAAAGATGCTTCCGCAGTTTGTTTAGTTTCAATTTACAGCATAAATCAGATTATCCTATTAATCTCTTTAAAAAGTTTTAAAAAGTGAAGAGTGATTGGCTTATGTGTAAATCTCATCCTGTCGCGTCCTAATTTCGTGGTTTATGGTTAATGTGAGATTGGGGCGTGACAACAGGCCACTACCCGGAATGAGAGACGAATTTGATTAATTATATAGAAATAAATACAACAAGAACATGCGGTGAAACCGCAATCCTAAAGATTCCCATTTAAATTGATTAAACTCAACATTTAATCGATTGCTTTGTTTTTTTATTTTTCTTTTATTTTTCAATCAAAACATGTTAATAGGTCTAGCTGATCGTGAGTAGTTAGTAAGTAGTCTACCGACAGTTCAGTGTCCCTGTGTTCGACTCGGGCCTCACAAGACCTATATTACTCTGACGTGTGCATTTGCGTTATACACACGGTAAAAAAATCGTATCAATTAGCCTATCCAATACATAGGGTCATAACCCGTTGTGAATGGAGTCGATTTTACCTATTAGAGAACACGATAGATGGAATATCCAATGGGTTTTGGTAAAAAAAAAAAATCGCCTTGCTGCTGAAGAAATGACATATAAGGATAAATATAGGATGCGGTGTCAGCCTGATAAGCCACCCCACCGCTCTTCTCCATGGACGTACGCGAGACCTTGCAGCCATTCTTGTCCTCTACCCAACCCAGGAGAGTTCGTCCAGAAACGCATGTGAATTGTCTTTGTCCGGCATGGACGGCAGCAACTCCTTGTTGGCCGAAAACGGACGAGACGAAACAGTCCGTACCCGCCGGAAACATGGAATGTGAACAAATACATACGGGCAAGAGATGATCGATGCTGGACCTGGACGCAAGCCACCAACAGCTCATTTACCAGCTAGCTAGTCACCGGATGCAGTCCCAGTCTAGGTAAAGCCGAAGATGACATGGGAAAAGTCTGGTGGTCACTGGTGACTGCTGATGGCTGCCTGGGCCTGGGTGGTCGTATCTGTCCTGCCACCGGGCTGGTCCCTGTTCTCCGGCTTGTCTGGTTGGGATGCTGCCAGTGGGCCAGCAGAAACAAGCCCCGGCGAGCCCCGTGACCCGGTTTAATGGCGCTGCCAGGTCAGGTGGCAATAATAACTGGAATTAACTAGGATCTGGCTAATTGACAGCCCACCCTACTCCAGTCCACCAGCCTCCCCCTGGTGAACTACAACAGTGAATTTTCAACAAAATGTTTAGGGCACAGCACGTACCCTACACTGGGCGTCCACCAATCCTTCTTCAATTTTCCATATTTATAAAACATGTAGTTTTAGGAATCCAGCCCATCATCACCAACGGTCCGATAAGGTCAGAACAAATCAAGCAATGTGGCAGCTCTCAATACCGAGGTCCGGTTGGTCCTTATCACAACTTGGGAAGATTGAGTGTGCCAATCGGGGCATCGCTGACTAGGAATGGAACTATAGGATAACCCTTTTCTATTCTATCTGCAAATGTTGGGACCCGGGTCAATAAGAGTGGCATAGAGGTTAGTGGCCCATTGTCCCTCCATATATAGGGAGAGCTGCATCCCCTCTCTAATACTCCCGTCCTTATTCAGTCATAAGACTCGACTAAAATATGGAAAATTATACTCATGCGAGACCAGCCACCCGCTGGCATACCCGGTGCTCGGAAACTATAAACTACTCCGCGTTCTGAGATGTATTAAAATACATTACAGATTCTGCATTAATTTTTATGCAAAAGCCATGCAAAACTACAGCTGTGATGTCCTACTTCCCACAAAATCTGACAGACACTCTTATTTAAAATTTCATCCCTTGCGTACAGCTTTTCAATTTTCTATTTTTTTATTAAATTATGTTACCTTCCTACTTCTTTGTTTTGTGTTCCTTCACAAATACGTGAGTGTTGTACGTTTATCCTTTATATTGAACTGTCTTATTTATATTATTTTGACCATCGTAATATTATTTTATTTATTATTGTGAATGCATTACCTACCTTATTTGCTGAACGTAAATATACTACTAAATAGAATCAGCTATGCTTATGCTTCTAGATCAGTTATATATGAGTACTGTACTTATGCTTCTAGATCAGTTATATAATTATGTTTGATTTTGTAATTTGCTAGGTACTGTACTTATCCATTAGCAATTGAGTTTAAAATAACAAGTGGATATAGTACCTATGGTTGCATTTTATCGCGGATTATTGATCTGATGTGCACTGTACTTGTTAGTCCCTCTTGTTGATATGATTTTGCATAATGTTGTACTATGTTGAATACAATACTTAGGATTGATTATGACATACAATAAGTTTTGGGTATTGTACTTGGAAATGGACCACATGGGTGACTAATGGCTTGTTGAGTAGCGTAATTAGGGTTGTTACTGAAATGAGAATAATAATTAGGTAATGTACTTATTGTTGAATTGTATAAGTGATTAATTGTTTGTTGGGTACTGTACTTTTGCTTCTTACTGAAATACAAATCATAGTGGGGTACTATACTTACTGAAATGATTTGGTAGGTACTATAACTTTGACAAACTTAAATCAAGAGTAAAGGACTAATTGGGTATTGTACTTATTGTTGAATTGTATAAGTGATTAATGGTTTGTTGGGTACTGTATTTTTGGTTCTTACTGAAATGAAAATCATAGTGGGGTACTGTACTTAGTAATTCAATATTTTAGTCACGAGTACAGTATTGTTGATTCTCCTTTATTCAAAAGTATTGTACACACGAGTATTGTACGTCTGTACCCAGAATATGTGTATAGTATCCTAATATATGGTATTATGCTTCTCGCGTAATATCATTATTTCAAAATATGTCACCAATCTCGTTGGAAAATATTTTCTACAAGGATTCTAATTCAATTTATTTTATCGAAAAATACACTCCGGATTGAAAGTTATGGACAAAAATATTTTCTCTCTCTTCTACTTCCCTCATACTTTATTGCTTTAATTGATGTTGACAGCTATTGTAGGTGGTGGGGAGCAGCAGCGCAGCAGGTGGATAGTCCCGAGGTATGGGTACACTCCGGGTGTATGGCCGGTTGTGTGTAGGGTAGCTCATCCAATCGTTATGCCTGTACGCAACTTTCTGGACCAAAGAACAAAGTGCCAAAAATTTGCAAATCACGATAATCTCCCATACTCACGATCCAAACCAGAATCACATGACATTCATACGGGCTTATGACTGTCGGGCATGTGTTATAGGTTTCAGTTTAGGTCTTGAAGGCTGATGGAACTCACTTTTTTCACGAAACAGGAGTAACACAAATTGAGATGTGGAATTACACAAGGGATTCTTGGTTTTATTGATTCATTTCCAACCCTAAGGTAAGAAATGAGTCCAAGGAGGCCTTGAAAGAATACAACTTTATAGATAAAAAGCTATAACATGTCACGTACACAAATTCATACCAATTAGGCACGTAAACGGATCAAAATCGAAACATAGATCATGCAGTATATGAATCTCAACCTGATCAGAAAAATACCGATTTGATATCCAATATGAATTTTGATGGATAGCACATTGTAACATCTGAATCCAAACTAATCAAATACTATACGAATTCGGATATAAATACAATCCCAACAAGAAATGATATAATTATATTAGTTATATTTGTGTATATAGTACTATCAATTCACATTATATATACACGATATAACATTTATAGTTTTATTCTTATATGCAAATAATACATTGATAACGATAAATCAAGATTCTTTTTGGAAGTTCAACAATTCGATTCACTCACTGTCTACCCAATATAGCTCTGGTCCCTCTCTAGTGGGGTTTCCCCTACTACTATAGGGCGGCTTTCCGCATCTGGCTCGCCTATTGTCAAGACATGCACACGAAAATCATCTATAAGAGTCTCCTCCAAGTCTAATGTTGAAAGCTGGAGCAAGCCCAAGGTAGACGGCCATTGTTGCTAAAGATTGGGTGAGAGTTGTTGAAGGCTCACCATTAGACATATGAGGCTCCATAAGGCGTGATCCTAAAAAGTCATTCTATAAAGAAGGAGATCACCATATATGAACCAGGTTCACTGAACCCGTAATTGAGGTGGACGACTAGCATTGCTATTCGACCATCATTCAAATTTAGGGACAAATGATCAATCTCATGTAGATAAAAGGGTGGATGGTTCAATCATGGCACCCCAAAGACGAGCTTGAGGTGTTTAGCCTGATGAGTGGCCTCATACTCACATGATTTTGTGAATGAGAAAGATCTTAACACCATGTTAAAGATAGATTCCTGATTCTTTGATGATTAGTTGATATTGGTCAAAACATGGACACCCAAGGAAGACATTAGAAGAGCTACATTCAAATTGGTTGTTGTGTGGGTCTCGTTGCTAGATTTTTTGAAGCACTTGTCTTCTAGAGCCATCACAATCATAGATAATGTGATGGAGGAGTTTGTTGGATCTAGGGATCTAGAGGAGGGTGAATAGAGCAACAAAATTCTCACAAGATAAGTTAGACCTTCAAATTATATCAATCAAAACCAATAGCTTAAGAGCAATTTGAAGTCCTAACTAAGCAAGCATAGCAAGGATGAGAGAAATTGAAACATACACTTGGACAAGATGGTTTAGATTGGTTCCACTCTCCAAACTAGGAGAGAGTCAATCCACTACCTAGAGAGGTCAACCTCTAGGACTTTGCAATTTGTGTATACTTATATTCATTCATAAGAGATACAAGGAGACCACCATACATCCAAGGACTTAACTATTGAAGACAAGAGTCTTCCACCTACATAGGGACTTACCCACTTGATCAAGATGTCTTCAGCCTTCAACAAGGACTTACCCACACTTGCATTAACTCTTTGGCCTTGAAGGAATTTGACCACTCTTATTGAATCTTGGCCTTTCCCTTCTCCTTCACCTGGAGAAGATATTCACCTCTTCCTGAACCTTGAATAAGAACAGTAACAACTTCACCTTCACTCGGAGTAGCTTGCTTCAACCTTTGCTTCTTTGAGAAAGGGATAGGGAAAATGGAATGGAATGAGGGCTTTACAAGCACATGGAGGTAGCTCTCTTACAACTGGCCTAACTCACTCATAATCACAAAATGCTTTGTAAATGAGAGAGAAAGGGGTTGAAGGAGTTGCAACACATTCAACTATAACAAGGACTTAGAATAGCATGAATGAGAAAACTTGGAATGAACTCCAAGGGGTCCTATTTATATCTGGGGGTGTTCCCTTGAGTGTGGGATCACTCAAGAACACAATATAGCCATTTTACAACTTGCAACGGATTTATTTTTGCTCACAACAACTCTCCAATGGTTATAATCACTTTATCTTTGTTTTTCAAATAGTACATTCGGTCGAGTTTTACTAAAGATAACTCGACCGGTCCACTAAGTGACAAAGCCAATTTTCAAACTATTGGTCGAGTTTATTATGAGAAACTCGACCGATGAGTCAAAATCAGTTTTTCTTAGTTGATCGATCGGTCGAGTTCAAAAATCAGTTTTGTGCAACTCGACCGATTGGTCATATTCAAAAAATCCATCACTGGATCGGTCGAGTTTTCAACTCGACTGATAAACAACATGTGACAAATTTTCTAATTTCACTAATGAGTGACTAAAGTTTGGAATTAAGTGTCCCTAATTTTTTCTCATATTAGTTACAAGTCATATCATCAATACAAGTGATTACAAAAATAATCTAAGGTCATTTGGAGTGATTTCCCAAAATACACACTTGCATTGCTTTTGACTTGAACTTGAACAAGCAAGGGCATGTGTAATTTGATCCTTTTCATGTACCTAAAGCCTGAAATCAATCTTGAACAAAAATATTAGATACATATGAATGGAATGGTTAAGTCATTATAAAAACATGGGCAATGTATAACTCTCAAGTCATCATTCTCCCCCGTTTTGACAATGATAAACCATTCCTCAATCATATTGAAAAGGATATGTAAAGCTATACCTTTGCCTTGGGAATTGTAGGGGAATTCATGATTTGACAATGTGAATTGATCCCCCTCAATCTATGCTTACTTTTACATGCATTGTTGGTCTATCTACATAAAACAATATAACATGTATACTATATGGTCCTTTAGCAAGTTACATGATAAAGTATATAATAAACAAGAAAAGGATCACATAGACAATAAAAAAGCAATATGGTTGAGCTTTAAAACACTGAACTTCTCTCCCCCTTTTGACATTATTAAAAAGGTAAGGGGGTAGAAGAGCACAAAAATAGGTCTTCTCCAAGAACAACCAAACATACATCCACAACCATGCAACATGCAATCTCAAAGCATACACCAAACAGAGATGAGAGAAACAAACAATCTAAGTCATAATAAAAATATGGTAAATGAAACCAACTCATGAGATATAGTAAATCAAAGAGTAAGTGTATAAAGGATTAATATTACAACTTAGAGAGCATGTCCTTAGAAACAACTACAAGCCAAAATGATGAAAAGATGATGATAAATAGTACAACTCAGAAAATGTGTCCAGATGTTTTTAGTACAAAATAGCCTAGAAAGATTTATATGATCAACATTTAGACTAAAAACTAAAAAAATATAAACATCTAGGTCATCTATGTCCATAACATCAACAACATCATCAGCATCAGCATCCGAGGCCTCTGGCTCATAGTCGTCATACCCATCTGAAGGTGCAACAACATCACCTTCGTCACCAGAGTTACCAGCAAAGCCATTATCGGAACCATCATCACCATCATCATCCTCAGAAGCCTCCTCATCATCAGTAGCATCTTCCTCATCAGCATGATCTGTCATCTCCTCATCAATATTGAAACTAGGACCGAGCCAACATACATTCTTCTCAGCCCAAGACATGCTAAGAGCATGGAGCTCATTAGCCTGAGGGAAAGAGAGAGCAGAAGAACCAAGGCCAGCAAGAAGGGTGTCTAAAGGGCCAATAGGAAGAGGCAACACTCTAGGAGTGGATCTACCAATAGAAGAGGGTGTAGCAATAGAAGCAGTAGGTGGAGGGGTTGGGTAAAAGTGATCATATGAATAGGATGCATAGTCACCTCCTGAGCAGGGCTGGTAGGCACGATAAGGGTGTGCAAAGGATAGGTTCATGTTGGACATGATGACACATAGATCCTGATGCATGTGCTTGTGGACCTGAAGGTTATACGCATGTTGATGCATCATGTATCCCATGAGGGTTTCATTTGATACCTGAAATGAGGCACGGGTAGGTCGGGAAGGCTGCGGTGGTGGTGGTGCATGGGTGGAGGTGGATTTGAGGCTCTGGGTGTGATAGAGGAAGGGATAGGAGCAGACTTCTGAAGAGTGGTCTCACTGATTCAAACTCCTTTTTGGGCAAGTTTGTAGTGAAGGTCATGGAAAAGAGATTATCTGGTGGCAACTTGGAATAGACCACATACCAGGGCTGGGTAGGGTGGATGGGTGCCACAGGTGTTCTTGCCATATTCAAAATAGGTCATGTGGTGAAGGACATAATGAGACCATTTGATTCTGATGTTCTTCAAGAGACAGAACATAACCATCCTAGTGTTTTATGTAATTCCAGTTTGATTTTTCTTTGGATAAATATTATAGTTAACAACTAGGGAGAGTATGTGGTTCTTAAGGTCTAAGGTAGAGGAGGGAAGGGTATTCTTATTCCTATATGGAAAGTGATGCTTCTTCAAGTATTTATGAATATTGCAAAGAGTAAGATCATATTGCTAGTAGAAGGCCTCAGGGTCAACTAGGTCGAAATACTCAGGGTAGTCCTTCCTCAAAGTATCAGCCACTTCAGTACTTGAGGAGAAGATATTCAAGGTATCTTCAGAGACTTGGAATTTTTTCCTGATGATCATGGAAGTGAGGACTACTTGAGTATTAGGCATGGGTATGATTATGTCATAATTCCATTACAAGTTAGCATAGAATTAATGAATGACTTTCATTCTTATGATGGAATTGTTGTAGCGCACGTGTTTAACACACAAAGCAGACATGTGGGGATCGTATAGCAACTCAGCTACTTGATTGATAACCCTTTGTCTGCAAGGGATTGGCTAAAAAAGGGCACAAAAAGGAAAAGGATTCCTAGGAAGGAGATCCGTGTACCTATTGAGAACTTCATTAGAGACAAAAAAGGTATCTTCAAAGGGTATGAGATGTGAGTTGGAAGAGGAGGACGGTGCTCCAGCTAGGGTGGCTGTCTTTCTCCTATTGGGCGCCATGGAGACAAAATGAGAGGATGGAGAGAGCAAAAATAAGCAAACAATCCACACACCTAGGGTTTATGGGAAAGAGGTCAAGCAAGGTCAATCTAGGTTGAACTAGGGCTAGGGAAATGAAGGTCGGGGCTAGGGTTGAGAGCTTGAGGGAAGTAGAGGTTGGATCAGTCGATTTTTCTCTACTTGAGAGGGAGAAAAGTTGGCCGAACCTAGCTTATGTTTGCTCTATCCTGGCCATCGGTTGAGTTTTGTGACTCGGAAACTCAGTCGATCAACTCTTTAAAAAAACTCTTGGTCACTGATCGGTCGAGTTGGCAACTCGACCGATGGTCTACCTGAACCAACTTTAGAAATCTTAATTTCTAGCCATTTGGGTGCCAATTAAAATATATATTTCAAGTCCATTTTGTATTTTAAACATACTTAGAAACATATCACTCATCATTGGGTACTATTTTGTGATAAAATAAGCATTTGCGAAAAATACCCAAAGAAGAGAAAAACAAGGCAAAAAGAACATGAAAACTGATTCTTAGCATATTAGCAGGCTAGGATGATCAAACCATAGGCAAAGAATATATGATAGAAGATAACTAGCTAGAAGGCATATCGGATTCATTCAAAGAATTTATGAGCAATTTAGATCTAATAAAGTTAAATTGCACTCTAGCTATGGGTTTAGTGAAAATGTCTGCCAACTGATTTTCCATGTCTGCATATGTGATATAGATATCCTTTTTGGAAATGTGATCACGAAGAAAATGATGGTGAACCTCTATATGATTAGTTGTTCTATGCAAGATAGAATTGTATGACAATTCAATTGCACTAGTATTATCACAATAAATAGAAGAAGCATAAAAAAGAATGTTAAAGTGTTGGAGCATTTGCTTCATCCAAAGGACCTGGGCACAACAACTCCCGACTGTAATGTATTAAGCCTTGGTGGTTGATAATGCCACTATGCTCTATTTCTTGGAGAACCAAGACACCAAGCATGGTCTAGGAGAAAGCAAGTTCCACTTGTGTACTTTCTATGAATCAAGCATCTTGCGTAATCCACATCACTATAAGCTGTAAGAGTAAAGTCCCTTGAATTGGGAAACCATAGTCCAAAATTTGGGGTTTTGGCTAAGTACCTTAAAATCCTCTTAATAACTATAAAATGTGATTTCTTGGGATTTGATTGAAAGCAAGCATACAAGCCAACAATAAACATTATATCAGCTCTAGAAGCAGTTAAGTAAAGTAAACTTCCAATCATACCTCTATAAATCTTCTCATCTACCTTCTCACCTTCTTCATATTTATCAAGTTTAGCAATATTTGACATGGGTGTGTCCATCTGCTTTGTATTCTCCATCCCAAAGAACTTAAGTAGCTCACTTGTGTACTTGCCTTGGTTGATGAAGTTACCATCTTTAGTTTGCTTGATTTGAAAGACGAGGAAGAATGTGAGCTCACCCATCATACTCATCTCGAATTCACTCTGTATAAGATCACTAAATTCTTTTCAAATATCAAGGTTAGTTCTACCAAAAATGATATCATCAACATATATTTGAAAGATAAGAAAATTGTTAGAAGTGTGCTTTAGAAACAAGGTAGAATCTACTTTTCCCATGATATACCCATGATCTAACAAAAAGTTCTTTAATTTCTCATACCAAGATCTAGGTGCTTTTTTGAGTCCATAGAGAGCTTTTTACAATAAATAAACATGGTTAGGAAAACTATCATGTTCAGAGCCTAGGGGTTTTGTAACATACACTTCCTCCTCAATTGTACCATTCAAAAATGCACCTTTAACATCCATTTGATAAAGAAGAATGTTTTTATAATTGGAAAAAGTGAGTAGCATACAAATGGACTCAAGTCTAGCTATAGGTGCATATGTTTTATCAAAATCTATACCTTCCTAATGATTGTAGCCTTGAGCCACTAACCTTGCTTTGTCACTTAATACTTTGCCGATTTCATCTAGCTTGTTGTGATTGACCCACTTGGTGCCAATGATATTTCTATCACTTGGTCTTGGCACTTGGGTCCATACTTTGTTCTTTTAAAATTGCTCCAACTCTTCTTGCATGGCTAGGATCCATTCATCATCCCCAAGAGCTTCTTTGAAATTCTTTGGCTCGAGTAGTGAGATGAAGGAGTTGTCAGCTTGTTCTTTGTTAAATGCAGTCTTTCAAATGGATCACCTAAAATCAGCTCTTTTGGATGATTCTTTGCAAATCGGGGAGTTGGGTCCTTCTTTTCTTCATCTTTCTATTCTTCTTGAATGACCATATCTTTTCCCTTTTGGGTGATGTTGAGTTTTTTTAGAATGGGAATTACCTCACCTGTAACATCATCATTTGGAACAATATCTTTGGGAATAGAAGGGTTAGTCTCAATAAACTTGACATTTATACATTCTTCTACTTTAGCAAAATCAACATTAAACACTATGTAAGCCTTGTTAGTGGTACTATAGGTAAGAAAGAAAGCCTTGTAAGATTTTGGATCAAACTTGTCGAGAGAATATTTCATATTCAAAATAAAACAAGAACATCCAAAAACATGGAAATACTCAATAGAAGGCTTCCTACCATGCCATAGCACATAGGGGGTTTTCTTCAAGGAAGGATGTGTTTAAACCAAGTTTTTCACAAAATACGAGGTATTGACGACTTCTGCCCAAAACTTTTTTGGATTGTCAGACTCTAAAAGCATGTACTAGCCATATCATATAGTGGCCTATTATTCCTCTATACAACCCCATTTTGTTGAGGTGTTTGAGGTGAACAAAAGTTATGTGCATAGCCATATTCTTCACAAAAATGTTCAAAAATATCATTTTCAAATTCTCCCCCATGATGACTACATATGGAAATGATTATGCAAGAAGCTTTGTTCTCAACTCAATTACAAAAACTAGAGAAAAATCAAGCGTATCACTCTTGGAAACGAGAAAGAAGGTTCAAGTATATCTAGAAAAATCGTCAACAATAACAACACAATACTTGAAACCACGAAGTGATTGAGTTCTCATTGGTCCAAATACATTAATGTGAAGACGTTCTAGAGCTCTCTTGGTACTAAGGACTCCTTTGAATTTAAAGGAGGACTTGGTTTGCTTTCCTTGGTTAAAAGGTTGGCATTGCTCATCCTTTTAAAAATCCAATTTAAAAAGTCCCTTAACCAAATCCTTTTTTCTCACGTACTTCAACTAATGCATATTTACATGACCAAACTGACGATGCCAAAGAGAAATATCATTCGAGTTGACTACTAAGCATCTACCAACAAAATGCTTAATAGAGTCAAGCATAATTACATATAGATTACCACTTCTAGTTCTCTTCTATATGACTTGATAGGTGAGGGAATATTGAATCAATCATTTTGTTACATCCTTGAAATTTGTAGGTTTCAAGTATAAATGAATTATGGTACAAATAACAAGGGAGAGGATTAAGGGATCTTGGTTTGTAATTCCAAATCCTAGAATTATATTAAATGATCAATTTAAGTAAATAATGTGTCTTTGAACATATGTGTTCATATAAGGCTAATATAAGGTGTAATGATTATCAAAGCCTTAAATTGGTAATCATGAATGTAATTAAGCCCATGGAACCTTTATAAGGCCCAAGATGTGATTCATCGGCCTTAGGGACTCGTTCCAGCTCATTTGGGTAATTAGGGTTATAAATGAGACCCTGGGATATAAAGTTGGAGAATGAGTATTCCATGCATATGAAAAATGATCATGATGATTATTATATGATAGATAATCCATATATAGATTATATATGAAAATACAAGATAATTAATTAAAGGATTATCCACCTTTTTCTTGGAAGCCAAATAATGGAACAATATGTAAGTTTCCGAAAGGAAATAGGAAACATGATTTAAAGGAATGGAGAAGTTTGGTATATAAAAGGTAACCCAATGAACCCCAATTATGAAGTATGATAGGAAAAGGATTTAATGACTTTCCATGCGGGAAGGATATTTGGTTTAAAGGATATACCAAGGATAGGGGAAAGGATGTAGGGAAGTTTCTATATATGTGGGTTTCCATGGTACGTAGGGTTTCATGAGAAACCCTTCTACCTTGCGACCAAGAAGGGACAAACCACAGGGTTGTCGCCATCCCTCCTCCTCTCTTCCTATTTTACTCTCTTTTTCATAACCCTAGAATCCCTACTGGAAAGTTGTAAAAATAGAGGGACCCCTAGAGCATGTAAGGGGATATAAGACCCTTATTGATGATGACATGAGGGGAAGGGAAATAGACGACTCTCGGTCGGGGTCAAGGACCTGCTCTACTTAGCACCCTGCCAAGGCGGCATGGGCAAATGCACCTTGCCTTGTTGATGGTTCATTGCTGCTCAACATAGGACAAACACAGCTAATATGTTCTCCTTCACTAACTGCATAACAGACCCCAAATAGTCCTCACTACAGTGCTTCCTTCCCCCACTCCTCTATACCACCTCAACTCCATAAAGGGGAAAGACTCATGCATCTAATTCCTAGGGTCATGCGACTGACTAGTGAGCTGGTGCTAGTGCGGCGACGCTTGACGGACAGGCCAACGGAGGCCATCGGGGGAGAGGTAGGGTGGTGGCTAGCAGAAGACACAGGAGGGATGAGAATGTGACACCTCGTCATGCTAAATGAGATTACTCAAACCACATAACACGATCAACTACTAATTAATCACATATTCAAAAATGTGAAATAATTAAAACCAATTCCAACAATGTAAATAAACTCTAAAACATTTACAAAAGGTACATCATTCCATTCTCATATACTATAAGAATTATTTACATATGGGTCCAAATACCTCAGTCACATCCTGCATACAAAAGATATTTCACATGTACATGCCATATATTTTCAAACATTGGCATACGACCAAAATCTCGTGTCGATACAAGTATATCATCTAGAAAACACATCCCATACCAGGACCTGAGATTATACGGACGACACTAGGACTCTACAACTAACATCTACAACTAACCAACCTTTTGAATCTATTGATCACCAGGTTGGTTCTCTTCCACAGCATGACCTCGACTTCGTTGTCGGCGACCACCTAAAAAAATTTGTGGTAACCCACGGGTGAGACCCAGTCCCAGTGAGAGATATAACTCTCTCCAACTTGTATTGATCATAACATATTAATTAACAATAAATTCATCAAGCAGTTAGGGTATTGAATAAGAAATATGACCAGATTGAACAGTTTAAGCATACTAAGCAGTTAAGCAAATAAGTTGTAGCATCAAGTAGAATTACACAATTTTCATAAGTCTACATCATGTAAGAACTATGTAGTGTAAAGACAAGGGTTAACCAACCAATGTGATACGTATTAAACCCTAGCAATTATACTACACGACTAGTATTATATCTTTTATTATTATGCCCTGGGGAGTTTGAGTCGTACCACTCAAAGTCCAACTAACCACTGCGAAGTGTTATTCAGTTCCGTATAAGATCTAGGAGTTTCGGTATCCTAAGATCTCTTCCCCTCAATCAGTACGAGTAAACTACAGTGACATACCAGTCAAACTACTAACAGTGACATATAGTCAACTGATAACAACTAGTCCGTACTTGGTACAAGTTACAAAACTAGAAAATAGGGTATACAAAATCCTCTAATCCAAGGTACAACCGCAGCTGTCCTCAATCACATCAAATGTCTGAGGCATGACCATAGACATCCTCCATAACCTGCAATTGTGGATGACAAGGATATATCCTCAACTTGACACCCCCACATACTCAATAGTATGCGCTCCGAGTTTCCCTTGGGAATACTGGTTTCACCATAAGTAAGTTCTGACACTAAAGATGGCTCTATGGCACATGGCTCTACATGATTAAGGTTACACTTGATTAATTATTGCCAATTGAATGCATTAAGGCTTTATCATAAAAGTGGACATTCAAACCCTAATTATTTTCTAACCGGAGTATATGTATAATGACTTCAAAGGATATAAAACATTTGAGATATAAATCTTAATCACATTACCACATCCTATCATTCATCATGAAAATACTTTGCAGATATTTTACTTGAGCGACAGCCGGACATGGCGGGCGGAGGAAACCCCCCTCCTCGTGCCTCCGCATCACGGGGCAAACCCGACTGGTTCGCTCCAGACGCGGACGTAATGGTGGCGGGAGCTTGGGTCCGGGCAGTGGAAGGTTTACCCCCGACTATCAGGGGTGCCGTGGCAGATGACCCGAAGACCCCTTTCCGGCGGGAAGGGGACCAGCGGACCTGGACGAAGATGACAGACTCCATCCTCAACGAGATGGAGGACTACCACCGCTTCTCAGCGATTGTGCAGATCCTTGGCAAAAAGAGCCATCCTTCACAACTTCGGGGGTGGATGATCCGGAACTGGAGGCCGAGAGGTGATCTGGAGGTCTTCACCCTGGACGGGGGCCTCTTCTTGGCTCGATTTGCGTCTGAGGATGATCAGAGAAAAGCAATGCAGAGGGGACCCTGGTTTTTCGACGACCAGCTGGTCTTGGTTCGGAAATGGACAAGGGAGGCCGACACGAGACAGGCGGCGTTCACTACGGGCCCCGTCTGGGTTTCCCTTCCGGATGTGGGGCTCCATTGGACCCCTAGGGCCATTGCTGTGATCGCTCACGCTATTGGCGAACCGAGGGCCATCGACCGGAGGTCTGACGGGATGACAATGGGATGTGCTCGCTTCTGCATGGATATCTCATCTGTTTCCACCCCGCCGTCTGTGGTCATGGTGGAACTGCCCAATGGCGAAGAGTGGGAGGTCAGAGTTAAGTACGAAGCGATGCCGGACCGTTGTGCTGACTGCCTTGTTTTTGGGCATACTTCTGGACAATGCCCTGGGGAGCGGCGTGCTGTCAATCCCTCCCAACCCATTGTTCCGGAACCACCCAAAGGTCGGAGAAGACAGGACAGATCGAGACCTCCTCCCCAACAGAGGAAAGGCAAGGAGAAGGCTCAGAATGTTTCTGCTGCTCGGGTTCAATCAACTACTCCCTTTGTGGTCCTCCTGGAGGAGGGGGAGGTGGCTGCCGTTTTGCCTGAGACGGGAACTGTGATAGCTGAGCCTGTTTCTACTGGTGACCCCGATGCTGGTCTGTTGTTGGCAGGAGGCGCTGAGGCTGGTTCTGCTGGTGAACCCGAAGCTGGTCTGTTGTTGGCAGGAGGTGCACGAGTGGAGGCCACTTAGGAACCCTCTGGAGGTGACAACGGGCTTGGGCGTGAAGCCCCTTCTGCGCCGAGGACACCCGTTGTTAACACAGGAGATGGCGAGAAGGACTGCAACCCCTTTGCTGCTCTCAAGGAGATGGAAGATGAGGTCTCAGAACCGGGCCAATCCAGGAGCAGAAGTCCTAGATGCACCCGCAACACGAACAAGAAGAAGAAGAACAACCCGGGCGGCTCCACCGAAGGGAGCAGCTCAAAAAAGAGGTAAGTATGACGATCCTCGCATGGAATGTGCGGGGGGCCTCGCTAGCTAAGAAGCAAAGAAAGCTACGAGCGATTCTGAATGAAGAGAAAACTACCCTTGTTTTTGTGTTTGAAACAAGGATTAGAAGGACTGTGGAGGAAAGAGTTGACACCTTGTTTCCTCATGGGTGGTCGACCATGTCCAATATTCAGCATAGAGATGGAGCTCGCATTGCAGTGGGTTGGAATCCGGAGATTTGGGACATTGACCCTATAGATGTTAATGACCAGATCTTCACAATTAGCTGCTGCAATAGGGGAGGAATGTCTTTCATCACCTCGGGGATTTATGGTGAAAATCTTGAGCGTGATAGGGTGAGGTTGTGGGAAAGCATAAAGAATACTAGCCAGAACGAGGTGCCTTGGCTGGCTTGGGGTGATTTCAACAACATCAGGAAAGCAAAAGAAAAGCATGGTGGCTTACCGGTTCCTGACCGTATCATGGAAGTGTTCAACAATACCATGGATGCAGCAGGCCTTATGGAGCTGAACTCTATTGGCGGAGGAGCCTCCTGGTCGAATAAGCAGGGGAGAGGTAGAAGAATATCAAGTATGCTGGATAGGGGTCTGGTGAACGAAGCTTGGCTCAAAGTGTGGCCCAACGCTGTTATTAAACATGGGGCTGACCCCCTTAGCGATTACAGCTGGATGATGATGGACCTCACGCCCAAACCCGGAGTGATCAGACCTTTTAGATTCTGTAATTGGTGGTGTGATTGGGTGGGTTTCAAGCAGATTGCTCAGGAAGCGTGGGATGTTGACGTGGTTGGCAACCCTTTGTATGTTGTAACTAAGAAAATCCAAAACGCGAAGAAGGTGATCCGTAAGTGGTCTAAAGAGGTGGTGAACCTGAAGAACACGATCATCACTGCTAGGCAGCAGTATGATGACGCTGCTACCAAAGCAAGAGTACAACCTGACGATGACAACATTCACGAAGATTGGATGAAAGCTGAGGAGAGACTAACAAGAGTGCTGAAAGCTGAAGAGGTGTTTATGTGGCAGAGGAGCAGAATGAAATGGCTTACTGATGGTGATCTTAATACACGCCTTTACCACACAGCAGTTCACAAAAAAGAAATGAAAGAAACTGTACACCAACTCATTGATGAAGAAGGGAGAGTTGCTGAAGGAAGGAATGAGCTGAAGACTATGACAATTAATTATTTCGAAGGGTTGTACAACAACCACATTAACAGTAGCAGGAACATTGACGGTGCCATATTCCCTACGCATAGAGTTAATGCTGTCATGAATGAAGATTTGTGTAGGGAGGTGGATGAAGATGAAGTTAAAGCAGTAGTGTTTTCAATCAGCCCTGCCAAAGCACCCGGGCCCGATGGCTTTAACAGCAAGTTTTTCCAATTTATGTGGACTCATATAAAGCATGATATAACAAAAGCGATTGTATGGCTGATGAACGGTGGTAATATGGTCAGGGCTACAAACCACACCTTTATTAAGCTGATACCAAAGATTAAAGATGCAAGCACGATGAACGATTATAGACCTATTTCCTGTTGCTCAACTATGTACAAGATTTGGGCCAATATACTTGCGTGTCGGCTAAAGAAGTGGCTACCCGACCTGATATCTGAAGAACAATGCGCTTTTGTTAAGGGGCGCAAGATTGCTGACTGTGCCCTCCTGGCGACGGAGTTTATGACGGGTTTCAACACAAGAAGATCAAATGCCAAGGCGTGTATCAAGATTGACCTTACCAAGGCGTATGACCACATTCGTTGGGATGTTTTGTGGGGCATAATGGATGCGATGGGCTTCTCAAGTAGGTGGGTTAATCTCATAAAGCAGTGTGTGACTACGTCTTCGTTTTCTATCCTGCTCAATGGTGCCCCTGAAGGTATGTTCAGGGCCACAAATGGCCTTAGACAGGGGGATCCTTTGTCCCCCCTCCTTTTCACCCTGGTGATGGAGGGGCTGACCACGATGATTAAAGAAGCGGTGACGAGGAACAATATTAGATCTTTCAAGATCAAAGGCACAAGAGTTCTCAACCATCTAATTTTCGCGGATGACGTGATGCTCTTCTCCACGGGTCACGCGAAGAGATTGAAGGAGTACAAGAAGCTGCTTGAGCGATTTGGTAAGGCTACTGGTCTTTACATCAGTACCATAAAATCGCGCATATACCTTTCCAAATCTTGCGACAGCAGACGTGGAAGACTCAAAGCGGCAGTCGGTCTTCGCATAGGCAAGCTACCTACCAAATACCTTGGGGTACCGATAGCTGGTGGTAGAGGTAACTCTGCTGATTTTATGTTTTTCCTTGACAGAATCAGGCATAAAATTGCTGGATGGACAGGGATTCATATGTCGATGGCTGGGAGGCTGTTGCTCATTCGCACTGTCATCCAGATGATGATCAGGTACTGGAGTGAGCTGTGTATCATTCCCAATCCGACCTCGGACAGCATTACGAGACTGATTACCAATTTTGTATGGGGTGGCAAGCACCATGGAATAGGGTGGGGGACTATTGCCAGAAGCTACAACCAGGGAGGTTTGAATGTCAGTAAGGTGGAAGACATCATTAAATCTGCAAACCTTCGTAGACTGGACAGATTTCTAACTGACGGAAAAAGTGTTTGGGTGAAGTGGATGAGACAGAGATATGGGTCTATCCCCCAACCCTGTTCTTTGCCCTCTAGAGTTTGGGATGCTTTGTGCAAATCTTGGCAGCAGGTTGGCCACCTGTATAGTGTGGACTCTGACGGTCTCTACCTACTCTCCAGTCAGTTGAAACCGTGGATCCACATTGACACAGGTCCCCCTGTCCTTTGGGCTAAGTTTTTGTGGGGCAAAGGCTTTGTTCCTAAATGGAGCACAACCTGTTATAGAGTCTTTCTTGGCAGGTTACCCACTAAAGACCGCATGAGGAGATGGGGTCTAAATGTACATCCGGCCTGCTGCTTTTGCCAAGAAGATGAAGACCACAACCACCTTTTCCACGAATGCAGCAAAGCGAGACATATCTGGGCGTTGATTTGGCTCAAGAACGGCTGGGGTCTGCACACATCCAGCAGCCTGCATGAGACTATGATGTAGATCATAGCAAGAAGCTCAAATCAGTATGAGTTAGCTTTCGGTGGTCTTTGCCTCACAAATGCTTGCTTTAACATTTGGAAGGTCAGGAACATGCTAATTCATAAAAGAACAGAGAACCAAGACGTGTTTCATGAGGTGGAACGCGATCTGACTGCTGTGATGAAGGCTAAGAAGAGCCTCGCCAGAGGGCTAAGCCCTTTAGCTAGTTTATACTGGGGTTTTTTGTATAGATAACCCGTGTATACTTTTGTTATGACTAGCTTTTGTATTGTATAGCCTTGCTATACCCCCTTTTTGGCAATATATTTACCCATTTCCAAATTAAAGGACCACACTTATCATCATACTATTATAAGATACCAATATCTTATCACGAGTTCTAGGGTTTTAACCCTTATTGGAACATAAAGATGATTTCACCTCAATCATGGCTTCAAACATGCCCAAAGGTCATTAAGACCAGCACATTATTCATAGTAAGGTTATCATCATCATTCCATGCCTTAAACAAGGCTCAAAAGATCATTAGCACATATGTGTCCATAAATATTAACATGGCAAGGCACTATGATATTCAAATAGTACCACATTGTGGTTTCAACACAAGAAGAGTGTAATTCATTATCACATTAACCATTCAAGAGATCTGATTATAACCAATCAACATCATATAATTACACTAAGGTTAGGTATAACAAGCTAGATCACATTGGAGTTACGCATCCACTTATTATAGTGATTTATCAAATATAACTATATAATGGCAAAGGTAAGACTACCAATTAATGGTATTGAACCATTGAATTATCTTAGCTAGGACCCACATATAATACCATGTGATTTATTCTAATCCATTGGATGTTAAACCATCCAATATTACTCATTGGATCAAGTTCATTGTTCAAGGTTATTAATTGAAGTATAAGTCTAACCATTAAATCAATTGAACCAAGGAACCATTGGTTCAAGGTTTAGTCAAATTTACAATTACATTCCTAATTCATCATATATGGTGATGACCTGATCCACCATTAATTTTGATCATTAGGTCACCATTGGTTTCTAGATCAGTAATACATTCAGTTAACACCATCAAATATTAAGTCAATATCATCATCGATTGATAACATCATTAGAATACTTAGTGGATGATAATTAAACGTTTAATTGAGTCAAAACCTGACCTAAGGGAGTGACCATAGGTTGTCACCATACATTTGACACCCTTTATCATGAACATCAGTTTCCAAGATAGCAACACTATTAGTTATTGAATGGTATAACCATCGATTGTGTGATAGGGAAGGAAATAGCTTGAAATCCTACTGTGAACCATCAATTGTTTTGTACATAGCACCATAGGTTGTTGCTATCAACCTGTCCCAGATCATGTTACACCTTATAAAGGTTGTACACATGTTTATAGGTTCATATAGAACTGGAACAAAATAGGGAACACCACAAAATTCGTAATTCTAAACATGCATGGTTTCTCTATGCTTAGATCATCACATTCAAGCATAAACATGAACTAACAAGCTTCTAGTAAGAAAAATACGTGAAGAATGTTATATAACTCACTTCTATAGAGTAGGTAATATATCAAACAGAAAGAATCTTGAGCAAATTAGGCAAGGAATCCCTAGATTCAGATCTGAACTTGGCCAAATAGGCACTTCTCTCCACAAAGAAGCAAAACCCTCGAAAAAGAAACAAGAAGGAAGGTTTTTTGAGTTCTGGAGTCATTTTTACCATGGAACAGTAGGGTTCTGACCTGAAGAGATGTAGGAGGAAGAATAGAAAAGAATTAAATGGAGGAAATAAGAAAAAACTTACACTTTTAGGTCAATATCACTTGGAAGAAGCTTTATAGACCCAAAAAGGGAATCAATTGCAACCCTAGAATTGTTTCCAAGAAGATCCCCACTTTCTTCTTCCTTGGGTAGAACAATTCGCAGCTGAACAGAGGGAGAACGAAGCTGGGATAAGGAGAGAGGTGGTGGAGAGAAAGTGGCTCTTTTTGGTTCTTGGAGATAAGTATATGGCACTTTAATATTAAGAAAAATAAAAGGTTGAAATTCTAGTATATATCCAAGTGTCCATGGCTTTAAATTATTAAGAATATATAAAGACACACACAAGAAGCTCTCCCACCGTCCCTCTATACCTTCTTAGCTTTCCTTTGTAGAAATTCCCAGCCAATCACATAATTCCTTAGTTGATAGCTACTAAAGGTAGCTCATCCATGAAGGGGTAAACCCTAAAATACCCTTGATGAAAATACCTTCAAACCATGGCTCAACTAGGATCCCAATGGCTCAAAAATCTCAAGAATGATAATATAAAATCTAAGGAACATAATGTATGTGACAAATTGCAAAGAAAACCCCTCAATTGGGTAAATTGCATAAAAGTCCAAAATGTACAGAAAATTGCATAACTTGCTCAAAAAGTGTCCAAATTGGACCAAAATTGAAACTTAAGCTTGTATTATGATTTCAAAACATATAAAAAGGTTATAGTAGGGTTATAATCATTCAATTATGGTAATTAAGCTCATTCAACTCATTAAGCAAGTTCAAGGGCCTTATAGAGAAGACCGTTCTTGTGCCTTGAAGGGGGAGGTGGTAGCAGTTGTGAATGCTGCTGAAGAGGAGGATGGCCAACACTGGCATTGAGGGAATCATGCAGAGATGAAGCATCGAGAGGAAACATTGTGTGGGGTGAAGATGATGTGTCAGGCAGAGACATTGTGTCGTGTGGGGATGTTGCGTCATGCGGGGATGCTTGGTCGAGGATGTGGCATCACAGGTGTTGCATCGATGCTAAGTCACAAACGCTGTGTTGTGGGCATTGTGTGCAGACATTGGGTTAGAGATGTTGTGTCGGCACGGATCGGTAATAAGGTACGTTATGCTGACAGGGTGTTACATGATTGCTCCAAAATAGTTAGTCTTATAAATAATGTAGTTAATTAATGGTATATCGGATGGTAATGAACCTATATATGAAATTGATCAAAAAATGAGTAGAAGTTGAATAAAATATAATCAGAGCCTAAATATGCTTCCTATTCCAAAAGTGTATGTAATACATGTCTTGATGTGGTTAATAGAAAGGAAAACCTAGATTCCTTTAATATGATGCTTAATTGGGTAGATTCATTTATGTTGAGTTTATACCTGATCTTGTCATGCATAATGAAGAAATCCTTGAAGATGATGAATAATTAATGTTTCTAGATTAATAATCATGCACATGTATATTTAGGGTTTTGAAACCAATGTGAGTATCTTTCTATGATCTTAATGTTGATAATATGATTTAGGTATCATGAATAACCTAATGTGCACAAGAGGATGATTAGGGTTTCACCTAATATGCATAACTAGTGTTTGTAAACTTAGAGATCATGACATGACATGATGGAATTAGGGTTTGTGACCCTCTTCCCTAGTCCAAACATGAGACAACCCTAAACCCTAGTTTAGGATCAAATCTAGATCTGATTAATATAATGTGAATACATGATGACACATATGTAGTGTGTGTGTTTCAGATAATGTTGATAGAATGATTTGTTGCTTGGATGTTTGGATGAATTCGTAAAGTACATAACTTATTTTTCATGGTTTCTACAATGGCATAAGGTACATGGTTACGCTTACAAATACATGTATCAATTTATGAGTTTGCCGACGTTTCTCGATGAGATTGAATGAATGATATATGCTTGCTTGTTTATTTACTTCATGAAAATTATAAAGTCCCCATGAATATCATGTAAGGTAAATAATGATATTCTAAACCCTAGGTTATACTGATCTTCAGGGTAATACACATGAGTCTAATATTGGACAATGATTACACCTGAGATAGTAGACCAGAGGTGGGTTAGAATATGAAAGCAATTTATGTTCTTATCTACAAATTAAAAGGTTAAATATATGTATACTTATGTTTATTGGATGAACCCATGTACCGGTACAAAAATGTACTGACCGAGTATTTGTTTGTCGGCATTTTAGGTACTTGTTATACTTGATTTGTGGACATGAGGTTACAAATGACAGATGTTGAAGACACTCAAACTAAATAAGGAGATTTAGATATAGTAGTTTTCCTTCTTACATGTATAAGGTAGTTCCTTCTAAAATTTATGTAACTCCTTAGAGGAGATTTTATGCAAACATGTTAATATTTGTTCATTAATGGAAATTGTTTACTATTATGTATTATTTGTTGAATTTGATCTTAGAATTTATGAGTAATGATCTGTGACTTTAAGGTCTTTTGGACACTCAAAAGTGTGGGTTGTTACATTTGGTATCAGAGCACAGATTCATCATTTAATACTTAATAGTTTATGATTTCAAATCATCCTTAGAAATATAAGAGAAAAATTATTAAGGCATAATGTATCTTCGAGGTTGCTCATCTCACATTTCGTCCACTTCTCATCTCTTTTCTTAATAAATCTTGAAAAGAAATTGTTATTTAGAGAAGTAAGTGTGAAAATATGTAACATATAGTGTAGGTCCCTTTAGTGAGGGTAAACACTAAAAAAATATGAAACCTTTAGGGTTAGTGTGCCAACCTAGGGTAGGTCAGCCCAAGAGTTGGAAGATAACCTATGAGAGAGGCAAAACCCTAGATCTTGGGGTCCAACTCTTGGGTTGACCTACCCTAGGTTGGCACACTAACCCTAATGGTTTCATATTTTTTTATGCATAGATTTTATCATTATATCTTCTCAACCCATGTTTTCTCAACTTCTGGGATACTCCCTCATGGGTTCTGTCCATTCAGTGAATTTGGGCCACCTTCCCCTCCAAGGGCTTGGTGCCTACATCGGCCTTCCCCTCCAGGACTTGTCCATCATCACCAAACTTCTAGAGACAACATGAGGGGTTTGAACAAGTTATATTCATGATGAGCTTGATTATTATGTAAGAGGTCTTGAGGAATATAAGAACCCAATAGTTATATATATATATATATATATATATATATATATATATTAAAATGAAAATAAGAATATAACTTGTTCAAACCCCTCATGTTGTCTCTAGAAGTTTGGTGATGATGGCCAAGTCCTAGAGGGGAATGTCGATGTAGGAACCAAGCCCCTGCAGGGGAAGGTGGCCCAAATTCACTGAATGGACAGAACCCATGAGGGGGTATCCCAGAGGTTGAACAAGCATGGGTTGAGAAGTTATAATGATAAAATTTATGCATAAAAAAATATGAAACCTTTAGGGTTAGTGTGCCAACCTAGGGTAGGTCAACCCAAGAGTTGGAAGATAACCTATGAGGGAGGCAAAACCCTAGATCTTGGGGTCAGGTTGTGGCTAGAGAACCTAACTCCCTCCTAAGAGCCAAGAAGGCACCCTAGGGAAGGACATTCCCTTAAAAGGTAAGTTGAGTACACAAATTTAATTATTGAGGTAACCATAATTTTCACCTAGAGGGGTGAAGAGTTAAAGATATATATATATATATATATATATGAAAGCACCTACATTCTTTGAACCGAAGTATGCCATCTCTGAGTGACACAAGTGGTCAAGCTCAAGATTGGGAAAGACCAGTATGGAACCAAGCCCAAGAAGGGAAGGTGGCCTGAGTTTATAGTGTGGACGACCAAGCCCTGGAAGGGAAGGTCATGAAATGATCAATCCTAGGACTGGGAAGACCAATATGGCACCAAGATTAGGAAGGGAAGGTGGCCCAAGTCCACAGTGTAGATGTTTAGGATCAAGCCCCTGGAGGGGAAGATCATAGAAGGTCAAGCCCCTGGAGGGGAAGGTCGGCGTAGGCACCAAGCCCAGGAAGGGAAGGTGTCCCAAGCCCAATGTTGGCACTATACTGCATAATGTGTACTCAAAAGAGAGAGAGATGAAGGCAATCTAGGTTAATGAATTATATGAGAGAATAATGTGCTTAAAAGATGTGACATCTCAAAGAAACCCTTGGGAAGGGTAGAGTCCTAATGCAATCCTAGGGTCAAGTAGGGTGTATTAAAGGCACATAGGACTGATGAGGTTAGGAGTTGATTATTCTCTGAATGTACATGACCATGTAGTCGGGAGGTAACATCTAGGTTTACCCAAGGTCCATGACTCGGGAGATTTGCTACCTTTGTGATGATCATGGGACCTAATGGATTAATGTGAGAGGCACTCCCTTAATGCCAAAGGATGAGATCACTCTAAAAGTACCGACACCCCGAGAGACCCCAAGGAAATGGATAAGGCTCATAATGCATGAGGTGTAAATATAAAAATATATAATGAAGTCATGAAAACTTGGGAGAAGTTGTGCCCTAACTTAAGAGTAAGAAAAGGGACACTTGACGTCATGAAATACAAGAATATTATAGAAATAAAAACAAGTATGTCTAGAGTCATATCGAGTATGATTCAACTTAAAATGTATAATAGAAAGATAATATGTGGATATACCATCTCTGCTCTTGGAATGGAATGAACTTTGCATTTGGGGCTACAGTTCTCATTATGAGTGAGTGAGATCGAGAGGACACATGTTTTGCTTAAAAATTGAGATATGAGAATGAATACCTTAAGTTGAGGTTAATGACATGATCTAGGATTAGAGGTCACCTCACCCTTATGTGAAAATAACGAATAATAGGTTGCATATCTAGGTGAAAAGAGAAATCACCAAGTGAAATTGAAATCATGAAATGAGAATGAATCATTAAGGGATGATAAGGTATGAATACTAAAGATGTTGATATACTTGAATTTAAATTCAAGTGCCAATCTTAGTAATAAGACGAGAATTGGTATATTAAAGAAAGTTGTTAAAATTATCTAAGTAGGGTTCTAACCCTAAGTTTTGAAAATAATATGAGTTGTCATTCACCTAGGCTTAGTAGACCTGAATTTTGAGGACAAAATTCCTTTTGAGGGGTGAATGTTACATCCTTGAAATTCATAGATTTCAATTCTAAATGAATTATGGTACAAATAACAAGGGAGAGGATTGATGGATCTTGGTTGATAATTCCAACCCTAGAATTATATTAAATGGTCAATTTAAGTAAATAATGTGCTTTTGAACATATGTGTTCATATAAGGCAAATATAAGGTGCAATGACGATCAAAGCCTTAAATTGGTAATCAGGAATGTAATTAAGCCCATGGAACCTTTGGAAGGCCCAAGATGTGATTCATGGTCCATAGGGAGTCGTTCCAGCCCATTTGGGCTAATTAGGGTTATAAATGAGACCATGGGATATAAAGTTGGAAGATGAGTATTTCGTGCACATGAAAAATGAACATGATGATTTTTATATGATAAATAATCCATATGTAGGATTATATATGAAAATCCAAGAAATATGTGGCTTAGATAATTAATTAAAGGATTATCCACCTTTTTGTTGGAAGCCAAATAATGGAACAATATGTAAGTTTCCTAAAGGAAATATGAAACATGGTTTAAAGGAAAAGAGAAGTTTGGTATATAAAAGGTAACCTAATGAACCCCGATTATGAAGTATGATTGGAAAAGGATTTAATGAGTTTCCATGTAGGGAGGATACTTGGTTTAAAGGATATACAGAGGAGAGATGAAAGGATGTAGGGAAGTTTCTATATGTGTGGGTTTCCATGGTACGTAGGGTTTCATGAACAACCCTTTTGCCTTGTGACCAAGAAGGGACAAACCAGGACTGCCGCCATCTCTCCTCCTCTCTTCCCGTTTTACTCTCTTTTTCGTAACCCTAGAATCCCTATTGGAAAGGTGTATAAAAAGAGAGACCCCTAGAGCATGGAAAGGGATACGAGACCCTTGTTGATGATGAGACGAAGGGAAGGGAAATAGACAACTCTAGGTCGGGGTCAAGGACCAGCTCTACTCATCACCCTGCCAAGGCGCCATGGGAAGTGAAACATCCGAACTCGAACAAAACATGATTACATACAAACCAACGGATTACCAAAAATCATAGGAAATTAAAACCGATTTACAACAAGCACCATAAGATGAGACATGTTGCATGCGAGCCAACACTCTCTTTTCATAACATATTTTCAAGGTGCTAAAACATAATTTCCCATCATCTCATTACATGAAATAACTATTCCACATGCTGATTTATTACATCAAGGTACAGAAGCCAAAAACCACATATCGATCATCTTATCAGAAACATCAAAAATCTATCCCGAAGACTTGAGTGTACATGGACGACACATAGGACTCTACTGCTAGACAATATCTATTCCACCAGGTACGATACCTCTGCATATCATCTCAACTACATGATCTTCATCTCACCAGGCACGTCCACCTAAAAATGTTATTTAACCAGTGGGGTGAGACACACAGTCCCAGTGAGAAACATAACCCTCTACCAACTTTATTATTGCCACAGATAACTGAGCATATAGATCAATTTAAACAATAGGTAATAACTAACCAGTTATGCAAGAAGGAATATGAAGAGCATGTATATGAAAAACTTATACAAAGATCATAGAAGAACATTACAAGGCCTCATCCAATGTTTCATATTTTCCCTAAGAAAAGATACTATACGGCTTGATTACAAATTATTATGCCCTGTGGAAGTGAGCCGTACCGCTCAAATCCAACCTTCAGTTGCGAAACCCAAAGGCGGTGCCATATAAGGTCAATGGAAGAGCTGGAATCCATGACCTCTACCCTCGTGGTCAGTGCATGAGAACCAAAGCAGGACCATAGTCTCTTGCTTAAGTGACCTCAATCACAGGGTCAGATCTGCAGGCTACCCTTTCTCTAGCCCACCTTGGTACAGGTTACGGTGCTAGTATATCTTGAGCCACGTGCCTGTTCACCGTGCTCCTGAGCCAAGAATGCATTCATTCTCTATCACACTGAGCCATGGGCCTGTTCACCATGCTCCTATACACATCTTGAGTCTACAACCGTAGTTACACTCTAATCCTCCTATTTTTGTCTAGGAGAAACCCCGCATATTCAACAATATGTGCTCCGGGTTAACCAGCAGGAGAACCCATTTCACCATCACCAGCTCCTGAAGATGATGGATCTATGGCCATGGAAAACTACACGAAAGTTCATCTATATTTAGCTAATGCATTTTAAGTGGATTGTTGGGGCAACGAAGTTGTATTAAACAACCATATATAAATCATAAACAACATTAAATTCCATTATCTTATGTCACACTATTACTATTATTCTCAATTCCCTCAACAATCATCATATTGCCATGGGATATCAATCCCTCGATTCATCACATAATTCTACTGCCTCTCAAGTCTTGATCATCATGGGATATCAATCCCTCATATCATAATGCCACAACCTATCAAGGCTTCATCATCATGCTTCATCATGGGATAGCAATCCCTCATATCACAACTAGAGGATAACACCTCAATCAGGCACTCATCCTTTATCAGGTCACCAGACCTTTCTCATAATATGGTGATACATGTTATCTTATAAACAAGGCACATCATCATTACTCAGATATTGTGCATATACCAAGTGCTACACAAAGCACATGATCATATAGTCACCATAGCTCTTACCTGGATATGAATTCAATTGATAATACATGCATGGTTAGCGAGCATAGCAAAAGAGATAACTGGATCACCACATACAAATCTTTAAAAAACATATCATGTCACTAAGATTAAGGTTTATAGGTTTGTAACAATCATCCATTATTATGAACACATGAAGCATACTTTTATAGATGGTGTATTAAACAATACACATTATTGTTACCATACCATGGGTATCCACCATACCATATATCTCGTGTCATCATGCATGTCATTCTTAAGGATTCATCTTTAGGGATCATACAACCATGATCTACCATCAAGCATTATCAAAGGTTAACCTACCATCAACCATAGGTAACCACCATACTAATGTTCACAACCTATTCTTCATGTCTTATCATCATGATCAAAGATATGGGATCAACATAGCAAGATAACATACTATCATATAAGGCTCAAGATAACTTTTTAGGTTTATCGGGTTAGGGCACAACCCTTCACTAGAGGTGTCGCCTACCCTCACCAAAACCCAACAACGACCAACGAACCCCCACTAAAGAGTGTCGGGTAGGGTACCAACCCTCACCCAAGGATATCAGGTAGAGCACAATCATTCAACAAAAGGGATATCGGGCACCAACAACCCTAAGCACCATGCCTCCAGGCATATCGTGCAAGAACACCTCCAAAGGCCATATCGCCCATACATACCTTAGGCCATCACTGTCAAGAGACCACCTTCTAAGATATCAAACAACACATGGATCTAAGCATGTTAGATTCCATGTTCAACCAACACATCTCACTTCCTCTTGGGTTAGGCAACCTCACAACTGTGTCGGCCAAGGACCTCATAGCACCAAAACCACCAAGGTGCTCTCTAGGTCATCCCTACCAGGATTGACTTCCTTCTTGCCCAATCTATGTTCACCTCTATCAACAAGATATAGGTGTAACAACCTCTACCCTACTTGGTTCACGCAAGCCTCACTAGTCCTTGTGTTACTTATGACCCCATATCCTCCAAACCCTCAACTTATATCGCCCCAGACCTACCACCCAGGCTCTGACTGTATCGGCCAAGCATTCATCCTTAGTGTCACCCAAGTCATGAGGTACATACACACTTATATCGGGTTAGGGTTGATGATATCAGGCAGCATATCAAGGGACCATCCATAACGCCCAACCTCACATCTATGTCATCCATGGAGCACTATCTTGGGCAACACACCATGACGCCCAAAAGATCATCACAACAAGAGAACCCCTATCGGTCAATTAGAGTTAGGGAAACCCTATCACCCAAGACTCCATGTCACCCAAGATGTCATGTCACCCAAGATGCCATGTCGGGCAACTAGGGTTAGAACATCCATATCAGATAAGACACTATATTGTCCAAGCTAAGATTAGGGCTTCATATCGGCCAACTATCATATCGCCCATCATCATATCAGCCAAGAGCTAGATCTCACCGCACAACTCAAGGAAGGAGGGGTGTTTCTCAAAACTCAACATCAAAGAATGCTTACTCATGTCTCCCAAGGTATCCAAGAGGGTATATCGGCCAACCTAGGGTTAAGGAGACCCTATCAGCCAAACTAACATGTCTCCCAACCATATAGAGCATAGGCTCACCTCTCAACAACCAAGTGAGAGAGGGGTATTTCCCAAGGGCTCACTGTCATACATATTCAGATAAAAGGATCCTAAGCTCACCTCTCAACAACAAAGTGAGAGAGGGGTATTACTCACAATCCATCAACCAAAGCACAACCTATCGGACAAGACTCTATATCAGGTAAGGCCCCATATCGGGTAAGCACCATATCGGGTGGGTCATGTTCAACCTCAAGACACCCTTCACCAACTTGCACAAGGAAAACAAGATAAAGATAGTAATAAAACTTGACCATTTCCATTAGAATAGATCTCAAGTTCCACATACACAACTATCATAGAGAAGGGTATCGATTTAAAGACAAGAATCAATGTATGCACATATGGAGAGTGAACATAATAAAGATGGTTAAGAGTTATGTAACCCGCCTTAAGAGGATCTCCATAAAAGGCATCAAGCTTCCTGGTCCAAGCATCAAACCCACGTTCCTCACCATGAAGATCATCCATCCCAGGCTCCAACTTGCCTTCGGTTCCATCATCATCACCTCAAGAAACAAAAGATGAAGAAGAAGCCATTGTTATGCTTAGATCAAGAAGAAGTAAAGAGGGAGAGAACCAAGGCCTTGCCTACTCTCAATAAGGGTCCATCCATGGCCGAGAGGGGAGGAAGGAGGTGAAGAAGAAAGCACAAGGAAAAGCTAGTAAACAAGCATGACTCACCAAGGTCAGATCTTGAGTAAGAAATCTCCATGGGCAAGGAACTCAGCCTCCCAAGCTCCATGGGGTTTCCTTAAGCTCCCAAAGCTCCCAAGATCATCTCATATAGGAAGGGGAAAGAGGTGGACAAAAAGGATCACTTGGGTAAGGAGGAAGGGAGTTATATACACCAAGGAAGAGAGAGGTAGCAAAGGAAAGGTGTCATAACCACACAAACTTAGATGCCACTTGTTGTCATCCAAGCTCCACATGAATGGCCTAGTGATACACTCTAGGTAGTGTATCATGCAGCTAGGAACCCTTCATGGGCGACAAACCCCCTAAACTGATACATACTCCAAGCTCTACCTGATACACTAAAGGACAAGATAGCACATGTGACATATAAGGCACAAAACTATATAGAGATGTCACTCCTTAACTATCATCCAAACAAGGCACCCCAACTTCCATCCACATCCTAGATGATGACAAACAGAAAGGAGGAGACTCTAGAGCTGATAAATTACATATTGGCCCTTTAATTTGGGTAATTTGCAATTTACACCAAAACTAGCACATAAAGCACAAGCATCATCCGACCAAAACTTGGAGCATAGGCCCTCCTTGAGGCACCCCACATCATCATTCTCTTTCCAATGATGCTAGAGAAATAAAGGCATGCTCTACATGTGACATATTGCAATATAACCCCTTACTTTGGGTAAATTACACTTTGGTCCAAAGCAAGCAAACATTGCTCAAACAACATCCAAACGGGACCAAACTGGAAACATAAGTTTGTCACATGATATCAAAACTTCTTGAGGGATTATATTAAGGTTCTAAGCACCTTTCTTCAGAAAAGAAAATAGGGTTAGCCCAAAACATGGGTCATGGTCCTTACAGGAAGAGGCACCTTGCTTTGATGATGGTTCATTGTTGCTTGACATAGGACAAACACAACTGATATGTTCTCCTTCACTGAACTCACAGTAAACCCCAAATAGTCCTCGTTGTGGTGCTCCCCACTACTTTATACCACCTCGGCTCCACAAAGGGGAACGACTCATGCATCTGACACCTAGGGTCGTGCAGCCTGCTAGTGATCTGGTGCTAGGGCGGCGACACTTGACAGACAGGCCAACAGAGGCCATCAGGGTGAGGTGGGGTGGCGGCTAGTAGAAGACGCAGGGTGGATGAGAAGACCATTCTTGTGCCTTAAAGGGGGAGGCAGAAATAGTCGTGAGTGTTGTTGGAGAGGAGGACAGCCAATGGTGGCATTGAGGGCGTCGTTTAGAGACAATGTGTCGTGTAATTTGATCCTTTTCATGTACCTAAAGCCTAAAATCAATGTTGAACAAACATATTAGATACATAGGAATGGAATGGTTAAGTCATTATCAAAATATGGCCAATGTATAACTCTCAAGTCAATATAGTTGTGAGCCATTGATTGGAGAATATATGGTTCTCAATTGAGTTGTGCATGTTTTCGTGTGGACATCTTGATAAATAGGTAGTCACATCTAGGAGTCATGGTGGAGCTTCCCAATGCAGGCGAATGGGAAATCAAGGTCGAATATGAGGCAATCTCAATTTTTTTTGAGACCTACAAGTGTTTGGGAATAGCAATAGGGGGTGCCTGAGAGTGAGAAATGCAACCATTTTTCTCTCACCTCCAGTTATTTGCATTAAGATTGGAGAGCTCTTAAGTGAAGGAATCAATCCAAGTCTCCACGAAGAGAGAAATATCAACAAGGACAACACCATTAGTGTCAGGTGCACCATAATCATTGGGAGTACCCAGAGGAACACAAATACAAGTAGATGATTGAGCCCACCCAACAAATTGGCAATGACTTGGAGGAAGGTGTGGTGGTCACCACATCCTATGAAGCTGAACCAAGCCAATTGGGGAAGAAAAAGGAGGACAACAATCTAAACATGCTATTAGCAATAACAACAAGACTAGATCAACACTAAGAACACTTTCTCAGTGCTTGACCATGTTGGTGTAGATCAAAAGGTAATCCACACTGAAAGCAACAAAAGTAGGATTCGAAGACAAACTTGAAGTGCCACCAGTAAGGTTAACAAGAAACAAACTTCAATAGTGGAGATGGGTCACCACTAGCAATCTGATGTCCATCCTTGCATGGAACTTGTAGGGAGATTCCTTACCTAAAATTCAAAGGAAGATAGGGAGAATTATTGAAGAGTTGCAAGAAGAAATCATTTTGTATTTTGGTCTTCTATAATTAGGTTTCCTCTTTCCACCTTCATTCCATTCACTCTCCAACCTAGAAGAGGTTGAAAGAGGTAGAAGTGTTGTTGGGTGGAACCCTACCCTGTCGAAAACAGGACCGGTTAGTAGCTTTAATTAAATTGTCACAATGAGTTGCTTCAACCTCGAGGGTTTCTTAGGAATCATTTCTAGGGTGTATTAAGAGAACCTTGAGACTGGCATAGTCATACTATGGAAGACAATTGCTGACACTACCAAAGCTAAAGATCATTTATCTTGTTGTAGGTGATTTCAATAACATACAAAAGACGAGCAAGAAGTTTTGTAGGCTCAAAGTCCATGATTATACCATTTTCAAGTTCAACAAAACCATGAATGTGGAGGCACTACATTATCTAAAAAACATCGGGGCCAAAAATGCATGGTCAAACAAGTATATTCTTGGGAAGAGGAATGCTAACCTCCGCTATAGAGGGCTCATCAATGAGTGTTGGCTTTTTCATCATCAGACATTGCTATAGTTTTTTCCTTTGGCATCATATTACAATTATGGCTCCCAATGAGAACCAACACAACTACCTTGTACTTTTAATGTAGAATGAAAGGAATTGAAATTGTTTGATATATTACACTGAGGAAAAATTTTGGGTAGCGCTTACATTACAACATCAGTTTTCCAAAGAGAAACCTTCTTGAAAGTAGCTTGTTCAATTTAGTTTTCTAAAGAATTTTGAGATCACAAATACAACATCATCTTGTTGTGAATCGGCACAATTAGCTTCCCACTTTGCTACCCACAAAACAAATGTTTCCTCTTTAAAGCGATTCTGTCGAGTTTTTTAATTGAACCCGATGCAGTAGATTTGGATTTTTCATAAAGTGTAGCGTTAGTTTTCAAGATATAAAGCTGATATTATAAGGTTCCCGTGATACTTTCCTTGAAATAAATATTCCCACCAAGCTATCATGTTACTTCAATTTTGTTGTTGAACCCGACGATGTGTGTTTGAGGATTTACTAAAATGTGGCATCTTTATGTCTGTCAAAATTGACACCAGAGTGCTTAACTGCTACGTTGGTTTGCTACCAAACAAACATGATATGGGAAACATGGGTGCAAAATTGATGTGAGGTCAAAAACATGGGTGTCATTTTAGTGATAGTGCTAACTTTTTACCCTAGAACCCACATTGTAGCCTTACTGAAAACACCCATGAAAATATTTATTTCCCCAATTCTCTATATCTCTACTAAGAGGTACCCTCAACTCTGCTGAATGCAATCCTAATGTCGATGATGACCCCAATGAACTCTCCATCCCCAACACATCCACCACCACTGCAGTCGCCTGTCATGGTCATCTCATCCACCTTTGTCATCCCTATTTCTTACGAGCTCAATGGACGTCAATGCACTTATGCCTTGGATCTTACCGTCCCCTGCCACCTATCACCACTTTTGCCTTAAAATATATGATTTTACCACATGAGAAATTAGCCCAAGGTGATTAACCCCATGTTTATCCTATTTTTATGTGCAATATCACGCACTCATAAGTAGCAAGTCTTATTTGATTATATCTTATAAGGTCAAACCCAAGACACAACCTTTTTAAGAATTGTTATTATATCCAATAGAAAGATATCAGTATTTCAGAAATTGTTGGTTGATTTATAGCTTTTATTAATTGCAATGGATGCAAGAGCAATAAAAATATGGATGAATCAAGACTAAAAGACATCAGGACAAATGGACTTCACTACCACTGCCTATGTAATCAATCTAAGAACTACAAATTGATCGATTAGCGATTTTAGATTTGAACCATGTGAATTCATACCCTTAAGCTATACAAATTGCAGAAGGATCAATTTTACCATGGATTCAAAGTATCATTACTCATGTATCATTAATTAATAATCAATAGAATGTGTCTTGTGAACTCATCCATGGTTCAATGCATTCGGTCAATATTATAATCCTAAATTTTGTGATCTCTATGTGTAGGACTATATTGTTATTGGTCATATCAAAGCACAAGAAATAAAAGATTTGAAAGCAATATAAATATCCATAAAGAAACAAGTTTGGTAACAAGAAGAATGAAATGTGAGCTATAGACACGCTTCCCATGCCAACTAAGAAAATACTTTATTGCAATAACACAAATACAAGGAGTAAAAGATAGAATCAAGTCACAGAAAATGGAGAGAAATAAGGCCAGAGATCTCCAATGTTAGATCCTCTCTCCACTAGAAATAGGTTCTTAAAACTCCATGAAGAAGGTAGTGTTTCCTCTCTTCCTTTGATCCATGGTCAATCAATTGTACTGTAAGTGGTTGCACTACTGGCATCTGATTCGAAAAACTCATGCTAGAGTCAATTAGCTAAGATCTTGATGCTTGCATGTATCTGCTAAAGTAACGATCGACTGACTAGAATGGCTAACCGATTGATTGGCTACTGATTACTATCCCAAAAAATTATCATTTAGTTAAATGGCTTTGGCTCAGTGGAGATATTTGAAGTCAGGTCAAGCGAAAAAGGTGCCCATTCAATTGACACGTGGGTCATAGGTAAACCAATCAAATGTATAACAATTTGTCTCGAATTGAACGATTGATTCACTTTGCGAGTCAATCGACCCACTTGTTGAATGGGGGGTCCATCTGTGGCTTGTCCAACTGATTGACTTGTGAGACTAGTTGATCGACTGTCCTTCTGGAACATGGTCAGTGCTACATACAAGCCTTTAATTGCCTCCATGCATGGAGGGTGAGATACAGGATTGTAAAGATGACCTCCCTTGGACTAGATGAGATTATTCCTCACAAACAATCTAGAATTCCTCTGAAAACATAAATTTCTAGTAAAAAACAAACTACACTAATTAAAGCTAAAATGGGAAATAAGCTAGGTAAACTTATGAATCTATAATCTAAAACATGCAATAAAAATGGGATGAATATGCATGCATTATTTAACCCAAAATTTAAACATTGATCATCCTCGAGTAAAATATAATTAAAATATCTTCTAAATAATAGAACCATCCCATCATGCTCTCTCTCTCTCTTTCTCAATATCACGTTTGATCCTTACCACCAAACATGACCAAGAAACCCCTATTTCCTAAAATCCCAAAATGCAACTTTCATTATTCCTTGTTATGATGTTTCTTTCACAATCATGTTTCCCTGTTAAAACATGTAGTCGAACAGTAGCAATATCATTGATGCTTTATATATTTCCACATATTCCTATGAGATTCAACACAAGGACAATTTTTATATGTGGAAGAATGTAATCGGGGTGTTTTTTCTACCCCATGTTGGAGATGTGGGGAATGGAGGTATGGAAGGAAGAAACTGTGAATCTCTCCTCTATTCAATTAGAGATTTTTTTTGTTACTTTAATGACATTGATAGCATTTTATTCTTATGCACATTGGCATCTTTTCTTTATTCGTGGTATGCCCATATTACATAGAAGGGGTATCAAATAAGTAGAGAGAGTGAGGGATAAGGTGATAGCCAAAACTTATGGTTTGGAAGAAAAAAATGTCCTTTTGATTGTTGGCAGATGGAGTTGTTGACACCAATTTTTAGTTCGCTCAGAAAAAATTCATGCTTAAATGTTAATTCTCTAGCTAATGATGAAGTTTGTTATATTTATCTGCAGTATACCCTTTTTCTACCTTTTTCCACATTTTTTCACATTTTTGACCCATTTAAACACTTGTTTAACCGACTTACCAATCATTGAGGGTTTGATTTAAGGAAAATCTTTTATCAAAACTTAAGTGCAATTTCACTAAGACTTTATAAGAATTTTCCTAGTAATTTCCTGATTGAACTCTCCATGAATAAATATTTGATCTCAATCATGGTCGGAAATTCAATTGCATTAATCTATTTTTGAATTATTGTTGTTATCCAATAAAAATAACGCATGTAATATAAAAATTACAACCAAAATGTGTGGTGTTAATTCATGTCCATGAGAAAAAAGGATTGTAAAAGGAGAGAAGATGTAACCTCCCCTCTTTCTTTTGTCCTCCTTATATAAATATTCTTTTTCATTAAGTTCCATGAGGAAAATGGATTAAAGAAGGGAGATGGTTTCCTCCTTTTTTTCTCTTCTCATTATTTTCTCTTTCATCTTTTAAATGCATTTAAGAAAAAGAGAAGGAGAGGGAAATAACTTGGTCAACAAGTTGACTTCCCTCAAATGTTTATATCTTTTTCTCTCTTTCGCAAGCCATGCAATGTATTTTCTTTCCTTGCCCAGGAATACTCGGTGAAACCACATGGACCTCTGGGTGGGACACATGGTAGAATCCTCCAATTCTTCTAGACTTGTTCCTCAAGTCTTGAACATTACCTTTCCATAACATTCTCTTAGAGAACCAACCTATACCCTTATAAATACCCCCCTCTCCAACATCCAACATACTCCATGTTTCTTTTGTCTCTCCATAAGCCAGGAAAACAATTGTCTCCCTTTTTTCATGTGACTAGAGGATCCTTCCTCTAACACCAACTATTCTTGTTAACAATGATAGGCTCATCAACAATAACTACTACTTTTTTTTATATCCATATCAATAATTTTTGCTTTCTTTGATTTGTTATATTTATAGTTGTTCATATACACACACCATTTTAAAGATCTAAAGATCTAGTTCTATCAAATCTCTCTCACCTCTCTCTCTCTCTCTTCCTTCATATCAGTCATAATTAGGAATAATGGATCTCTATCTTAGGAAATCCTGAGGTGATCTGGATCAAAATACATATAAAAAGTAGGACCTTTAGGGCTCTGTTGGGAAAGTCATGGTCTTCTCCAGTCCTAAAGGTCCGCCAACATAAAAATCACATTTTATCATTTTTCTACCATTTTATTTAACAACAACCTCGATCACTTATTTTTTTTTGTCTAAGATGACTAAAAGGGTTGCAATGCCATCATTGGGATATATGGGGGTGTCAACACCTTCCTCACTCATAATAGGATTGTTAAGTCCATTCTCCAAGTTAATGCATGCCTTTCTTATCCGCCCTTGGGTGGACTTAAAATCAGAGTTTTTGTTTTTTCATGCTAATTTAAACGCCAACCTCTGTTTTTCCTTATTTTATTAATAGAATCGTGTGGTTACTCTGAGCTTTATATATTTATCACTTTCTCTTTGCTTCTCCATTTTTTTCCATGATTGTAGGTTCCATGAGATTTTTTGAGTTGGGAACTACAGTTAGCGACTCTTCTAGTGATAGTTGATGATTAGAGTTGTTTTCTTCCATTTTAGTCATCATATATTTTTCCATTCAATTAAGATTTCTAATTCAACTATTCATTTTTCTTTTATTCTTTCCATTTTCAAAAAAATTCGGAGTCCTCCAAAAAATCAACAATAATTGGAGGAATTTTTTGCAAAAAAATCTTAGAAAATCTTTAAAAGGGTTGAATACTTGTTAATTCACAAGGGAAAAAAATCATCTTCTTCATGGCCTTTTGTTTTTCTAGATCTCGATAAAACTGGAGGAATCCTTTGTTCTGCCAACAAAACAAAAATTTGCCACTTTTGTTTTCCTATTGTTCAATTTTTGATAGTATGACAATTACCACATTTTCTAGCAATCACAATTTTTAGGGTTAGCCTTTGCTTCCCTTCCATGGTTTTTGTATGCTTTCCTTTCAGGGACAAACCCTGCTTACCTCCCTATTTTCTTTTCCTTTTTTTCTTTTTCTTTTTTTTGTTTTCATTTCAAAAAATTACATAAAACTAAATTGGAAGAGAGAAAAAGGATGGAAGATATCTTCATGATAAGAAATGTATTCTCTTACTTAATAATTGCATGATTGTTTCTTGTTATCACTCATCTTTTATGCTTTTATTGTGGGATTGCTTCACGAGATATTAAAAACATACACCTGCACAATGCTCTCCTACAAAGTGATGTGTCATGGAATGGGTGCCAACACTGACGTTTGGATCCCTATAAGCGGTGTGAGGGTGTTAGAAAAGGTAGCGACACAACATTGAGCTAGATGTTTAAAGGCCTTAAGGACACCCCCTCTCCTAGCACTCACAATTGATTATGGTAGTCATAGTCACGAGGTGTATTTGTAGCAGTACCAATATATGTTGAACCCGGGTTATCCCCACGATAAGCACCTTCACACCATAAATAAGATAAGGACCAATCCCTCTTATAAAGATCATACATGAGTGAGGACGTAAAATAACATCTAAACTCATGGGCTAAAAGGGGGCCTTTATCTTCTACATATACATCTTGTGGTTTCTTGTTTTATAATTTTCAAGATTATTGAGTGCTTTGTTAATTCTAAGATTTTTGGAGCGTTTATTCTTTAATATTGTATTCATCGCACATGGATTGTTTGTCATTTGCTAAATCCTCATGTTTAAAGAAATCTTTTCAAAACAACATGGTCTAGTCAACAAACTTACCCAAACAACAATCTCAAATCAACAATCTTATATAAACAAAAATCTCAATCAAAAATCATATGATCTAACATGATTTCAAACACATCAAATTAGCAACCTCCAATGATCTCAAATGATCTCAAAGGATCCCAAATCATTTCAAGTGATCTCAATCATCAATAGTCTTTGATCCATGATCTTTTTAAACTTGAAAATCTTTCAATGATCTCCAACAATATCAAATGATCTCTAATCCAACAATCTTCATTCAAAAATCTTCATTGAACAAATTTTCAAAAATAGAATCTTTTCAAAAAGAATGAATAGTCTTTTTTCCAAAAAAAATCGACAATGTCTTTAAAATATAAAAAGATAACTCTTTTCAAAAGAGATATAAAAAGAAAGCTTCTAAAAAATCAAAACAAAATTATTTTTTCCAAAAATGATTAAAATAGACCAAAATATTTTCAATCTAAAAAATAACAAGACATTTTCTCCATATAGGATTAAAAAAAAAATATATGTATTTTCTAAAAAGAACAACTGTTTCAAAGAAAAATCTTTTCACAAAATAAAATCTCTTAAAAAAGAATGAATCTTTTACAAAAGGAGCAACATTTTAAAATAAAAAATCTTTTAAAGAGAACAATTTATCAAAAAAAACACAACCATCTTTCAAAACCTCAACAAATTTGAATGAAAAAAGGAATATTTTCAAAACTCAACAAAGTTGAAAATACTTTCAAAAATCAAAAAGTCAAATATTATTTTCTAAAAAATGAACAAAAGTTTTACTATCGTTTACAAAAGTTGGAAAATGTTTGAGGAACTCAAACAAAAGAAAAGAAAGTCTTTTTTAAACATGGGTAACCTTTCCACTTCTGTCTAGATCCATGTTGAAAGGCTACCTGATGGTGGTCTCTAATCATGAGCCACCACTCATACCCAAAACCTTTAATATCTACTGAATGGCTTCCAAAATGCTATTTAGCTCCTTCAGATGACTATCAATCTTCATCATTGATCACACAAAAGAGCATCTTTGTTACAACCCCAATTTTCGGGTTCTTTTAGTGAGAAATGTAATTTATCCTATTAAAGATATTTGAACAAATAATGATATAATTTGTTTTGAATAAAAGGATTTTGTTTACAATAGCTTTGTTGGTTGTTTTGTGGGCTTTATTAGCTATTGGGCCCAATAAAAAGGAAAAGACAAAGGAAACTCCATTAATAAATGAGTAAATAAGAATATGGAGAAAAGAAAGATGTAGAAACCTCTAGAAGGCAAAAGAATGTAACCCAATGGTGGATTTCGTGCCTCTTGGGTTCTTTGGATTCCAAGGAGTCCAAAGTTCCAAATATAATGCAAAAAGAAAAGAAAAGATCAATTAAATATTTCTTTATTAAGAAAGAAATTGAAAACAATGATAAAATGTGGGAAATAAGTGAAAAGAGGTATAATTGAGTTACCCTTGGTGGATTTTCGTATCCAAAAGATTCCTAATGTAAAAAGGAATGCCAATGACGAAAATAAAAGAAAGATAAAGAGAAATCCTCAAAAAGAGATATTTTAATAAGAAATAAACAAGATAATGAGAAATAATGAATATAGATGCATCTAGAAGGATAATAAGTATCCTTAAAAAAAGGAATTTCGAAATATTAGAGTTTGTTGGGATCCAAGGAGTCCCAATGAAGAAAAAGAAAGAGAATAGGAAAATAAAACAAAATAAGAAGATAATGTGATACATCATTAGACTTTTTGATATTATCAAAAAGAGATATTATTTGCTTTAAGAAATAAGAATTTCGTGGCCAATGGATTTAAAGGCAAGTACAAAGAGAATAAAAGAGGTGATTTTCGAAATTCTAATATCTAAAGAATAAAGAATATTAAAGAAATAATTATGAGAGAGAAGCTTGCTTCCTAATGAAGGAATTGGATTCCTATTGGGAAAAAGCCATGTATCCTTATGGATGAACACAATAGGGCGTGGATACCCTTCCCTATAAAAGTTGTAGACCCTCTGGTTCAAGTTCAAGAAGGATCCCACGCACCCCTCTTTTCTTCTTCTTCTTCTTCTTCTTCTTCTTCTTCTTCTTCTTCTTCTTCATCCAAATCCTAACCGAGAAGGTAGAGGAACCCTGAAGTAGACGAGGGGCTGTGGAGTCGTCATGATGGAGGTGGGAAGCTTCCACGACAACCCTGGACTGATCGACTACCAACCTAATGCCCTTGACTTCGCGCAGCTCCTACCGAAAGTCTGCAAGACCTACTACAACTGCGGCAGCAGTCGCAGGCTCCTCTTTCTCGGGAACAGCCAGATTGGCCGCAACATGGAGGTGCCATGCGTGCACCAAGGTGTAGCGGAGCTAGGGATGCAGTTAGCAGTGATCCTCGAGCCCCCATGAAGGAAGGGCGGGCCACGGACAGGAAGCCATTGGCGGCTAGGTTGGGCGCCAGAGGTAGAAGACGACCTAGGGTCATGTTGGACCGTTTTACCCCTCCGGGGTGTGAAGAAGCAGCGAATTACGCAGGGGCAAACTCATCAATTCATTATGTTTTCGAAACAAGCCGATTTTCATGGAAAAAAGGACACACGACGCCCTTTGATTGGCTTTGGTAAGTAATATCTTGCAAAAATCATATTTAAATATTGGTAACTCGGATGGATACACATGAAATATGAAAGTTGCTTAGAAAAATGAGAGGAATCCATTAAAAATAAATCAGAAGCTAATTCCTCTTTCTATTCAAAAAGTAGTGTAAGTTATCAACTTTAATGAATTAAAGATTAAGAAACCCTATTTTGAGATGATTAATGTAATTAGTAGAGTTTAATGGATGATTAAAGTTGATATTAGCATGTTAATCATGAAAAGATACATTAAGATAAAAAAGGATGAACTTTGTAAGTGATTGGTTTAATTTAGAAGTTCATGTGCATAAATATGTTGTAATGGTCCTTGAAACCCTAATATTAGTAAATGTGACTCTTAATCGATTTAATTGTTCAATTTCATGATTAAAGTTGAGATATGATAATTTTAATCTATTTCGAGTATAAAAGTTCCTAATTGTGGATAAATACCCTTAATGTAGTAATTAGGGTTTTCTAATGGATAAAGGTAGAATTAATGACAAATAGAGTTCATATGTGAATTAGACCATAATGAACTATGAATTGATGATAAATGGGCATAATGATCTTGTCATGGATTAAAAGGATAAAAATGTTAGCTTTAATGTAAAAGAGGCTTAATGGACTTAATTGTGCTTTTTCTGAAATTAGGGTTATATGTTGTTGAATGATAACCTTAATATTTTTTGTGAAGAATAGATGAGATAATTAGAGTTTGTGAGTAATTGTATAAAATTAGGGTTTAAAACAGTAAAAGATGAAGGGAAACCCTAATTGCAATGGAAACCCTAAAAGTGGACTAGAAATCCTAGGAAGTGAGTGAGGTTTAATAGATATTGATGGCATGATTAATAATAGGAAATTGTATGCATATTTCAGGATCTCATAATGTGCTTGCTTGCCTATTTGGATTTCTTGATTGATTGGATTATTCTATCTTAAATCATACTGATAGGTATGTGGTTACGCTTATGGATAATCACTTTAGTTTCATGGTGATTCCCGAACATTTTTATCGGTTTCCTGAAAATAACTGCTTGGATGACTTTTATTTCATGCAACTATAAAGTCACTATGATTATCACTATATATATATATGTATATATATATAACTGGCTTAGATCTGGGTCCTCCTCTGTGGCTTTGCAAAGGCTAAAAAGGGTAACCTAGAGCAAGGTCTAGGCTATCATGAGTTAGAAATTAGGCTACACACATGTAGTGCCATGAGACTCTTTAGCACACCATGAGTTAAGGAGTGGGCTACCTATGGGTAGTGCCATGTGACTCAACCCTAGAAATTGATTCACCTGTTAGGTAGAATCATGAGGGGTTTAATGGGGATCTACTATAAGGAAGGTAGCATCCAGGTCCACTGCAGGGACAACATAGAGGATAGGGTATGTATGGATCATACAGTTATATTTAAAATGTAAAGTAGTTTGTTAAACTGTAAGTGACTGTAATATGTTGTTCTGGTTAATTACACGATTATTGTTTCCCCCACATACCAGCTTTATGCTAACCGACATTTTTTTGTCGGCATTTTAGATACAAGTGAAAAGAACAAACAGTAAAGTGGCATATGTGGTATTGAATAAGAGTTAAAGTACAAAGGAGGATTAGTTAGAATAGACTCCAAATGTTGATAGAAGTAGATATCCAAGTTTTTGAAAAAGGTATGCAAAGTTTAATTTTATTACAGCCTTTCAGTTTAGTTGGTAGAATTTGATAATTATTATTGATTATTTGTCAAACCCTTGATCCGAAAATTGGGATAACGACTCTGACCTCTTGGTCTCCCTTAATTGGGGGTTACTGGGAGGCGGGGTTGTTACATTTGGTATCAAAGTGTAGGTTCCTCCTTTAATCTTTAATAATTATTAAATTTTACAAACTCTATAGAACCCAAAGGAGTTATTAGAGGAATTTTTGAAAGATAGAGGTGTCTAGAAAAGGATCACATTTGGGGGCTGGAAATATTTTCCTCTACACTACTAGTCGGAATACGAGGACTCCCGGATTAGTGTGATTGCCTGGACAATGTCTCAGGATTGGACTTGAAATAAGATACCTTTAGGACTCTCTCATCTTGTTCATCCCTTCTCAACTCAATTTTTGTTAAGGATTATAAGGATTAGGGTTTTCTCTCTTTTCCTCAGCCTCTTGAGGTATGGGTAAGGTTGATAAGGTTTAAGGAATCCTCCACCAAATTAATAAAAATCATGTAAATAAGATGTGATGGACATAAGCTTAATAGATTAAGCATAAAAGAATAGATACATGTTTAGGTCGTATGACATAAGTTGTCATGCCCTCAGGAGAGACTTGAGGCTAGACCTTCTTGTCAAGAGGATAAGTAAAGAGAGTTAGTCTTGGAGGTAGAGACCTCCATTAAAAGTAGAGACCCAGCACATCCTATGAGGATGATGCTAACCCTAACCCTAAGTGGGGGGGTAGAGGGAGAGATGGCATGATGGGTTAGATGTCATGGTAGAACAGATGTTTGGATGGACATGCCTTGGATGCCATATGAGCCATTAGGGGTTGGATGACCTAGTACCTTTGGCGACCCAACCTTGGGAAGGGTCGTGCATGTTAGAGTGAAGGATAGCTCCTTCATTGATGAGGTTAGAGAAGAACCTATGGAAACCCCATGAGATTATGTGAGCATGGCATAGTAGGCACCCAGAATACGTCAATAGTACGAGAAGTAGGTTGAAACCCTGGCCAAGGGAGTATGTTGGATAGATAATGAGATAAGCATAAAGGGCTGGGGATAACCTTGAGCAAACATAAGTTTGAACATAGGCTTCACCCACGTAGAGGTATGATTGTGGGCTTGATCCATCTTCATGGAGAGAGGACCTTTAGTATAAGGTTGGTTGTGGAGTTAGATCTAGAGAGAGAGAGCAGGACCCAAGTAAGAAGGTTGAAATCCTAGACTCCGAGATATGAGGAAAAGTGGGGAGTTGAGGATGATGTGACCTAAGTGGATGATAGTGGTTGCCTCATGCTTGATCCCTGGAGGCTGATGATATCTTAGTTACCATTAGAGGAACCAAACCCTAGAGAGAGGATGAGGATCTTTGTACCTATGTGCCCATGGTGTAGGTGTTTACCTTCTGAGATAGGAAGAAGCGTTCCTTAGACCTGGAGAGGTTTAGTAATAGGTTGTGAGGCCTTGTACCTTGTTGTTTGTCCTTGAGGAGGACTCAACTCTGAAGTGTTGCTTGAGTAGAAGGATGACAAGAAGTGCATGTCATGACTTATACATGCTTGATTCGTGGTTAAGAGGTTGAGCATGCACTTTGACACCAAAAAGTGAACCTAGGGTTCCTAGGCCTAAGAGGGGAAGTGGTGTACCTAATGCTCATGATGAGATTTGAGTTTCTATATATTCGAGCATGGTAATCCTAATGGTTAGAGGAAAGGGAAACCCCTTAAGTTTAAGGTATGTTTGATGAAACCCTCACAGCTATGTTGGTCCTATGTTGAGGAATGAGAACAAATATGACCTGGAATGGTTTAGTAGGTGGTTTGCTTGTTCCTTAGTAGCTTGTCGGGGTTAAGCATGCTCATGTGAATGTAAACCCTAAGGAAGTTTGTGACCTTTGTTATCAAGGTATAGTTTCCTTCCATCCTGGGAGAGGGACCCTTTTGTAGGGTGTATACCAATTTTTTTGCATTAAGGTAACCTAAAGAGGTCTCATAGGATCTTGAGAAGCTAAGTGAAAAGTACATGGTATGAGAATGAACTTGTAGACCCATAGATAACCATCTCTAAGTGCATGTGGATGTGTTACCATGGAGGTAACCGGTATGGGGCCTGACCAAGGTAGGCGGGTCGCCATGACCCCTGTGAAAGGATGAAAGACAACCCATGAATGCAGAGAGAGATGATGGGGACTGGGGTACCATTCTAAGTTGGACATGTACTATGTTAGAATCCTAAGTCTATCCTAAGGTCAGGTAGGGATAAGACCGATGGAAGTAGGAGTTGTCTGATTCCCTAGTTGCACATGACCATAGGGTCGGGAGGTAACATCTATCATTGTCTGAGGGCCATGGGTTAGGAGATTGATCACCTTCATGAACTCATGGGACTCAAAGGGTAGATGGGTATGGAACTCTTTGGATGCACAAGGGAAGAGGGATGACCCCAAAAGTGTTGGCACCCTACAGACCTAGAGGAGATGACCAAGGAATGTGTGTGGACCCAAGTAGGTTCAAGACTAGTTTTCCATGGAAGTAACTTTGATATCAAGATGATTGTGATGTAGAGACAGATGAGGCACGTTTCAAATTAGATTTAAAGGTGTATTGGCAAGGTGGGAAGTACCATCTCTACTCTTGGAATAGGAAGAACTCTGTACTTGGACTGCATCCAAATGCTTATTTCTTCTTATTATGGGAGTGAGAGATAGGACAATATGCATGCCATACACCAAGGATAAAAGGTGATGTGAGTTGGAACGTTTCCAGAGGTATGAGGACAGAGATGATAACATACCCTGGTGGAGTGAATGATACATGGATGGTTTACAAACACTAAGATAAACAAGGTAATCATCTTATGAGGATGTTTTTATCATGAGCTATGAGTTATACAAGGTTGAGTTCGAAAACTAAGAGAAGGAGCTCAAAGTTTTCTTGATGAAGATAGACTTAGAATTGAGATGGGATAATAAGTGGAATACATGGAGGTGTATGTCTTCAACATTACCTAACACCTAAGGATGTGAAGTGGTAATGGATGCTCTAGTTGAGATGCAGCTGCTTAGTTTAGCTAGAGGCCAGAAGAGGCTGTTAGGTTAGCCCTGGGTTTGAAAAAAAAAGAGATATGTTTGGCTAACACTCAGATGTAACGAAATATATTGATCAAGTTAGTGGTTGTTTGGTTAGCCATCCTAGGCCTTGATGTAATGAAAGGATGGTTGTAGAACCTCATATGCACTTATCTGAAAAGGAAGGTAATGAAACCCCGATTAGAGTGGTTTAGGGTTTCAGAGGAATCTATCTTAAGGAATCATGACAATACAGGAGATCATGATTTTTAAGATCACCATACACCATGGTAGAATAGTACTTTGGATGCCTAAGATGAAGTTGCATGTGGTATGTTGCCTTGCATAATAGGAGGTGAAGGATGAACACCAGTAACCCAGTGTTTTGGTATGGAGGATAAAGAGAGTTCCGAGAGGGAATGGGTGTTCATCACTATGGATGTTGTGGTAAGTCTCCCCTAGACCAAGGGAGGTCAAGATGCAATATGGGTTATGGTAGATCACCTTACCTAGATGACATGAGAAAGAAGGAAATTATCAAGGGACGGGTTCAGTTGAACTACATATGAGAAAGAGATGGTTCAACTACACCATGATGCGAGTTCAAAAGTTCTTGAGTATAACCTAAAGATTCACTTCCAGGAGGTGGAAGTAGATACATGAAGAACTCGATGTTAGTATAGTTCATCACCCTAGCTAATGGTTAGTAAGATCCAGACTAGAGGGTTTGATGAGAGCATGTGTGCTCATTCAGGATGATACATAGAGACAGTTCTTGTCCTTTGTAAGATGTTATGATAACCACCATAGCCAGTATCGGGATGTAAAGAAGATCTGCAAGGGACGTTGTGTCGGTCACCACTTCATTAAGATGATGTTGGTGAAGGGACCTCGCAAAGGTTAAGAAAGGACCACAGTGTGTGTAGATGAAGTCGCTTTGATCGTGCAATTGCTGAAAGGAGCCCAGGGACGAAATGAGTTGTAAGCTGATGCAAAGTAGACTAACATGCAGTTCACTGTGGGGGAATATGTGACATGAAAATTCGACCCCTCTAAGTTGTAGCTAAGAGAGATGAGTCCCCGATGCATGGTTTCTTTCGACATGGTTTGGTGGAGAAGGTTAAGTTTGCCCTTACCCCTCAGGATAATGTGATGTGTGATGAGTTACATGTGTCCAATTTAGAGCACTATGTGAGGTACCCAGACCATGTGCGGAGCAAAGAACCTAGTGAGCCCCAAGGGAAGCTGAAATGACATGAGTCACCTATGAGGTTTATAGATGCCAAGGTGAAAGAACTTAGAGAAAGGAATATGTGATGATAAAGGTTCTTTGGAAGCACCATGGATAGGGCAAAGCCATGTAGGGGCCAATGATGGACATATAAAAGTCTTATCCTGAATTGTTTGTTTGCTTGATGGAATTTTGAGGGAAAAATTCCTATAAGAGGGGAAGGATGTTACAACCCCAATTTTTAGGTTCTTTTGGTGAGAAATGTAATTTCTCCTATTAAAGATATTTGAACAAATAATGATATAATTTGTTTTGAATAAAAGGATTTCGTTTAGAATAGCCTTGTTGGTTGTTTTGTGGGCTTTATTGGCTATTGGGCCCAATAACAAGGAAAAGACAAAGGAAACTCCATTAATAAATGAGTGAATAAGAATATGGAGAAAAGAAAGATGTAGAAACCTCTAGAAGGCAAAAGAATGTAATACAAAGGTGGATTTCGTGACTCTTGGGTTCCTTGGGTTCCAAGGAGTCCAAAGTTGCAAAGATAATGCAAAAAGAAAACAAAAGATCAATTAAATATTTCTTTATTAAGAAAGAAATTGAAAATAATGACAAAATGTGGGAAATAAGTGAAAAGAGGTATAATTGAGTTACCCTTGGTGGATTTTCGTATCCAAAGGATTCCTAATGTAAAAAGGAATGCCAATGAGGAAAATAAAAATAAAGATAAAAAGAAATCCTCAAAAAGAGATATTTTAATAAGAAATAAACAAGATAATGAGAAATAATGAATATAGATGCATCTAGAAGGATAATAAGTATCCTTAAAAAAAGGAATTTCGAAATATTAGAGTTTCTTGGGATCCAAGGAGTCTCAATGAAGAAAAAGAAAGAGAAAAGGCAAACAAAACAAAATAAGAAGATAATGTGATACATCATTAATGATTTTTTGATATTATCAAAAAGAGATATTATTTGCTTTAAGAAATAAGAATTTCATGGCCAATGGATTAAAAGGCAAGTACAAAGAGAATAAAAGAGGTAATTTTTGAAATTCTAATATCTAAAGAATAAACAATATTAAAGAAATAATTAGGACAGAGAAGCTTGCTTCCTAATGAAGGAATTGGATTCCTATTGGGAAAAGGCTTGGTATCCTTGTGGATGAACATGATAGGGCATGGATACCCTTCCCTATATAAGGGGTAGACCCTCTGGTTCGAGTTCAAGAAGGATCCCATGCACCCCTCTCTTTCTTCTTCTTCTTCTTCGTCCAAACCCTAACTGAGAAGGTAGAGCAACCATGAAGTAGACGAGGGGCTGTGGAGTCATCATGATGGAGGCGGGAAGCTTCCACGGCAACCCAAGACTGATTGGCTACCAACCTAACGCCCTTGAATTCATGCAGCTCCTATCGGAAGTATGCAAGACCTACTACAATTGCGGAAAAAGTCGCATGCTCCTCTCACTCGGGAACAGCCAGATTGGCTGCAACTTGGAGGTGCCCCACGTGCACCAAGGTGTAGCGGAGCTAGGGTTGCAGTTAGCAGCGATCCTCGAGCCCCTAGGAAGGAAGGGCGGGCCACGGAAAGGCGGCCATCGGCGGCCAGGTTGGGTGCCAGAGGTACAAGATGACCTAGGGTCGTGTTGGACCATTTTGCCCCTTCGGGGTGTGAAGAAGTAGCGAATTACGTAGGGGCAAACTCATCAATTCGTTATGTTTTCGAAACAAGCCGCTTTGCATGGAAAGAGGGACACATGGCACCCTCTGATTGGCTTTGGTAAGTAATATCTTGCAAAAATCGTATTTAAATATTGGTAACACTGATGGATACACATAAAATATGAAAGTTGCTTAGAAAAATGGGAAGAATCCATTAAAAGTATATTTATAAGCTAATTCCTCTTTCTATTCAAAAATTAGTGTATGTTATAAACTTTAATGAATTAAAGATTAAGAAACCCTATTTTAAGATGATTAGTGTAATTAGTAGAGTTTAATGGATGACTAAAGTTGATATTAGCTTGTTCCTGCCTTGCTTGGATGAACTTTGCACATAATTGGTTTAATTTAGAAGTTAATGTGCATAAATATGCTTTAATGGGCCATGAAAGCCTAATATTAGTAAATGTGACTCTTAATGGATTTAATTCTTCAATTTCATGATTAAAGTTGAGATATGATAATTCTAAGATATTTCGAGTATAAAAGTTCCTTATTATGGATAAATACCCTTAATGTAGTAATTAGGGTTTTCTAATGGATAAAGGTAGAATTAATGACAAATAGAGTTCATATGTGAATTAGACCATAATGAACTATGAATTGATGATAAATATGCATAATGATCTTGTCATGGATTAAAAGGATAAAAATGGTAGCTTTAATATAAAAGAGGCTTAATGGACTTAATTGTGATTTTTCTAAAATTAGGGTTATATGTTGTTAAAAGATAACCTTAATATATTTCATGAAGAATAGATGAGATAATTAGGGTTTGTGAGTAATTGTATAAAATTAGGGTTTAAAATAGTAAAAGATGAAGGGAAACCCTAATTGCAATGGAAACCCTAAAAGTGGACTAGAAACCCTAGGAAGCGAGCTAGGTTTAATAGATCTTGATGGCATGATTAATAATAGGAAATTGTATGCATATTTCAGGATCTCATAATGTGCTTTCTTGTCTATTTGGATTTCTTGATTGATTGGATTATTCTATCTCAAATCATCCTGACAGGTATGTGGTTATGCTTATGGATAATCACTTTAGTTTCGCGGCGATTCCCAAACATTTCTATTGGTTTCCTGAAAATAACTGCTTGGATGACTTTTATTTCATGAAACTATAAAGTCACTATGATTATCACTATATATATATATATATATATATATATATATATAACTCGCTTAGATCCGGGTCCTCCTCTGTGGCTTTGCAAAGGCTAAAAAGGGTAACCTAGAGCAAGGTCTAGGATATCATGAGTTAGAAATTGGGCTACCCACGTGTAGTTGCCATGAGACTCTTTAGCACACCATGAGTTAAGGAGTGGGCTACCTATAGGTAGTTCCATGTGACTCAACCCTAGAAATTGATTCACCTGTTAGGTAGGATCATGAGGGGTTTAATGGGGATCTACCATAAGGAAGGTAGAATCTAGGTCCACTGCAGGGACGTCGCAGAGGATAGGGCATGTATAGATCACACAGTTATATTTAAAATGTAAAGTTGTATGTTAAACTATAATTGAGTACAATATGTTGCTATGGTTAATTGCACGATTATTGTTTCCCCCACACACCATCTTTATGTTGACTGACATTTTGTTTGTCAGCATTTTAGGTACAAGTGAAAAGAACAAATAGTAAAGTGGCATATGTGGTATTGAATAAGAATTAAAGTACAAAGGAGGATTAGTTAGAATAGACTCTAGATGTGGATAGAAGTAGATATCCAAGTTTTTGAAAAAGGTATGCAAAGTTTAATTTTATTACATACTTTCAGTTTAGTTGGTAGAATTTGATAATTATTATTGATTATTTATCGAACCCTTGATCCGGAAATTGGGATAACGGTTCTGACCTCTTTGTCTCCCTTAATTGGGGGTTACTAGGAGGTGGGGTCATTATAATCTTATTTTGTAAGATTTTCCTGAATACCTTGACCTTCTAAGGCCTACATTTCTAAATCTTTAGGAATACGCCAAAAGGTCGCTCACTTTTACCTATAAGCTATACACTCTCTCGATAAAATTGCATGTAGCATTGTATCATTTGCACCAGTCTTGAGCTATAGATGCCCATACTTACTTTTTTTTGGGCCTCTAACTCTACTTGACCCTTTCAAAACAAATGTTCACCATTACACCTTAAGGGTACTGATCCTCAATCTTGGATATAACCACAAAATATTGACTAAAATATCAACTCATGCCCTAAGTATATCAATTTCATTTAATCAAATGGAATTTCCAACTTGATTAGATGTCACCTAGTAGCACGTAGTCCACTCATCTTCATCTGCCCCAAATATATATGGTCCCTGACTATGATATAAAATTGAACCATTACCCTGCTTTAACATTGATGTCTTTATGGCCCCAGACTACAATCTAAAATGGGACCATCACCCTGTGCCTACACTATCATATCTATACCATCCCAAATGATGACCTAAAATTGGGTCATTACCCTAGCTTAACTTCCAAATCTATATGGTCCTAGACCATGACTTAACAGTGGGCCATCACTGAGCCTTGACGGTCACATATATGTGGTCCAAGACAATGCCCTAAAACTGGGTCATTACATTGGTTTCACATTCATATCTATACGGTCTAGGACCATGGCCTAAAACTAGGCCATCACCATGCCTTCACACCAGTAACCATTCACAGTCTCTGGCCTTGAGAGGGCAACCTTGTCCCAGGATACCCTTTTCTTTGTGAGTATATCTCTCATACAATAACCCATGAGGAGATCAGATTGTGACACACCCATATCCAGTCACAGTCTTTGGCCCCTAGGAGGGTCACCTTGTCCATGAATACACTTATCTTTATGAGTATTTCTCTCTAAAATCTCCCCTGAATAAATAGGAATATCACCCAATCATAACTAGACACAGTCTCCAGACCTGCGTGGGTCACCTTCTCCCTATATCTCCCTTTACCTTATGATTATTTCTCTCATACAATCTCCCCTGATGAGAGAGGAATTTTAAGCACATGTATCCAACCATAATATATTGCCCCCGAGAGGATCGTCTTGTCACCATATACCCTCTTTCCTTGTGAGAACTTCTCTCATAATATATCCCCTAATGAGACAGTAATCTCGCATGGCCATATCCATTTACAGTCTCTAGACGTGAAAGAGTCACCTTGTCTGTAAAAGCCCTAACTTGAGTTTTGGGGTAACCCTATTTTCTTTATCTTAATCATGTGATTAGAACCTCATTCTGATCATTTGAGATGTAATTAGGGCTTGTGGAGAGCTTAAGTTTCAAGTTTTAGCTTGTTTGGATGAAGTTTGTGCTTTCTGTTCTAGTTTTAGTGCAAATTAGAATTTACCCAATCTAGGGGTTGATGTGCAATTTTCCACCACTAAAATGTTCCCTCTATTTCTTGACATCATTTAGAGGAAATATAAAGAGAAGGGCACCTTGTTTGAGCCTTGGTTGAGGAGTATCACCCCTGCTGATGAGTAGGGTTGATGTGAGTGTTGAATGCCCTGACCATGTGTGTTGGTTGTGTTGTCTCGAGCTTAGGTCGTGATCAAGGTTGATTTTAGAAGGTGTTGTGGTTGAGACACCTCCTCTAGGTGTTGGAGGTGGTGATCTAAGTAGTCTAGGGTGTCCTTGGGTCAAGATGGTTTCCCTAGCATAGGTTGTCTCCACCTACGGATGGTAGTGGGACCTTGTCTCGACCTAGAGGTGATGTTAGGTGGTGGTGTCACGACCGTGGGAGGTGAACCCTAGGAGGGTTGTGACCACGACCATGTGGGTTGACATAGTTGTGACGTCCCCGGATTTTCTAAAACTTAATCAGATGTGAGACGTTCAAATTGAAACCCTCACCTCAGCGAGAATCCCAATTTAAACATCCCACACAAGGCTAAGAAGAAGAAAATCGAGGGAGCCAGAAGGAAACAACAATAGCACATGTACATGAACAATAATAAAACCATACACACATGTTCACCATTCAACATATAATTACAACATGAATTATTACAACATTTGATATTACATATTGAACAGAAAACTATACATATACATGTACTACATCTAAACTACAGGATCTTAAGACAACAGGTCCACCTGTACATCAGCTCGCCACACAACTCTCAACTATCCAGGATCTCCAAGAGCATGACCACAACCTAAACAAAAGATTACAAGTGGTACACGTCAGCACAATATTTCATGAATATTGTACTGAGTACGCCTACGTGTCTTTTTATATACCTCTCATCATATCTTGGCAATAAGATAAAACTAATACTTGGCAGCATTAAACAAAAATATAAGAAAAGGCGTATAGTTGCACAAAGATATTTGTTACTAGAAGAGAACACATATTTTAGGCACATTTCCATTATATGTAAACTTGATCAACCACATGCACTATTCTACCAAAGAGATTTAGTGCTCACATGTACTATTCTGCCAAAGAGATTTAGTACTTCATAAATGCACTATTCTGCCAAAGAGATTTAGTGCTCACATGTACTATTCTGCCAAAGAGATTTAGTACCTTCACCAATGCACTATTCTACCAAAGAGATTTAGTGCTATCATATAATGGACTAGATATCTTATGTTTCATGTGTTCATAGAAATAAGTATGGAAAATCATGCAACATATCATACAACAACAATCATTTCATCCAATATCATATGCCAAGTATTTACTACAGATATAACATAATCATATTGTATAATAAGCCAAGTAAGAGGTAATGGTGTACCTTAGATCAAGACAAACCTAATCATTGGATATCCCTCATGTCAACTATATCTTTGGTTAAACCTGATCAAGACAAGACCATATACTATCATCAGGTTCTCATCCTATTATATCTCATCTTAACCCTAATCGTGCTCATATTAGGGTTTCACTTTATCTCATTAGGATATATACATTATCACTTGTCTTCTTATCTTAGATTTATCATACTGACGTCATTTTCCAGATTGTGGTTCATTATCTGAACATTAGGTTCCATATCCTTTTTGAGCACATTAATTAACCCTAGTTACATATATTACTCGAATTAGGGTTTCATCACATTAAGAGCAAACATCATCGTATAACATAGATTATGTGTATCATATTGATCTCATATTTAATTCTGAGGTTTTAGATACTGATATGAGCTTATTCTATAAATTTCATCATCTATTAATCATTAATATATTTATTACATTTAATATAGGGTTATTAGCCCTAATTAGCCATATCAAGCAAATTACATGATTTCATACATCAACCTGATCATCCTTGACATCAGGTGCATTATAAACATAATTATGAATCTACTGACATTTTCCCATAATTTTATGTCATCATTTATTATTTATTATACATGAAAACACCATTATACATCTTGCAAGATATCACTGAGATTTAAGCATCAAAAGACGGTTATTATGCTTTCATTGCGTTCTATTCATTTTTCTGAGAATTTTGGTACCTTGTTTGTAATTTTCTGATAATCGAGGTAATTTCTATAATTTATTGAAGATCTGCGAGTTTATTGGGTTTTTACCTTGTTTGTCCAATGACAACCCGCCACGTGGCCCTGAGGAGGGCACGTCTCCTTTGCTCGTTGGGACCCTCCTAGTCCGGGTCTGCGGTTGGATCCACGGATCCAGGGATTGGCTACCCGATTGGCCTCTCCTCTCATTTCTCGTTCTCGCGTTGGGCGCGATTACAGAGCCCGTGGGGCTCTGCTTCACGAGGCGCCGCCGCTATGCAGCTCCTCCGGTGAGCAAGCGGTCCTCCTCCAGAGCTCTTAGTCAGGTAAAACCACCTCCCAACGCTTCTTCAACTCTCCCTCGATGCCGCCGGCCAATCGGCCTTCTTCCCAGTGCTCTTCCTCATGAGCTTGAGGAAGCCACCGCCGTAGGTAGCCGCTGTGAGCGAGATCTCCGGTGAGCATTACCTCACTATACGGCCCTTCTCGTGGGCCACTAAGGTCACCATCAGCTTCGTGGACTTTGCCTAGATCTCCATGGCTGAGCAATGCCCTGGCTTTGCCACTGGAGACCTGCCTCCATGGTCTCTCCGACCATGGTTACCACTGCGGCGCCAGCAAAAAAAAAGGGGGAAATCGTCCCCAGGCATGGAAGAAGTCAGGAAACCTTTGCAAAAGTAGTGTGCGGACTTCATCAACTCAAAGGCAAACTCCCTCAGAGGTGATGAAGTCTGAAGCAGCTAACCTGACCCCAACTAGTCTCCGACAAGGATGGGCTTCATCAGCCAACAACACAACCCAAACAGGCTCGAAAGCACCCTTAGTAGCTTCGCCTGACCTCGGTTGTCCTTCAGCCTCTACTGTCTTCCTTCGGTTTCCTCACTGCCTCCATCTCACACCTCCGCTTCCCACCTGCGACTTGCGGTGGAGAGACTGTGAGAAGGGAGGGATCGTTCTCTTTCGTCTCTTGGTCATTTGACCCGCTCAAGGTGTCAATCAGTTCGTAAATGGGAGGCGAATCCAACTCCTCAATCACTCCTCCCCATCGCCCCACGATCTCCAAGAGTGGCCTACGAGATGGGTGCGGTTTAAACTGACCCACTACCTTGCTCTAGTCTCAAGGTAGGGGATGGCTTGACAGCCCTTTATCGAAAATCTAACGGTCAGAATCTACGTCTAACAAGGCAGATCCGTGGCTTCTCTTATGAATGCTTAAGACCATGTAATTGATGATCTAGGGCCCGATTTTGGCCACACGATCCAACCATATATCAAAGGGGTGCGTGACAGAGCTGATTTTCAGAACTTAGGCTATATAACCCAAACTTTATTAATCAAAAACATCAAAGTATAAATTATTTCATCATATTCAAACTTAAATAACTCCCTCTAGGAGCATCCAAATGCCACCAAATTTTAACCATAGCTTCTCTACCTCACAAGGTACATTATACTCCGATTTGGTGACCAAACACATCTATTAGGCTATTTAATTAAAATCTTCAAAAGGGCATAAAAGGAGAAATCTTAACCATGATATCAACATCACCTCAACACACCTACTTTGTCAAAATCTTGGAACTCTCAATATTATTCAACCTTATGATTTCACTTATGTCATTGGATGATTAAGGACTCCAAAAGTCCACTCAGAGCCATAACCCCTCCAGTAGGTGGGGCCCACATGGGCATGTGGCATGCCAGTCTTGAGTCGTGCGGTCCAGGCAAGTTGGAAAGGGCTATCCGTAGAGACGAGATGGAGCCGCCCTTGCGCTGGTAGCTGTGGACGGGAGCTGGGTGTCCATGGGCCATTGTGAGTATGCACTGAAATGGGGTCAGAATATGATGTTGGGTGTCCATGGGCCATATAGTTGAGCCTTGACGAAGACGTGGACATCATATAATCTGACCCCATTTCAGTGCAGACTCACAATGGCCCATGGACACCCAGCTCCCGTCCACGGCTACCAGCGCAAGGGCGGCTCCATCTCGTCTCTACGGATAGCCCTTTCCAACTTGTCTGGACCGCACGGCTCAAGACTGGCATGCCACATGCCCATGTGGGCCCCACCTACTAGAGGGGTTATGGCTCTGAGTGGACTTTTGGAGTCCTTAATCATCCAATGACATAAGTGAAATCATAAGGTTGAATAATATTGAGAGTTCCAAGATTTTGACAAAGTAGGTGTGTTGATGTGATGTTGATATCATGGTTAAGATTTCTCCTTTTATGCCCTTTTGAAAATTTTAATTAAATAGTCTAATAGATGAGTTTGGTCACCAAATTGGAGTAGAATGTACCTTGTGAGGTAGAGAAGCTATGGTTAAAATTTGGTGGCATTTGGATGCTCCTAGAGGGAGTTATTTAAGTTTGAATATGATGAAATAATGTATACTTTGATATTTTTGATTAATAAAGTTTGGGTTATATAGCCTAAGTTCTGAAAATCAGCTCTGTCACGCACCCCTTTGATATATGGTTGGATCGTGTGGCCAAAATCGGGCCCTAGACCATCAATTCCATGGTCTTAAGCATTCATAAGAGAAGCCACGGATCTGCCTTGTTAGACGTAGATTCTGACCCTTAGATTTTCGATCAAGGGCTGTCAAGCCATCCCCTACCTTGAGACTAGAGCAAGGTAGTGGGTCAGTTTAAACCGCACCCATCTCGTAGGCCACTCTTGGAGATCGTGGGGCGATGGGGAGGAGTGATCGGGGAGTTGGATTTGCCTCCCATTTACGAACTGATTGACACCTTGAGCGGGTCAAATGACCAAGAGACGAGAGAGAACAAGCCCTCCCTTCTCACAGTCTCTACACCGCAAGTCACAGGTGGGAAGCGGAGGTGTGAGATGGAGGCAGTGAGGAAACCGAAGGAAGACAATAGAGGCTGAAGGACGACCGAGGTCAGGCAAAGCTACTGAGGGTGCTTTCGAGCCTATTTGGGTTGTGTTGTCGGCTGATGAAGCCCATCCTTGTTAGAGACTAGTTGGGGTCAGGTTAGCTGCCTCGGACTTCCTCACCTCTGAGGGAGTTTGCCTTCGAGTTGATGAAGGCCGCGCGCTACTTTTGCAAAGGTTTCCTGACTTCTTCCATGCCTGGGGACGATTTCCCCCTTTTTTTTTTGCTGGCGCCGCAGTGGTAACCATGGTCGGAGAGACCATGGAGGCAGGTCTCCAGTGGCAAAGCCAGGGCATTGCTCAGCCGTGGAGATCTAGGCAAAGTCCACGAAGCTAATGGTGACCTTAGTGGCCCACGAGAAGGGCCGGATAGTGAGGTAATGCTCGCCGGAGATCTCGCTCACACCGGCTACCTACGGCGGTGGCTTCCTCAAGCTCATGAGGAAGAGCACTGGGAAGAAGGACGACTGGACGGCGGCATCGAGGGAGAGTTGAAGAAGCGTTGGGAGGTGGTTTTACCTGACTAAGAGCTCTGGAGGAGGACCGCTTGCTCACCGGAGGAGCTGCATAGCGGCGGCGCCTCGTGAAGCAGAGCCCCACGGGCTCTGTAATCGCGCCCAACGCGAGAACGAGAAATGAGAGGAGAGGCCAATCGGGTAGCCAATCCCTGGATCCGTGGATCCAACCGCAGACCCAGACCAGGAGGGTCCCAACGAGCAAAGGAGCTGCGCCCTCCTCAGGGCCACGTGGCGGGTTGTCATTGGACAAACAAGGTAAAAACCCAATAAACTCGCAGATCTTCAATAAATTATAGAAATTACCTCGATTATCAGAAAATTACAAACAAGGTACCAAAATTCTCAAAAAAATGAATAGAACGCAATGAAAGCATAATAACCGTCTTTTGATGCTTAAATCTCAGTGATATCTTGCAAGATTTATAATGGTGTTTTCATGTATAATAAATAATAAATGATGACATAAAATCATGGGAAAATGTCAGTAGATTCATAATTATGTTTATAATGCACCTGATGTCAAGGATGATCAGGTTGATGTATGAAATCATGTAATTTGCTTGATATGGCTAATTAGGGCTAATAACCCTATATTAAATGTAATAAATATATTAATGATGAATAAATGATGAAATTTATAGAGTAAGCTCATATCAGTATCTAAAACCTCAGAATTAAATATGAGATCAATATGATACACATAATCTATGTTATACGATGATGTTTGCTCTTAATGTGATGAAACCCTAATTCGAGTAATACATGTACCTAGGGTTAATTAATGTACACAAAAAGGATATGGAACCTAATGTTCAGATAATGAACCACAATCTGGAAAATGACGTCAGTATGATAAATCTAAGATAAGAAGACAAGTGATAATGTATATATCCTAATGAGATAAAGTGAAACCCTAATATGAGCATGATTAGGGTTAAGATGAGATATAATAGGATGAGAACCTGATGATAGTATATGGTCTTGTCTTGATCAGGTTTAACCAAAGATATAGTTGACATGAGGGATATCCGATGATTAGGTTTGTCTTGATCTAAGGTACGCCATTACCTCTTACTTGGCTTATTATACAATATGATTGTGTTATATCTGTAGTAAATACTTGGCATATGATATTGGATGAAATGATTGTTCTTGTATGATATGTTGCATGATTTTCCATACTTATTGCTATGAACACATGAAACATAATATATCTAGTCCATTATATGATAGCACTAAATCTCTTTGGTAGAATAGTGCATTGGTGAAGGTACTAAATCTCTTTGGCAGAATAGTACATGTGAGCACTAAATCTCTTTGGCAGAATAGTGCATTTATGAAGTATTAAATCTCTTTGGCAGAATAGTACATGTGAGCACTAAATCTCTTTGGTAGAATAGTGCATGTGGTTGATCAAGTTTAGATATAATGGAAATGTGCCTAAAATATGTGTTCTCTTCTAGTAACAAATATCTTTGTGCAACTATACGCCTTTTCTTATATTTTTGTTTAATGCTGCCAAGTATTAGTTTTATCTTATTGCCAAGATATGATGAGAGGTATATAAAAACACACGTAGGCGTACTCAGTACAATATTCATGAAATATTGTGCTGACGTGTACTGCTTGTAATCTTTTGTTTAGGTTGTGGTCATGCTCTTGGAGATCCTGGATAGTTGAGAGTTGTGTGGCGAGCTGATGTACAGGTGGACCTGTTGTCTTAAGATCATGTAGTTTAGATGTAGTACATGTATATGTATAGTTTGCTGTTCAATATGTAATATCAAATGTTGTAACAATTCATGTTGTAATTATATGTTGAATGGTGAACATGTGTGTATGGTTTTATTATTGTTCATGTACATGTGCTACTGTTGTTTCCTTCTGACTCCCTCGATTTTCTTCTTCTTAGACTTGTGTGGGATGTTTAAATTGGGATTTTCGCTGAGGTGAGGGTTTCAATTTGAACGTCTCACATCTGATTAAGTTTTAGAAAATTCGGGGATGTCACAATAGTGGTCGAGACACTACCTAAAGTGTATCACCTTGTCTTTCATGTCATGCTTAAGTGGTTGCATGTTGGCCTTTTGAGTGGACAAGTGTCCCTTGGGTCCCTTAGTATGTTGACACCTAACCCCTTACTATCTCTCATCTTCCATCTATATAACCACTTATCTCCCCTTATTTGCAACCCTTTCATCTATATATATTCATCCTCCTTGCTTTTTCTTAGATCTTGGTGGAGCAAGGAGGTTCATCCTTGGAGCTTGGGGGATCAATCTCCCCTTGCATGTGGTGGTGGTGGTGATCTGAGCTCATCTTCCATCCTTGGTAAGTGGTTGTCTTCTAAGTTGATGTTTCTTTTGATATCCTACCTTCATCTTCCTCTCTTTTCTCGTCCCTAGACCATGGTTCTTCCATGGTGGTCATTTTGGGAGAGAAACTCCCCATCATAAGGGTCATATACCATGTTTTGACAAGGTAGACCCAAGTGTGAAGAGGATTTCTCCTTTCTTTCAACCTTTCTCTTTTGGTTCAGCCAAGAACTTCTTTAATTCTTTCCTTCGGCTAGCTTTGACCTTGACGTCTTATCCTTCTTGAGGTTCTCTTGTGGTTGAGAGTGGAGCTTTCAGAGAAGCTTCTTCAACCCTTGGATCTTGTGCTTGGAGCTCTTGATCTTAGAGTTTGGAGCTCTTGGTGGTGATCAACTTAAGGTGGTTTATATAACACTAAACCGACTATATTATTGCACTTCTTTATGATTTTTATTACTATCTCCTCTCCCTATATTTCTTCCTAATCACGCTTGTACTTAGTGGTAATATCTAGAGTTTGTTTGGTAGAGACATCTTTCTCGGTTTGGTAGAAATCTAAAACCCTAATCTATGTTTACCCAATTTAGTAGACGATGAGTTGTGGAGGTTATCTCTATGTTTTTCCATTGTTCTTGCTCCCATTCATGGCGTTCATGTACCTAAAAGTTTGATAGATGTTGGCTTCAGTCTTGGTTACCTTGAGCATGGTTTTTCCCTTCTTTAGAAGAGGTTCTTTCTGGATGATTTCTTGACCTATGCTTTAGGATTTGGTGATCGATTGCTTGAGTTTATATTCATGGTGACCTTGGTTCTTCCCTTGGTTTCAATTCTATTTTGAGATCTAGATAGTGCATCTTGGTGTGGTCGTGACACTTCCCTATTGGTGGTTGCAACCTTGATAGCTTTGGTCGAGATGCTTCCTTGTGGTTGAGTTTGACGTAGCAGTGTTAGGTCAAGGCTTTTGGTGTTAAGGGGCCTAGTCACCCCTGGTGTTGGTGTCTTGTTCCTACCTTGCTTGGGTTGAGACCTACCCTAGAGTGCAGGGTTGTGACCATTATGGTCTTCGGTCATGACTGGGTGGAGTTCGAGACACCCTTGAGACCAAGACATGTTTGGTCGAGACATGTTGAGGTCGAGACACCTTTGTTCGAGATGATTTATGAAACCCTAACCCAAAGTATCGCAGACACGACATAACCTAGAGGGTGGAGGTCGCAACATGTTGGTGGATGGTCGAGACACATGAGTGTTGTGGTCATTACATGGACCATGATGGGTGATCGCGGCCTATGTGTTTATGTGGTCAACATAGTGTGATGGTAGGTTGATGAGAAGCACATGTGAACGCATAATGATATTCATATATGAATGATATATAAGACATATATAATGTTTTTTAGAATGTTATCTAATAAACTCTAATGATGTTTTGTAATCATTTTACACTCTAAGATTGTGGAGGGTGATGGTTCTAAGTCTGATGGTGATGTGGCCTAAATCACACATCTCAAAAAGAGGCAGACTCAAAAGGACCGAACTTTAAATTTATAACCTAGAAACCTTCAAGGACCCCTGCAACTTTATGACGGGGTCAAAGTTGATATACAGGTTTGAACACAGGGATGTGGGGACTTTTAGGACACGTAAGACCTCATCCTTATGTCAGATAATCCAATCCAATAGCCGATGAAAGTATGGAACTAGAACTAGTCTAGAAACATGTCACAAAAGAAAATAAAAAAATAAAGAAAACAAAACAGAGTCTATCAGATTCTACTAATCAAAGAGAAGGAGTTCATTTCTATGTAACCACAATTTGGGCAGTAAATGCACCTCTTCTGGGGCATAGCCAACCCTGGAACACCATAGTAAGCAACTTACATCCAAACATGGGGTCATCCCACTCACTTTTGCACTGTGGAACTAAATCCCATCAATGATATGAAGCCTCTTTTGAGATTGACAAAGCAACACCCTAGAATATTCTAGATACCCTTTCAAGTATAGAATATTCTATGATGCTAGGAACAAATGTGATCTAGGAAAAACCTGGCCGTGGGCTTGACACTGTCGAGATGGGTCCGGCCATGCCCAGGTCTACAGTTTTGCACATATCACCTTGAACCATCCTCTTTTTAGATTCTGATCCAAACTACCTTCTCTTAAATATTTCTACGATGAAGCTCTCAATATAGGTAGAAATAGAAGTTCAAGTAAGAAAGAGATCAACCAAACTAGCAATCATAACCAAAAAGAAAAGATAGAACCAAAAATGTACTAGATCTGAAATAAAACTGCTTGCTTAAAGTAAAAGTACATACCAAACCGGGCTACATAGCCATGAAGGAGCTCAACTAGACATGGACAAGTATAGTTGGCACTAAACAATCATGGAAGAACATCATTTGTACATAAACTAAAGAGAACAGTAGAAGAAAGGAGGGAAAGAAGAGATTTAGCCCATAGAGGAGAGGTGGCTCTCACTCCTTAGTATCTGTATAGGTTGGATCTCATCTTTTGGTCTTACTCCTTGGTCTTCTGGACTTTTTTGCCTCCTTTCTCTTTGATTCTGCCCCAAACAATAGCTCGGTGGATGTATGGAGGTGGAAGATGGATGGGAATGGTGGGAAGGGTGAATGGTGGTGGAAAATGGCGGTGGATGGAAGCTAACTGAAGAGATGGGTGTAGGATGAGCACTTCATCCTTTTCAGACCTCAAAACTCTCCCACAGGGCTCTAGGAACTCAAAAGTATCAGAACCATAATGTGGAACCAAAATGGGTCGGAACCCCTTTCCAGGTAGTGAGGGGTGGGTATTTATAGGTGAAGAGGAGTGTATGTGAGAAGTGGTCACAACACCTATCTCAGTCGCTATACTTGTCTCGGCACGGATATGTCGTGGGTAACATTTGAGATATGTCACTATCGAGATGGATGTCGCGGGTGCATAATTTTTTGAGGTCGAGACTGTAATGACCCTGCCTCCTGGTAACCCCCAATTAAGGGAGACTTGAAGGTTAGAGTCATTATCCCAATTAACTGGATCAAAGGTTCGACAAATAATCAGTAATAATTATAAAATTCTACCAAACTATACTGAAAGCTAGAATAAAATAAAACTTTGCATACCTTTTTTTAAATTTGGATATCTAACTTCTATCCACATCTGGACTCTATTCTAACTAATCATGCTTGTAGTTTAATTCTTAATTAATTCCACATATGCCACTTTACTATTTGTCCTTTTCAATCTTGTACCTAAAACGCCGACAAACAAAACATCGGTCAACATAAATGAATATGCCAGTACGTGGGGACAACCAAAATTTCACAAATATGCTTTCAGTATGACATTCTCCACCACTTTTTCCCTAACCCTGGCATACCCTCCTTAGGGTTTCTCCTTTGCCAATGACTTAAGGCCACCTTCTCAATCCTAAGCTTGGTGTCTGGGGTCACCTCTCATGGTGCCCATTAGTCATTCTATAAAGACCACCTTCTCAATCATGAGCTTGGTGTCTGGGGTCACCACTCATGGTGCCCATGGGTCTTCCCTCCTAGGCTTGACCTTTTGGCATCATCCATCAGGGTGGCATGTAAGTGCGAGAATACACACTTCTATTATTGTTGTGATAATCATAGTGACTTTATGATTTGCAAGTATCAACATCCAAACTGATAAGTTGCATTCAATGTGATGAATCGTCCAGGAAACTCTTTGGGAAACTAATGCGATTAACCATAATTAACCACATAACTGTCAGGCTGATTTGAGATAGAATTAATCCAATCAATGCAAGAAATCCAATATGCAAGCAAGCACACAAAGAGATCCTGAAATATTCATACAATTTCCTATCATTGATCATTCCATCAAGATCTATTAAACCTAGCTCGCTTCCTAGGATTTCAAGTCCACTTTTAGGGCTTCTGTTGCAATTAGGGTTCCTCTTCATTTATACTATTTTAAACCCTGATTTTATACAATTACTCACAAACTCTAATTATATCATCTATTCCTCATGAAAGATATTAAGGCTACCTTTTAACAACATATAACCTTAATTTTAGATAAAAGGCACAATTAAACATCAATTAAGTCCATTGTGCCTCTTTTACATTAAAACTACCATTTTTATCCTTTTAATTCATGACAAGATCATTAGGCCCAATTATCACCTTTGGTTCCTTTCAAATTAACAATTCTTAGTTCATTATGGTCTATTTCCCATATGAACTCTATTTGTCATTAATTCCACCTTATCCATTAGAAAACCCTAATTACTATATTAAGGGTATTTATCCACAATTAGGAACTTTTATACTTAAAATAGCTTAGAACCCTCATATCTCAGCTTTATTCATGAATTTGAACAACTAAAGCCATTAGGTCACAATTACTAACTTTAGGGTTTTAAGGCCCATTAAAGCTCATTTATGCACATGGAATTCTAAATTAAACCAATTATGTGCAAAGTTCATCCTTTTTGTTCTTAATGTACCTTTATATAATTAACAGGCTAATATCAACTCTAATCATCCATAAAACCCTTCTTAAGTACATTAATCATCTCAATTTAGGTTTTCTTAATCATTAAAGCATTTAAGTTGATAACTTCCACTACTTTTCGAATTGCAAGAGGAAATAGGCTATAAAACATTTTTAATGGATTCCTCACGTTTTTCTGAGAAAAAATCATATTTTACATGTATCAATCCGAGCTACCAATAAAAAGATATGATTTTTGCAATATTAACTTACTTGGACCAATCAGAAGCTGACATGTTCTCCTTCTCCATGCAACACAGCTCGTATGGAAAACATAATGCAATGACCGTTATGCCCTCGCTTAAGTGATGGTTTCTTCAGCCCGCGGAGGGGAAAATCGGTCCGACGCCACCCGATCTACTTCCTCCTCGCGCAACCCTAGAGCTTCCTACTGCAGCGGTGCGAGGGAGAGTTTCCTCCCTCCATCTATGGCTCCTTGGCATCCGCGAAGGCCTCATTGCCTCCGCCACCCTCTGCTGCACCTGCGGAGCCCCCCAGCTGTGGCCAGGGTTGCCAGAGTTGAGCTCGCCATCCTGCTCAAGCGGCCGACCTTTGCAGCTATGTTGCGGCTGTTGCGCAAGGACCAAAGGTGCGGGGATGATTGCCATTCATCCCCAGGTCGTCGAGGGAATCTCGGACCCCATGATGATGACTCCATCGCTCCCATTGCTCCAGGGAAAACTCCACTTCTCTTGGTTAGGGTTTGAACAAAGAAGAAGAAGAAGAAGAAGAAGAAGAAGAAGAGAGATGTGTGGAACTCTCCTTGGGCTTAGCCATGGGCTCTATCCTTTTATAGAGGAGGGTAGCCATGCCCCAGCATGCTTGCCCATGAAGAAACAAAGCCTTTTCCCAATAGGAATCCTATTTCTTCATTGAGAAGCAATATTCTCTCTCCTATTTATCTCCTTGATAACTATATTCTTTGGATATTTAGGAATTCTAAAATCCTCTCTCTTATTCTCTTTATGATTGACTTTTTAATCCATTGGCACAAATTTGTATTTTCTTTTAGTAGAAAATACCTCCTTCTTAACAATGCCACCAAAATTATTAATTATTCATCACATTATGCTCTTATTTTGTATTATTTTTATTTTCTCTTTCTTTTTCTCCATTTGGGCTCCTTGGACCCCAAGAAACTCTAATATTTCGAAATCCTTTTTAGTGGATACTCATTATCCTTCTAGATGCATCTATATCCATTATTTCTCATTATCTTACTTATTTCTTTATGAAAATATCTCATTTTGAGGATTTATCTTTATCTCTCTTTTTATTTTCCTTATTGGAATTCATTTTAACATTAGGAACCTTATGGATACGAAAATCCACCAAAGATAACTCAATGATACCTCTTTCCACTTATTTCCCACATTTTATCATTGTTTTCAATTTCTTTCTTAATAAAGAAATATTTAATTGATATTTTCTTTTCTTGTTGCATTATCTTTGCAACTTTGGAATCCTTGGAACCCAAGGAACCCAAGAGGCATGAAATCCACTTTTGGATTATATACTTTTGCCTTCTAGAGGTTTCTACATCTTTCTTTTTTCCATCTCTTATTAATAATGGAGTTTCTTTTGTCTTATCCTTGTTATTGGGCCCAATAGCTAATAAAGCCCACAAAACAACCAACAAGGATATTGTAAATGAAATCCTTTTATTCAAAACAATTATATCATTATTTGTTCAAATATCTTTAATAGGAGAAATTACATTTCTCACCAAAAGAACCCAAAAATTGGGGTTGTAACATCCTTCCCCTCTTATAGGAATTTTGCCCTCAAAATTCCACCAGGCACACAAACAAACATGATAAGCTTTTCTTATGTCCATAATGGCTCCCATGTGGCCTCACCCTTTCCATGGTGCTTCCCAAGAACCTTCATCATCTCATATTCTTTCATCTGAGTTCTCTCTCACCTTGGTATATTGTACTCTCATAGGTGACTCAGGACATTTCAGCCTCTCATAAAGCTGAATAGGTTCAGGGCTCAGCACATGGCTTGGGTACCTCACATAGTGCTCTAGATCGGACTCATGGAACACATTATACATATTGTTATCCTGAGGGGTAAGGCTAAACACAACCATCTCCACTAATCCATCTCAAATGGACCATGATGTTAGGACTCAGCTCTCTTAGCTATAACTTAGAGGGGTCAAATTTTCACATCACATACTTTCCCATAGTGAACTGCATGTCATTCTGCTTTGCATCAGCTCATGACTCATGTCACCCCTGGGCTCTCTCTCTCAGCCATTACACGATCAAAGTGACTTCATCTGCACACACTGTGGTTCTTTTCTTACCTTCACGAGGTCCCTTTACCAACATCATCTTAATGAAGTGGTGAACGACACAACCTCCCTTACAAATCTTCTTTACATTCTGATACTGGCTATGATAGTTATCATCATATCTCTCATAGGGCAAGAACTATCCTCCTATGTATCACCCTGAATGAGCACACATGCTCTCATCAGACCCTCTTGTCTGGATCATACTAACCATTAGTTAGGGGTGATAAACTGTACTAACATCGAGTTCTTTATGTACCTACTTCCACCACATGGAAGTGAATCTTTAGGTTATACTCAAGAACTTTTGAACTCACATCATGGTGTAGTTGAACCATCTTTCTCATATTTAATTCAACCGGATCCGTCCCTTGACAGTATTCTTTCTTTCTCATGTCATGTAGGTAAGGCGATCTACCATAACCCATATTGCATCTTGACCTTCCTTGGTCTAGGGGAGACTTATCACAACATCCATAGTGATGAACTCCCATTCCTTCTCGGGGACTCTTCATCTGCTATACCAACACATTGGGTTACTGGTGTTCGTCCTTCACCTTCTGGCTTGCATGGCGACAAGCCACATGCTACTTCATCTTAAGCATCCGAAGTACTATTGTCACTTACTATCTTCGTAGTACCACAGTGTATGATGATCTTAAAATCATGATCTCATGTATGTCATGATTCCTCAAGATTGATTCTTCAAAAACCCTAAACCACTCTAGTCGGGGTTTCATCACCTTCTTTTCCAGAGAAGTGCATCTGTGGTTCTACAACCATCCTTTTATTGCATCATGGTCTAGGCTGGCTAACCAAACAACTACTAACTTGTTCAACAGATCTCGATACATCTGAGTGTTATCCCAAACACATCTCCTTTTTCAAACTTAGGGTTAACCTAACAGCCTCTTCTGGCCTCTAGCTAACTAGGCAACTGCATCTCAACCAGAGCATCCATTAACACCTCACATCCTTCTGTATTGAAAACATACACACCCATGTATTCCACTTATCATCTCATCTCAGACTCTAAGTCTATCTTCATCAAGAAACTCTGAGCTCATCCTCTTGGTTTTCAAACTCAACCTTGTATACCTCATAGCTCATGATAAAAACATCCTCACAAGATGACTACCTTATTTCTCTTAGCGTTTGTAAACCATCCACATATCGTTCACTCCACAAGGGTATGTTATCATCTCTGTCCTCATACCTCATAGTAACATTCCAACTCACATCATCTTTATCCTTGGAGTATGGCATGTGTACTATCCTATCTCTCACTCCCATAATAAGAGGAAATAAGCATTTGGTTGCAGTCCAAATACAAAGTTCTTCCTGTTCCAAGAGTAGATACGGTACATCCCACCTTGCCAGTACACCTTCAAATCTAAGTTGAAATGTGCAACTTATCTCTCAACATCACAATCATCTCGATATCAAAGTTACTTCCATGGAAAATTGGTCTCGAACCTACTTGGATCACCACACAATCCTTGGTCATCTCCTCTAGGTCTGTAGGGTGTCGGCACTTTTGGGGTCATCCCTCTTCCCTTATGCATCGAGAGAGTGCCCTACTCATCTGCCCTTTGGGTCCCATGAGTTCATGAAGGTGATCAATCTCCTAACCCATGGCCCTCAGACAATGATAGTTGTTACCTCCCGACCCTGCGGTCATTTGCAACTGGGGAATTAGGAAACTCCTACTTTCATCAGGCTTATCCCTACCTGACCCTAGGATAGAATTAGGATTCTAATATAGTACATGTCCAACTTAGAACCTTACCCAAGTCGCTATCATCTCTCTCTGCATTCATGGCCTGTCTTTCATCCTTTCATAGGGGTCATGGCGACCTGCCTACCTTGGTCAGGCCCCATATCAGTTACCTCCATGGTAACTCATCCACATGCACATAGACATGGTTATCTCTGGGTCTATAGGTTCATTCTCATACTGTGTACTTTTCACTTAGCTTCTCAAGATCCTATGAGACCTCTTTAGGTTACCCTAAATCCAACAAAAGCGTATTTATACCCTACAAAAGGGTCCTCTCCCAGGATGGGAGGAAACTTCATCTTGATAACAAAGGTCACAAATGTCCTTATGTCTAGGGTTTACATCCACATGAGCATGCTTATCCCTAGCAAGCTACTAAGGCACCTACTAAACCATGCTAGGTCATACTTATCCTCATTCCTCAACATTGGACCAAGAACATACCTTCCATGTCACCAACTTAGCTGTGAGGGGTTCATCAAACATACCTTCGACTTAAGGGGTTTCCCTTTCCTCAAAACATGAGGAGTGCCATGCTCTAATCTATAGAAACTCAAATCTCATCAGGAGCATAAGGTACACCACTTCCCCTCTTAGGCCTAGGAACCCTAGGTTCACTTTTTGGATGTCCAACTGCATTCTCAACCTTTTAACCACAAACCAAGCATGTATAACATATAAAATGCCCTTCTTGTCATCCTTCTACTCTTGTTACAACCCCACCTCTCGATAACCCCCAATTAAGGGAGACCGAGAGGTCGAAGCCGCACCCATAACTTCTGGATCAAAGGTTCGGCAATTAACCAAGAATAATTATCAAATTTTAACAGACTAAACGGGAAAACTGTAAGAAAATAAACTTTTGCATACCTTTTTGAAAACTTGGATCTCTAAACTTCTATCCACTTATGGATTCTATTCTAACTAATCCTCCTTGTATTTTACTTTATGTATTTCACAATATGACGATTTAATGTTTGTCCTTTTGGCTTGTACCTAAAATGCCGACAAACAAAACGTTGGTCAGACGAAGCTGGTATGTGGGGGAAACAATAAACGTGCAACTATGATAACAACGTAATCATTCAATTAACCATTTAACAACCAATATTACATTTTAAATATAACTCTGTGATCCATGAGTACCCTATCCTCTGTGTTATCCCTATAGTGGACCCGAATACTACCTTCCTTATGGTAGATCCCCATTAAACCCCTCATGGTCCCACCTATAGGTGAACCAGTTTCTAGGGTTGAGTCACATGGCACTACTCGTAAGTAGCCCACTCCTTAACTCATGGCATGCTAATGGGTCTCATGGCACTACACTTGGTAGCCCACTTTCTAACCCACGATAACCTAGACCTTACTCTAGGTTACCTCTTTTTAGCCTTTACAAGCCATAGAGGTGGTCCCGGATATAGCCATATTCATAGTGATAGTCATAGTCACTCTATAGTCGCATGAAATAAAAGCATCCAACAGTTATTTCAAGCCATGAGGGAAACATCGATAAAATCCAAAGAAAACTAGTCCGGTTAATCATAAGCATAACCACATACCTGATTTGATGATTTCACAACCATTAATCAAATCCAACCAAAAATGAAATCCAAGCAAGCAATTCAACAATCACATAATTCCTGAAAAGAATATGTACTCTATTTATTACACACTTTATCAAGAATCTACTTTATTGACTTGGATTCACTTTCTAGGGTTTTTGTATCCATTTTAGGGTTTCATTTTGTAATTAGGGTTTCCCTTCATCTTTTACCATATTAAACCCTAATTTTATGCCATTACTCATAAACCCTAATTATCTCATCTATTCTTCAATATCTTAACAACATATAACTCTATTTTCATATTACATGCACATTAATCATCAATTAATTTCATTAAGCTTCTTTTACATTAAAGCTATTATTTTTATCCTTTTAATCCATGACAAGATCATTATGTGCATCTATCATGAATTCAAAGTTCATTATGGTTTAATCACATATGAACTCGATTTGCCATAATTCTACCTTTTATCCATGAGAAAACCCTAATTACTACATTTAGGGTTTTTATCCATAATTAGGAACTTTAATGCTCGAAATAGATTAGAACCATCATATAACAACATTTTTCAAATCAAATATGATCTTATCCTCTTTGACCCTAAATTAGGGTTTCTAAGTGCTTAATCATGGATTCATAGATTAAAACCCTAAAATAAGCAACTTCTCACCTAAAACAGATTCGATTCTTATTTTATCATCTAACATGTTAATAGTGCTCGATTTAACTAGTTAGGCATCATAGAACCGATCTTTAGTCACAATTAGGGTTTTAACCTAAGTTTCATGCACTTTATAATCAACTTAATGTACTTTTGCAAATAGGAACGAAATCAGGTTTTTATATCATTTTTATTGGATTCCTCTCGTTCTCCTGAGCAAAATTCATATATTGCTTGTCCTAATCGGAGTTACCAATATTTAATTATGAATTTAGCAAGATTTTACTTACTTGGCCAATCGGGTTGCGCCACGTCATCAAGCTCATGCAACGTTGTGGATTTGGAAATATAACCAAATTACGAACTTGCCCCCGTTTAAGTCAGTCATTGCTTCAGCCCGCGAAGGGCAAATCTATCCAACGCATGCAGGTCGTCTTCTTCCTCGGGTAACCTAGCAACGACGCCGATTTGTAGTATCTTGCAGGCGCGTCCTCTCTCCTCCAGGTCACGATGGCCACCGTCGATACCTTCCCTACCTCTGCCACACCCCTCCACCCTTGGGGCACCACCTAACTCGCACCCAAGACCGCCGGTTAGGGCTGGCCAAGCGCGCGACCTGCATCCTGGGCACCGGCCTTCAGCAGGCTCTGCTCGACGGTCGCAGCCATGGAGACGATGGCCGACCTTCTCCGACCGTCGTGGGAGCTTCGTGCCCCCGACAAGACCTCATCATCACTCCTTGGTGCCCTCGAGGTAGATCTATGCTTTCAACTAGGGTTTGTATGACAAAACAAGGAGGAGAGCGTGGGATCTCTCTCTCTCCTGGACACGAGCCAGGGCTCTACCCCCTTTTATAGGGTGAGTATCCACGCCCCAGTAGGCTTGCCCTCAAAGCAACCAAACCCTCTTCTAATTAGGAAAGTGCTTCCTTCACTACTAAGCAAGTCTCTCTCTCTTTCCTAATTTCCTTTGATAATCCTTCTTCTTTATTTATTAGGATTTTGAAAATTATATCTTTTATCTTCTTTGTACTTGCTTTTTAATTTATTGGCACGAAATTATATTCTCTTTTATTAGAAAATACTTCCTTTCTATCATTATCACAAAATCCATTAATAATGTATCACATTATCCTCTTATTTTGCAGTTTTAGTATTTTCTCTTTCCTTCCTCTTTATTGGGACTCCTTGGATCCCAAGAAACTCTATTATTTCGAAATCCTTTTTATTGGATATTCATTATCCTTCTAGATGCATCTATATGCATTATTTCTTCATTATCATGTTTATTTCTTATTAAAATAACTCTTTTTGAGGTTTTCTCTTTATTTCTCTTTTATTTTCTTCATTGGAATTCCTTTTAATATTAGCAACCTCATGGATACGAAAATTCACCAAGAAATCTCATTTATGCCTCTTTCCACTCATTTTCCACATTTTATCATTATTTTCAATTTCTTTCTTAATAAAGAAATACTTAATTGATCTTTTCTTTTCGTATTGCACTCTTTATGCAACTTTGGACTCCTTGGAACCCAAGAGGCACGAAATCCCTCTTTGGATTTGCCTTCTAGAGGTTTCCACATTTTTCTTTTCTCAAATATTCAATTATTCATTCACTAATTGAATTTTCTTGTTATTTGGGCCCAATATCCAATAAAGCCCACAACACAAACATCAAGGCTATTGTAAAAAAATCCCTTTATTCCAAATACATTATATCATTATTTGTTCAAATATCCTTAATATGAGAAATTACATTGCTCACCAAATGAACCCAAAAATTTGGGTTGTAACATCCTTCCCCTCTTATAGGAATTTTGTCCTCAAAATTCAATCAAGCAAACAAACAATTCACGATAAGATTTTTCCATGTCCATCATTGGCCCCTATGTGGCTTTACCGTACTCATGGTGCTCCCAAAGAACCTTTATCATTACATATTCTTTTTTCAGAGTTCTTTCATCATGGCGTCTATATAACTGTACAGGCAACTCAGGTCATTTCAACCGCCCTTAGGGCTCACTAGGTTCATTTCTCAGCACATGGTCGGGGTACCTCACATAGTGCTCTAAATTAGACACATGGAACTCATCACACATTACTTTATCCTGAGGGGTAAGATCAAATTTAACCTTCTCCACCAAACCATGTCAAAAGAACCCATGCATCGGGGACTCAACACTCTTAGCTATAACTTAGAGGGGTCGGATTTTCATGTCACATATTCTCCCACAGCGATATGCATGTCAGTCTACTCTGCATCTGCTCGTGATTCACGTCGTCTCTAGGCTCCTTTCAGCCATTGCACGATCAAAGAGACTTCATCTACACACACTATGGTCCTTTTCTAACCATCACATGGTCCTTTCACCAACATCACCTTACTGAAGTGGTGACCGACACAACCTCCCTTACAGAGCTTCTTTAAATCCTGATACTGTCTATGGTGGTCATCATCACATCTTTCATAGGACAAGAATTGTCTCTAGCTTTCACCCTGAATGAGCACATATGCTCTCATTAGACCCCTTTAGTCTGGATCATACTAACCATTAGTTAGGGCTGATAAACTGTGCTAACATCGAGTTCTCCATGTACCTACTTCCACCTTTTGGAAGGGAACCTTTAGGTCAAACTTAAGAACATTTGAACTCGCAACATGGTGTAGTTGAAAGATCTCTCTCATGGGTAGTTCAACCAAATCTGTCCCTAGAAAGAACTCTTTCTTTCTCATGTCATCTGGGTAAGACGATTTACCATACCCCATATAGCACGTCGACCTTCCTAGGTCCATGGGAGACTTTACAACATCCATAGTGATGAACTCCCTTTCTCTTTTGGGTACTCTTTATCCTTTATCTCAATGCATTGGGTAACAGGTGCTCGTCCTTCTCCCTCGGCTTGTATGGCCATATACCACATGCAACTTTATCTTAGGCATCTAAAGTACTACTGTCACTTATTGTCTTGGTAGTACCACGGTGTATGGTGATCTTCAATCATGATTTCTTGTATGTCGTTATTCCTCAAGATCTATTCCTCAGAAACCCTAAACCACTCTAGTCGGGGTTTCATCACCTTCCTTTCCAAATAAATGCATCTGAGGTTCTACCACCATCCTTTTATTGCATCAAGGACTAGACTGGCTAACCAAACTACCATTAACTAATCTCGTTGCATCAGGGTGTTAGCCAAACATATCTTCTTTCCAAACTTCGGGTTAGCCAAACAACCACTTCTAGCTTCTAGCCAAACTAGTTAGATATATCTCAACCAGAGCATCCATTACCACTTCACATCCTTAGGTATTAGGTAATGTTGGAGGCATACACCTTCATGTATACTCTAAAACTATCTTCATCGAGAAAACTCTGGGCTCATCCTCATGATGATCAAACTATACCTTGCATCACTTGCAAATTCCACATAGCTCAGGCTAACAACATCCTTATAATATGACTATCTTATCTCTCTTTAGTGTTTGCAAACCATCTATGTACCATTCACTTTACCAGGGTATGTTATCTTCTCTGTCCCCATATCTCGTGGCAACATTCCAACCTACATCATCTTTATCCTCTGTGTATGGCATGCGTACTGTCCTATCTCTCACTCCCATAACAAGAGGAAATAAGCATTTGGCTACAGTCCAAATACAGAGTTCTTCCTGTTCCAAGAGTAGAGATGGTACATCCCACCTTGCCAGTACACCTGTAAATCCAAGTTGAAACGTGCCATTTATGCCTCTATATTACAATCGTCTTGCTATCAAAGTTACCCCCATGGAAAATTAGTCTTGAACCTACTAAGGTTTACACATATCCCATGGTCATCTCCTCTAGGTCTATAGGGTGACGGCACTTTTGGGGTCATCCCTCTTCCCTTATGCATCCAGAGAGTGCCCTACTCATCTTCCCTTTGGGTCCCATGAGTTCATGAAGGTGATCAATCTCCTAACCCAGGGCCCTCAGACAATGATAGTTGTTACCTCCCGACCCTATGGTCATGTGCAACTAGGGAATTAGGCAACTCCTACTTCCATCAGTCTTATCCCTACCTGGCCCTAGGATAGACTTAGGATTGTGTTATAGTACATGTCCAACTTAGAACCTTACCCAAGCCTTCATCATCTCTCTTTGTATACATGGGCTGACATTCATCCTCTCATAGGGGTCATGGTGACCTGCCTACCTTGGTCAGGCCCCTTACCAGTTACCTCCATGGTAACACATCCTCATGCACTTAGAGATGGATATCTATGGGTCTACTGGTTCATTCTCATACCATGTACTTTTCACTTATCTTCTCAAGATCCTATGAACCCTCTTTAGGTTAACTCAAAAACTGGTGTACCCCCTTCAAAAGGGTCCCTCTCCCAGGATGGGAGGAAACTATCTCTTGACAACAAGGTCACAACCGCCCTTAGGTCTAGGGTTTACATCCATATGCTTAACCCTAGTAAGATACTAAGGCACAAGTAGACCACTAAACTAGGCTTGGTCATTTGGGTTCTCATTCCTCAACATTAGATCAAGGTCATACCTTCCCATGTCATCAACTTAGCTGGGAGGGGTTTGCCAAACATACCTTAAACTTAAGGGATTTTCCTTTTCCTCTATACATGAGGAGTACCATGCTCAAAACTATAGCAACTTAATTCTCATCATGAGCATTAGGTATACTACTTTCCCTCTTAGGCCTAGGAACCATAGGTGCACTTTTGATGACCAACTGCATGCTCAATCTCTTAAGCATGAATCAGGCATGTATAATGTATGACACGCTCTTCCTGTCATCCTTCTACTCGAGCAAAACTTCAGAGTTGAGTCCTCCTTAAGGACAGCCAACATGGTACAAGGCCTCACAACCTGTTACTAAACCTTTCCAGATCTAAGAAACTCTTCTCCCTATCTCAGGAGGTAACACCTATACCAAAGGCACAGAGGTATCTACAAATCCATCCTCTCTCTAGAGTTTCATTCCTCTCACGGCAACCAAGACATATGCAACCTCTAGGGATCAATCATCTGGCGACCACTATCATCCACTTAGGTCGCATCATCCTCAACTCCCTACTTTTCCTCATATCTCGGAGTCTAGAATTCCAACCTTTTCGCTTGGTTTCGTGTTCTCTCTCTAGAGATTACACTACAACCAACCTCACCATTAGAGGTCCTCTCTTCATGAAGGATTAACCCCAAAAGCATCCTCTACATGGGTGAAGCCTAGGCTCGAACTTATGTTTGCTCAAGATCGTCCATAGCCCTTTATGCTTGTTTCATAAGCCGCCCATCATGATTCCTTAACTAGGGATTCATCCTACTGTCAACACTACTGACGTGCCCTAGGTGCAAGCTATACCCTACTTGCACAAGTCCATAGGGTTCTATAGGTTTTTCTCTAACCTCATTAATGAAGGAGTTAGCCTGCACTCTAACATGCACGACCCTTTCCATGGTTGGGTCCCCAGAGGTACTAGGTCAACCAACCTCTCATTGCTCATACGTCATCCAAGGTATGTCCATCCAAACACCTAGTTTAACTCATCATGCCATCTCTCCTTCACTTAGGGTTAGGGTTAACATCATCCTCAGAGGATGTGTCAGGTCTCTACTTGTAATGGAGATCTCTATCTCCAAGATTAACTCCCTTTACTTATCCTCCCAACAAGAAGGTCCTGCCTCAAGTATCTTCTGAGGACATGAAAACTTTATTTCATACGACCTAAGCATGTATTCATTCTTTAATTTGCACTTAATCTATTAAGTTTATGTCCACGACATCTTATTTACATGCTTTTCATTAATTTGATGGAGGATTCCTTAGACCTTATTAACCTTACCCATACCTCAGGAGGGTGAGGAGAAGAGATAAAACCCTAATCCTCAATGTCCTTAACTGAATTTGTGATGAGAAGGGATGAATAAGATGAGAAAGTCCTAAAGGAATCTTATTTCGATTCATACCCTAAGACTTTGGCCAGGCAGTCACATGGATCCGGGAGTCCTCGTATTCCGACTAGCAGTGTGGAGGAAAATATTGCCAGCCCCCAGTCGTGATCCTTTTCTAGACACCTCCGTCTTTCGGATAATCCTCTAATAACTCCCTTGGGTTCTATGGAGTTTTAAAAATTCAACAATTATTAATGGTTAAGTGAGGAACCTATGCTATGATACCAAATGTTACGACCCCACCTCCCGATAACCCCCAATTAAGGGAGACCGAGAGGTCGAAGCCACACCCATAACTTCCGGATCAAAGGTTCAGCAATTAATCAAGAATAAGTATCAAATTTTAACAGACTAAACGGGAAATTTGTAAGAAAATAAACTTTTGCATACCTTTTTGAAAACTTGGATCTCTAAACTTCTATCCACTTATGGATTCTATTCTAACTAATCCTCCTTGTATTTTACTTCAAGTATTTCACAATATGACGATTTATTGTTTGTCCTTTTGGCTTGTACCTAAAATGTCGACAAAAAAAATGTCGGTCAGCCGAAGCTGGTATGTGGGGGAAACAATAAATGTGCAACTATGATAACAACTTAATCATTCAATTAACCGTTTAACAACCAATATTACGTTTTAAATATAACTCCACGATCCATGAGTACCCTATCATCTGTTCTATCCCTATAGTGGACCCAGATACTACCTTCCTTATGGTAGATCCCCATTAAACCCCTCATGGTCCCACCTATAGGTGAACCAGTTTCTAGGGTTGAGTCACATGGCACTACTCGTAAGTAGCCCACTCCTTAACTCATGGAATGCTAATGGGTCTCATGGCACTACACTTGGTAGCCCACTTTCTAACCCACGATAACCTAGACCTTACTCTAGGTTTCCCCTTTTTAGCCTTTACAAGCCACAGAGGTGGTCCCGGATCTAGCCAGTTATACATGTATATTCATAGTGATAGTCATAGTCACTCTATAGTTGCATGAAATAAAATCATCCAATAGTTATTTCAAGCCATGAGGGAAACATCGATAAAATCCTCAGAAAACTAGTCAGGATAATCATAAGTGTAACCACATACCTGATTTGAAGATTTCAAAAGCATTAAGCAAATCCAACCAAGAATGCAATCCAAGCAAGAAATTCAACAATCACATAATTCCTGAAAAGAATATGTACTCTATTTATTACACACTTTATCAAGATTCTACTTTATTGACTTGGATTCGCTTTCTAGGGTTTTGTATCCATTTTAGGGTTTCATTTTGTAATTAGGGTTTACCTTCATCTTTTACCATATTAAACCCTAATTTTATGCCATTACTCATAAACCCTAATTATCTCATCTATTCTTCAATATCTTAACAACTTATAACTCTATTTTCATATTACAGGCACATTAATCATCAATTAATTTCATGACGCTTCTTTTACATTAAAGCTATTATTTTTATCCTTTTAATACAAGACAAGATCATTATGTGCATCTATCATCAATTCAAAGTTCATTATGTTTTAATCACATATGAACTCGATTTACCATAATTCTACCTTTTATCCATGAGAAAACCCTAATTACTACATTTAGGGTTTTTATCCATAATTAGGAACTTTAATGCTTGAAATAGATTAGAACCATCATATAACAACATTTTTCAAATCAAATATGATCTTATCCTCTTTGACCCTAAATTAGGGTTTTTAAGTGCTTAATCATGGATTCATAGATTAAAACCCTAAAACAAGCAACTTCTCATCCAAAACATATTCTATTCTTATTTTATCATTTAACATGTTAATAGTGTTCGATTTAACTAGTTAGGCATCATAGAATCGATCTTTAATCACAATTAGGGTTTTAACCTAAGTTTCATGCACTTTATAATCAACTTAATGTACTTTTGCTAATAGGAACGAAATCAGGTTTTTATATCATTTTTATTGGATTCCTCTCGTTCTCCTGAGCAAAATTCATATATTACTTGTCCTAATCGGAGTTACCAATCTTTAATTATGAATTTAGCAAGATTTTACTTACTTGGCCAATCGGGTTGCGCCACGTCATCAAGCTCATGCAACCTTGTGGATTTGGAAATATAACCAAATTACGAACTTGCCCCCGTTTAAGTCAGCTGTTGCTTCAACCTGCGAACGGCAAATTTGTCCAATGCATGCAAGTCGTCTTCTTCCTCGGGTAACCTAGCAACGACGACGATATGTAGTAGCTTGCAGGCGCGTCCTCTCTCCTCCAGGGCTCGATGGCCACCGTCGATGCCTTCCCTAGCTCCGCCACACCCTGCCGCCCTTGGGGCGCCACCTAACTCGCACCCAAGACCACTGGTTAGGGCTGGCCAAGCACGCGACCTGTAGCCTAGGCGCCAGCCTTTAGCAGGCTCTGCTCGATGGTCGCAGCCATGGAGACGATGGCCGTCCTTCTCTGACCGTCGTGGGAGCTTCGTGCCCCCGACAAGACTTCATCATCGCTCCCCGGTGCCCTCGAGGTAGATATATGCTTTCAACTAGGGTTTGTATGAAAGAACAAGGAGGAGAGCATGGGATCTCTCTCTCTCTCTCCTGGGAACGATCTAGGGCTCTACCCCCTTTTATAGGGTGAGTATCCACGTCCCAGTAGGCTTGCCCTCAAAGCAACCAAGCCCTCTTCTAATTAGGAAAGTGCTTCCTTCACTACTAAGCAAGTCTCTCTCTCTTTCCTAATTTCCTTCGATAATCCTTCTTCTTTAATTATCAGGATTTCGAAAATTATATCTTTTATCTTCTTTGTACTTGCTTTTTAATTTATTGGCACGAAATTATATTCTCTTTTATTAGAAAATACTTCCTTTCTATCATTATCACAAAATCCATTAATAATGTATCACATTATCCTCTTATTTTGCAATTTTAGTATTTTCTCTTTCCTTCCTCTTTATTGGGACTCCTTGGATCCCAAGAAACTCTATTATTTCGAAATCCTTTTTATTGGATATTCATTATCCTTCTAGATGCATCTATATGCATTATTTCTTCATTATCATGTTTATTTCTTATTAAAATAATTCTTTTTGAGGTTTTCTCTTTATTTGTCTTCTATTTTCCTCATTGGCATTCCTTTTAATATTAGCAACCTCATGGATACGAAAATTCATTAACAAATCTCATTTATGCCTCTTTCCACTCATTTTCCACATTTTATCATTATTTTCAATTTCTTTCTTAATAAAGAAATACTTAATTGATCTTTTCGTTTCGTATTGCACTCTTTATGCAACTTTGGACTCCTTGGAACCCAAGAGGCACAAAATCCCTCTTTGGATTTGCCTTCAAGAGGTTTCCGCATTTTTCTTTTCTCAAATATTCAATTATTCACTCACTAATTGAATTTTCTTGTTATTTGGGCCCAATAGCCAATAAAGCCCACAACACAAACATCAAGGCTATTGTAAACAAAATCCCTTTATTCCAAATACATTATATCATTATTTGTTCAAATATCCTTAATATGAGAAATTACATTTCTCACCAAATGAACCCAAAAATTGGGATTGTAACAACTCTAGTAACACCTCAAAGTTGAGTCCTCCTCAAGGACAACCAACTAGGTGTAAGGCTTCACAACTTGTTACTAAACCTCTTCATGGTCTTAAGAACTCTTCTTCTTAACTCAGAAGGTAAACACATATACCATAGGCACATAAGTACCAGCAATCTCATCCTCTCTCCAGGTTTTGGTTCCCTTAAAGACAACCAAGATACCATCAGCCTCCAGGGATCATGCATGTGGCAACCGCAACCATCCACTTAGGTCGCATCATCCTCAACTCCCCATTATTCCTCATATATCGGAGTCTAAGCTTCCAACCTTGTTGCTTGGGTCCTGCTCTCTTTCTCTAGAGCTAACTCCACAACCAGCCTTACTACCAGAGGTCCTCTCCCCATGAAGGATCAAACTCACAGCATACCCCTACATGGGTGAAGCCTATGTTCAAACTTACGTTCATTCAAGATTATCCATAGCTCCTCATGCTTATCTCATAAGCCATCCAACATACTCTCCTAGCTAGAGTTTCAACCTATTCCCCACACTACTGACGTACTATGGGTGCATGTTATGCCCTACTCGCATAAGCCCATAGGGTTTCTATAGGTTCTTCACTGACCTCATCATCAAAGGAGCTATCCTTCACTCTAACATGCATGATTCTTTCCAGGGTTGAGTTGCCAAAGGTACTAGGTCATCCAACCTCACATGGCTCATATCATCATGGGTATCCAAAAGCATGTAAACACCCCTGGTCTATCATGACATCCAACTCATCATGCCATCTCTCTCTCTAACCACCACTTAGGGTTAGGGTTAGCATCATCCTCAAAGGATGTGCCAGGTCTCTACTTATAATGGAGGTCTCTACCTCCAAGACTAACTTTCTCTACTCATCCTCCTGACAAGGAGGTCTAGCCTCAGGTCTCTCCTGAGGGCATGACAACATATGTCATCCAACCTAAGCATGCAACTATTCTTTAGTTTACGCTTAAACTATTAAGCTTATGTCTATGACATCTTATTTACGTGCTTTTCATTAATTTGGTGGAGGATTCCTTAAACGCTATCAACTTTACTCATACATCAAGAGGGTGAGGAAGATAGAGAAAACCCTATTCCTTATAATCCTAACAAGAATTCGGGTTGAGATGGGATGAAAATAGGTCAGAGAGTCATAAAGGTATCTTATTTCGAGTTAGATCCTAAGACATTGGTCAGGCAGTCACACAGATTCGAGAGTCCTCGTATTCTAACTAGCGGTGTGGAGGAAAATATTGCCAGCCCCCGGACGTGATCCTTTTCTAGACACCTTTGTCTTTCGGAAAATCCTCTAATAACTCCCTTGGGTCCTACAGAGTTTGTAAAATTTAATAATTACTAAAGATTAGATGAGGAACTAGTGCTCTAATACTAAATGTAACGACCCCACCTCCCGGTAACCCCCAATTAAGGGAGACCCAAAGGTCAGAGTTGTTATCCCAATTAATAGGATCAAAGGTTCGACAAATATTCAGTAATAATTATAAAATTCTACCAAACTATACTGAAAGCTGGAATAAAATAAAACTGCGCATACCTTTTTTTTTTTAAACTTGGATATCTAACTTCTATCCACATTTGGACTCTATTCTAACTAATCCTCCTTACACTTTATTTCTTAATTAATTCCACATATGCCACTTTACTGTTTGTCCTTTTCAATCTTGTACCTAAAACGCCGACAAATAAAACGTCGGTCAGCATAAATGAATATGTCGGTATGTGGGGACAACCAAAATTTTGCAAATATAGCTAACAATCTAAATATCACAATCAAGTTAATTAACAACCCAAATTACACTTTTAGCGTGACATTCTCCACCACTTTTGCCCTAACCCTCGCATACCCTCCTTAGGGTTTCTCTTTTGACAATGACTTAAGGCCACCTTCTCAATCCCGAGCTTGGTGCCTGGGGTCACCTCTCATGGTGCCCATTAGTCATTCTATAAAGACCACCTTCTCAATCCCGAGCTTGGTGTCTGGGGTCACCACTCATGGTTCCCATGGGTCTTCCCTCCTGGGCTTGACCTTTTGGCATCATCCATCAGGTTGGCATGTAGGTCTGAGAATACACACTTCTATTATTATTGTGATAATCATAGTGACTTTATGATTTGCAAGTATGAACATCCAAACTGATAAGTAGCATTCAATGCGATGAATCATCCCAGAAACTCTTCGGGAAACTAATGTGATTAACCATAATTAACCACATACCTATCAGGCTGATTTGAGACAAAATTAATCCAATCAATGCAAGAAATCCTATAGGCAAGAAAGCACACAAAGAGATCCTGAAATATGCATACAATTTCCTATCATTGATCATGCCATCAAGATCTATTAAACCTAGCTCGCTTCCTAGGGTTCGAGTCCACTTTTAGGGTTTCTATTGAAATTAGGGTTCCTCTTCATTTATATTATTTTAAACCCTAATTTTATACAATTACTCACAAACCCTAATTATCTCATCTATTCCTCATGAAAGATATTAATGCTACCTTTTAATGACATATAACCTTAATTTCAGATAAAAGGCACAATTAAACATCAATTAAGTCCATTATGCCTCTTTTACATTAAAACTACCATTTTTATCCTTTAATTCATGACAAGATCATTAGGCCCAAATATCACCTTTGGTGCCTTTCAAATTAACAATTCTTAGTTCATTATGGTCTAATTCCCATATGAACTCTATTTATCATTAATTCCACCTTTTCCATTAGAAAACCCTAATTACTATATTAAGGGTATTTATCCACAATTAGGAACTTTTATACTCAAAATAGCTTAGAACCCTCATATCTCAGCTTTATTCATGAATTTGAACAACTAAAGCCATTAGGAGTCACAATTACTAACATTAGGGTTTCAAGGCCCATTAAATCTCGTTTATGCACATGGAATTCTAAATTAAACCAATTATGTGCAAAGTTATCCTTTTTGTTCTTAATGTACCTTTTTATAATTAACAAGCTAATATCAACTCTAATCATCCATAAAACCCTTCTTAAGTATATTAATCATCTCAATTTAGGGTTTCTTAATCATTAAAGCATTTAAGTTTATAACTTCCACTACTTTTCGAATTGAAAGAGGAATTAGGCTATCAACCCATTTTTAAAGGATTCCTCACATTTTTATGAGCAAAATTCATATTGTACATGTATCGATCTGAGCTACCAATAAAAAGATATGATTTTTTCAATATTAACTTACTTGGACCAATCAAAAGCTGACACGTCCTCCTTCTCCATGCAACGTAGCTCGTTTCGAAAACATAACGCAATGATCGTTATGCCCTCACTTAAGTGATGGTTTCTTCAGCCGATAGGGGGCATATCGGTCCAACGCCACATGAGCTTCTTCCTCCCCGCTCAACACTAGCGCTTCCTACTGTAGCGGCGTGAGGGAGAGTTTCCTCCCTCCATCCATGGCTCCTTGGCACCCGTGAAGGCCCCATTGCCTCCGCCGCCCTCTATCACACCTACGAAGGCCCCCAGCTGTGGTCGGGGTGGCCGAAGTCGAGCTCTCCATCCTGCTCGAGCGACCGACCTTTGCAGCGGTGTTGCGGCTGTTGCACAAGGACCAGAGGTGCGGGGATGATTGCCATTCATCCCCAGGTCGTCGAGGGAATCCTGGACCTCCATCATGATGACTCCACCGCTCCCATTTCTCCACGGACAACTCCACTTCTCTTGGTTAGGGTTTGAATGAAGAATAAGAAGAAGAAGAAGAAGAAGAAGAAGAGAGATGTGTGGAACTCTCCTTGGGCTTAGCCATGGCCTCTATCCTTTTATAGAGGAGGGTAGTCATGCCCCAGCATGCTTGCCCACGAAGAAACAAAGCCTTTTCCTAATAGGAATCCTATTTCTTCATTGAGAATCAATATTCTCTCTCCTATTTATCTCCTTGATAAACTATATTCTTTGGATATTTAGGAATTCTAAAATCCTCTCTCTTATTCTCTTTATGATTAACTTTTTAATCCATTGGCACGAATTTGTATTTTCTTTTAGTAGAAAATACCTCATTTTTAACAATGCCACCAAAACCATTAATTATGCATCACATTATCCTCTTATTTTTTATTATTTGTATTTTCTCTTTCTTTTTCTCCATTGGGGCTCCTTGGACCCCAAGACACTCTAATATTTCAAAATCCTTTTTAGTGGATACTCATTATCCTTTAAATGCATCTATTTCCATTATTTCTCATTATCTTACTTATATATTTATTAAAAATATCTCTTTTTGAGGATTTCTATTTATCTCTCTTTTTATTTTCCTTATTGGAATTCCTTTTCACATTAGGAACCTTATGGATACGAAAATCCACCAAAGATAACTCAATTATACGTCTTTCCACTTATTTCCCACATTTTATCATTGTTTTCAATTTCTTAATAAATAATTATTTAATTGATATTTTCTTTTCTAGTTGTATTATCTTTGCAACTTTGGACTCCTTGGAACCCAAGGAACCCAAGAGGCACCCAAATCCACTTTTGGATTATATAATTTTGTCTTCTATAGGTTTCTATATCTTTCTTTTCTCCATCTCTTATTAATAATGGAGTTTCTTTTGTCTTATCCTTGTTATTGGGCCCAATAGACAATAAAGCCCACAAAACAACCAACAAGGCTATTGTAAACGAAATCCTTTTATTCAAAACAATTATATCATTAATTGATTCAAATATCTTTAATATGAGAAATTACATTTCTCACCAAAAGAATCCAAAAATTGGGGTTGTAACAGAGATAGATGTTGCGGTTGGGACAGTTGTCATGGCCTAGATAGTTATCGCGGTCGTGAAGCCTTGTAGCGGCCATGATGAGTGTAGTAGTCTCTACACCTTGACCTCGACATGGTTGTTCTGGGCTGTGCATGCCTTGTCGGGTGTAGCGGCCGAGGTGGGGTAGAAAGTGTGACAGTCTTGTAGCGGGTAAAACCCCTTTGTAGCGGTCGCGACCCTTTGTAGTGGTCGCAAACTTACTCCTTAGGGATATAACCACTGTCTCCTAAGCCGGTGCACATAACATGATGCTTATATGGCAGAGTCTGGAGAATTGATGTTGTCTTGAGTTTGGTTCCTAGAATTCCCAAAATTGGCTAGTTGAGCAACTCAATCTATGGAAAGATATAAATTACTAAAAGATCTGAATTTGGGTGTTATCAACCACCCAAAGCTTAAACCTTTGCCTATGCTCGAGCAAGACTATGCTCAAAGAACAAAAAGATAACATCCAAATTAAACATGGAAATGAATGCTAAGGTTATGAAAATAGTTTAAAACATCAACTCTCTTGATCCATGTTATTTCAGAGAAAATCCCCACCAGTCAAGCACAATCTTGCTAAAGTATGATAAAAACGCATCCAGGCAAGATTAAGTGAATTCACTACAACTTGTTAGTATTCATGAGGGTTTGAATCATAATTATATAGTATTGAAGAATTGTCATATATGAGATCACATGGGTGATGAGAAATGATCCATTATCACGTATTCATATAGACCAATCAGGAACAATGCGCCTCCCACTTATTTGGGTCCTAATAAGCAACAAAAGAAAAAAGACTCTAATGACTTCTGAGGATCTCAATCTATGTCAGATTGGTCCATGTAATAAGCAATAGTCCCGTATAGTTCGAGCAAGGCCCAAAGAAGTGAGACAAACTCCTCGTACTGTGCTCGAACCAACCTTGCTACTTGGATGATCTCATAGGTCTCCTAGGGGTTCTTAGTGACTCTCTAATGAGCCTTAGGGTGGCACTACCAGGCGCAACATACCTGCATTCATGTACACAGTCATACATCGACTGGGCACTATCCTCAACTCTCTTAAAAGAGAAAACAATGTTCATTTATTCACACTTAGCCTTTTATTCTCTACGTTCTAATTTTTAGGCATGAGTGAGAACTATTTTGACATTTTTGGGATTTTTTGCACGGCCAAGCCTCTTTTGCACTTTTTTTTATTTTTCATCTTTTTGACTCAATATAGAGTGAGAGGGCACATAGTCCATCAAGGAAAACACTTCAACCTGATTATAGCTCAAAACTCATCATCACTCACTTGATACATATGTGAAAAGTAGTAATTATGATTCAAGTATTCTTAGAGTACAGGAAACTTTGTGAATAACACATCTAGGAGTCTTTGATCATGCTCTAGCTCTTTTCCAATAGTCCTATATTCTAGATTTGTCATTCACAACATAGATCAAGGGAATAATGTTTTAAGATATGAAAAAAGCACATAACCTTAGATTTATTCCCAAACTTAAGGAAAGATTCAATGAGCAAGTAAGAAGTTTAAGATGAAAAAATTGTGCATTTAGGCATAAAGATAAGCATTTAGTTCAAAGATTGGTATTGCATAGTCTTAATTCCAAAGGTACAAATTATGAAACAAAGTCTTAAAAAGCTAAAAATTTATGCTAAATGCAAGGAACATAGAAAATAAACACGCATGCAAGAAAGGAAAGAACTAAAAGGGAAATGCAGAAGATACATGGTGGTACACCCTTACACCACCCCAAGCTTAAAATTTTGCTCATCCTCGAGCAAATCTCAAACTCAGGATGGTGTGTAGAGAAGCTACTACTGATAGTCACTATTTATATACTGATTTAGACTGTCCATGTCACCTGGTTGATTCTCATAGTCCGAGTGCATCCCATGTTGAAATTGGAATGGAAATCCAAAGTCATGGGGTGGCTAGTAGAATGGCTGGAAGGGCTATTGGAATGGTTGTTGAAAACTCAGAGGAGGTGGTTGAGGGAAGATTGTGTTGAACCTCTGTCTAAGGTAATGCACATCCTACTCCAGTGCATCGAACCACCTTTTGGAGTCAGTCCTAAAATCTGTCATAAACTCATAAAGGTGTCCCAAGTTGAGATTTGGGGCATATTGCTCCTGCTGAGGAGACTGTTGGTAGTCCGCTGAAGGCACCTCTCTATAGGGCCCTCCCTAATATGGGAGGTTTCCCATGTCTGTTGCTCAGCCTCCTGATTTTCTAGTACTGGTGAGGCTGAAGAAGATAGTCTCGCAGTATCTCCTGCCTGACGAACGTTGCCTTGAGCGTCCAGACGAGAGACATCCATGACAATTGGATGGCACATGAACCTTGCATTTATAGGAAGTAGTAGCATGTGCTTGTTGTGACCAAAGATATAAAAATAGCTTGTTCTGTACTCTTTGATCCCCTATGCACATATTAAGTGATCCAAGTCCAATTTGGACCATTCAGCCTTACCTTGCATAAGCGCCAATCGGCTATCACCGATTCCAAGACGACACGCCATGAAAGTGATAATGTTTGCCACTGACACAAAGTGGACTTGCTTCCTGAATGAGTTTCGAATGTGGTGGATGATGAAGTTCCCCACGTTCACTTTCCTTCCTATTGTTGCACACCACATGATGTAGATGTCGACTGAACTGAGTATTCCTGACTGTCCTATTTCTCCATGACACAATTTGTGACCACCCGGTGCAGATAACAAAGTGTCAGGTTGTAGGTGTGCAAAGATTTGGAAGCTCTAGTAATGTATGTATCCTCCCCAATAAGGATATTCCATGCCTTAGGAGGGTCAAAATCATTGTACCCTAACTCCAGCTAGCTCTTGGACATCTCAGTGTAGTCATCAGCAAAATGTGACAACCAGGTGTTGAGTTGATCCTCAGTGACATGGCGACTCTAGTTCAGTAGGTGGAAATGCATGATATTGTGTTGGTGGTCTTTGGGAGTCTCGAGCATAGCATAGAACTCATAGGTGAGTCTATGATAAGCATCACATTATGCGTAAGAAAGGACATCAAAGCCAATAGCTGCAAGATATCTACCGACATGTGCTTGTATCCCAAGCTTGACAAGTGTGATGGGGTCGGCATATCATGGGCCCAAAAGTCTATTCTTGTCTTTATTTAGGGCATCAAATTGCTGCTTCTACTTCGTTTTTCAGAATAGGGGAGAGGGAAGGGAGTTTTGGTTAACATCATTAGGAGTAGGATGGTGTCTGCTCCCCTAGGCTGAATCGCACAATTAAGTTGACCAACGTAAAGACGTCAATCGTTCTGCTGACCCTCGACACGGATCCCCTACAAATGAAGCTATATGCATTGTTGCCACCAATGGGTAATCCTGATGGCCTGTCAAAGTATGAATCTCTACATCACTATGTGCTCTATACCATATTTCACTTGAGACTTCCTCCAATGAATCACCACTATAAGTGCCCATCAGTGTGACAGACATCCTCCGATAGTTTGAGTCAGACTCATGCGAACCGAACCTTGCTGATGTTGAGCACATCATTTCATCTTCATATATTGGGTTTGTTGATCACGTAGATATGGATGGATATCGACTGGTATGCTCTATGGGTGAGGAGGAGCTCCCTTCTCCTTTCTTGCATGAAACCATCTATTTAAATTTGAAAAATCTATTGCACATTGCTTCCATTGTTCTCTTGTGGTGATGATCTTAGTATGTTCATTCTGCGCACACCGAAGCAAAGTTGAGCTTGGTCATATGGAGCAAAGGCAAAGGTAATCAGTAGCCATGCTTGTTTGTAGCATGGCATGGTTGTGCTAGCGGTGACACGGGCGGGCGGAGAAGCTATTGGTGATGTGGGAAATGTGAGGTGTTTCTGCCAACACCCTACTTGAATGTGCACGGCTACAACACGGTCGGGCCAAAATGGGGTTTGTTGGTCACGAGGTTGGTTTTGGCAGTGCAGTCCCTACTGACCTCAGGCACAAATATGTGAGTGGTGGCGCGGGGTGGCTGAGGAAGACTGTGGTGGTGCGCGATCTACAATTTCATCTTGCCCCACACCAGGCATGGTCGGTCTTGCGGTGGTACGGCCAAGCTGAGGAAGAAGGTTGTGTCTGGCAGAGGTGACAGATGGGTTTATGTGGAAAGGAGAAGAATGATGTGGTGGTACGGGGCTATTGCGGCATCCTCGGTGGTGGTGGAATGCTACTACTATTATTGCACATCAGCGACGGTGGTAGGTGATGCCGCGGTGTAAGGGAGATGTAGGGTGACAACGCGGTGCGGGTTGCATGGTGACTGCTGCTACGGTTGGCTTGCTACTACCTTGGTAGAGATGGCTATCTTCTTCTATGGTCAGGTTGCTTCCTTGGCCATTTTTGGTCTACAAAAAGGTGGAGAAAGCAAGGAAAAGAGGGGAAATAGGCTGAGGCATTGTTAGGGCTTTGCTAGGGGAGGAGAGAAATTAGGTGGAAGGTCTGGGAAAGAAAGACTCGGCATGAGTATATTTATAGGACAGGGCACACACAGTCACACTCATCCTAAATATGCTAGGTTGGGCATGGTTAGACCAGGGTGGTGGGAAATGCAGCCCAAAGGTGTGAAAAGTCAGTCAAAAGTGTAATAGTTGGTCAAAAATGTAGAAACGTTAGTGACAAACCGACACATCAGTCAGTCAAGCCAAAAATTTTGTCAGTTTGACTGACTTTTGATTGTTTGGCCAAAGACTTTGTGTGAAAAGTGGCATGATAGGTAGCACAACAACTGGCACGGTCGTGTGCAGCTGGGCGCGGTCGTGCCGAGGGAAAAAGTCCAAAAATCAGTCGCTTTTGACCGTTGACTGACAAGAGAATGATTCAGACAAAAACATGGGAGGGGCCCAACTATGTCAACCTGGCATGACCGTGCCTAGGCTGACCCAGGCAGGCGCAGCTCTTGAAGAATCCAGATTAAGTAGAAAACAAGGGTGGAAGGTGTTGAAAATGGTGTCAGAATCAAAACATTGCAGGAGAATAGAAAGATATTCCAATTAACTTCCTTTCAAAAAGATAATCTAATAGTATCTATCAGGGTGAAGAAGAGGGAATACATGCAATGAGGAATAAAGGAAATCTAGACGATGTAAACGAAATTAAAATTGAACAGTAAGAGGAAAGATAAAACTTGAATTGAATTTATTATGCAAAAATTTAAAATTTAAAATTAAAGAAAAATTGTGTAGGTAATAGGGGGTGGCTTCCCTAAAACTCCTACACCTAGATTCCAAATATATAGTTTTAGGCTCCATGTTACCCATGTCGTGCTTATGGTTTCCACCATTTAGGAGCAAAATAGGCAGTTGTGTGAGGCCTTCTGAGTCTGAAGAAAATGAATAGAATATTGGGATTTGGTGAAGTCATCTCTATGTTGGGATTGACTTGAACTGCACTAAAATGAAATCTTCAATAGAGCATCATCAAAATACCTATAAAGGTATGAATCTGAAGAGGAAGGCCTTAGTATTTTGACATAGGATGAGATGGAGGGAAGATGCTTAATTTTTTTTTAGAGAACTCATGTCTTCTCTCTCCACATTTGAACTTGAGGATGGATGCTCAGATAGACTTCCATGTACAATTTGAGTGATCCAATCATCTTCTGAACACAAAGTATCCCTAGGTGATCCTGTTTCCAGTTCTACTACCCCAAGCTTGTCACATTCCATGGGTTCTAGGGTGTCTTCATGTTCGGCAGCCATGTTGTAGTGGATTGTCCATCCTACTCCTTTGATCTCAACTTTCCCTTGAAAAGGAGTGGTGGACAGTGTCAACGCATGTTGTTTAAGTTTTTCATCATCAGTATACTCATTGCTCCAATTTGAGAAGTTGTCGTTGTCATCTTTATCGAACAAATTGTTCCAAACCATGACTGGTGTACTGCTCAAAGCAAAGTTGCAAGTCTCAATATGAGAGGTATCACTCTGGTCTGGATTAACATCTAATTCAAGTTCTTCAAACTGACACTCCTGTTGTGAGGTTGTTTGATTACCCTAATCATCATTATCATAGAACCATTCATGTGTGTGCCTTGTATCTTCCATTTGTTTATAAATTGAATCATTTGGATAAAATGAAGGGCTTCCCCAGGTGGTTTGGTCTTCACAAAAAAATCCTTGTGAATCTAGTTGATGTTCTGAATAGGATGGTGAGGCAAACTCCATTTCATACCTAATGGAATGGTTCTGATGATTGTAATCTTCATGGTTGTGTGATGACATTTGCAATTGAATGGTAAACAAATCAGTGAGCTCTCAAAGCCTCCTGCCCTATTCAACATCCTTATAATGAAAGTTGTTGGACTTGAGTAGTAATACTTTCAAGACATGTCAATTCCTCCATGCACCTCTATTGGAAATCTACTATATCAAACTGATGCTTTTGGATAAATCCTAGTTCAATAGTTTGAAGTATACTTCTATTACGGTTTGTGACCTCAGTGGCTAGTTGGAGATGAGAAGCTGAGAAGGAGATTAGCACATCTATACTTTCTCCGGCTAGCTTCATTTCTCTAACCAGTTCTTGATTCCATGGCATTGTCAAGGTCAAAGACTGATTGGCAATCTCCTTTGTTGGAACTTCCACATATGATGATGGTGGAGGAGGGTATAGCTCGACTAGTTGTAGAGCATGGCTTTTTATTATTTTCCAGCAGTCAAAACTATGGAAAAATGAAGATGATAGGTGGACAAGATAACTTGTCTTGCGGAGGCAAGATCCATGGCTAAAAAGATGTATAAGAAAGAGAAAAACTATTTAGTATATATGTATAAGTATGTGTAAAACAAAAAAAGAATTATACATATATATAGGCTTATAGATGACAGAACAAAATATTTTAGGTGTGTAAGCTTGGAAAACCACATCCCCAACAACAATGCCAAAAGTTGATGCAGCCTAAATCGTGCGTCCCGAAAAGAGGCAGACTCAGAAGGATTGAACTTTAAATTTATAACTTGAAACCTTCAAGGACCCCCATAACTTTATTACATATTTGAAGTAGATATAAGGGGTCAAACACAGGTATGTGGGGACATTTAGGATGCTTAAGACCTCATTCTTACATCATATAAGCCAATCTGATAGTTGATGAAAGTATGGAACCAGAACTAGTTTAGCAAAATGTCATAAAATAAAACAAAACAGAGTCCATTGAATTATACTAATCAAAGAAAAGGAGTTCATGTCATGTAAACACAAGTTGGGAAGTCTATGAACCCATTCTCAGGTGTAGACCACCCTTGAACACCTTATCAAGAAACTTACATACAAACATAGTACGTATTGTGGAATCTGTTCCTGTGGGTTCATCCCACTCACTTTTGCACAGCATGATTGAAACCCATCAATGATATGAAACCTCTTTCAAGGATGACAAATCAACACCCTAGAATATTCTAGATACCCTTTTAGGTCTAGAATATTCTGAGATGCTAGGAACAGATGTGACCTGGGTAGAACCTTGTAGTGGGCCCGATCGTGTCGGGCTGGGTCTGGATGTATCCAGGTCTATGGTTCTGCATAGATCATCTTAAACCATCCACTTTTCATATTCCAATCCAAACTACCTTCTCTTATCTATTTCTACAATGAATCTCTCGATATAGAAAGAAATAGAAGTTCAAGCAAGAAAGAGATCAACCAAATGAGCAATCATAACCAGAAAGAAAAGACAAAACAAAAATTGTACTAGATCTAAAATAAAACTGTTTTCTTAAAGTAAAAGTACATAAACATGCCCAAAACATGATACATAGACAAGAAGGACCTCAACTAGCCATGGACAAGTATAGTTGGCACCGAACAAAGATGGAAGAACATCATTTATACAAGAACTAAAGAGAACAGTAGAAGAAAGGAGGGGAAGAAGAGATTTAGCCCATAGAGGAGAGGTGACTCTCGCTCCTTAGCCTCTGTATAGGCTGAATATCATCTTTGGGTCATCCTCCTTGGTCTTATGAACTCTTTGGCCTCCTTTCTCTTTGATTCCACCCCAAACAATAGCTTGGTGGATGTATGGAGGTGGATGATGGCTGGGAATGGTGGGAAGTGGGTGAATGGTGGTGGAAAATGATGGTAGATGGAAGAAAACTGAAGAGACAGGCGTAGGATGAGCACTTCATCTTTTCAAAACATAGAAATCTCGCATGGGGATGTGGAACCCAAAAGTATTAGAACCACAACATGGAACCAAAATGAGTCAGAACTCCTCTCCAGGTAGCGAGGGGTGGGTTTTTTATAGGTGAAGGGGAGTGTATGTGATAAGTGGTCACGACACCTATCCCGATCGCTACACTTACCTTGGCATACCCGACACAAACGTGTCAGGGGTATCAGTAGAGATATGTTGTGTTCGAGATGGATGTCGAGGTCACAGAGTTTGTAGCAGTCGAGATAGATGTCGCGGGCAAGATGGTTGTCACAGATGAGATGGTTATCACTGTTGTGAAGCCTTGTAGTGGTCGTGACAAATGTAGCAATCTTGTAGCAGCCGAAACACCTTTGTAGCAATCGCGACCCTTTGTAGCAGTCGCGACCTTACTCCTTAGGTATAGAACCACCTGGGGGATATTATTGATGCTTTCTGATAAAGGACTGGACATCAAAAATAGGGTCCAAGATATCGAAAGTTTCTTGGGCCCGCTAGTCGGTTAGCGGGACCACCATCTCCTAAGTTGGCATACATAATGTGACGCTTACAGGGAAGATAATGGAGAATTGATGTTTTCTTGAGTTTGGCGCCTGCAAGTCCCAAAATTAGCTAGTTGAGAAACTCTATCTATGAAAAGATATAAATTACAAAAAGATAAGAACGTAGGGTTATTTTGCGCATATTAAGGCTATAATGACGCAAAACTAAAAATAAATGCTTAGCATAAATGCCTGAATTTGGGTGTTATCATATGGTTTAGCCTAGTCTTGTAAACTCTAATCAGCTAAGAGGAAACCCTAACCCTAATAATGAACAATGATCTTGCTTGTTTCTCTATCATGAAAGGATTATGATGTAATGTGATTATCTCTCTCTTCTTATCAACTCCTAACCATGTAGGTGTTGTGAGCTTGATAATCATAGCTAGTGTAGACTATAGTGATTATGATGTGACACAGGTTGAATATGCCTTTGTAAGGCATGTTGAAGCACTTGTGATACATGAATTATGTGAATGGGTCCTATCACCCAATAGTGACTTGTTGCATAATATAAGATGACTTTTCCCAATGATGAGTTGAGGGATCGGTATCCCATGATATGTTGCCTTGTTGATGAAGGTGTGAATAGAAATAATACAGGCATATTGTGTTGATAGTATGACAAGATCACACCCTATACGTTTTATATCTTGTGGAGTTGTGTTATGTCCTTACTATTGTAGAACTTGTTCTGGTTTTGTACATTATAACTTGATTGATGTTAAAAGGAATTTAAATAGACTTAACTAATCAAGTGGAACTTGATCATGTAGTTCTTTCATGTGCCATAGACCCATCTTAGTGTCAGCACTTGCTAGATGGTGAAACATGCTCTCCCTTAGAGGAAGCTTAGAGTGATATATTTTTGAGTATATGCATTCACATGATTGGCTATAGGCCATACCCTAGTAGGAGTGCGGCTGTAGGCTGTATCTCAGTGATATGTTTCTTATATGGTTTCATAGGATTGGTTGTAGGCCATACCCTAGCAGGAGTGTGGCTACAGGTCATAGCTCAGTTTCACTAGTGTCGTCACCTGTACTAAGGTGGGCTAGGGCTTTCAATGTTTGACTATATGTCATAGGTTGTAGTTGATTGGTATGGCTTTGTTATGTACTCATGTATTGACTACAAGGTTTGGTGAGGTCATGGATTTTACCTCTTCCATAGACCTTGTATGGCACAAATTTTGACTTATTAGTGGTCAGTTGGATTTGGGTGGTATGCCTCAAATCCTTGGGGCATAATAAAATATGTAATCATCCTTGTAGTACACTTGCTTAGGATCAAATACAAGAACATTAGCCATAGCCTTGCCTTTCTTTTGTACATGTTAGTTGGTAGAGAATACACATGTTCTTTATATTCCTTTTTTTGTAATAAGTGCCTAGTAGTGCTTAAATTATTTAATTCAACATATACATATCATTTAACTTAATCTGTTCATCTAGCTTAGTTTTGTATCTACTTGCTTTAGTTATTTATGTTAATAATAGTGTTGGTGGAGAGTTATATCTCCCACTGAGATTTGGAATCTCACCTCGTGGGTTTCCACATCATTTAGGTGGATGTGCATGAGGAGGTAGATATTGTGCAACAAGGAGGATAGTAGATGCTGAAGTTGGGAATGCTTCTTGTGGTCCTTTTATTGTTAGAGTCCTAGAGTCATCCATGTACACTCACGCCTTGAGGGAGTTATGTATGTTCCACGATGGTGTTATCGATATGAGTTTTTGGTTTATGCACCCTTGTTGTATATAGTTGGTTATTGTACGTGTTTATGTAAATGAACAGATATCATGTGATAGGTAGTCTATTATGGACATGTATAAATAATGATGATTTATGATATGTAACTCAGATTCCAAGTTTTTGGACCCTGATGTAATAAGTTCTTGATGTTGGTTCTTATTGTAGTTGGCTTTAATTTTTAGTGTTTTTCAGTAATCTGTTGTAGAGTTTTATTTTAATCTCGTGGTTTGTATTTGTGTGATAAAGGGTGTCACAATTTGGTTGGTATCATAGCTTTAGGTTCGTTGAGTCTACATAGACCTAGGACTAGGGTTTTTGTATGTTCTTGTGTTCTCCAGTCTGTCTTATATGACTTCTGCTCATGCAAAAAAAAAAAAAAAAACTTAAAGATGTCTGGAGAACATGAAGAACATGTAGTGGAGAACACTATTGTTGCACCAGGTGGTGGTGTAAGGAACTAGGTGCAAGAAGATCGAGCATCTGAGGGTTCCCAGTTTGACCCAACCATGTTTGAAAACCCTACCTTTCAGTCTCTTTTGGGTTAGTTCATGGCTACTATGACACCTATGGTGAATAGGATGCCCGCACCTCAGCCTACAGTTGTAGTTCCCAATGTGGAATCTCCGAGTATTGGGAAGACTTTAAAGTGGATTCATCATGTTAGGGCAGTGGAGTATGCCAGGATAGATGATCTAGCATATGTCGACCTATGTCTTACTAAGCTTGAAAAGCCTTCAAGATCCTTAGCATCCCAGAGGCGTAAAAGGTGAAGCATGTGGTGTATCTTCTGAAGGGGAGTGTTTGTAAGAACCCATTACACTAAATGAGATTACTAAAAACATAAAGCACAATCGATCACTAATTAATCACATACCCAAAAATATGGGTAAATTAAAACTGATTTCAACATCAGGACCTGCTCAAAAACATTTGCATAAGAGTCCAACATCTTTCTTATATCCATACTATGCCAAGAATTTGATAAAAATTGTTCTATCGTCTTAGCCACAACATATATACACATGAGAAAAATATTCGTATATGCCACACAAATAAGCATTAATATGCTAAAAAAAGTATGATTCATTTGAAACACCATATACAAATTTTTCTTGCCCACACCTGAGAGTACAGGGATGACTCTAGGACACACTAGACATCGAATAAACTTTCTCAAAGATTCATTACTATACCTCCTCTTTGCTACAAGTTTTTTTTCTTCACTTTCGATTACCTAAAAAATGTAGCGAACCACAAGGGTGAGAACCATGTCCCAACAAGAGATATAACATCCAACAACATTTATTGATTCCAACATTTTTAGGTAATGAGATAGTTTAGGTAGTCTAATCATATATAACACATAAGCTCAACAGCACTGACGATTAAAAAAATACATAAAGGAGCAAATAATAACTATCTTGATTAGCCAGACTTTTCTCATATCCCTATTAACAATATAAGGAGTCTAGAAGCATGAGCATCTCTAAAATCATGAATAAGTCTAGTATCATATGCATAGCTAACAACAACAACATGTCTAACAGGTTGAACATGTCAACAACATAAGAAGAGCTAACAACATAAGCACAACTATTTGGATAAGCATGATTAGCAGTATATGTATCTCTAGTTACAAAGGCATGGATAGCATGCTAAACATAACTAACAACATGAGATAGCTAGAATCATGATTATAATCAACAGTAGTAGTATAGTTATCAACATAAGCATAGCTACTGTATGCACACATCTACAATCTTAAGCATATCTACAACCTAAGTATATCTACTATCTCTTAATTGCACTAAGGATCGTCATTATGAAAAGATAACAAACAAGGGTTATCATCCAATGTGAAATGTTGTGTATAACCCCAAACAAGTACGATACATGATTGTAATACATATTTTATTAAACCCTAAGGAATTTGAGGATACCACTCAAGTTCCAACTGACCACTGCTTGGTCACAATCAGTGCCACACAAGATCTAGGAAGAGTCAGACTCCTAATATCTTCTCTGCCCCCAGTCAGTATCCGTCCGCCATAGTGACACATAAGGTCAAGCTGCTACAGCCTAGTCCATCCTCGGTACAAGTCACGACACTAGTGAAAGGAGGTGGGTATGCATACCCTACCATCTGAGGTACAACCATAGTTGTCCTCCAATCTCGTCACATATATAATCACTGAGACACGACCGAAGCCGTTCTCAAACTGAGGGCTAGGTATAACCGTAGTCATCCTTCCTAAACACTTGAATTCAAGATGACAAGCACCCCACATACTCATCAGTATACACTTTGAGTTTCCCTTAGGAATACTAATTTCACCATCTGGAAAGTTCTGACAGACAGATGGATCTATGGCATAGGGCACTACATGATTAGAGTTCCACTTGATTAGTTACGCCAATTGGGTGAATTAAGGCTGCATTAAACAAATGGACATACAAACCCTCATTCACATCTAGCAAGCATATAAGTATCACAACTTCAAAAGTTATAAAACGTGTAAAACATAATTTCTCATCTCATCATTACATGGTACTATTCACTTACCATTCATGAGACTACACTAGTCATAATACTATCACAAGATATAAATCCTTTTCACAATATCACAGGGCATCAACCCTTATCAACACAAGAGGATTAAACCTCATTCAGGGTTCAACCATGCCCAAAGGTCATTAAGACCATCATACTATTCCCTGCAATATCATCATTATCTTTGCATGCCTTATAACAAGGCTCAACAACATCACTTACATATAATACACTGGATCAACAAATATTGCATTAATGAGCTAGGATATATTCATAAACAATCATAGTAGGGTTATTGTAACATTAAGAACACTCCTTTATTACATCAACATACAAGGAATCTAGACATGATTAACCCTAATCATATTTATAATACACATATTTAGCATAAGAAAGCATCAACCATGTGGCAATGATAACCACCAATTAACACATTAAGGTTATGATCATATTAAGGAGTTTATTTCACCATCATGCCCTCATATAAGAAGGCTAAACAAGAATACTCATATTTATTTATTTGCATTAGAGTTAGGTTCAACAAGATATATTATATTTATGTTACAAATCAACACCCATACCCAAACCCTAACTCACAACATCCCCATTTGATCATGGATGCATAAGGTGAAGCATCACCATCACATTACATACTATTCTCAAGTATGAACCCACACATAAATCAAGGTGTAACCATTGAGTTATAGAATAATAGGGTTTCAACAACAATAAGATAGTACTCCATGATTGCATTAGTCATTCAAGGACTATTCATACCCAATTACCATCATTTAGTTATATTAAAGCTAGGTATTACAAGCTATACATCATTAGGGTTACCCATTGATTCATTATGGTGATTATAAATCATAATCATAGAAGGGTAGGGGTAAGACTACAAGTTGAAGGCATTGAACCATCAAATTCTCATCTTTAGAATCATAATATTACACTATAGGCTTCACCCAAAACAATGGGAATATTGAGGCATTAACTGCTAACCATTAAATGTTGAAAAGGTAAAGCCATTGGTCGTTTACATAAGTAAACATCTTGAACAAACCACCTATGAACTCATTGAGTTGTGCTCTAGAAAGAGTAACCATCTAACCATGTACATCCCTTGATTAACAACATAAAAATTCCATTGAGAGTAGGGTAAAACCCACAAATGATTGTTTATTTAAGACAAGCCATCAGTAAATGAGCTTCTTAAGTTGATATCATAAAGGAAACCATTTAAATCACTTTATTAGGACCAACATATTACATTTGAGCATCATTCCAATTTATTGGATGAAGAAACATTAGATCTTAACCATTAGGTCAAGTTCATATATTAAAACCATCAATTGGAGTATAGGTCTGACCATTGCATCAAATGACCCAAGAAACCATTGGTTTAAGGATTAATTGATGCTACAAATAAATTATTAACTCACTATAGGTTGTGGAAACCTGATCCACCATCAGCAATAACCATAATTTTTTAGATCAGCGCTATATTCATTAATCATCATTGATTATCAAGCTAATGTCACCCTTGATTAATAGCATCCTTAGGGTACTTAGCTGTTGATCATTAAGATTCTAATAAAGTAAAAACTGACCTAAGGGGGTGAAAATAACTTGACACCCTTGGTTACCATAATCAGTTGTCATGAAGACAACACCATCATTTGTTGCAATGGTACCACCAATGGGTCATGTGTTTATAGGAGAACTTAGCTTTAAACCCTAAAATTGACCATTGGTTGATAGTGTTTAGAACCATCGGTTGTCAAAACAACCTGATAAAAGTCATATTATACCTTAGGAATAATGTACACATGAATTAAGGTTCATCTAGAACTGAAAACATAATAGGGAACACTATAAAAATCGAAGTCCAAGTCAAAAATAGCTTTTTAGTGCATGGATCATCATTTTCAAGCAAGAACATGAGCTAGAAAGCTTATGGTAAGCGATAAATGTGGAGAAAGTTATAAAAATTACCTATAATTAGAAGATAAACTCCCAAACATAAGAAAACATGAGCATATAGGGTAGAAAATCCAAGCATAATCTTTGAACTCATCCATCTAGCACCTTTCTTCATCAGATGAGCAAACCATAAGCATAAGGAGCAAGAGAGGTAGGGTTTTAGAGCTTTAGAGCAATTTATACCATGGAATAACAAGGTTCTGACCTGAAGGAAGGTCTAAGAAAGGATAAAAAAGAAATAAATGGAGGAAATAAGGGTATTCTTACAATTTTAGGTCAAGATCACTAGAAGGAAGCTTTTTAAACCCTAAAAGGAAGTCAATTGCCACCCTAGATGCTTTTTCCCCAAGAAGATCCCTAATTTCTTCTTCCTTGGATAGGAACTTCACAATAGAATATATGTAGAATGAGGTTTATAGGAGGAGGGAAGTGGTGGAGATAAAATGGTTCGTTTGGGTGCTTAGCGATAATTATATAAAACTTTAAGATAAAGAAAAAGTAAAAGTTGAAGTTCTAGTATCTTTCCAAGTGTCCATGGCCTTAACCTATTAAGAATATACAAGCACACACACAAAAAGATTCCCCACATACCATAAAGACCTGATTAAACCTCATTTCTTGAATTTCCAAGCAAAACAAATAAATCCTTAGTTGATAGCTCCTAAAGGTAGCTCATCCATAAAGGGGTAAACCCTAAAATAACCTTGGAGAAAACACCATCAAACTGAGGTTTAACTAGGATCCCCATGGATAAAAAAGAAAAATAATGATAATATAACATCTAAGAAACATAATTCATATGAAATATTGCAAAGAAAAACCCTTGATTGGGTAAATTGTAGAAAAGTCCAAAATGTGCATAAAATTGCATAACTTGCACAAACAGCGTCCAAATTGGACCAAACTTGAAAGTTAAGCTTGTATTATGATTAAAAAGCATATAATAAGGTTATATTAAGTATATAAACATTAAATTATGTTAGTTAAGTATGTTCAATACTTTGAGAAAGGTCAGGGCCCTCTGAACCATAAACCCCTAATAAGGATTTCGCCCCCAAAATCCAAGATAAACAAATATGGATACTCCTCATGCACCTCATACCCAATATTCCACATGGTAACTTTCATATCATGATGATGTCACATTATTCTCATAGAAGTCATATTCTTCTCCCTCAACTTCTGCATGTGTAACCTTGGTTCATCATAGGAACTATTGTACCGCATGTACAGGTCTGGTAGTACCTTTAAACTTTGAGACTCAATTTTCATCATGAACTATTATATATGTTGTATCACACATCAATCAGAGGACATAATGATGGATCTTACCAAACATAGAACATCAGGTAAATCTTATCATATGCAACTTTACAAGGTTTCATCCCTATACCCCTTTAATGGTTGTTGTAATTAACAAATCAATCAACCAGGTACGCATCTCCAAATTTTAAAGAACTATGAAGTATATAATATTTTAATAGGATTCTCTAATCATCTCAATGGTGAACTAAAAATCTTTTTGGTTGAAGAATCATACTTTTGTCCATAAATATTAACAAATATAACTTCCTAATTGTCCTTGTTTGGAGTAGAATAATGACATTGTCTTCATTTTATCAAGATTCACCTAACATACTTAACAGATGTATCTTAACTCCAAGAAGATACTTTAGTCAACCCCAACTCATTCTTGCTAGACTTGTCATACATAAGTATAGTTACTCCAACATTCTTAAGGTTTAGCAAAGATGTTGACCGTGTTACTGACCATCTCTGAAATACTTTAAGATGTCATCATTCAAAGATTGCTACAACTTGTAAGACATGACTTGAACACTTTGTTCCTCCTATTCATAAATTCTATTGGGACATTGGTTAGTCTAAAGGACATAACCCTAAACTCATCATGGTTATATAACTTATGTCATCCATTCTAACTATTATGTCTAAAGGATATTTTATCTTAAAGGAACACGATAGTACATGTCTACTGATCAACAAACCATCTATCCTTGATAGTGGTCTTGCCTAGCTATCATTGAACCATACACAACATTATACAATCACATTTGTTTTTCCTTCCAAACAACATTTAGAGGGTCATCATCAACTCTCTCTCTCTCTAAGGGAAAGGAATACTTGGAATGTTCATTTAATAAACATATCCAACCTTCACATACTTCCCATATTGTTGATACATCTTGGATATTAGGATTCATTACCTTGGTATCCACCTCATGTGCTATAAGGAACTCACATCCTTATCTCATTTACTTTTACCAACATAACAAATCTCAAGACATATAAGAGGAGTCTTCCTAATTATTGGAAGGCTCAAAAGCAAACTCATCACAAAATTTATGATCTTAGAACCATAGTACAAGCAACCTTATGCTATAATAAGCTATCCACCCTAATGTTTACAATTAATCCACACATACCAGGTGGCAATGATCCATTTAAAAGTTGTTCCCTAGAAAGGAAAGACACAAAGGGAAACACACTTCGCACATCATAGCAGCATTATTCAAGGGTCACTAGAAAAAAGGTAACCAATTCTATTTTCATTATGCAGACAACTTCTTTTGTATCATTTTACCTTTTTCATTTTGGGTTCCTTGCCATTAGCATAGGAATCATCATGATTAACATATCTCATTAATCATTCCTTGATGACAATTTATCGCACTTGGGTGTTCTCTTATTTTATTATGTTTCTCAACCATTTATCAACAGGTAAATCATCATATCCCACATTTTCTTCATTAAACATGGATCATCTCCCTTAACTTCTTTCACATGCATTGTTGATTTTACATTAACACTTTCTTACACATATAGGTTGGTCTGCGATTAACTCAGGTTCCACCTTATTCCTTTGTCATTGTTCCCATTCATCTTCTCATTTTATACTTATCATAGGAATTCTCTCCATCTTATGTGGATTTCATACCTTGATTCACTTTATAGGCACATACTTATTTGTCTTTTACTTTTTTATCTTCTTGAATCACATCTTCAAGAACTCCTCTTTTTCTTATTTGCATTCAGATTTAGATTTCATGGTATTGTATCTTTCTCTTATATTTATCAAACATTCAAGTTTTGATAGTTAATGATGTAATTCTCATCTTCTCTTGAGGTAATATTGAGTTATATGCACCATGATTTTTGATTCATTATGCTCTTAAGATTGTTTCAAAATGATGTTTCAAAATGACTACTTGATCAGAGTAATAAAAAAGATACCAATCTAAAAGTTCTATACTTACCTTTTCTTCAATAATTGAATACCTGGCCAATGCACCCAAATACTGAGATTAGGCAGTATGCACCATATTTTTTTGTCATAGTCCTAATTTTGACATCATCGTAGTCCTAAGTCCTAGTGTCCCTATAGAATCAGTGAACCTAAAGCTATGATACCAACTTGTAAGAACCCATTACACTAAACAAGATTACTCAAAACATAAAGCACAATCGATCACTAATTAATCAGATATCCAAAAATATGGGTAAATTAAAACCAATTTCAACATCAGCACCTTCTCAGAAACATTTTCATAAGAGTCCGACATATTTCTTATATCCATACTATGCCAAGAGTTTGATAAAAAATTGTTCTATCGTATTAGCCACAACATATATACATAGGAGAACAATATTTGTATATGCCACACAAACAAGCATTAATATGCTAACAAAAGTATGATTAGTTTGAAACACCATATACAAATTTTTCTCACCCAGACCTGAGAGTACAGGGATGACTCTAGGACACACTAGACATATAATCAACTTTCTCAAAGATTCATTACTATAACACCTCTTTGCTGCCACATGTTTGTTTTCGTCACTTCTGATTACCTAAAAAAATGTGGCAAACCACAAGGGTGAGACCCATGTCCCAGCAAGAGATATAACCTCCAACAACATTTATTGATTCCAACATTTTTAGGTAATGAGACAATTTAAGCAGTTTAATCATATATAACAAATAAGCTCAATAGTACTGATGATTAACAAAATACATAAAGGAACATATAATAACTATCTTTATTAGCCAGACTATTATCATATTCCTATTAATAGTAAAAGGAATCTAGCAGCATGAGCATCTCTAACATCATGAATAAGTATAGTATTATATACATAGCTAACAACATCAGCATGTCTAATAGGTTGAACATATCAACATCATAAGAAGAGCTAACAACATAAGCACAACTATCTAGATAAGCATGATTAGCAGTATATGCATCTCTAGTTATAAAGGCATGGCTAACATGCTAAACATAACTAACAACATTAGATAGCTAGCTAGCATCATGATTATAATTAGTTGTAGCAGTATAGTTATCAACATAAGCATAGATATTGTATGTACGCATCTACAATCTTAAGCATATCCACAACCTAAGTATATCTACTATCTCTTAATTTCACTAAGCATCATCTTTATGTAAATATAACAAACAAGGGTTATCATCCAATGTGAAATGTCATGTATAACCCTAAACAAATATGCTACATGACTGTATTACATCTTTTATTAAATCCTGAGGAATTTGAGGATACCACTCAAGTTTAGACTAACCACCGCTTGGTCGCAATCAGTGCCATACAAGATCTAGGAAGATCCAGACTCCTAAGATCTTCTCCACCCCCGATTAGTACAGGTATGCCATAGTGACACATAAGGTCAAGATGCTACAACCTAGTCCATCCTTAGTACAGGTCACGACACTAGTGAAAGGAGGTGGGTATGCATACCCTACCATATGATATACAATCATAGTTGTCCTCCAATATCACCACATATATAATCACCGAGACACGACCACAACCATTCTCAAACTAAGGTCTAGGTATGACCGCAGTCATCCTCCCTAAACACTTGAATTTAGGATGACAAGCACCCCGCATACTCATCAGTATGTGCTCTGAGTTTCGCTTTGGAATACTTATTTCACCATCTAGCAAGTTCTGAAACTCAGATGGATCTATGACACATGGAACTACATGATTAGAGTTCCACTTGATTAGTTATGCTAATTGGACGAATTAAGGTTGCATCAAACAAATTGACATAGAAACCCTAATTCACATCAGCAAGAATATAAGTATCAAACCTTCAAAAATTATAAAACGTGTTAAACACAATTTCTCATCTCATCATCACATAGTACTATTCACTAGTCATTCATGAGACTATACTAGTCATCATACTATCACAAGATATAAATCCTTTTCACAATATCATAGGGTATCAACCCTTATCATCACAAGAGGATTACACCTCATTCAGGGCTCAACCAGGCCCAAACGTCATTAAGACCATCATATTATTCCCTTAAAGATCATCATTATCTTTGCATGCCTAATAATAAGGCTCAACAACATCACTTACATATAATACAACAGATCAACAAATATTGCATTAATGAGCTAGGAGATATTCATAAACATCATAGAAAGGTTATTGTAACATCAAGAACACTCCTTTATTACATCAACATGCAAGGAATATAGACATGATTAACCCTCATTATATTCATAGTACAATTGTTTAGCATAAGAAAGTGTCAACCATGTGGCTATGATAACCACCAATTAAAACATTAAGGTTATGATCATATTAAGGAGGTTATTTCACCATCATGCCCTCATATAAGAAGGCTAAACATGAATACTCATCTTTATCTATTTGCATTAGAGTTAAGTTCAACAAGATAAATTATATTATTGTTACTAATCAACACTCATACCCAAACCCTAACTCACAACATCCCCATTTGATCATGGATGCATAAGGTGAAGCATCACCATCACATTACATACTATTATCATGTATGAACCCACACATAAATCAAGGTGTAACCATCGAGTTATAGCATACTAGGGTTTCAACAACAATAAGAGAGTACCCCATGATTGCATTAGTCATTCAAGGACTATTCATACCCAATTACCATCATTTAGTTATATTAAAGATAGGTATAAGAAGCTATACATCATTAGGGTTACCCATTAATTCATTATGGTGATTATAAATCATAATCATACAAGGGTAAGGGTAAGACTACAAGTTTAAGGCATTGAACTATCAAATTCTCATCTTTAGAATCATAACATTACACTATAGGCTTCACCCAAAACAATGGGAATATTGAGGCATCAACTTCTAACCATTAAATGTTGAAAAGGTAAAGCCATTGGTCGTTTACATAAGTAAACATTTTGAACAAACCACCTATGAAGTTATTGAGTTGTGTTGTAGAAAGAGTCACCATCTAACCCTATACATCCCTTGATTAACAACATAAAAATTCCATTGAAAGTAGGGTAAAACCCACAAGTGATTGTTTATTTAAAATAAGTCGTCAGTAAATGAGCTTCCTAAGTTGATCTCATAAAGGAAACCATTTAAATCACTTTATTAGGACCAACATATTACATTTAGGCATCATTCCAATTTATTGGATGAAGAAACATTAGATCTCAACCATTAGGTCAAGTTCATATATTAAAACCATCAATTGGAGTATAGGTCCGACCATTGCATCAAATGACCCAAGAAACCATTGGTTTAAGGCTTAATTGATGCTACAACTAAATGCTTAACTCACCATAGGTTGTGGTGACATGTTCCACCATCATAATTAACCATTGAGTCACCATAGGTTTTTAGAACAACGCTATATTCATTAATCAACATCGGATATCAAGCTAATGTCACCCTTGATTAATAGCATCCTTAGGGTACCTAGTTGTTGATCATTAAGAGTCTAATTAAGCCAAAACCTGACCTAAGGGGGTGAACGTCACTTGACACCCTATGTCACCATAATCAGTTGTCATGAAGACAGCATCGTCGTTTGTTGCAATGGTACCACCAATGGGTCATGTGTTTATAGGAGAAATCAACTTTAAACCCTAAAATTGACCATTGGTTGATAGGTGTTTAGAACCATCGATTGTCAAACCAACCTGATCCAAGTCATATTATACCGTAGGAATAATGTACACATGAATAAAGGTTCATCTAGAACTGAAATCAGAATTGGGAACATTATAAAAATTGAAATCCAAGTCAAACGTAGCTTTTTAGTGCATGGATCATCATTTTCAAGCAAGAACATGAGCTAGAAAGCTTAGGATCTGCAATATACGTGGAGAAAGTTATAAAACTTGCCTCTAATTAGAAGATAAACTCCCAAACTAAAGAAAATACGAGCATGTAGGGTAGAAAATCCAAACATATGTTGTGAACTCGTCCATCTAGCACCTTTTTTCATCAAATGAGCAAACCATATGCATAAGGGGCAAGAAAGGTAGGGTTTTAGAGCTTTAGAGCAATTTTAACGATGGAACATCAAGATTTCGACCTGGTGGAAGGTCTAAGGAAGGATAACAAAGAAATAAATGGAGGAAAGAAGGGTATTCTTACTCTTTGAGGCCAAGATCACTAGAAGGAAGCTTTTTAAACCCTAAAAGGAAGTCAATTGCAACCCGAGATGCTTTTTCCCCAAGAAGATCCCCACTTTCTTCTTCCTTGAATAGGAATTTTGTAGTAGCACAGAGGGAGAATGAGGTTCGTAGGTGGAGGAAAGTGGTGGAGAGCAAATAGTTCGTTTGGGTGCTTAGGGATAATTATATAAAACTTCAAGATAAAGAAAAAGAAAAAGTTGAACTTCTAGTATCTTTCCAAGTGTCCATGGACTTCAACTATTAATAATATACAAGCACACACACAAGCATCTGCCCCACATATCATAGATACCTGATTATCCCTTGTTTCTATAATTTCCAAGCAAAACAATTAAATCATTAGTTGATAGCTCCTAAAGGTAGCTCATCCATAAAGGGGTAAACCCTAAAATAAAACACCTTCAAACCAAGATTTAACCAGGATCCACATGGATCAAAAAGATCAAGAATGATAAGATAACATCTAAGAAACATAATTCATGTGAAAAATTGCAAATAAAACCCTCGATTGGGTAAATTGCATAAAAGTCTAAAATGTGCATAAAATTGCATAACTTGCACAAATAGTGTCCAAATTGGACCAAACTTGAAACTTAAGCTTGTATTATCATTAAAAAGCATATCACAAGGTTATATCAAGGATCTAAATATTTCAATTATGATAGTTAAGTATGTTCAATACTTTGAGCAAGGTTAGGGGTCTCTCAGTGTTGGCCATTGGTGGGCCATAGAAGAGGAGAAGAGGCTTAGAGTGGCATTGGATGGGAGGATTTATGATGTGATTTAATCATTTAATACTTTCCTCAGACCTATCTAGATGAGAAGATCAGCCAATTTGAGCAGATCTGATAGGGATCCATGTCGATCAACGAGTATGAGGCCAAGTTTATGGAACTTCTTTGGTTCTGCCCGCACATGGCTACCATGGATGATGAGAGGATATGGAATGTTGAGTTGGGGTTTAAAATTCATTTATACACCCCATTGGATGATTTTGATAATCAGGAGAGATTTTCCACATTTGTGGAGTTTGTTCGGACAATTGAGAGGTTTATGATAGAGAATCAAGAGACAAGTGTCAGGAAGAGGTATGCACAGTTCTAGGGGCAATCATCAGGAAGCTTTAAGAAGTTGAGATTTTCTACACTGCCAGAACCATAGAGGTTTAGTTCTCATATGTAGTGGTCACTGAGCAGAGGGAAAGGTCGTAGCCTTCCACCTGTTGGATCTCAAAGCACCGCGTCAGTGTCATTAATGGGGCCGTCTAGGCCATAGTTTGAAACTAGAGTGTGCCACAAGTGTGGACAGGTAGGACACCTGATGTGGAAGTACCCAGTGAGAGACGATGAGGTGACCCAACAACCAAGGCAGAGCCAAAAAGGGTCACAAAGGTAGTAGTTCAGCGGTGCAGGAGGACGAGGATGCAGGAAAGTGTCACAGGCAGGATTGTCTGTTCAAGGAAGCATAGGACGGGGACGACAATAGGAAACAACTATATGCCATGAGTTATCCAGAGGTGGTGGTCAATCCGCAAGTAGTAACAGGTCATATGGAGTTATTTCATTCTATTTTGTCTTCTTTCTTCATATCTATTTTGGTTGACCCAGGTGCAATGCACTCTTTTATCACTCGTGAGGTGCTTCACAATTGTCTTTTTCCTGTAAGTCATAAGAGATATAGTTTGTTGTTAGAAACCCCACTAGTCAGTTTCATAGTGTTGTAGGAGGTGTGTCCTTCATGTGTTCTTTCTTTCTTAGGGCACAACATAAAAGTGGATCTCATACCACTTGATATGAATTGATTAGATGTAAGCCTTAGAATGAACACCTTGGAGAAGTATAGAGTGGTCTTGGATTGTAGTTCCAAGCAGGAAACATTTGTAGATGGTGATGAGATGTGGATTTCCCAAGGGGATAGGAAGATTCTTCTGACGTGCCTGGTGTCGACGATGGTAGTAGGGAAGCTATTGAGATAGGGTTGTGAGGAGTTCTTGGCACAGGTGTTGGAAACTGAGGCAAGGAGTCCTAGTATTCAGGAGGTGTCAATTGTCAGGGAGTTTGAGGATGTGTTTCTTGAGTAGTTCCCCAGTGTTCCCCCACCCTGAGAGATTGACTTTGAGATCAATATCATCCCAGGCATGCAGTCGATAGCTCAGACACTGTGCAGGAGGGATCCAACATAGATGGCAGAGTTGAAGAGATAGTTGTAAGAGTTGCTTGATAAAGGTTTGATCAGGTCGAGTACATTACTATGGGGTGCTCCAGTGTTGTTTGTGAAGAAGAAGGATGGGTCCATGAGGTTGTATATAGACTACAGGAAGTGGAACAAGGTGATGATAAAGAACAAGTATCCCTTGCCAAGGATAGATGACATGTTTGATTAGTTGTATGGCATGACATTGTTCTCAAAGATAGACTTGTAGTCAGGATATCACTAGCTGAGGATCAACGAGGATAAAATACCTAAGTCAACTTTCCGAACGAAGTATCATCACTACAAGTTCATGGTTATGTCATTTGGTATGACCAATTCATCGACAACATTCATGGACTTAATGAGCATAGTGTTACAATCGTTTCTTGATTAGTTTGTGGTGGTCTTCATAAATGACATCCTGATATACAGTCATGATAGTCAACATCATGAGCATCATCTTTGTTAGATGTTGGTTGTGTTGAGGAAGCATCAACATTATGCCAAGTTCAACAACTGCAAGCTTTGGATGAAGAAGGTGGCTTTTCTGGGGAATGTCATATCTATTGAGGGAGTTTGTGTAGATCTCAAGAAGGTTGAGTCCATGATAGAGTGGGAAAAACTAAGGATTCCAATAGAAGTGTGTAGTTTTCTAGGTTTGGCAAGCTATTATAGGAGATTCATCAAGAACTTCAGTGATATTGTTTTTCCCCTAAAAATTTTGAAAAGGAAGGATGTGGTTTGTCTGGGATGATAGATGTTAGTGTGCTTTTCAGATGTTCAAGGATAAGTTGACAAGTGCACCAGTGTCAGTCTTTCCTGAGCAAGGGAAATGATACATAGTATTTGTGATGTGTCTAGGAATGGCTTGAGTTGTGTGTTGATGCAGGACAAGCAAGTGGTTTCTTTTTCTTCCTGACATCATAAGAAACACGAGGAGAATTACCTGACCAGTGGCTTGGAGTTATCTACTATGGTCCGTGCTTTGAAGATCTAGAGGCACTACCTTTATGGAGAGAAGTGTCAGATCTTCATGAATCACAAGAACCTAAAGTACATCTTCTCACAATAGGAGTTGAACATGAGACAACGGTGATGGATGAAGTTAATCAAGAACTATGACTGCACAATTGATTACCATCTAGGGAAGGCTAATGGTGTAGTAGATTTGTTGAGAAGAAAGGCTTCATCTTCACCTATGGATAGATCCCAGTTGAGTTCTTTGGTGTGCTACAAGTGAGACATGTTGGTCTCCTTGCGTCAGATGAATGTACGGTTGAAGGTGTCACTGCTAGCAGGTTTGTTGGCACAGTTGCAGGTGAAGCCCATGCTGAGACATCAGATCAGAGAGGCACAATAGGTTTATATCATGATATAACATATTAGATTAGAGTTTGGTAGTGAGAAGCATGATGGATTCCATGAGTTAGATGATGGGATAGTTTGTTACCATGGCAGAGTAGTGGTTCTTTATATTTATGATCTAAGGAAGATGGTGTTATAAGAGGCTCACTCATCCATGTATGCTATCAACTCGGGTAGCACCAATATGTATCATAACCTAAAGGATGTGTATTGGTGGCCTGGCTTGAAGTGGGATGTAGCAAAGTTCGTTGCGAGATGCATTGTATGTCAGCATGTTAAAACAAAACATCAAATGTCTGCAGGGATGTTGCAACCATTGCCTATACCATAGTGGAAATGGGATCATGTGACCATGGACTTTGTGGTTGGTTTTCCTAGGGAAGCTAAAGTTCATGATTCCATTTGGGTGATTGTTGACATGTTGACCAAGTTAATGCATTTCCTTCCTGTGAAGATGATGTATATACCTGAGAAGCTTGCCTAGATCTATGTTGATGAGATAATGTGTTTGCATAGTATTCCAGCTGCCATCATGCCTAACCAAGGTCCCCAATTCGTGAGTCACTTTTGAAAGCTACTACACACATCTATGGGTACGAATATGAGTTTTAACACTAACTTTCACCCGCAAATAGATGGTCAATCTAAAAGGACCATTTAGACCTTAGAGGATTTATTGAGAGCTTGTGTTCTCCGATTTTTGAGTAGTTGGGATGTGCACCTCATCTTGATAGAGTATGCCTACAACAATATTTATGGGAGGTGTTGCAGGTTTCTGTTGTGTTGGTATGAGACATGCAAGTATCAACTTCTTAGTCCTGAGCTTGTGCAACAGACAACATAAAAGATCAAAGTGATTCAATAGAAGTTGAAGGCAACACAAGATAGGAAGAAGTCGTATGTAGATAACCATTGTAGACCTTTGTAGTTTCATCTTAGACATAGAGTTACCTCAAGGTCTCTCCCTAGAAAGGTGTTCTGAGGTTTGAGAGGAAGGGTAAGTTGGCTCCCAGGTTTGTGGGATCTTACCCTATGGTGGCACGTTTTGGGAAGGTGGCCTACAGGTTGGAGTTGCCACCTGAGTTTCACATATTGCATCCAGTGTTTCATGTGAGTATGTTGAGGAAGTTCCATACTTATACAAAGTTAGTGTTGCAACCAGTAGAGGTAGAGCTTTATAAGGCCATGTCTTACGTTGAAGGCCCATTGTTGATCCTTGATTATAGAGTGAAGAAGCTAAAGAAGAAAGACATAGTTCTTCTGAAGGTCTTGTGGAATCACCACGTTGTTGAGGAAGCCATGTGGTAGCTTGAGGAAGAGATGAAGAGGACGTACCCCTCTCTTTTCTCTTAGGATTTTGAGGGTGAAATCCTTGTTAGGATTTTATGGCTTGTAAGACCCTTAACCTAAGTTTTAGGGTAACCCTATTTTATTTGGATCAATCATGAGATTAGAACCTTTATCTAATGTTTTGAGATATAATTAGGGCTTTTTGAGAGATTAAGTTTCAAGTTTGAGCTTGTTTGGATGAAGTTTATGCTTTTTGTGCTAATTTTTGTGCAAATTGCAATTTACCTAATGTAGGGGGTTGATGTTCAACTTTCCACCTCTAGAGTGTTCCCTCTCTTTCTTGACATTATTTAAGGAAAGAGAAAGAGGAGGGTGCCTTGTTTGACACTTGTTTGAAGAGTATCACCCCGCGTGGTGATTAGGGTTGATGTGAGTGTTGAATGACCTGAACATGTGTGTTGGTTGTGTTGTATCAACCTTGGGTCATGACCAAGGTTGGTTTTGGAGGGTTTCATGATCGATACACCTCCTCTAGGTGTTGGGGGGCGTGACCAAGGTAGTCTAGGGTGGTCTTGGGTCGAGATGGTTGCCCTAGCATATGTTGTCTCGACCTAGGGATGGCAGTCGGACCTTGTCTCGACCTAGAGGTGATGTTAGGTGATGGTTTCGTGACCATGGGAGGTGCACCCTAGGAGGGTCGCGATCATGACCATATGGGCTAACATGGTGGTTAAGACACTACCTAGGGTGTATCACTGTGTGTTTTGTGTCATGCTTAAGTGGTTTCATGTTGGCCTTTTGAGTGGACAAGTATCCCTTGGGTCCCTTAGTATGTTGACACCTCACCCCTTCCTCTCTCTCATCTTCCATCTATATAACCACTTATCTCCCCTTTCTTGCAACCCTTTCGGCCATCTATATTCTTCCTCCTTCCTTGCTTGTTCTTGGAGCTTGGTGGAGAAAGGAGGTTCGTCCTTAGAGCTTGAGGGATCAATCTCCTCTTGCATGTGGTGGTGATGGTGAGCCGACCTCATCTTCCATCCTTGGTAAGTGGTTGTCTTCTAAGTTGATGTTTCTTTTGATCTCCTACCTTCATCTTCCTCTCTTTTCTCATCCCAAGACCATGGTTCTTCCATGGTGGTCATTTTGGGAGAGAAACTCCTCATTACAAGGTTCATAAACCATGTTTTGAGAAGGTAGACCCAAGTGTGAAGAGGATTTCTCCTCTCTTTCTCCCTTTCTCTTTTGTTTTGGCCAAGAGCTTCTTTGCTTCTTTCCTTGGGATATCTTTGACCTTGGTGTCTTCTCCTTCTTGAGGTGCTCTTGTGGGCAAGAGTGGAGATTTTGGTGAAGCTTCTTCAACCCTTGGATTGTATGGTTGGAGCTCTTGATCTTAGAGTTTGGAGCTCTTGGTGGTGATCAACTTAAGGCGGGTTATACAACACTAAACCTACTCTATTATTGCACTTCTTTATGCTTTTTATTATTGCATCCTCTCTCTAGATTTCTTACTAATCATGCTTGTACTTAGTGGTAATCTCTAGAGTTTGTTTAGTAGAGACATCTTGCTCAATAAGTTAGAAATTCAAAACCCTAATCTATGTCTACCTGATATAGTAGATGATGAGTTGTGGAGGTTATCTCTATGTTTTTCCCTTGATATTGCTTCCATGCATGGTGTTCATGTACCTAGAAGTTGGATACATGTTAGGTTTGGTCTTGGTTACCTTTAACACGGTTTTTCCCTTCTTTGTAAGAGGTTCTTTCTGGGTGATTTTTTGACCCATGCTTTAGGATTTGGTGATCGGTTGCTTGAGTTTTCCTTCATGGTGACCTTGGGTCTTCCCTTGGTTTTAGTTCTATTTTGAGACTTAGATGGGGTATCTTGGTTTGGTTGTGACATTTCCCTCTTGGTGGTCATGACCTTGATATCTTTGGTCGAGATGCTTCCTTGTGGTTGAGTTTGACCTAGCGGTGTTAGGTCAAGGCTTTTGGTGTTAAGTGACCTAGTCACCCCTGGTGTTGGTGTCTTGTTCCTACCTTGCTTGGGTTGAGACTTGCCCTCGAGTGTAGGATCGCTACCATGATGGTCTTGGGTTGCGTCATGGGTGGAGGCCAATATGCCCTTGAGACTAAGACAGGTTTGGTCGAGACATGTTGAGGCCGAGATGCTTTATGAAATCGTAACCCTAAGTGTCGCACATGCGACATGACCTAGAGGGTGGAGGTCACGTCATGTTGGTGGATGGTCGAGACACATGAGTGTTGTGGTCGTGAAAAGGACCATGATGGGTGGTCTCTACCTATGTGGTTATTTGGAAAACATATGGTGATGGTAGGTGGATGAGAAGCACATGTGAACACGTAATGACATTCATATATGAATGATACATAAGTCATATATAATGCTACTTAGAATGTTATATAATCAACTCTAATAATGTTTTCTAATCCTTATACACTCCAAGATAATGGAGGGTAATGGTTCTAGGGTTGATGGTTGAACCTAGTCTTGTACACTCTAATCGGCTAAGAGGAAACCCTAACCCTAATAATGAACACTTATCTTGCTTGTTTCTCTATCATGAAAGGATTATGATGTAATTTGATTATCTCTCTCTTTCTTATCCACTCCTAACCATGCAAGTGTTATGAGCTTGATAATCATAGCTAGAGCAGACTATGGTGATTATGATATGACATAGGTTGAATATGCCCTTGTGAGGCATGTTTAAGCACTTGTGATACAATAATAATGTGAATGGATGCTAAGACCTAGAAGTGACTTATTGCATAATATGAGATGTCTTTTCCTTAAATGATGAGTTGGGGGATCAGTATCCCGTGATATGTAGCCTTGTTGATGAAGGTTTGAATGGAAATAATACAGACATCTTGTGGTGATAGTGTGACAAGATCACACCCTATATGTTTTATATCTTCTGGAGTTGTGTTATGCCCTTACTTTTATAGAACTTGTTCTGGGTTTGTACATTATAACTTGATTGATGTTAAAAGTCATTTAAATAGACTTAACTAACCAAGTGGAACCTGATCATGTAGTTTTGCCCTGTGTCATAGATCCATCTCAGTGTCAACACTTATTGGATGGTGAAATGGGATTTCCCTTAGAGGAAGCTTGGAGTCATATACTATTGAGTATATATGCATTCACAGGATTGGCTACGGGCCATACCCAGACAAGAGTGTGGCTACGGGTCATAGCTCAGTGATATGTTGCTTATGTGGTTTTACAAGATTGTTTATGGGCCATACCCTAGAAAGAGTGTGGCTATGGGTTGTAGCTTAGTTTCACTAGCATCGTAGCCTATACCAAAGTGGGATAGGACTTTCACTGTTTGACTATATGTCACAGGTTGTAGTTGACTGGTATGTCTCTACTGTGTACTCATGTACTGACCACGATGTTTAGTGAGGGCATGGATCTTGGCTCTTCCATAGACCTTGTATGGCACCGTTTCGACTTAGTAGTGGTTGGTTGGATTTGAGTGGTATGACTTAAATCCTTAAGGAATAATAAAATATGTAATAATATGTGTAGTAAAATTACTTAGGATCAAATATAAGAACATTGGTTGTAACCTTGCCTTGATTTTGTACATGTTAGTTGGTAGAGAATATATGTGTTCTTCATATTCCTTCTTAGTTTATTGATTGTTCTATTGTTCAGTAATAAGTGCCCAGTAGTGCTTAAATTGTTTAAATCAATAGATACATATCATTCAACTGCATCTGTTCATCAAGATTAGTTTTGTATCTACTTGCTTTAGTTATTTTTGTTAATAATAGTGTTGATGGAGAGTCATATCTCCCGCTGAGAGTTGGAATCTCACCCCATGGGTTTCCACATATTTTAAGTGGATGTGCATCAGGAGGTAGAGATAGTGTAGCAAGGAGGACAGTAGTTTCTAAGGTTGGGAATGTTGCTTGCGTTCCAATTGTTGTTAGAGTCCTAGAGTCTTCTATGTACACTCAGGTCTTGAGGGAGTTATGTATGTTCCTCAATGGTGTTATCGATATGAGTTTTTGGTTTATGTGCCCTTGTTGAATATAGTTGGTTGTTGTACATGTTTATGTAAATGAATAGATATCACATGTGACAGGTAGTCTTTTATGGACATGTGTAAATAATGATGCTTTGCAATATATAATTCAGATTGCAAGTTTTTGGACCCTGATGTAATAAGTTTTTTATGTTGGTTCTTGTTGTAATTAGTTTTAATTTTTAGTGTTTTCTGGTAATCCTCTATAGAGTTTTGTTTTAATCTCACGGTTTATGTTTGTGTGATAAAGGGTGTCACATTGTCCCTAGATGTATGTTTCCTTCTCTCATAAGATCTCACCTAAGGAGAGACTAAACTCACATACCCATATCCAACCACAATCCCTAACCCCGAAAGGGTCACCATATCCTTGGATACATGTTTCCCTGTGAGAGTTTCTCTCATATAATCACCCTTGAAGAGAGAGGAATCTCACATACCCATTGATATCCAACGACAGTATCTAGCCCTAAAAGGTCAGCTTGTCCTTGGATATCCCTTTTTCTATGAGCATTTCTCTCATTGCATCTTCCATGAGTAGAGAGGAATCTCATACACTTGTATCTAGACATAGTCTTCGGACCTAAGAGGGTCGCCTTGTCCCTGGATACCTTTTCCTTGTGAATGTTTTTCTCACAAAATCTTCCTCAAGGATAGGAAAATATCACACATTGATTGCCAACCACAATCTCTAGCCCCAACTGGGTCACCTTGTCCCTGGGTGCCATCCTAACTTCACCTATGTACAACCAACAACCATGATATACATGATTTATCATGATGCTACTAGACATACCTCATGCAAAATTTTTAAAAATCCTTCCATATCACTCAATCTAGGAGCATGTCCCTCTCCTCATATCATGGTATTTAAAAAACTACTTTGATAAATGAATAATCCCTTTCTGAGCAAAGGGTGACCTTTCATATCTTGACATGACCTTTTTCCTCTTCTCTATGCAAGGGATAAGATACCTTTCTCTATCACATGCTTTATCACCCTCTTTTATGCAAGGGTAGTTTTTGTTAAACCCTATTGGGAATTTTGAGGACACAAAAACATGAACACCATGTATTGAAGCCTTTGCCTAACGTAAGGGGTAATTTGTTTACAATTAGGTTTCTTGCATTTTCAACTCCTTTCTATACAAGGGGTAGATTCCCCGTTGGTCTCCCAATTCTAAGAACTGATCATTCCACCTTCAGTCTAGGAGTAAATGCAAAAGTGTCAGGAAGCAAAACATTTACTGATAGTTTTAAAGAGAGCTTCTTGAGATGGAAATTACCAACAAATTGTCCAACACTAGAGAGGATATGAAAACCCTAGTTGAAGACTTTAATGATGAACTAAAAGCTCAACTGTATACAAGATCAATCCAACGATATTATGGGTGGATGAACCACATGTCACAGAGACACTCAAATTTGGTAGCGAGCGGACAGTCAAAACTAACATGAGTTAGCCAAAGACGCAGATACTAATTTTCCCCTATGCATATCATGAACAACTAACTACATGTCAAACAAGTACACCATCTTCTATGACACCCTCCAAGGGTGTGTATCAGAATAAGAATGTTACACTTAAGCATCATCAGCAAGAGACATGTATTACACGCGTAGTCACTCCAAAGAACAACTAAGACGATGATCAAACAGAACAATACAGTGACCAATCTTAAGTCATTGTTTATCAATGAAGAAGGTTAAAAGATACAGAAAGCCAAAAGGCTACAATTCCAGTGTAGAAGAAAAGGCCTTATGTTGGCAACCCTATGATGTACCCTCCACCTCTAGCTTGGAACTATCCTCTAGTTGTAGGACCATATGGGTACCCACCTCATCCAAGATTAGTTCAGCATTGACAACCACAATTTGCTCAGAATTTTGATAAGTTGTTGATCACAAAATGACAGAAATCATGCATAAACTAGGAGATCTAGAGATCAAGTAGCATAAATCAACACCTTCATGAGTGACCATCAGAATACATCGAAGCCTGATTGACAAAGCATGAAGAAATGAGTTACATTTCCAAAGTGACTATTTCTCCCACCATTGTCAAAGAGGAGATACTAATACAAAATCCAAAGAGGAGGTTCACATCATTAGGGGCATCACATAGTAGTATTGTTACATTGATTGAGCACACGGTGAAGTTTCCAGCCATAAAGAAGCCTCCAATCCCATACCAAAGAGCTACAATTCTAACATATTGTGATTCCCATTGCAACAAGGGACAAAAAATAGACTTATGTATAGCCCTCAAGAACAACATTTAAGACCTAATTGATGTTGTTATGGTCCAAGTGTATGCTCTTACAGAAATCACTCCAAAGCTTGTAGTCAAAGAGCCAGATTTAGCGGCAGAATTGGTTAAATTCCTACTTGAGCCAGTGCACAATGAGACTACACTAGAAAATGTTGTCACAAAGTTGATTGAGCATCCACTAGAGTCACAACTCTATTAAAAAACACCAAGACACACAGAAGCACTACCACTAATACACCTGAGAATTGTGATGGATCTATCGAACGATTTTTTCTTTAGAAAATCATTAAAAGTGACAAAAAAGAGCACATATTTAAAAAAAAAGTCAAAGTCAAATTGAATAAAAAAATTCAAAATTCAAATTGCAAAACGAAAGAAAAATTCAAAGCAAAAATGAAAAAAGTCATCAAATTACATGAAGACAAATCCACTAAATCTACTTTAATGCATGGACACCCGTGCACCCTGAAGTGGAAGGGTCAAAGTAGAACCATAGTGCGTAGGACGGAAGGAGCACAACTGTTATCTCAAGGACCCAATGGTTCACAAACCTAATCTCATCCATAAAAATCACACAACCAATGAAATCGTCTAAAGCTATAAAATTAAAGGATGACATTACAACTCAAAATCAACAAATGTCCTCTTCTAGGTCTTCTTAAAATGAGTATCCCAGAGGTGAGTTGGAATAGTGCCACCAAGTTAGGATATCATGTAACAAATTTAGGGGTCACTCTCTACATGAACTTTAATGTTTAAACATGAGAGCTTCCCTGTTCACAGGGCTTAGTAAGGCATATTGATTGGAGGATAGGGAGATTTGGATTCCTTGTGGAATTTTTAATGTCTCACCATTTTAATTGATGATCTAGCATGGGGACCCATAGGGGAACCATCTCGAATAAGCCCCCGTTAATCCTCAATTCAAGTTCCCAAACTAAGGCTCTGCGTATCGACCTCCACAACATTAAATGGTTAACTAGATATACATTAAATGTGAAGCACAAAGGAAACCCAACTTAGACATATGTTTGTGGTGGATTTCTTTTTGAGCATGTCATTCATGACTAGTGGAGCATAAAACTCTCTTTTTAGAGTCAAAAACTTCCATTCTAAGGTTATAAGCATCAATTCCCATGGATTTAAATGCAAAATGATCAATATAATGAATTATTGAGTTCAAAATACACACAACAATGTGGATACATGATTGTAGCGAACTCCATACACTAAGAAGTGTCTAGAATAGATATCATAGGGGTGTTTATAATACCTAGCACCTTGACACAACTGGGTAGGGAATTTATGCTTGAATACTCACTGCATGACACAACTTGAGTTGTACAAGCATGAATTCAAGAGCCAATGGAGCATCAAATCCTCCCTAAATGAACCTTTCCCGAGTGGTACATCTAGCTATGATCACCATGAGGGAAGAATTAACAAATTCATAGAAGACTTTGGAAAATCTTAAACATGCTTGGGGACTTAAATCACCTTAAACTTCAATATTAAAATATGGAATGTCGGGTGAGCATGGTAGTTTTCATTCTCAATCAAATAAGCTACAATGGTTACATGAGAACCCCTCACATATCATGACATCCTCATCACTAATATGGGTTACCACCAACTCATAAAAGGGGTCTCAGTCTAGAAAACTAACCAGCGTCCTAATCCCAAAATAAGAAACCACTCCTAGGATCATATCCAAACATATACCATCATGAATAACAACATAATAAACCACAAACCATATTATGTTAAATCAAAAATTGAATTCAAAATCAACTTCAATAAAGCTTCTTACAGACCAACATGATTACATTAATGTCAACATAAGAATTCAAAATCTATGAAAAAAACCATGGGAAATTTTTTTTTACCACCATAATTCAAATCGTGATAATCCTCTTCCTTGATAAAGACAAAGGAATATTGGAAATTTCAAATGATTGTAGCTCTCTGCATCGATATTATAGTGAATTTCAACATCAAGAAGGCCTCCTTCAACAATAGTGACATATCTTCTCTAGCAGAGTCGGTCAAGGAAATGTTGGTATGAAGATGTAGACAATAAAGATAAGATGAACTATTTAGTGAGAGATAGAGTCCATCTCAAATCTTACTCGAGTAATGCTCCCATACATCTTCTATGAAATAGTCTTATAGGACATGTCATCTCCTGATTCATTGAAAACCTTACCGGAATTCCAAGAAATATCTACAAACCATGAATGAGGGTTACATGTGGCCTCACATTGCATACTCCCCAAATAATAGCTATCAAATCAACAAGGGAAATCTGGTCCAAAACCATGTAGAAGGACAACTCATCTATGACAAACTCATGTCACTTCAAAACACTTCTCTCACAGAAGATCCATCATGATATAACCTCTATTGATGAGACCTATCGAGCAGCTCCAAACCTCAATCTTCAACACAAGATGCACTGATCAATTTTCACAATGACACCAAAGACTTGTCCGAAACTCAACACCAGTGCCATCTCATCAAAGCATATTGAATGATATGTTGGGTCTTGATTCCAAACCATTACCATCATTAGATCTTTTGCAATGAGATTTCCTCCCTTCATAAATTGTTGAAGTTGAGGAGTTAAAAAGTTCATACAATCTATATTAGACTTCATAGATGAAGCATGACCCTGGTTCTAAACCATGTGATTGATGGAAACTCACATGCTTGAGATTTTTCCTCAATTTAAACATCCTACATTCTTCTAGGCATACTCAACCATTACCACTTTTGTAGATGTTTGTACCAAATTTTTTGGGTCATGGATCATTACCTAAAACTGAACCAAACCCACAATCACATTTTTAAGCCTTTTTTTGGATTATTCACCATGACATAAAACTAGACTAATCATGCATTTTATCTTCCACTCTCTTTTGGGTCCTAACCCATGACCTAAATCTAGACTAATCATATGGTTTATCTACCAATCTTTTTTGGGTCATGTACTAAGACTTTAAGATGGACCATGAGCCTTATCCTAAACAAACTCATGTCTTTTTTTCATGAGAACCTTTGTTTTTGTACTAGATCAAGACCTTAAACTTCACTAACTCACATTCAAGCCCTACCTATGGTACCCAATAGTCATTGTCAAAGACCTATCCCAAGTAGGCTCTCCTCATTTTAGGCACTACCTCGAGTAGGAATCTTTCCATTTTAAGGCCCTATCCTGAATAGGAGACCTACAATTTGAAGCCCTACCTAGAGTGGGAACCTAACATCGTCAAATATTTTGATTCACCTCACCTCTTACAAAAATCCCTACCTTGAGTAGGAAACTTTATTTCCAAAGTCCTACCTTGAGCAGGAACCATGTATTCTAAATCTCTACCTTGGGTAGGCACCTTTATTTTAGAAGCCCTATCTTGAATAGTCACTCATTTTTAAAGCCCTTCCTTGAGTAGGCAATCATCTTCAAAACCCTATCATGAATAGGAAGTCACCATTTCATCCCTACCCTAAATAGGTAATATACTACATAGCCCTATCCTAAATAGGCACCTCTTCTTATTTTAAGCCCTACAACCAGGTAGGAAGCCTTCAGAAACCCCTACCTAGAGTAGGAGCCTGTGACAGAGTGAGTTTTTCCTTTATATATATATATATATATATATATATATATATATATATATATATTTCTCTCTCTTATAAATTTAATTATTCCTTTTATTCCCTCAATTGTTTCTCACTCCATATTGATTAAAGGGTCTATGAATTTCATATTATGACATCTCTAGTATCATATAAACCCATATTAAATGCAAAATGACATTTAGTAAATTGACATAGTCAACAATTGAATTTTGACTCCAATTTTGTAGCTTAGCTACCTAATGATAACTTTAAGCTACTCTGAAAGTTTCATTACAATTGGGTCAACCAATTGGGAGATATGATCAATTGGAATTTGGTACATATTCCATTCATTATGGACCTAGGACCTAAGTTTCGATGTTTTTTTGGCTAAATAAATGTCACGCAGACATTTAAATTGCTAGGGGTGTGGACCATTGCTGGGATTTGACCCCAGCCGTCTGATTGGAAGGAGGCAGATCCAAGGGTCAAGGAACCAATCTTGTACCTCCCGCATATCTTAGCTATGACCCCCAATAGAGCACCGACCCCAACAGCCACCTCATGCACCCAACTCACTCAACTCTCACACGAGATATCGGGAGGAGAGACTCCTCTCGTCGAGACAAAGTCAGCAACCCCTTGCTCGATGCCCTTCGTGCTTGGAATAGGGAGAATGACCCCCCTCTTTCTCACGTCTCTCATTGGCGGCGGCGCATGATTTAGGGCTTAGCCCTCTACACCACCTTGTGCATATACAAAGCTCCTACAAGCTTCGCCGACCTCCCTTTTATCATTCACGACTCTCAATTCAGACGAAGCACGCTCCTGCCTCCCTGACCTCAAGCTCCCTCACCCTCACCTGACCCGAACTCCCTCTCACTCCAATCACCCTTCCTACTCAATTAAACGTAGCCACACCATCGTGGGACCTCGGTGAGGAGATCCCCACTGCTCGTTGGCACTGCGAAAGCCCAAGGTGTTGGGTCTACGAGCTGTGCAACTGAGCTGCAAAAGCTTCACCGTCGGTGAGGTTGGAGCCATCTTGAAGTTGTGGGAAGATCACAAATCCATCAGTAGACCTCCGTGGAGCTTTTAACTCCCTCAATTCAACCCGAGGGTAGGTAAACATCATCTTCACTCCTCGATCTGTTTTCAACCTGTTTTGATCGGAAAATGACGCCCAGACCACCATTGCCGAAGAGCTCGACCTCCTCACAACCTCTGTGAGCCTGCAAACTCGACCCAACCGCCAGCGTAATCCATCTCTCCCTAGAAACCACCTCTGATGGAATTGACTCTCCCCTGTTCCCTCGCTGCGGCCATGGCATGAGCAGGGAACATTCGGATGAGTGTTTTTACCTCCTCACCCTTACCCGAGCATGGGCCCAACAAGAGGAGTCAGGGGTATTCCTGACTTTCGACCACCACCTGACCCTCTTCGGCCGAGCGCCTACTCGCGGGTCAATGGGAGGGTCTAGTTGGTCAGATCCCTCACATGATCCGTGAGGCAGAGCTCGCATTTTTTTCGTTTAATTCCTTAGAAATTACTTGATTGGTCAGAACTTATGAAAACCCTAGAAAATGATAGGATTATCAGAAAATATTGAACCAATATACCATTTTCATCATAAAAATTGAAGCTATCTAAATAAAATATAAACAGGAGATGGATCTAAGCCCTTTTCAAAAAGTATGGCCTACAATCACTAATGACCTTTTAATGTATATTTTTGTGTAATAAAAGTCACCCCCATGATTAGATCTGACTTATAGGCATGTTAATCTTAGATTGGGGTCCTTGATCATCATGATATTTGAAACCCTAATATATGAAGGATATTGGATTCAATAATTGAGAAAAACCCTAATTTCTAGTTTTTCTCACCTTATTATGAATACTATATACAATTTATGTAAAACCCTAATAACTTAAATGTCCTTGAATAACCTTGATGACCCTAACCTTAGAACCCAACTTTGAATCATAAATATCCTAAAGTGATATCCCAAATAACCTAAACCTTAATAATAATAATCCCTAATGTGGATTGATGAGAACCCATGGTGACTTTAGGGTTTTGTTATATTTCAGGGTGATCTACTATCTTTCTCATAATCTAGGACTTGTGGAATCTAGATCTGAAAACTAAAGGTATGTGGATATAATTATATGACTAGATTTTGTTGGATGCTAATATATGTACTTGTTTGCATGTAATTGAAATACATTGATGGATATGGATATATGAATGATTGCCAATTTTTCCGCCTTGAACATAAAAGAACATAATTGAGGATAAATGAAATGTAGTTACTAGTGGTGCTCATTAAACTCCCTATTAGATAGGGAAAGATTTAATGTTGACTAGAACCTCCCTAGAGTACACGGTATACAGGGAGATCCCTAGAGTACAAGGTACATGGGGAAGGGCCCACCATTTATGTTTGTGCTAAGTCCACCATAGTAAAGCATATTCATTCTAAATGTGGCTAATAACTTTGGATTACCTTATTTTCCACCTTTAAGTAACATTTTCTTTCTCTTTCTTCAATTTCGAGTATATTATATGCCAACATAGTATAGCTTTCAATTCCACGTACCAACTTTGTTGATGTTTTTGTTTCTCATATTTTCTAGGTACAAGCAACATATGAATCACTTCAACGTACTAGAAGCCTCTAAATAATGAGCATGGAGGATATTAGATAGATCTCCACTTCTCCCCTTATTCATATCAGTTAGATAGTTTTTATTCTTCTAGATGATGTAATAGGATATTATAAATCTTATGTAATAATCATATTTTCTTTCTCATAGACTTATCCTTCTTCCTTCTCAATTATTGGTTTTTATGACTTTATCTATTATCAACGAATGAAGTGTTGTGTGGCTGTCTAATGATGATGTGAAGATGATCTTGGCTTATCTCTAATTTTAGTTGACTATCTTGATTTCTTATATTTTCCCTTTTGACATTTATAGATATGAGTGCACGCATATCTGTGTAAGTCACTAAGGAAAGTTTATAGAAATTGGGGTCATCACAGTTGGTATTAGAGCCAAGGTTCACACATCATGGTCACATGACTTTCATTCACCCTATTATGAATCTAGGGTAGTCCTTGAGTTAGGGATGTGAAGGGTTGAGGTGACTAGGATAGCATCTGCCTAAGGTCTGGCTAAAGTCTCCGAGCCACTTTGCTTGGCAATCACGAGGCTACCTATAAGGCAGTGTGAGTCAACCTGGTCAATATCCTAAATGTCCCCTACTTCTTGGGCATACCTTAAATTAGGATCCTTATCATCTATAGAAATTCCCTCTCATCTTTTCTATAGGAATATTTTCCCCCTTATCTCAATTTTTTGAATTTTTTTTTCTTCCCTATATCTTTATGATATAAGATTAGGAAAGAGTATCTCTATTTAGAAAGTCTTAAGGACCGACTAATAAGGACTTTTAGGGTATCCTCCACAAATTGTACCATTGAGAACATTAATAAATGATATAGGAGAATAATGAAATATCATGTGATAATAATAATGATAATGACAAATATAATTGTTGAGTAATAAATATAATATGTCCAAATTAATTTCAGGATGCCTCCTAAGACTCGCAACTCAAAGGCCTCAGAGGAATCATCCTCTAAGAAGAGAAAAGAGCCTGAAACATCTGAAGTACCGGATCCTAAAGTTGCAGCCAAGGAAAGGTGGGAGGAACAGAAGAAAATCCTTCTAGATTTTATGGAAACCCTCGCCACAAAAGGAACCCCTGAACCTAGATCCTATAGGAAGAAAGAAGTGACAGTGATAGACTTTATTAAGCTTAACCTTAATTCCTTTTGGGGGGAAGATCAGCCTGAGGTCATGGACAAGGCTGAGGCCTAGATTCTATCCATAGAGAATGGTTTTCGTACCTTAGAAGTACCCAATGAGAAGAAGGTCAAGTTCACCACCCATATGCTTAAGGGAGGGGCAAAAATATGGTGGGAGAACTATGGCGGGAATAGGGGAGAGGAAATAGATAACATGGGGTGGGAATCATTCAAAACCCTCATCATTGATTATTTTATGCCCATAGTCGAGAGGAAGAGGATGGAAAAGATGTACATGGAGTTAAGGCAGGGTAGTCTTTCAGTAGCTGATTACACTCGGAAGTTTAGCCTTCTGGAGCGTTATGCACCCATCAGGACTGAAGACCACCTTAAGGAGCACTATGTTGACTGCCTCTCTACCCACCTAAAAACCCTAGTTATAGCCTCTCGTCCCAGAAGCATAGATGAAGCCCTAGATATGGCCCTCAAGCAGGAGAGAGAGCAGGGCATGCAGAAACCTTCCAATATGGGGTACATAGGGTTAACCACAACTGAAGAGGATAAGTCTAGGAAGTTCCACCCAGGCCATAACAACAAGGGATCAGGGAAAGGAGGAGGTTCAGGAAAAGGAGGATAGAAGCACAACTGGAATCAACAAAAGATAGTCCACCCAAAGTGCAAGACTTGCGGATGACACCATGGTGGGGTATGCCGCCACACCAAGCCGGTCTGCTATAACTACAAGAAAGAGGGTCATTTTATCGCCAAGTGCCCTACACCCTCCACCTTTTGCAATCCTAAAGTAGGTGCTCTGCAGCCTCAGGGACACCGCAATGGTAGGCTATTTGCAGTAAATGCAGAAGAGGCCAAGGAAAATCCAAATTAGCTATGTGAAGGTAACCTAATTTCTTTATAATTCAATATCTTGTTCAAGCCTGCAATTATTCATAATTTGATTATCTTGTGTAGGCATTGTATTATTAAATGGTCATCTTGTTAAGGCTTTATTTGACTCTAGATCTACAAATACATTTATTTCTCGAACTCTGGCATCTATATTACATCTGCATATAAGGGACTTGGGATATATTCTGGATGTGTCTACTCCTAGCGGCAAAATACTCACAACTCTGTAGAAAAATGATGAACTCTCTCTTAAATACGAAAATCATGATATGCCCTTTGAATTAATTCTCTTAACTATGGAAGACTTTGATGTCATACTTGGTATGGACTGGCTTTACACATACCATGCTCACATTGATTGTAGAAACAAGACGGTAATCCTCTCTCAACCTCATTCTTATTCAGTGAAAATCCCTAGGGGAATAGGATTCTATAATAATATTATAATCTCCTCTCTTAAAGATAAAAAGCTCATTTCTCAAGGATGTAAAGTCTTCCTCACATTAGTCTCAGAGATCAGTCCTAGTAGCGGGTATGTAGAAAGTCTGGAGGTGGTATGTGATTTCCCTGACATTTTTCCGGAGGAGCTTCCTGGGCTGCCTCCAAATAGAGACATTGAGTTCTCCATAGATCTTCTTCTTGGAACCACTCCGATTTCTAGGGCACCATATAGGATGGCTCCTAATAAGCTTATGGAGTTGAAGAAATAGTTGCAAGAACTTCTCGATAAAGGCTTCATTCATCCTAGTGTTTCCCCCTTGGGTGCTCCTGTACTCTTTGTTAAAAAGAAAGATGGTTCTATGTGTATGTGTATTGATTACCGCATGTTAAAGCAAGCAAACAGTTGATTATTGGACAATTTCTATATAATATTACCAAGAATAATGCATAATATTCATCTCCTAGACCTAAAGGCAAAACATTCATTGGAAATAAATGGGCATGATGAAATAAACCAAATAAAGCTAGGATATAATGAGAAATATTAGACTTTGATATGACATATGCATTAATGGCTAAGACTTGAGGTCATTCATATGCCACTCATAAGGACATCAAACTCTTCAAATGGACATAAAAATTGTTTCCTTAAAAGGATCATCAGAGAATAAATCTATGTTGTTTAAACTCATGACTTGAAACAAGATTGAATATGCATACAAAAAGAAGTTGACTGGTCACTTATGCCAATATAAAAGAAAATGTTATATCTTGGTTCATTCTATATAAAGCTACATTAATGGGAGATCTGCATGCCACTCGACGAAAAGGAGTTCAACTGAGGGGCGCCCCATTTGAAGTCAGGGTCGACCAAAAATAAGCATGATAAAAAATGCTTATTTGTAAATCAAATCATTCACTTGCACCCAACATTGGTATATTAAATATATAATTTTCTCTTCATATTAAATACTTAGAATAAGAAAATATTTAAAATAGTGCAAGATACAACATTGCTTATAAAAATGACTCAGTCTTACTTAATCAATTGATTTTAAAGCTAGTTATGATTTGAAATACCTTAGTATTTTTAAGCTCATTATTGTTATGAGATTAAGGGGGAGCTCACAAAAATTCTTTATATATTTTTGATCTTGCTCTTAATTGGATTCTCTACACCAATTTGGGCTTAACATCCCTTATATTCGATTATAAATACATCTATTGATTCCACTATGAGCCTAAAGGAATCTCATATCATTTCAGGGCCTAACATACCTTTCAAATGGTTGAGAAATTAATCTTGGTTTTTGAATTGTGGTTAAATTTAACATTCTTCTTATAAAAGTAAACAATTAAGGGGGAGTCTTATGGACTTACACATATGATTATATTTTTGAAATGACAAAGGGGGAGAAATAAAATAAAGCAAAATAAAGTAAAATATTATCATGAATTTCATGATGTCTTGGCTTGACAATAATTGGTGCTACATTGCCTTAAGAGATGGATATCATGTTCCATATCTCTTTACATATAATAACACACATTTTATGAGATCAAAAGTTCTATTCATCTAAGATACATCATAGGTATGAAACTCATTTCATTTCAAATATTTTGCTTATATTTTAGGAATGTTTTTCACTTCAAAAAGGGGGAGATTGTTGTCTAAATTGGACATTAGCATACCCTTTGTTTTGATGATGATAAACATTTCATTCTTATGTATCTAACATGTTACTTGAGTATTTCAGGATTCAACAAAATAAGGAGATCATACTAAATGGATAATTGAAGATCAACACAAATCGAAGATTCAATACGCTCAATTCTTAATGTTTTCATGATTGTACTCAAATGTAAATACTTGTATAAAGATATAATGTACAAGTACTTAGATATCATGTAAATCAAGTGTTATATCTTCCCTATCCACTTATAACCTTTATCTAGGACCCCCCTAGAGTAAGAGTCACTATCATCCATTAAAAACACATTTAATAGGTGGTTTAAAAGTCTGAAACATGAACATCCTTGATCAAGAAACTAGTCGACTGAGACACCCTTAGTTGAAGTTTTCATCGATTGAGAACCACCTTGGTCAAACATCTGAGCGTTGTTCAATACCTTACATATTTGTGCTCTAAAATGAGTTTTGGTCAAAAATATTTTTGACCCACCAAAGCTCGGTCCAAAGCTTATGACCGTTAGAGCAAGTGGTTAGTAGTTAAAAATAGATGTTGTTACATATTTTCCTTAAACCTAGGCTCGGTCTAAGAAAAGTTCGATTGAGACACAGTTCAGTCGAAATACTTGTCGACCGAGCAGGGTTCTGGATTTTTCTTCCAAGCTTGAATAAACTAGCCATTGCTAGCCAACTATCTTCTACCTAACAGCTAGTTAAGCACTAAGAACACTCTAGAGACTCCCTAGAACGTCCCTAAATACTTGCAAAACATCTATACAAATATGAGAGGCCTTACGACACCTAAAGCACACAAGCTACACTTGAGAATCCATACTAGTGAGCAACAAAGCTGAGCAACACTTGCCATCTTGTTCGTCAAGCTCCAAATTCATGTCATGTAGTCATAGCCTCTTAGCCACCACATAGAAACGTCCATCTTAAGTGGTTTGAGAGGTCCAACTCTTGATATAGGATCAAAGCACAATACTCTATTGGTGTACTTCCTTTCTTCCAATCCCCATTCACAGGTTAAGCTACTTGTGCTCCTTGGCTACTCCAAGTTGTGGAGGCTACTTGAGGGAGCTCGATTGAAGCTACTTCTTGGTGGAGAAGGCTGCTTCAAGGTTTCTTGAGATTATTTCAAGAAGGCAGCTTCAAGGAGGTTGGATCTACTTCTAGGTAGAGCCTATCTCAAGGTGGTGGAGCTACTTCAAGGAGGATATGTCTGCTCCAAGGGCTTGGAGTTACTTCAAAGAAGACTGCTTCAAGGAGGTTGAGGCTACTTATAGGATAAGGCTACTTCAAGGAAGGTGATTATATTTTATTGTAACATCTTTGAGAGGTAAATAAAATTAATCACTTTTAAAATCCCAATTTGATACCATTGAGTAGTGGACTGACAACCTTTAATTCAAAGGTTAGAACTACTCAACGTCAAAGTGTCTTCCTTCTTCCTCCTCCTTCTTTGGTTGCGTGTTTAATTATTTTTAAAGTACCAAAAGCTCTATTCACCCCCTCTAGATCTTTCAAATCCCTCTCCCCAATCTCTTAGTCATGAAAGGGGTTTGAATGTCCCCTATTTTATGTCTCCATTGGGATTCCCTTATGAATCATGGTTCCCCACCTACAAATACTCATCCTAGAACCACACACACATCCCACAAAATCATTCTTCAATTTTTTTTGTCCTGTGGTTGTTGGTACTCGGTCCAAGTTTTGTTTGGGTGTGATGTCTATCTAGAGGTCGATGATGTGTTTGAGGGCATCAAATCCCTTCTCAATCTCCTATTTGGTCTCAAGGTACTGTTGTGGAGATCCATGCATTATTTCCAGACCCAATTTGAGGTATCTTCATTTCCCTCTTTCCCCCCTGTTCACTTCTATCTAAAATTCCAAACTTGCTCAAAATTTTGATTACCAACTTTAGATTGGGCTTATTTCCATCAACTTTGTTATGAGATTCATAGGTGCTTTTGGTGGTTGGCTCCCTGTCAGTGTTTAGTTTGTGGTTTTCCTACAATTGCTTCTTATTTCGTATGCATACCTCCATGGTGATATATGTTTGGGTTATTTTAGTTGTGTTTGTTGCTCTAGCTGGTTTTTTCCGAGACCGAGAAGGTTAGAGGAAGATAATTGTGGCCTCCAACTATGTTGATACGTGTTGTTGATCCACAATCGAAATGGGTTCTAGGGCTTTAGAAGCTCTGCATTGTCTCAGAAATTCATCGGATGAAGTGAGGAAGATGATATCTTCATATTTTATGACTTTACCCTTGCTAGAGATTAATCATGTCATGCCTACCTTGGTCAATTATGTCTTTTAATGATTTTTTCTGATGCTCTAACATGGGTCATTTAGGTTTGTGATTTTAAAATCATGTCAGTTGCACGTCAAGAGGTCGATGCTTGATATGGGGGCTTGTTGGTCCTTTTGCATCCCTATTTTTGTTTTATAAATTAGTAAACTATAATATCTTATAAAATTTATAAGTGATTATTTAGTCACCAGAAAAATTAGTAAAAATATGCTCTTGGATAAACTCTATCTGATGGTATACGCTTTATAACTTATATCATATGTCACAAGAAGTGATATTTCTAGGGTTTGTAATACAATCGTTAATTAGTTATTTACGTTTAATATGTTAATAGGTGAATAAATACCTTGATTGGATCTAGGGTTAGACTTTGATTTTGAATACACATTTTTGAGGTATGTTGCATCCCCTCTGAGTCTATATTGAGCATTAATTCTATTTTCTTTCTCATTTGACCTAGCTGAAGTATGAGTGTGAAATCTCTTCTTAGAGATCTAATTAAATTTATTTTGATTCCTTCATATTGAAATCAATTATATGTTGACAACTCTCAATTGATATTGCACTTTGGAACCTAAGATTTGTAATCTTTTACATGTTATGTCTAGTTGAACCCTAATTGGTGGAATTTCTCTATATTGTGCTATTTATGCACTTAAATGCTAATTTGCTCATGTTACTTTTTATGGACTGATGTTCAACTTTTAGTTAACAAATCTTGTTCAATACCATGACCAAATTTTACTTGCCTCTACATTGCATGCTTCTTGATTCACTGATACTATGGTTTTATAATATGCTTTGGTTTTTTAGGTTATGTTCCTTTTATCTTTTTGGAATGGAGGTTATGTTCCCCATACCTGGGCTTGTGCCCACTTTTATATATATTTGGGAGTATGGTTATCTGCTAAGCTCTATCAATTTAGGGTAACGTGCTCTAGCTACCATTGCTCTATTATAGTTCAATAGTACTATTCTTATCTCACATGCATGTTGTTTATTGATTAAGGTTGATCGATCATGTGCCCTAATTTATCTGATGATGCTTTTCAAGAATACTTTATTTTAATTCATGGCAAGTACATATATTTATTTTCATCATATTGGAATGTTTTCTTTTGATATCCACTTGGTTGGTTTTATATTATTTCATATTAAATAAGTGAGTGACTCCCCTATTGGGTATCACTCCTTACAAGTATGATATCAGATCCAGAGAAGTCATTGTATCTAACTATTTCAACCTTTATATCCCTTGGTTTTACCTCTCCCTTACGTTTCTTATAGGAGTCCTACCGTATGTGAAAACTCTATAGATGAGATGTGTTACCCTAGTATGTACCTTTGTTGGGATGAAAAAAGGACATAGAATTCGAGGAAATACTATGATGATCTTAAGTAAGGTAAACCTCTTTAGTTGGACACCCTTGCACCCTCTAGTTTAGTTTGACTTTGTAGGTCAAACCTTTTCAAGGGGTGGAGGTGTAGTACCTTGATAGATCATGGATATGCTAATTTTAGGGACAAAATCTTTTTTAAGGGGTGGGGTCCTATACCAAACCAAGATTTGGCTATCTTGGCCATAGAAACCTTAACTACAAGAGTAGAATTTTAGTATGATTAGTCAATAAATTTGACCAAACAAGGTTAGCAAACTACTTTGACATGCTTGGTTGTGCCCTAATAACATATAATATACAAATAATGAGTAATTCACATTCATGTATCCTAATGCATATTTAATTATTAACCCTAATATATGTGTCGTTGATGATATCATGATACATTATTTGACTTTAGGTTATGCAATCACATCACATATCATAAGACACTCATATGTATCCAATAACCTAACCATGACCCAACATTTGAATGAGTTTATAAAATATTTGTCACATTGATCACTATTACACGTATAGTGACCTAAACGGGATTAATAAGGATTGAATGTGTATGAACGTTTATAAATGGTCATGATGGTCCCTAATGTGAGAAATAGGTGTAATTGAATAATAACTAGATATTTTCGGAAAAAAAATAAATCAATAATGTGCCATTATTTAGGTTAATGTGACATTAAAGGATCTAATGAGAAATTGAATAAAATAACATATTTTGTGTGGCATATTCTAATATAACTCCATATTGTGATAATTTGAGGATAATCAAGTATAAATCCAGATTGTCAAGGATAATTCAAATATACAATAATTATTATTGAGATAATAGTACTAAACCTTAGTTACTCAAACTCAGTCTAGATAATCATAAAACCAAAATATATGCCCATAATCAGATTCATTAGGTTAATTAGTATAGGTGTAATTTTTGAACCTATTTGGATAACCCTATCTATCATAATTTAATTGAGAAAGAAAAGAGACTAAAAATAATCTAATTTGATGGATATTTGAATATAGTTGATTTGATTTACTATGGTTTGCAAGTATTTGTCTGTCATGCATTGATTTCTTGATCCTATACCTAATTCATGTTGTCTCATGTGCTATCTATACACAAACTCTATAGGAGTTGTTGATTTAAAATCCAATGGTGGTTCATCTCTCTTCCTCCTCTAGTCCTTGACTCTTAGGGACTCTACATTCATGTGAATATTTCTTTCATTGTGTGACCTATCTCGTCTATCCTCTATGCTATTAACTAGTTTTCTATATAGATTCCTCGCATGATTCCAAATCTAGTGATCCCAACCTCGATGGGATTCCCTCTCTCCAATCTCCCAGTAATCAAAGGGGTTTGTGTATCCCCTATTATTTTGTCTCTAATGGGATTCCTTGATGTGTCAGGTTCCCCACCTACAAATTCCCATCTTGGAACCATACACACATCCCACTAAATCACTTTTTAGTTTCCCTTCTTTGTTCGTCGGTCGTTAGTACTCTGTCCAAATTCTATCTTGGTGTGTTGGATATTCGGAGGTCGGCGATGCGTTCGAGGGAACCCAAACCCTGCTCGATCTCGTGTGGTGTGGGGGTATTTCCTTGGAGATTCCTATGTTGTCTTCATACCTAATTTGAGGTATCTTCATTTTCCCTCTTTCCCCCTTATTCACTTCTATCTAAAATTCTAAACTAGTTTGACATTTTGATTACCAACTTTTGATTAGGTTTATATCCATCAACTTTGTTATGCGATTCACATGTGCTTCTAGTGGTTGGCTCACTCTCAATGTTCTATTTTGTGGTTTTCCTTCTATTGCTTCTTGTTCTGGACGTCTGTGTCCTTGGTGAAATTTTTTTGGGATATTTTGGTTGTGCTTGTGGCTCTTGCTTGAGTTTTTTGAGACTGAGAAGATCAGAGGAAGATAATTGTGGCCCCCAACTATGTTGATACTTGTTGTTGATCCACAATCAATTGGGTTCTAGAGCTTTAAAAGCTCTGTGTATTCTCACAACTTCATTTGCTAAAGTGAGGAATATAAGATCTTCCTATTTTATGAATTTACCCTTGCTAGTGATTAATTCTGTCATGCCTACATTGGTAATTTATATATGTCTTTTAATAATTTGTTCTGATTCTCTAACATGAGTCATTTAGGTTTGAGATTTTACAATCATGCCAGTCACGCGTCAAGAGGTTGATGCTTGATATGGGGGCTTGTTAGTCCTTTAGCTTCCCGATTTTTGTTTTATAAATCAATAAACTATAGTATCTTAGAAAATTCATAAGTAATTATTTACTCACTAGAAAAATCAGTAGAAGTATGTTCTCAAATCACAAAAATAAACTCTATCTGATGGTATAGATTGTATAACCTATAACAAATGTAACAAAAAGTCTATATTTCTATGGTTTGTGATACAATAATTAATTAATTATTTATGTCTAATATGTTAATAGGTGGATAAATACCCTAATTGGATCTAGGGTTAGACTTTGATTTTGGATACACATTTTTGAGGTATGTTGCATCCCCTATGAGTCTATATCAAGCATTAATTTGATTTTCTTTCTTAATTGACCTAATTGAAGGATATGTGTGAAATCTCTTCTTGGAGATCTAATTAAAATTATTTTGAATCCCTAATATTGAAATAAGTCATATATTGACAATTCTCTATTGATATTGCACTTTGGAACCTAATATTTGTAATCTTATGCATACTATCTCCAGTTGAACCCTAATTGGTGGAATTGTTGTATATTGTGGTATTTATGCTCTAAAATCCTAATTTGTTCATAATATATTTTTATGGACCAATGTTATAGTTTTAGTTGACCAATCTTGTTTAATACCATGACTTAACTTTACTTGCCTCTACATTATATTTGTTGATTTGGTAGTGCTATGATTTTATAATTTGCTCTGGTTTTTGAGGTTATGTGTCTTTTATGCCCTTTGATGGAGGTTATGCACCCCATACCCTAGTTTTGTGCCCACTTTTATATATATTTGGGAGTATGGTTATGTTCTATGCTCTATCATGTTAGGGTTATGCGCTCTAGCTACCATTTCTCTATTATAATTCAATAGTAATATGCTTATCTCACATGCATGATGTTTATTCATTAGGTTTGATGGTTATGTGCTCTAATTTATCTGCTTACTATTTTGAGGGATACTTTATTTTATTAATGGAAAGTGCATCTATTTATTTTCATCATATTGGAATGTTTTATTTGATATCCACTTGGATGATGTTCTATTATTTCATATCAAATAAGTGAGTGGCTCCCCTATCGGGTATCACTCTTTACAAGTATGGTATCAGAGACAAAGAAGCCAATTTATCTAACTATTTCAACCTTTATCTCTCTTAGGTTTTACCTCTCCCATAAATTCCTTATACAAGTCTTACTTTATGTGAAAACTCAATGGATGAGATGTTTTACCCTAATATCTATCTTTGTTAGGATGACAAAAGGACATAGAATTTGAAGAAATACTACAATGATATTAAATAAGGTAACCCTCTTTAGATTGAACACCTTGTACCGCTAGTTTAGTTTGACTTGGTAGGTCAAACCTTTTTAAGGGGTGGAGGGGTAGTACCTTGATAGATCGTGGATATGCTGATTTTGGGGACAAAATCCTTTTTAAGGGGTGGAGACCTGTAACACACCCAGATTAGGCTTTCTTGGCCTTAGAAACCCTAATTACAAGAATAGAATGTTAATATGCTTAGTTTGGCAGATTTGACCAAACAAGGATAGACAAATACACTGACATGCTGGGCCGCACCCTAATAAACATACAATGTACAAATAAGAAGTAACTCACGTTTGTGTGCCCTAATTCATAGTTAACAACTAACCATAATATATGTGTATTTGATGATATCATGATATGTTAAATGAATTTAAGCTATTTAATCACATCACATATCATAATACACTCATATTTATCCAATAACCTAACACTGACTCCATATTTGAATATATGCAATAGATGTCACATTGATCACTAATACTAATATAATGACCTTAATGGGATTAATAAGGATTGGATGTGTATGAACGTGTATAAATGGTTGGGATAGTACCTAATGTGACTAATAGGTGTAATTGAATAATAAGTAGACATTCTATGAAAAAAATAAACAATTATTGTGCCAATATTTAAGTTAATGTGAAATTAAAGGATCTAATGCAAAATTGAATAAAAAAACTATTTAGTGTGATATATTCTAATATAACTTCATATGGTGCTAATATGAGGATAATAAAGTATTAATCCAGAATATTGATGATAATACCAATATATATATATATATAATAAATTGAGAATGGGGCTAAGCCCTAGTTATATTCAGACTCAGTCTAGATAATCTCAAACCAAAATATAAACCGAAAATAGATTTTTTAGGTCCTAATTAGTCTAGGTATCAATTTTCAACTTATTTGGAGTAATCCTAGCTATCCTAATTTTATTCAGAGAGAAAAGAGACTGAAAATAATCTAATTTGATGGATATTAGAATATAGCACCTTTGATTTACTATGGTTTGCAAGTATTTCTCTATCATGCATTGGTTTATCACACATATATCTAAAACTTGATGTCTCATGCACTGTCTATCCGTGGACTCTATAGGAACCATTGATTTAAAATCTGACGGTGGTTCATCTATCTTCCTCCTCGAGTCCTCAACTCTCCAGGGATTTACAGTCATGTGAGGATTTCTTTCCTTGCATGATCTCTCTATTCTCTCCTCTACACTATCGTCTAGTTTTCTATGTAGATTCCTCACACAATTATGAATCTAGTGATCCCAACCTCGATGAGGTTCCATGTTTCTAATCTTCCTATCATCAAATGGGTTTGCATATCCCATATTTTTATCTCCAATGGGATTCCCAGATGCGTCAGGGTTCCCCATCTACAAATACCCATCTTGGAACCATACAGACATCCCATAAAATCTTTTTTTTCATTTACCTTTGTTATTTGGTGGTCGTTGGTACTCTATCCCAGTTCCTCCTGGGTGTGTCATCTATCTGGAGGTCAGCGGCATGGGGCATTGAATCCCTACTCGAACTCCTGTGTGGTCTCAAGGTACTGTCGTAGAGATCCTTGCACCATCTTTAGACCAAATTTGATGTATCTTCATTTTTCCTTCTCCCCCCCTTATTCATACTTGTCTAAAACTATAAATTGGTTCAGTGTTTCAGTTTCCAACTTATGGGCTTATCACCATCAACTTTGTTATGAGATTCGCAGGTGCTTCAAGTTACTGGATCACTCTCGGTGTTCTAGCTTGTGGTTTTCCTCCTATTGCTCCTTATTTTAGACGCATGTGACCATGGTGAAATATGTTTGGGATATTTTGCTGTGTTCGTGGCTCTTGCTTTAATTTTCTGAGACCGAGAAAGTCATAGGAAGATAACACTGGTTTTCAACTATGTTTATGCCCATTGTTGATCTGCAATTGATTGGGTTCTAGAGATTTAGAAACTCTATGTTTTCTCACAACTTCATCACCTGAAGTAAGGAATATGATCTCTTCATATTTTACGACGTGTACCCTTGCTAGAGATTAATTGTGTCACGTCTACCTTGGTCATTTATGTCTTTTAATATTTATTCAGATGCTCTACACCGGTCATCTAGGTTAGTGGTTTTATAATCATGCCAGTCGTGCATCAAGAGGTTGATGCTTGATACATTGGTTTTTTGTTCCTTTTCCTTCCCAAATTTTGATTTATAAATCATAAAGTATAATATCTTAGAAAATTCATAAGTAATTTTTACTCACCAAAAAAATTAGTAAAATATGTTCTAGAATAAGAAAAATAAACTCTATTTGATGGTATAGATTTTATAACCTAAACTTATTGTAACAAAAAACCACTATTTATACGGTTTGTAATACAATCATTAATTAATTATTTATGTCAAATACATTAATAGGTGAAGAAATATCCTGATTAGATCTAGGGTTGGACTTTAATTTTAGATACATGTTTTTTAGTTATGTTGCATCCCCTCTAAGTCTATATTGAGCAATAATTCTACTTTCTTTCTCATTTGACCTCGTTGAAGGATATGTGTGAAATCTCTTCTTGAAGATCTAATTAAAATTATTCCAAGTCCCTGATATTGAAATGAGCTATATGTTGAAATTCTTTTTCGATATCGCACTTTGAAACCTAAAATGTGTAATCTTATACACACTATCTCTAGTTGAACCCTAATTGATGGAATTGATCTATATTGTGCTATTTGTGCACTGAAACCCTAATTTGTTCGTGATAAATTTTTATAGACTGATGTTCCACTTTTAGTTGGACAATCTTGTTTAATACCATGACTAAACTTTAGTTTCCTCTACATTGCATGCTCGTTGATTTAGTAATATTGTGGTTTTAAATTATGCTTTGGTTTTTGAGGTTGTGTCCTTTTTTTAGAATGGAGGTTATGTGCCCCATACCCGGGTTTCTGGCCCACTTTTATACATATTTTTGTGATTATTGTTATGTGTTATGCTCTATTAGGTTAAGGTTAGATGATCTAAATACCGTTGATCTATCATAGTTTAATAGTACTATGTTTATATCACATGCATGTTATTTATTCATTAAGGTTGATGGGCCATGTGCCCTAATTTGTCTTCTTATGCTTTTGAGGCATACTTTATTTTAATTCATGACAAGTACACCTATTTATTTTCATCATATTGGAATATTATCTTTTGATATCCACTTGGATGGTTTTATATTATTTAATATCAAATAAGTGGGTGGCTCCCCTCTCGAATGGGTGAATAGTCAGGAAGTTTATCACAGCTTGCATGTGAGTGAGGACAAAATGTACAGTTAAGGCTAGTGGTGATTTGTGGGGCCAATCATCATACCTAAAACTCTATTAGAGCCTTGTCCAGTGGTCTGAGTGTTACAAAATGAATCTAGATTGACTAGATATTAGCCAATTAACACACAGTTCTATATGAAAAGAAAACTAAACAATGCATGAATGTTATTTATGTATGATACACAAGCTGGTCCAAATGAAAAACATCATAAAACAAGATAAAGTGGGTATAATAGAAATGCACAACCCACCTCCACCCCAAACATAGAAATTTCCACATCCTCGAGCAAGCCCTAAATTCAAAATTGAGGGTAGGAAATGGACATACTGACCACTATCTGTTGAGCTATCCCGAAGGAGTGGCTCTTGTGGATGCTACTAAAATGCCTCCCAAGAGGGGTGATCAGACCAATTAGCCCTTGGATGTTAAGGAAGGAGCATCATATTGAGAAACCTTTTTCTATTACTACCGCCAATAGTGAGAAGTGTGTAGGGGGTATGACTGACAATCCTAGTAGTGAGTCCACGTGCAGTTGTAATCGTTTTGGCCAACTACCACTGCTCATGTGTATTTTGCATCAAATATATATGGTTGAGGTAGTGTACATGTCTCTATTGCTCCTACTCCATGTGGGTCTGTATATCCTATATGTGATCCAACTGTTGTTGTATCTCATGGAATCCAAGTGGGCCAGAGGGGCCTACTGTGTTAGGAACATGCAACTTAGTGTGGCATCTAGTAGGTAGAGGAGGCCCAGTCTCATTATCATTTCTAAAGCCTTGAAGTGGACTTTAGAAATTCATCCTCAGTTAGAGGGTGCCCTCTCAAGTAGCATTTTGGATGTGAGTAGGGAGATCAGTGAGATCATAGGATCAATTCACCACTACAAAATAGGCATGAGTGGGTGGAGTGAGCAATGCATGACTGTCTCTAAAACCCCAAAAAATAGATTCCATTCTCTATGATGTGTGTATCACTAAAGAAGCCTAGAGATACTTGAGATAAATCCTATAGCTGGTCTTCTTGGTCACCTTTTGGTAAGGAATGTGCGTGTAGCCTAGATATGTAGCATTGTGAGTGACCAGATCGCCTTGGTTTAATTGGGGGCCCTTGTTGTGTGTGACAACAAGATGAATGTGTTCTACCAAAACACTCCCTATTTGAAGAGCTCATCATTCATCATACAGCAAATGCAATAGAGATCATTGTATGCCATGATGTCATGTGTGCCTCCCCTATAGAACATGGTGCAAGTTAGATTCTAGTGGCAGTATTGGAACATTGGTCTATGGATAAAAAATGCCTTTGATCCATTAGGAAATGACACCTTCCCACTAGTGAACTTGTCCTTGTAGTAGTTGTGGTTATCTTTAGTGCATAAGTTCAGGCAATCTTTATCTACATCCAGAATAGGAGTAGTGAGATTGACATCCATAAGAGTGTGTTATTCTGCAAACATACAAAGGGAGTAGTTGTACTCCTTCTTACTGGATTAGTGCTTATTGAAGGTGGAAAGGAACTCCATAATAACTTCCTTGTACACTGGACACACTCTATAGGAGAAGAGAGATATGATGGCTTGTTAAAGCAATTTGTTCACCGTCATCTGGATTCTTGAAGTTTTGTAGTGCAATCCCAGTGGGGAAGTAGTACACTAAGGAGCTCCATCTCCTTGTATCTATTTTTTTTCCTGTGGTGATAACCTATTTGTACTTGTTGACATGGGGAGGCAGGAGAAAAGTGGCAGGGGAAGATGGATAGGCACACTTGTGGCATGTTGTTTTGAGGCAGTGTCAGTGTGGGTAGTGTAGGCTTGGATGTAGAAAAATTGGGGCTATAGATAAGGCAACAGAAATAAAAAATTTAAATCTTGATTCTCTAATAAGCAAGATCGTGTCAATAACAATGTATTTAAGAAAGAGGGTAACAAGAGTTATACATGGTCCTAGAGTAAGTCCATCGACAACTCTTGATGTAGTAGCGTGCGCCTTTCTTCAAGTAGCAGGGTGCTTTGTCTTCAAGCAACACTCAAACAGTCGTCAGCAATAGCCTCTTGGTGCAACGCCACGGACGGCAGTTAGCGGCATCCTTCTAGCGAGATGCAACAATCTCTTTGCCTCTATAGTAGTCCAAGTAGACTATCGGGAACTCTACCTTGCGCTACTAGAGCCAATGGGAAGGAGTTGTCCTTTTGAATGTCAGTGTACTAGCACTGATTTTCTCTCCCACAATTGTCTCTCCTTTTCTATCCTCCCTTTTTGTGTAGGACTTGCTTGGGCTCTCTATTAGTTACTACAACCAGAGAGTACAACAATTGTCATAGCTTATTGTCGTGTCTGGGAAGCCCCCAATGCCCCTCTATTTATAGGAGAAGCCAGGATAAGGGTTTGTAGTTGGTCTAGGAGTCGAAGAGATGGTGTTCAAAAATTTTCTAGAAGCTACAAATGGTGAATTGATCGGTTCACTGTCTAATCGGTCGGTTGATAGGTGAACCGGTCGGTTCATGTACTTTACTCTTTAGAATCGAATTGTAATTCAATGTTCAATTAATGAAAAATCATGACATCATTATAAATCCTTGATCCAATTGAATTGATCATTGATCCATACAACCCGGTGATGAACTGGTTGGTTCACATCATGAAATGGTTGATTCATATCATGAAACAATTGTTTCACATGTCCAGTTCAGGTAAATATTCAACAAATTTTGTTTCCAATCGACTTGACACTCCAAGTGATCGGTTCAACACTTAAATCAGTTGGTTCAGACTCCAGTCAATCAATTTTGAACCTCGGTTGTTTAATTGAATACTTAAACACTTTTCATAATCAAGTTAAATATCATTCATGAATAAATTCTTATCACAAGTGCATTCTATGTGTGTGACCTTATAAGTCCCAAATTATGTTGACAGTGAATGTCCATAACTAACTTATGACACCACAAACAATGAGTAGTGTCTAGAAACACATCATTGCTACACAAGTAATTTGGAAAATTGAAGAACAACTTCGACCTAAAGTCTGTGATTAGTGTTACCATGATTGTATAGTTCCTTTGTCTCTGATATCTGGATTGAACTTGAGTCATGAAATCATCATCCTCAAGGAGCTAGGAGAGCTTGAGCATCAATCTTTAGGTAAGGCTTTGGGCACCTTCAACCTTGGTTGAAGTAGGATATCGGGTTATGGATATTCTTTTCTTTCCTTCTTCACCAAGTGCTTAACTATGGTGATCTCTTGTCCATGGATGTTATGACCGCATCTGAGCTTAATTGGTAAACTAGGGTTTACCTGGATGATTATATGCTTAATTGGATTGATCATTGCTTAAATCTAATTAATTATGATAATTCAATTATTATGTTTTAAACCTAATAAGAACGTTAAGTATTCTATTGTTTGAGAAATTAGGGTTTGAGAAATATAAACCCTAGTTGGCTGAAATTAGAGTTTTGATGGTACATGAGTATGGAATTTGATCAGGATAGCATTGTGGTAAATGATTTTTCATATTTTCTACAAATTTTGTATTTAATTGAATTTTGGATATTATTTGGATTACTCAATCATGCATATTGGAGAAAAATTTCGGAATATTTGAGTGTTCTTTGAATGTGGTTCTCGATCAAACTATACTTTGACCAAAATGCTGACAGAGTGCTTTTCAATAGTGTAGTGTTTTATTTTTTATTATTTATTGATAACTCCAAATGATATGAAATTTTACCTGGAAATATGAAATTCAATCATAAATAATGTATAAAATTTTCATAATTTTTGGATGTGTTTATACCTTATCAGTAGACGAATTATAGTAACTTACATTTTTGCAGAATTCTAGATAGCATTGCATTATTCAATTTTTAATTATTTAATGGAAGCTTGGAATGATCTCAAATGTTAACTGAAGCTTTGTAACTCAAGTATACACAATAATATAAATTCTAATAATTTTTTTAGGAGGTTTTATCTATGAAATACATGAAGTTATAGAAACCTTTTTATGATAGAAAAAAATTGTTGAAATAAGAAAAAGTATAATAAGGGGTCAAAGTGCAATTGACCCAAGTAGCTCAATTTCTCTATATGGTCAACCTAACACACAAGGAGCTCTCATAATTCGTGATTCAATCTAGAGATTCAAAATCCTAGAGAGAGAGGGAGAGTTAGGGTTTGAGAGGAGAAATTGATGGAGATGCTGACCTAGGGTTTTGCTGTCCAAGGAATGATAAAATCATGTAAGTTTAGCTTCTTTGGATATAGTTTCATGGTGAATCTTATATAATATGTCAAAATTCTATCCCTCCTTTTATTGGATCCAAAATGGTATCAAAACTTCCCCTTTTTCACTCTTTCTTCATAATCCCTCATTTTTAGGGTTTCCGAGTTGAAAGGAAGAAGAATTGGGTGAATTGCTAGGGATTTGATATGAGATCGAGATTTTCAGGGATGAGCTATGTTTTTAAGGTGTTTCCACACCTTAGGGTGAGTGGGAACTTCCTTTAAATAGTATATTGCATGAAAATTGGTTAATTCATTCATAATCTTTAATTGCTAGTATGCGACTACAAACCTTGAATTGTCTATTTGTTCTAAGTTGTTGCAAAATGATATGAAATGTATTCTTCCTCTGTTTGGATGAAGTTTAGATGATAAAATCATATTATAAATGTATACAATACATCCTAATGAGAATTCCCTAAGTATTCGTAGAGGTTATAAGAGTAAACTAAAATATAGGGAATTTGTCTATGATTGAAATTTGCTGTATAAGTAAATAGAGAAAATTGCTTATCTAGATCCCCTTGGTTATGAATGATTGTTTATCTAAATTCATAGTAAATATATGTCAGATACTATCTTGGATTTAATTCAAAGTGAATAGTGTTTGTTTGATATCTTAGTAAAGAGGGTGAAACCCTAGATGCGAGGAAAGTTGGATATTTGTGAATAGATATCGTGAAATCCATTTAAAGGGGTTTTCTTGACATGATAGACTTTATTTATTCAATGTTATTATTGATGTATGATATCCTAGTGAATGGCATGGAAACCCAAATTCAACTCAGTTCCAAGGTTTCATACATATATTGATTTTATATGATTTGTTGATAGTAGTCTTTATTCAATGAATGTTTATGTCGAATGAAATCGTTATGGGAGCCATATGAATAAGTTGTTGCCTAGTGAGAGGTGACAAGATGTGTGATGTCCTTGTGATCTATGAGAATACTTGTACAACCGGTGAAATGAATACCTTGGTCTAAGGACCTAGAGATAATGGTTACCTGTTGCAGAGGTAACAATGCTATGTGATGATCTAAGGGTTTGAATACCTAGATCCAGTAATCATGATAATGATGTGAAGGGATGAGAATTCCCAGTAATGTGATAAGGGATTGAGATCCCAGGTATCATGTGTTTTAAAGATTTGAAAAGTATGTGATAGATGTATTACACCTTTCTTTGTAGCATTTGTGGTGATTAAATGAAACCCTAAGGGTAGGGTGTTAAATGAATCAAGTATTGTGATATCAATGTTCTCAGTTATTATTAATAATTCTTGTCATGATAAGTAATTAACTCTTAATTGAGTTATGAGATGTACAACTCAAGATTTGGGTTGATATGAATGATTCTAGTGTGTATGTGTCAAGTTGACATGAAATCTATTTATTTAAGAATTTTAGTATGCCTGCATGTATAGTATGTTGATTACTCAGTATATTACAGTGTTTTGAATATACTGCTCAACCAAGTTTAGAATGATATACATGTTGTATTATAACTTCAAATAAGTAGACATGACACCATAGAGATACCAGAGTCAAGTATAAGTAAGAGAAGGGTACAATGTAGAAAGAGCTTTCTAGGAATAATAAAATAATAAAATTAGGAGCCCTGAACACTGTAGAACCCCTACGTGAGGTATGCGCCTTAGGGGTGAAATGACCTAACCTTGGCAGAGTCCAGTATATGGGGGTCGGAACGTGCTATCAGGTGGCACGGGGGACGAAGCCCTAGTGGAAGTCTCCTTAAATTATAGTTTGCAGTGTCCAACATCAACCAGAAGTCCTGGTGGCACTAGAGTACAGAAAAGCCAAGAGGTGGCTTGACTCTCTGCCTGTGTGCTTATGTTAGAGGAGGAGTCCCGTTTAGGCTAGAGACCCATTTCCCTATTGCAGAACAGGAGAGTAGTTAGACTTAGCATTTCCCGGGTGTGTCTGCTAAGTCTTGTATGGTGTGATCGTAGTGCACTACGAGTCTTCATATGTAGAGTACAATGTATATGATCAAGGCATAATAAAATGAATGAGAGGTCAAACAAGTGTGTACAGTTATTCAATTATTCTTTGTATATTTATGAATTATTAGTTCTCTTTATGATCAATCAAGCATTTCATATATTGATTCACTCTTATAGATATTTAGAGTATCCTGCCATATTTATGATTGTCAATTATTAGACTCTCTAAAGCTTTCTGCTGTTATAATTGATATCAATTGCTCAAAAGTATATCTGTAATTATATTAGTGCTTTAGATTGTTTCTTTGAAGTACTCATTCACTGAGCGAGTAGGCTCACCCCTCTACTAAAAAATTTTAGGGAAATCACATGGACTTGAAGAAAATATCATTGCATCAGAGTAGATCTGCTACAAGAGTTCAGTCTGAGTATAGTTAAGTTCAGTTGGTCCCTGTCACTCTAGGTCCTTGTATAGATAAGAGAGAGTTGTAAATGATGATGTATAACATTATTCCTCTTTTAGAAATATGTGTGAATCATCAAGTCTTATGTGCTTAAGAGTATGAGGAACATAATGAATGTCCATACATGCATTTTTACTATTGAAATCAGATTAGAGAAATCAATGTTTAGATTCCCTTGTAAAGTTAGTTTATGTGGTTCAATGTGAGAAAACAAAGAGTTTTGAAAGAGAAGAAATAAGTTAAGGGTGATCTTTGTATTATGTTAAGTCCTCAATATATGCCCTAATCTCATGATTAGTGGAAATTGTGAGTTTGGGGTCTAACAATGGAGGAGTTGAGAATGAGCCCTAGACCTTGGAGAAGTTCTTCTTCAACCTTAGGACATGAAGCTTTGGAGCTTGGAGCTTTGAAGTTGTTCACAAAGTGGGTTATATAACTTTAACTCTATCATGTTATTATTTATCATCTAAATTGCTATACTTAATGAATTACTTTTAATTCCGAAATTGTCTGAAATAATTGATGAAATTATGAGTTCTAGTAGTTGCTTAGACCTGTTTCCATGAACTATAATAGTTAGAACGATGGTCTAGAGCTTGAAGAAGATGGTATCACTTTATAAAGTGATATCAGGTTCAAGCATACACACAAGTAGCTCTAACCTAATATGGGTATGTGCAAACATTATTTGCACGATATGTTTGAGAGATGATATCCCCTTGCACGATATCAAGTTGTAGTTTATACTTTGAAACACAATATGGAGTTAACCATCAACTTATTGCACGATAGGAAGTTGAGTAAAGACTCCATGCATGATACAAGGTTTAATGTATACTTGTAAACTGATATGGAACCCTAGTTTGGGTAACCCGATATGAATGAAGAATTGCAAGTGCTCTTGCACGATATGATCATATAATATATCTCTGGTACATGATACCTTGAAGCACACATCTGGTGCACGATATGTATATTTAAGTAAACCCTATTGCATGATATAAGGTATGAATTCAAGAACAAGGTGTAACCCGGTATGGTTGAAACACCTCAACCCGATATGAAACTCAAGATAGGGTTAACATGATATGGGGATAAAGGATAGCTCATACATGATATGAGCCATTCCATTTGCATGATATGGGAGATACCCACTTACCCTTATATACAATACAAATCTAAAACTACATCTATTACACAATAAGAGACAGTGAACACTCTAAACAATGTAGAGTTCGATAATTCCGATGTGATGGGTAAGTCAATATAAGTGGTGAGTGATACCACATCGGAATTGCCTATTCGGCTTTGGTAAATAAAATGATGAAGGACGCCAAAAGGCACCCGTACAAAGGATGGCACCAAGGTGCGAGAGGCACCGGCTAAAGGAAGGCAGTGGAGGCCTCAGAGCTCAAAGGGGAAGGACAAGCCGTACACCTGACAGACCAGGTGTGGGGTGTGTCCCCCCTCTCTACCAAAGAAGACAAAAGGTAGGTGTGGGCCTGGGGTAACTATACAAAAACCCCATTTAGACGGCCTATAAAAGGAGTGGCCAAAAGAAGCACTCAAGTAAAGCTATGTGTCTGTAATCCCCATGCCAAGGAGACATGATTGGGAGTGGAAGTAGCCCACCCTCTAGTGATAGCCACAAACTGGACGGCTTTGTAGATGATGGTGAAACATTCGTCCGTCAAGAGACGTTGCTGGTTATGACGCCTCTCATTTCTTTGTTTCCAGATGAAGTAGGCCGAGCAGGACCAGGCGGTGATGGCCAGCTTTTTCCACCCCTCCGAGCCCTTGGTCTCGTCCCCGGTGATATCCAGCTTTGAGCGATATGAATGATACCCCTTTAAGGATAGGGAAAGTACCTACTCCTACCTTGTGAACGATATGAGGTTCAACTCATACTTCATGAATGATATGGCATAATTTACCCAATTTGGTGGGAAACCCTAGATGAGGAATTGAACCTCATACATCCTACCCTTTTGTGTGATGGTGTGTGGTATGAGAATATAATACGACACCTAGCTTGTCAAGTAACTATATGACAAGGTTGATCCTTGAAAGAATGAAGGAGTTATGAGTCTAAGGGTCTACCTAATAGGGTAACCTGATATGTTACCCGATATGTTACCCGATATGATGATCCTAAAGGGAAACCGATATGGTATCTTGTGTATACCACTCAAAGGATATATGATGAGGCATATTCTCTATGCCTGATATGGGGCACATCTTGTATACGACATGGCACCAAGTACATAGCTTATACCTGATATGGGGTCAAGCACCTAGCTCATACCCGATACAAAGCTAATTTGAAATGATAAGATCTAAGTGATAGTCCATCCGATATGGGTACATGATATGTTAATTAAGGGATACACCCTAAAACATGACATGGTGATGTGGTTATATCACATGCCCGATATGGATACATGAAATGAAGTAAAGAATGTGGTTTAAAGTATAATATGATAATACACACATATTGATACCCAATATGATAGAGACATTCCAATCATGAGTAATTGATTAAGTAACATATGTTGAATGTGGTGTTAATCAAAAGATGATGTGAATTGTTAATGATGGACTAATATTCCTCAAGAGGAGCATTGAACCAAAAGTATGATGTAATCAATATCCTAGTGAAGGTGAGAGAGAGACTCATACTTTGTGTTGATAATCATTTAATGATAAATGATGAAAATAGATAAGTATGATTGCATACTTATGATATCAATATATGCTCCTAAATGTGTGGGGCCATGAATTAGGGTTTGCACTGATAATATGAACTCGAAACCCTATTCGGCTATAAAGAGAAACCCTAACCCTAATAATGGAAAGGTTGTATTTCTCTTATTGTATGGGCCTTGTGACCCATGTGTATAGTTGTTGCCTAGTGAGAGGTGACAAGATGTTTTATGGCCTTGTGAGACATGTGTATAGTCATTTCCTAGTGAGAGGTGACAAGATGCTTAACAGGCCTTGTGAGCCATGTGTATAGTTGTTTCCTAGTGAGAGGTGACAAGATGTTTAATGGGCCTTGTGAGCCATGTGTATAGTTGTTACCTAGTGAGAGGTGACAAGACGTTTAATGGGCCTTGTGAGGCATGTGTATAGTTGTTGCCTAGTGAGAGGTGGCAAGATGTTTAATGGGCCTTGTGAGCCATTTGTATTATTGTTGCCTAATGAGAGGTGAGAAGATACTTAATCAAACCATGTGAACTATGTGAAATACTTGTATGATGAGCCTTGAATGTGGGTCCAAGAATGGAATCATGGCTAGGTTATTGGACTTTAGAAATTTATAATACCCAAATGTTTAAGACACCTGCAACCAGCATAGGGTCGAAGTAGTTCGGGGTCGAACACAGGGATAGGAAGAACGGTGCTTCAGAACTTGAGTTTCACTTGTCTAAGCACATCAAAAGGGGGTGCAAGAAAAGAGGGTGTTGTAACATGAACTAAACATAAGGAAACAAACAAAGACCTTATCTCCAAAAGGAGTTACAAGAAAGATTTAAGTTTTGGGGTTTAGAGATTTTTATAGGTGTTTTAAATAACAGAATCTAAGGAGATAAAATTGTCATTGAGGTAAAGCACAAAGGAAGAAAACTTAGGCATAACAAGCAATATTGGAAAACATCCTGCAGCCTCTTCTCTCAAAGAGGATACGTCTAACTATGCACCATTTCCTTTTCTCAAGGGCATTGGGCATAGATTAGAGTGGGAAGATAAGTCGGGGTGGCCCTGACCCTGGGTACTCTCATACTCTCAAGACAAACCAAACTCTAGACTTACGACTTCCCTCTTCAAGGGAGTCTAACGGGAAACACGATTCGATAGCTAGTCAAAACATGATCCATGCATAAAAGGCTAGAGTTCAGATGCTATAAAGAAATCATCCAACAAAAAGGAACCAAACATAGAACAATAGGTATGAAACTCCACTGATTCCATACTCATAGATATGTAAAGAGGTTTTAGTTATAATGCATAAGTAATGAAAGTAAAATGCTAAAAAGGGAAGATAGATATCGACTTCCTTGATTTAGGAAGGCGATAAACAACAGTGGACCCCTAAGGGACTGCTAGCCCGGTACCAGGCAGGAGCTATGCTCGATACACCCGTTTCGGGCAGCCGACCCTCTCGGGCGATAGGCGTGACAGCCAGGGCGTATCGGGTAGAACTCCCTACCCGATACGGTCGTGTTAGGAAGCTAGCCCTCTTGGGTGACATACAGTAACAGTTAGTCTGTATCGGGTTTGGTATCATGTCGGGTTAGGAATCACTTAGATTCTCAGGTTCCTTGTATTGGGTATACAGGGGTGAGTCGTCTCAGGTTAAGGCCCGTCTAGGGACCCGACATTGGTGGCCTTCCTAGTTGTATCATGCTGTTGTGGCTATCGGGACGGGTTCTAAGTGATCTCCTCCCGCCCCTCTCAGGTTGGGGGTGTGCTCACCTAGTATCACCCGACACGCCTTGGAATGCGACACACTAGCTCCTGATGTCTTTCCAAAGTTAGCTCTCGTGGGATTCTGACCCGTCACATTGGAGTCCTGTAGCTGCTATTTATAGGCACCAGCCGGTAGATGTTGTGGTCCTTATGGGGCCATGTGTCCTTCATCGACTCTATTTACGTGGCTTCGGGGATGGCCGACATGCTGTCGCCCGATACAGTAGGCGTCGCATGCTAGGTTGCGAGTGTATCGGGTGATCCTGGCGGGCAGCTGCTTCCGATGAGTAACTCACATCACACGACATGCCCGTATCGGGCTGATGAGTCGTGGTGGGCAAAGCTCCCTGTCGAGTAGATAGTGTACCACTCGTCGGGGCTCCTCGCACGACACGCCCCGATCGGGTTGTTGCCATATCGGGCAGGGACCGCGATGGGTAAATGGGCTTGTTGAGTGACCAGTAAAAGGGCTGATGCATGTGCTCATTGCATATGGGTCGAGACGGGCCTTCTTGCGGACTTTGGGTGGAGAAATGAGGGAAATCTCTACAAAAGATGGGAAAAGAGTCAGGGGCATAGTGTAGGTTATTTCTATGCAGTAACAAGATAAAATAGAGAGGAAAAATAGTTTAGAAGGTAGTTTTGACAATGAAATAAAGGCCCTAAATAGCCCCAAAATGGGTGTTATCAACTCCCCCAAACTTAGCATTTTGATTGTCCTCAATCAATCTGTATCTATTTTAAAATTGTGTTTGTGATACTTCTTCAAATCTAAGCGTAGTCTTCAGACAAGGGGTTTAAAGTAATTTTTTATATGCCCCTGGGAAAATTACGTTTGACTACGGACAATAGACTTTATTTTTCCTGCCTTATTTAAGTAAAAATTTTCTCTTCAGCTTCAGCGAGACTTTTGGTGTATGGTTTCGAAGTTAGCTTTCACACCAAATAGCTTGGGAGTAGGAAGTTGGGTTTTTTTTGGGTAGGCTTAAGGCTTTTTGGGTTTTTCTTATTTGCCATCGATCCATCCAGGTACGGGTCCGTTAACAGGCAAGTGGTCCCTGCAGTCCAAGCCAGTTGGATTTAGATCAGTGATTTCACATCCTACGTACCACTACCCCAGATCTACCATGCCTAAAGATGAGTACTTTTGGAGAGACAAGTGTTTTTTTTTCATTTGGCACAACTCTCATGCTTTTATTCACTCTCATAAGACTTTTCTCTCTTTTTGGGATTTTTGGTGGGTAGGGGAAAAGATGAGTTTGTTGTTTGGGTAGCTTTTTCCTTCACATGCACATCTCTTAGTTGTTGTGAGATTATTTTTCCAAATTGGTGTAGAAAAGTTGTAGTCCTTTTCATTTGAGACTGCATTTTCAAAAGGAGCATAACAAAAGCATGCACCGCCTTAGACACAGAGAAGACAAACTGGAAGAAGTTGTATCAGATTTTTACTATAAAGTGTATTTGTACAATAGTTGAGAGGCAAACAGTTGTATACATGCTATTTTGTATCAGACATGTATGTATATGTACACAGGATATGGGAAAGAGGAAAGATGAGAAGGGGAAGAAAAAAAAATTAGGTACCTCCCTCACTGATATAGTACCCCCCCCCAAACTTACGCACACTCTGTCCCCAGAGTTGTGAGATACATAAGAAAGGCTAGACATAGGTCAACGAGGGTTTTAGCTGGTGCCTGCGCCTTTGTCAGATAGAAGCTCCAACATATACTATCCACATTTACTATGATAGTCGATGTGGTGGAGCTTGTCGGGTGTTTGTTGTAGCGTCACTGAGCTAGAGATCCATTCTAGCACGTAGATGCCGCAGCCGTTTGATTGTGGAGTTTGTAGTGGACTGTTGTAGCAGAATTGAAGCTCGTGCCATTTGTTCATCGTGTTCTCCAGAAAAGGCTAGATCAATGTTGCCACCTCAATGTAGTATTTCCTTGCTAAGGACTCGAGGGGTGTCAATTGAGTTGATGTACACTACACCGAATGATCTTTGTTGCTGTCGGAGTTGTTGTAGAAGATTGCTGCTCGTGGGCGAGTGTACACCATCAGGAGTGTCCAATGGTTGTAACGCAACATTGGAAAGAATATGATATGCAACATATTGTGTTGTATATTAGGCAGGAATAGTTGTTTCGCTCCTAATTCATCAGCTAGGCAGATATCGTTGAACACCATTGGGCGGGCGATGTAGGCATGTTCAAACTTCTTTTGTAAAATCTGGATGTAGGCTGACACCACCGACAGCGCTAGACATCCTCCTGCCTTTACTAAGTCGTGAATGTCATCAACGGGGACTATGACGTTGCCAGTCTCGTAGATGACATTTGCGGGGGTAGAATCAGCTAGCCTGAGGAAGACTTCATTGACCTGCTCCTGCGATAGGGTTGCACATGCGGAGAGGTCGAATTTGCTTATTAATTCTTCAGATATAGCAGGCAAAGCGGAGCCTTCCTTGGTGAGTATTTCTCGCAAAACATCCATCTACTAGCCTACCCCGTAGAGGTTCGTGGCCATCTCGACTTCTTCTCCTAGGGAGCTGCTGGGTTGGGATGATTCAGTTTCTCAGTCATTGTACAGTAGCTTCTCAGGTTCGCCTGTGTTTAGGAAATAGCGTATGTCCTTGATCAGCAGCAGCGCATATGTGCTTCTGAGCTGATAGAAATTTTGGCCTTGGAAGTGTCTTATATATCCGAAGATGTGGAGCAGCTCCATGGCACGTATGACTATGAATGTGTTATTTCCTCTTCCCACCTCTTCTTGAATGGGGAAGTCTCCGAGGAAGAATAAGTTCCAAACACCACTGTGGTGATGGACTCCTTGGGAGAAGCTTGAGATGCTTGTCTTCTGGGCATGCGAATATGTGTCCTGAGCGTGGGACCTCTTCGGTGCAGCAACTGAGGAGATGGACGTCATGGCTGCAGAGGTCTACCATGTAGAGGAACCCATTTCTTCTATGCTTGTAGGGGCCAACACCAGGTTTGGGTTGTTCTCTTCAATGTATTGTAACATGTTGGCCACCTAGATGGAGTAGTATGCCCCTTTCATTAATCTTCTTGCCAAGGTCGGGGTGGTGTTGTAAATTGGTTTCCGACCTATCCTGGTGCCTAAATTCTCGATCATAGCACCTTCCAGGACCTTGAATAGGATCTTCCCTACTACAGCTGGGGAGCGGAACATGCTTTCAGTGCTTCCCGTCGTACAGAGAAGTAACCATCGCTCTAGATGACATCGTCTCCATCTTCCTATGACCTTAGGACTGTGTTTAGAAGCTTCTGGTCTCTGATCATCAGGTAGCCGATGGCCCGTCTATTGAAGTTGGCCATCTCGAAGGAGGGAATCTCTGACAGTGCAGAAAACACGTCTGTCGTCAAACTCCTTGCTCTAAGGGGTGCTTGTTGTTGGCGGAATATATATCACCCCCTTCTCCCTAGCCCTCCGCTAGGCTGATAGATACATCTGCATCTTCAATTTCATCTAGGGAGGGTGAGGGAGCAGCTATGTCGACACCGTGGGTGCTCTCCTATCCTACTGGAGCCTCGTCGGCGGTCTTGTTCATCATTTCTTCCTTGGGCATTGTGGAGGGCCCGTTGGAGGAGGAAGAAGATGATGTTCCTGAAGAGGACGCTGAAGATGGGGGCTGAGAGCCGGGGCCTGGAGGTGATGGGGACCTTCTTGGTTGTCTTGAACGGGGGTGGTCGTCCCTCCAGTTCAGCCTCTCTTCAATGGCATTGAGGCGTTGGAGCGCCATCTGTATTGTGTTGTTCAATGCTTCTAGTTGGCCAGGAAGGCCAACTAGAATTAGCTGTTGACGCTCCTGCACACTCAGCCTCCTCTGGAAAATATTGAACTTGTGGGTTAGGGAAGCAAAAGTAGCTGAGTGGATGTTCGTTACCTCCCACAAGTTGTCAAACTCTTGACTGAGGACCTATCCCAGTGATGGAGGGGATGTAGTTGATTGGCCTCTCATCCTTGTAACACTCCTCGTGTGGGAAGTTCGGCCTGAAGAGTACGCATCTTCAAGCGGGGCCGAATCCAGCTGAATCATTTGCGAGGGCGTTGCTTCTGGGTGGGGAGTCAGCGCCTTCATGGCTGCCTCTGCCTCATCAGCTTGTGGTGGTGGAGAAGGGCGTGGGGAAGGTGGATGTTGTTCCATCATCTGACTATTAGTGACCTCCTCTGCAGCAACTACCAGCTTCGTTGGCGGTGGTGGCAGTGTGGGCTACACAGCCCTGAGCTCTGCCTACAGGAGCTCAGTGAATGCATCATTGCTGGTGTCCGGCTGTACCGTTGCCTCCGCCATCGAAGGCATAATTGAAGCTTCAGGAGTTGTGGCTGTCTCTTCCGTGGCAGATTCCCCTAGGGCTATCATCGTCATTTCAGCCCCGATTGTGTCGACGACCTCCATGATGGCCATTAATTCTTTTGTAGCTGCAGCGATTGTTGTTGTGGTGGTTGTGGCTAGTACAAGAGCAGTAATGACGGCTTTAGCAGTAGCTACCGCTGGTTGCATAGTGGTGGTGGATGGCTCAGCTCTTGCGACTGCTGCCCCTAGTTGGAAGCTTATGCTGGCAGAGCAAGCAACCTCTACCATCTGGTTTGGTAGAGCCTCGATCTCCACTGACGTGAAGACCAGCTTCTCTATATTGTAGTTGGTGCAGAGCGGGAGGGGAAGGAGGGTAGTGGTTCTTGCAAATCTATAAAAGTAGCAGCTGCCCTCCTTTTTTATTATGTTGGCTCATTGCAAGAACTTCATATCTATCTTGTCGTCACCTTGCGTCCTTGACAGGCTGCGTGGCTCCCTTGGGTATCTCAACCCTGCCGCGATCAGGTTGATGATGCCTCCCATACAATACTCCTTGGTGGCATCCTTTATTGGGTGGATCCGACTCAGTAGGAAGCGCCCCAGGTTAATCACCTTTCCCTCCATCACATACCAAATGAGATGGAGTTCTTTAGTGTAGAGGTTGCTCATTTCGTATTTGCTGAACAGGAGGCACACCACTATCTTGTGGACGATCCTCTTGAAGCAGGAGTGGATGGCCGCCACCTTGCTCCCCATCTTGAATGACGATTCACCAGTTAGCTTCCTCCAGAGGTAGATCGGGTTGAAGTCGTCGCCTTCGGTGATCCTGACACCGTTGTTCAACATCTCCTTCTCAACTTCAGTGGAGGAGAAGATCTCTTTGAGCAGCTTCTCTAAGATATCATGCTCAATGTTGTAGAGCTGCCCCTGCAGCCTATCCACCTCGCCGAATCTCTCAACTTCTTCTGGTTTGTTTGGCACCCGGGGGAGGGAGGACATGAACTCCTTGATGAGTTCAGTGTATGAGCCAGTGTAGCTGAAGCATATGTTCCTTAGCCTGGCAGCTCCTAAGACATTGTCGAGCCTGTTGAAGATGCCGAGCTGGTGAAAAGAGGGCTGGTGGCAGAACCGGGTTGGCTGGTAGATTTTGGCCACCAACTCTGTGTACCGCTATTGATGCTCCGCATCTCGGGGAATGAACCGGCCTGGAGAGTGGGCTAGGGGTTCTACCGCTGTTGACGGGGCTTCCACTACTTCTTTCCTGGGCCGCTTCTCGGCCTCAGATGGCCTCATTGTATCGGGGTTTGGGTGCTTCTGCCTGGTTGTAGTTGCTTCAGATGTGGCCTCGGGATTGATCCTCCGGCCTTGCTCGTCGACCTGAACCACTATCTGCTTGGTGCGAGCCATGTCTGTAATGTTTGAAAAAAAGTGGGGTAAGTAATAAGATTTTGACTGATTCACCTTACCTGGTACCGGGCGGTAGACCAAGAAAGTTGTGTCGCCTGATACCAGATAGGAGACACTTGAAAAAATAATACGGGTTAAAGTCTAAAGGATTCCCGATTCAACAATACCTGATACAAGCAAGTCAGTATCGGGCGGAGGTAAATGCATCTTGTTGTTCGATAGGGATCTGGCCGGTAGTGCAGGCCGATATCGGGTTGCGTTTAGTAAAAAAAGGCATGCTCGATATGGGTGCCTGACATGGACACCGCACGATACTCGTATCGCCTGGCAAAGAGTCGAAGGTCGATACGATCTCAAAGCGGTTAAGTAAACGCAAGCCTATCGCACGATAAACTCAGAATAGGAGCCCCCGATACGAGTCCCGCCCAACATGAGGTGTTGCGCGATACAGTTTCCCCGATACGTCACGCGACACAATCGATTGATTACTCGATAAGGTGTATCGTGTTATACCTGTATCGAGTGAGGTTGTTGGCGCGTGACATGGGTATCACGAAGAGATTGACCGACACATGAGCTGAAGTAAAGCCAGGATGCACGATACGGGAGTAGGTGAAAAGTAAATGCAGGTGCTCAACACGGTTAAACTTGAGTTACTATATATAGTCGTGGCAAGCGGGGGTAAATCGGGAAAAACAGGGGCACGTGTTGCGCGAGGAGATGAATCATTTCCTGAGACATAGTAAAATCAGTCTAATCTGTCACGTCAGGGGGCGATTTGGCTTCCTAAGCAAGCTTTGCACCGTGCGACATGCATGTCACGCGGGATCGGCGTGTCGCGCGACATGCTGCCCGATACGGCCAAGAACTTATCGTGCCACGTGAGGTGAGTTGGCCGATACAACTTTGGGCGACAGAGACACCTGACATGGCGCAGTGCGCGATACTTGCAGCTTGCCTGACACATAATTCAAGGGACTGACGATGTCGCCCGATAGAGGTGAAGGTAGTCCAGTTAGCAATCGCGTGTCGTGCAAGGCGAGAAGGAAGGGAACAGGTTGGAACATGCCCGATAAGATTCTCAAAAGAGTAAAAATGAAAAACAAAACAAGGGTAGAAAATTGAAATCACAGAGCGTTGATGGGTAAAACATCATTGGCATGAAAGAAGGCTTTCAGCCTCAGATAGTACTACTCATCAAAGCTTATAAAAACTAAGGCAGTGGCCCATAAAATGAGAGAGTCTGTACACATGGCACATGCACTGAATCAGACCTTATTACAATGATAATGTTTGTAATGTTTTTCTTCAAGAAGGGAAATAACATCCTATGCTATAAAAATAAAACTCGGACTTCCTCCCGATGAATACTATAGTTTCCATCATCATCTCGACAACATCGAATCCTTTTACTCCGCTCTTGTGGTTGTTGTTCTAGCTTCTTGCAGGGCCATCTCTTATCTTCTCACAAAAGCTTCGTCTTCATAAAACCTTTTTACCCTATGCCCGTTCACTGGAAAGACTTTTTCTGGATCATTCTTATCATAGAGCTTCATCATCCCAGATGGGTAAATATTTGCAACAGTGAAAGGTCCAGACCATCTACTCTGCAGCTTCCCTGGAAAAAGACAGATAGAAGATTTAAATAGCAAAACTTTATCACCTTCATTGACGTCCTTTTTCCTCAGATGTGAATCATGCCAGATCTTGGTCCTCAACTTGTAGATCCTAGCATTTTCATAGGCATGGATTCTCAGCTCCTCAAGCTCTTGTAATTGAAGAAACTTTTTCTTTCCAGCCAGCTTCTGGTCCATATTGAGCTGCTTGATTGCCCAGAATGCTTTATGCTCCAATTCAAAAGGAAGATGGCAGGCTTTTCCATATATCAGAAGGTAAGGTGTGGTGTCCAACGACATCTTAGAAGCAATCATGTACACCCAGAGAGCGTCGTCTAACTTAGCCGACCAGTCTTTGTGGGCCTTGCCAACCGTCTTCTCCAAGATCTACTTGATATGCCGATTGGAGACTTCCACCTGACCGGATGTTTTTGGATGATATGGCGTCGCAACCTTGCGGCGAATGTCGTACTTACGCAGGAGCAATTCAAATTGTCTTTCAACAAAGTGAGAGCCGCCATCACTGATGATGGTCCTCGGAACTCCAAACCTTAGAAAGATAATCTTGGTGAAGAGTTTGATCACTGCCTTAGCATCGCATGTAGAGGCGAGCACTTCTTCAACCCACTTAGAGACATAGTTGACCGTGAAAAAAATATATTTGAAACTATAGGACGAGGGAAATGGTCCCATATAATTAATACCCCACACATCAAAAATTTCAACTTCAATCCAATCCGATAGCGGCATCTCATTGCGACGGAAAATGTTCCCATTTTGTTGGCATTCATTGCAAGACTTTACAAATGCATGAGCATCTTTGAACAATGTTGTCCAGTAGAAACTAGATTGTAGCACCTTGGTAGCTATCCTCTCACCTCCCAGATGTCCTCCATATGGAGAGGAGTGACATTCGAACAAAATTTTCGAAACTTCCTCTTCTGGTATGCATCTTCTATATAACCCATCAACACAATGCCTGAACAACAAGGGATCATCCCAATAATAGTTCTTTAAATCAAAGAAGAACTTCTTCTTCTGATTATAAGACATATTTGGGGGAAGTTGCTTACAGTCTAGGTAGTTATAGAAATTTGCATACCACGACCCCTCAGGGTCGGCTGACTAGGCTAAGTAGATGGATTCATCAAGGTAGCTTTCATTGATGGGTAGTGGGTGATCATCTTGCACCCGAATCCTATAGAGATGGTCTGCAACCACATTTTATGAGCCCTTCTTATCTTTTATCTCATGGTCAAACTCTTGTAACAACAGTGCTCAACGTAGCAGTCTAGGCTTTGCATCCTTATTCTACATTAGATATTTAATAGCTAGCCCCGTGGTCGGTGTGAACAACCACCTTTGAACCCACGAGGTAAGACATGAACTTGTCGAAGGCGTACACGATAGCTAGCATTTCTTTTTCTATAGTTGTGTAATTCTCCCAAGCCTCGTCTAGGGTCTTGCTCGCATAGAAGATAAAATGATGCTTCTTGTCTCTCTTTTGGCCGAGTACGACCCCTATAGAAAAATCATTGGTGTCACACATAAGTTTGAATGGAAGACTCCAATCAGGGGACTGGAGAATTGGTGCAGATATTAAAGCACCCTTTAGAGTTGAGAACGCCTTCATACACTCCTCTGTGAAGTCGAACTTCACATCTTTTACCAGAAGGTTAGAGAGAGGCTTGACTATCTTTGAAAAATCCTTTATAAACTACCGATAGTAACCATAATGACCCAAAAAACTACGAACACCTGTAACTGAAGTAGGTGGTGGGAGCTTAGTTATTGCCTCAACCTTGGATGGATCGACTTCAATACCTTTACTTGACACCTTGTGTCCAAGAACAATCCCCTCTTGTACCATAAAATGGCATTTTTCCCAGTTGAGGGTGAGGCTTTGTTCTTCATATCTTCTCATTATGAGGGACAGATTGTTCAAACAGTCATCAAACGAGCTGTCATACATGCTGGAATCATCCATGAACACTTCCATATTGTCTTCGAGCAGATCTGCAAAAATGGCATTCATACACCTCTGGAAGGTAGCAGGTGCATTATAGAGCCCAAAGGGCATTCTTCTAAAGGCAAAAGTTATGTAGATGCAAGTGAAAGTCATCTTCTCCTGGTCATCGGGGTGTATGGGGATCTGGTAGAAACCCGAGTACCCGTCCAACCAGCAGAAGTAGGAATGATGGGCCAGGCATTCTAGCATCTAATCGATGAAAGGAAGAGGGAAATGGTCTTTGCGGGTGGTGGTGTTAAGTTTCCGATAATCTATACACATCCACCATCCAGTGACCATCTTGGTGGCCACCTCGACCCCGTAATCTCCCTTAACCAAGGTCATCCCTCCCTTCTTGGGAACTACTTGGATTGGACTCACCCACGTGCTATCACTGATAGCGTAGATAATTCCAACATCTTGGAGCTTAACTACTTCTTTGCTAACGACTTCATTAAGCTTTTCATTCAACTTTCTTTGTGGCTGGGAATACGTCCTAGAGTCCTCCTCTAGATGGATCCAGTGCATGCACACTGAAGGGCTTATCCCTCTCAAGTCCCTGATTGAGTAGCCTAGGGCTTTCCTTTGCAACCTTAACTCTTTGAGCAGCTGGTCTTTCTGGCAATCAGTCAACTCTGAGTTGATGATTACTGGGTGCATCTTATCTTAATCCAGAAAATGATACTCAAGGCCTTTCGGAAAGACTTTTAGCTCTGGTGGGACTTCCTTTTTCTGTTCTTCAGAAGGGGCTTCTCGGAGAGCGGCATATCTAACTGTCTCAATAGGGTCTTCATCCTCAGTCTTTTCTTCAATATCCAGATAGGCCAACAATTCCCTGACCTTAGGATCATCGATCTCTCATAACTTGCTAGTTAAGGCGCGCATCAAAGGATCTATCATGGCCTTCTCTTCCTATACTTCATTGCATAACTACTGATAGCTCTCAACAAAGTAGGAGGATTCAAAGAATGAGGGGGCCCTCATACAATCACTGATGTTGAAATCGATGTGATCTCTTCCAACACAGATCGTAATCATTCCTGCCTCGACATCGATAAGAGCTCAGTCGGTGGCAAGGAAGGGTCACCCAAAAATGATAGGGTAGCTTGGATCTTCTATGGTGTCGATCAAAACAATATTGCAAGGGATAAAGAAATGTCCCACTAGGATGGACACATCTTCAATGACACCAACTGGACGGGTGAAGGTATGGTCAACTAGTTGTATCCTCATGTTGGTGCTTACCATATTGGTGAGCCCCACTCTCTTGGAAAGGGACAGAGGCCTCAGACTGATGCTGGCCCCTAGGTCTGCTAGACCTTTCCGAGTTACATTATCTCCAACTTGAAAGGGGATTACGAAGGCCCCTGGATCCTTCTTCTTTAAAGATGTATTAGTTTTGACGAAAGAACTAGACATCTTGGCGAGCTTCACAGTCTCTATGTCTTCTCATTTCCTTTTTCTTGTTATCAGGTCCTTTAGGAACTTGGCATAAGTGGGCATTTCTTCAATGGCATCTAGGAACTGGACGTCCACATGGAACTTCTTTATAGCGGCCAGAAACTTTTCATACCTCTTCTTCAGCTGGGCTTTTACCAGCTTATGTGGGAATGGTATGTGGGGTGCATACTTATCTGGACACTCTTCAGAATAGACGTTGTTAATCTTGTCTTTGAATACTTTCTTTGACTTCTGTGGAACTTCTTCCTCAACAACCTCTATGCTAACTTTTTCGGCGGGTGCTGTTGTTGACGTTACTGTCTTCTCAACGGCTAGTGATACAATTGTTCTTGACCTTAGAACGTCCATTTTTGTCGTCTCATGTCCTCATGGGTTGGCTTCAGTATTGCAGTGGAAATGCCCCACCTGATGGTTGATGGATTGGACAAGGCTTCCCAGCTACTGATCAATCTATTTGTTATGCTGCTAGAGCTCCCCTGTCTGGGTAGAAAAACCACTCATCTGTTGCTGCATTAGTTTGAGCAGAGTCGTGCTATCCACTGAGCTCTTGTGCATCTTTTCATTGATGTCGTTCTATCTCTTGGCGAAGGACATAAATTCTGTCGTCAAAGATGGTCATGGCTGTTGGTTTTGTTGGAAGGCCCTCTACTGCTGGAACCCTATTTGTCATTGCTGATTTGATGGTCTTCCCGAAGGTTTCCCACTCACCATCTGGTGAGAGATCTCAGCAGCACTGGTGCTCCAATAAGAGAAACCAGGATGGTCGGGCCGTCGATGTTGAACATAACTCACATTCTCTGTATAGTCCCCTTCGAGATCTTCTTGGGGGTGTGGTGTGCGGGTAGAAATCTGACATGTGGTCGGGCTCTCCGTAGGTGACACAACTCTTGACAACCTCCTGTCGAACCTTCCCTTTGTAACCTTACTCCTTGAGGGACTGGACATCTGTCATCATCTTGTCAAGCTTGGCTGCGAGGGCCTCCATAGCCTTAGATTCACCTAGAGTAGTGTGACTTGGCGACTCTCAGTCGTATTCTCCATCTTGTTGGTTCGTATCCATTTTTTCAATAATCTCCCTAGCTCTTTGGGCACTAAGTCCCAAGAAATCACTGCCAGCGGCAGCATTCAAGGACTTCCTCTCAACAGGGCACACCCCATTGTAAAACGTGGTGATGAGCTTTGGTTCCAAAAAACCATGATGCGGACATTCACACGGGTAGCTCTGGAATCTTTCCTAAGTCTCATGAAGATTCTCCGAGGGCTTCTGGGAATACCTCGTGATCTTTTTTTGATATTTGATGGTCCTCTCGATGGGGAAGAACTTGGCGATAAAAGCATTGGCAAGATTCTCTCAATCAGGGAGGCTCCCATCCTGTAAGTTGGTGTACCATTCTAGTGCCTTGTCCCTCAGTGAGAATGGGAAGCACTGGATGTAGATATGCATCAGCGGGACTCTATTGATCTTAAAGGTGTTGCACATCCTCTTGAATGTCGTTAGATGATTATACAAGTTCTCTTCAGAGGTGTTTCCACCGAACCTGCTATGTTGCAGGAGTTGGAGGAAGGAGGGCTTCAGTTCAAAGTTGGTGACGTTTAGAGGCTGCGTTACAACCGGGTTTCTCTCTTCATTAGCTCGAACTTGAACGAACGAGCAAAGAGAGCGAGCTTCAGGGGCTTGGTCAACCATGACTTGTCAAGAGCTTGTATGACCTAGAAAGAAAGAAAGGAGTACCTGGAAAGAAACAAAGGTGTAAGAGCGGTGTATAAATTATGAACAGTAAATATTCTGTGCAGTAAATAATTGCAGTATTATATGCATATGTATAAGGTTTTGGCAAAGTGCAAGTGAAACTAAAGTTCGTGGAACGGTTTTCTTTGTCTGTCCCCGACAACGATGCCAAAAAGTTGACGAGCCTTAAACGTGGGTCCAAGAATGGAATCAAGTCTAGGTTATCAGACTTTAGAAATTTATAATACATGAATGTTTAAGAAACCTGGAACTAGCACAGGGTCGAAGTAGTTCAGGGTTGAACACAGGGATAGGAAGAACGACGCTTCAGAACTTGAGTTTTACTTGTCTAAGCACATCAAAAGGGGGTGCAAGAAAAGGGGGTGTTGTAACACGAACTAAACATAAAGAAACAAACAAAGACCCTATCTCCAAAAGGAGTTACAAGAAAGATTTAAGTTTTGGGGTTTAGAGATTTTTATAGGTGTTTTAAATAACATAATCTGAGGAGATAAAACTATCATTGAGGTAAAGCACGAAGGAAGAAAACTTAGGCATAACAAACAACAATGGAAAACATCTTGCAACCTCTTCTCTCAAAGAGGATACCTCTAACTATGCACCATTTCCCTCTCTCAAGGGCAGTGGATGTAGATTAGAGTGGGAAGATAATCCAGGGCGGCCCTGACCCTAGGTACTCTCGTATTCCCAAGACAGATCAAACTCTAGAGTTACAACTTCGCTCTCTCAAGGGAGTCGAACGGGAAACACGATTCGATAGCTAGTCAAAACATGATCCATGCATAAAAGGCTACAGTTCAGATGCTATAAAGAAATCATCCAACAAAAAGGAACCAAACAGAGAACAACATGTATTAAACTCCACTGATTCCATACTCATAGATATGCAAAGAGGTTTTAGTTACAATGCATAAGTAATGAAAGTAAAATGCTAAAAAGGGAAGATAGGTATCAACTTCCTTGATTTAGGAAGTCGATAAACAACAGTGGACCCTAAGGGACTGCTAGCCCGGTACTGGGCAGGAGCTCTGCTTGATACACCCGTGTCGGGAAGCAGACCCTCTCGGGTGACAGGCATGACGGCCAGGGCGTATCGGGTAGAACTCCCTACCCGATACAGACGTGTCGGGCGGCCAACCCTCTTGGGCAACATACCGTAACGTTTAGTCCGTATCGGGTTCGGTATTGTGTCGGGTTAGGAATCGCTTAGGTTCTCAGGTTACTTGTATCAGGTATAGAGGGGTGAGCCGTCTCGAGTTAAGGCCCATCTAGGGACACGACAGGGGTGGCCTTCCTGGTCGTATCGTGCTGTTGCGGCTATCAAGATGAGTTCTAAGTGAACTCCTCCTGCCCCTATCAGGTTGGGGGTGTGCTCACCTAGTATCGCCCGACACGCCTTGGAACGCGACACACTAGCTCCTGATGTCTTTTCGAAGTTAGCTCTCGTGAGGTTCCGACCCATCCCATCGGAGTCTTGTAGCTGCTATTTATAGGCAGCAGCTGGTAGATGTTGTGGTCGTTGTGGGGCCACATGTCTTTCATTGACTCTGTTTACGTGGCTTCAAGGATGGTCGACATGCTGTCGCCCGACACGGAAGGCGTCGCGTGTCGGGTTGCGAGCGTATCGGGTGATCCTGGCGGGCAGCTGCTTCTGATGAGTAACTCGCATCGCGCGACACGCCCGTATTGAGCTGATGAGTCATGGCAGACAAAGCTCCCTATCGGGTAGATAGCGTACCGCTCGTCGGGGCTCCTCACGCGACACACCCGTATCGGGTTGCTGCCATATCGGGCAGCGATCGCGATGTGTAAATGGGCGTGTCAGGCGACCAATAAAAGGGCCGATGCAGGTGCTCATTGTAGATGGGCCGGGACGGGCCTTCTTGTGGACTTTGGGTGGAAAAATGAGGAAAATCTCTACAAAAGATGGAAAAAGAGTCAGGAGCATAGTGCATGTTATTTCTATGCAGTAACAAGATAAAACAGAGAGGAAAATTAGTTTAGAAGGTAGTTTTGACAATGAAATAAAGGCCCTAAATAGAACCAAAATGGGTGTTATCATTGTACAACAAGTAAAATGAATACCTTGGTCTGAGGACCTAATGGTAATAGTTACCTATTATAGAGGTAACAATGCTATGTGATGATCTAGGGGTTTGAATACCCAAATCCAGTAATCATGATGATAATGACATGAAGGGATGAGGATCCCCAGTAATGTGATAATGGGCTGAGATCCCAAGTACCCAGTATCTAAATGTGTTTTAAAGACTTGAATAGATGTATTACACCTTTCTTTGTAGCATTTGTTGTGATTAATAATGATGACTTGTTTGATGCTAAAAGAATGTTGTAATACATGTAATACATCATTAGGAACTATAAAACATTGCCCTAACCATAGATCCATCAGCGTCATAACTTGCTGAATGGTGAAACGGGTTTCCCGTGACATAATCCATAATGTATATTTTTAAATATGTGGGGGCATGGAGCCTAAGTGTCCATGACTCAATAAATGTCTCAATAGAGAACGGTGAACTGACCCATGACTCAAAGCATGGTGCCTATGTGACCATGGCTCAGAGTATGGTGCCTAAGTGACCATAACTCAATAACTGGGGACGGTTGTTGTAGATGTCCCCCTAAGAGAGCACAGTTGATGTTGTAGCTCTAAGTGAGGATGCCTACGTACCCTGGCATAGCTACATTGCAGCTGACACGGGATGTCTTGCTAAGCCTAAGTAGTGTCGTACTGACCGAGACAAGGGAGGTCATGGCAACCGACTCTTCCATTGACCTTGTATGATACTGACTTGTGAGAAGTTTGTGGTCGGTTGGAGATGAACGAGGTATGCTTCATCTCCTCAGGGCATAAGTATGATTGTAAAATATGTTCAGCCGTGTAGCATATCTACTTAAGGATCGAATACAGAAAATATTGTTTGATGCGCATTTCAATTATACATCTTAGTTGATAGATGTTATTTATGTTTCTTTACATTCCTTGTAAAGCAGATAGATGATTTATAAACTCTACCAAGGGTAGATGCAATGTTCTCCTTAAGAAAGGAGATTATCTTATTATGTTCATACAATGATTAATTCTACCTATTAATATAAAAGGAACCCCTGCTCAATTTTTATAATGTTTATCTGCAATAATAATATGGTCGACGAAGAGTTATATCTCTCAATCTACAATAATAATATGGTCGAAGGAGAGTTATATCTCTCATGTCTGAGATGTATGTGAGTTTCACATATCACATATTGAATCACATAAGTATGGCCATACATTTCTCAATCTTGCTTATCAAGTTGCCTGAATATCAAACCTCTGTAGGAGGAACAAATCTCATCTACATCACTGACACTCAATCCCCATGTGTCACAGAGTACCTGAGCATTACCTTTATGACAACCCTTATTGAAGGTCGCATTGGATGGATGTCAAAGCACAAAAAACGACATATGATGAGTGTAGTGGCTTTAGGTCTAAGAATCAGATACACCACCATCACCATGAGAGTTGATTCTGACTAGCATTCCATGATATCCATGCATCACTCTCAAGGTGAGTCTATCTTATTTTCTAACATGTACTTGACTAGATATCACATATAAGTTCATTAGAAGAAATTGGAAATTAGGGGTAGAGATGCCTAGATTTAGTTTTATCTCTTTCAATATGGTGGCTTTGTGTTTGTGATGTTGCTTCATGGAAGTGATGTTCTTCGTGATCTTGAGGTTTCCCTTCCTCAAGATATATATATATTTACTTATTATTTTCTTCTTTCACTATCCATTATCATGTATATTCGCTCTTCCTTTTCCTTACTATCAAGTTATCAAGCAAACTATTTCTTGTTAAATAATATATCAATAAAGCCATATTGTTAATCGAAAACTTGACTTGTGAGCTTTTAATAGTTAGTTGGGTTGACATTGTGCTGGGTTGGATTGAATTCGGGTCGGTTTGACGTGAAGTTGTGTTGATATCGGGTCGGGTTGAGTTGGTTTTGGGTGGGTTGAATTTGGGTGGGTTTGACGTCAAGTTTTGTTGAATAGCAATCCGTTGTCTGAATTTATTTTCCTATAGAGAATTTGAGTAGAATAGAAAAAGTAAAGACATAATAGATTATGCGTCTACGGTAGGAAGGCCATATATGTACGGCAACTGTATGGTAGCACCGACGGTGACAACACGTATGAACCCAGCAGTAGGCATGAATGAGTAGGCCGTGCACATGCAAAACGCAACCGTCGCGGTTGGGATGTAGCGATCGGGGAGGCGTTTCACGCACCGACGCTAAGCTAGCTGTCTCCAGCTGTGAGCGTTTTGAAAGAAAAAAAACTGCGACGTGCGAACCAACTTTAGCGGCTGGCCAAGTTGCGGTGCCGGGATGCCGTTGAGCTGTCCCCTCGACGGCGGATGGCTGTTGGGCTTGAAAACACGGTTTGTTTCTTAAAACAAAGCATTTATGATTAGGGCCTGTTTGGTAGGGTGTAGCCGGATGACAAAGTGCGTGTTTGCTGTACATTTTTACATTACAAACTCACAAAACTACACCCCACTACACCCAACCAAACTAGCCCTTAACCGCAAAGACATGCGTCGCTGTTGTTGTTGCAAGGACATTATTGTCTGTCCAGCTGCTGCAGTGCCGTTGCACGGGACGCTTGTCGCTGGATCTGGCCGTGGAATTTATAATGAAGCGCCGATGTGAGGCAGTGGTGGTTAGCTTAACAAGCGAGGATGTGGAGATGGTGATTACCCGTTGTTGTTTCACTTGGATGGTACTGATGATAGGTGGGTGATTACCCGTTGTTGGTTCACTCGGATGGGTACTGATGATTGGTTTTGCTTGGTATGTGAGATAGTGGTGCCGTGGTGAATGGTGATGGAGTGGGGGCGCGTGGGTGACGCATTTACGCCATTGGCGTCCAAGGAGGTAGCGTAAGAATGTAAAGGACCAACCTTTTTCAAAATTTTCTTTATTCACATCTGTAGCCTTATGTCCCTTGGAACTAGCTAGCTTCACCCTCTACGGCTCTACCTGGTCGCCGTCACTGTGCTCGTGCCGTCTGATTCTACGGCCCGGCATTGTAACGGCTCTATACATATGGATTGACCGGCTTCCGACCGGACCGAGCCGTCCAGGCTAGCTTGCTGGTACGTTCCAGTATGAAGAGGGCCCAGAAAATATGAACGTTGGGAGAGAGAGATTGAGATCTCAATTCTCAACCCTTCCCATCACATCACATGCGGGTGCGAGGGTTTGGTTGGGTGTGGCAGTGCCAGTCTGGGTGATGGGTCCCACACGGATGAAGGAGTATGAGAGTGACAAGTAAGGACGGACGGGGGAGCAGGTAGCTAGTAGCTAACCAGTCGAGCCTAGGAGGGAGCGCCACGCTGGGCTGGGTTATTCAACAGCACTACAGCAGTAGATAATTGATTACTTTTTTTAATAGGGTTTTATTAGTGTTATTGAGTTGAGCGCGGTCGCAGCGCAGCGACGCATCCCGTTGTCTTTGTGGCTATTTATACACACAACCCTATCAGACACCTCTTCCACTCACACAGACACACCACACTCCACTAAGAAAGCAAAAGTAGCAAAGAGGAAGGAAGCCAAGCAAAGCACAGATCACAGCAGCCATGGGTGGTGGTGGTCGCCGGTCCATTGCCCTGTTCATGTGCCTCCTGTGCCTCTCCGCCATCCCGTCCTCCTTCTCCCAGGTGACACCTGCAGCAGCACCAGTCACACCGGCAGCCCCCGCCGCAACAACACCCGCAGCTACCCCTACCGCCGCCACTAAGCCCGCAGCCCCAGTGGCACAGCCACCCGCCACCCCCGCTGCACTGCCACCGGCAACACCTGCCCCAACAACCCCAGCTCCCGTCGTTGCTCCCGTCGCTGCAGCCACAGCTCCTCCTACCCCAGCCCCCGTAGCTCCAGCACCTGTCGTTCCCGCTACTCCACCGGCTGTTGTTGCACCACCTGTCTCTCCCCCGACTGCCGCCGTATCTCCTCCCGCACCCGTCCCTGTGGCTTCCGCTCCCGTAGCCAAGGCACCCATTGTCTCTGCTCTCCCACCGGCTGTCCCTGTACCCGTCGCTGCTTCCCCTAGTGACATCCCCGCCGACGTACCGTCGCCTGCTCCCAGCAAGAAGAAGAAGAAGAAGGGTGCTGCTGCGGCTCCTGCACCCGCCGCTGCTAGCCCGGATACCAATACTGCCGAAACACCTGGACCGGCACAAGACTCCACAGCCGCAGATGCCAATGTAAGCATCTTTTGAACCTTTATACTTTTACTTCCATGTTTTACTATAACTACTACTAGTAATAAGTAAGTTTGTTTTCTTGTTTAACACAGTCAGATCTAAGCCGCCCTGAGACTAATTTTGTTCTTCAAGACGCAATGTTTTTTTTTTTGTGTGTGTTTGTGTGTCGGTCTTGTATTCTGCTCTGCTCTTTCCCCGCGTCCGCGACGTGAAGAAAAAGAAAGAGACGTGTCTGCTATAACCTTAGCCGTATCTAGGGTGTCGGTCAGTCTTGACCACAGTGCCCAATCTAGTAGTACCTACTCGGTCTGACTGAGTCTATGCTGCTCAGAGTACGTACACTGTCTCTGCTCCTCGTCAGATTCGCTAGATCCGGAACTCAAACCACCATCTCCGTTTCAGATTGGAGAGGGCTTTTTCAGGTCCGAAGTAAATGTTGGAGGGAAAATTATATTTACAGACAACATTTTCAAACATAGGGTTTTTGGCATTTCTGGTCACACAACCCCATTTTTAGGTGAATCCAAAACTCAGCGCCACCACACAGGCAGATTTATCGGCCACATTCACATACCTTTCCCACATCTTGTCCCCACACGACATACTCACGTGACATAGTCCAGTACCACCTCCAACCCTAGTGCGTCAACATTGTATATCGCACACATTGCACAAACATGCCTGTCCCTGTTTTTTTTTTTTTAATATTTTCTTTTAAACAACCTTGCATAAATGTTACGCTTACGGCTTACCTATATATCCTTGGGATCATTGCATGTTCTTTGCTTCTGCCCGACTTCTTCATAATCATTCCTCGCTCTTTTTTCGTTTTTCCCACACAAAACACAAGTTGTTGTGATTCCCTTGGAGCAAAGCAACGGCCGAACAATGAGACGTGATACTATATTATTTAGTTACCCGATGAACATTACGATTAAACATCGTTTTTGCATCTGGAGAATGTATGTGATGTCATATTATTATTATACGGTTGGTATCATGCTCGTGTATAGCTAGCTAACGCTTCAGATCTTGTTCTATTCTGTAGAGCGGCGCGGCCGAGAGGATGTTCGGAGGAGTGGTTGCTGCTGCAGCACTTGTGTTCGCGGCGGTCTTTGCCTGATGGATCTGATTTCTCAAGTCCAGACAGACGGACGGACGGACGGACGGACGAACGGACGATTGCATATCAGAGAGAGATAGATCTTGTTCCTTCATTTTTGAAGCATAATTTCTTACCACACTTCTTCTTCTCTCAGACTTGATGATATTGTTTACTTTTCTAGTAGCTAGCTTTTGTACTGCTGCTGCTGCTTGCGCTGTTCAGCCATTTTTATACATTCTTCCTCTTATTATTCTTCTTGGATTCTTTGTGGTGGTGGTGGTACAACATGAGGGGACGACGGCCTTTGATGTTACTGGCGGATGTATGGATGGATTGTGAGGGGATCTATTTTTCACTCCGTTTCATGTTATTATTATTATTATTGTTACTACTATTGGATCTTCATTCTGTATCTAATGCCTTTGTGTGTCATGCTTTGAGCTTGTGGTAGGTGAGTGTGTGGTGTTTGCCATATTTTGGCATTTATTCTTCCGTCATCTTCTTTCTTTTTTTATTATAGACTTTTTCAAATTTATTCATTCATAAGCCTAGTTGTACGACTTCATGGCTCTGCTGCTGCATTGTCGCCAAGTGGGTCCGATTATTGGCACCATCTTCCTCCGCTTTGGCAAACTGACGTACGCTTACAGTTGTCGTCGCATGTGCCTATCCCAGATCTCGTTTCTCACACACGCCCAGTCGGCCATTGGATGCTTTCTTTCCACCCTTCATGTCACCCCACCTGCTTCTTTGTGTGTTTATTGTATTATATGTAACGTTGCCGAATGCTGGATTCCGTACATCCATAACCTGTCGTTGCAATATGCTTATGTATCGCTATTGATCTCGGCAAACAATGTCTGAAACCAGTGTTTTTGCTCACTGCTCTGCTGCTGCTTTTTACACACATCATCGCTTTGCCCATATTTGGTAATGCCTAAATCAAAAAGCAACTTATCAAAGAATATCGTATCATATTTGGGTGATATATACCATAACTTGTGACGAGTTTGCTTTTTAAGGTCTCAACCGCCCAATTCGACTATGGGAATAATAAAGGCCCACTGGAACAGCCCGCATAAGTTTATCCGACCTCAATTTTGCAAATTGGGATGTATTGTCTATATCTTCTATTTAATAAATATGATGATTACTACCTTTCTCCCCAACACTTATGGTAGAACTATAACCCCAATTGAAACAGAAATATAAATATCTCAAATTGCCTAGGCGAGTTGGCCATTACCCCACAAATGGGAATACATGTTGGCTACGTGACGTATGGAAAAATCACTCTTCAATTTGAGTAAACCAAACAAGGCAAGGCGCATATCAACTTGGGTTGCATGTATAGAAAAATTCTACACATTACACCTGACCTATCCGCTGGCCTACTCGGTACTCGAGAATATGTGATTTTTAATTAATCCCAGCATGCAGCCGATTTTTGATACTATTACCCATGTAAAAATATGCAAAATACATGCAAGGTACAGATACTCTGTCCACTCCATTGCAACAATCATGCAAATGTCAAATATCAATCAACTATAGCTTACAAAAAAATTATATTACATATTTATCCCCACTGCAGATTACGTAAGTACTTTACCTACAATAAATACATATACATTTACAAATGAATTTGAGAGGTACTGAACTTATATTTGACAAATTGGGTTGAAAAATAATAATTGGGTACAATCATTATAGATGCATTTTATAGTTGATTATGGACCAGATGTGCACTACATTTTTGTAAAAAAATTACGTCCAGGTGAAAAATATTGTTATTAGATTCTGTAGGTACTGTACTTATGCTTTCAGATCAGTTATACAATTATGCTTGATTTTGTAATTTGTTAAGTATTGTACTTATGCTTCGTTTTATAATTTGGTAAGTACTGTTCTTATGTTTGAAAAAATCTGAGTTGGATTTTTAACAAGTGGGTAATGTATTTATTTTGCATGGATTCCGTAGGTACTGTACTTATGTCCAGATGACAAATGTTACTATTGGATTCCGTAGGTACTGTACTTATGCTTCCAGATCAATGTTGCTATTGGATTCCGTAGGTACTGTACTAATACGGGAATGCATGCGGGTAGATTAGAACGGGAGAGAATAATTACAAGAGAAAAAATGAATTAATACACTTTGCATTGACTTTGCATGAGTATTAATACTTTGAAAAGAAGAGTGGAGAGACATATTGTGCCATTCTCTGCACTTTGCATTGACTTTGTATGAGTATTAATACAAAGACAACTGCAAATGCTGCAGATATATTTTCCCAAAAAACTGGTGGGAACCCGGGGGTAAGGGGACTGTGTGTAGCGTAACTCCATGCATATACACATAGTAAGCGAAGTGAGACAACTAAGGACATTTCAGTTCGTTCCAAAGCCGCCACTTGGGAATTATTACTTCGGAAAATTAAAACAAAGCTTCACATTAAATGAGATAAATCCACATCCAACAAAAATGTCATTTTTTTGTCTTCATATTTTGTTTTAAAATTTTTAGGAAGTTACCCTTGGTGTCGCCGCTAATCAACCGCATTGCTACAATGACATCGACAAATTATGTCAAGTTGTTTGATACAACTAGTGTGCGCTAAGATATAATATTTGATGTCATTCTTGTGTGTTTTTACAACAACAATTTAAGGCTACAACATATATGTATCATGAGTTTTATCAGGAAAAGTTTTGTAATATTGCTTCTTACGCCTACCACGAACTCAACATAGTTAACTAAAAGTGGGTATTTCCATGATATTGGGTCCATTATTACTAAAACTATGTAGAACTACAAATCCCCACTTTACTCTGAAGAGATCTGGAAGTCAAAATAGAAATCACTAATTTAATCTAAAGAGGTCAACAATTTAAAATTTTATGATTTAATTCCTACCTTTCCTTGAGTAAAGAGATCAACAATATAAAATTGAATCATTTAATTCCTACTTTTCCTCAAAATAACTTACTTTAGAGATCAACAATTTAAAATTTCATCATTTAATTCATGCATTTCCTCAATGTCACTCGAGACATCATGGATAAGATCTATCACTCATAATTTAGAATAAAGTAAGTTATTTTGAGTTTGTCCTTAGACATCATGGTAAGTGTTGCATGATCATATTAGGGTTCATATGTGTAACATCCCTGACCTGGGTTATGAACTAACCCTAGGTGTTTTGCCTAAATATATAATTAAATCCTTGTGATTAACTTTGGGCATGTAATTAAGTTCCTCAGAAACATATATTTCAATTTTGCTCCTTTATATATATAAAGTTGTAGCATTGTTTTGTAATGCAGAGACCTATGTGCAAATTACCCAGTTAAGGGATTAACTTGCAAATTGCACATGTTGAGATGTTCCTCTGATGTTGAGACATCATGAGGATGTTTATGATGAAGTTTGAGGGATTTCCCAAGCTTGAGCACCAAGGTGCAGCTGTGGAAGCAACCCCTGTACTTGAAAACCCTAAATTGGTGTAAAGTGCAATATACCCAATTTGAGGGGTGCAACTTGTAAAATACATCATCTAAAATATCTTTTATGACTCTTGGCATCATTTAGAAGAGAAATGATGAAAAGGTCACTTCATTTGAATAATCATATAATAAAGAACACCTTTGTGATTGAATAATCAAGGTGTACGTATAATAGCCCTTTTATGTGTATGCTTTAGTGATGGGTTGATCCTCTTTGCCTTCAATTCTTGACCTTATAAGGAGTTTGTCCTTAGAAATAAGATGTGGGGACGTGCAAAGAAGAAAGGAAGGACTTAGATGAGAAATGAGGAAAGCATATGTTCTTATGTTGAAATTTCACCTAAGTATATATACTACCTTCCCCACTTAGCAAGGGAACGATCCTCTCTTTTCATTTCTTTTCCCCTTGCTCAAAACTGACTACGGCTAAGCTCTGGATCAGAGAAGGACGACCAAGGGTCCTAGGTAAGTTTGGATCATCCCTTTTGCTTGAATTCATGGAGGAAACTCATTTTCAAGGTTGAATTCATGGCTAGCTCACCTAGCTTTATCTTTCTAGCCATTCCTTTTCAACTTTCCTTGGAGAATACACCTTGGCCGACCTGTGGAGCTCAAAGACACCATTAAAGGCTTCGAGCTTGAAAGTTTGGAGCTCAAGGAACAATCTTTAGGCGGGTTTTATAACTCTAAACCTTATGCTTTGATTATACATCTCTCTCTTTGCATTTAGTTGCTAGTTCTTCTTCTACCCTATCTTCCCTTGCATCCTTGCAAGCAAATCCGTGAGGAACTACTACTGTTCTCGAGCTAGAAGATGAGGGTGTTATTTCCTATGCTTATCCACGAATTTCTACTTTATGAAACGACCTTGAACCTTTGGCCAAACGGGTTCATACTCGTTTAGAGGCCAAACGGGTTCACCAAGGTCGGTTTTCCCAAACGGGTTCCAACCCATTTGAGGGCGTTGACCAAGCGACGACCGTTTGGGGTTCCTGTTCATAATTATGTAGGTTAATCACCCACCAAGTTTGAGGGATTAAATCCAAAGGAATCGTGAAATATAGGCTAACCAATTAGCAAATCTAATTGAATTAAGTCCTGATTTTCAACCTGTTTAATTGGACCTTTTTGGGCAAACGGGTTCCAACCCGTTTGAAGGAGTTGACCAAGCATTGACCGTTTGGGATTACTGTTTCTAATGACATTGGTTAATGACTCACCAAATTTGATGGATTAATTCCAAACGAGTCATGAGTTGAAGGCCAATCAACTAAGCAATCGATTTGAATTAAGTACTGATTTACCAAATTGAATAACTTGAACTTTTGCCCAAACGGGTCCCAACCCATTTGAGGGCGTTGACCAAGCGTTGACATTTTGGGATTCCTGTTCATAATATATTGAATTTCATTTCTACCAAGAATCATCATCTAATTCCTAACCAATTAAGAGTTGAAGGTACTTTAATACCCTAACCCTAATCGGATCAAAATTACTGATTTAAAGAATAGATTGTGTTGAGTTTTGGGTTGAAGGACCCAAACGGGTTCCAAACCATTTGGGGGTCCTCCCAAACGATCCCACACTCGTTTAGTGACACTCCATGATCGTTTGGAGGTCTAAGGTTAAAGGAATTTGATGAATTGAGGGCCCAATCACAAGATATTAATAATTGATGAAAAGTGCTGATTTGTAATATAATTAGGGTTCAACCCTTATCAAATCAACTTAGTTTTTGGTCAAACTTTGGCCAAACGGTCTCAAGACCGTTTGGAGTTCATACAAACGATCTCAAGACCGTTTGGGCCAAGTTTGGGCCCAATTGGAGTTCAATTGATAGGTTCAACCTTGTTTTGAGTCACATTGTTGATAATTGATAAGTGATCGATTGGAAACCCTAATTGGATTAGATTTAACCCTAATTGGCTTGCAATTGAAGATCAAATTGGTGACCAATTGATTGAGGCTCATCCTATTTGACTCAAATTGTAAGTGGTTAATATGGCTTGGGCCAATTGAATGTTTCAACATAAGAAACCCTAATCAAGTTGACCCTTTGAATCACCTTGGAGGTCCATGCGGTCTTGAGCTTTTGAACCCAAACGACCTCAGGGTCGCATGAGCCCAAACGAGTGCACACTCGTTTAGACCCAAACGAGTCTACACTCGTTTGAGTCCAAACGAGTCCACACTCGTTTAGACCCAAACGAGTCTACACTCGTTTGAGTCCAAACGAGTCCACACTCATTTAAGGCCAAACGAGTCACACCCGTTTAAGGATCTTTTGTGTTGAAGGTTGAAGGTTAAACCCTAACCTAGTTGAAGATGTTCAAAGATGTTTATACTTAACTACTTGAGAACACAAATGGTTCAATGATGATCTAATCTAATCCATGATGGAAACATAAGTCATTAAAGGACTATGTGACTAATGGTTTGACCCATGATGATGATCAATGGGTAATTTACTAAAATACCCTTGAAAGGTTCAATTGAGTGAAACCTTGTTTTAATCAAACCCTAATCACCTGAAAGTGATGTGTTGACTTATGTTAATCAATAAGGACTTAACCCAACCTGATCTAGAGTGGTGTTATCACCATCTACCAATATGAGGAGAGAGAAAGTATCATAAGAGAGAGAAAGTATCCTTTTATGGTGGAAAATCAAGTAAAGTACCTTCAATACACATGAATGTGCATAATTAGGGTATGATCCACCTATGTGAGATCATGAAAACCCTAATTATGATAGATGATGCATCTTAACCTAATCTGAGAGCATCATTGATGATGTTCCTCATACATGATGATGTTATGAGTTCATTTTACCATAATGTGAATAATAAACCCTAATTCTAGGGTGATGGCATGTAATGTGAATAGTAAACCCTAATTGATGAGAATCAGGGAACTTAGCTCTTATGGCAAGAGTGGAAAGTGTAATTCTTGATTTGAATTGCTTTTATCAGTTGAATTAACCTTGCAGGTTCGGATATAAAGATGATCATATCCAGGTATGGATGATGATGCTATATTCATTGAAAGCATGTTGTTAGCTTTATGAATAGTAAAATATCTTGATGCCTTGTCAATGGCAACCTATGAATTAAATGGGCTGTGAGAGCCATAAATACCATCAAGGTCATGCTTTAGAGATGACTTGTGATGAATGTATTGAGAAATGACGATTAATGAGAGTTAGGCTTGTTACATTTAGTATTCTCCTTTCATAGTTGTTATGCTAATGTTATTGTTTGAAGAACAATGTATGATGTTAAAAGAATACTGAATGTACCTAACTAATCAAGTGTAATGTAGAGCCCTGATCATAGATCCATCATTGTCAGAGATCAAATGATGGTGAAACAAGTTTTCCTAAGGGAACTCCTGGATCACATACTTTTGAGTATGTGGGGGTATATGGATGTGTAGAACCTTACATCCTAGTGTAGGTGTTTGATGTAGATGTGTAATCCTTCAATCCTTCACTACAATCCCATACCGTATCAGTGGATGGTAAACATGAAACCTCCTGATGATGAAGAAAGCACAAATATCCGTATCAGTGGAAGATAAACATGAAATCTCCTGATGACGAAGAGAGTACAGAACGCCACTGTAACTCTAAAATAGCGAAGGACCAGATTACCCTGGTAAGCTATTATAGTAGAGACACGAGATGTCCTACAAGTAATCCTCTTACTGACTGAGGAAGGTGAAGGTCATGAGAATCCGGCTCTTTCGATGACCTAGTATGATACCGAGGCACTTAGCAGTGATTGGTTGGAGTATGAGTGGTAAACCTCATCTCCATAGGGCATAAAAGTAATGTTTGAAAAACATAATCCACATCGTAGTATACCTGTTAGAGATAACTACGAGTTGATTGATTGATGTTACACTGTATAGTGCAAATGTCTTCATGTTTCATAACTGTTGAACTCATGCTTACTATTAAATCTGATATTGAATACTTTGAAGCTCTTACTGCTTAAGTTATATTTTGAGGTGCTATAATAAAGCTTCTGGCGGAGAGTTATAACTCTCGCTGGGACAATTATGTAAAATTGTCTCACCCCGTAGACTTCAACTTTTTTAGGTGGACGTCGAGGACAGAGGAACAGGTCTATAGGTGACCAGTCCAAGCAGCACCAGCACCAGGAGCAGCAGTAAAATCTCAGGTGGAGATTTAGCCTGCCATGTGGTGTAGTTAGAGTCAGTCCTATGTGTCCTCTGTACTCTCAGGTCTTGGAGTCTTTTGGTCTGAGATTTTGGTTATGAGTTCTTGAGATTTTGTATCATGTTGTATATAATTACTCAAGAAGTAATTATCTGAGATGTAAATAGTTTATCTCCTTTTATGAAGGAAATTTTATGGTTTCAATGCTTTATCTCAAAAAGTTTTAATTTCCGCTGATTTTTGGTATTCCGCTGCTAATCGAATCGCTTCCGCTAAGTTTATATCGTGGTTTGGAGATCAGAGCCCACAATTAGTGGTATCAGAGCTCTAGGTTCGCTGAGTCTACAGAGGCATAGGACTTAGGATGTCGAATCTATCCTTAGTATCTCTTCCTTATATAATAGAATCTTCTGCTCCTCAGGAGAAGAAGATACATAAGGATGGCAGAGCCACATGATGAGTACGTGGCAGAGAGTAGTGCTAGTGCACCTCGAGGCGGTGCAAGGGTTCCAGAAATAGAACAGCCTGCACCTGAACCACCCCAGTTTGACCCAGCTGATATGGGTAACCCAGCAGTTCAGACGATGTTTGGGCAGTTTATGACTGCAATGACACACATAACCCACAGGATGCCCATGCCTGCACCTAGGGCACCTGCCCAGCCTGAAGGACAAGGTATCGGTAAGACGTTCGAGCGACTTCGTCGTGTCGGAGCTACCGAGTACTTTGGGACTACCGACCCCGCAGATGCTGATCTGTGGTTAACAGAGTTGGAGAAGGCTTTCAGGATTCTTAATATCCCGGAAGCTGAGATGGTTAGACATGCTGTCTATCTTCTCAAAGGCAATGCTGGTCACTGGTGGAACATGGAAGAGCAGAAGAGACCTGGGATATAGTTCTCGTGGGAAGAGTTTCGTCGGGAATTTATCAATAGATATTTTCCAAAGACCTTCCTAGATGAGAAGATCTCTCAGTTTGAGAGATTGAGGCAGGGCATGATGAACATTAGCGAGTATGAAGCTAAGTTCATGGAGTTGATGCGGTTCTGTCCGCACATGGCTGCCACAGAAGAGGAAAGAATCAGGAGATTCAAGAAGGGTTTGAATGCTGATATATCAACCCCTGTGTCTGCCTTAGAAAACCGAGAGAGATTCTCTACCTTCGTTGAGTCAGTCCGAAGGATAGAGAGATTTGTGGTCGAGAAGAGGCAAACCCAGAAAAGATATCCACAGTTCCAGGGTTCTTCATCTAGGGATTCCAAGAAACCTAGATTCTCTGCACCTAACCCTCCACCACCCAGATCAAGTTCCCAAACTCAGTGGTCACCAAGTAGAGGCAGGGGACGAAGACTACCTCAACAAGAGACTCGTAGTTCAGCATCGATGTCAGTTACTGGACCACCAAGACCACAACAACTGGAGAGAAGCTGCTACAACTGTGGTAAGGTGGGACACTTGATGAAGGACTGCCGATCTAAACCTGTCAGTATGACACAAACTCAGAGACAGAGTCAACAAGGATCACAGAGAAGACAATCTCAAGGAGCAGCTCGAGGACGCGGGCAAGCGTCTCAAGCTGGATCATCAGCACCACCTCAACACCAGGCGACAACGAGGTTCTATGCGATGAACCCACCAGATGCAGTGGTCAATCCACGGGTAGTGGCAGGTCAGATGGAACTTTTATATTCTGATATGTCTACATCCTGTGTTGTATCTGTTCTGATTGATCCGGGTGCTACGCACTCTTTTATCACTCGGAGAGTGATTCATAACTGCAATATGACGGTTAGTCATAGGGCAGATAGCTTGTTTTTGGAGACTCCATTGAGTGGGTCTGCCGTTTTGTAGGAGGTATGTTCTCCTTGCATTCTCTTCTTTTCTGATCATCGCATTCAAGTGGACCTTATTTTTGACTCAAGGTCAATTAGGTCAATGTTGACTCACGTCTAAATTGACTAAACCCGTGTTTTGATGATGACTAACCATTCCACATATTGGTGTCTAATGTCTCTACTTGAGTAATTTCAGATTAGGTATAGACACACTCCAATTGCCCTAACTTGTGCATCTCAAATTGGAGAAAAGACAAGTCAAAGTCATACAAGTGCACATTTTTGTAATATGATGTATATCCATTAGAATCATGTTGTAAATCACTTATAATGATTGTATGACTTGTAATTAAGCTTAGAAAAATATCAGGAACACTTAAATCGAATTTTAGAGCACTTTTAATGCAACTTTGAAAATCAATTACAGGCACTGGTTCGGTCGAGTTTCCCACCCTGAAACTCGACCGATCAACCTTGGTCGATTTTCTGAAGATTGCATCGGTCGAGTTGTGCACTCACATAACTCGACCGATTGGGTAGTAGGCCAGTTCCAGTTGGAATGGTCGGTCGAGTTTCCTCAGAACAAACTCGACCGATCATTTCAATATCGGGCTGCCTGCTATTTGATCGGTCGAGTTACACATATAGAAACTCGACCGAATGCATTGTACGGAAAAGTGCAGAAAAGTGTTTCTAGCCATTGTGGAGTTGCAACAAGTGAAAATAGATCCGTTGCAAGCCACAAAATGGCTAGTTTTCATTCATAAGTGTTCCCAAAGGCTAAGAAGCATCCCCAGCTATAAATAGGACCCCTTGGGCTTCATTCCAAGGTTGAGCATTCATTGCAAACTCTTTATGAGGTTCCTATTCTATAGTTGAGTGCTTCCTACATCCTCCTCTCTCTCTCTAAGCTTAATCACTTGCTACATCCATTAGAGTGAGTAGGAGATTTGTAAGAGAGCTAGTCTTATTTGTATATCTTGTGAGGCTCTCACTTCCACCACCTCCCCATCTCTCATTTCCTATCTTGAAGATGAAGGTTCTCTCTCTTGTCCAAGAGAGGTGAAGAAGAACAAGGGAAGGAGTCCCTTGGTGAAGATTAAGGCTAAAGACTTGGAGCTAGAGTGGGTAAGCCCTTGGAGAAGGCAGAAGACTCAAGCTCAAGTGGGTAAGACCTTGGTGGAAAGCTTCTCCGAGTGAAGGTGAAGTCAAAGGTGGAAGATCCAAGAAGAGTGGGTAATTCCTACAAGGCCGAAGACTTGTGCAAGAGTGGGTAAGTCCTTGGAGAAGGCCGAAGACTCTTGCAAAGTGGGTAAGTCCTTGGTAAGGTTGAAGACTCTTTGTATTGGATTGGTAAGTCCTTTGTTGGTCTTGTATTGTAAGTCTTATAACTGAATATAAGAGTGCAATTGGTTGAAGTCCTAGAGGTTGACCTCTCTAGGCAAGTGGACTGACACACTTCTAGTTTGAATTGTGGAACCACTCTAAATAGCTTGTCTAATTTGATGCATGTTCAATCTCTCTTATCCTTGCTATGCATAATTTAGGTGCACTCAAATTACCTATTCAGCAACCTTATCTTGTCATATAATTTGAAGGTTTAATGAGTTTTGTTTAAGTGCTTTTAGCTCTATTCACCCCCTCTCCCTCTAGAGCATCTAATCACCCATCTAGGATCCAACAAGTGGTATCAGAGCAGGTCTTCTCCAAGCATACTTCAACAAGTAGGAGAAGATGGGTGACTACCTAGGAGGGAGACTCTCGACCAGCCTTCCAATCTTTGATGGGAGCAACTTCCTCTATTGGAGGAGAAGACTTCAATTCTTCATCCAAGGATCAAGTCTCGAGATGTGGCAAATGGTGAACAACCCATACATTCTACCAAAGACAAACATTGAAGAATGGGATGAAGCCACCTTGATGAAAGCAACCTTAAATGCAATATCCATGCACATCCTTTATGCCTCCATGACCCCCACCGAGTTCAACCGGATTTCCTCTTGTGAGACGGCCTATGAGGTATGGAGAAAGCTTTGCATCACTTATGAAGGGACAAATCAAGTGAAGGAAAGCAAAGTCTACATGCTCAAAGGGTTGCTTGAGAACTTCAAGATGGGAAAGGTGGAGAGCATAGCCAACATGTACTCAAGGATCAACACCATCTTAAATGGTCTTGCTGTTCTAGGACATCCTATGTCTAGTGGAGAGATCAACTCAAAGATCCTTAGAACTCTCCCCAAGAGATGGGAATCCAAGGTGACTTCCATTAAAGAAGCAAGGTCGCTTAGGGATATTCCTATTGAAGAGCTCATTGGAAATCTACAAGCACATGAAGCCACGCTTGACAAGAGGGAGGAAGTAGAAAGACAAGAGAAGAAAGAGCTAAAGAGAATGAAGAAGGCTGAAATAAAGGCTCAAATTGAAGCTATCATTGAAAAAGTCTCTCCATCCTCTCAAGCTAAAGAAGATGCCATGTACTCCAAGGGTAGACTCTACAAAGGCAAGTCCTCCTCCATCCGGTGCTTCACATGTGGTAAGAAGGGTCACTACAAGGAAGATTGCCCACAAGGCAAAAAGACCCATCTTCACAAGGAGAAATGGCACTCAAGCTCAAGTGGCTCCTCCAACTCAAGCTCAAGTGAAGATTCATGTGAAGGATCAAGCTCAAGCTCTAGTGATGAAGGAGAATGTCATTTTGCTCTTGTAGCATCAACAAGTGAAGACTCAAATGAGGTAAATCTAGACTCTTTAGATAAAGAATCCTTGATTGATCTCATTCATGATATTTGTGCATCTCTTAAGTCTTCTCAAAAGAAAAAGAAAAAGCTTGCTAAAATTGTTGATAATTTGTATGTAGAATTAAATGATCTTGAACATGCAAATTCTTGCTTTCTTAATGATAAAAATGATTGTCTTAGCCAAGTAGACTCTATTAAACTTGAAAATTCTAGTTTACTTGATAAGATTAAATTTCTAGAAGCTCAACCTCTCATGCCTAATTCTAATGAAGAACATACTTTAATTGTTGATTCTCTCATGCATGACATTGATGTTCGTAAATCTGAAAACAAAAACAAAGATTTTGTTTTGCATGAATTAGAACTAGAAAATGCCTCCTTGCTTGCTAAAATCAATGGGCATGAATCTTGTTCTAGTTCTACTAATAGAGAGAATGATGTTGTTGCTCTTCATATTGATAGAGATTCTTATTTAACTAAAACTCTTTGCTTAGAAAATGATCTTCTACATGCTAGAGATAACATTAATCAATTGTCTTCTACTATTGCTTCTCTTAAGCATGATAATGATAGTTTAAGATCTTCTTTGCAAAGATTCTTAGTTGGTAAAAAGAATCTTAATCAAATCCTAGACCATACTACTAAACAAATTGGTAGACATGGTTTAGGGTATGATAGTAGTCAAGGGAACAACAAAGATAAAGGACCTCCAATATTCCATGGAGAATCCTCTAGTTCCAAGACTATGGGCACATGCAACTATTGCAATGAATTAGGTCATTATTCTAATTGTTGTCCTTTTAGGAAAGCACCCAAGAGCAATAGGATTTGGGTTGCTAAACTAACTCCTCCGGACCCAAAAACATGATTGGGGACCATTTCATCTTTCTTCTTGTAGGTACTTGAAAATGGATTGACTTGAGCTATTGAATTGTAAATTGACTTCTCAATCCACATAAAAGAAGAAAGGTGAGATGTGCAGAGGGTGACAACAAGTGGAAAAGCAATGGTAAGCACAAAGGTAATGGTTTTATTGCTTATAACCTATCCTAACTTGTTTTTGTCAAGTTAGTGTGTACTATACATATGGTTTTTGAGTTAAAAGTGGTATTTTTGTGTTTCTCTTCACACTCTTGCTCAAAAACTATTTCTAATGCTTCTATAGTGCATTACTAACTTGCTTAGACATGTCTGGATATGGTTTGTATTTTAAGCATGCCTTTAAATATATGAATTATATGTGCTTCTTGACAGATGAACTGTCGGTCAAGTTTGCCCTATTGAAACTCGACCGATAGGCACCAATGGGTGTTGCCAGCAGTTGTCATCGGTCGAGTTGCCAATGCACAGAATTCGACCGATTACACTATGCACAGAATATAAATTTGGCTTATTGAGTGAGAATTTCCCTCTCAACTAGATTTTCTCAACCAATAGCCTTATTCTTTGGCACTCTCATTTGGTACCTTTATTTATGCATATTGCCATGTTTTAAAATTGCATATCTTGCATACAACTCTATCTCTCTAATTGCTCTAAATTGGTATATCTATATCTTGCAATTACTTACTTTGAGTTGTTTTGCAGGTTTTGATGATGATCTCTTTGGATCTCTTGGTTGTGTCTAAAATCGCTTCCGTTGTGCTCTAACTTGCTACATCTATCTAGGTGTATATATTGTGTTGATACAACCTTGAGGTTCATAGGGGTAATCATCTTATGGTAAGGATGCATATCTAGTGAGTTATATCCTTTCATGCTTCTAAACTTGCATATCTCCTTGTTTGGATATATCTCTTCATCTAATCATAGCTTGCTCTATCTTGTGTATCTTTTGGCATATCTTGCTATGATCTAGATCCTACTAGTAGTCCTAACTTATGATATCATCTACTAGTAGTTCATATACATGTAGTTCTAACCCTGTTTATAATTGGAATATTTGCTCATCTATATGCTATGCTTGTATCTTGTCTCATATATGATCAAGCCTGTTCCTTGAATTGCATATCTACTATCTTGAGTTGCTTGCATAACATTGTGATGCAGGGCACATAGAGCTACATTATATGTAGAAATTGGAGTATTTTTGGATTTTATGCAGGTTTTGCTCCAATTTCAGTTTTTGCTGCAAGTATAGTGTTTTTTATGCAGAAACACCCTTCTGAGCAAGACTCATGGCTTTGCCATTAGCTCCGATGGTTTTTGGTCAAATTCCATCATCTTGAGGGTCAAAATTGTGATTTATTGTTTTTCTACAGCACTTTATCTTGCATTTTTGGGATGTTCAAGTATATGCTTTAACTTGCTTTTCTTTCTATGCTTGGACAAGCCCCTATATGCGCTCTTCTACTCTCCTTATATATTTGTGCTATCTCCTTTCTCTTTAACAAGTGATGCTTCTTTTTTCTTCATAACCCCCACCTTTTTGAAATGACAAAGGGGGAGAAAGGTAATGCCTTCTTTTAAAAAGAGGAAGAAGGCATGTCTTACATGAAGAAGAGAAGTATGTTCATGTAAAGGGAGAAGGTAAAGGGGAGAAGACATATATGTGTAGAACATATATGAGTAGAAGACATGGTATTCTATAAATGTTATGAAAGCTAACCATGCAGGAGAAATAGCATCAATTGAGGGGGAGTATGAGAACTCCACTAGCATCAATTGAGGGGGAGCATATGAACTCAATTCCATTGAAACCCCTAGGTTTCTCCAAAGGTATGAATTTACTTAAATGATTTCAATACATTTATGGAATGGTTTGTCATCTTCAAAAAGGGGGAGAATGTTGACTCAAGGTCAATTAGGTCAATGTTGACTCACGTCTAAATTGACTAAACCCGTGTTTTGATGATGACTAACCATTCCACATATTGGTGTCTAATATCTCTACTTGAGTAATTTCAGATTAGGTATAGACACACTCCAATTGCCCAAACTTGTGCATCTCAAATTGGAGAAAAGACAAGTCAAAGTCATACAAGTGCACATTTTTGTAATATGATGTATATCCATTAGAATCATGTTGTAAATCACTTATAATGATTGTATGACTTGTAATTAAGCTTAGAAAAATATCAAGAACACTTAGATCGAATTTTAGAGCACTTTTAATGCAACTTTGAAAATCAATTACAGGCACTTGTTCGGTCGAGTTTCCCACCCTGAAACTCGACCGATCAACCTTGGTCGATTTTCTGAAGATTGCATCGGTCGAGTTGTGCACTCACATAACTCGACCGATTTGGTAGTAGGCCAGTTCCAGTTGGAATGGTCGGTCGAGTTTCCTCAGAACAAACTCGACCGATCATTTCAATATCGGGCTGCCTGCTACTTGATCGGTCGAGTTACACATATAGAAACTCGACTGAATGCACTGTACGGAAAAGTGCAGAAAAGTGTTTCTAGCCATTGTGGAGTTGCAACAAGTGAAAATAGATCCGTTGCAAGCCACAAAACGGCTAGTTTTCGTTCATAAGTGTTCCCAAAGGCTAAGAGGCATCCCCAGCTATAAATAGGACCCCTTGGGCTTCATTCCAAGGTTGAGCATTCATTGCAAACTCTTTATGAGGTTCCTATTCTATAGTTGAGTGCTTCCTACAGCCTCCTCTCTCTCTCTAAGCTTAATCACTTGCTACATCCATTAGAGTGAGTAGGAGATTTGTAAGAGAGCTAGTCTTATTTGTATATCTTGTGAGGCTCTCACTTCCACCACCTCCCCATCTCTCATTTCCTATCTTGAAGATGAAGGTTCTCTCTCTTGTCCAAGAGAGGTGAAGAAGAACAAGGGAAGGAGTCCCTTGGTGAAGATCAAGGCTAACGACTTGGAGCTAGAGTGGGTAAGCCCTTGGAGAAGGCAGAAGACTCAAGCTCAAGTGGGTAAGACCTTGGTGGAAAGCTTCTCCGAGTGAAGGTGAAGTCAAAGGTGGAAGATCCAAGAAGAGTGGGTAATTCCTACAAGGCCGAAGACTTGTGCAAGAGTGGGTAAGTCCTTGGAGAAGGCCGAAGACTCTTGCAAAGTGGGTAAGTCCTTGGTAAGGTTGAAGACTCTTTGTATTGGATTGGTAAGTCCTTTGTTGGTCTTGTATTGTAAGTCTTATAATTGAATATAAGAGTGTAATTGGTTGAAGTCCTAGAGGTTGACCTCTCTAGGCAAGTGGACTGACACACTTCTAGTTTGAAGTGTGGAACCACTCTAAATAGCTTGTCTAATTTGATGCATGTTCAATCTCTCTTATCCTTGCTATGCATGATTTAGTTGCACTCAAATTACCTATTTAGAAACCTTATCTTGTCATATAATTTGAAGGTTTAATGAGTTTTGTTTAAGTGCTTTCAGCTCTATTCACCCCCTCTAGAGCATCTCATCACCCATCTAGGATCCAAAACTTATACCACTTGATATGCAAGAATTTGATATAATCCTCGGGATGGATACCTTAGAAAGGTATAGAGTTGTCTTGGATTGTGAATCCAATTTGGCTGTGTTTGCTGATGAAGGCAACACATGGATCTTTCAAGGTGAAAGAAAGATTCTGCCCACCTGTCTTGTATCGGCTATGGTTGCTGATAAGCTGTTGATGTAAGGATGTTATGCATTCTTGGCCCATGTGGTAGATGTTACCAAGGAAAGTTCCAATCCTGCTGAAGTTCCCATAGTCAGGGAATTCGAGGATGTGTTTCCTGAAGAACTTCCTGGTATACCACCACCTCGGGAGATTGATTTTGGGATCAATTTGGTCCCAGATACGAAACCCATAGCCTAGATACCGTATAGGATGGCGCCTGCCAAGATGGCATAACTCAAGAAACAGCTTCAAGAGTTATTTGAGAAGGGTTTTATCCGACCGAGCACTTCACCTTGGGGTGCTCCGGTCTTGTTTGTTAAAAAGAAAGATGGGTCAATGCGGTTGTGCATTGACTACAGACAACTCAATAAAGTAACAATAAAGAATAAGTACCCTCTGCCGAGGATTGATGATCTCTTTGACCAGTTGCGTGGTGCAACAGTCTTCTCAAAGATATACTTGAGGTCTGGATATCATCAACTCCGAATTAAGGATAGTGACATATCCAAGTCTGCTTTTAGGACAAGATATGGTCACTATGAGTTCAGGGTTATGTCATTTGGACTAACAAATGCACCAGCTGCATTTATGGAACTCATGAATAGAGTTTTTTTACCCTTCCTTGATCAGTGTGTTGTCGTCTTCATAGATGACATTCTGATCTATAGTAAGGATGCTCAACAGCATGAGAAGCATCTTCACCAAGCTTTGACCTTGCTAAGAGAACATAAGCTGTATGCTAAGTTTAGCAAGTGTGAGTTCTGGCTGCCGGAGGTATCTTTTCTTGGACATGTGATATCTGCCTCGGGAATTCGTGTTGACCCTACAAAGGTAGAATCTGTTCTACAATGGGAACAACTGAAGACACTGACGGAGATTCGAAGCTTCTTGGGGTTAGCTGGTTACTATCGAAGGTTTATTAAAAACTTTAGCTCTATAGCCTTACCTTTGACCAAGTTAACCCGGAAAGATGCTCCTTTTTCTTGGAGTGATAAGTGTCAACAGTCCTTTCAGTTGTTGAAGGAGAGGTTGACAAGTGCACCTGTGCTTGTGCTACCTGAGCAAGGAAAAGGATATGTAGTCTTCTGTGATGCCTCCAAGAATGGACTTGGATGTGTGTTGATGCAGGATAAACAAGTGATTTCTTTTGCTTCCCGACAACTTAAGAAGCACGAGGAGAATTATCCAACACACGATCTAGAGTTAGCTGCCGTGGTTCATGCATTGAAAATCTGGAGGCATTATCTCTATGGAGAGACATTCCAGATTTTCATAGACCACAAGAACCTTAAGTATATCTTCTCTCAACATGAGCTTAACATGAGGCAACGTCGCTGGATGGAGTTAATCAAGGACTATGATTGTACAATTGATTACCATCCAGGGAAGGCCAATGTTGTTGCAGATGCCTTGAGTAGGAAATCAGCAACATCAACCATGGATAGAGCACAACTAAACTCTTTAGTATGCTCTAAGAGAGATATGCTTATCTCTTTAAGGCAAGACAATGTACAGTTGAAGGTGTCATTGTTAGCCGGGTTGATGGCTGAGATGCATATTAAACCTACCCTAAGAGAGCAGATTAAGGAGGCACAACATGTTGATGTTGTAGTTCAGAATATTAGATCAGAGTATGGAAATGAGAAGCGAGATAGTTTCCATGATTCAGATGATCATGTAGCATGTTATCATGGGAGGATGATAGTGCCGGAGGTGGATAACTTGAGGAAGTTAGTCCTGGAAGAAGCTCATTCTTCAATGTATGCTATGCATCCAGGGAGCACCAAGATGTATCGTAATTTGAAAGAACTGTATTGGTGGCCTGAAATGAAGAAGGATGTTGCAGAGTTTGTTCTGAGGTGTCCTGTGTGTCAGCAAGTTAAAGCTGAACACCAGAAGCCTGTAGGAACAATGCAACCTTTACCCATACCACAGTGGAAGTGGGACCATGTGACCATGGATTTTGTTGTTGGCCTACCCAGGACAAGCAAAGGACATGATTCCATTTGGGTAGTTGTAGAATGGTTGACTAAGACAGCACATTTCTTACCTGTCAAAACAACCTATTCTGCTGAAAGGTTATCACAGTTGTATGTTCAAGAGATAGTGCATTTGCACGGAGTTCCTGTCACTATAGTTTCTGACAGAGGTCCCCAGTTTACAAGTCACTTTTGGGAGCAGTTACACAGAGCCTTAGGCACCAAGCTAAGGTTTAGTACGACCTTTCATCCACAGACTGATGGACAGTCGGAAAGGACCATACAAACCTTGGAAGACCTATTGAGAGCATGTGTTCTTCAGTTTACCGGAAGTTGGGATCTACACCTAAGCTTGATAGAGTTTGCCTACAACAATAGCTATCAACATAGTATTGATATGGCACCTTATGAAGCTTTATATGGTAGATGTTGTAGATCACCCTTGTGTTGGTTTGAGACTGGTGAGCATCAGTTGTTAGGACCTGATCTTGTGCAGCAAACTATAGAAAAGATTAAGGTAATACATCAACAGATTAAGACTGCACAAGATAGGCAGAAATCTTATGCTGACAAGCGTCGTAGACCCTTAGAGTTCGAGGTTGGAGACAAAGTGTATCTCAAGGTCTCGCCTTGGAAAGGAGTCCTTCGTTTTGGAAAGAAAGGGAAGTTATCTCCTAGATTTATGGGGCCTTATCCAATCATTGAACGGATTGGAAAAGTAGCCTATAAACTAGAGCTGCCACCAAAGTTACAGAGGTTACATCCTGTGTTTCACATTTCTATGCTAAAGAAATGTCACCCAGACACTGAGTCAGTTCTACAACCTATGGAGGTAGAATTGAATGATGATATATCTTATGAGGAGGGACCAGTGTCAATCCTTGATAACAGAATTAAAAAGTTAAAGAAGAAAGATATAAGCCTTGTGAAAGTCCTCTGGAACCACCGTGGTGTTGAAGAAGCCACTTGGGAACTAGAGGATGAGATGAGAAGGAAATACACTGCCCTTTTCTCTTAATACGTTTTATCGATTTCGGGGACGAAATCCTTGTAAGGGGTGGATAATTTGTAACATCCCTGACCTGGGTTATGAACTAACCCTAGGTGTTTTGCCTAAATATGTAATTAAATCCTTGTGATTAACTTTGGGCATGTAATTAAGTTCCTCAGAAACATATATTTCAATTTTTCTCCTTTATATATATATAAAGTTGTAGCATTATTTTGTAATGCAGAGACCTATGTGCAAATTACCCAGTTAAGGGATTAACTTGCAAATTGCACATGTTGAGATGTTTCTCTGATGTTGAGACATCATGAGGATGTTTATGATGAAGTTTGAGGGATTTCCCAAGCTTGAGCACCAAGGTGCAGCTGTGGAAGCAACCCCTGTACTTGAAAACCCTAAATTGGTGTAAAGTGCAATATACCCAATTTGAGGGGTGCAACTTGTAAAATTCATCATCTAAAATATCTTTTATGACTCTTGGCATCATTTAGAAGAGAAATGATGAAAAGGTCACTTCATTTGAATAATCATATAATAAAGAACACCTTTGTGATTGAATAATCAAGGTGTACGTATAATAGCCCTTTTATGTGTATGCTTTAGTGATGGGTTGATCCTCTTTGCCTTCAATTCTTGACCTTAGAAGGAGTTTGTCCTTAGAAATAAGATGTGGGGACGTGCAAAGAAGAAAGGAAGGACTTAGATGAGAAATGAGGAAAGCATATGTTCTTATGTTGAAATTTCACCTAAGTATATATACTACCTTCCCCACTTAGCAAGGGAACGATCCTCTCTTTTCATTTCTTTTCCCCTTGCTCAAAACTGACTAAGGCTAAGATCTGGATCAGAGAAGGACGACCAAGGGTCCTAGGTAAGTTTGGATCATCCCTTTTGCTTGAATTCATGGAGGAAACTCGTTTTCAAGGTTGAATTCATGGCTAGCTCACCTAGCTTTATCTTTCTAGCCATTCCTTTTCAACTTTCCTTGGAGAATACACCTTGGCCGACCTATGGAGCTCAAAGACGCCATTAAAGGCTTCGATCTTGAAAGTTTGGAGCTCAAGGAACAATCTTTAGGAGGGTTTTATAACTCAAAACCTTATGCTTTGATTATACATCTCTCTCTTTGCATTTAGTCGCTATTTCTTCTTCTTCCCTATCTTCCCTTGCATCCTTGCAAGAAAATCCATGACGAACTACTACTGTTCTCGAGCTAGAAGATGAGGGTGTTATTTCCTATGCTTATCCACGAATTTCTACTTTATGAAACGACCTTGAACCTTTGGCCAAACGGGTTCATACTCGTTTAGAGGCCAAACGGGTTCACCAAGGTCGGTTTGCCCAAACGGGTTCCAACCCATTTGAGGGCGTTGACCAAGCAACGACCGTTTGGGGTTCCTGTTCATAATTATGTAGGTTAATCACCCACCAAGTTTGAGGGATTAACTCCAAAGGAGTCGTGAAATATAGGCTAACCAATTAGCCAATCTAATTGAATTAAGTCCTGATTTTCAACCTGTTTAATTGGACCTTTTTGGGAAAACGGGTTCCAACCCGTTTCAAGGAGTTGACCAAGAATTGACCGTTTGGGATTACTGTTCCTAATGACATTGGTTAATGACTCACCAAAATTTATGGATTAATTTCAAACGAGTCATGAGTTGAAGGCCAATCAACTAAGCAATCGATTTGAATTAAGTACTGATTTACCAAATTGAATAACTTGAACTTTTGCCCAAACGGGTCCCAACCCGTTTGAGGGCGTTTACCAAGCATTGACCGTTTGGGATTCCTGTTCATAATATATTGAATTTCATTTCTACCAAGAATCATCATCTAATTCCTAACCAATTAAGAGTTGAAGGTACTTTAATACCCTAACCCTAATCGGGTCAAAATTACCGATTTAAAGAATAGATTGTGTTGAGTTTTGGGTTGAAGGACCCAAACGGGTTCCAAACCGTTTGGGGGTCCTCCCAAACGATCCCACACTCGTTTAGCGACACTCCATGATCGTTTGGAGGTCTAAGGTTAAAGGAATTTGATGAATGGAGGGCCCAATCACAAGATATTGATAATTGATGAAAAGTGCTGATTTGTAATATAATTAGGGTTCAACCCTTATCAAATCAACTTAGTTTTTGGTCAAACTTTGGCCAAACGGTCTCAAGACCGTTTGGAGTTCATACAAATGATCTCAAGACCGTTTGGGCCAAGTTTGGGCCCAATTGGAGTTCAATTGATAGGTTCAACCTTGTTTTGAGTCACATTGTTGATAATTGATAAGTGATCGATTGGAAACCCTAATTGGATTAGATTTAACCCTAATTGGCTTGCAATTGAAGATCAAATTGGTGACCAATTGATTGAGGCTCATCCTATTTGACTCAAATTGTAAGTGGTTAATATGGCTTGGGCCAATTGAATGTTTCAACATAAGAAACCCTAATCAAGTTGACCCTTTGAATCACCTTGGAGGTCCATGCGGTCTTGAGCTTTTGAACCCAAACGACCTCAGGGTCGCATGAGCCCAAACGAGTGCACACTCGTTTAGACCCAAACGAGTCTACACTCGTTTGAGTCCAAACGAGTCCACACTCGTTTAGACCCAAACGAGTCTACACTCGTTTGAGTCCAAACGAGTCCACATTCGTTTAAGGCCAAACGAGTCTACACTCGTTTGAGTCCAAACGAGTCCACACTCGTTTAAGGCCAAACGAGTCACACCCGTTTAAGGATCTTTTGTGTTGAAGGCTGAAGGTTAAACCCTAACCTAGTTGAAGATGTTCAAAGATGTTTATACTTAACTACTTGAGAACACGAATGGTTCAATGATGATCAAATCTAATCCATGATGGAAACATAAGTCATTAAAGGACTATGTGACTAATGGTTTGACCCATGATGATGATCAATGGGTAATTTACTAAAATACCCTTGAAAGGTTCAATTGAGTGAAACCTTGTTTTAATCAAACCCTAATCACATGAAAGTGATGTGTTGACTTGTGTTAATCAATAAGGACTTAACCCAACCTGATCTAGAGTGGTGTTATCACCATCTACCAGTATGAGGAGAGAGAAAGTATCATAAGAGAGAGAAAGTATCCTTTTATGGTGGAAAATCAAGTAAAGTACCTTCAATACACATGAATGTGCATAATTAGGGTATGATCCACCTATGTGAGATCATGAAAACCCTAATTATGATAGATGATGAATCTTAACCTAATCTGAGAGCATCATTGATGATGTTCCTCATACATGATGATGTTATGAGTTCATTTTACCATAATGTGAATAATAAACCCTAATTCTAGGGTGATGGCATGTAATGTGAATAATAAACCCTAATTCTAGGGTGATGGCATGTAATGTGAATAGTAAACCCTAATTGATGAGAATCAGGGAACTTAGCTCTTATGGCAAGAGTGGAAAGTATAATTCTTGATTTGAATTGCTTTTATCAGTTGAATTAACCTTGCAGGTTCTGATATAAAGATGATCATATCCAGGTATGGATGATGATGCTATATTCATTGAAAGCATGTTGTTAGCTTTATGAATAGTAAAATATCTTGATGCCTTGTCAATGGCAACCTATGAATTAAATGGGATGTGAGAGCCATAAATACCATCAAGGTTATGCTTTAGAGATGACTTGTGATGAATGTATTGAGAAATGACGATTAATGAGAGTTAGGCTTGTTACATTTAGTATTCTCCTTTCATAGCTGTTATGCTAATGTTATTGTTTGAAGAACAATGTATGATGTTAAAATAATACTGAATGTACCTAACTAATCAAGTGTAATGTAGAGCCCTGATCATAGATCCATCATTGTCAGAGATCAAATGATGGTGAAACAGGTTTTCCTAAGGGAACTCCTGGATCACATACTTTTGAGTATGTGGGGTATATGGATGTGTAGAACCTTACATCCTAGTGTAGGTGTTTGATGTAGATGTGTAATTCGTCAATCCTTCACTACAATCCCATACCGTATCAGTGGATGGTAAACATGAAACCTCCTGATGACAAAGAAAGCACAAATATCTGTATCAGTGGAAGATAAACATGAAATCTCCTGATGACGAAGAGAGTACAGAACGCCACTGTAACTCTAAAATAGCGAAGGACCAGATTACCCTGGTAAGCTATTATAGTAGAGACACGAGATGTCCTACAAATAATCCTCTTACTGACTGAGGAAGGTGAAGGTCATGAGAATCCGGCTCTTTCGATGACCTAGTATGATACCGAGGCACTTAGCAGTGATTGGTTGGAGTATGAGTGGTAAACCTCATCTCCATAGGGCATACAAGTAATGTTTGAAAAACATAATCCACAGCGTAGTATACCTGTTAGAGATAACTACGAGTTGATTGATTGATGTTACACTGTATAGTGCAAATGTCTTCATGTTTCATAACTGTTGAACTCATGCTTACTATTAAATCTGATATTGAATACTTTGAAGCTTTTACTGCTTCTGGAGGAGAGTTATAACTCTCGCTGGGACAATTATGTAAAATTGTCTCACCCCGTAGACTTCAACTTTTTTAGGTGGACGTCGAGGATGGAGGAACAGGTCTACAGGTGACTAGTCCAAGCAGCAGCAACACCAGGAGCAGCAGTAAAATCTCAGGTGGAGATTTAGCCTGCCATGTGGTGTAGTTAGAGTCAGTCCTATGTGTCCTCTGTACTCTCAGGTCTTGGATTCTTTTGGTCTGAGATTTTGGTTATGAGTTCTTGAGATTTTGTATCATGTTGTATATAATTACTCAAGAAGTAATTATCTGAGATGTAAATAGTTTATCTCCTTTTATGAAGGAAATTTTATGGTTTCAATGATTTATCTCAAAAAGTTTTAATTTCCGCTGATTTTTGGTATTCCGCTGCTAATCGAATCGCTTCCGCTAAGTTTATATCATGGTTTGGAGATCAGAGCCCACAATTAGTGGTATCAGAGCTCTAGGTTCGCTGAGTCTACAGAGGCATAGGACTTAGGATGTCGAGTCTATCCTTAGTATCTCTTCCTTATCTAATAGAATCTTCTGCTCCTCAGGAGAAGAAGATACATAAGGATGGCAGAGCCACATGATGAGTACGTGGCAGAGAGTAGTGCTAGTGCACCTCGAGGCGGTGCAAGGGTTCCAGAAATAGAACAGCCTGCACCTGAACCACCCCAGTTTGACCCAGCTGATATGGGTAATCCAGCAGTTCAGACAATGTTTGGGCAGTTTATGACTGCCATGACACACATAACCGACAGGATGCCCATGCCTGCACCTAGGGCACCTGCCCAGCCTGAAGAACAAGGTATCGGTAAGACGTTCAAGCGACTTCGTCGTGTCGGATCTACTGAGTACTTTGGGACTGCCGACCCCGCAGATGCTGATCTGTGGTTAACAGAGTTGGAGAAGGCTTTCAGGATTCTTAATATCCCGGAAGCTGAGAAGGTTAGACATGCTGTCTATCTTCTCAAAGGCAGTGCTGGTCACTGGTGGAACATGGAAGAGCAGAAGAGACCTGGGATAGAGTTCTCGTGGGAAGAGTTTCGTCGGGAATTTATCAATAGATATTTTCCAAAGACCTTCCTAGATGAGAAGATCTCTCAGTTTGAGAGATTGAGGCAGGCGCAGGGCATGATGAACATTAGCGAGTATGAAGCTAAGTTCATGGAGTTGCTGCGGTTCTGTCCGCACATGGCTGCCACAGAAGAGGAAAGAATCAGGAGATTCGAGAAGGGTTTGAATGCTGATATATCAACCCCTGTGTCTGCCTTAGAAAACCGAGAGAGATTCTCTACCTTCATTGAGTCAGTCCGAAGGATAGAGAGATCTGTGGTCGAGAAGAGGCAAACCCAGAAAAGATATCCACAGTTCCAGGGTTCTTCATCTAGGGATTCCAAGAAACCTAGATTCTCTGCACCTAACCCTCCACCACCCAGATCAAGTTCCCAAACTCAGTGGTCACCAAGTAGAGGCAGGGGATGAAGCCTACCTCAACAAGAGACTCGTAGTTCAGCATCGATGTCAGTTACTGGACCACCAAGACCACAACAACTGGAGAGAAGCTGCTACAACTGTGGTAAGGTGGGACACTTGATGAAGGACTGCCGATCTAAACCTGTCAGTATGACACAACCTCAGAGACAGAGTCAACAAGGATCACAGAGAAGACAATCTCAAGGAGCAGCTCGAGGACGCGGGCAAGCGTCTCAAGCTGGATCATCAGCACCACCTCAACACCAGGCGACAGCGAGGTTCTATGCGATGAACTCACCAGATGCAGTGGTCAATCCATGGGTAGTGGCAGGTCAGATGGAACTTTTATATTCTGATATGTCTACATCCTGTGTTGTATCTGCTCTGATTGATCCGGGTGCTACACACTCTTTTATCACTCAGAGAGTGATTCGTAACTGCAATATGACGGTTAGTCATAGGGTAGATAGCTTGTTTTTGGAGACTCCGTTGAGTGGGTCTGCCATTTTGTAGGAGGTATGTTCTCCTTGCATCCTCTTCTTTTCTGATCATCACATTCAAGTGGACCTTATACCACTTGATATGCAAGGATTTGATATAATCCTCGGGATGGATACCTTAGAAAGGTATAGAGTTGTCTTGGATTGTGAATCCAAGTTGGTTGTGTTTGCTGATGAAGGCAACACATGGATCTTTCAAGATGAAAGAAAGATTCTGCCCACCTGTCTTGTATCAGCTATGGTTGCTGATAAGCTGTTGAGGCAAGGATGTTATGCATTCTTGGCCCATGTGGTAGATGTTACCAAGGAAAGTTCCAATCCTACTGAAGTTCCCATAGTCAGGGAATTCGAGGATGTGTTTCCTGAAGAACTTCCTGGTATACCACCACCTCGGGAGATTGATTTTGAGATCAATTTGGTCCCAGATACAAAACCCATAGCCCAGACACCGCATAGGATGGAGCCTGCCGAGATGGCAGAACTCAAGAAACAGCTTCAAGAGTTATTTGAGAAGGGTTTTATCCGACCGAGCACTTCACCTTGGGGTGCTCCGGTCTTGTTTGTTAAAAAGAAAGATGGGTCAATGCGGTTGTGCATTGACTACAGACAACTCAATAAAGTAACAATAAAGAATAAGTACCCTCTGCCGAGGATTGATGATCTCTTTGACCAGTTGCATGGTGCAACAGTCTTCTCAAAGATATACTTGAGGTCTGGATATCATCAACTCCGAATTAAGGATAGTGACATATCCAAGTCTGCTTTTAGGACAAGATATGGTCACTATGAGTTCACGGTTATGTCGTTTGGACTAACCAATGCACCAGCTGCATTTATGGAACTCATGAATAGAGTTTTTCGACCCTTCCTTGATCAGTGTGTTGTCGTCTTCATAGATGACATTCTGATCTATAGTAAGGATGCTCAACAGCATGAGCAACATCTTCGCCAAGCTTTGACCTTGCTAAGAGAACATAAGCTGTATGCTAAGTTTAGCAAGTGTGAGTTCTGGCTGCCGGAGGTATCTTTTCTTGGACATGTGATATTTGCCTCGGGAATTCGTGTTGACCCTGCAAAGGTAGAATCTGTTCTACAATGGGAACAACCGAAGACACCGACGGAGATTCGAAGCTTCTTGGGGTTAGCTGGTTACTATCGAAGGTTTATTAAAAACTTTAGCTCTATAGCCTTACCTTTGACCAAGTTAACCCGGAAAGATGCTCCTTTTTCTTGGAGTGATAAGTGTCAACAGTCCTTTCAGTTGTTGAAGGAGAGGTTGACAAGTGCACCTGTGCTTGTGCTACCTGAGCAAGGAAAAGGATATGTAGTCTTCTGTGATGCCTCCAAGAATGGACTTGGATGTGTGTTGATGCAGGATAAACAAGTGATTTCTTTTGCTTCCCGACAACTTAAGAAGCACGAGGAGAATTATCCAACACACGATCTAGAGTTAGCTGCCGTGGTTCATGCATTGAAAATCTAGAGGCATTATCTCTACGGAGAGACATTCCAGATTTTCACAGACCACAAGAACCTTAAGTATATCTTCTCTCAGCATGAGCTTAACATGAGGCAACGTCGCTGGATGGAGTTAATCAAGGACTATGATTGTACAATTGATTACCATCCAGGGAAGGCCAATGTTGTTGCAGATGCCTTGAGTAGGAAATCAGCAACATCAACCATGGATAGAGCATAACTAAACTCTTTAGTATGCTCTAAGAGAGATATGTTTATCTCTTTAAGGCAAGACAATGTACAGTTAAAGGTGTCATTGTTAGCCGGGTTGATGGCTGAGATACATATTAAACCTACCCTAAGAGAGTAGATTAAGGAGGCACAACATGTTGATGTTGTAGTTCAGCAGATTAGATCAGAGTATGGAAATGAGAAGTGAGATAGTTTCCATGATTCAGATGATCATGTAGCATGTTATCATGGGAGGATGATAGTGCCGTAGGTGGATAACTTGAGGAAGTTAGTCCTGGAAGAAGCTCATTCTTCAATGTATGCTATGCATCCAGGGAGCACCAAGATGTATCGTAATTTGAAAGAAATGTATTGGTGGCCTGGAATGAAGAAGGATGTTGCAGAGTTTGTTCTGAGGTGTCCTGTGTGTCAGCAAGTTAAAGCTGAACACCAGAAGCCTGCAGGAACAATGCAACCTTTACCCATACCACAGTGGAAGTGGAACCATGTGACCATGGATTTTGTTGTTGGCCTACCCAGGACAAGCAAAGGACATGATTCCATTTGGGTAGTTGTAGATAGGTTGACTAAGACAGCACATTTCTTACCTATCAAAACAACCTATTCTGCTGAAAGGTTATCACAGTTGTATGTTCAAGAGATAGTGCGTTTGCACAGAGTTCCTGTCACTATAGTTTCTGACAGAGGTCCCCAGTTTACAAGTCGCTTTTGGGAGCAGTTACACAGAGCCTTAGGCACCAAGCTAAGGTTTAGTACGACCTTTCATCCATAGACTGATGGACAGTCGGAAAGGACCATACAAACCTTGGAAGACCTGTTGAGAGCATGTGTTCTTCAGTTTACCGGAAGTTGGGATCTACACCTAAGCTTGATAGAGTTTGCCTACAACAATAGCTATCAACATAGTATTGATATGGCACCTTATGAAGCTTTATATGGTAGACGTTGTAGATCACCCTTGTGTTGGTTTGAGACTGGTGAGCATCAGTTGTTAGGACCTGATCTTGTGCAGCAAACTACAGAAAAGATTAAGGTAATACAACAACAGATTAAGACTGCACAAGATAGGCAGAAATCTTATGCTGACAAGCGTCGTAGACCCTTAGAGTTCGAGGTTGTAGACAAAGTGTATCTCAAGGTCTCGCCTTGGAAAGGAGTCCTTCGTTTTGGAAAGAAAGGGAAGTTAGCTCCTAGATTTATGGGGCCTTATCCAATCATTGAACGGATTGGAAAAGTAGCCTATAAACTAGAGCTGCCACCAAAGTTACAGAGGTTACATCCTGTGTTTCACATTTCTATGCTAAAGAAATGTCACCCAGACACTGAGTCGGTTCTACAACCTATGGAGGTAGAATTGAATGATGATATATCTTATGAGGAAGGACCAGTGTCAATCCTTGATAACAGAATTAAAAAGTTAAAGAAGAAAGATATAATCCTTGTGAAAGTCCTCTGGAAAAAACGTGGTGTTGAAGAAGCCACTTGGGAACTAGAGGATGAGATGAGAAGGAAATACCCTGCCCTTTTCTCTTAATACGTTTTATCGATTTCGGGGACGAAATCCTTGTAAGGGGTGGATAATTTGTAACATCCCTGACCTGGGTTATGAACTAACCCTAGGTTTTTTGCCTAAATATGTAATTAAATCCTTTTGATTAACTTTGGGCATGTAATTAAGTTCCTCAGAAACATATATTTCAATTTTGCTCCTTTATATATATAAAGTTGTAGCATTGTTTTGTAATGCAGAGACCTATGTGCAAATTACCCAGTTAAGGGATTAACTTGCAAATTGCACATGTTGATATGTTCCATTGATGTTGAGACATCATGAGGATGTTTATGATGAAGTTTGAGGGATTTCCCAAGCTTGAGCACCAAGGTGCAGCTGTGGAAGCAACCCCTGTACTTGAAAACCCTAAATTGGTGTAAAGTGCAATTTACCCAATTTGAGGGGTGCAACTTGTAAAATACATCATCTAAAATATCTTTTATGACTCTTGGCATCATTTAGAAGAGAAATGATGAAAAGGTCACTTCATTTGAATAATAATATAATAAAGAACACCTTTGTGATTGAATAATCAAGGTGTACGTATAATAGCCCTTTTATGTGTATGCTTTAGTGATGGGTTGATCCTCTTTGCCTTCAATTCTTGACCTTAGAAGGAGTTTTTCCTTAGAAATAAGATGTGGGGACGTGCAAAGAAGAAAGCAAGGACTTAGATGAGAAATGAGGAAAGCATATGTTCTTATGTTGAAATTTCACCTAAGTATATATACTACCTTCCCCACTTAGCAAGGGAACGATCCTCTCTTTTCATTTCTTTTCCCCTTGCTCAAAACCGACTAAGGCTAAGCTCTGGACTAGAGAAGGACGACCAAGGGTCCTAGGTAAGTTTGGATCATCCATTTTGCTTGAATTCATGGAGGAAACTCGTTTTCAAGGTTGAATTCATGGCTAGCTCACCTAGCTTTATCTTTCTAGCCATTCCTTTTCAACTTTCCTTGGAGAATACACCTTGGCCGACCTATGGAGCTCAAATACGCCATTAAAGGCTTGGAGCTTGAAAGTTTGGAGCTCAAGGAACAATCTTTAGGCGGGTTTTATAACTCTAAACCTTATGCTTTGATTATACATCTCTCTCTTTGCATTTATTTGCTAGTTCTTCTTCTTCTTCCCTATCTTCCCTTGCATCCTTGCAAGCAAATCTTTGAGGAACTACTACTGTTCTTGAGCTAGAATGAGGGCATTATTTCTTATGCTTATCCACGAATTTCTACTTTATGAAACGACCTTGAACCTTTGGCCAAACGGGTTCATACTCGTTTAGAGGCCAAACGGGTTCACCAAGGTCGGTTTGCCCAAACAGGTTCCAACCCATTTGACGGCATTGACCAAGCAACTAACGTTTGGGGTTCCTGTTCATAATTATGTAGGTTAATCACCCACCACGTTTGAGGGATTAACTCCAAAGGAATCGTGAAATATAGGCTAACCAATTAGCAAATCTAATTGAATTAAGTCCTGATTTTCAACCTGTTTAATTGGACCTTTTTGGGCAAACGAGTTCCAACCCGTTTGAAGGAGTTGACCAAGCATTGACCGTTTGGGATTACTGTTCCTAATGACATTGGTTAATGACTCACCAAATTTGATGGATTAATTCCAAACGGGTCATGAGTTGAAGGCCAATCAACTAAGCAATCGATTTGAATTAAGTACTGATTTACCAAATTGAATAACTTGAACTATTGCCCAAACGGGTCCCAACCCGTTTGAGGGCGTTGACCAAGTGTTGAACGTTTGGGATTCCTGTTCATAATATATTGAGTTTCATTTCTACCAAGAATCATCATCTAATTCCTAACCAATTAAGAGTTGAAGGTACTTTAATATATGAGTAATATTAGTTTTTGAAACCATGTTGAAATGACATATCTCATTTATTAATCACTTTGTTAGTATTGGAAGTCATTTTTGACCAATCAATTCAACACGATCTTCACAATGAAAGACATTTTAACTGGAAAAAATAGGAAAATATTAAGAACAAAAATGATTTTGTCGTAGATATTTGATCTAACAGATCAAATCATGCACCCTTTTAAGTCCAATGCCAAGGGAAGTTGTTGGTCTAGGTGACATGACATGAGGCCATTGGTTAGCACTAGACCATCATAGAGAGCAGAGGGGGCAAAAGGGAGTGGGATGATTGATCCCCTTCTATTTGAGGTAGCCATCCCCATGAATGGTCTGTGATCATATGGATGATAGTCATCCTTCCCCCTCTTGTAGGTAGGTGCATGACTGGCGGTCAGTGACATCTATTGCGCAAGATACTCGCTAGTGCTGAGAGGAGGAAGGGCAATATGTGTTAGAGGACCCAACTAACTACCCTCCTGACTTCGGCTCGGAGCCGTAAAGAAGAGGTTGGCCTTGGTTGTGGTTAAGGTATCACGCAGGGCAAACACCCAAATGAATATGATGATAGTTTCATCATGGTTGGGTGAAGAAGATGGAGGAAGGAGTAACCACAAAGTACAAAAATGATCTGGAGTGGTGGGAAATGAAAGATGAATAAGAAAGAGAGATAAATGGGTTATTAGTTTGGTTGGAAAAGGTCTGAGAAGGGTATGATATGGGCAGCCCATACGACCACCATACTCCTAGAGAGCGGGGTAGGCAACAACTCTAGGGCCCTCAGATTAGGCCAAGATCTGGGATCAAGCATCCAAGGACCATGATTGGCTGAGAAAAAATAAGGCAAATTGCTGACTTAGAAAAGAGGGTTTGAAAAGGAATTTCATATTTTTGTTTCTTTGATTATCTTGAAACATTTACAACTTTTAAATTATAATTCTGGTCGAGGTGAAATTTCAAAAAGTATCTTCTTTTTTTAATAAAGAATCAATTCAAAGATGATGATTTTATGGGTCTCAATAAAACCCCCATGTAAAAGCATGTGAAAATCCGCTCTCCACGAAATCTTAACAAAAAACCACAAAAGTTGAATTTTACCTCAAATATCATAGGTAGAATCCATCTCTAGAATAAAGAATAAGAAGTAAAAATTAGGGAAAAATAACAGGAGAATATGGTTTTGTGTAAACATTTGTAGAGAATACTATGCAAAAACATGAAATAATAGTCATCAATAAACAACCGATATTGAGCAACAAATTGTTGAAGAACTAGGTTTGAAATTAGATAGGGGGCAATAATTTTCAAAATCCATTCAAATATTAATTTCTCGTTTGTAAACTAAAACTAGTAACTTTATATTGTTATTGAGGTCCTATTGTTGGTCGACAAGAAATATAACTCATATATATAATTAGACATGTTATGTCCAAACCCATTCTTTTCTTTTTGATAATAAAAAATTAGTCAAACTTATATTTGATCGAGCCTTACTTCGACCAACATTTCAACTAGACACTTCATAATAAACTAACATTTTCAATCCATAAAGTACATATTATACAATAGCAACATATAGTTCCTAAGAATGATATATATGTTGTCATATCAATCCAAGAGATGGTTTATTTTTTTAATTCAAGCAACTTATAAGTCTAATTATTTCAAAATCATCATATATATATGATTTTTTTTATTTACTCTGAACAAAAACAAAGGGTTTCAACCTCATCCTCTCTGGTCCCAAAATATTTATAAGACAAACTATAATGAATTATAATTTTGTGGTCACCGATTATTCATTATAATTCAGCAATCAATTAGCATATTTGTCAATGGAATTGCACATGAATCTTAATTTAGAAGAAGCTACACTTCTTCTTTGCCAAACCCAACTAACCAATAATAACATGTATCAATCTTACTAAGGAAGTGATAAATAGTAAACATGTTTCCTACATTAATCTTATGAAACCTTATCATGAGACAGTTTAAAGGCACAAAAAACTATTAAGGCTTCATGGTTTCATACACAAATCTCCATTTACCTCAAAACTATAGAATTTGCACTATGAAATCCACTAATATGATTCAACTCAGCTCAACTCTAACCTAATTCTATGTATGTTTAGATGCTTGAAAACACATGTAATCTTCTTCTTATGCATTTGATTCTTCAAAAAGGATGTAAGCAATTATGTACTATCATTACTAGGGAACCATAGATATTGCAAATGAAAAATAAGATTTGAACATAATGCAAAATATTTCAATCTAAAATACATTTGGGTTCTTCTACATGCTAACCATAATAAAAACACTAAAACCAAAATGTAAAACATGCAATAGATCCAGCTGGCCTATAGCGTCAATTACTCTCAAAACTGACGACACAACCAGTCTATAATGTCAGTTTTCTAAAGAAACTGACAACATAGCTTTGAATTTTTTAAGAGATTTGACTATAGTGTCAGTTCTTTAGAAAACTAAAAATAGAGAGTTATGGCACAATAATGATATCACTCTAAGTCATTGGTTGAGTATTAATTTTTGTTTTTGTAGAAATCGACGTTGGACATGTGTTGTCAGTTTTCCTTCCCCTAAAAATCAACACAGAAGGACCTTAGATGTAGTATCGCCCACTTAGGTGTTGGTACAAAATCGATATTATAGGGCTAGGATAACTGATGCTAAAGATGGTATATATACTAGTGATATCTGCACGTGTAGGAATAAGCAAGTGCTTGACAATGAGAAGATACACACAAACCAACAAGGGCACTATATCAAAAAAGAAGTCCAGTACCAAATGGAGGTGAGGAAAAGGGAAGCACCTTCTTCTCTTGAACTGGTAGTCAAGCACTTGCTAATCCGTAGAAGAGGTTGGGTGAGATTAACTATGATGCCACTATGAAGAACAAATATGCGGTATGCACCATCATTATCAGAGACAACTAAGGACGATGGATGGCTGGAGCAATAGAGCATATCAACACAACAAAGCTATATGGTATTAGCCTTGCTATGAAGGTATATAATCACAATAAATGGCAAAACATGTATAATGAATCTGATTATCAAGTTGTTTTCAAGATGCTAGAGAGGAGTTATAAGGAGAATCCAAGGTATGCAAAGTGGCATGCACAGATAGAGAACATGAAGTATGCTATGTGGATTGTTCAATTCATTAGAAGAGAGGGTAACATAGTTATAGACATTCTCCCAAAGTTGAACTCAAAAAATCCTATGAAGTATAAATCTTATACTATCCCTCCTCCCAAGATCAATGATCTCTAGTACATTATCTATGTAATCGTAGTAGTACTACCACATTTACTAATTCCAATTTGATTAGCTATTGTAGACTCAATTTGAATTTTCTTTCTAGGGAAGGGTAAGATGAATAAGAAAGCCTCCCAAATTAACTTCAAAAAAATTAATTCTTGATTCAAAATATAGCATAAGTCATTGATCGAGATAAAAATAAAGATTTGGGACACATTCAATGAAGTTTGAACATAAAGTTAATGATCATAACATTAATGTTCACGTAATACATGGTAAGTGTTGCATGATCATATTAGGGTTCATATGTGAGATAAAGTTCAAAAATTGGCTTATAATTCATCTGATCTTACTGATCTATAGTCACAAAGAAGATTTGAGGCGTAAAAGATCATGATTGCTCATTTCATATCAATAAACATGTAAAGAAATAAAAATGTGTCATTTTTAGCATATTTGTAGATATATGAGTAATATTAGGTTTAGAAACCATGTTGAAATGACATATCTCATTTATTAATCACTTTTTTAGTATTGGAAGTCATTTTTGACCAATCAATTAAACACGATCTTCACAATGAAAGACATTTTAATTGGAAAAAATAGGAAAATATTAAGAACAAAAATGATTTTGTCGTAGATATTTAATCTAACAGATCAAATCATGCACCCTTTTAAGTCCAATTCCAAGGGAAGTTGTTGGTCTAGGTGACATGACATGAGGCCATTGGTTAGCACTAGACCATCATAGAGAGTAGAGGGGGCAAAAGGGAGTGGGATGATTGATCCCCTTCTATTTGAAGTAGCCATCCCCATGAATGGTCTGTGATCATATGGATGATAGTCATCCTTCCCCCTCTTGTAGGTAGGTGCATGACTAGAGGTCAATGACATCTATTGTGCAAGATACTCGCTAGTGCTGAGAGGAGGAAGGGCAATATGTGTTAGATGACCCAACTAACTACCCGCCTGACTTTGGCTTGGAGCTGTAAAGAAGAGGTTGGCCTTGATTGTGGTTGAGGTATCACGCATGGCAAACACCCAAATGACTATGATGATAGTGTCATCATGGTTGGGTGAAGAAGATGGAGGAAGGAGTAACCACAAAGTACAAAAATGATCTGGAGTGGTGGGAAATGAAAGATGAATAAGAAAGAGAGATAAATGGGTTATTAGTTTGGTTGGAAAAGGTCTGAGAAGGGCATGATATGGGCAGCCCATAAGACCACCATACTCCTAGAGAGATGGGTAGGCAACAACTCTAAGGCCCTCAGATTAGGCCAAGATTTGGGATCAAGCATCCAAGGACCATGATTGGCTGAGAAAAAATAAGGCAAATTGCTGACTTAGAAAAGAGGGTTTGAAAAGGAATTTCATATTTTTGTTTCTTTGATTATCTTGAAACATTTACAACTTTTAAATTATAATTCTGGTCGAGGTGATATTTCAAAAAGTATCTTCTTTTATTAATAAAGAATCAATTCAAAGATGATGATGTTAGGGGTCTCAATAAAACCACCATGTAAAAGCATGTGAAAATCTACTCTCCACGAAATCTTAACAAAAAACCACAAAAGTTGAATTTTACCTCAAATATCATAGGTAGAATTCATCTCTAGAATAAAGAATAAGAAGTAAAAATTAGGGGAAAATAATAGGAGAATATGGTTTTGTGTAAACATTTGTAGAGAATACTATGCAAAAACATGAAATAAACAGTCATAAATAAACAACCAATATTTAGCAACTAATTGTTGAAGAACTAGGTTTGGAATTAGATAGGGGGCAATAATTTTCAAAATCCATTCAAATATTAATTTCTCGTTTGTAAACTAAAACTAGTAACTTTATATTGTTATTGAGGTGCTATTGTTGGTCGACAAGAAATATAACTCATATATATAATTAGACATGTTATGTCCAAACCCATTCTTTTCTTTTTTATAATAAAAAATTAGTCAAACTTATATTTGATCGAGCCTTACTTCGACCAACATTTCACCTAGACACTTCATAATAAACTAACATTTTCAATCCATAAAGTACATATTATAAAATAGCAACATATAGTTCCTAAGAATGATATATATGTTGTCATATCAATCCAAGAGATGGTTTATTTTTTTAATTCAAGCAACTTATAAGTCTAATTATTTCAAAATCATCATATGTATATATGATTTTTTTTATTTACTCTGAACAAAAACAAAGGGTTTCAACCTCATCCTCTCTGGTCCCAAAATATTTATAAGACAAACTATAATGAATTATAATTTTGTGGTCACCGATTATTCATTATAATTCAGCAATCAATTAGCATATTTGTCAATGGAATTGCACATGAATCTTAATTTAGAAGAAGCTACACTTCTTCTTTGCCAAACCCAACTAACCAATAATAACATGTATCAATCTTACTAAGGAAGTGATAAATAGTAAACATGTTTCCTACATTAATCTTATGAAACCTTATCATGAGACAGTTTAAAGGCACAAAAAACTATTAAGGCTTCATGGTTTCATACACAAATCTCCATTTACCTCAAAACTACAGAATTTGCACTATGAAATCCACTAATATGATTCAACTCAGCTCAACTCTAACCTAATTCTATGTATGTTTAGATGCTTGAAAACACATGTAATCTTCTTCTTATGCATTCGATTCTTCAAAAAGGATGTAAGAAATTATGTACTATCATTACTAGGGAACCATAGATATTGCAAATGAAAAATAAGATTTGAACATAATGCAAAATATTTCAATCTAAAATACATTTGGGTTCTTCTACATGCTAACCATAATAAAAACACTAAAACAAAAATGTAATGCATGCAATAGATCCAGCTGGCCTATAGCATCAATTACTCTCAAAACCGACGACACAACCAGTCCATAATGTCAGTTTTCTAAAGAAACTGGCAAGATAGCTTTGAATTTTTTAAAAGATTTGACTATAGTGTCAGTTCTTTAGAAAACTAAAAATAGAGAGTTATGGCACAATAATGGTATCACTCTAAGTCATTGGTTGAGTATTAATTATTGTTTTTGTAGAAATCGAAGTTGGACATGTGTTGTCGGTTTTCCTTCCCCTCAAAATCAACACAGAAGGACCTTAGATGTAGTATCGCCCACTTAGGTGTTGGTACAAAATCGATATTATAGGGATATTATAACTGATGCTAAAGATGGTATATATACTAGTGATATCTGCACGTGTAGGAATAAGCAAGTGCTTGACAATGAGAAGATACACACAAACCAACAAGGGCACTATATCAAAATAGAAGTCCAGTACCAAATGGAGGTGAGGACAAGGGAAGCACCTTCTTCTCTTGAACTGGTAGTCAAGCACTTGCTAATCTGTAGAAGAGGTTGGGTGAGATTAACTATGATGCCACTATGAAGAATAAATATGCGGTATGCACCATCATTATCAGAGACAACCAAGGACGATGGATGGCTGGCGCAATAGAGCATATCAACACAACAGAGCTATATGGTATTAGCCTTGCTATGAAGGTATATAATCACAATAAATGGCAAAACATGTATAATGAATCTGATTATCAAGTTGTTTTCAAGATGCTAGAGAGGAGTTATAAGGAGAATCCAAGGTATGCAAAGTGGCATGCACAGATAGAGAACATGAAGTATGCTATGTGGATTGTTCAATTCATTAGAAGAGAGGATAACATAGTTATAGACATTCTCCCAAAGTTGAACCCAAAAAATCCTATGAAGTATAAATCTTGTACTATCCCTCCTCCTAAGATCAATGATCTCTAGTACATTATCTATGTAATCGTAGTAGTACTACCACATTTACTAATTCCAATTTGATTAGCTATTGTAGACTCAATTTGAATTTTCTTTCTAGGGAAGGGTAATATGAATAAGAAAGCCTCCCAAATTAACTTCAAAAAAATTAATTCTTGATTCAAAATATAGCATAAGTCATTGATCGAGATAAAAATAAAGATTTGGGACACATTCAATGAAGTTTGAACATAAAGTTAATGATCATAACATTAATGTTCACATAATACATGGTAAGTGTTGCATGATCATATTAGGGTTCATATGTGAGATAAAGTTCAAAAATTGGCTTATAAGTCATCCGAGCTTACTGATCTATAGTCACAAAGAAGATTTGAGGCATAAAAGATCGTGATTGATCATTTCATATCAATAAACATGTAAAGAAATAAAAATGTGTCATTTTAGCATATTTGTAGATATATGAGTAATATTAGGTTTTGAAACCATGTTGAAATGACATATCTCATTTATTAATCACTTTGTTAGTATTGGAAGTCATTTTTGACCAATCAATTCAACATGATCTTCACAATGAAAGACATTTTAATTGGAAAAAATAGGAAAATATTAAGAACACAAACGATTTTGTCGTAGATATTTGATCTAACAGATCAAATCATGCACCCTTTTAAGTCCAATGCCAATGGAATTTGTTGGTCTAGGTGACATAACATGAGGCCATTAGTTAGCACTAGACCATCATAGAGAGCAGAGGGGGCAAAAGGGAGTGGGATGATTGATCCCCTTCTATTTAAAGTAGCCATCCCCATGAATGGTCTCTGATCAGAAGGATGATACTCATCCTTCCCCCCTCTTGTAGGTAGGTGCATGACTGGCGGTTAGTGACATCTATTGTGCAAGATACTCGCTAGTGTTGAGAGGAGGAAGGGCAATATGTGTTAGAGGACCCAACTAACTACCCGCCTGACTTCGGCTCGGAGCCGTAAAGAAGAGGTTGGCCTTTATTGTGGTTGAGGTATCACGCAGGGCAAACACCCAAATGACTATGATGATAGTGCCATCATGGTTTGGTGAAGAAGATGGAGGAAGGAGTAACCACAAAGTACAAAAATGATCTGGAGTGGTGGGAAATGAAAGATGAATAAGAAAGAGAGATAAATGGGTTATTAGTTTGGTTGGAAAAGTTCTGAGAAGGGCATGATATGGGCAACCCATACGACCACCATACTCCTAGAGAGAGGGGTAGGCAACAACTCTGGGGCTCTTAGATTAGGGAAAGATCTGGGATCAAGCATCCAAGGACCATGATTGGCTGAGAAAAAATAAGGCAAATTGCTGACATAGAAAAGAGGGTTTGAAAAGGAATTTCATATTTTTGTTTCTTTGATTATCTTGAAAAATTGACAACTTTGAAATTATAATTCTGGTCGAGGTGAAATTTCAAAAAGTATCTTCTTTTATTATTAAAGAATCAATTCAAAGATGATGATGTTAGTGGTCTCAATAATTAAATTGCATATACGATAGTGTATAATACACTCAACTTTATGAAATTGAGTTCAATTTGACCAATTATCAATCACAATTTAACAATTGAGCATTTTGTGACTCAAAGCCATCTGATTTATGATGAGGGAGACTATTTAATACAATTGAATATTATATGAGTGAAGATGTGTATAGATGGATGAGAGAGAAAAATCCAATTTGTCACAACAAGCTTCGTCATCAAAGGAAGACATCACTAGTACATTTTTGACCTCTAATATCACTTTTCTTGATGTCAAAGTGACACTACATATCAAACAACGTCTGCTGTAAAGCATAAACGTCACCATTGGCAAGTCCTATTGATTTAGAAAAAACATGGGTACCTCTTTTTCTTTAATGTCAATTTGTTTCTATCAAAATCGACGTCCAAAATAACTTGCGAAATACAATTTTTTAGTGAAAAGTATTTGCCTCTGAAAACTTAAAGATACACATCGGTTGTCCTAGAACCGACGACATACACCTTTGTACATAACAAAATTTGCCTCCAAAATACTTATGACATCGTTTGTTTCTCTACAAAATGATCATTTGTTTGTAGGAAAGCCGTGAAGACATGAACAATAGGTGTTAGTTTTATGTTAAGAAACCGACGACAAAGACTTTGTCAATGTCCTAGAGGAATTATTTTCCCCTCGAATTTTTGTCTTAGTCGTTGGTTTTATATACCTAACCGAAGACTTTGTCCCCTTACTGAGGATGACTTTTTGTGTTTAGAAATGGATCTCTGTCATCAGTTTCTAGTTCAACATCAATGTCTAAGTACTTAATTAGTTGTAGTTTGTAGCAATATATACTGAAGACTAAGTCCCCTTACTGAGGTCTACTTTTTGTTAGGATAAGGAGTTAGTGGTCATTTCATATTACTAAAATTGATGACTATGCGCTAACTCTATCATTGGTGTGTCTTACCTAACTGAAAACTAAGTAGTTAGTCATCGGTTTACTCCAACAACTGATGACTAACCCACAAAATTTCTTTCCCTCCATTCTTTGTTTCATCACTCCTCCGATACCTAGCACTGGTGATTCTACCCCATTTGTCATCGTCGAGCTGCTATGCTACTACTGCCCTCCGCCACCGTCGTTACTACTATTCTCTGCCACCCCACTACCACTACTCTTTGCCGCTGTCGCCATCTTCCTCCATAGTTGCCACCGTCTTCCTCCATCTCCACTGCTCTACTTGGGCTGCAATGACCAACCACCGATGTTGCTTGGGCCGCCAACCACCAACCACCGGTGATGCTTGGTCCACCAACCACTAGCCATCGGAGCTGCTTGGACCAAATTTGCTTAACTTATTCACCTACCAGTAGTGGTCTGCCACCACCGAACACCTTGTTCCTATCAACTTATTCTCTAAGATAGTTTTCTTTTTTACCTTTTTACATATAATTGTTGATTTATGAAAATGCATGTATTACCTTTAGGTCATTAAATTCTACATTGTATTATGATTTGCTATGAAAATGCATGTATTACATATCATGCTAGACCACTAAATTCTAGTTGTATATCTAATTGGAATTTATAACTATGTTTAAAAAAATGAATGATTAATGGTATTCCACATTTGATTGATTATAAAAATTCCTAATGATAGATCAGTCAGTTGTCCATGATACATTGATTCAAAATGCTTCTTAAATAATATGAGGTCAAAAGACTTTTCAAATTGAATGATGAAATGTAACTAGGGTTTTGATTTGGAATTGGAGAAACTATATGGGTGGATTGTTCAATTTGGATATAAATGCTTGTATATTTGGGTGCATTGATCAATTTGATGTATGGATAAATAATTAGTGTGTTTAACTACGTTGGATATCAATAAGTATGTGATGTTTCTAAGATCTACCATGTCTTGATGAAGCTTAATCTTACTTTTCCTATTGTTTGTTGGACTAAAACCCCATCTGAGATTTACTCATTAGGAGTAAATCTTGGATAGTCCCCACTTTGGGATTGTTCTTGAACACTTAGTCTCATTTAGGATGTAAGTGTATAACATATATTCAGTTTTCAAGATGTTTCTTCATCACTTCTTCGTTTGTTCTCTAAGTACATATGTTGGTGGACATTTTCCCATCTACATCGGTGTACTTGGAGAACTGTTGGGAAATGCTGCCAAAATTTTCTTAAAAATTGAGTACATATTATACACTTACTAGAGAGATTAGGTGTTTAAGAATGGTATAGGTTCTACCCAAAATCATTACTAAACCCTAAACCCTAAACCTAAACCCTAATCTATAATTTATAGACCCTTATCCCTAAATCCTAAATTATAAACCCTAATTTGTAATCCCTAAACCCTAATCATGTGAACCCTAAACCCTGATACTTGTTTTCTCTTTGATTATAGAATGGATAGATCATGTATGTCCATTCCAAATTTCTACACCCAGAGTTTACTACTGATCTTAATCAGTTTGTAAGATTTGTAAAGGAACATAGGAAATGACCTGGCAATAGATTCTAGTGTCAATGTAAGAATTACAGTAACAACTTGAAAGTTAATGGAATTAAATGCCATGTTATGTGCAATGGCATTGTACATGGATATAGAAAATGGTATTGGCATGGAGAGTTTACAACTATGACAGTACTATGTTGAAGAAGAAATTGTCGCCGATGATGTAGATGTGAATGACCCGATTCCGATAGATGTTTGTTGGCTCCTCAGCACATAGGGCTTGGGGGAGATGAATTAGCTTAGTCCTATGCTTCCAAGATATCTATGATTTTCTGGTATGGATGAGCTTCGAGGAAATTTGCCAAAGCGTAAAAGTGGATAGGGACTGGTGATTCACTAGATAGAAACTCCCACCAGATGTACACTTTGAGTCATTCCTCCATATAGTTGATGTGATGCTAGATAGTTGTGGGGTATAGAACACCGATCCACATTCCTTATTTAGGAACATTGGACACAATGTTGAGAGACCGTTATAATTAGGTTATACTAAGTTTATGAAGTTGAACATTGTGTTGAGATTGTATACTCTGAAGGCTAGCGATAGATGGAGCAACAAAAGCTTCATGTCATTGTTGTCTTTGTTGAAAGAAATTCTTCCTAAAGGCAACGAGCTTCCAATCTCAACATATATATTATATAAAATGTTGTGCCCAATGGGAATGAAGCTTAAGAAGATACATGCATGCTCGATTGACTGTAAGTTATTTCAAAAGGACTATGTTGATCTGAAAGATTGTCCAAAATGTGGGGGGTCAAGGTATAAAATGATGATTTTAGAAAGTCCAAAATAGGCTCTCCTGCCAAGGTGATGAGATATCTACATATAACACCACGATTTCAAAGCTAGTTTGCCAACATAGCACTTGGCCTATTACGATTGTTATATACAATCTTCCTCCCTGATTGTGTATGAAAAATAAGAATGTCATGATGTTGTTATTAATATCATCTCTTAAACAATCTAGCAATGCTATTGATGTTTATCTTGAACCTTTTATTGATGACTTAACAAAACTCTGGGGATAAGGTGTGAGAACCTATGATGCTTCACGTAGAGATATATTTCATTTGCATTCTATGCTGTTTTGCACTGTTAATGACTTTCCAACATATTAGGATTTGTATGGATATAGTGTAAATAGATCCAAAGCATGCCCTATATGTGAAAAGAAAAATAATTCAATATGAATAAAACATGGTGTCAAGACTGTATATCTTGGTCATCAAAGGTTTCTTCCAAAAGTTCATCCTCACCGAAGGCTGTGTAAAGCATTCAATGGATAAAATGAGGAATGGAGTGCCCCCACTAGTACATTTTTGGCCTCTAACATCACTTCTGCTAGCATCACTTATATTATAAAAATCGACCTAATAAACTAAAACCGAAGCAAGAAGTCATTAGAAAAAATCCGGTTACCGCTTATAGCTATTGGGTCGATTATGTTAAAGTAATCGACGCTAGAAAAGACCCGCGAAAATAGAAAACCAACCCAACATGCTTCCCGCGGAGAAAAATTGGTTTTTTGCCTTCGCGCGCTGAGCTATGGGGTCAGTTTTTTAAATAAGCGACCCTAGTAATTGAAACGAAAAAATTCGGGTACCGCTAGGCGACTTCTCTGGTTGGTTTTTTAGATAACCGTCTGCATAGCTGTACCGCTAGGCCGACTTCTCAGGTCGGTTTTACTGGATAACCGTCCGCATAGCTCTAGACTTCTCGGGTCAGTTTTTACAATAACTGTCCCTATAGGTGCGGTTGTTCGGGCACCAGATATTTCCCGGGTCGCTTATTTTTTTAATAACCGTCCCTATATGGGACATGTTGGGTCAGTTTTCTAGTTAACCGACCGGAGAAGTCAGAATAAAAATCAAAACCCTCAGCCCTCTCTCTCACAGTGTCACAAACCGGCCGCAGCTCGCACAACCCTCTCTCACACAACACTCTTTTGCCGCCCGACACTTCCGGAGCTCTCACCTCGCCACCCGACACTCAGAGTGTCGTCGCACCTCTCCGCGCTCCACACATCATGCTGCGCTTCCTCCAACCTTTGTCGCTGCCGCCAAGGTGTCGCCCCTCTCTCCAAAGACGCCCCCACCTCCACCAAGGGTCTCGCTGACGCAACAAGGTCTCACTGATGCTCCAAAGCTTTGTCGCTGCCACTCAAAGTTGCCGCTGCCGCCATCTCAACCGATTCTCTGAGGACGCCCCCGCCGCAACCAAGTTTTGCCGCCGCCACCTACTCTCTCTGAATGATTTCGCCGCCGCCAAGGCTTTCAACGCCACCACCTCTCCGAACAGATAGGTAAGTTCATTTTCCATTTCAGACTCTTCTTTTAACCTAATGTTGGAGTACCATGGTCTTGCTACGACCATGCTTGGTGCCACGACCTATGCTTTGCATGGCCATGCTTGGTGCCACGGCCGTTTTGGCCAAAAATTTTAGTTTTTAAAGGTTACAGTTCACCATGACTGTCTTCTAAATTTGAGTTATACCACGGCCGTGCCGTGCTATACGGCCGTGCTAGGTACAGTTGTACCACGACCGTGATAGGTACACTGGTCGTGTTGGCTATCTTTTGCATTTGAGTTGTACCATGGCCGTGCTAGGTACACTGGTCGTGTTGGCTGACTTTTGCATTTGAGTCTTGATTTACTGTTATCTATTATGAAAGATCCTGCATGATGTTTAATTTACGCCTTTCTATTTATTTCTGTTAAGAGAACCTAATTGATTATTCAATTCAATACATATAAATGAATGTTTATCTAGTAAACCAACCAATAATAAAAACATGTATTCTTTTATATCTACATCATGCAAGGGTAGACATTGTTTAGTTTTAGATTGACACTTTAGGATTTATAGATGAGACCACCTATGCATAAATATGACAAATACATTTATATATAAACTTAGAAACCCGTTCAAAATTTATTCATTAGGAGTAAATTTTGGATAGTCCCCGATATGGGACTGTTTTTGGATATTTAATCTCACTTAGGATGTAGTTGTATAATGCATGTTTAGTTTTGAAGAAAATTTTTAGTAGTATTTCCTCATTTGTTCTCTGGGTACATATGTGAGTGGTTATTTGCCATTTACATTGATGTACTTGGAGAACTAAGGGGAAATGCTGCTGAAATTTTATTGAAAACTAAACATACATTATACAATTACTAGTGAGGTTAAATATTCAAAAATGGGATAGGTGGTACACTTTATTATAAAAGTAATTAATTTCCTATAAAAAAACCTTACAACTTATAATATCAATATTAAATGCTCAGTTTGATAGTTAATTTTAATGTGATCTAGAAAATGGATCGAAGTTGGATGTCTATCAAGAACCGTTGCAGTCCAGAGTTTACCAAAGGTGTTGATGAATTTATCAGATTTGCTGAGGAACATAGGAAACTACCTACAGATAGGTTCTATTGTCCATGTAGAAATTGTGGTAACAATTTGAAAGTTGATACTGTTGAGGAAATTAAGAATCATGTCATATGCAATGGGATCATACAAGGTTATAATGAATGGTATTGGCATGGAGAGAAACTTAATTATGGATCAGAAAATGTCGATATTAATAGTGGTGACATAGAAGATATAGAAAATGATGTTAATGTCAATGATGAACCGATTCAGGATGACCCGATTCAGGATGATATGGTTGATGAGATGCTACGTAGCTGTCAGGACAATGCCATTGATCCTCCTTCTTTATTTGCAAACATTGTCCATGATGCTGAAAAACCATTATATAAGGGGTGTACTAAGTTCATGAGGTTGAGTGCTGTGATGCGATTATATACTCTTAAAGCTCAAAATTGGTGGAGCGATAAGAGTTTCACTTCATTGTTGTCTTTGTTAAAGGAAATTCTTCCTAAAGGCAATGAGCTTCCAATTTCTACATATCAAGCAAAGAAAATAATGTTCCCAATGGGAATGGAGGCTAAGAAGATTCATGCATGTCCAAATGACTGTGTGTTATTTCAGAAGGACTATAGTGATTTGATAAATTGTCCAAAACGTGGTGTGTCAAGGTACAAGACTACAAATTCAGCTAAGGCTAAAAATGGCTCTCCTGCCAAGGTGATGTGGTATCTACCAATAATACCACGATTTCAACACTTATTTGCTAATATAGAAGATGCACAAAATTTGTCTTGGCATGGGGAGTTAAAGGTCAATGATGATGGCATCCTACGACATGCATCTGATTCACCACAATGGAAGAAAATTGATTTATTATACCCTCAATTTGGTAAAGAAACAAGGAACTTAAGACTTGGACTCTGTACAGATGGAATGAATCCATATGGTACATTAAGTAGCCAACATAGCACGCGGCCTGTTATGATTGTTATATACAATCTTCCTCCTTGGTTGTGTATGAAAAATAAGTATGTCATGTTGTCAATATTGATATCAGGGCCCAAGCAACTTGGAAATGATATTGATGTTTACCTTCAACCTCTAATTGATGACCTAACAAAATTATGGGAAGAAGGTGTTATAACATATGATGCTTCACGTAAAGAGATCTTTACTTTGCGTGCTATGTTGTTTTACACGATTAATGACTTCCCAGCTTATGGAAATTTGTCTGGATATAGCATAAAAGGATACAAAGCATGTCCTGTTTGTGAGGAAAATACTGATTCAATTCGACTGAAACATGGTGGTAAAATCGTATATCTCGGTCATCAGAGGTTTCTCCCACTAGTGCATCCTTATCGAAGGCAACACAAAACCTTTAATGGGTCAACTGAGGAACGAAGTGCTCCTAAACCTATACCAGGAAATGTTGTATATGATAGGGTGAAACATATTGTTAATGAATTTGGAAAGAGTTCAAGTAGTCGTACGCTCACATGTGACAACTCTCTATACAAGAAGAGGTCAATATTCCGAGATCTTCCTTATTGGAGATTTTTGACAATTAGACATTGCATTGATGTCATGCATGTTGAAAAAAATATTTGTGATAGCATCATCGGTACATTATTGAACATACCAGGAAAGACTAAAGATGACATCAACTCTAGAAAAGATTTAGAATTAATGGGTATAAGAAAAGAATTATCAGTTGAGATCAGGGATCGCCGCACATATTTACCACCAGCTTGTTACATTTTGTCCAAGAAGGAGAAAAAGACTTTATGTGAGTGCTTGTATAATATTAAGGTTCCACAAAGATACTCTTCCAATATTCATAGATTGGTATCAAAGAAGGATCTGAAGTTGATAGGTCTTAAATCTCATGATTGTCACACCATAATGCAACAAATTTTACCTGTGGCTATTCGATCTATATTGCCGAAGCATGTAAGGTTTGCAATCACAAGACTCTGTTTCTTCTTCAATGAAATATGCAACAAAGTGATACATCCTGATACTCTCAATAAATTACAAAATGATGTAATTGTTACCATGTGTCAGCTTGAAATGTACTTTCCTCCTTCATTTTTTGATATCATGGTTCATCTTGTAGTACATATTACAAGGGAGGTGAAGATGTTGGGTCCAATTTTTTTACATTGGATGTATCCATTTGAACGCTACATGAGTGTTTTTAAAGGTGATGTTCGGAATCGTTATTGTCCTGAAGGGAGTATTATTGAGGGTTATGTGGCTAGGGAAGTGATGGACTTTTGCAACGATTTTTTGAATTCCAATGAAACTTCTAGCGATCTAAAAAATGATCTTATTACTGAGTCTTATTGTGGCAAAGGAACTCTGGGAGCACGAGTGAAAGGAATTAGTCGTGAGTTGTGGGAACAAGCACATTTGCATATTTTACACAACATCGATGAAGTTATTAGCTACATCACAGAACACAATGATCTTATCAAGAAAAATCATTCGCGATCCAGTTCAATGTGGCTTGCAAGAGAGCACAATCGAACATTTATTAGGTGGTTTGAAGAGAAAGTCTTTAAGAAGCTATCTGAATCACCAAATAATGTTGCTGAGAACATAAAATGGCTCGCCTTTAAGCCAAAAATGGATGTCATGTCATATGAAGGTTATGACATAAACGGATTTTTATATTACACTAAACGTCAAGATGAAAGTAGTGTAGTCCAAAATAGTGGGGTCACTGTTAAAGCTTGTTCGTTGTATTTTGCTAGTGCCATAGATAAAAGACCACGCAAAGCTGAGATGTCCCATTTCAGCATCATTGAGGACATATAGGAAATGGACTATACAAATTTCAGAGTTCCTATCTTTAGATGTAATTGGGTTGATAACAACAAAGGCATTTTAGTTGATGAGTTAGGTTTCACATTGGTGAATTTTGAAAAAATTGGAGAGAAAGATGAACCATTCATCATGGCAAACCAAGCAAAACAAGTATTCTATATTGATGACCCAGCAAATAAAAATTGTTCTGTCATTCTTCATGGAAAAAGACAGTTTACTATGGATCCTATAAATGAAGAAGAATACTATGAAAAGTATGATGATTCCAGCCCATTTTCAGTTAGTTTGCCAAGTGTCAATGTTGAAGTTAACACTGATGACTTATATACACGTCAAGATCATGCTGAAGGAATTTTACTTGACTAACAACTCAACCAAAACTAGAGGCATGTATTATCATTCAAGCACACATTTTCTTTTATCATGTATACATTTTATTATATATCACCACTTGTTCTTTTATTATCACTTATGTTTTCTTTAATCATGTATATTTGTAGGTTGTTCTAAAATGGCAAGTGAAGATGAACATTCTGATCATGAGCATGAGGATGATAGTGGTGATGTTAAGAAGAGTAGAGGTCCCACAATGATGCGTCGACTGTAAGAGCTTAGGGCAAAAGGGGAGAAATTGTCAATCCAGTTTGAAAGGGGAGGAGCACCTATTGGGGAACACACTAGTACTTTTAAGCATTATGTAGGGCCAACCGCACGCAGTAAGGTGCCAATAGATATAGAAAACTGGCATGATGTTCCTATTGGCTTGAAAGGCCTCCTTTGGAAAGATATATCTGTGAGTTGAATTTTGATACTATATTATCTTGTTTTTTGTTTATTGATTCCAATTTTTTGTTTTGACATATACTTTTTGAAATAAGATTATTGCTTCATTTGTATATAGGGTGTTTTTCATTTAAATGAAAAAGACCACAGGAAAAGAGTGTTGTAGCGTTGTGGTGTACGATGGAGGGCATTTAAGACCTATCTCAAAAGGGATTATATAGATAATCCTAAGCAAAAGAAGAAAGCAACAAACATATATATTTTTATAGATCCTATGGTGTGGGACAGATTTGTTGCACAAAGGAATTCAGAAGAGTTTCAGGTATACAATTAATGTTTTTATATATGTATATGTTTGCCAAGTTGTAAATTGCAATACCTCATTTTAAATGATCAGGCTATTCACGAGGCCCAAAAGGAAAGACGAGCCAAAAATGTGCATAACCATCACATGGGATCCCTTAGTTATGTCCAGCGTCGAGAACAACTAGAGAAGCAAATCTCTTCTGGAGTAGGGTCTAGCACAACTCAAGTTGAGTGTCCACCCCGTTATAAAATTTGGCTTGATGCTAGAAAAAATAAAGCAGGTGAAATTACCAACCCTGCAACTAAGGAGGTGGCACAAAAGATGGTAAGTTCATCACAATTAAGTAATTAAAGAGTAGGATTTAATAATATCTAATTGTTTGTGATTTAATATTTTCATTAAATATGAATAGGATGATCTCTAATTGTTTGTGATTTAATATTTTCATTAAATATGAATAGGATGATCTCTATGAGCAAAGAAAATAAGGAAAGTTCATACCAATTGGACACATGGATGAACTATCAGTTGCTCTTGGTACGAAAGAGCATCCTGGCCGTGTTAGGGGATTAGGAGCTGGCATAGGATTCAAGACTTATTATGGGCCTTCAGAATCTAGAAGAGGTCATACAGTTACACATGACGAGGTTGAAGCATTAGTATCACAGAAAGTGCAACAAATATTGTCTTCATTTCAGCCTATTCAACCTTCTCAACCTTCTCAACCTCCTCAAACTGTGCGTCTCTCAGATGATGAGGTACAAGCTCGTACTCCAATTGTAGAAGGCCATGGGACCACTCCCAATGAACCACCACACCAATATGTAGTAAGTTTGTTCTATATATGTTAATATGATATATATAATATAGTAGGTATCTGGTTTACCGCTTTGTATATAACTTATATAATTTCAACTAGGTTGGTATGAACTGTAAACTTGCAGTGGAGGTTCCAGAGTACAATGTTGTGGCAGCGGGTAAGGTATACAACATCGGTGGTACATTGCATTGTCAATCAATTTTTGATGACATTTGTCGTGTGTCCATCCATCTTGTGTATGACAGAATGGGGGACAAACCACTACCCATACCTTCTTCTGAATATGGTACAGTTGATGAAGCAGAGGGTGCTATGGTGGGATGGCCTAGACACTTGGTTATCATTGACAAGGTATATCTACATGTTTTTCATATTTGACTAGCTACATATATGAACTCGTTTAATATAAGTATGTATTTAATTAACAGGTTTGTAAACCAAAAAGTAAAAATCCTAGTAGTCGTCCTCCTATGCCCAAGCCTTCTTTCATTCCAGAAGCGACATTCGATGAATTGGGAAATAAAAGTAAATGTTTGGCTAGATACTTAGCCAACCAAAGCCCAGGATCACATATGGGGGTCAATTTAACAGAAGATGCAGTTGGGAGGGACTTTGAGAATTTTATTTTTCGTGATGATATTATAGAGTTGTTCCGGTATGATTGGCTAAATACTTCGATATTAGAAGTATGGATAAGGTAAGAATTAATCAATATAGATTATTCGAATATATACATTTTTAGCTTATTTGTAACATATCAAATTTTTACAAATGTTTTACAGCCATTTATATACTGTGATGACAAACTTTGATATAAAGAATGTTGGATTCTTAGTTCCTTCAATCACTAGTCAAGTGTAGACACAAATGGATGATGTGAATGAGTACTTCAGTATTGCATTCAAATATTTTGGTAGTGTGGGAAAGGAAATTATTCTAATTCCTTTTAACGTCCAGTAAGTATTATAATTCAATAGAATTCTAATATTGACTAAATTATAATTCTAATTTTTGTTTTCAATATAAATTTACTCAGATCTAGACATTGGGAACTAGTGGTGGTTGTCCCAAAATTGATGACTTTCTATTATCTTGACCCAATGGGAAAAACAATAAGGGGTCACAAACTGAGATTGCCAACTATGGAGTAAGCATAAATTTAGTTTCTATAACATCAATTGTTATGCTTCAACATGATATTTATACATAGAATTTCTATTTTGACAACTATCGTAATCAAATTGATTGATAGGGGTATAAAGCCTTATCGTGAAGGTGGAGGAATAATACCCACAAAATTAAAGACACTGACTTTGAAAAATGTCAAGGTAACTACTTTGAGTGCTTAGTCGTATATGTACAACTCTTACAGTAATGTATTAATGTCAAATTTTATATGTTAACTCTCTTATAGTATTATTTCTTTATTTGTACAACTCTGTTTGCAGCAGTTTACTAATATTAAGTTATAATTCTTTATTTGTTGTGTCATATACAAAATAATGACTGGGCTTGTGGCTACTACGTAATGAAGTATATGCAAACTATTTTGAAAGAAGCATCACTAGACATTCAGAGTATAGATAAGTTAATTTAATAAAGAATAACATAATAAATTTACAAGTGAGATTTGCATCATTTTATAAAATATATATGAGCATGTGCTTTTTTTTGCAGATCTTTACAACTCATCCTTACACACTTGATGGGTTAAATGAATTCCGAGAAGAATGGTCAGATGTTTTTCTTAATGAAGTCACTATAACATTGGATTGAAATTCATAACTTCATTTGTGTATGTAGATTTGAAACTCTATCAAAATTTACTTTTTGTAGTATGACATTAATATCACTTTTAAACTTGCAATCTATCATTGTTGTTAGTATGTGCTATGTGTATGAATGTTAGTATGTGCTATATGTCTCATTTGAATGAATTTATCTTAGACTTGCAAGAATGTTAGTAAGTGTTGTGTATGAAGACTCAACTCAATATATGTGAATAATTGTTGTTATGAAACATCAATTCAAAAAGGATTGTACATAAAAGTTTGCAAATGGCTTTAGAATGCATTTTTGGCTTGCATCATTGCATTTGCAAGTCTATTTCTATTGCAGGTTTTGAATTGCGTAAAGCAATTCTGTTTTGCAGGTTGCTATACTGAAGATTTCTATTTCTGCAGAATTTTTCTTTAAAAAAAATGTAACTTCTCAGGTCGGTTATTTAAAAAAACCCTCCCTATAGACTTCTTGGGTCGGCTATTAAAAAAACCGACCTAGTAGGTTCTATCCCAAAATTCTACAGCAATTTGAAGACTTCTAGGGTCGCTTATACAGAAAAACCGACCCAATAGACACTTCTTGGGTCAGTTATACAAAAAACCGACCCAGTAGGTTCATGTACAACTATTTGAAGACTTCTAGGGTCGCTTATACAGAAAAACCGACCCAATAGATACTTCTTGGGTCGGTTATTCAGAAAAACCGACCCAGTAGGTATTTTTACAGCTATTTCAAGACTTTTAGGGTCGCTTATGGAGAAAAACCGACCCAATAGATACTTGTTGGGTCGGTTATTCAGAAAAACCGACCCAATAGGTGTTTTTACAGCTGTTTGAAGACTTCTAGGGTCGGTTTTTGTTGCTCTTTTTTGTCGGTTTTTTACCTCTTTTGGGTCAGCTTTTTACCTCTCTTGGGTCGGTTTTTGTACTTTTCTTGGGTCTGTTTTTGTTCCCTCTAGGGTCGGTTTTTTTTACCTCTCTAGGGTCGGTTTTTCTACCTCTACAGCGTCTCAAGTACTGTAGCGACGCCCACCTAGGCGTCGCCTAAAAAGTGACGTTGCAGGCTTCAAAAAACTGACCCGAGTGACCAATACTGTACTAGTGCCCTAAACCTATATCTGGAAAGGTTGTTTATGAAAGAGTAAAAAACTTTGTCAATGCATTTGTTAAGAGATCGAAACATACAATTCCCACACAGAGTGACAAATCTATATACAAGAAGAGGTCAATATTCTTGGATCTTCCTTGAGTTCTTTGGCAATTAGGCATTGTATCGATGGCATGCACATTGAGAAAAATGTTTTTGATAGCTCCATTGGTACTCTATTATATATACCGGATAATACTAAAGATGGCATCAAATCCACAATGGACCTACGTGAATTGGAAACAAAGAAATAATTAACAAAAGAAGTTAGTAGTGATTGAAAAACATATTTACCTCCTGTTGTTACACATTGTCTAGAAAGGAGAATAGAACTTTTTGCGAGTGCTTTCTTAATGTTAAGGTACCACAAGGATACTCCTCTAATATCCATAGACTTGTATCAATGAAGGATCTAAAGATGATAGGCCTTAAATCTCATGATGTCACACTCTAATGCAACAAATACTATGCGTGAAAATTGATCTATACTGTCGGAGTATGTAAGGTTTGCAATCACCATGCTTTGTTTCTTCTTCAACACTCTATGTAGAAAATCCACTAATCATGAGAATATAGATAAGTTGCAAAGAGAAGTGTTTCTTACCCTATGCCAACTTGAGATGTATTTTCCTCCTTCATTCTTTGATATCATGGTACATCTTGTTGTCCATATGACTAGGGAGTGTCAATGGTGGGATCAATTTTCTTGCATTGAAAGTATCCTTTTGAATGATACATGAGCGTTTTTAAAGGTGTTTCTCGAAACCATTATCAGCTTGAAGGAAGTATTGAGGGTTATGTGTCCAGGGAGGTTATGGACTTTTGCAATGACTTTCTGAGTTGTAATGAAGCTCCTATAAATGATAATAATATTGAGGACTAATCTAGCAATGGGACCTTAGGACCACAAGTGGAAGTAATCAGTCATGAGCTATGAGAAGAAGCACACTTGTATATTTTACACAACATCAACAAATTGAGTATTTATATCACTAAATATACCATTTTCATCAATACAAAATATCTCCGAGCCAATTCAATGTGGCTTGTTGGAGAGCATAACAAGATATTTATTAGGTGGTTCGAAGATAAAGTCTTACATCAACTATCTGAAACACCAAATAATGTTGATGAAAATATCAAATTCCTCACATTTAAACCAAAAATGAATGTTATGTATTATGAAGGGTTTGACATAAATGGATTCTCATATTACACAAGACATTAAGATGATAAGAGTGTCGTTCAAAATAGTGGGGTCACCCTTTAAGCTTCTTCACTGTTTTTTTCTGGTGTGAAGGATAAGAGTCCATGTGAAGCTAAAATGTCATATTACAATGTCATTGAAGACATATGGGAGTTTGTCTATGTAGAATTCAGAGTTCTGATCTTTAGGTGTAATTGGGTTGATAACACCAAAGGAGTTGTAGTGGATGAATTGAGTTTCACATTAGTGAATTTTGAAAAGATTCCCGAGAAGGGTGAACAATTCATAATGGCATCACAGGAGAAACACTTATTTTATATTGGTGATCTTACAAATGAAAAATGGTCAGTTGTTCTTCATGGGAAAAGGAAGTTCATTACAGATCCTATAGATGAAGAAGAGTACTATGACAAGTATGATGACTGTAGTCCATTCCTAGTTGGATTTCCAACACCAAATATTGAAGTTGAATTTGACTTATATATGCATGGAGATCACATCGAGGGAATGCTAATTGATACAAGATCCAAATATCAGAGGCATGCTTTTATTTTTATAAATGTTAGATAAGAATTTTACATTTTTTATCACTTATATTTCATTGTTTGACTATTTTTGATAATGATATTATTTTCAAATTGGCGTCTGATCATGACTTTGATAATCATGATGATGATTATCGTGAGGATGAGAACCTTGACAATGTGCACCGTGAGCATGACACTGCTGGAAGTTGTATTATTGTATTCTTTTATCACATTTATTACATAGATGCGCATTTTACAATGTTTATCTTGTTGTGATATTGTATTGGTTTATCACATTTATAAGTTATATCTTTTTATGAATTATGTGTGCTTTTTGTCAGTTTTAGCATGAGAATGTGCTCCCTAAGGATCTTGCTGAGCTTGGTGCATAAATAAGAGGCATCACCATGATGAACAAGTTACTAGAGCAAAGGGGTAGTTTGATGATCAAGGAAATCATATTTGGAAGAATTGTAGTTCTTTTTTGTCATATCTAGGGGTTCTAACTCGTAGAAAAATGGGTGTAAATGTAGAATATGGTCATAAAGTTTATCAAGGCAAGAAAGACTTAATATGGAAGAAACTATGTGTGAGATATTATCATTTACATATCTATTTTTAAAGCGATAGGCGTGCAAAGAATGTGCATATTTAACATATGTTTGTATGACATATTTAAAATATATTTTGGACTAACCAGGCTATAAGCGATTCTCAAAGAAAAGGCGTGCAAAGAATGTACACAACCATACGATGGGTCCAGGTGACTATGCAAATCTTCACAAAAAGTTGTTTCATGCATCTTTTTGTTAGTGGCCTACTCCTGGGACTACTGAGCCCTCTACTACTCATGCACCTATACCCCACCATCTTCTGTGGATACCTGGGGGGCAAACCAAATCTGGAGAAATAACCAACCCCACAACTGCTGAGGTGGCTGTAAAAATGGTAAAATTAAACTCTCAGAGCAATTACTATTAATGATTGTTATGTTTTACCTTGATATTGAATGTTATGTTTACTTACTAATTACTATTGATGATGATTAGAGGAAGCTTCACAAGTAAAGAAAATAAGACAACTTCATCCCTGAGGTCACAAGGGATGAATTCACTATTGCTCTAGGTAACCTAGAGCAATCTGGACGTGTTAGGGCTACTAGCACTGGTGTCCACATCAGAGCCTTCTTTGGGCCATCAGAGTATAAGCGCAAATATGTCTGCAAAGGAGGATTCTCAGAATAAAATGTACAAGAGATGATTGAAAAGGTAATAGAGGAAGTAATGAGATAGTATCATACTTCTCATTCAGCTACTCAGATAGTACCTATGGTGCCCCACTCTTCATATGAGTTGGACCCCCCTACAACATAGTTGGTTGGGAGTAATCTCATAGATACACCACCTAGCAAGTCCTTTGTAAGTATTTTATAACATAGTAGTCTATCACAATTATTTTTATAATATGTCTGAGTTTAGGTATATATAATAATCTATGCAAATTTTTAAGGGTTGAGTCCATGTCGTCTATTATTACAAGGATATGTTGTTGCACTGGGTGTGACTTACGCACGCCTTGAAGGTGACATGATTCATGGTTCTCTGTTGCCTGCCGAGGCGGTTCACTTGATACCAAGACTTGTCTATGACCCCTAAAAGCAGACTTCACTACCATATGACCACCCCGAGCATGAGACGATAGGTAATGCAGAAGGCAATGTGGTTGTGTGGCCCAAAGAGGGAGTTGTCTATACTAATGTATGCTAAGCTTACATTGTGTTTGTATCGATATATACAAGACAATTGATATGAGATTATATATATGCAAGACATAGTGCCTAAGAAACCCCTGACAGATCATCCTCCACCTCCACCTCCTCCTCAATTACCTAGTTGGCTTGCTAAGGACCTATTTGACTCACTAGGTCCTCATTGAAGGGGTATGGTATTATGTATAGGAAACTTTGAAGAAGGGTTGCTTATGATGGTCCATATTAAGGAGGACATTGTACGTCAACCTCATGATACTAATATATTTTTGCAAGATGTTTTGGAGATGTTTACTTATTCTTGGTTGAATACATTTATGACAGAAATTTGTATATGGTGAGATTATATAGAGCTTTATACCTCATTTTATATATGTTGATATGTTTTCTTTTATATTAATGCATAAATGATATACATTTTGCAACTATTTACATAGGGCATGTAAAGAGTTCACACTACCCCATGTGTCACTTCTAGTTCCATCATTGATTATCTGTGTAGTTAAAGACCCTACATCTGTTATCAAATACTGATCCACCACACTTAAATATTTTGGTAAAATGAAAAAGAGCGTGATATTAGCTCTATACAATGTTGAGTATGTTTATCTATTTTTCTTGTAATTTTGACTTAATAATTACATTTCATTGAAGATTTTGAGTTTTATTTTTTTTGCCTTCTTTTCAATCAGGAATAACCATTGGGTGTTGTTGGTTATTGTCCCTATGAAGCTAGTTGTATATTATCTAGATCCTAAAGGTGACAAAGTAGACAGTGGGGGACACAAATTTTAAAAAAAATATTCACGTGAGAAATTTTTTATATTTATATTCGTTAACATATATCATTACATGACTATTTATAAATGTAATTTGATGTTTTACATTCACGTATAGGGGTATAAAGGATTTCAAAAAGGCTGGAGGAAAGGTGGATAAGAAAAAGAAAGAGATAGCTTGGTAGAATGTTGATGTAGTTTTCTGAATTTTATGTATACTTATGCCAACTATGCTTACTTTTATTTATTCACATTTTAGATGTTGAAATTCATAGTGCATTGTTCAAGACAATGGTTGGGCATGCATATACTATGTGATGCGGTGTATGGAGATGATTGTCAAATATGTGGCACTAGACGTGAACTGCATACAAAATATAATCTATATATATAGTCTTGATCATCATAAGTAAATAGTCTCATTTGATAATATAGAAATATCAATTTTTTTATTATATATGCCATTCTCTTTGTAGGTGTTTGAAATGAAAAAGCCCTTGATGAGATATGATAATAATAGGCACAAGTGTTTGTTAAGGGAGTGAACTATGTACTTGATTGAGATAAAGATTAAGTATTCTAATTTTTGATGTTATTATTTCTATATACATGTGGTGTTTTTGACTTATTACAACTTCAAATTTGATGCGAGTAAATTATTGGTGCATATGTGAATGATGACATATGTACCTGTGTGTTAATGTGAAGATAAATGAAGTACAATGAGAATTGTATTTCTATATGTCATGAGAATAGAATTGGTGCAATTGTGAATAAAGTATCATGTGTGTGAAAGAATGTGAAGATGAATCAATAGAATTATGTTTGCACATGTGATGAGAATGAATCTTGTATGTGGGTGGGTTGTGTTTGTTATTGTAGGTTTTGCAGGTTCATTGGCCTGTTATTAAGTTGAACTCATAGGATGTTGTTAACATGCAATTCAAATTTACATATTTTGCATCCTGTTGAACAGTCAGATAACAAGTCTGCAGACCAGCTATTTTAAAAAATAATAAAACTTAGTCATTAATTGTTACAAAAACAATCAACAATCTAGGCCCGATTCATCAATTTTAGGCCTTAAATAGACATTATAGGACTACCCTAAGAACTTAATCGTCAGTTTTTATGGATGTAACCAACGACTAAGATGATAAAATGATGTCGGTCTGTGGTAGAAACTGACAACTTGGAGACCTTTACAATTTACAAATGTGATTTGGTATGTCAGTACAACGTCGGTTGGGGTACCTGAACCGAAAACTCAGACTCTTAACTGTGTCAATTTATTTTATCATAGCAATCGAGGATGGATCACTTGCATCATTTTACGTGTCCCCAAGTAGCCAACATTGTAGACATGTGACTGTAGTGTCGCCCACTTAAGTATGAGTGTGAAACTTACGTTGTAGGCTAGTATTAACCGACACTAAAGATAGTTTATGTACTAGTGCATGTTTTCTTCAAGTCGTAGTTGTAAGATGGTGTCATTCATCACCCATATTGTTGCTCAAGAATTTGGAATGGGATCCATAAGTGCAATAACAACATAAAAAAATGTTTAGTTGTTTGATAACTATTATGTGCTAATATATAGTTCAGTATCCTCACTTTATCTTTCTTACACCAACATTTTAAGGTTGTTACTAATCTCGACATGAGTTTTATCAAGAAAAGATTTGTCACATCACTACTTACCCTTCTCAAAAACTAAATATAATTGGGTAAAAGTGGATATTTTCATGATAATGGATCTTTTAGTATTGAAACTCTATTATAAAAGAGATCATTAGTTTACTCTAAAGACAAAGAATTTGAAATTTTATCATTAAATTCCTACTTTCCTCAATATCCCCCAAGACAGCCTGGATGGGTTCTACCACTGCTCATTAATGATGAATGCATGTCAAACCATTGCTAAAATATCTAGTGAAGGGTTGAATCACTTGCCTCCCATGTACAAGCATGTGAGAATATGTTGTTCATGAAATCTTAACAAAGAAACACCAAAGTTGAATTTTACCACAAATATCATAGGTATAATCCTTATGTAAGAAAAAAGCAAGACCTAAAAATAGGGAATACTAGTAGGAAATCAGGGTTTTGTATAATTTTCTTGTAGAGAATTCCAGATACTAACATTGATATAACTATAATCAATTGAAAACCAAGATTGAGCAAATAATTACATAAGAACTAGGTTTGAAATTAGATATGGGAAAAATCTTTAAAAAGCCCTTCAAATATGTTCATCACTATTTTGAGAATTAACTCCATAGCTTTATATTGTTGTTCAGGTGCTTTGGTCAACAAGACATATACTCAATTAGATGATTAGACATGTTATGTTCGAACCCATTTTTTTGTTTTCACCAAAGATCAAAATTTAGTCAAAATTATCTTTGATCAAGCCTTCATTTGAGGGACATGGCACCTAGACACTTCCTATTAAATTGACATTTTTGATGCATAAATTACATATTACTATTTTACCATGTTAGTTACGAAGAATGACATTTATGATGTCATATCGAACCAAGAGATTTTTTTTATTCAAACAACTTAAAAATCTTATTGTTTCAAAAGTATGATATATATATATATATATATATATATATATATATATACATACATATATATATATATATATATATATATATATACATACATATATATATATATATATATGATTTATTCAGTTGCTCTGAATAAAAACAAAGGGTTTCAACCTTATCCTCTCTTGTCTCCAAATCTTTAGTAAGACTAACTAGAATTGTGCTTTCCGCAATGACACATTCTTCTTCATCCAGATTAGGCAAACCTACAAAGTTTTCGTCATGGGTAAAAGTATAACTGATTCCCATGTCATTTGATTTCTTCAGAGACCTAATGTTCACATTGTACTCCTTCACTATAGAATATTGCTAATAGATTTAGAAGATATGTAACTAAGATTTAGAATCAACTTAGCCTCTTGATTCTTGATTTCCTCAACCAAAGGGAAATTGACTTGTGTTCTAAGCTTTGAGATACTGTCTTGTGCATGGTTAGACACTACAACAATTTGAGCCTCTAGTTCCTTCTCACTTTGTGTTTCCATCTCCTCATGTGTGTCCTAGTCTTCCACTATCATACCCTTTGAGGTGACTTTTCTCTATGCATGGGGAGGGGGTTCGTTCACCTTCTTCCCCTTCTATCCTATGGATTTTGTATTATTATGACATTCTTCACCACATGACCAAGTGTCGTGTATTTAGCACACCGAGCTGAGCGAAATTCCATAGATGATCTCAGTTGGTACAGCCGCCCCACCTCTTTGTCTACATGACACTGATTGTTTTGGCGGCGCGGCCCAACACGTACATTCCCAGTATAAGATATTAAAATCCCACGATCTATTCATTTCATCAGGCATACATCATTATTGATTTTCAATATGCTTCATGTCGACTGTCTATGCTGTGGATATCTATATTTATGCACCTTCTTTTCCACTTCCGTAAGCCAATACACGCAGATGTGCAAGCAAATTTCATGTTTACTGCTGCACCATCATGATCATTGACCCGTATGAACCCCTCTCAAACATGGTAGGAAGCCTGCTGAGAGCAGCATTCACCCGATCCCCAAGCGCGCAGGAGCAATCCGGATTCCCGTGAACAACGCGCCATCTCGTTCCCCAGCTTAACTTGTGTACTATGCAACTGGACGGTTTGGCAGTCGACGAAGCAGGTCCAAACCCGGAACGAACAATTAGTCCCACACAGCTGGGTTCCGGGCGGACTGCCTTTTCTTGAACTCTTAGCCAGATGAACAAAGCACGACCTTACTTGAACAGGATCTGTTTTATAGGCTCGTACTACCCTATCCTTTGGTGAAAAGGAGACAGGCCCCAAATTCTGGATGATGACACGATACCTTATGACTTGAGCGTGATTAACGCCCTAGATTCATCGGGGTGGATCTGTTGGCAGTAAAGGATCGTTCTCAGCCTACTTCCTATGGGTTTGAGAAGGTCATCAGGTTTCTGACAGATTCAATTTGATCTTTATTTGACTGTAATCCAACCTTTTCAGGCCCGTAAACATAAGTGAAAGCCGACGGCCTCCAGACTAGTAACCCAACTTTTCTTGGACCTGCCAATGATAGATAAAAAGGGCCATTCTACTAGCAGTGTATATACATATCAGACGGTGAGAAATCATGGTGAAAGCACGACCTTACTTGAACAGGATCTGTTCTATAGGCTCGTACTACCCTATCCTTTGGTGAAAAGGAGACGGCCCAAATTCTGGATGATGACACGATACCTTATGACTTGAGCGTGATTAACGCCCTAGATTCATCGGGGTGGATCTGTTGGCTGTAGAGGATCGTTCTCAGCCTACTTCCAGTGGATTTGAGAAGGTCATCAGGTTGTCTTAAAAGATTCAATTTGATTTTTATTTGACTGTAATCCAAACTTTTTAGGCCCGTCAACATAAGTGAGAGCCGACGGCCTCCAGACTAGTAGTAACCTAACTTTTCTTGGACCTGCCAATGATAGATAAAAAGGGCCACTCTACTAGCAGTATATATATCTCAGACGGTGAGAAATGATTGTAGTTTTGTTTGGGAAGGTCTACAGGACTCAATTCAATTTTTATTAGATTGTAACTCGACTGTGTTAGACCCTTCAACATAAGTGAAAGCCGACGGTCACCAGGCTTACAGTAACCCAATTTTTGTTGGACCTGCCAATAGCTAAAACAGGTCACTCTACTAGATGTACATACATATAAGACGGTACAAAATCATGATTCAAGAGTTAAACTAAATGATTGTAATAGCCAAACAAATTTCAGTGTCAATTAGTATCACATTGATGATATAGTTTTATAACAAAAATAATACACAATGACATAACATAATTAAACCACCAAAATCAGGGTTTCATATATATCTTCATGTTCCAAACAAAGTTCACTTTTTTTATCATCGTTAGTTTCTTATCTACCTTAGTGCACATTACATTTACTCTATAATGGATGATATGTAGAGCCCTGGTGGGATTTTTGGATTGTAGCCCCATAAGAAAATAGTTGTTGTGGAGGATATTGGTTGGTCTCATAGCTGGACTAATAAGGCCCTAACGCTATCCAACATATTTCACTTAGGCAAACTTTCTTCAATGTGGACAAATAAACAATTTACAATTGATAAATTTGCCTGTCATCTACCATAAATAGTCATTGATGCAGTGATACCTCTTGAGATTAACAGGCCTTATGTAGTTAATTATTTGCTTCACTAAACAAAAGTTATTACAATATATAGAAATGGAACACCAATTTACATTTTCCTAAAAAAGATCCATCTTTTTTTCAATATGTAAGATTTACAAGTTAATGGCTGACCTAAAGTTAGTACAATATGTTGAAATCTTTTCCTTCACTTAAAACTGGAAGTCTAATTGTACATTTTTTCAATCTATCTTCTTTCAATATGTATTATTTAAGTATTTTGCATTTGAAGGTTGGAAGAAAGGTCATTACAATCGGTTGACATGTTTTCCTTTTCTTCACAAGGTATACAAATTGATGATTATGATACTTGATATGTAGATAAATGTTTTTTTTCACTTCAATCCATTGGTGTACAATGTTTTTTTAGATTATTGAATGTACAACTATAATTTTGTCCTTTACTCTAAATGGGATGGGTAAGTGCTAAATTGCTTGCTTCTTAACTATAATATTTGTTTGTTTTACAATGTGATGGGGGATTTTACATAAATTTGAAAACAAGTTCTCTCTTTGTACAAAAATCCTACCTAGTTATAGTCTTCAGAATCATGTGTGATGTCATAGACGACTTCCACTGAGTTGTTTGCATTGGAGATTAATTTCTCATATGCGCCACTCATTGCTTGACATCATGTAATTGCTCTAGTGATAATGATGACATGTGGATGTTACTTGGTTGGTAACCATCTAAATGGTATACAAACACATCTCGGCTAGTCCGTGTTAATGGTCACTAAATTGTCCATATCATGTAGGATTTTACATCTATTTGATCGAGATAGTATAACAATTTATGATAATGACCAAAACATGGGTAATGACATGAGACCATATTTGGAATTGATGACTCATCAACTAATAAGTTGTTGATGCATCTGAAGATATATTCAAATTATCATACCATACTTACGATAACTTGAAGTTGAATGTCTGTGTATGTCATAGAGATACCATTTTGAACTATCTAGTGCGATTTCGTGTCAACATAATTTTATTTGAGGTTTTTAATAAGTAATTGGAGATTCATCTAATTGCTAAGGATTTCCATAGATGTTTAAATGATAATTTTGAATTATATGAGTATGGGAATTAACCTATTTGGGGAAATTAATCAAGTGGTTAATCAATATTAATTAAGCTAAATTATGTATGTCAATGTTAGCTATAGTATATTCTTTCAAAACTAAGGCGCCCCCATGTTACTATAAGTCTTTTCAATTTAGTGGCAACGCTAAACCTGAAATGTTGTTCATAGTTTTGCACATACCAAAGACACACTTGTCCTTTCTTACATCATCACAAAAATCTTTACGGAATAAGTGAATAAGTACTAAAAAAGTTCAAAATGATAAATTTGGTTATATTTCAAGTGGGTCTAATGACTATGCATTAGGTCTTATCTAACTAACTTTTTGCTTGATTGTACAAAAGAGAATAAAAATGAAAGTCATATTGTACATAATTTTGTTACCTATTTTCTTTACATTGATTTTGCTTGTTTCACATATATTGGTTAACGTAAAGTCATTATAATGTGTTGAGGAGTTTTCCTTTGCATCACACAGTATTCAAACTGACATTTTAGGTGATTATTGAATATACTCATTTGTCCTTTACTCCAAATGACTTGTATAATATTATAGATTGCTTGCATATTTGCTACAATAATCATCCTAGTTCAAATATGTTGTGATTTTATTCAAAATTTTCTTTAGAAGGAAAAAAACTTGTGTGATAACTTGACTTCCCCCCCATAAATTACACTCTTTCTCTCTATATTAGCAACTCATCTTACTCCTTTGGATGTCATTTCTGTATTATGGGCATTGCGATATTCAATTCATACCTCAAAATACTCAATTTTATTATATGCGACTTTAAGTGCCTCAAGAGCATTTCATATATTGATTCACACTTATAGATATTTAGAGTATCCTTCCATATTTATGATTGTCAATTATTAGACTCTTTTTTTGGGGCAACTAGAGAAGACTATTTATTCATGCTGCTCTCTAGTGCAGCCAAAATTGCATAAATGTTTACAGGAGTAATGAAATCGAAAATGCTAGGAATGGGACTTGAAAAACTAAAGTTAGAGTTGGTTGCAAGGTAGTGCTTTGCAATCCTATCAGCATGCATGTTATGAATGCGACTGATATAGATAATTGTTTCAGGAGGTGTGAGACTAATCACCTTCATCACGTAGGGTTTAAGAAGTGGGATAGGAGTTCTTCTGGTAATAGCTCGAACCACAATTTGATAGTCAAAGAGAATGTATGCATTGTCCCAGTGATGTTGTTTACATAATTCAGCTACTCTCACGATGGATTTGGCTTCTGCATCCATAGTTGAGGTGGCTCTTGTAGTACAACCCATCCCCATAATATGCATACCTCTATCATTCACAACGTGGACCGTAATGGCGGCGCTATGCGTGCAATCTTGGAACGATGTGTCCGTGAAGACATACATATCTCTGCCTTGAGAATGCCCTTGGGTGTGGATAGCAGCAGGAACACTTTCCCTATCTTGAGAAACTATGTTCTAAATGGTGAGACTACGCTGCTTGATGAAAAGGACCTTGCTTGCAGCAGGTTGCTTAAGCCCCTGGTAGATGAAGTTGTTATGACACTGCCACAGGTACCAGCAAGTGACAACCCAAAGCATGTGAGATGGGTGGTGGATGCTCATACCCTGATCAATCCAGTCTTTTTCTTGCAAGGTGAAGTGCCCAAGGTCAGGTGACACCTATTTCCAGACCTCAATGTTGGGTGGACAGTCCCTTAGAGCATGAAGGATGGTGTCCTTATCGTTATTGCACACAGGACACAGGTCGGAGACATCTAAATGATGACGATTCTTCTCAGCGTTGGTCTGGAGAGCTCGGTGCTATAATAGCCATAGGAACATTTTGATACGGGAAGGGAGGGCAGAGCCCCAAAGCTGCTTCCAGTTGCCTAGAATTGTGAATTCCTTGTCCTTCCGAAACCATTTATAAGCTGATTTAGAAGAAAAACAACCACTCTGCTCCAGGGACCAAAGCCATTCGTCTTCCAAGGTGTTGTTTGAGGGCGCTGGAAGGTGCTTAATGATGTCTTCGGCTTCCGGTGGCAGGAAGGAGTGAATAAAGCTCCAATCCCAGCCATCTTCTACAGACGACATACAACTAACTGTAAGGTCTGAGAGTTCATCAGGGATAACCCAATCATGATGCATATCCATAACAAATTGTCCAGCAAGCCACTTGTCTTTCCAGACATTTGTACTAGCGCCATTATTAATAGATTTGATGCAAAGCGGTTTGATAGTATCAAGGCTGCGTTTGATGAAACTCCAGGCGGAGGAACACGGCTTGGAGATAAATATGTCATTTTTCATATTTTTTTTCATTACTCGGACCCATAGCTTGCTCGGGTCAGAGATGAAGGACCAGGTATTCTTGAGCATAAGATCGTCATTCTAATCATGAGCATCCCGGATACTAAGACCGCCTTTTCCCTTACAAGAACTGATTTTCTTCCATGAAACTAGGGAAAGTTTCTGTTGAGGAGCTGTCCCAGACCAGATGAATCTCTGGATATGTTTGTTAATATCGTCACAAAGCTGTGGTGATAGTTTAACAGTTTGCATTGTGTAAGTTGGGATGCTTTGGAGAGTTGATTTGGCTAAGGTAATTCTTCCTACGAGAGAAAGGTGGTGCAGCGACCAACTATTTAGTCTACTTTGGATTGACGAGATGATGTTACCATGGGTGGCTTTGTTTACTCTATGGTGCAAGATCGGTACCCCTAGGTACTTTCCAAGGTCAGACGTCCATCCAATTCCCATACGTCTGCTAATGGAACAGATCTCAGATATGGGCGTATTCAAGCTGAAGAAACACCTGGATTTATGCTATGAGATTGTCTGTCATGAGGCTACGGAGAAAGAGTAGAGGGTATTATTGATGGTGTTGGCTTGCGCCATTGAAGCTTCCCCCAACAAAAGGATATCGTCTGCAAAGAGAACATGGGAGAGTGGAGAACCCCTGCGAGTGATGTAGATAGGTTTCCAGTCGCCGTTGTTAACTGAGGTAGATATGGCCTGACTTAGCCGTTCCATACACAAAAAAAAAACATATGGGCTGATAGGGTCACCCTGCCTTACTCCTGAGTTGCCTTGAAAGGTTGGAGGGGTTCACCTTCCCAGAGGATCGAGGTGGATCCCTGTGTTATAATTTGCATAATAACATTGAGAAGCTTAGTAGGTAAGTTAGTTCTTGAAAGTGTATCATGGATAAAGTGCTAGTCCATTTTATCAAAGGCCTTAGCCAGGTCCAACTTGATACACATGAGTTTCTTTTTGGTGGTTCGAGCCTTCATTGTATGGATAACTTCCTGCACCAAGAGTATATTGTCACTTATGCGATGCCCGGGGATAAAACTAGATTGCGTGGGCACAATCCAATCGCTCAACAGAGGTTTCAGGCGCTCAACTATAATCTTAGAGATTAGCTTAAAGCAACCATTATTTAAGGATATAGGTCTAAAGTCACAACATTGCTGTGGAGAAGCCACCTTCGGGATGAGGACCATGTAGGAATCTGCAATGGAGTTCTCAATGCGCTCAGATTAAAAGGCAGTACAGACCATGGTGACTATGGAATCGCCCACAATATTCCACTTCTTTTGGATGAAATCCGTGTAGACTCTGTCTGGGCCCGGTGCTTTGAGAGGCTCCATAGAGAAAAGGACCTGCTTGATTTTTGAAGCTTGTGGAATCTTGCCCAGGAGACATTTGGTTTGGTCATCAATGATTGGGAAGACACCAGGATAACTGCGGGCATGGATAGGATCACACGCAGAGGCCTGTGTCATCAAGTCTTGAAACCAACAAAAAATATGTGATTTGAGCACGACATGTTTAGAGATCCAGATGTCTCCATTGGAACCATCCTTGAGGTGGGAAATCCTGTTGTAGTGTCTTCGGGCCTTGACGTAAGATTGGAAGAACTTGGTATTAAGATAACTGAGTTTTAACCAATCAATATGTGCTCGTTGACACCAATCCTCTTCCTCCAAAATAAGGATGTTGTGGAGCTTCTCCTGAAGAGGGATGGAGGGATCAAGGTCAGGAATGGGCGAGAGGTTTTGGATACATACCTGACATTTATCAATGCTGTCCAGCAGACGTGCTTTCTCTCTTCGTTGTAACATATTTCGTTTAGATTCCCACTTGGTGGCGGCCACCTTGAAAAGCTTGACGACATTGTGGAAGCAGGAGTTGGTAGGCCATTGGCTGAGGACCTTCGCCCGGAAGTTAGGTTGCAGGTTCCAGCTTGCTTTAGTGTGGAATTGGAACGTTTTAGGAGCTTTATGACCAGTGGACAGCAGTAGAGGGTTGTGATCGGAGAAAGTTCGAGGAAGAACAGTCACAGTGGCATTGTCAAACCTGTTAATCCAGTCAGCATTTACAAGCACTCTATCTAAGCGCTCAAGGAGGTTGAGTTTTTTGAAAGTGAAGAAATGGCTCTGTGTTTTTAGGTCAGCAAGACCGGTGTTAACCAGAGCTTCATGAAAATGATCGCTTGCTCTCTTGTCGAAGTATTTACTACCTCGCTTTTCCTCAACATTGAGGAGGGTGTTGAAGTCACCCATAACTACCCAGGCCGCAGTCATGGAAGCACTAATAGATTCAAGGTGCTCCCACAACACAATACGCCTAGAAGAGTTGGGACTAGTATAGACAAAGGTGAGATACCATGACTTATTGATACAACAGTGTATGAACTGTCTATGGTTAAGGAAGATTTCAAGATCACATTGGTGATGATTCCAAGCAAGCCATATACCACCAGAGAAACCAGTAGCCTCAACCCTATGAGAGGATGGAAATCCGAGCTTCTTGATAATGTTGGTTGCTTTAATTCCCGAACAGCGAGGCTCCAGGATGGCAACAATTTGGATTTTGTGAATAATCTTTAGTTCTTTGATTAGCAGGATTTTCCAGTAGAGAGCATTCATTAAGAAGGTTACTGGAGAGCTGCGTAGAGTCCGATAGACTGATCTCCTTCTTCAACATTCATAGTGTCCGAGGTTCCAACACCTGTAGCATTGAGATTCTCTTGGAACTCGAGGGCACGTTGTACATGGGGATTGGTATGGTTTAGTTCATGAGATTGCTCATCAGTGCGTCCTTTCTTCCGGACTCTATTTGGACTCTGGACTGCCTGATAGACTATCTTTTGATTCCTCAACATAACAAACCCCAAGGCATCCTTTTTGCTTAGGATGGAACGGGCTGGAATAGAGGGAGCCATGGTTTGATTAGAAGCAAACTGGAAAGCCCCACTCTCAGGTGGGTGATGCGGTCGACCAGCAAGGACCTCATTCTCTTTTAATTGAACAAAGGTGTTTGTCTCAGGAACTTCAGGCGCCACATCCTCCGTTGTGGATATGGACGGTTGATTTTCAGTTGCCTACTTCCTGCGAAGCCTTTTCTTGGCCTTCTTGCTCATAGTAGTTTGCCAATCCTCACCATCGCCCTCAATCACGGGCTGGTCAGTAGTATTGGATTATTGTTGCCTCGCCTCTCGCTGTTCAGTGCGCTGTCTTTGCGCGGCCTGATCACAAGGAGGTGTAGAGCTGGTGGTTTTCTCATGTACTGCCCCTTTGCGACGGTCAGTCATCCTAGCATGGATGGCCGATGTGTAGCTAACAACAGGGACGGGGATAGGGATGGATGTAGAGGCCAGATCCGGTCTCTGGGTCTACTATTTACACTCCTTCTCAACATAATCTAAACAACCACAATGAAGGCAGAACTGAGGGAGGTTTTCATACTCCAGGCAGAAGAATTCACCATTTATAAAGATCGCCGATAGGAGGGGCTTACTTGTATCGAATGTCTACTGCAATGCAGGCAAACTTGCCTCTATTACCCATTAAGGTATTGGCATCGATTTTGATAGTTTTCCCGATCGAGTTACCGATCTGCTCCAAAAGTTGGTATTGGTAGAGGAAGATGGGGAGTTCTGCAACTCTTGCCCACACCACCAGTTTTCGGGGGATAGGTTTGGGGGGCTTGAATGATGGGGATGAAGACTGCACCGAAAGATAACTACTGAAAACAGTCCATGGGCCGCCAGTCATGGCTTTCTCATAGTCATGTTGGTTTCCCAATTGGATTATGTAGTAACCATTGTCAAGTTCGATAATCCAATACTGCACTGTAGGACCCCAGAGGGTCATTATCTTGTTAACCAGGGTTTGAAACCCTAGTTTGGTTCCGATTGCCTTAACAATGATGGCATGCTTCCAAAGTTCAAGAAGAGGCTGGATGGAGTCTTGCTTGACAGAAAACGCTGGAAACACCCTACTCATATCTACCTAGATATCAGCAGCGGTAAGGATATCTGGTGGGGTAGGGTTAACATACGAGAGAAGGCCGACATCCTTCCCAACGTGAGCATATCTGTATGACTTTCGAGGATATGGTTTCTTAGGCGTGGTATCGGAAGCATCCATGGCTTCCGGGTCGGTTGTTTGTTCTGTAGTAGCATCTCCCTCAGAGGCATGGAGCTCTCGCCCTAAGGTCTGATTGTTGTTGCTAGTCCTTGGAAAGGAAGGATGGCCCCGGCCGCCACGACTCTCAAACCCTACCATCACTCTCTAATTCAATTAGACTCTTTAAAGATTACTACTATTATAATTGATATCAATTGATCAAAAGTATATATGTAATTATATCAGTGCTTTATATTGTTTCTTTGAAGTACTCATTCACTGAGTGAGTAGGCTCACCCCTCTACTCACAATGTTTTTAGGGAAATCACATGGACTTGAAGAAGGTATCATTGCATCAGAGTAGATCTTCCACAAGAGTTAAGTCTGAGTATAGTTAAGTTCAGTCAGTCCTTGTCACTCTAGGTCCTAGTATAGATGTGAGAGTGTTGTAAGTGATGTTTTTGATAACACCAAATTTTGTGATGTTTTTGGCCCTTATTTCGTTATCAATTCTGCCCTTTTAAACTGATTTCCTCTCCTTTTTGTCATGTTTTTGCATAAACAGGCCACGCTACACTTTTAACTCAATATTATCATCTTTTGCAGAGTTTTCCCCGATTTTAAACTCATTTATCAACAAAAAAGCCTATCCCGGCCCACAAACGTGTTCCACCTGCATCGACCTTCCTACCAACCAGCCAGCCGATACACTCATTGCCCGACAGGGCAGCACGATACACTGTCGCGTGACACAAGGGTGCCGCGCAAGAGGAAGTGGATGAGCGATACACCATTTACTAGACAGGGAGCTGAACTCGCCACGACTGCCGAAGCGTGTTGCGCGATACAAGCCACCCACCGGCAGGTGCCACTCGTCACGTTGACCGACACACTCCCAGCCAGATATCCTTGTGACGGGATACGAGCATATCAGGCACCCCTGAACCCATGATAATAAGAGCTGATGAAGAACACATGGCGTTCAGAGCACCATAACTTCCCCCAACCACTGCCTATAAATAGCAGCTACATGACTCCGATAGGACGGGATGGAATCCCTCGAAAGCCAACTTAGGAAAGCATCTGGAGGTAGCGTGTCGTGCCTCAGAGGTGTGCCGGACGATTCTAGGTGAGCACTTCCCATCCCGAGAGGGAGGGAATTGTTCACTTGGGGTCGGCCCTGGGCACTACTGCAGGCTGATTTCGGCCAACAAGGATGCCCGATAGGAGTACCTGATTCTGGAATCAACACTCTAGCCCGACACGATACCAAGCCCGATGCGCATCACCAGTCACGGCGTGTCACCCGAGAGGGTGCCGCCCGACATGATCGTATCGGGCATGGGCGCCACGCACGATACATCCTCCCATCATAAGCGTGTCGCCCAAGAGGTTGTGCCACCCGACACGGGTGTATCGGGCAAGGCTCCCGCCCGGTATCGGGCTGGAGGGTCTGCTACTGCCTGTCGCCCTTCTAAATCAAGAAGGCGACATTTACCTTTACTTATTTTAGTCATTTACTCTCTTTACTTACGCAATGTAATCAGACCCTTTTATGCTAATGGAATTAGAAGAGTCTTAATTATCTGCTGCTTTATGTTTGGTCCCTTTTGTTGGATGATTGCTATGTTTAACATCTGAACTCTTGCTTGTACGTTTGGATCGCATTTTGATTAGCTACCGAATCATGTTTTCCCATTGCAGCAGCCTCAAGAGAGGTGTTGTGGCTCTAGTGTTTGGTCCGATACTGGAGTACGAGAGTGCCCAGGATCGAAGTTGCTTTAGTAACCTTTCCACTCTAAATGAAGTCCAGCAACCTCGAGAGGGGTGTTGATGCTTAGTTAGAAGTACCCGCTTCGAGAGAAGGGGTACATGATGTTTCTGCTGCCGCTTGTTTTACCGAAGCTTTCTCCTTCGTTCCTTACTAATGCAATAGTATTATCTCTATGTTTCCGTTGCACGAAAACTCTAAAAACTGGAAAATGCTTAAAACCTAATTTTTCCTCGTAGCTCCAGTTGGAGATAGATTTCTTCTGTTTTATCGATCCCATATTGTTGTTCCCTTGGGGAACTTTTATCATCTCCTTACCCATACTGGAGTGTAACGTGTCAATTCCACATTCTCAACACTACCACCCTTGTCCCTGTGTTCGACCCCGTATATCTACTTTGACCTCATAAACAAAGTTGCGGGGGCCTAGAAGGTTTCAGGTTATAAATTTAAAAAGTCAGACTACTTCAAATCCGCTCCACTTTTCGGACGCACGATTTAGGCCGGTCAACTTTTTGGTGCCGTTGCCGGGGACAAGACAAAACGGTACTGTTGACGAACCTGAATCCACTAACTACACTCCAGTTCCTCAAGCTTAGAAATGAGCTTGACAACACTCACTTTTTCCTTTTTTATATTTTAACCTAAAATTAGTAATTCTTATTATTAACACACGTTTTCTAAACTTGGGTTTTCATGGTATTCAGCTACTCAAAAGGGAGGCGTTCAGCTCAATTTGAGCACCGACATCATCAGATATGCCACCTCGCGTCGAACCACCCCATTCAGAAGGTGAGGGATGCGCGAGATCTAGACCTCACTCACCTCCACCTGAAGACAATGATCGCTATGATGGCAATGATCAACCTGAAGATCCAGAAACAGAGAAGTTCGAGGATGACCATCGCCATGATAGACGTCGTCATCACTGGAGGCACAGAAGGAATCAAAATAATCAAGAATGACACTAGAGAGGCAGTGACAGTGACGATTCCAACGAAGAGGAAAAGACCCTAAGGGAGTTAGCTTCCACCTAGGCTAACAATTCCAGATGCCCTGTTGTCGTCCCGAGATTCAATGCAGCCAACTTTGAGCTAAAGCCATCAATCATCTCCATGATCCAGAGAAAAAGCTTTAGAGGGAGTTCAAAGAATGACAACCCCTATCACCATTTAGATGCTTTCAAAAACATCTGTGACACCATCAAGATGCAGGGAGTCCCACAGGAAGTAATCTATTGTAAGGGCTTCATCTTTTCTTTGGAAGATAAGGCTCTATCCTGGTACCTGGGGCTGCCCCACCAAGCTCTGAACGGATGGAGTGCACTAGAATATGCCTTTGTAAAGAAGTTCTATCCTACCGAGAAGACCGTCCGGAATAGACAGAGGATCACATCTTTCATGCAAAAGCCAAACGAGAATCTCCACGATGCCTAGGAACGATATCAGGAATATCAGAGGGACTGCCCTCATCACAACTATAAGAAAGGTTTCTTGATAACTACCTTCTACAACGGTCTAACCCCTGAGGAAAGGGTTTCACTGAATGCAGCAGTAGGCAGTGACTTTCTGGGGAAGAAGCCGAGCAGATCCGAGAAGATCATCAAGAACATGGCCGAGTTGCAAGCCGACACTGACTATGATAGATCAGACAGGGGAGAGACTAAGAAGGCTAGTGAAGGACCTTCATTTGAATCCAAGGCTCTGGAAACTATCACCTCTCAGATCCAGAGGATAGCCACTGATGTGAAATAGCTGAAAGAATCTAGTGGAAAGGGAAAGAAACAAGTCGAAAAGGTCATGAAATGTGTCACCTGTGGAGAAGGTGGACACGGGGTAGATAACTGTATCTACACCCGACCCGCCGAGTCGACCGAAAGTGAATCTAAGGCTGAGGAGACTGAGAATGTCTCTTTCATTAATTTCAAGAGGCCAGGCCATAAGTACCAAGGTCGTCAAGCGATGAACACCAGTCAAGGTCGAAGTCAAGCCAAAGAGCAAGGCCAAGATGAAGTTTCAAACCAACCAGACTTGGTTGGACAATTATTTGATTTTTTAAAGAGACAAGATACCATCAATAACCAGCTGGCGTAGAGTGCACTTTCAAATCCAGGAGTTCTGAACTCAATGTAGGTCCAGATGGTGGATATGTAGACGCGCCAACGACAAATCGATCAATAGTTGGCCCAGATGGCCGAATTGATAAAGAATCCCTCGAGAAAGATACTCTCCGACATCGTATCCGCCAATATGGCAGTGCTGAGATCCAGAAGGACAGCGGAGCATCATGAAGAAGCCAGACCAGAACCTAAATCGAGGACTGTGGATGCAAATCCCATAGAAGATGACAATCGACGAGCTGATGACAGAGAACCTGAATAGAGGTCCTTGGAGGAGTTATCTGGTAGGAGAAGCCGTTATGCTCCCAAGCTGCCTTTTCCATACAAGCTGATAAAGGAACACCTGAAGAAACACCATGAGAAGTTCATGGAAGAAATCAAGAAACTTCATCTCGAAGTTCCTTTTTTGGACGCCTTAGAAGAGATGCTGACTTATGCTAAGTTTCTTAAAGACTTGATTACTAAGAAGAGAAGAGGAGGAAGAATTGAAACTGTGCATCTAGCAAGTACGTCCTCTGCTTTCATAAAATCAGATTTTCCCAACAAAAAGAAAGATCCTGGGGCTTTCACAATTCCTTTCGCCATTGAAGACAACGTCAAACGAAAAGGTCTTGCCTATTTAGGGGCTAGTATCAGCCTTATGCCCCTAAGCTTCGCGCAAAGATTAGGTTTGACCGATATGGTCAGAACCAATATGAGAATTGAACTAGCAGATCATACCTTTAAGAGGCCTGTTGGCGTTGTTGAAGATGTACCAATCCAGGTAGGAAGTTTCTTCATTCTGTGTGATATAGTTGTCATTGATACCGTGGAGGACCCTCGCTGTCCTATCATCTTTGGACGTCCTTTCCTGACTACAGGAAGGGCGTTGATAGATGTTTCTAAGGGAATAATCACTCTAAGGGTCGGAAACGACCACTTAGACTTTAAAGTAAAGGATGCGATGAGAGGACCATCCCTGTCGGAGTCTGCTTGCTTTGCGGATAGCTACAAACAGTTCTGTGAAGCGGTAGAAGAAGACATCCTGATGGTGGACCCTCTCGTGAGGGCGATAAGCAGTAAAGATTCTGACTTTGAAAGTCCAGAAGTTGTGGAGTTTCTCAGTTTTCTTAACCAGTCTGATGAAGACTTGAGCAACGAGGATGAGGTGGTGGAAACTGTTAAGTTTGCCTCTCTTGAGGAGGCACCGCAAGAAAGGTCACCCAAGGCCAAGCCTGAGTTGAAGCCGTTACCATAAGGGTTGAGATATGAATTCCTAGATGAAGAGGAAAGGAACCCTGTCATCGTCAACGCCAATCTTACAAAAGATCAGTTGGACAAACTTCTTGACGAGTTAAGACTCCATTGGTGGGCTATAGGATACTCATTTGAAGACATCAAAGGCCTTAGCCCTGCTTTGTGTATGCATCACATCAATCTGGAGGAATCCGCCAAACCTCTGGATCAACCCCAGAGAAAGTTGAATTAGATGCTGAAAGAAGTCGTCAAGAAAGAGGTAATCAAGTTGAGGCATGCTGGGATCATTTACCCGATCAACGACAGTAACTGGGTAAGCCCGATCCACGTAGTGCCCAAGAAGGGTGGTATAACAGTGGTAAAGGGAGATAAAGGCGATGAGGTGGCGGTTAGGACCATCATAGGATGGAGAATGTGCATTGACTCCAGGAAGCTAAACCAAGCTACTAAAAAAGATCATTTTCCGCTACCTTTTATTGATCAAGTTCTTGAAAGATTAGCACATCATGACTTTTTCTGTTTCTTGGATGGTTTTTCAGGATTTTATCAGGTCCCCATCCTACCAGATGACCAATAGAAGACAACCTTTACCTGCCTCTATGGCACCTACACCTTCAGAAGGATGCCCTTTGGCTTGTACAACGCTCCCGCTACGTTTCAACCCTGCATGATATCAATGTTCTCGGATTTTCTAGAGGATATCGTGGAAGTTTTCATGGATGATTTTTCTATTTATGGAAAAGACTTCGATACCTGCCTGAAAAACATCTCTTTGGTTCTGCAAAGATGCGAGGAGAAGAGTTTGGTTTTAAACTGGGAAAAGTGCCATTTTATGGTACAAGAAGGCATTGTTCTGGGACATAAAGTTTCAAGGTGTGGCATCGAAGTGGACGTTAGCAAGGTCGAAGCCATATCCAAGCTTCCTCCACCAAAGTCCGTGATGGGAGTGAGGAGCTTCCTCGGGCACGCTGGATACTACCGAAGATTTATAAAGGACTTCTCAAAGATTTCAAAACCGTTGTCCAATCTTCTGGTAAAAGACGTTGAATTCATTTTCTCTGATGATTGTCTAATGGCTTTTCAGGCTATAAAGGATGCTCTTGTCTCACCACCTATACTCCAAACTCCAGACTGGGATTTACCTTTCGAGCTTATGTGTGACGCCATCGACTATGCAGTAGGAGCGGTCCTGGGGCATAAAAAGGATAAAAAACACCACGTGATCTGCTACGCTAGTCGCACGTTGGACGAAGCTCAGGTAAATTATATAACTACAGAGAAGGAGATGCTCGCAATAGTCTTCACTTTTGATAAGTTCAGATCATACCTCATCGGGGCAAAGGTCAAAGTATACACTGATCATGGGGCTATAAGATACCTCATGCAGAAGAAAGATACAAAGCTCAGGCTGTTGAGGTGGGCCTTGTTGTTATAAGAGTTCGACCATGAAATAGTCGATAAGAAGGGTGCAGAAAATGTGGTCGTTGACTACTTATCAAGGATCATTGCAGAAGGACAGAGGGAACCACTCATTAATGAAAATTATGCCGATGAAGCTTTGATGATGATCGAAACCAAGGAAGAGAACTTACCCTGGTTCACAGATATCTGTAACTATCTTGCCTGTGGAGAACTGCCCCCTGACATTGTTGGCTAAATGGACATTTGTAAATCCCTTTGTTTTGATAATGACAAACATTTCATTCTTGTTAATCTAACATGCTACTTGAGTGTTGCAGGAATAAGGTGGATGACAAAGCAATTAGGGAAATCCATATGCTTACATATTTATATTTTCATGAAATGTAATCACTTTGTAAAAACTTGTACAAATATATAATGTACAAGTACTTAGATTTCATGTAAATCAAGCGTTAGATTCTCCCTAGCTAAACATCACATTTAGATAGGTCATCCCCTTCAAATAAGTGTCACATATGCACACTCATACACACACTTAGTGCTTTAATTGAAAAATTGAAACAAGGTCAATCTCGGTCGACTAACTCCTCGACCGAGACACTCTCGGTCGACAATCTTCTCGACTGAGAAAGACCCAAGTAGCCGTTAGACACATCTGACAAGGTAGTTGGCAGTTGAAGATAAACATTACAAAACACTTGATTCAGAGATCCTGTCGGTCGACAAAAGTTCGACTGAGTAGGTGTCTCGGTCGACCATTTCTCGACCGAGATGGTCTCTGACAGCAACTGCAGAATTAATTAATTAGCCGTTACTAAAGCAACAAACTTGTACCTAACGACTAGTTAAGCACTTAGAAACCCCTAGAAGGTGTCTAGAACGTCCTTAAGCACTTGTAGGACATTCCTATAAATAGGACATGCCTTAGGACACCTAAACTCACTTGTTACACTTGAGAAATCTTTGAGCATACTTTGAGCAACCCGTTTGTGAGAAAATTGAGCATAGTGACAATTGGCTACTTCTTCTCTTAGCTCAAAATTTGTGTCCTATAGGCTAGCATCTCCTATCCACTGCAATTACATTTCTATACACTTTGGTTAGGAGATCGACACGCTTGATCTAGGCAAATCAAGCCTTGTGCTACAAAAGGATAAGTTGTAATTTCTATTTTCTTTCTTGTTCTCTATTTTTGTTTGTACTCTCCTTGCTCCTCCTAGGTTGGAAGCTGCGGATTGGAGAGGTTGAAGATCTTCTTGGTGAAGAAGGGGACCTTGAGCTACTTCAAGAAGGCTGGTGCAACGGGAGGTTACTTCTAGAGAGGAAGGCTACTTCAAGGGGGAGCTTGGAGTTACTTCAAGAAGGCTACCTCAAGTTGGTGCATCTACTTCAAGTGAAGGCTGTTCAAGGGGTGTAAAGAAAGTATTGTATTTTGTGTAAATCCTTGTGAAGGTAATAAAATTAATACTTTCAAAATCCCGGTTGGGTAATCAACCGGGTAGTGGACTGACAACTTTAGTATTTGCTAAAGTTGGAACCACTCTAAACACCTGTCTCCTTCTTCCATTCTTCATTTGTGGTTGTTTGAGTTAAATAATTGCTAAAATATTTAAAAACTCTATTCACCCTCCCTCTAGTGTTTTTCAATTGGTATCAAAGCAGGCTTCAAGGAACCTTAACAAGGTCTTGAAGAATGGGTGACGGGGTGCTTAACAACCTTAACCTTGAAGGAACACTTGTTGCTAGACCTCCGACATTTGATGGAACAAACTACACATATTGGAAGAGAAGGATGCAGTTCTACTTCCAAGACATCAATTGGGACTTATGGAGGATGGTGTCAACCCCATACGAGCTTCCTCAAACACAATATGCAGAGTGGGATGCAAACACGGTAAAGTTGGCTCAAATGAATGCCAAAGCTGTAAGCATTTTATATTGTTCAATTTCTGTAGGAGAATTTAATAGGATATCAAACTGTGACACAGCCTATGAAATATGGCATAGACTGTCCATAACTTATGAAGGTACCGTTCAAGTCAAGAATTCTAAGATTAGCATGCTTAAACAAAAGTTTGAACACTTCTGTATGGATCCAAATGAATTAATTAGTGAAATGTTTGCAAAATTCTCTTCTATTGTTAATGGTTTAAATGCCCTAGGAAAAACTATTCTTGAAGAAGATCAGGTATCAAAAATCCTTCGATCACTTCCTCCTAAATACAAGCCAAAGGTGACAGCCATTGAAGAAGCTAATGACCTCACTAGGCTGAAAATGGAGCAACTCATTGGAAATCTAGAAGCTCATGAAGCAACCCTAGAAGAGGAAGAAAGAAGAGAACGTGAACTTCAGCAAGGAAAGAAGAAGGATGTGGCTCTAAAAGCTTCAAAGATAGTCACACCAGAAAGTGAGGAGTCAAGTGAAGAAGAAGGAGAAGAAGCATTGATTGTCAATGGTAAGAAATATAGAAGATTTAAATCTAACAAAATTTCTAGTTCTTCTTCTTCTCCTTCTAGGTGCTTTGAGTGTGGAAAGAAAGGACATTTCAAAAATGAATGTCCTAAAACAAAGAAAGGAAAGAAAAGCTCACACAAGAAGAGGGGAGAAAAAGCCTATAAAGCTGCATGGGACGAATCAAGTGAAAGTGAAAGCGGAGAAGAAAAGGTGGAATGTCTAATGGCAAGAGAAGATGATGAAGACTCTCAAGAGGTAAGCCTACTTGATCTTCCTAAAGAAGAGTTAATTAATAGTTTACAAGAAACTCATGATAAGTATGTTGATGTCAAGAAGAAACTAAAGAAGGTTATCAAAACAAATGATGAGCTATATGCTAAATTAAATGATCTCTCTTCTGAAAAGAACAACATTGATCTGGAAAATTTGTCTTTAAAAACATCTCTAAATGATTGCACTAACAAGCTACTCACTCTAGAAACAAATGTTGATCTTCTCTTTCAAGAAAAGACTGAATTGTTAGCTAAACTAAAAGATTTTCAGACTCAACCTATTCTATGTAACCATTTAGATTATGACAATGTTGTAAAAGAAAGAGACTCCCTATTATTTGATTTAGATCAAGCTAGAAAAGATTTACACAAGAAGATGGATGATATTGCTAAGCTACAAAGAAACCTACATGAGTTAAGAAGAAAAGATATCCTGGACAACATCCTAAAAGCCTCCTCTAGTTTCAATGGAAGAAAAGGTTTGGGATATGATCCAAAGAAAAATCAACCCAAAAGAACTCGGACTATGTTTGTACCTAAGAACACAATTCCTAGAAAGAGAAATGAAGTTGACTCAATTACTTGTCATTTTTGTCTACGTCTTGGACATTATTCATTTTCATGCCCGTATAAGACCAAGGATTCCTACTTAGTTTGGGTCCCAAAATCCCAAACTTAGTAGAGTAGAATGCAATTCAGTTGAGATATGATCAAATGCTTAATTTTGCAATTCATATTGTATTATCTCAACTTAATAAAAGGTTTTATGCATTGTAATAATTTTCTGAATTGCTGTACTGAAACAGAAACTTAGTCGGTCGAAGTATTGTCGACCGAAAATATAATCGGTCGAACTTTTGTCGACCGACCAGATGCCTGTGACAAATCAAAATCAAACAGCAACTATATCGGTGGAAAATTGGTCAACCGGCTGAATTTCTGTATTTAATTTACAATACAGCAATCTTCTCGATCGATGATTAGTCGACCGAGAAAGATGTCGGTCGAACAATTGTCGACCGACTGAAGTTCTGAATCAGAATTTTTATACAGTCTCTACTTAAATGATTCTAACCATATCGGACCATCACATGGGTACCAAAACCTACATTCTAATGCAGGATTGGGTGGTTGACAGTGGATGTTCCAAACACATGACCGGAAACAAAGATGCATTTCAAACTTTTGAAGAAAAGAAGAGTGGAACAGTCACTTTTGGAGATAACGGTAAAGGTAAAATTGTTGGAATAGGTAACATTGGTACAAACCTCGAAATAAAGAATGTTCTACTTGTTGATGGTTTGCACCATAACTTAATAAGTGTGAGTCAATTATGTGATAGTGGCTATGATGTTTTATTTAACAAAACCTGCTGCAAATTATTAATAGAAAACACTACAAATGTCGTCTATGAAGGAAAAAGAGTTGGAAATCTTTATATTCTTAGACCTAACTCTATGAAATCTGTAGTAGGAAAATGCTTGCTTGCAAATGAAAATACTTTACAATTATGGCATAAAAAGCTAAGACATGCTAGTTCTCATGTTATCAAAAAGTTAGTGAAATATGATCTTGTTCGTGGTTTGCCTACTTTATCCTTTGATCAAGTTGAAAATTGTGAACCATGTACATTGGGAAAGCAAAAAAAAACCTCTTTTAAACCTAAACATGAACTTAGCACCAGTAGATCTTTAGAATTAATTCACATGGATTTATTTGGACCTATGAAGACACAATCTATCGGTGGCAAAAGATATTGTTTTGTTATTGTTGATGATTATAGTAGATATACATGGGTACATTTTATTGCAACCAAAGATGATATTATTCATGCTTTTATAAAATTTTGCTCTATGATTGAAAATCTATTACAAAGCAAAATATGTACCATTAGAAGTGATCATGGTGGAGAATTTGAAAATCATGTATTTGAAGAATTTTGCACATCTCAAGGGTACACTCACAATTTTTCTGCTCCACGCACTCCACAACAAAATGGCATAGTTGAAAGGAAAAATCGATCACTACAAGAAATGGCTAGAACTATGATGCTCGAACATAATACCCACAAAACCTTTTGGGCTGAAGTTGTAAACACCGCATGCTATGTGTTAAATAGAGTAACTGTTCATTCTCATTTGAAGAAAACTCCGTATGAAATAATACATTCTAAGAAACCTAGAGTTGACTATTTTCATACCTTTGGATCTACATGTTACATATTAAATACCAAAGATGATAGAGATAAGTTTGATTCTAAATCACACAAAGCATTGTTTTTGGGATATTCTACCTCTAGCAAAGCATTTAGAGTCTATAACACTATCTCTAGAAAAGTTGAAGAATCTATTCATGTCTCTTTTCATGAAGAGTCCAAATCAGAAAATCTAGAAATAATTCGTCTTACTAATCAATTCGAAAACCTAAACATACCAAATGACAGTGAGAAAGATACTACAAACAAAAACCAAGCTGAAACACAACCTATACCTAGACTTATTAAGGATCATCCTCAAGAATTAATTATTGGAAATCCAAATGATAAAGTAAAAACTCGGTCTTCCTTTAAGGATGTTGCAAACATGGCCTTTGTTTCTATCATTGAACCTAAGAAGATATCTGAAGCTCTTAAAGATGATTATTGGATAATAGCAATGCAAGAAGAACTAAACCAATTCACTAAAAATGATGTATGGGATTTAGTTCCTAAACCACAAGATAAAACCATCATTGGAACTAAATGGGTTTTTAGGAATAAACTAAATGAGGCAGGAGAAGTAATAAGGAATAAAGCTCGGTTAGTAGCACAAGGATATAATCAACAAGAAGGAATAGATTTTGATGAAACGTATGCACCAGTAGCTAGACTTGAAGCTATAAGAATGTTACTAGCTATTGCTGCACATAAAAACATCAAACTCTACCAAATGGATGTAAAAAGTGCATTTCTAAACGGAATCATTCAAGAAGAAGTATATGTTGCCCAACCACCCGATTTTGACATACCAGAAAAAGGTGACTATTTTTATAAACTTAAGAAAGCACTTTATGGTTTAAAACAAGCACCTAGGAACTGGTATGAAAGGCTCAAGACATATCTTTTTGATAATGGTTTTTCTATTGGAAATTCCGATTCTACTTTATTTTTCAAAACATATACATCTGATTTCCTAGTTGTGCAAATATATGTTGATGACATTATTTTTGGAGCTTCTAATGAATCGTTGTGCACACAATTTAGTGACATTATGCAAAAAGAATTTGAAATGAGCCTCATGGGTGAACTAACTTTCTTTCTTGGTTTCCAAATTAAACAAACGCCTGCCGGAATCTTTATAAGCCAAGAAAAATATACTAAAGAACTCTTAAAAGGTTTTGGGATGGATCAATGCAAACATGCTACTACTCCTATGGCCACTTCTATAAAAATTGATAAGGATGAAAATGGGGAACCAATTGATGATTCCTTATATAGAGCCATGATTGGTAGTTTGCTTTACTTAACTGCTTCTCGACCGGACATCATGTTTTCTATTGGTCTTTGTGCTCGATTTCAGTCACAACCTATGCACTCTCATTTTCAAGCAGTTAAACGAATTCTTCGATACTTAGCCGGAACTACATGTTTTGGTTTATGGTATCCAAAAGGACAATCCTTGGATTTTAAATCTTATACTGATGCGGATTATGCTGGTTGTCGACTTGATCGCAAGAGCACTAGTGGTGGCTGTTTCCTGTTAGGGAGAGCTTTAGTATCTTGGTTTAGCAAGGAACAAAACACGGTTGTCCTCTCTACAACTGAAGCTGAATATATGGCAGCTGGATCTTGTTGTGCTCAAGTGCTTTATATGCAACAAGTGTTAAATGATTATGGTTTTACTCTTTCATCTACGCCTATCTTTTGTGACAACACAAGCACTATAAATTTAGCACATAATCCTATTTTACACAGCCGAGCTAAACATATTGAAATCCGTCATCACTTTTTAAGGGTTCATATCTCCAAGAATCATGTTTCCCTTCATCATGTTGATACGGAAGATCAATTGGCTGATATTTTTACAAAACCACTTCCACTAGACCTATTTAACAAGATTAGGAAGCAATTTCTTATCACTCCTTTGGAAGATGTTTTCTTTGATATTTGTGCTTCTTAAAAATAACTTTTACTTACATCATTTTGGCTTTTAATGGACATTTTTTTTGGGACATCTAATTAAGGGGGAGTTTTATTCTTAAATGGATATCTTTTTGAAATGACAAAGGGGGAGAAATAAATATAAACCTTAGTATTTGTGCAAAACTCAATCAATGAGTTTCATAAACTCTTGGCTTTACATTGAAAGTTGCTATATTCCCTAAAGGATTGGATTTCATGTTCCATAATTCATGGGGAATAATAAGCACACATTTTATAAACAAGAGAAGAACTTTACAAAAGTAATCTTCAGGTATGAAAATCACATGTTTTATACTTTCTTATTTTATATTTAGGAAATGTTTGTCATCTTCAAAAAGGGGGAGATTGTTGGCTAAATGGACATTTGTAAATCCCTTTGTTTTGATAATGACAAACATTTCATTCTTATTAATCTAACGTGCTACTTGAGTGTTGCAGGAATAAGGTGGATGAAAAAGCAATTAGGGAAATCCATATGCTTACATATTTATATTTTCATGAAATGTAATCACTTTGTAAAAACTTGTACAAATATATAATGTACAAGTACTTAGATTTCATGTAAATCAAGCGTTAGATTCTCCCTAGCTTAACATCACATTTCGATAGGTCATCCCCTTCAAATAAGTGTCACATATGCACACTCATACACACACACTTAGTGCTTTAATTGAAAAATTGAAACAGGGTCAATCTTGGTCGACTAACTCCTCGACCGAGACACTCTCGGTCGACAATCTTCTCGACCGAGAAAGACCCAAGTAGCCGTTAGACACATCTGACAAGGTAGTTGGCAGTTGGAGATAAACGTTGCAAAACACTTGATTCAGAGAGCCTGTCGGTCGACAAAAGTTCGACCGAGTAGGTGTCTCGGTCGACCATTTCTCGACCGAGATGGTCTCTGACAGCAACTGCAGAATTAATTAATTAGCCATTACTAAAGCAACAAACTTGTACCTAACGGCTAGTTAAGCACTTAGAAACCCCTAGAAGGTGTCTAGAACGTCCTTAAGCACTTGTAGGACATTCCTATAAATAGGACATGCCTTAGGACACCTAAACTCACTTGTTACACTTGAGAAATCTTTGAGCATACTTTGAGCAACCCGTTTGTGAGAAAATTGAGCATAGTGACAATTGGCTACTTCTTCTCTTAGCTCAAAATTCGTGTCCTATAGGCTAGCATCTCCTATCCACTGCAATTACATTTCCATACACTTTGGTTAGGAGATCTACACGCTTGATCTAGGCAAATCAAGCCTTGTGCTACAAAAGGATAAGTTGTAATTTCTATTTTCTTTCTTGTTCTCTATTGTTGTTTGTACTCTCCTTGCTACTCCTAGGTTGGAGGCTGCGGATTGGAGAGGTTGAAGATCTTCTTGGTGAAGAAGGGGACCTTGAGCTACTTCAAGAAGGCTGGTGCAATGGGAGGTTACTTCTAGAGAGGAAGGCTACTTCAAAGGGGAGCTTGGAGTTACTTCAAGAAGGCTACCTCAAGTTGGTGCATCTACTTCAAGTGAAGGCTGTTCAAGGGGTGTAAATAAAGTATTGTATTTTGTGTAAATCCTTGTGAAGGTAATAAAATTAATACTTTCAAAATCCCAATTGGGTAAGCAACCGGGTAGTGGACTGACAACTTTAGTATTTGCTAAAGTTGGAACCACTCTAAACACCTGTCTCCTTCTTCCATTCTTCATTTGTGGTTGTTTGAGTTAAATAATTGCTAAAATATTTAAAAACTCTATTCAACCCCCCTCTAGTGTATTTCAGACATAACTTATAACCAAAAGAAGAAGTTGTTCACAGATGTGAAGAATTACTATTGGGACGATCCTCTCCTTTTTAGAAGATGTGCTGATAACTTGTCCCGGAGATGCATTCCCGAAGAAGAGATCCCGAACATTCTGAAAGAGTGTCACGCCTCTCCTTATGGAGGACATCTGGGCAATGAAAGGACTGCTGCCAAAGTGCTACAATCAGGTTTTTACTGGCCCTCTTTATTCAAAGACGATGCACAATATGTAAAGGTCTGTAAAGAGTGCCATTTGACGAGCAATATTGGACGAAGAAACGAGATGCCAATGGCAAATTGGGTTGAAGTGGAGATCTTCGATGTATGGGGGATTGACTACATGGGACCATTTCCCCCATCAAGGGGGTATCAGTACATTCTAGTGGCAGTAGATTATGTATCAAAATGGGTAGAAGCTGTTGCAACTCAAACGTGTGACGCTAAGTCAGTGATCAAGTTGTTCGAAAAGAGGATTTTTCCTCGATTCGGTGTACCCTGTACTGTAATAAGCGACGGTGGGTCGCATTTCGGAGAAAGACAGTTTGAAGTGCTCCTACGAAAGTATGGAGTTAAACATAAGATCGCTACGCCCTACCACCCACAGACTTCGGGGCAGATAGAGGTTTCAAATAGACAAATCACGCAGATTATGGAAAAGCCTGTCAACCGGATGAGGAAGGATTGGTCAATGAAGCTTGACGATGCACTTTGGGCCTACATGACTGCCTATAAAATGCCCATTGGAACCACCCCCTATAAGTTGATCTACAAAAAATCCTGTCATCTACCCCTTAAGCTGGAACACAAGGCCCTTTGGGCAATTAAATTCTTGAATATGGATCTAGAGAAGGCGGGAGAAAAGAGATATTTGCAGTTGCAAGAGCTTGAAGAATTAAGGATGCATGCTTACGAGAATGCAAAGATCTATAAACAAAGGACGAAGGTGTGGCATGATGCCCACCTGAGGAGGAAGGACGCAAGTGAAGGTGATAAAGTTCTATTATTTAAATCCTCCATTCGTCTTTTTCCAGGAAAGTTACAAATGAGATGGTCCAGACCGTTCACCATATCAAAGATATACCCATCCGAAATGATGGAGCTATATGACAAAGATGATCCGACCAAGGTTTTTCAAGTGAACGGGCACAGGGTAAAAAGGTACTATGAAGACGAAGCTTTTTTTAGGAGGGCAGAGATCAACTTGCAAGATATGGATACTATTGAAGCCGAAAAGTGAAGGACCTAAAGCGGTCGAGCTGGCGACGCAAACTACAACACTCCTCATGAAGAAGCCCGATCTTTTACTTTTCCTAGAATAGGATGTTATTTACTTTCTTACAAGACAAAATTTATAAACATTTGGACAATAATAAGGCTCGAGTCAGTGCATGCGCCCTGTGCGCTGACTCTTCTGTTTTATGGGACACCGCTCTATTTTATGGACCTTGATGAGTAATACTATCTGAGGCCGGGAGCTTAACCTTAGGCCAATGATTTTTTACCCATCAACTGCCTTTTCCTTCGCTTCGTTTTTAAGTTTTTCATCTAGTTTTTGCCCTAAAATCTTCGTATCAGGCAACTGCTCAGCCGGCGCACGGAACACACTCGTATCGGGCGACGGTATATCGGGCATCGCATAAGTTGTGTCGGACGACACGCCCGGGCGGCGAGAACCTGTATCGGGCAAGATGAGCATTTACCCTTGATTAGACAGATGGGACCGCTCATCTCGGGAATGGCTTGTCTCAACGGCCGACGTGCGTCTCGTATTTACCCGTTTTACCCCCGGTTGAGATTGCTATATATAGTACGGAGGTTTTACCGTGTCGGGCTACTACATTTACTCTTCTAGCTACCCGTATCTTGTAGTAATTTCTCCCTTTGCTCGTGTGTCTTCCAACTAGCTTTTGCTCTCGTGTCGCACAAGAGCTTCAGATAGTAAAGGTATAGCCCGACAACCTGTTTGCCCGACACGAGCTTCATATCACGTGCAGCGTATCGGGATGGTGACTTTAGTTGATTTTCCTTGTGTCGCCCGAAACGTGTGTCACACAACACGTCTTTCACTCGCGTTGTCTGAGACGCCACATCGGGCGATAACCGTGTCGCCCATCCTTGTGTCGCCTAGCTTGTTCTTGTTATCGGGCGACACGTTTTTCTATCGGGGAAGTCCCTATCGGGCAGTTTGTTTCACATGTCTGTATCGCCCGACACACCCATGTTGGGCAACGTGTTTGACATACAACTTTTCTCCGTATCGTCCAGTTTTGTATAGCCTATGATGTTCTTTTGATGGACGACACCCGGACTTTGTATCAGGCCGAATTTTATTGTGCAATCAATTTTTCTTTTAAATGTTGGTATCAATTTTAAGTCTTGCCTACATAAAATTTAAATGATCGATGAACTTGTTTAATGATAACAGATATGGCTCGTACAAAGCAAACCACCGTTTGAGTTGACAAACACAACAGAAGAATCGACACTGAGGCCGCAGCTAAAGCAACAACGGTCGGGAAAAAACACCAGAATCCCAAGGCAGCTGGGCATTCAACCGCTGAGAAGAGAGCAAGGATGGAAGACGTAACGACTCCATTTTCTTTCTCAAAGGATGCAGCCATAACAAGTGCAAAGCTCTCAAGAAGGAAACGCAAAGCTCGTGTAGATTATGATGATGATAACCGGCTTATGGTAGACAGAGAGCTCTTGAAAACACTTGTGGATACTATATCCAAAGAAGATGCCCCCTATGAAGAAGGTGGCTTCATGGCTGATGAACCCAGAATACCCACATTTAATCCAGAAGCCACTGGAGAAAGACTTCCATTGATTTTCTCTTTTGGAAATGGTCCTAAACCACCATAGAAGACAGACTATGATAAGGAAATGGACCTCTCCCGGGGGCTACCAAATCAAGAAAAAGTATTGGAAGAGATAAGTGGACTTCTCTGACTAGTTCAATAGATGATTAAAGTTTAAAGAAACTGAGATTGATGATAAGTCCTTTTGTTCTTGTTCACAATGGATGTATCTTAAAAAGTCCACCTCGTCAAGGGAATGCCTAACAGTTTTGGGACTTCTTCCTCAGCAAAAGTGCATGACTGATCTCATTGAATCTTGCAATTCTAAACCCACATTTGCCTTTTGGTACAACTGACTGCAGCATCTTCATCCTGGGATGGATATCAAATAAAGAGATGCCTGACCAACTCCACCACATCGACCACCATAGCAAACAAGAAGAATACGTGTGGGAGCTTCTATCTGGCGCAGGCGCGCTCACCAGCTAACCCTCACTGGGTTAACATTACCCTACCTTATCTACTTCACAACTCTGGGATAGAGTGTGGAGTAAGTTTGGGGGGGGGTACCATGTACCAGTGAGGGAGGTATACATTTTTTTTCTTCAACTCCACCCTTTTTGTTCTTTCGTTCTTCTCTTATATCATGTGTACATATACATGCTCATACACACAAAAAAAATTTGCTAAAAAATTTGCTTATTTTTGTCTCCATACATATGTACAAAGACACTATATAGTAAAAATCTGATACGACTTCTTGCCAGTTTGTTTTCTATGTGCCTAAGGAGATGCATGTTTTGTTATGCTTTTCTGATAATGCAGCCTCAAACAACAAAAGACTATGACTTTCCACGCCAAAAATTTTGAAAAATAATCTCACAACAGCTAAGAGACGTGTATGCAGAAGGAAAAAGCTTCCCAAACAGCAAAAATTTCTCTTGTTTCCCTTTACCCAACAAAATCCCAAAAAGAGAGAATAGCCTTATGAGAGTGAATAAAAGCATGAGAGTTGTGCCAAATGAAAAGAAAGAAAAAAACACATATACACACTTGTTTTCTAAAAGTACCCATCTTTAGGCATGGTAGATCCGGGGCAGTGGTACGTAGGATGTGAAATCACTGCCATAAAGCCAACTGGCTTGGACGGTAGGGACCACTCGTCCGCTAACGGACCCTTACCTGGATAGACTAATGGGAAATAAGAAAAACCCAAAAAGCCTTAAGCCTACCCAAACACACAACTTTCTGTTCCCAAAAGCTGTTTGGTGTGAAAGCTAACTTCGAAATCATGCACCAAAGTCTCACTGAAGTTGTAGAGAAATTTTTTACTGAAATAATAAGGCAGGAAATGCAAAGTCTTTTGTTCGTGGTCGGGCTGTATTCTCTTTAAGACATCTCATTGCTCGCTCAAACCCATAGTTTGAAAATTATACTGGTCAAGAAGAAGCATCACAAAATAAAGTTTAAAGATTGATTGAGGACAATCAAAATGCTAAGTTTGGGGAAGTTGATAACACCAAATTTTGTGATGTTTTTGGCCCTTATTTCGTTATCAATTCTGCCCTTTTAAACTGATTTCCTCTCCTTTTTGTCATGTTTTTGCATAAACAGGCCACGCTACACTTTTAACTCAATATTATCATCTTTTACAGAGTTTTCCCCAATTTTTAACTCATTTATCAGCAAAAAGGCCCATCTCGACCCACAAATGTGTTCCACCTGCATCGACCTTCCTACCAACCAACTGGCCGATACACTCACTGCCGACAGGGCAGCACGATACACTGTCGCGCGACATAAGGGTGTCGCACAAGAGGAAGCGGACAAGCGATACGCCATTTACCCGACAGGGTGCCGAACTCGCCACGACTGTCGAAGCGTGTCGCGCGATATAGGCCACCCACCGGTAGGCGCCAATCGTCACGTTGACTGACACGCTCCCAACCATGCATCCTTGTGACGGGTGACGAGCATATCGGGCACCCCTAAACCCGTGATAATAAGAGCTGATGAAGAACACGTGGCGTCCGGAGCACCATAACTTCACCCAACCACTGCCTATAAATAGCAGCTACATGACTCGGATGGGACGGGACGAAATCCCTCGAAAGCCAACTTAGAAAAGCATCTGGAGCTAGCGTGTCATGCCTCAGAGGTGTGCTGGGCGATTCTAGGTGAGCACTTCCCCATCCCAAGAGGGAGGGAATGGTTCACTTGGGGTCGGTCCCGGGCACCGCTGTAGGCCGATATCAGCCAACAAGGACGCCTGATAGGAGTACCCGATTCTGGAAGCAACACTCTAGCCCGACATGATACCAAGCCCGATAGGCATCACCAGTCACGGTGTGTCGCCCAAGAGGGTGCCGCCTGACATGATTGTATCGGGCATGGGCGCCACGCACGATACGTCTGCCCGTCATAAGTGTGTCGCCCGAGAGGGTGTGCTGCCCGACACAGGTGTATCGGGCCAGGCTCCCACCCGGTATCGGGCTGGAGGGTCTGCTACTGCCCGTCGCCCTTCTAAATCAAGAAGGCGACATTTACCTTTACTTATTTCAGTCATTTACTCTCTTTACTTACGCAATGTAATCAAACCCTTTTATGCTAATGGAATTAGAAGAGTCTTAATTATCTGCTGCTTTATGTTTGGTCCCTTTTGTTGGATGATTGCTATGTTTAACATCTGAACTCTAGCTTGTATGCTTGGATCGCATTTTGATTAGCTACCGAATCATGTTTTCCCATTGCAGCAGCCTCAAGAGAGGTGTTTTGGCTCTAGCCCCTGTTTGGGAATGGACTGGGCTTGGATTAACACCCGTCGTTTAGTGCCACGAGGGCCTGATCCAGTCCGGTTTGGTCGAAAAATGTGTTTGGAAGCCAACCCAGTTCGATCCCCATTTTGGGATAACGGAATCCCATAATCCGCATAATCCCAGTCCCGGTCGAGGCAGGATTGCGAATGTCAGTCCGGTTTCTACCCAGAGACAACCCCCGATCCCTCGCGCCCCTCCCTCTCTCCCTAGTCTTCTTCCTCTCGCCCTAGCCTTCTCCCTCTCGGCGCTCTGCCTCCCGACGCTTCACATCTCTTCTCTGTGTGCAATACTGTTGGTCCGTGTGTGAGAGAAGTAAAGCCATGTCTGCGACCTCGACCAAATCCGGATGGAGGCCAAAGGTCATCGTCGGGTGAAGTGCCCGCGTGGAGAATTAATTCAGCCATCTACAACCGCCGGTCTACTGGGGCGGCTACATCCCTCAAAAGCAATGTAAGCCATACCCTGCCCTGGTCTTTGACTATCTCAATCTGACATCATCCCATCTTGTCGACGCACAGGAGAAACCCTAGCGCGTCCAAGGCAAAGTGTCCGTCTGCCTTCATATTCGCCTTGTGCTGCGAGGTTCTTCACTTCCACATATGTCTGTTGGAGCAGCTGTTCGCGGAAGCTGGTCATCCCTGGATGAAATCTGGCGGTTCTCCTCCCTGGTGCTCCGGCGGTGCTACACACAGCAAGGACACAGTGCTTCTTCTTTGTCGCCCCTTCCTACTATGGTTGGTTATGAAATAGGGTAGCCGACGCTTTGTTTGTGATGTCGATTAGGGCAGACATTTCTGAGGTGGATTGGTCATTAATTTGTGTATTTATTCAGCTGACATTGGTTCCAAACAAGTTAATCATTGTGTATGACAGTCACATTTTATCAGTCGATGGCATAGTTTAAGCAATGTTTGTCGTTGTTATGCTTTTTTCACAATATATCCATCTCTGTAGTATTATTGTTAATCGTTGTGTATGACAGTCATAATATATCCATCTCATTATTCATGTTTGAATACGGTCAGAGAGGAGGCCAGGGAATAATACAACCTTTTTGGTTGATATCTATCCCATAGTTCCTTCTTTCTCTCCCGTTGTTATGCTTTTTTCATATCCTGTTGCTTGCTATATGGAGATAATTTGGACTAGGATGAGATAGTTGTACCCACAAGTATCCCAAAATGATTTTATTGTCGAAAAAATAACTGTAATAACTGATTATTATGGTGAATGCAAAGTAAATAGAAAGAAGGAGTTTTCTATTGAGAAGGTGGAAAGACATTTTGTTCCATGGATTTTTCAGAGAATATAAAAATGGATTCTCCATGGACCGAAGATTCTTTTTACATTATTGAAGATGACATGAAATTCAAGAAGTTAGTGAGCTTTCTAATAATGAGCTTTACCCTGGTTGTAAGAATTTCTCAACACTGTCATTTCTTCTACGTCTATTTAATTTAAAATGTATGTTTCACTGGACAAACACATCTTTTAGTCAACTATTGAAACTTCTATTGGATGCCTTTCCACATTTGGTCACATTCCCATCTTCTTATCATGAAGCTAAGAAATTGATTAAGGAGTTAGGCATTGGATATCAAAATATCTAGGTCTGTAAAAACTAGTGTTTCTGTATAGAATACCTAGGTCTGTATAAAAATATGGTATATAATACCTAGGTATGTATAGAATCAGTTTTGACTAGGAAGAGATAATCTGTCAAATAAATGATTTTCTTGACCCAACTTCCTCTGTTTCAACTCATATAACAAATATGTTTGGATTGCTATAATACAAAATTTTTGGTTGATATCTACCCCAAAGTTCCTTCTTTCTCTCCCATTGTTATGCTTTTTTCATTTCCTGTTGCTTGCTATATGGAGATAATTTGGACTAGGACGAGATAGTCTTTATGTAGTACCCACAAGTATCCCAAAATGATTTTATTGTCGAAAAAATAACTGTAATAACTGATTATGTGCATCTAGGGAATAATAAAATGATAAACAGTACTTATAACTAGCTTTTGTTATACATTACTTGTAGTATTATTGGTATAAGTACCATATTTCATGCTTTATAACTTTTAAATGCTATGATAATATTTTTGTTGCTTGAAACTCATCAAACAAATATGTTTTGATTATCCTATCATGGGTTCTTGTTGAGTTTCCATGCACTAAACTTGTAGATTACACTGAAATAGAACAATGTTTTACATACATGTGCAATTTAGTAGTGTTTCTGTTATAGAATACCTAGGTCTGTAAAAAATGGAATCATTTTTGACTATGAAGAGATAATATGTAAAATAAATGATTATTATTTTGGATTCTACACAATGGTTGAATTACATTGAGTCTATTTGATCACCATAATTTATTTCTGACATTTGATTTGTATTTGCAAGGCAACCCAGTCTATTTGATTTCTATTTGATCACCATAGTAGTTTTCAGTGACCCAACCCAGTCTGTAATAAGGGGGAACAATTTAATCTACTGATTTAATCTATGATAATAACTAGCTCAGTCAAAAGTTGAATCAATTTAATCTACTGATTAGTATTGCAGTATTATAGGTCTAAAATGAGTACTAATAACTACCTTACTTGTATTATAGGTCATGATTTATAACATTGAAATGATATCATTATATTTCTGTTGCTTAAAACTCAAGAAACAAATATGCTTGGATTATCCTATCATGGGTTCTTGTTGAGTTTCCATGCACTAAACCTATAGATTACACTGAAATAGAACAACTTTTTCATTGTTGTAATAAGGGTGAACAATTTAATGTATTGATTTAATGTATGATAATACCTAGCATGTGTCATGATTTATAATATTGAAATGATATCATAATATTTCTTTTGCTTGAAAGCATCAAACAAATATGCTTGGATTATCCTATCATGGCTTGTTGTTGACTTTCCATGCACTGAACATGTACATTACACTGAAATAGAACTGTTTTATACATACATGTGTAATTTACCAGTGTTTCTGTTATAGAATACCTAGGTCTGTACAAAATGAAATCAGTTTCGACTATTAAGAGATAATCTGTAAAATAAATGATTATTGTTTTGGATTCTACACAATGGTTGAATTACATTGAGTCTATTTGATCACCATAATTTATTTCTGACATTTGATTTGTATTTTAAAGGCAACCCAGTCTATTTGATTTCTATTTGATCACCATAGTAGTTTTCTATAGGTCGAAAATGAGTACTAATAACTACCTTTATTTATACATTACTTGTATTATAGGTCATGATTTATAACATTGAAATGATATCATTATATTTCTGTTGCTTGAAACTCATGAAACAAATATGCTTGGACACACCAACATAGAGTAAGTATAGTTACAGAATACTTCCAGGACACACCAACATAGTAGTACCTGCTGTATAGAGTAATTTTGGTGTAATTGCAGCTCAGCCATCACCATTCCAGTACATGCTTTCGTTGGCTTAGCAAGTAATGCAAGACAGATATGTTATCAACAAACAAAACACATCTTTAAATATAACTAACGTGTACAATTTGAGATGAATCCGATGGAATGAATCAAATTCCACTATTGTATTATCTTGATAGCATAACGAATTGTGTATCATAATATATTGCAGCACTTGTGGGGGTATGTCTTCCGGTGAGCCCAAGTTTCGTATTGTTTGGGCAAGAGACTCTGATGTCGCTCTAGTATCAGCATTGCACAGACAATATGACCTAGGTAGGTGTGTTGATGGTCATTTCACTAGGGAGGCTTGGCGGGAGGCAACTGTGGAAATGCAAAATAGGATGGGGAAGACGGCCTGCAATATAGACCAGCTCAAAACTCAATGGAAGAACTTAAGGAGGGACTATGCCGCTTTGAAGCTTGTGACGAATAAGAGTGGCGTTGGATGGGATGACACTAGGCATAAGCCCACGCTGCCCGATAGCCCTGAATGGAGGGAGAGCCTTGCGGTATATCCAATAACCAGTCCCTTATTAATCGAATAAAGTAATGTCCTATATTTACACTTAAACTTTCCTAATACAAAATTTTCGTATACTTAGGCAAACAAGGATCTTGCTAGGTTGCTTAACAAGCCGTTTCCCCACTACTATGACATCGAGATGATGGCGGGGAGGAACATTGCTAGAGGACATCATGCAATGTCTTCAACGGACACACAAATCCCTTCTGACGTTGCCTCCGAGGATGATGTCAGTGTCGACTTAGATGGGTCAGAGACACCCATGAACACTGGAAGCCAATCAGGGGTACCGAATATGGCCTCATATGGGATGCAAAGTGAGGGAGACACCGGGGGAGGCGGAACAGATACATAGAGCGTTGGCGGGAGGCCTCCTATCGTTAGGCGCAAGAAGCGGCCATCAATGGCTGAAGACCGATGTGGGCTTTCAAATGAAGTGTTATCTGAATTCACACAGGTTTATGCAAAGGTTCATGAGTTAGGCAGTGGTGTGGCAACTAGAGCCTTTGAAAAGAAAGAGTTTACAACCATCTTACAACATTTCCATGAAACTTACCCAGATGCCCCCACTTGTGTGTTTACAACACTTGTGAACGCCATCAAGGACTCAACAAACTGCAACATCTACCTCAGCCTTATAGACACACCTCAAAAGATAACCATATGGTTGCAAGACCTTTGGGAAAGGTCCCAAGCTGCCAATGCAACACCAACACCTTCAATACCATCCTCGTTTATGCCATCTCACAATGCATTTTTCACGCAATCCCCAACCCCCAACTTCAGCAACAGCTCAAGTATGCCATCTTCATTTATGTCATCTCACCGTGCATTTTTTTCCTTCGTCCAATGATGCATTTTTTCCTTCGTCCAATTGTGGGCTCTGATATCCAAACCACGATGTAAACACGATTTAAACTTAGCGGAAGCGATTCGATTAGCAGCGGAATACCAAAAATCAGCGGAAATTAAAACTTTTTGAGATAAAGCATTGAAACCATAAAACTTCCTTCATAAAAGGAGATAAACTGTTTACATCTCAGATAATTACTTCTTGAGTAATTATATACAACATGATACAAAATCTCAAGAACTCATAACCAAAAGACTCCAAGACCTGAGAGTACAGAGGACACATAGGACTGACTCTAACTACACCACATGGCAGGCTAAATCTCAACCTGAGATTTTACTGTTGCCCCTGTGCTGCTGCTGCTGGGACTGGTCACCTGTAGACCTGTTCCTCCGTCCTTGACGTCCACCTAAAAGTTGAAGTCTACGGGGTGAGACAATTTTACATAATTGTCCCAGCGAGAGTTATAACTCTCCGCCAGAAGCTTTATTATAACATCTCAAAGAATAACTTAAGCAGTAAAAGCTTCAAAGTATCCAACATCGGATATAATAGTAAGGATGAGTTCAATAGTTATAAAATATGAAGACATTTGCACTATACAGTGTAACATCAATCAATCAACTCGTAGTTATCTCTAACAGGTATGCTACGCTGTGGATTATGTTTTTCAAACATTACTTTTATGCCCTGTGGAGATGAGGTTTACCACTCATACTCCAACCAATCACTGCTAAGTGCCTCGGTATCATACTAGGTCATCGAAAGAGCCAGATTCTCATGACCTTCACCTTCCTCAGTCAGTAAGAGGATTACTTGTAGGACATCTCATGCCTCTACTATAATAGCTTGCCAGGGTAATCTGGTCCTTCGCTATTTTAGAGTTACAGTGGCGTTCTGTACTCTCTTCGTCATCAGGAGATTTCATGTTTATCTTCCACTGATACGGATATCTGTGCTTTCTTCGTCATCAGGAGGTTTCATGTTTACCATCCACTGATACGGTATGGGATTATAGTGAAGGATTGATGGATTACACATCTACATCAAACACCTACACTAGGATGTAAGGTTCTACACATCCATATACCCCACATACTCAAAAGTATGTGATCCAGGAGTTCCCTTAGGAAAACCTATTTCACCATCATTTGATCTCTGACAATGATGGGTCTATGATCAAGGCTCTACATTACACTTGATTAGTTAGGTACATTCAGTATTCTTTTAACATCATACATTGTTCTTCAAACAATAACATTATCATAACAACTATGAAATGAGAATACTAAATGTAACAAGCCTAACTCTCATCAATCATCATATCTCAATACATTCATCACAAGTCATCTCTAAAGCATGACCTTGATGGTAATTATGGCTCTCACATCCCATTTTAATCCATAAGTTGCCATTGACAATGCATCAGGATATATCACTATTCATAAAGCTAAAGCATGCTTTCAATGAATATAGTTTCATAATCCATACCTGGATATGATCATCATCTCATGACAACCTGCGTGGTTAATTCAACTGATAACAGTAAACAATTCATTCTAGAAGTTACACTTTCATACTTTTAGAAGAGTCAAGTTCCCCAATATTCATTAATCAGGGTTTACTATTCACAAAACATGTCCTCACCCTAGAATTAGGGTTTACTATTCACCTCATGGAGAATTGAACTCATAACATCATTATGTATGAGAAACATCATCATTAAAGTTCCTAGATAAGATTAAGGTTCACTAAACATCATAATTAGGGTTTCCATGATCTCACATAGGTGGATCATACCTTAATCATGCACATTCATGTGAATTGAAGGTACTTTTCTTAAGTTTCCACTATAAAAGGGTACTTTCTCTCTCTTATGATACTTTCTCTCTCCTCTTACTAGTAGATGGTGGTAACACCACTCTAGATCAGGTTGGGTTAAGTCCTCATTGATTAGCATAAGCCAAAACATCATTAACATGTGATTAGGGTTTTATTAGAAAAAGGTATTACTCAATTAAACCCCTAAAGGGTGTTTTGGTAATTTACCTCATGATCACTATCATGGGTCAATTCATTAATCACTTAGTCCCTTAATGTTCTAAATTACCATTAGGGTTTAGATTAGATCATCATTGAACCAATTACAACTTCAAGTGATTAAGTATAAATAACCTTGAAAACCTCCAAACGGTTTCAACCTTCAACCACCAAACGGTTTGAAACCGTTTGGGTGCGTTGACCGTTTGCTAGGTTTGACTTCAAGACCGTATGCCCTCAAGGTCGTTTGCCCAAACCGTTTGGGTACGTTGACCGTATGCTAGGTTTGACTTTCCAAACCGTTTAAGCTTATACGGGTTGAAACCGTTTGATCAACTTGTCTTGAGATTGATTGGTCCAAACAACCTTGAGATCGTTTGAGCCCAAACAGTCTTGAGACCGTTTGGTCCAAATGGGCTCAAACCGTTTGGACCTCCAACATGGTTCAAAAGTTACAAATGTTTATGATTAAGTATGTTGAAGCCCTCAATTGGCCAAAGCCATGTTAACCACTTATAAATTGAGTCAATTAGGATGAGCCTCAAACAATTGGACACCAAATTAACCCTCAATTGAAAGCCAATTAGGGTTAAGTCCATCTAAATTAGAGTTTCAAATCGGATGGTCATCAATATTCAACAATGTGTATCAATTCAAGGTTGAACCTATCAATTGACCTCCAATTGGGCCCAAACTTGGCCCAAACGGTCTTGAGATCGTTTGGATGACCTCCAAACGGTCTTGAGACCGTTTGCCCAAGGATTCATCAAAATCTAAGTTGATTTGATAGGGGTTGAACCTTAATTAAGTCACAAATCAGCAATTTGATTATTTCAATAACCCACTATAATTGGGCCCTCAATTGATCAAATTACCTTAACCCTAGACCTCCAAACGGTCTTGGGTTGACACCAAACGGTCTTGAGACCATTTGGATGAGTTCCAAATGGTCTTGAGACCGTTTGCCCATCCATCCTTTGGACTCTAGTGAAAATTCATCAAGGTTTGATCTATTGAGTTAATCATTACATCAATACTTAATTGCAATATGGTTTTGTACCTTTGGACCTTCAATTGGTCAACTATACTTGACCCCAGACCTCTAAACGGTCTTGGGTGATCCCCAAACGGTCTTGAGACCGTTTGGATGATTCCCCAAACGGTCTTGAGACCGTTTGGGCTAATCAACCCAAACTCTCTAATTAACTCATTGGAATTTCAACACTGATTTCAATTAGGGTTTGCCCTATTGATTAGCCTTCAACTCATGACTCGTTTGGAATTAAGCCATAAAATTTGGTGAGTCATTAATCAACATCATTATGAACAGTAATACCAAACGGTCAACACTTGGTTAACCATATTAAACGGTCTTGAGACCGTTTGCCCAAAAAGGGCAAATTAAATAGATTGAAAATCAGAACTTAATTCAATTGGATGTGCTAATTGATTTGCTTATATCTCACGATTCCTTTGGAGTTAACCCCTAAATTGTTGTGGGTGATCAGCCAATATAATTAGGAACAGGATTCTGATACGGTCGTTGCTTGGTCAACTGGACCAAACGGTCTTGAAGACCGTTTGCCTCCATGCGACCCTGAAACCGTTTGCCCACCAAACGGTTGTGCAAACCGCATGGGCAATTGGTTAGGACCGTTTAGTAAAGTGGAAAATCCGTAGATAAGCATAGGAATTAATTCCCTTATCTTCTACCTCAAGAACAGTAGCAGTCCTTCACGATTTTACTTGCAAGGATGCAAGGGAAGATAGGGAAGAAGAAGAACTAGCAACTATATGCATTGAAAAAGATGTATAATCAAAGCATAAGGTTTAGAGTTATAAAACCCACCTAAAGGTTGTTCCTTGAGCTCCAAGCTTCCAAGCTTCAGGTCTTTAATGGCGTCTTTGAGCTCCACAGGTCAGCCAAGGTGAATTCTCCAAGGAAAAGTTGGAAAGGAATGGCTAGAAAGATAAAGCTAGGTGAGCTAGCCATGAATTCAACCTTGAAAACGAGTTTCCTCCATGAATTCAAGCAAAAGGGATGATCCAAACATACCTAGGACCCTTGGTCGTCCTTCTCTGCTCCAGAGCTTAGCCTTAGTCGGTTTTGAGCAAGGGGGAAAAGAAATGAAAAGAAGAGGATCGTTCCCTTGCTAAGTGGGGAAGGTAATATATATACTTAGGTGAAATTTCAACATAAGAACATATGCTTTCCTCATTTCTCATCTAAGTACTTCCTTTCTTCTTTGCACGTCCCCACATCTTATTTATAAGGACAAACTCCTTCTAAGGTCAAGAAATGAAGGCAAAGAGGATCAACCCATCACTAAAGCATACACATAAAAGGGCTATTATACATACACCTTGATTATTCAATCACAAAGGTGTTCTTTATTATATGATTATTCAAATGAAGTGACCTTTTCATCATTTCTCTTCTAAATGATGCCAAGAGTCATAAAAAAATATTTTAGATGATGTATTTTACAAGTTGCACCCCTCAAATTGGGTAAATTGCACTTTACACCAATTTAGGGTTTTCAAGTACAGGGGTTGCTTCCACAGCTGCACCTTGGTGCTCAAGCTTGGGAAATCCCTCAAACTTCATCATAAGCATCCTCATGATGTCTCAACATCAGAGGAACATATCAACATGTGCAATTTGCAAGTTAATCCCTTAACTGGTTAATTTGCACATAGATCCCTGTAATACAAAACAATGCTACAACTTTAAATATAAAGGAGAAAAAATTGAAATATATGTTTCTGAGGAACTTAATTACATGCCCAAAGTTAATCACAAGGATTTAATTACATATTTAGGCAAAACACCTAGGGTTAGTTCATAACCCAGGTCATGGATGTTACAAATCATAAACCCCTAACAAGGATTTCGTCCCCGAAATCTCAAGAAGAAAAGGGAAAGCAGATATTGTTTCATCATTATATTATTACCTATTTAGGTAACATTCATTTTCATGAAGATGTTATAGAATTTTGATCAACACTCCTTAAGATCAAAATCAAACTCTGGTATTTATTTGAGATCATATATGTGCCTTTGCACTTTGGTTGTATTATTATATCTGATAATCAGCATGTTAACTTTCTTTATTATATGCATTAACTATCTCATTTGTTATACATTCCTATCATAAGAAAAGTTTTCTTGTCAAACAAGGATTTATTTAATAGTCATTTTGGAAAAGGATATGTTTATTTTAAGAACATAAACCCCTAACAAGGGATGTTCTTAAAATTCTTTCTTTGGTACTAATTATTTGTGTTATCAACACTTTATATCTCTTTCTTCCTTTTATCATGGGACATGGATTATTACATATATTCTTTATTCTCATTTTTCTTATCTTGTGATGCTCTTTAAATTGTTTCAGATTGATTACTTGATCATAGTAATAAAAAGGATAACAATTTCAGAGTTTCCATATTTACTTTATCATCAGTAATTCTATACATGGCCAGGGTATACGATTACTGAGGTTAAGAAAAATATGTACTTATATATTACTATGTTCCTTCTCTTTTCCCATTCTCACAAACATAAATATTATCTTTAATGAATTCTATCTTTCAGATCTATTCTTTAATATCTTATCTTCTTATAGAAGTAAGCATGTAACATGAAACATCTATCTGATGCAACATTATAAGCCCTTATAAGACTTAAACAAGGAAAGTTCAATCAACTACTATATCAAATTTATCCAAAAGATCATAAAGAAATTTATATGAAATACCATTTATCTTGTCTAACCAATCATGGTTCGAGGATTTATCAAATCCTTGCATATCAAGGTATAATATCCACTTGAATGCGATGATTAGAAAAGAAGAGGATGCAGGGAGAACATACCTCCTGCAAAACGGCAGACCCATTCAATGGAGTCTCCAACAACAAACTATCTACCCTATGACTAACCGTCATATTGCAGTTACGAATCACTCTCCGAGTGATAAAAGAGTGCGTAACACCCGGGTCAAACATAACAGATACAACACATGATTTAGACATATCAGAATATAAAAGTTCCATCTGACCTGTCACAACCCGTGGACCGACCACTGCCTCTGGTGGGTTCATAGCATAGAACCTCGTTGTCGCCTGCGGTTGAGGTGGTGCTGATGATCCAGCTTGAGACACTTGTCTCGGAGGCTGTGTCATATTGATAGGCTTAGATCGGCAGTCCTTCATCAAGTGTCCCACCTTCCCATAGTTGTAGCAACTTCTTTCCAGTTGTTGTGGTCTTGGTGGTCCAGTAACTGACATTGATGCAGAACTGTGAGTCTCTTGCTGAGGTAGGCTTCGTCCCCTGCCTCTACTTGGTGACCACTGAGTTTGGGAACTTGATCTGGGTGGTGGAGGGTCAGGTGCGGAGAATCTAGGTTTCTTGGAATCCCTAGATGAAGAACCCTGGAACTGTGGATATCTTTTCTGAGTTTGCCTCTTCTCAACCACAAATCTCTCTATCCTTCAGACTGACTCAACGAAGGTAGAGAATCTCTCTCGGTTTTCTAAGGCAGACACAGGGGTTGATATATCAGCATTCAAACCCTTCTCGAATCTCCTGATTCTTTCCTCTTCTGTGGCATCCATGTGCGGACAGAATCGCAGCAACTCCATGAACTTAGCTTCATACTCGCTAATGATCATCATGCCCTGCCTCAATCTCTCAAACTGAGAGATCTTCTCATCTAGAGAGGTCTTTGGAAAATATCTATTGATAAATTCCCGACGAAACTCTTCCCACGAGAACTCTATCCCAGGTCTCTTCTGTTCTTCCATGTTCCACCAGTGACCAGCACTGCCTTTGAGAAGATAGACAACATGTCTAACCTTCTCAGCCTCCGGGATATTAAGAATCCTGAAAGCCTTCTCCAACTCTGTTAACCACAGATCAACATCTGCGAGGTTGGCAGTCCCAAAGTACTCGATAGCTCTGACACGACGAAGTCGCTCGAACGTCTTACCGATACCTTGTCCTTCAGGCTGGGCAGGTGCCCTAGGTGCAGACATGGGCATATTGTCAGTTATGTGTGTCATGGCAGTCATAAACTGCCCAAACATCGTCTGAACTGCGGGGTTACCCATATCAGCTGGGTCAAACTGGGGTGGCTTAGGTGCAGGCTATTCTATTTCTAGAACCCTTGCACCGCCTCGAGGTGCACTAGCACTACTCTCTGTCACGTACTCATCATGTGGATCTTCCATCCTTATGTATCTTCTTCTCCTGAGGAGCAGAAGATTCTATTAGATAAGGAAGAGATACTAAGGATAGACTCGACATCCTAAGTCCTATGCCTCTGTAGACTCAGCGAACCTAGAGCTCTGATACCACTTAATTGTGGGCTCTGATCTCCAAACCACGATGTAAACACGATTTAAACTTAGCGGAAGCGATTCGATTAGCAGCGGAATACCAAAAATTAGCGGAAATTAAAACTTTTTGAGATAAAGCATTGAAACCATAAAACTTCCTTCATAAAAGGAGATAAACTGTTTACATCTCAGATAATTACTTCTTGAGTAATTATATACAACATGATACAAAATCTCAAGAACTCATAACAAAAAGACTCAAAGACCTGAGAGTACAGAGGACACATAGGACTGACTCTAACTACACCACATGGCAGGCTAAATCTCCACCTGAGATTTTACTGTTGCCCCTGCTGTTGCTGCTGCTAGGACTAGTCACCTGTAGACCTGTTCCTCCGTCCTCGACGTCCACCTAAAAGTTAAAGTCTACGGGGTGAGACAATTTTACATAATTGTCCCAGCGAGAGTTATAACTCTCCGCCAGAAGCTTTATTATAACATCTCAAAGAATAACTTAAGCAGTAAAAGCTTCAAAGTATCCAACATCGGATATAATAGTAAGCATGAGTTCAATAGTTATAAAACATGAAGACATTTGCACTATACAGTGTAACATCAATCAATCAACTCGTAGTTATCTCTAACAGGTATGCTACACTGTGGATTATTTTTTTCAAACATTACTTTTATGCCCTGTGGAGATGAGGTTTACCACTCATACTCCAACCAATCACTGCTAAGTGCCTCGGTATCATACTAGGTCATCGAAAGAGCCGGATTCTCATGACCTTCACCTTCCTCAGTCAGTAAGAGGATTACTTGTAGGACATCTCGTGCCTCTACTATAATAGCTTGCCAGGGTAATCTGGTCCTTCGCTATTTTAGAGTTACAGTGGCGTTCTGTACTCTCTTCGTCATCAGGAGATTTCATGTTTATCTTCCACTGATACGGATATCTGTGCTTTCTTCGTCATCAGGAGGTTTCATGTTTACCATCCACTGATACGGTATGGGATTATAGTGAAGGATTGATGGATTACACATCTACATCAAACACCTACACTAGGATGTAAGGTTCTACACATCCATATACCCCACATACTCAAAAGTATGTGATCCAGGAGTCCCCTTAGGAAAACCTGTTTCACCATCATTTGATCTCTGACAATGATGGGTCTATGATCAGGGCTCTACATTACACTTGATTAGTTAGGTACATTCAGTATTCTTTTAACATCATACATTGTTCTTCAAACAATAACATTAGCATAACAGCTATGAAATGAGAATACTAAATGTAACAAGCCTAACTCTCATCAATCATCATATCTCAATACATTCATCACAAGTCAATTCTAAAGCATGACCTTGATGGTAATTATGGCTCTCACAGCCCATTGTAATCCATAAGTTGCCATTGACAATGCATCAGGATATATCACTATTCATAAAGCTAAAGCATGCTTTCAATGAATATAGTTTCATAATCCATACCTGGATATGATCATCATCTCATGACAACCTGCGTGGCTAATTCAACTGATAACAGTAAACAATTCATTCTAGAAGTTACACTTTCATACTTTTAGAAGAGTCAAGTTCCCCAATATTCATCAATCAGGGTTTACTATTCACAAAACATGTCCTCACCCTAGAATTAGGGTTTACTATTCACCTCATGGCGAATTGAACTCATAACATCATCATGTATGAGAAACATCATCATTAAAGTTCCTAGATACGATGAAGGTTCACTAAACATCATAATTAGGGTTTCCATGATCTCACATAGGTGGATCATACCTTAATCATGCACATTCATGTGAATTGAAGGTACTTTTCTTAAGTTTCCACTATAAAAGGGTACTTTCTCTCTCTTATGATACTCTCTCTCTCCTCTTACTAGTAGATGGTGGTAACACCACTCTAGATCAGGTTGGGTTAAGTCCTCATTGATTAGCATAAGCCAAAACATCATTAACATGTGATTAGGGTTTTATTAGAAAAAGGTATTATTCAATTAAACCCCTCAAGGGTGTTTTGGTAATTTACCTCATGATCACCATCATGGGTCGATTCATTAATCACTTAGTCCCTTAATGTTCTAAATTACCATTAGGGTTTAGATTAGATCATCATTGAACCAATTACAACTTCAAGTGATTAAGTATAAATAACCTTGAAAACCTCCAAACGGTTTCAACCTTCAACCACCAAACGGTTTGAAACCGTTTGGGTGCGTTGACCGTTTGCTAGGTTTGACTTCAAGACCGTATGCCCTCAAGGTCGTTTGCCCAAACCGTTTGGGTACGTTGACCGTATGCTAGGTTTGACTTTCCAAACCGTTTGAGCTTATACGGTTTGAAACCATTTGATCAACTTGTCTTGAGATCGATTGGTCCAAACGACCTTGAGATCGTTTGAGCCCAAACGGTCTTGAGACCGTTTGGCCTCAAACGGTCTTGAGACCGTTTGGCCTCAAACTGTCTTGAGACCGTTTGGACCTCCAACATGGTTCAAAAGTTACAAATGTTTATGATTAAGTATGTTGAAGCCCTCAATTGGCCAAAGCCATGTTAACCAATTATAAATTGAGTCAATTAGGATGAGCCTCAAACAATTGGACACCAAATTAACCCTCAATTGAAAGCCAATTAGGGTTAAGTCCATCTAAATTAGAGTTTCAAATCGGATGGTCATCAATATTCAACAATGTGAATCAATTCAAGGTTGAACCTATCAATTGACCTCCAATTGGGCCCAAACTTGGCCCAAACGGTCTTGAGATCGTTTGGATGACCTCCAAACGGTCTTGAGACCGTTTGCCCAAGGATTCATCAAAATCTAAGTTGATTTGATAGGGGTTGAACCTTAATTAAGTCACAAATCAGCAATTTGATTATTTCAATAACCCACTATAATTGGGCCCTCAGTTGATCAAATTACCTTAACCCTAGACCTCCAAACGGTCTTGGGTTTGACACCAAACGGTCTTGAGACCGTTTGGATGAGTTCCAAACGGTCTTGAGACCGTTTGCCCATCCATCCTTTGGACTCTAGTGAAAATTCATCAAGGTTTGATCTATTGAGTTAATCATTACATCAATACTTAATTGCAATATGGTTTGGTACCTTTGGACCTTCAATTGGTCAACTATACTTGACCCCAGACCTCTAAACGGTCTTGGGTGATCCCCAAACGGTCTTGAGACCGTTTGGATGATTCCCCAAATGGTCTTGAGACCGTTTGGGCTAATCAACCCAAAATCTCTAATTAACTCATTGGAATTTCAGCACTGATTTCAATTAGGGTTTGCCCTATTGATTAGCCTTCAACTCATGACTCGTTTGGAATTAAGCCATAAAATTTGGTGAGTCATTAATCAACATCATTATGAACAGTAATACCAAACGGTCAATGCTTGGTCAACCATCTTAAACGGTCTTGAGACCGTTTTCCCAAAAAGGGCAAATTAAATAGATTGAAAATCAGAACTTAATTCAATTGGATGTGCTAATTGATTTGCTTATATATCACGATTCCTTTGGAGTTAACCCCTAAATTTCTGTGGGTGATCAGCCTACATAATTAGGAACAGGATTCTCATACGTTCGTTGCTTGGTCAACTGGACCAAACGGTCTTGAAGACCGTTTGCCTCCATGCGACCCTGAAACCGTTTGCCCACCAAACGGTTATGCAAACCGCATGGGCAATTGGTTAGGACCGTTTAGTAAAGTGGAAAATCCATAGGTAAGCATAGGAATTAACCCCCTTATCTTCTACCTCAAGAACAGTAGCAGTTCTTCACGATTTTACTTGCAAGGATGCAAGGGAAGATAGGGAAGAAGAAGAACTAGCAACTATATGCATAAAAAAAGATGTATAATCAAAGCATAAGGTTTAGAGTTATAAAACCCGCCTAAAGGTTGTTCCTTGATCTCCAAGCTTCAGGTCTTTAATGGCGTCTTTGAGCTCCACAGGTCGGCCAAGGTGAATTCTCCAAGGAAAAGTTGGAAAGGAATGGCTAGAAAGATAAAGCTAGGTGAGCTAGCCATGAATTCAACCTTGAAAACGAGTTTCCTCCATGAATTCAAGCAAAAGGGATGATCCAAACTTACCTAGGACCCTTGGACGTCCTTCTCTGCTCCAGAGCTTAGCCTTAGTCGGTTTTGAGCAAGGGGGAAAAGAAATGAAAAGAAGAGGATCGTTCCCTTGCTATGTGGGGAAGGTAATATATATACTTAGGTGAAATTTCAACATAAGAACATATGCTTTCCTCATTTCTCATCTAAGTCCTTCATTTCTTCTTTGCACGTCCCCACATCTTATTTCTAAGGACAAACTCCTTCTAAGGTCAAGAAATGAAGGCAAAGAGGATCAACCCATCACTAAAGCATACACATAAAAGGGCTATTATACATACACCTTGATTATTCAATCACAAAGGTGTTCTTTATTATATGATTATTCAAATGAAGTGACCTTTTCATAATTTCTCTTCTAAATGATGCCAAGAGTCATAAAAAAATATTTTAGATGATGTATTTTACAAGTTGCACCCCTCAAATTGGGTAAATTGCACTTTACACCAATTTAGGGCTTTCAAGTACAGGGGTTGCTTCCACAGCTGCACCTTGGTGCTCAAGCTTGGGAAATCCCTCAAACTTCATCATAAGCATCCTAATGATGTCTCAACATCAGAGGAACATCTCAACATGTGCAATTTGCAAGTTAATCCCTTAACTGGTTAATTTGCACATAGATCCCTGTAATACAAAACAATGCTACAACTTTAAATATAAAGGAGCAAAAATTGAAATATATGTTTCTGAGGAACTTAATTACATGCCCAAAGTTAATCACAAGGATTTAATTACATATTTAGGCAAAACACCTAGGGTTAGTTCATAACCCAGGTCAGGGATGTTACACCAATGATGCTGGCCCTTCCGGATCATAAGGGGGAACATCAGTTTGATTAACGGGCAGACATTTCACTCAGCAAATCATTAGAAAGTTATTTCATTGTTGTAATAATCTATTTCCCTTCGAAACATTTTCTTTCGCCATAATCTAATTTGCTGTATTGTTGAAATATTTTTATTTTCGTCCACATTATTTTACCGTAGAAACTAAATTGATTAACTGTTGTAATAATTTATTTCACTGCCATGCTTTTATTTTGCGTTCAATCTAATTCGCTATGTATCCCGGAAGCCATTATTTTATATGTCCACGGTTACATATGATTGTAGACTAGTCATTTTTTCCTTGTCGTTGCCATGACAACCTTGCTATGCTTCCACTTGTAGGCATCATGTCAACCACTGACCAAACAGAAACACCTGACCTCCTCATGCACATTCTACATACATTGTCTAGTCCAACTAATCACATTGCTGATACAATAGCTGAGTCCATAGCAAACTCCATCATTGACGACATTTCCGACATACCACCTACAATACCTAGTTCAGTTAGCATTAGGAGTGGCCACCAGAAGGTCTTAGAAATTTTAAACGGTCATGAACAAAGGGCTTATGACCTATATCGAATGAGACCACATTCTATATTGGCCCTTGTGGACAAGCTTGAGAGTCGGGCCTTGTTACGAAGTACTAGAGGCATTAGTTCGGTTGAGGCTGTGTGCTACTTCCTACAAATGGTTGGCCATGGACATACAAATCGTGCTTTGGCTGAGGACTACATTCACTCTGGTGAGACCATCAGTAGAAAGTTCAATGAAGTCTTGGACGCTGTGTGTTCGTTTTCCAATGAGTACATTGTCATGCAAACTGCAGCGACATGCACGACAACACATTCTCGTATATTGGAGACCCCAAGGTTCTACCCGTACTTCAAGGTAATAGTTAGCCCCTACAGTCTTTAATCATTTGGAAATATTTTGTATGTTTACAACCTATTTTGGTGTTATAGAATGCCATCGGGGCAATTGACGGAACACACATCCCCGTCTTGGTTAAACGAGACAAGCAAAATTGCTACCGCGACAGAAAAGGGAATGTATCTCTTAATGTCTTGGCTGTAGTTGACTTCTCCATGGAGTTTACATATGTCCTAACTGGGTGGGATGGATCGGCTACTGACTAAAGGGTCCTACAGTCGGCGACGACCACGGGAGGGTTTAAAGTTCCGCCAGAAAAGTTTTACCTAGTTGATGCAGGGTATGCCAACACTCGGCAATTCCTTGCACCGTATCGCAACACAGCTTACCATATTTCTGAGTACCGAGGAAACAGACATGCCTACACCAGCAAGAAGGAGATGTTCAACCACCGCCATGCACAATTACGTAATGTTGTAGAAAGAGCATTTGGGGTGCTGAAGCGGCGGTTTGCCTACCTTAAAAAGGGGGCGACATATCCCATACATTCGCAGTGTCGCCTCGTAATGGCTTGTTGTATCCTCCACAATTTCATACGCCGCCAACATGATGGCGACAGTATCATGGACGAATTCCCAGATGACATTTCAACATCCGCTGTTCCCCCTGCTGGGGTTGACCTGAGTTCCCTCCAACAAACAACTCAGGCCGATTCAAGGGAGGGCGACCGTTTACGTGAATCCATTTCTAATTTGCTATGGGATGCCCGTTGACGTACAATTGTATCTGTAATAGTCTTCGACATTATTTGAAAAATTGTCCACGACATAACTTTGTAGCCTTTACTTGTTTTTTTTATGAACTTTTTACTGGATCCTAATAATATACATGACATAATGAATCGGTAGGTTGTCTTTAAATGGAGAATGGAATGCCTTGCTGTACGTGCGGCCTTCAATGCACTGTACGTGTGTATATGGATGACGCAGACGTGGCAAATGGACGTTTTGAAAATAACAACCCCCACAGACCGTATTTTACATGTGGTAGGGGGCTTGTTTCGAACAGATGCCAAATGAGATTGCCCGCGCAGTGTGTACCACCCACAGTTGCCACACTTACTGCAGTTAGGGATGCTATGCTAACACAACTTGCATATGCACACAACGAACGCAAGCTATGGTCTGAACTATGTGACTTTGTTAGTTCGACAAGAGCAGACACCGATAGGCTCGAACAAGATATTTCCACTCTACGTGAGATGTGCCAATATCTTCGCCAACGACTTCACATCACGAGCAGTAATGACTCTTCAAACGAGGACGGATACAATACATCATAGATGTAGAACAAGCAGTTAGGCCTATTTTATGTTTGGAAAGTTGTATTTTAACTCTATGTTCAGAATCCGACATTATTTTTACTAATCCTCAATTACCTCAATTATGTTTTAGATGTCAATGGATCTATCTGAAGTTCCGAGGTGTGATTGTGGGTTAGATGCAGCCTTGCGGCTTAACACAGAGGATGCAGGGTTGTATGATTTTGGCATTCTGAGTGAAAGGCCGGGCGAAATGTATTACATATGTCCTTCTCGTGAGGTGCACTAGTAAATACATACATAATAGGTTGCCGTTGTGTATTCTACACATTCTTTGTCATTCATTAAACTTGATAATACATTGTAGGGAAAAGATAGGTGCATATACTTCCGTTGGGCAGTCGATCTCCCCCCAACAATTGATTCTTTGAAAGCTGAGATTATGTTACTAACTGTCGAGTGTAAGGCAGTGTGGGGCCAGGCAATGAACATGAAGGACTTTGTTGAAATTTATCACAACTACGATGATATATACACCCAAAAAAAGTATGAGCATGAGGGTCTAGAACGCCACGTTGCCAGTCTGGAGGAAGAATGTAGTCTTCTTATAGACATTCCTTCACCCACGGTGACGCCATAACGTTTAATGGCAGAGAGCTACATTTAGTTTGGTGTGTCGATTTACATTGTCAACCATTCAATGTTTTTAACATTAAATTTTCCTGAATTCATCCGACATTAACAGGCTTTTGTTATTTATCATAATGTTGGTGTATGTTTTATGGAGGGTGTATGTTTTTTCGCCATGATGTTGATAAATGTTAGTTAGCACTGAATATGCATTTTATATTCCCTTAATTGTGCGATACACACTTACGTCTAAAACATATTACTTACAGAATCTGTAATATGGTTGGGCCTCCAAGGACGCCTTCTTTTATGTGGTGTACGGAGCTTGATATGGTTCTCAGAGGTATTATGAGAAACCAATATGAGTTGGGGAGATGTATTAATGGAGTATATACTACACGGGCTTGGATGGAGGCATGGCGTGACTTCTGAAACATAACTGGAGGGCCTTACATATCTTTGACTGAGTTGCAGATGAGATGGCAACACATAAGGAGAGAGTTCATAAGAGACAATCTTTTTATTTTGGGAGATTTATTGCCTCCCCCGCCATTGGCCGTGCAACACAACTTCATGACGACTCGTTGCATTTACCCACCTGGGGTTGCTGAATACCTTATTAACGTCGATGAGTGAATCAAACAACCACGATAGACGGCGAAAGTAACACATTAACCTGTAATATATTTCCACGACTTTGTAGTTGTTTGTGTTTACTTCGCAACATTTATTTGTATGTACCTAAGTTTGTTTGGAGCTTTTTATTGTTATGTATTGAATGCATACATCAAGTTCTTACTTGTTTGTAGCTAAGTTTGTTTGGAGCATTTATTTGTATTCAATATTGTCACAGTTATCTTACTATTATTGATATTTGCTAATACTTATATTTATTTATTAACTATAGATGTCATCATCGCGGTCACAATCAAAGACAAGGACAAAATTTGAAAAACTATTGATGTCTCCGTCAAAAATTAAAAAATATGTAGAAGAAAAGCTTGTTTTCAAGAAACCATGTTGCGAGCCTACACGCGATGAGGGCCCAAATGAGAGAGACAAAGAAGCCAAGGGTGTTACTCATCCTGTTCACCATCTTCCGTTGCTGTTCGAGTGGCCAAAAGATGCCAGCAAATAGGAAAAAAATCAGTTGTTGGACGAAGGTTGTCCTGTGTCATGGGACGAGTACGAAGAGGCCATGAAGTTGGCCGACGAGTCCGACGAGGCATGAAGTTGGCTGCTTGCTCACCAACTTATTACATTGTGTAGCTTTGTCTTTGTCTAGGTCCAGGGCAGACCTATCATTTCAGTTTCTATGTTACATATGTATTTGCCCGAGAACCAATAAAATATTATCTTTTTATTTATGTGGTATTGCGTTCTTCTATAGACATGTTACGCACATTTGCTACTATTTAATTTAAATGCACAAATTATGCATTTTAAATATTATTTATTTGTTATTTAGTATATAATACACTTCGTCCAACTTCTTCTTAAGCAGCAGCACTACACATTCCTTACTCTTTTTAAAACAGTTCTACAACATCAGGACAAAATCAGCAGATACTGACTACGTTGCCAAACAAAATTAGACTGAATCCAGCCTAGTAGCCAAACAGAATCAGACTGCAATCAGACTCAAATCAGACCAGCTGACCAGAATCAGACTGGGTTGCCAAACAGAATCAGACTGGGTTGCCAAACAGAATCAGACTGAATCCTGACTAACCCCGTCTAATCCAGTCCAGACTACGAAATCCCAGTCCGTTTCCAAACAGGGGCCTAGTGTTTGGTCCGATACTGGAGTACGAGAGTGCCCATGATCAGAGTTGCTTTAGTAACCTTTCCACTCTAACTTAAGTCCAGCAACCTCGAGAGGGGTGTTGATGCTTAGTTAGAATTACCCGCTTCGAGAGAAGGGGTACAAGATGTTTCTGCTGCCGCTTGTTTTACCGAAGCTTTCTCCTTCGTTCCTTACTAATGCAATAGTATTATCTATCTATTTCCGTTGCACGAAAAATCTAAAAACTGGCAAATGCTTAAAACCTAATTTTTCCTCGTGAGATAGATTTCTTCTATTTTATCGATCCCAGACTGTTGTTCCCTTGGGGAACTTTTATCATCTCCTTACCCATACCGGAGTGTAACATGTCAATTCCACGTTCTCAACACTAACACCCTTGTCCCTGTGTTTGACCCCGTATATCTACTTCGACCCCGTAAACAAAGTTGCGGGGGCCTAGAAGGTTTCGGGTTATAAATTTAAAAAGTCGGACTACTTCAAATCCGCTCCACTTTTCGGACGCGCGATTTAGGCCGGTCAGTTTTGTATCTTTGTTTTTTTAATAAGAGAGAATGTATGTGATTATCATGTCGTATGAACGTAACAATGAATGTATGGGTGTGTATTGTTTATTTTGAGATCATATAAAAGTAATCAAAGTTTGATTCTCTTGTAAAGTTAGTTTATGTGATTCAATGTGAGAAAACAAAGAGTTTGAAAAAGAATAGAAAAAGTTAAGGGTGATCTTTGTATTACATGAAATCCTCATTTTATGCCCTAATCTCATGATTAGTGGTAATTGTGAGATCAGGGTGTAACACTCCTAATCCTTCCAATTTCTCATGAATGTCCCTAATTGCATACAATGACTTACTTTTGTACTTTAATGAATGTGGTTTTCCCAAAGGGTTTCTAACCTAGCACCCTTGTGACATCTACGACTCTTATATCTTGAAATGAGTAAGTTATGCACATGTATATAACTCTATGATCATCCCTTACACTATGATGATGTTTGAAACCTAGTTTGCCTAATGTGACTTATGTGACTTGGGTTGTGGTTCTTGTACCTTAATGTTTATGTGAATCCTTTCTTATGCTCTCCACTCTCAAATTAGGGTCACCTACAATACCATTGAGCCCTTGATGTGAACGTCCCACTTAATTTTTATGTTGGACACAAATGGTATAGGCCATATTGTTGGATATGGAATGTATGTTGATATGTTAATGCCAAATTTGGACCTTGATGCCTTGACCTTGGAGACATACACTTACTTTTTAATATGTTCCTTTTATCTCAATGTTTTTGTTATAAATCATGTTTTATGATTGGTCCTCATGACTTGATGAACCTTGACCTTGTTACTCTATTGTGAGTCTTGTGACCCTATATACCAATGCAACATGAATCTTATAGTGACCACATAAAGTGAATGGAACATCAAGATAACTGGAAACTTCAACCACACCTTCATGATGACCTTAAATCAATAAAATACCATCTAATGTACTAATAATAAACCTTGAACATAACTTGGCCAAAACCCTAAAATGAAGCTAGTTAGGTTAAATGATGATAATCTAATACATGTATGCAATCTTGTGCTTAACCAGGTGTTGCTTGAGATCTAGATGATCAAGGATAGGTTATATAAGTATAGGATTTAAATAATTATAGGACTATGGATTTCTCACTTGACATATGATATATATGTATGCTTGTTTACTTGCTCAAATATTTCCATGTAGTATTCTAGCATTGTACTCGATGTTTGTCTCATATCATTATTTAATAACTTATAAACATGATATAGAAACTCCATTATACAAACCTTGTGCGCATTCCTATATTCTAAGGATAAGGATACAAGGTTGGGAATCCTACTTGAGTTGTAAAGATAGGGCATACCATGTCGATAAAAGGGTTTCTCTTGGTGATGTCCTTGAGGTCCCTTACATAGAAAATGGTTAGCTAATCTTGAGCACCCTTATAGACGTTTCCAATGGGAAGTTAGTCAAGAATTCATTGTAATATATGATGTTGTTGGTATAATTAGAGTAAATTGATATAAAACATGGGCTCTCGCTTTGATAAATACTTAACTTATATATGTATATTTTAGTCCTGTACTCAACACCTTGTGTATTGACCCATCTTATTTCATGCATTTTATAGGTTTAGAGATGACTAGAAGTTAATGGGCTTGGTGAGATAGGTCAAGTGTACTTGTTGTAAGATCCCTAGTATACATGAGCAAACTTGTGTATATTTAACTTACAAATTCTAATTGAAATCTTGTAATATAGGAATGTTGTTTAATGATACTTGTTGAATGTTGAGATTATGATTGGTGATTTTATATTGTTATTTGTTCATATATGCTAAGTTTTTACACTTTCTCTTTTACTCTTTGATTATACCATGTTGGGGACAAATGCCTAGATCCTATCACCATTGATTTTGTAGTCATTTGGAGTTAGGATTTGGGTAATAAGTGATTCTGTGACAGATTGTATCAGAGCATAAACAATTACTATGCCAAACATTACTCACATGAAACACAAACTAAATGCAATATTACATCTCAAAACTAGAAACATAATGAGTTGTCCTTTGTGGACTAAGTTGATTTAGCCTCTAGGTTAGATCCTAGATGCTCTAGAACTAGGTGTAGACTTTTGTAATGCTTAGAACCTTTCTTTTATCCTCCTTCTATCTTGTATTATGGGTTGTAGAATCAAGATGGTGAGAAAAGGTAGTTCTTATTACCACCCTAGACATGTGTTCCTAGCATTCTCTTAGGGTAGCTACATAGGTATGCACCATTTTCTTTGTATCTCTCCAGGTTACAATACTAGCCTAGTGAGTGTAGTAACTCATTTTGGTTTTGGTTTTGTTTTTAATCGAATGGAGTATGGTGGTTTCCATTGCCCATTTCAACATTGGAGGAAAACTTATTTCAAGTATAATTATATGTGTATATGAAAAATGTTACCTCACGTAGAAAGGTAGTGAATGTCCATGTAGCCTAAGAGAAAGAGATGTAACATAAGTCTAGATGAGAGACTTTAGATGATAGATGTAGTCTCTAGAGTTGTTTAGATCCATGATAAAGGTTAGGCTAGTGAGTAGCCTAGATAACCTATGATTATGATGATTATGATGATGATGATGATGATGATGATGATAATGATTATGATGATGATGATGATGATGATGACAACGATCATGATGATGATGATGTTGATCTTGATCTTGATGATGATGTTTATGGTTATGTTGATATTAATAGTTTGCATCATGATGACCTATGATTGATGTTGGAGGATTTAGGTTTGCTTTGATGATATGAGATGAGTTTGACCATGCACCCCTAGCTAAACCTAATACCATGTGTGGAACATGTGACTTGGTTGATGTGCTAAATATAGCTAGTGGGTTGGCATGCTTGCTTGTTCATAATCTTATATATGTTGAGATGTGATACATGAGATATGATTCAAGACCATCATAGGCCTCAACTTATTTACAAAGAAGAACTATAATGATCTAAAATCTATGTATATCTTAGTCTATCCTCTTTCCTAAGTTTTCCTTTCAGTTTTTTCCCTTTTATGTCTTTGATGTTGAATTAGTGGAAATCATAGAGGTTTGGTGAACATTTGTTCCCTATTAATACCAATAAAAGGGTTTATGCACAAATACCTCAATGAAAGTTTATATAAGGGATCTAAAATGCAAAATATCCACTTAAGTGGGATAATGTTAAATAAATTCGTACTAGAAGTTTCCATGGCCTTTTGGAATAAGAAAAAGAAAAAGGAGATCCCAAATCAATGAAAATGTGATGAATTTTGACAAAGACTAGAAATTTGAGTAAATTGCCTAAAAATCAAAAAAGAGAAACTCAAAAGATAACTCCAATCCCAAATTCATTTTCTTTGAGTTCAATTTTACTTGAATGATAAGTTTCACAATTTTGGTAAATTAGTCATTATTATTGCATTAATTAAATTGGAAAATAGGAGATATCCCAATAATACAAAATCAAACAATTAATGACTTCAAAAATAATAACTAATGCCAAATTCGTGATCTATGCATTAAAATATGTCTTTGGGTGAATTTTCATTCAATTTGGAAAATGTTTGATAAAAAGGTGAAGTTAGGAGAGAAAAAGGGTGTAGAACCTTCAAAAACATTAAATAATGTACAAATGACTTCAACATGAGAAATTAAGGGAAAATTCGTATCCAACATACTTAATGTGACTTGTGGGTAAAGTTTCATAAAAATTTAGAGAATCATAGAGTCATTAATGCACGAGGAAAGAGAAAATATGATTTTCTAATTTAATGAATGAAAAGTCTTTGAAATAGAAATCTAATTGCATATTCAAATTCTATATAATCAAATTAGCTTAGTTGTCAAATTCTAATTAATTTGGTATTTGTTTGCACCCTCTAAAGAAGAAAGAGAAAAAGACAAATTAATGCATTCACACTATAGTTTAAATCGGTTTAAGATTTCATTTAGTCTGTCACACGAATTTTAATGAAATTTATTTACATGTGTGTGACCTAGATTGTTGGATTCAGGATCGAATAGCTCCCAGTCATTGTCTAGCTTGCGACGGATCGGGAAAGGAGAAAAATTCATATGAGCTCTTCGAATCGGGATTTCTTACTCCCTACTTAACCTCCAACTGAGATTCTTTTTCCATTGCATTACAAATATGATTTCACACATATTCATCCCTAAATTCCGTCAAATTTTCATGTATTTCAGAAATGCCAAAATCTACTTCTCAGGCTTCTCGAACCTCCCATGCCGATAACCCATAAACGAATATACCACACATATAAATATCACCCCCAAAACCTTCATATCCTCTTACCCAACTCTCCTCTTCTCTTAATATTCTCATTGCTCACGTGCATGGACCTTAGGGATATTGAAATGAGTTTGGGTTTGTGGCAGCTGGGGCTCGCTCCTAGTGACACCTTGATCTGATTTCTCACACCAGTAGGTTCGCGGTACCCTTCTTCTCCTTTCTCTATTCTTATTTTCTCAAACCATTGCCAAACATAGATTCACCCAATTCTGAGTCGAGCTGCTAAAAGCCATGACTGGAGAGAGCTAGGGGAAGAATTCTCAAGGTGTTTTCTCTATTTTACCCTTTCTTTTTTCTTATTTCTTTATTTTTTGGACATGGGGTATTATGGTCTTTTCACCTTCGGTTTTCTTTCCTAAGCGAGTTAAAGTCGAGTCTTTGACCCATGACTTGGCTGCCCCTGATTGGGCCAAGTCACATGTCAAGCCCACTCTTATCCTTTTCTCACGAGTTTCTTTGCCTATGTAGAATTTTCTAATTTTCTGATTGGCGCAATTTGTAAAATTCATATCTTTTAATCTACTTATAAAAAATTTAGAAATATTTTTTTTTGGAATCTAAAAAATGTGTTCTTTATAATAAAAATGTTTTCAATGCCTGATTTCAAGGTTTATCGAAGGATGATTTTTGGAAAATGAATTTAATGTTTAAAAACCATAAAAATTGTAACTTTAACATATTAACTCCAAAATAGACATAAAAATATGTTTCCTTGATCAAGAGAATTTAATAAATCGATTGGTGAGACTTTTAGAGTCAAAATTTGAGTTTTACTAAAAAGGTCTAGAATTAGGGTTTCAATACACTTATATGGATTTCAAAACCCTAATACATGTGAACAACTTGAAATAGGAAAAGTTGAATTTGGGATCATCTAAAAGTGGTGAAATTTGGTAATTGGCCTTAATAAGAGAGTTATGTGCATTCTTACACCCTAAGTTGGGATTATTGCAAACCAAAACCTAATTTCCCTAATGAGGCACTTTATAAACTCTAATCTCACTATTCATATTTATTTTTCTATATTTGCCTCAAAATTATTATTAAAATTCTATTTCTTGGGTCTTGTACCCCACTTCCATGTTTCAAATATTTGATGCTTCTACTTGCCATTGTATCTCTTTAGCATGTTGATTTTATTAGACTATTTAGCTAATGTAGTGGTACTTTTGTACAATCACCCGTAGATAGGGCATGTTATTTCGCCTAGGGGAATGTGTTACTCTCCCCGTTATAAAATATTTTATAGGTGTTTGGAATTTGTTACTCTCCTTCACCTATTTGGTTGAGGTCTAGTAGGTACCTTAAACCTACTTAGTTACTGTAGTCAATATCATGGTTCAGGAAAGCAGTATGCGGTGTACAGGCGGAGAGGGTACTGCATAGAGTATATGTGGTATGTGGGGGTATATACGGAAGTATATGCAGTATTGGATTTTTTTAATTTCAATAAACTAATTATATATAAAATAATATAGTGAGATCATAAATTAAAATATATAGAGTAGGCACATACAACTATTTTCTTATAAACATATTAATATGCATGTATGATGTATGATATGCTTATATATGTATATATGTCTATATATAGAATGTGTTTGTAATATATGTACAATGTACAAATATATGTATAGTGTGTATAAATGTGAATACATAAAAATGAATATATACATGCACAAATATGTGATTGTACATTTAGGTATATTGTAAATGTATCTATACATGTTAATATATTAAAAGGTATTCGAATAAATGTATAAATGCGTGTGGAATTTTTTTTATATGTATTACAATGTATACATATAATTCAATGACTATATATCTCAATTTATATATATAATGAAATGTGTGTGTATATATATGCATGTATGTATGAAATGCATGAACATTAGTTGTGGGCTTTTCGAAAAGCAGAGTTTAATCGGCCGCTTAATCGGCCAATCGAGAGTATATGCGACCCATGACCGCTTAGTGGACCGATTAGTAATATGTGGTCTGGTAGGGTGACTGGATAGGTATATGCGGGAGTATATGCGGCCGTGCAAACTGATTTTCCGAATAGTGGTCAATATTAATCCTGCATTCAAATCTTTGACTATTTTCTTGTTATGGAAAGCATCTATTTGGTTATGCCTCATACTCTAGACCATCTTCATGTTATGATTAAATATTAGCCTTTATTTCCATGTTATTTCTTTTTCTTTAGTCCTTGTTTATTATTTTGACACATACCTTATTTTTCTTTCTCTTTTTGGGTGTTTCCAACCACCCATGTTTGAAACAAGGTGTTGAACAAGGTCAAGGAAACCTGAATCTAGAGTAGATCAAAGTCTTGCTTAAAGGATGTCTAGGTTTCTACTGCTAGATCCTAATAGTTTTGTTTCTAGTTTTTCCTTTCATGAAACTCATATAGTGAATTGAGTTCAAAAGAAATGTAATAATTAAGTTTTCTTTCTACTACTATAGAAATTTTACATGTATCTTAATCATGCTTATTTACTTGGAATATTATACATGTATCCCTCAATCTCTATTATTTTTATAAAAAGGTGTTTGTTTTGTATTTCCTTTAAATTTTAGTAAGGAGGTGATCTCACCTCTTTACAAGAACCTATAGCATGGGACATACGAAAAGGGTGAACTCTTGATATCAGTCAACCTAACATGAGAAAAGGTTAGAGTACCTAACCTCTAAAACATATGAAAGGTTGAAAAATATGCAGAATGAAATACATGATGAGGAGTCCCTAACTAGACTACTTCTAAGTATGCAAGTTGAGTCGCCTGGTGTGGGATTCCCTTGATAGTTGGATTCTAGATTTCCTATGAAAATATCTAACCCTAGAGAAAGCAACATTTGAATATATTATGTTTTCTATATAGGTGAGGGAGATGTCCCAAGACCCAAAGATGACGTACATGATGTGTGATATCTATGATTAACCTTGTACTCGAGTTAGTGTTGTATATATGCAAATGGATCTACTCATTTCCCTTGTTATTGATAGTTTGGTAAAAAAAATTGTGTTATGGGTAGATGGTTGTGGTTAGCACGTCTTGTTGGACATAGATAGGTCTTAGATTGAGTTACTTGAGCTTGTGTATATCCTTCAAAGTACAAGTGAGATAATTATGAAACCTCGATGTTGATGATAATGTTGTTCCTAAAATGATGCTTGATACATGGAATATCTCACTTACGTTTAAAACTTTTAATATATGTATAATAAGTCACTCTCATAAGCTAGACCTAGTATGAAACCATACTAAGCATGAACAAATGTAAGTTTATAATCATGAACTCGATATGATGATGCCTTGAGTAAAAAAAACTTGAATAATCATGATACATAGAAAAGTTTAATTTCAGACTAAAAAAATGGAAAATGATGAACATAATGGATTATATTTGGTAGAATTTTGCAGGAATGATAAAACATGCTTGAAATCTAGTATAATGATGAAATACACGTTCAATGATAGCCTCATTTGGAAGTCATAATGATGGACATGTTCAATTGAGAAATTGATCGCATGAATTTTGATAAACACACTTAGGCTTGTATGAAAAAAAATAAACAAAACCCTAATGTAGGGAAAATAAGGGATGCAAAATCCTAGTTTCAAGATGATGTCTTGATGGAACACTATGTAAGATGTATATATATTGGGATGAGTACACCCTTAATGGTGATATATTATTTGTGCACCTTGAACTGGTGGATGCCTTGATAACTAGATTTGGATGCATATACATGATGAACATGTCAAGTTTGACCCTTATTTACAATTTTGGATGAATTTTGAGGATGAATTTTTTAAGGGGGGAGAATTTGATAACGTAACTTTCCCCTCTCATCAATTATACTCTTTATCTCTATATATTAGTAACTCGTCTTACTCCTTTGGATGTCATTTCCATATTCTGAGTGTTGCGGTACCCAATTCTTACCTCAAAATACTCAACTTTATTATATGTGACTATAATTTGCAATTTGAACCTTGTATATTCATTGATGTGTCACCATCTTGTAAGATAAATTAAACCTCATCATTATTCTCTTTTGGCTCTCTAATATAGATCATGTTCTAGAGTTCTAAATTATCTTTCCAAGGACACAAATCACCTCAATCAGAGCTTTTAGTCACAAGATATGGTCTCTTGAATATCTCTATTTGATGTTGGGTTTTATTTATCTTTGAGCCAAAATGAGCCCAAACATGGGGTGTGGCCCAGTAACCATTAACCTTGCTCGGGGAAACCCTAGCACACCCCTAATCATGACCATCAGATTGACCCCACACAAATTTGATCTCAATCCGATGTCATATTACTCAACTCCTATCCTTCTATAGGCACCACCAGCGCAAGAGGTGGTGTTGCCACCTAATACCACCACAACACTCCCCCAATACACCCTATCTCTGCCATTTTGAAAAATAATTGAAGCCACTACCATTCCTATTTTGCTCCTCTCTCACATGCTTACCCTTGGTTTTGCTTGCTCTCATGCCTATGACTCTTTTACCTCTTTCTTCTCCCTCACTCCTGGCTATGGAAGCCACTGTAGCGGGGCATTTGGGCGTCTTCTCTCTAGGACAGACCAACGTGTGTGAGACCAGCCACAACTCCATGACACCTTACTGTGATCGGGCGGTGGGGTTTACGGTGGCCTTTAAGACTCCCTTCCCCTTGCCTCTCTTATCTTTGACGAGCTCTTATCCAGTCGACTACTGTGGATCATTTGAGTTGGTCTCCCTAGGAATTATGGCCCACAACTGTCAGATGGAAATCCAGTAGATGCTAGCACGGGCATTGTCACCCCCCTACAACCAGTCCAACATATGGACCAATCAACTGTACATATCGTCCAATAGCGTGAAGACATGTAGGAGTGGGCTTGTGCGTTATAGAGAGGTGGGGTGGTGGGTGGCGACCGTGAGCATCACTCAACCATGTGGTGGCGGTGGCGTGTGATTACAGGAGCAAGATGATCGCACAGTTGCAGTGAACCAAGTGCATGAGTGGCCAGGTTTCTCTGGGTGAGGCACCTAGTGTGAGACATTGAATTAAAGATCAAGGGCCATGACTTTTGTTACAATTATTAAGGTAAAACACAATGTGAAATCCCAATAGTTTGAATATAATCCATTAAAAAATGATAACTTACTCATTATTTGCCAAAATATACAAACCTATATACCAAATTTATAAGCTCTATGAGCTCCATACAATGAACATATTTGCTGACCCTAAAACCCTTTCCTTTATCCTTTTTTTTCAAAGATGTAATCTTTGACTTCTTTGACTATCTTAAATGCATGTTGATGACAAATATTGAGTCTTTATGACTAACCTGCCATCTAATCACGAAATCAATAACATTTGCACACTTTTGAACTAAATGAGGGTCATAATCCCCCAATTGCTCATGAATGTCCCTAATTCAATAAAGTGACTTACTTTTGGAATTTAATGATGTGGTTTCCCCTAAGGTTTCTAACCTAGAATCCTTGTGACATATAAGACTCTTATATCTTAAAATCAGTAAGTTAAACACTTCTATATAAATCTATGATTAACCCTTGCACTATGATGGTGTTTGAAACCCTAGTTTGCCTAATGTGACCTATGTGACTTGTGTTGTAATTCTTGTAACTTAATGCTTATGTGAGTCCTTTTCTTATGCTCTCCCCTCTCAAATCAAGGTCGCCTCTAATACCCTTGACCCCTTGATGTGGATGTTCCACTTAGGTCATATGATTGACCCTAATAGTATAGGTCATATATGTTGGATATGGAATGTATCTTTATATGTTAATGCCAAAATTGGACCTTGATTCCTTCACCTTGGAGACATCCACCTACTTTTGATGTTCCTTATATATCAATGTTGTTGTTCTAAACCATGTTTTGTGATTGTTCCTCACGAATTGAAGAACCTTGACCTTGTTACTCTATTGTGAGTCTTGTGACCCTATTATATATCAATGTGACATGATTCTTATAATGACCACATAAATTTAATGGAACATCAAGATGACTAAAAACATAAACCACACCTTCACAATGACCTTGAATAAATAAAAGACCATCTAATGTACTAATAAGCAACTTCGAACCCAACTTGGAAAAAATACTAAAATGAAGCTAGTTAGGGGTAATGATGAGAATCTAATACATGTATGCAATCTTTTGCTTAGCCATGTGTTACTTGAGATTTAGATGATCAATGATAGGTTATAAATCTCTAAATTAGGTGCTTTAAATAATTATATGACTATGGATTTCTTTCTTAAAATGTGATATATATATATATGCATGTTTTCTTCCTCAAATATTGCCGTATAGTATTCTAGTATTGTACTAGATGTTTTTTTTGGTATCATTGTTTTTAACTTAGAACATATTATAGAAATTCCATTATACAAACCATGTACACTTGCAGTATTCTTAGGGTAAGGACACAATGTTGGGCATCCTACTTGAGTTGTCAAGATAGGGCGGACCATGTTGGCATAAGGGTTAGCTCCTTGCGATGGACTTGAGGCCCCTTACGTAGAAAAGGGTCAACTAACCTTGAGCACCCTTATAGACACTTACAATGGGAATTAGTAAAAAAGGCCTTATGATATATGATATTGTTGGTATAATTGGAGTAAAATGATATAAAACATGTGCTCTCATTTTGCTAAATATTTAACTTGTTTATTCTTGTTTGTCTACTTTTGTAACTCTATTCAAATATGCAATGATTATACACACACACACACACACACACACACACATATATATATATATATATATATATATATATATATATATATAAGCCTTGTACTTAACTTCTCATGTGTTGAACCATCTTCAGTCACATATTTTATAGGTTTAGATATGTCTAAAAGTTGATGGGCTTAGTGAGATATGTTAGGTGTACTTGTTGTAAAATCCCTAGTGTACATGAGTAGACTTGTGTATATTTGACTCACAAATTGTAATTGGAATCTTATAATAAAACAATGTTGTTTAATAATACTTGTTTAATGTTGAGATTATGATTGGTGCTTTAATCTTGTTATCTATTCATGTATTCTAAGATTTTATGCTTCTGCATTCACATTTTGATAATACCATGTTAGGGATGTGTGCCTAGATCCTATCATTATTGACTTTGTAGTCATTTTGAGTTAGGATTTCAATAATAAACGGTCTGTGACAACTTGTCTAATTACTCTTAGGATTATGATAAAAGGCCTTGATACATGGTAGTGGATGTTTTTCATGTACATGATATTCTCAATCCATTTTCAATGTGTCAGGGAGAATTTCCTAGTATCAACATGTTTGGTTATGTTTTCAGTTTGACTAGTGCCTTTGTGTTAGGACTTATTTAGTTAATTCATTTCTTTGTCAAACCAAGGATAATTTTAAAAATGGAATTTTATTTACTATATCTTCTATCAATATGTATTATTTACATGTTTGCATTTAACGACTAACCTAAAAGTTATAATGGTTGAAGTGTTTTCCTTTGCTTCACAAGGTATAAAAAAGAATGATAATATATATATATATATATATATATATATATATATATATATATATATACATTTGTATATTGTCACATTTTAATCCATACTAATATATTGGCATTTATAAACAAAACTCTTGGTGGTCTTATCAATTTCTTAATATAATCTAGTTGTCAAGTTCATATAGACCCCCTAGTTTCTATTTTATGCTAATAAATGTGTCTTCTTGAATCATAGTACAATATCTTACTCATATGATAGGATAGATCATGAGATAGACTAATAAAAGTGAAATACATGTCACATGACCCTAACAAGAACTTTGATCAAACTATTGAGTTATGACTTATCTTAATCATTATGAGCTTGATTGATTTGAAGAAATAGAACTTGGAATCCCGATGTACATCATTCTTTATCCAAGTTATTTCGATATCTACAATTAGCATGTTATGCATTTAACTGCCACCTAAAGTCATTACAATATGTTTGATATGTTTTCCTTTACTTTAGGTGGTGGAATAAATAATGATTATGATATTTGATAGGTAGATATATGTATTTATACACTTTATGTATAGTGAAATCATGATTGATTATTTTATCAAATGCACAATTACTCTTTTATATGGTGATTTGCATGGGATGGATAAAATGCTACATTTCTTGCTTCTTTGATGAAATAATCTACTTATTTTCTAATATGATGGACAAATTTTTTAAAATTCCTAAAGTAATTATCCCTAGTGAGTTACCATATTGACAATCATGTGTGTGTCAATAGATAACCTCCATGAAGTTATTTGTGTTTGAAATTAATTGATATTTGCAATCAATTGCTAAAACTTAATGTTGAATGATATCATATGATTCCTCTAGCAATAATAAAGGCATGAAGTTGTTAATTTTTTATAATTTTGTAAATGATATCGTATGATTCCTCTATCGTATGATTTTTTTTGTATTACCTTGACTTTGAGGGTTTTATACATATCTAGATCTAGGTATTTGAATAATGAATTATGATGACCAAAATTTGAGGTGATTATGTAAGATCATATTTGGAGTGGATGACTCTATAATTTATGAGTTACAATATATTTTAAGAAATTGGAATTCATCATGTCATGGTTAATGAGTAACACAACAAAATGTTCACTTATGTTCTGGTAAAACCACATGGACCAATTTTGTATGTAATTGTGTCACCATATTATAATTTAAGGCATGTATTGAGTAACAAGATATTCATGCAATTGTCAAGAATCTTCAAGGGTGTTTGGTAATTATTTTGATTTATATGAGTTAGGAAATGAACCTATATAAATGACATTAATTAAGTGATTAAACAATGTTGTTTGGGTAAATTTTATCTAGGAGACATGTATTTCATTTCTAGATCCCTGTTTAAAATTTGATAGGATTCAAACCAAATGTGGTGTATTTGCAAATTATAAAAGAGTAATTATATTTATCTATGAGTTTATATGCCCTCATATCTCCATCCTACAACACACTAATCTAAATTTATCTTTAAAAATGTTTCTTTGTTTTTTTATGCTATAATAATTTGACATCTTATTGCATAATCAATGATATTTATAATGCTTGTACATTCATGTTCAAAAGGATAGATGTTTCTTATAAGGAATAAATGTTGTGTATTATAATATACATAGGTGAAATGAACCATAATTGAATCCTAAATTTGAATACAATAGTGAACAATAAACCCTAAATTGGGTTAGGGCTTTGGTTAATGTAGGGTTTGGTACCTTGTTTAATTATAATATAATTTTGTGGGTCTACTTAAGGGTGGTGCAGATAGGTTCTTATAAGTGTTCTTGGGAATAATAAACACTTAGAAAGGTTGGTAGTTGTTTCCAAGGAAAATTTGGGGATTGAAACATGCTTCTTTCTACCTAATTTGAAAATCAGTATACCTTTAGACAAAGTTAGTTTCACATGTTGGAAATGACGAAGGAGATTGAGTGAATGTGGAAAAAATCAATGTAAGGGATCATTATGGGATAAGCCAATACGACCTTCATCAAGTAAACAACTTAATTCATATTGAGGTTCCTAGTTAGGATCAGAGATCAATCACCTTGTTGAGAAGTCTGACTACTTTTAGGAATTGATTTAACCTCTCAAGAAGTTGGCCTACCTTTTAGGGACAATGTTGGAATTTTTGAAAACAAAATTAGTTGACATAATCGACAAACCTTCATATCTAGATTCTTCTATGATGCAATAATATGTGGGAGATTTAGAGGATTTGAGGGTGGTGATTATGGGTGAGGACTAGGGTTTCCACGTCAAACTCTCCTATGTTGGAGTTTTGTATGTGATTTATAGATGTTAAAAAGGTGACATAATTCGTTAATCCTTCCTTCTTGTTCTCATCTTCCTATTCTTCATCCTTCTTGATGATATGATGAATTCCTTGAGTTATCCCTATCTCTGCTCTCATCTTTCTACCTACGGATGAAAGAGGGGTAGGGATGAGTTGTTGGTGGATTTTTAGATCAAGTAGCAGTAGGAACCTACAAGGTTTAGATGAGTGTATCTTTCTTTTTTTGCTATATATGATGGAAATATGATGGGTGATTTGGATATCTGAATTTAATTTTAATTTTATGAATTTCTAATTATAATCTTCATGCTATATATTGAATTTAGTAATATTAAAAATTCATTATGGAATCTATAACAATAATAAGTGACGAATCTTGTTCCTCATGTAAGCTATGGAATAGAAGTAAAATAGTGACATTTCTACCATATGATTTTTTATTCCCATGCTATTATATTTGAAGACTAGGATGATAGCCATACTCCTTAAGTGTATTCATTTTTGCAAAATTAAGAAACTAGATGTTAGAAAGTAATTCTAATAATAAATTTAAACTCGACTATTTGGGTGGTACAAAGGTGATGAGGATATAACACCCAAAGCACTATCCAAAAACATCAAGATACAATGTAAATTTTAACAATAATACTCAACAACTCTCATATTTACATCACATTCACATATATTCAAGATTATGATATTTCCACAACTATCATTTCCCACCATTCAAAAAACTATTAAACATATATTAATGGAATATACAAATCTTGATTAAGTTGCATCATAAAACCTTCATGAAAACACCCATAACTTTCTAGGGACCCCAGTATAGGAACCTTTCTATAAATAGATAAGAGTAACACAGACTTCACGTAGATGTGAAGTCACTCAGATCTTCTATCAGGATGAATAGTAGAAGTCATGGGTTCATGAACCAAAAATTTGTTCAGTGGAGTATTCTTGATTGTCCTAGTCTGAAGATAAAACATAAGAAAAAGTAACCATGATTTCATATTCATTTCTATTAATTAGAGTAGATATGATCTAAGGATGACATTATATATGAATATTATTTAATTATGCAATGTGCTCGGTGGTAAACGAAGTATATCATACACAAGAAAGAATGTTTATAAAAATAACTATCATTTTTTCTATTTGACTTAGTTACTTAGAATTAGCTAAATAGAGTCTACCATGGTGTACTCACATGTACAACCAACCACATATGCCTTAGACTTTATCCATCCTCCCTAAGACAACTAACAAAGCCCAAGTCAGCCACATGGCTCCATACAAGCCTATGGAATCTTTATCTTCTCATTTTCACACCTTCATACAAGTCTGGGTCGCATCTCGTCTAATATCCCATAGCACACATCACAATTTGATTCAGAATTTCTAGGATTGGGGTCTATGTTATCTAATACTTTGTTTCTCAATCATATTGGTTGAGTTAGGGTTTTACTCCCATTTATTTGAGTCCCATAAACCTCTATACATCACTCCTTAGGATCTAAGACATTCAATATCTTCTTCTTATGGATATAAGAAACTTTAAGAAAGACATGTCTACCCTTCCTAACATAGACATTTGGGAAGGTTCAATATTTTCAAGGCACTTAGATATGTGAGATATGGTTGTTTCTTTTAATATTTAGGTATCGTACCCTTCTTAAAAACAATAGATCACTGACTAGCATGAAATAATTTATGAGAATCACCCCTAACAAGATCTTTGAGGTTTTTTGAACCAACAAGGCATCACAATAATTCATCAATTAAATGTAATTTATAAACAAGGAAATATATGTTACAATAAAAAATATTTCTAACCTTATTTCTTATAACATATATTCAAGAGTCACTTCTCATTCTTATCTCATCCCGAAATCTCTTCCATAATACAAATACAATGCATATCAAATTATTTTTCACCAACATATGACAAATTCATCACCTGTAACATAAGGAACATATAAGGAGATGAATTTTTCTAATTTTTTGAATATAATATTCTATTCACCTTTGAAAGCTCTAGAGGGAAGGCTAAACAGTGAATATCAAACTTTTTGAAACTTAAAATCACAAAGAGGGCTGGTTGAATCTTGCTTAAAGAGTAATGCAACACAAAGTAAATCAATTATTTTACAATAGGAGAAACCACAAAGGACACAAGATCAATAGATGTCCGGGCTTGAAATAAAGTATACACATTACCTTATTCTTGCCAACTGGTGTTTTTTAAACTATAATTTTGTTCCCCTTTTTCTAGATCGATACATATTATATTGATGTACTTTTTGGATCAAGACCAACGTCCTTTTTAGGTCAATCATAACATACACCTTCTTCATGTGATGCTTAAAGAAGACCATTTGGGAGAAGATTGAAATATCTTTCACCACCTTTTAACATAAACTTCTCACTGGAAGTAGATCTAATGTCTTTTATGAACCCTTCTATCAAGAAGTAGCTTAACGGAAAGAGCTTAACATGTAGAAATAAATAAGAAAGAAAGTACAACACTTAGATATATTACAATGTATAGCACTAATGAACAAGTTATAATCAAATCCATAAATTTTAGGTAACACTATATTTAGTAGAATATGAAACTAGATCTAGGCTTAAGGTTAGGCTAACTGAGAGTAGCAGGATGCAGAAAAGTTGAATATTAATGCTTAGAGTCAGAGAGATACCATGTAGAGGCAATGCTCAAGTGTGCTTTTGGTACCCATTTGCAATTTCAATTAGATAAATACACATAGTAATATCTAGGACATTTTTTTAGAGTTTCTGAGACATTTTTAGTGGACAACTAGTCATTATAGTATAGTTGGGTGGATAAGAAGGCTACATGGACATTAGCTAAAAATATGCATAAGTGTAGTCAATCAAATTGTAATTCAATATTGTTGCATATCACTCAAATTAGAATATTTCCCATGTGTATGCTTGACCTTCGTTGGTCTAACTTCTACGCCTCATTCAAACTAATCTTTATTCGACACACATTTCCTTCAAATAGTAATTCGACAAAAGGAGTCTCAAAAGTCCTAAAATTTTTAAAATGGCTCATGAAATTTTGATAAAGACACCTAACTAGCCTAATGGATTTATACTAATATAGAATGATATTTAGGATGTTTTTCATCCGTTCTTCACTTGTTCCTACAATATTCTTGTGAGGTTTACATAAGCACATGTACATGTTGTAATTCTAGGTACTACTTGATTTTCGATCATACAAACACATATATAAATGCACATTCTTTGACATTGGATCCTTTATAAGTTGCTTTATCACCAAAAAAATTTAATGCACTCATTAGTAACATTAATGAAAAACGTTTGTACCATCAAAATTAGAGTGTGGTATATTAAAACATCCTACAATCTCTCCCTTTTTGGTGATGTCAATTATTTCCAAAAATATAACTTTGGGATTGACAAGTAAGAGCATCATACCTTTGATTTTCTATATGAAGGAAATTTATCTCATGGTGTTTCCTCCCCCATACTCAAAGTCAAAGGAGGTAAAAAACACAAACTCCCCCTTAATGAGTTACTCCTTCTGAAATAGATAATGATATGGACTGGGAACTACATACCAAAGAAATAAGAAAACACCAATTGAAAATAACAACTATATGGTAGGGATGAAATATAATAATCTATAATAGGGTCAAGGAACAATATGTGAAATATATCCCAATATCATGAGAACATAGTTAATCCCTTTATGATATTGAGGTCCCATTAAGCACATACAGAGATCAAGAAAGATATTGCAAGCCAATAATTCTGAATGTTAAGTCCATAAACATTTTCATGGAGAGCAGTCAAAAGAAAATGCTTTGTTAAAAGATATCTACAATATCCATGGAAGTAATGTGAAATTCTACATGACACATATATTCCACTAAAAACTAACAAGAAAAACCTACAAATCTCTATACCAACATTTATGGACGTTATGCTCATAATTCATACTAAGAAGCCATAAAAAACATAAGACACAAACGATGTCAGAATATGAAAAAAGATTTATCTCCCCATTAATCACATAAATAAGATAATTTGAGCTAAAGCAAAGAAACATGTGCCAACATAAACATGTCTTATAAAACACTAAAAAGTATGCAACATGTAAAATTTATCATTTCAAAATTAAAAGATAAAATAAACAACTAACACTAAGAGTCAAAGAACATAGAGAAAGATATATAAAATAAAATATTACATTTATACTTTGGTGGAGCTACAATTGGGCCATAGTACCTCTCAATCAAATAGCATTTTGACTGATAGGCAGTTTACTAGAGTTTTTAAATCCAACAAAATTATGACCTCAAACAAGAAAAGGCATCGACACACTAACTACAATTAACATATAAATATTAATATTGATAACAAAACATATAAAAAATATTATAAGATCAAATATAAATCCAATAAATCTCATGAAAAAACACAACCTCATCTAGAAATAGGATCTCAAAACCAAAACCATGTTTTTGTCAATTTTCCTTTTAAAAGGGAAGGAATAATCAAAGTTATTGGATCTCCCACAAACAATCCAAGTAACATGGTTTGTTGAGAAACAAGAACTAGAATTTGGTTTAACATAAATAGATCAATTCTCATTTCTATTCTCTTAGAACATATCCAAGACCCTTTACATGCATGACCAATGTGAAAAATGGAAGATTTTGTCTAATAGATGTATACTACTAGATAATTAATCTAAAGAACTCATGAGTTTTACTATACTTTACAATCATCAAACAATCTTTTGTAATCCATTTCAAGAATTTCTAGTACTAGATAAATTACCTTCAAGCATAGAAAATTTATCTTTTAAATCACCATTCACTTTAAGCATAATATCTTGCTCAACATGAGAGCATAGAAAATAGTATTTCTTCATATCACTCAAATCATCCAAAAGAGTTTAAACTTGAGTTTGTAAAGAAGTAATTTAGAAACAAGATCATCTATGTTGGGAAACATGGCATTAGATATGGCAGCATAAACAAAATTTGTACTTGTCATATTCTCCATTGGATAATGGATCGTGTCAACACCTATGAGATGGGAAAGAGGCTTGCAATGTTATACCTGGTCCTAGAGAAACTCCAATAACAATACCCTTATAGTAGGGTGTTCCTTTCTTCAAGGCATACATGTACGAGTGTCATCGGCGACCTCCTAGTTTCACACCGTATATAGCAGCTGATGGCGTTCTCCTAGAAGGGCAAGTGCCTATCGCCTCTAGAGTAGTCCAAGCGGACCACCAATAACTCTTATTGTTCTAGATGTACATACATGAAGGAGTTGTCCCTTCCAGTTGGTGTGCTAGCATCAACTTGCTCTCCCACAATTGTCTCTCTCTTGTTGTTCCTCCCTTTGACAGGTAGAACTTGCTCAATCTCTCTTGGTTACCACAACCAGAGAGGACAACAATTGTCAAAGCTTATTGTTGTGTCTGGAAAGCCCCAATACCCTTATATTTATAGGAGGGTTGGGGTCAGGGTTTCTAGTTTGGTCTAGGATTCGAAGAGACATAATTTGTAACGTCCCCAGATTCTACCATCTCGAGACCTTGAAGGCCCATAAAGACAAATCCAAAACCATTGGGCAATCATATAAGAGTGCGTTGTGGAAGCAATATGTGCATACATGAACGTACAACTATAGTGCATACACCATAACATTCTCAACATTCAACATGTATATTTACAACATGAATTGTTACAACTTACATTTACATATTGAAAAGAGAAATTTTACAAGTCTGAACATGTATGCTAACTAGGATCTACATAATAGGTACAACTTGTACAACTTGCTCACATCCTATACTTTTATCCCATGCTAGCTATGAACCTAAAACATACGTGAAATAGTAAATCAACACAATGTGTTGTGTACGTGGGTGAAAGATACATATATATTGTGCTTGCATACTTGAAAATTTTGAGAAAGAAGAAAAGGTAAAAGAAAATATTATTTAATGTGGTAATCAGGTAAACACATATTCTTGGGCATATCTTTAGATGCAGTTGTACTACACTACTATTTATATCAGCACTTTATCATACATCTAGTATGGGCAAATTACTTTATCATACATCTAGCATGGGAAATTCATCATACATCCATACTAGGAAATATGCCATACATCCATACTGGGACATTTCCCATTTGTGCTTACCTTAGTAGCTACAACTCATAAGAAGTTCTTTTATGTTTCTTTAAGTAGTGTCAAAGCATATAATACTAACATGCATCCAAGAATTTATATGCAAATTAAAGCATCCAAAGTACATCATATCATTATGCATCCATGAAAACTAGTCTTATACTTAATAAAATCCATGTACCTAAGTTCAGAGATTTATATTTATATTTTGGATCATCTATATCTCTATTTATCACCTGATTAATAGCAATTAATCATCATTAATAAATGTTCATTATATTTTAGGTATTTTAGGTACAAATTAGGGTTTAGGCCAAATGTAGGTTCAAACTTCCCTAAACTTTTGTATGATATTTTATACTAACCAAGAGGTCATAAAAAGGGTTTGGTCCAATTTTTATAATTTTCTGATGCTTGATCTATTTTCTAGAATTCAAATGAGGTTTAAAGCACTTAATTATGCATTAATGAGGAAAAGTCTAACGTGCATCAATAATACTAAGACCTGAGTCTACATATAGTATGTAAACAATATTGGGGCTCAAAAGAAATTTTCTTGGATTTTATGTCCATTGAATTCTATTTATTACAATTTACTAACCCTAAAAAGAAGCATCATCATCTATATGAAATATCATCAATGAGGATGTCTCAAAAGTCTAATATAGAGATTCTATAAGAAAGAGGGAACTTTTTTTAGTCTAGGGGCATTTTGGGGGAGTTGATTGGCTAAGGGAGATATTTATAACTAATTGTGTAAGATTAAGTCTATTTCTGAGAATTAAAGCTTATTTACCTTATGTGATGGGCCCATCGCCTTAGGTGGTGCTCTAGGATTGGCCACCTTATTATGAAGGGGAGGCACACAACTCTTCCTTCAGTTCACGCTAGCCCAAATTGAATCGGCTAGTTTGTGAGTTGTGGTCTCAGTCTATCATCCTCAGTTCATCTCATTCTCGCTCACGCAAGAGTTCCCAAGCCTGATAGATCATGTCTATGTGCGTGGGAGTGCTGCTGCAATGCCCAGCTTTGGGGATACATCACACCTTTCATGGCCCTCACCATCCTCCGATGCCAGCACCTGAGAGCCCACCAGGAGTCCACACACCTTGATGGCTAGTCTCAGCCCTTAGAGAGAGATCCATGGATTGATAGACCTCATGCTTGGATCTGTGGTAAAAGAGGCTTTGCAAGATTGGGGCTTTGCTCCCTATTCATCTCCTCACTCTGGAAGCAAGTCAAAAAGAAGTGCAGCCTCCCAAGGAACTCATGCCTAGTGCTAGACCATCTTTGATGCCTTTGTCTCTTTCCCCCAATCCCTCCTTTGAAAACACCTTCGGACACATTCTCCCGCGGTGATTGATTCTTGCGAGCTCTCATGTGGTGATTCCTCCAATGAATCATGGAGGAAGGGTCCCCCTCAACTCAGAAAATGTCAAGGACACGAGGAAGGATTCTCCTATGGCTGCTGAAAGCAAGAGAGCCTCTATGATAGGGAAGTCCAGCAACCTCCACAGCTAAAACCTGGGATTGGTGCTGACAATGAATTCCTCAAAAGTTTCTTCATTGGAATCTACTTCCTAGGTTTCTATGCCCTTTGAACATGGATCATTGAGCACCACCTTGGTCCCAAGAACTTCAATCCATTAAAAATAGGTGGTGGTGGTGTTGGTAGTTGTGACTCCCAACCCCAACGTCTCTCCCCACTCTAAAGGGGCTCAACGGCAAGCTTCAGCCACCCACATCTCCTCCATTATAGTTCCAAACACTTAAAGGAAGTCTCCACAGTGTCTATGAGATTTGTGAGTGTTTTGTTGGCCTCCAGACCTACTTGCACTTCACCCTACTCTGTCCTTCCTCCTGGACGGTCTCTACAAGTGCTAGTGGAGGAACCAGGGGTAGCCATCAGGCATGGGTCGATCTCAATCCTCCACTAAGCATCCCATTATAGGGTTTGTTAGCGAGTCCTCTCAAAATTTTCAGATTGCAACAATAGGGTTGATCACTCCATCAATATGTGGAGATGACAACTGATGAGTTGGGTTGTCTCCCTCAACCCCACATGATCTAGAGCTAGGAGATGAGGTCTCCATTGCTTGGTCAGTAGTAGTCACAGTCTAGATTGGGCAAGGCTTGCTACCATGGGCCACATGACATTTCAATGTCATGCCCATGATTATCTCCAACAACTGCATAGATCTAAACCTAAATAAGTTGTCATAAGAGCGCAATTTCTTCATTCAAATTTATTAATGGGTTTATCATCACTTATTACACCATCTAGCAAAGATTGATACCAAACTCCTATGTTTTCCCAAATGATTTTGGTCCTTCAGAAAGGCTCATGTATAGGTGTATTACCTCCAATGCATATTGAATGACTCCTATTACTACGAAGTCACACTTCAAGCTCCATTCATGAGTTCTTTGGACTCATATATGACATTGATTGAAAGCCTAACTTTGCAAGTACTCACATGTTCATTATTAAGTCATATTGATCATTACTATAAGTGTTGCCCATCTTAGTCAAATGCACTATCTTGTATTAGACCTTCAACCCTATTCCTCATATACAGGTAAATTATTATTATTTTGATGGGATAAATCATTTAAAGCATATTCATGAACTTCAAGTACCATACCAAGTTTTGAAAAAAGTACCACACCAAGTGTTTAAACCCTAAAATTATGGGTTGTCACAAAATTTTATGAATTTTCTACAAATTATGAACTTCAAACCACTCAGTTCACCATTGAAATGGTCGGTTCACACATGAGATGATCAATGCAAGACTTGAACTGATCGTTTCACTATGTTTCCTATTCACAATTGTTCTGACTATTAATATTTGATTAATGCACAACATGACTTCACCATCAATCCTTGATCCAATCTCATTGATCAACCAAGCAGCTTGTTCACAACCTGAGTCAATTGGTTCATGCACCTGAGTTGATCGTTTTAGATTATAGATTGCCAATATTGTTTGAATTGAATACCTAACACTTACATAATCAAGTTTAAACATCATTCATGAATAATCTCCTATTTCAAGTGCATTCCTATGTGTGTGACCCTATAGGTACCAATTTATGTTGGTAGTGAATGTCCATAACATCACAAGCAATGATTAGTATCTAGAAAGACATCATTGCTCCCCAAGTAATCTGGAAAGTTAGAGAACAACTTCAACCTACAATCTGTGATTGGTGTTATAGTGATTGTATAGTTCCTTTGTCTCTGATATCCAGATTGAACTCAAGGCATGGAATAGTCATCCTCTTCAACATTCAATCCATGTTCCTTGAACTTGAGCAAACTGTCTAAGATATATGTGAACTCAACATCATATATCAATTCATATGTGCATGGCCATTCTTTTCTCAGTCTTTCTTATCAAGTGTCCAAGATATCATATTCTAGTAGGATGGATACATCCCATCTACATCACTCACACTCATTATCCATGTGTCATAATGTATTTCAACATCACCTTTGTTGCAACCCTTATTCAAGATGATGACAAAGTACATTAAACAACATATGAGTGTAGTGATATCATTGCTCAGGTACTCAACCCCAAGACATATGTCATTGGAACACATATGTCATGAGTAATATCATTCTCTAGAAATTTATTATGTAACATCACTATCTCATAACTAAATAAAAAATATAAATTGAAAGATTCCAATCATCATATGATTGGATCTATGGGAACCATACCAATAGACTCCCACTTTCACTTAGATCCAATGACCCATGAACTTAATATCAAGTGATCTAACATGACCATAATGCTTATACTATGATAGTGATTTTGTCAAGGGGTCAGCAATATAGCTTTCGGTTGGCACTCTGTAAATCTTCACATCTCCTCATTGTATGATCTCTCGTATGAGATGGAACTGCCTTTATATGTTCTTGGAACATTGATCTGATCTGGGTTACATAGCTTGTGCAATATCTCCATTGTTATCACAATTATAGCTCAATTACATCATTGATTCATGGAACCACCCCAAGTTCAAAAATGAACTGCTTGATCCATACAGCTTCCTTTGCTACATTGGATGCAACAATATACTCAGCCTTTGTTGTAGAATCTATAATTGTGTCTTTCTTGGAACTCTTCCATCTTACTACACCATCGTTAAGGAAAAAAAACATGATTGTGACTGATAATCATCTTTTTCAATTTGGAAGCTTGCATCGGTGTAACCCTTCACCACCAACACTTCCTCAACATCATAGACAATGAACTGATCCTTAGTTCTTCTCAAGTAATTAGGGATGTTCTTCATGAAGTCCAGTGAGCATCACCGTGATTTTACTAATATTTTCTTGTCACGGTCAAAGCAAATGAGACATAGGGATGATTACATAACATTGTGTACATGATAGATCCAATTGCAGATGCATATGGAGTGTGATTCATGCGTTTTGTTTCTTCATAAGATTTGGGACATTGAGCTCTAGAGATAGAAATGCCATGAGACACAGGCAGGTCTCTTCTGTTTGAGTCATCCATGTTGAACCTCTTCAACACTTTGTCAATGTATGTTCTCTGACTTAGTCCAAGAAGCTTTCTAGATCTATCCCTATAGATCTTGATTCCTAAAATATAGGAAGCTTCACCCAATTCCTTCATAGAAAATGTATTTCCAAGCCAAGTCATTAGCATTTGTAAAGTAAGTATGTAATTATCCATCAAAAGTATGTCATCCACATACAATATGAGGAATACAACCATGCTCCCCCTAATCTTCTTGTAAACACACGGTTCATCTTCATTTTGACTAAAGCCAAACTCTTTGACTATTTAGTCAAATCATAGATTCTAGATGTGAGATGCTTGCTTCAATCTGTAGATTGACCTTTGTATCTTACAGACTTATTTTCATCCTTTTGATTTATAAAACCCTCAGGTTGTGTCATAAACACATCCTCAAGAAATTCATGTTAAGGAATATGGTTTTAATATCCATCTACCATATCTCATAGTCATAATAAGTTTCAATGACAAGCATTATCCTGATGGACTTAATCATGGAAAATGGAGAAAAGAATTCATCATAGTCAACACCTTGAAATTGATTGAAACCCTTTGCAACCAATTGATCTTTGTAAGTTTGTACATTACCATACATGTTAGTCTTCTTCTTGAAGACCCACTTCCACCCTATGGGTTTCACCCCTTCAAGTGGATCCACCAAGGTCCATACCTTGTTGGTGTACATAGATTCCATCTCAAATCACATGGCTTCTAACCAATTCTTAGATTTTGGTCCCTTGACAAGATTCCAGGTAGGTAATTGGCTCATCATCAATGACCACTTCATTGTCTTCACAAGTCACAAGATAACCAAATCTTTCTGGCTCAAGGCATCTCCTAGTAGATCTGCATGTCTCCTGTGTTACATGAGGAATTTGAGATTCCAAAATAGTTTGTGATTCTCTATGTTCCTCTTGTACCTATACACATTTAATGCTCTATTTTTGGTTCTACTTTTCTCCCACTGATTCCTTTGGAAACAAATTCCTTCTCTGAGAATACAACATCCTTGGCAGCAAACACTTTGTTGTCAGTTGGGTTATACAAGTAGTATCCCTTGGTTTCTTTGGGATATCCAACAAAATAACATTTATATGATCTAGGGCTAAGATTTTCAAGAAAACGATTTCTTGACATAAGATCCACACCCCCAAACCCTCATAAAAGATATTTTGGGACGCTTCCCAATCCATATCTCATATCGAGTCATTTGAACTGATTTAAATGGTACAAGGTTTAGTGTAAACATTATGGTTTATAGAGAATAACCCTAGAAGGAAGTTAGAAGATCGAAAAACCTCATCATTGATTGAATTATTAATGTGTGATCCCTTCTTTATGATACACCATTGTGTTGTGGTGTTCCAGGTGGTCTATTGTGATATGATACCATGGTCTCGTATAAGGTCTTCAAACTCTTAGTTTAAGCATTCTCTACCCTGATCAGAATAAAGTGCCTGAATACTTTTACCAAGTTGGTTCTATACTTAATTCATGAAATCATTGAACTTATCAAGAGTTTCTGACTTATGTTTCATCAAGTAAACACAACCATACTGACTAAAGTCATCAATGAAGGTAATGAAGTATTGATAACCACCTCTAGCATTCATTCTGAAAGGGCCACATATATAAATATGTATGAGTCCAAATAGATCACTAGCCCTCTCATTATTTCTAGTGAAGGGAGTCTTAGTCATCTTACCCAACAAACAAGACTCATATGTCTCTATTGATTCAAAGCAAAAGAGGCTAGATAACCATCTTTATGGAGTTTAGATATGAAATTCTCATCGATGTGCCCTAGACAATAGTGTCAAAGATATGTTTTGTTTGAGTTATCGAGTTTTAGCCTTTTGGAATTTACTTATAAAATGTTGTCTAAGGATCTAACAAATAAAGACTACAGGACATCGGGGCATTGCCATAAAAGATCTCAATTTTTGAAATATAACATAGACTATTCTTGATCATATTCATCCTTGTCCATACAAGATATAGACATTATTTTTCTATTAATGGTAGGTGCAAAATAGAAGTTTTTTAACTCACAAGCCCTGCGGGCAGTGATAAACTATATGTTCCAACTGTATTTTCAGCAACTCTTGCTCCATTTGCAACATGCAGTTTGACCTTGCCCTTTGATAAAGGCTTACTTCTTTTCAAATCATGCACATTCATACATATGTGAGATCCACATCAGGTATATAGTACCCAAGATGAAGAAGTAGATAGATTTATCTCAATAATGTATATATCTGAAGTGAAGATCACTATTCCCTCCTTCTTTCTGAGTTCCTCCAGATAGAGAGGGCAATTTCTCTTCTAGTGTCCAAGCTGGTGATAGTGGTGACAATTGTCACCCTTAGCAATGCCTCCCTTTGCTTTGAGTTAAGAAGACTTGGACTTCTGGCTATCTTTAGAACTCTTCTTAGTTTTTACTTTGCCCTTGTACTTCCCTTTTTCTTTGTTGATCATCATCATATACTCAGACTTGTCTTTCTTCATTTGTGCTTTAGTTTTCCTCAACGTGCCAAGTAATTTAGAAAATGACTTATCAAAATTATTCATGTTGTAGTTCATGACAAATTGAATGTATAACTTTGGCAGTGACTATAGAATTACGGTAGTGGTCAACTCTTCGCCCAAGGGAAATCCAAGTCTCGCAAGGTTCTCCACATACCCAATAATCATGAGCACATGAAAATGTATTGGATCTCCTTCTTCCATGTTTCACTTGAACATCACCTTGGATACATCATATCTCTCCTGTCTTGCCTAATCTTAATACACACTCTTAAGATGTGCTACCATCTCAATCACATCCATATTCTCATGTGGTCTCTACAACTCATATTTCATTGAGTACAACATCAGACATTTGACATCTATTTCATCCTCAGAGTGCTTCTTATAAGCATCCTTGTCATCTTAGGAGTAGTGGGAGCACATTCATCTAGTTCCAGTGTTTCCATGACATAGAGATTGTGCTCTTATGCGAGAACAATTCTCAGAATCTTTAACCAATCATGGAAATGATTCCCATTCAAGTTTTCCTTCTCAAGGACCTACCACAAAGAAAACATGTTGTTTGTCATCATTTGATTCTACAATAGAAAATTTACAGTTTGTCAAAACCCTTTTGATTTGATTTGATTAAAATAAAATTTGACAATGTTTAATTAGTTCTTTAATTATCTATCACTCCCATTATTTTGTTCAAATTCATAACCATCACTTATTAATTTAGAATATTGCATTGTACAATTTTATAGTGAAATAAGATCCATATTCCATCAAATAATGGGTCAGCTTTGGCTGATCGCCCACAACTTGACTATTTAGGTAGGAAACATTTTCCAATTACATCTACATGCAACCTTGGGATAGATAGTGTGCATAACTCTTTGTCACAATATATCTTTATGCTTGTAGGTACTTCATCTCATTAAGATCACCTAGTTAAGCCTGACCCAAAAGCCAACACGATAGAATATACACACTACTTTGGCATATCTATATATCTACCATTACACTTCCACGAGATGGACATTGCACCATGCTTTGTCACAACCTACGCTTAGTCGATCAAGTTTTTCATGTGTTTTGCTTATGATAAGCATCTAAGACTCAATATTATATTGAGGATTTTATATACAAATGCATATACATACCCAATCACCACATACTTATTGTACATATCATATACATGCTATAACCACAATGGAAACATGCAATAATAAACATAAGAAATGGTTATGGCCAACCATTGTAATTATTAGGAGCCACAAGGAATTACTACCATCTAAGTTCCACATCATATGTAGCAATCTGTTGTTGATAACGATCTATGTTGGAACCAATCTGAGCCATCACATCAACCCTTGAATCGATCTTCTGGCCTCCTGGTTGGTCGGTTGATCTCGTTGATCGATCGTCTGACCTACAGTCCTTGCGGTGTGTGGACTCCTCCAGCCGGTCGGTTGGGCCACCAGCCAATCAGTTTGCTCCTCCTATCATCAGTCCACCACCCGATTGGTTCGTCTCTTGAACCAGTCAGTTCGCCTGGTGCAAAACATCCTCTTTGTCACAACAAGAAATAAAATCTATTCTAATTCTATTTAGCATATAATATTTGAATTGAGAAACCTCATTTAATACATATTCATATATGCGTATTAATCATTTTAAGTATTCAAATTGTTATGCAATAAATAAATGATATATATATGTATATGTATATATATATATATAGGGATCATATGTGGAATTTATTTGGATATGCACACTAACCATTTTAAGTACTCACATTGTTCTGTAATAAATAAATTATAAAATAGATATCATATCATATCGATTAAATCCCAAAGCATAGTAAATTGGTGTTGTTGTGTTACCACTGTTGGGAAATATTACATTAGATATGGTAATGGAAACAAAATTTTACTTGACATATTCCTCATTTAATAGTAGATCAAATCAACAACTGAGATGGGAAAGAGGGTTGCAAGGCTATACTTGGTCTTGGAGCAAGTCTAGGGACAATTCCCTTGTAGTAGAGTGTGTCTTTCTTCAAGTCGCACCTAGACGATTGTCGTTGTCATCCTCCTAGTTTGACACCAATGATAGATGCTGACAACATTCTCCTAGAGGAGCAAGTTCCTCTTGCCTCTAAAGGAGGACATGCGGAACATAGAGAACTCCTATTTTACTAGATGAATATACAAGAAGGAGTTGTCCCTTCTAGTTGATGTGATACCATCAATTCACCTTAAATATAACAAAGATCATACCATTACGTTTTTAGTAAGTTAATAGATGCTCGATTTCATCAATGACCACTTCATTGTCTTCACAAGTCATAAGATAACCAAATCTTTCTGGCTCAAGGCATCTCCTAGTAGATCTGCATGTCTCCTGTGTTACATGAGGAATTTGAGATTCCAAAATAGTTTGTGATTCTCTATGTTCCTCTTGTACCTATACACATTTAATGCTCTATTTTTGGTTCTACTTTTCTCCCACTGATTCCTTTGGAAACAAATTCCTTCTCTGAGAATACAACATCCCTGGCAGCAAACACTTTGTTGTCAGTTGGGTTATACAAGTAGTATCCCTTGGTTTCCTTGGGATATCTAACAAAATAACATTTATATGATCTAGGGCTAAGATTTTCAAGAAACATATTTCTTGACATAAGATTCACACCCCCAAACCCTCATAAAAGATATTTTGGGATGCTTCCCAATCCATATCTCATATGGAGTCATTTGAACTGATTTAAATGGTACAAGGTGTAGTGTAAACATTATTGTTTATAGAGAATAACCCTAGAAGGAAGTTTGAAGATCGAAAAACCTCATCATTGATTGCATTATTAATGTGTGATCCCTTCTTTATGATACACCATTGTGTTGTGGTGTTCCAGGTGGTCTATTGTGATATGATACCATGGTCTCGTATAAGGTCTTCAAACTCTTAGTTTAAGCATTCTCTACCCTGATCAGAATAAAGTGCCTAAATACTTTTACCAAGTTGGTTCTATACTTAATTCATGAAATCATTGAACTTTTCAAGAGTTTCTGACTTATGTTTCATCAAGTAAACACAACCATACCGACTAAAGTCATCAATGAAGGTAATGAAGTACTGATAACCACCTCTAGCATTCATTCTGAAAGGGCCACATATATCAATATGTATGAGTCCAAATAGATCACTAGCCCTCTCATTATTTCTAGTGAAGGGAGTCTTAGTCATCTTACCCAACAAACAAGACTCATATGTCTCTATTGATTCAAAGCAAAAGAGGCTAGATAACCATCTTTATCGAGTTTAGATATGAAATTCTCATCGATGTGCCCTAGACAATAATGTCAAAGATATGTTTTGTTTGAGTTATTGAGTTTTAGCCTTTTGGAATTTACTTATAAAATTTTGTCTAAGGATCTAACAAATAAAGACTATAGGACATCGGGGCACCTCCATAAAAGATCTCAATTTTTGAAATATAACATAGATTATTCTTGATCATATTCATCCTTGTCCATACAAGATATAGGCATAATTTTTCTATTAATGGTAGGTGCAAAATAGAAGTTTTTTAACTCACAAGCCCCGTGGGCAGTGATAAACTATATGTTCCAACTGTATTTTCAGCAACTCTTGCTCCATTTGCAACATGCAGTTCGACCTTGCCCTTTCATAAAGGCTTACTTCTTTTCAAATCATGCACATTCATACATATGTGAGATCCACATCAGGTATATAGTACCCAAGATGAAGAAGTAGATAGATTTATCTCAATAATGTATATATCTGAAGTGGATATCACTATCCCCTCCTTCTTTCTAAGTTCCTCCAGATAGAGAGGGCAATTTCTCTTCTAGTGTCCAGGCTGGTGATAGTGGTGACAATTGTCACCCTTAGCAATGCCTCCCTTTGCTTTGAGTGAAGAAGACTTGGACTTCTGCCTATCTTTAGAACTCTTCTTAGTTTTTACTTTGCCCTTGTACTTCCCTTTTTCTTTGTTGATCATCATCATATACTCAGACTTGTCTTTCTTTATTTGTGCTTTAGTTGTCCTCAACGTGCCAAGTAATTTAGACAATGACTTATCAAAATTATTCATGTTGTAGTTCATGACAAATTGAATGTATAACTTTGGCAGTGACTACAGAATTACGGTAGTGGTCAACTCTTGGCCCAAGGGAAATCCAAGTCTCGCAAGGTTCTCCACATACCCAATAAGCTTGAGCACATGAAATGTATTGGATCTCCTTCTTCCATGTTGCACTTGAACATCACCTTGGATACATCATATCTCTCATGTCTTGCCTAATCTTAATACACACTCTTAAGATGTGTTACCATCTCAATCACATCCATATTCTCATGTGGTCTCTACAACTCATATTACATTGAGTGCAACATCAGACATTTGACATCTATTTCATCCTCAGAGTGCTTCTTATAAGCATCCTTGTCATATTAAGAGTAGTGGGAGCACATTCATCTAGTTCCAGTGTTTCCAGGACATAGACATGGTGCTCTTGTATGAGAACAATTCTCAACATCTTTAACCAATCATGGAAATGATTCCCATTCAAGTTTTCCTTCTCAAGGACCTACCACAAAGAAAACATGTTGTTTGTCATCATTTGATTCTGTAATAGAAAATTTACATTTTGTCAAAACCCTTTTGATTTGATTTGATTAAAATAAAATTTGACAATGTTTAAATAGTTCTTTAATTATCTATCACTCCCATTATTTTGTTCAAATTCATAACCATCACTTATTAATTTAGAATATTGCATTGTACAATTTTCTAGTGAAACAAGATCCATATTCCATCAAATAATGAGTCAGCTTTGGCTGATCGCCCACAACTTGACTATTTAGGTAGGAAACATTTTCCAATTACATCTACATGCAACCTTGGGATAGATAGTGTGCATAACTCTTTGTCACAATTTATCTTTATGCTTGTAGGTACTTCATCTCATTAAGATCACCTAGTTAAGCCTGACCCAAAGGCCAACACGATAGAATATACACACTACTTTGGAATATCTATATATCTACCATCACACTTCCACGAGATGGACATTGCACCATGCTTTGTCACAACCTACGCTTAGTCGATCAAGTTTTTCATGTGTTTTTCTTATGATAAGCATCTAAGACTCAATATTATATTGAGGATTTTATATACAAATGCATATACATACCCAATCACCACATACTTATTGTACATAGCATATACATGTTATAAACACAATGGAAACATGCAATAATAAACATAAGAAATGGTTATGGCCAACCATTGTAATTATTAGGAGCCACAAGGAATTACTACCAGCTAAATTCCACATCATATGTAGCAATTTGTTGTTGATGACGATCTATGTTGGAACCAAACTGAGCCATCACATCAACCCTTGAATCGATCTTCTGGCCTCCTGGTTGGTCGGTTGATCTCGTTGATCGATCGTCTGACCTACAGTCCTTGCGGTGTGTGGACTCCTCCAGTAGGTCGGTTGGGCCACCAGCCAATCAGTTTGCTCCTCCTATCATCAGTCCACCAGCCGATTGGTTCGTCTCTTGAACCAGTCAGTTCGCTTGGTGCAAAACATCCTCTTTGTCACAACAAGAAATAAAAGCTATTCTAATTCTATTTAGCATATAATATTTGAATTGAGAAACCTCATTTAATACATATTCATATATGCACATTAATCATTTTAAGTATTCACATTGTTATGCAATAAATAAATGATATATATATGTGTATATATATATATAGGGATCATATGTGGAATTTAATTGGATATGCACACTAACCATTTTAAGTACTCACATTGTTCTATAATAAATAAATGATAAAATAGATATCATATCATATCGATTAAATCTCAAAGCATAGTAAATTGGTGTTGTTGTGTTACCACTGTTGGGAAATATTACATTAGATATGGTAATGGAAACAAAATTTTACTTGACATATTCCTCATTTAATAGTAGATCACATCAACAACTAAGATGGGAAAGAGGGTTGCAAGGCTATACTTGGTCTTGGAGCAAGTCCAGGGACAATTCCCTTGTAGTAGAGTGTGTCTTTCTTCAAGTCGCACCTGGACGATTGTCGTTGTCATCCTCCTAGTTTGACACCAATGATAGATGCTGACAACATTCTCCTAGAGGAGCAAGTTCCTGTTTCCTCTAGAGTAGGACATGTGGAACACAGAGAACTCCTATTTTACTAGATGAATAGACAAGAAGGAGTTGTCCCTTCTAGTTGATGTGATACCATCAATTCCTCTTCCACAATTGTCTCTCCCTTGTTCCTCTCTTTGATGGGTATAACTTGCTTGAGATCTCTTGGTTACCACAACCAGAGAAGACAACAATTGTCAAATATTATTGTTGTGTATGGGAAGCTCTGATAGCCCCTCTATTTATAGGAAGGGCATGGTCAAGGTTTCCAACCGGTTTGGGAGTCAAAGAGACCTAATGTCATGAAATTTCTGCAAACTATGAACTTTGAATCAGTCAGTTCACCATTGAAAAGGTTGGTTCACACATGAGATGATTGGTTCAACACTTGAACCGATCATTTTACAATTGTTTTGTTAATTAATATCCAATTAATACACAACATGACGTCAACAACAATCCTTGATCAAATCTCATTGATCAACCAAACAGTCGGTTCACAACCGGATCCGGTTTGTTCATGAACCTAAGCCGATCATTTTAGAGTGCAAATTGCCAATATTGTTTAAATTGAATTCCTAACACTATTGTAATCAAGTTTAAAGATCATTCGTGAATAAACTCCTATTCCAAGTGCATTCTTATGTGTGTTACCCTATATGTCCCAAGTTACATTGATAGTGAATGTCCATAATTAATTTATGACATCACAAGCAATGATTTGTATCTAGCAAGACATCATTGCTACTCAAGTAATTACAAAAGTTGGAGAACAACTTCAACCTACAATCTGTGATTGGTTTTGTAGTTATTGTATAGTTCCTTTGTCTCTAATATCTGTATTGACCTCGAGACATGGAATCATCATCCTCTGCAACTTTCAATCAATGTTCATTAAACTAGAGCAGACTATCTAAGATATATGCGAACTCAACATCATATATTGATTCATATGTGCATTGTCATTCTTTTCTCAGTCCCACTTAACAAGTGGATAAGATATCATACTCTTGTAGGAGGGACAAATCCCATTTACATCACTCACAATCATTTTCCATGTGTGATAATATATTTGAGCATTACCTTTATGGAAAGCCTTATTCAAGGTCATGTTTGCTGATGACAAAGTAGATTAAAAAACATGTGATGAATGTAGTGATTTCAGGTCTAAGAATCATAATCACTACCATCAATATGAGAGTTGATTTTGACTACCATTCAATGGTTTCCATGTATCACTCTCAAGGTGGGTCTATCTGATACATTGTTCTCTAACAAATATCTATGTGTTTGGTTTGATATCATATATCAGGACTAACAAGATTTTTTGATCAACCAACACACACTCTAGTCTTAAGTGGTATTGTTGGCCTTCCACAATAACAACTGAATAGGGACATAACAAGAATGTATATGCTCTTAACAACTGTATGATCTCATTATTTAGGTCCTCAACTCGAAGACATAAATCATTGAGTAATATCATTCTTTATACATTTATTATTTAACATCATTATCTCATAACTAAATAGCATAGAATAAATTGGAATATTGCCTTTATTATTAATCAAATCATTTACAGGTTATGCCATTACAATCATCATATGATTGGCTCACTGGGCATACATACCAACAGTCTATTATTTTTGTTAGTATCTTGATAATTTAGTTCACGAAGACATCATTTAAAAAATCAACAATAATGACTGGTTTTTTTTTTCTCTTTTTCTTATACTTTTAGACCTTTTCCAAAGTAAGAGGAATAAGCTTAAATTGGGTGGAAATTTTAAAGAGATGCCTCACTAATATTATCATGTGCACTTCTTCTTCTTATTCATCATGTTAGGGGATGATGAACTCAATCAAATGATGAAAAGTTTCTTCCTTATCATTTGACCCCATATATGAAGAAAAGTCCCAAAAATCTAAATATCCATTCTTACTTTCCTTGAAATTTTTCTTCTTCCCACTCTTGAGTTCTAGGCATTTGTCCATCCAATGTTAGTTTTCCCTACAAGAACAAAATCTAGTAGCAAAAAATTCAACTTTTTTAAAAATAAGAATTGGACTTCTTATCTTTAAATTTGTTATCTTCCTCACAACTTGATGAACTGCTAGTTTAAGCATAACACTTTTTGAGATCCTTGAAATGTGGGCAATTCTCTATCTTAGAATTATTATCTTCATATTTTATCTTATGTTCTTGGAGCTGGACTTAATATATCTCTAGATTATGTATAGGTTTTTCAAGCCTCTAAGCATAAAGATCAAAATAATCCTCTATGGTGGTAAATTTTTTTAACTTCATATATCCCTAGATTATGTATAATTTTTTCAAGCTTCAAAGCATAAAGATCAGGCCATTCCCTATGGTTCTAACTTCCTTTTCATACACAACATGTTGGAGAATGCAAAATTGTACTAACATGCTCTTTATCTTCAATATTCTTTATAACATATTTTAGGTAATTTTTAATTAATGTATATAGAATACATTAGAAAAATATATTCCTACCTTTCAATGAAAAAAATAGTCAACTCTATTAGAATAAACATGATCTTAATATCCTTGTTGTTCCTTCATGGGTTCTAGAAAGTTTCCTCCAAATATCACGAGTGGTTTCACAAGAGGATGTTATATTAAACTCACTAGGAGATAGAAATGAATATAAAATAGATAAAACCTTAGAATTCAACATAGAACTTATCACCATATTCACATTCCATTTCTGAAGCTTTGTCATTTGAGGCATGTTTGGATGATCATCCTACAAAGATCAAAGTTGATGCCTTGGAAAGAGAATTTTATGCGTTATTTCAAATACATGCAGTTGGATCCATCAAAGAGAGTAGGAGAATAGACATGTTCATCTTCAAGGTTTATCTAGATAAGGACATTTTTCTCATACTCAAAATGTGTTAAATCTCTAGAGGGTATCAGGTAATAGAGCAATTTTGATCTTCTGCAATAGAAACACAAAAAGAAGGTCAAGTGGAACTTTCTTGTAAAATAATGCAACAAAAGGTGAAGCAAGTAATCAACAATAGGAGCAAACAAAAAGATTACAAGATGCATACAAGTTTCAACTACAAAAGTCATAGATCCACTAACTAGTGATTCCCAACCTAAATTTTTATGACCTCTAATTTCATCTCCTTTTTCTAGATCGATATTAATTTGAAAAACTTGTTTCATTTGTTGATCAAGACCAACCTCCTTTTTAAATCAAGTATAACAAAAACCTTCTTCATGGAACGTGCAAAGACCACCTTTTTGAATAAGATTACATATCCCACACTACCTTTAGGAACAACTTTCTCACAAGAAGTATCTCTACTATCTTTGATACAACGACATGAGTAGCTTGAAGCAATGAACCAAAAAACAACATAATTATTCCAATGTAAAGCACTAATGAACAAGTGAGGATGAACCCCACAAGGTTTACATAAAGTTATTTTTCATGAAGTAGAACAATAGATCTAGGCTTAACCTTAGGCTAACTTGGAAGGATCTAGATGTAGAAAATTAGAATTCCAAACTTGAGAGAGATAGTAAGTAGAGACAATTCTTAAATATACTTTAGGTGTCTATGTTGCACTCTTACATATAGGAATATATAGGATAGTTGGTGAAATTGTATAGGAAAACTGTACTAAAAATCCAGCCATCATAACACACATAGTTGGATAAAAATGACCAACTACACACAAACTAAAAGGTCTGTAATACTGTAGTCGGTTGAATTGTAATTCTACTCGGTTGCATCACAATTGGACTAAAATTTATCTAGAATACAACCTTGACCTCCATTTTTCATATAGTTCCACCAACATGCATTTTTGTCAAATTAGAAATGTAATAAAAAAACATTATTTTGCAAAGTTCCTAAAATTTTGAAAATAACTCAAGTTTTTATAAATAAATATCTACCTATCCTAATGGGTTGATACAAGTATAAAACTAGGTTTCTGATGGTGTCTTATCATTCATCATGTGTTCTTATATCAATCATGTGAAGTTGTATAAAAATATATGTACATGTTATAATTCGTGGTACTTGATTTACAAGCTCCCAAATACATATATGAGTGTAGATTCTTTGACATTGGATCTTCTCAATTTTTTCATCATATAAAACACTTAGTGCACACATTCATAACACAAATGAGAAACATTATATCATCTAAATTGGAGTGTGGCATATCCAAAATGCCAACAACCTTAGTAGTACATAGTGCTAAAGATCTTCATGTTTCGTCCCTAAGAAATTATAAAGGATCATCCAATACACCAAATTCCACTAGCACATAGATAGGCTACAACGTAGGTTTCAATACATAAAATGTCAATAAAAAAGAAAAGTAGAGGAATACAACACAAGAATAACAACATTGGAACATCAATAATGACAACAAGATGAAACTGATATAATAACATTATGTTAGTTTTAAAATGTAAAAAATTGATTCTACAAATACCATATAGAATTAGTTGTTGGATCTAGGATGCGTGATTTTCTCTAGGGGGGTCAATCAAGTTGAACACACATACAAAAAAATCATTAGACCCTCAAATTATTTAACACGATAAGGTTGCTAATATGGAATTTGAGTGCAACTAAACATACATAGCAAGGATGAGAGAGATTGAAACAAGCACAAGAACACAAGCTATGTAGAGTGGTTCCAATCTCCAAACTAGGATATTGTTAGTCCACTTCCTAGAGAGGTAAACCTCTAGGATTTCTTAATCATATCTTACTCCTTATATTCACTTATAAGAGTTATAACATATGACCTTTCTTTTCTGGGTCAAGGATAGCTAGCTTTACCTTTGAGGGGGAGGGAGCCAACAACCTACCAAAAGGCTTACCTATCCAACAAAGAGTCTTCTACCTCACCAAAGACTGACCCACTTTTCAATGAGTCTTCTGCCTTCACCGAGAACTTACCCACTCTTGCATAAGTCTTCACCCTTTGAGAAATTATCCACTCTTCTTAGATCTTCTGCCTTTAACTTCACCTTTGCCAAGGAGAAGCTTTAACCAAGGGAAACTGTCCCTTCTTCTTCACCTCTCTTAGACAAGAGAGAGAATCTTCATCTTCATCTTCATGGTAGAAATGAGAGATTGGGAGGTGGAGGAAGTGAGAGCCTCACAAGATATACATGTAGGACTATCTCTCTTACAAATCTCCTAGTCACTCTAATGGATGTAGAAAGTGATTAAGCTTAAAGAGAGAGGGAGTCTCTTTGAGGCACAAAACTATAATATGGGGACCTTCATAGTGCTTATCTAACCGTGGGATGAAGCCCAAGGGATCCCATTTATAGTTGGGGATGCCTACTAGATAGTAGAAACACTTAAGGACGAATACTAGTCTTTTTGGGTGTTGCAACAAATATTTTTTTGAGTTTTGCAACACTCCAACGGCTAGAAATAGTTTTTTTTTCACTTCCCATACATTACGTTTGGTTGAGTTTCATGTGTTGTAAACTCGACTGATTGCACTATTCAACAAAGCATATTTGAAGAATTCGTCGAGTTTATTCTATATGAAATTGACTGATCACTTAAATCAATTTTTTCTAGAGTAGGGATCGTTCGAGTTTCTAACTCGAATGAACCTGAACATCTTCAAAATCCATCCGGATCGGTCCAGTTTGTAACTCGAACAAAAACATCTTGTAATGATTTTGGAAAATGTCATTAATGTGCTTAAATGATTGATTTAAGTGCTCTTGAATTTTTCTAAGCTTAATTACAAGTCATACAATAATTATAAGTGATTTATAACATGATTCTAATGTATTTACATCATATTCCACAAAAGTGCATTTGCATTGATTTTGACTTATTGTTTCCCCAAGTTAGGATGCGCAAGTAAGGGCATTTGACAAGTGTTGGAGGTTATTCTCACAATGAGGACCGAAACTTCTGGGGAGGTGTGAGTAGTGTTCAATCTAGACTTGGCAAAGTCTTATGACCTTATTTAATGGACCTACATCCTTGACACTTTGAGAAGAAAAACTATTCTTGACAACCTCATACGATTGATCATGAATATCATTACCTCATGGGAAATTCAGATCGATTAGAATGTATAAATGCTTCACCCTTTCTGTGAATATAGAGGAGTTCATGAAGGAGACCTTCTATATCAATAAATCTATGTTCTATGTTTGGAGCAGTTTATCTAGGGCATTGCAAAAAACCAAAACACAAGGAAGTGGACTACTCTTTGTATCTCCAAGAAGGGTGCAGCGGTTTAGCCATGCCATTGTAGAAAAAAAACACAGGGTAGTGGACTACTCTTTGTATATCCTAGAAGGGCTCTACCCTCTGCTTTTTGGATGATATAATTTTGTGTGGTGAAGCTTCTATCACCCAGGTGAAGATGATGATGAGTTTCCTAGTAGAGTTTGGCATGGCCTCTGGTCAGTCTATATCAAAAGAAGAAATTGGCCATTTTCTTCTTAAAGAACACTAGCAGAACCACAAGGAGGATGATTATCCCATAGATGGTCATTTTGTAGACATAAAACTTGGGTTGTCACCTATGGAGTTCCAATTCTTCACAATTTGGAAACAAATGTTATATCTAGATGTCCTGAATTCTATTGAAGGTAAAGTCACCTTATGGGCTAATTGAACCTTTTCACTAGCTGGAAAGAGTTACTCTGGCATGTTCTATTTTGAACTCAGTCCCATCATGTCTGATGCGAAGCACCCAAATGTCTATGTTAGTTTCTGATGGGATTGACCAATTTATAAAAAAATCATATGGGGAACCAATGCTAATTAAAGGAAGATGAGCATCATTGGCTAGAAGAAAGTGGTAGTTTTGGAAAAGGATGTAGGCCTAAGTATTCATCCTAAAAAAGTTTACAATGATGCTATCCTCTCGAAAGTGGTCTATGACATCAGTACATGTTGAAACATCCATTAACATGACACAATGGAGGCAAAGTATCGACATCTAAAAGATAATGGCAAATTGACATGTTCTCGTCATTAGACATTCATCTGTGCTCATGAAGAGGAGATGCAAAATGATGTTGACCGAATTACCCTAAATGGGGAGAATACCTCTGTAACATACCAAATTCTAGATATTTTATCCTTTGATCCCCTTTCCCATCTTTTCCTTTCAATTATATCCTCTTTGGCCTTTCTGTTTAATTTGTGGAGATTATGATGGTTTAATGAACATTTGTTCACCTTTTTCACCAATATTTGGGTTTATGCACAAATACCTCAGTGGAAGCTTACTAATGGGTTTATTATGTAAAATGTCCACTTAAGTGATAAAAAGAATAAAGAAATTCATGCTAGAACTTTCTAGGACTTTTTAGAATATGAAAAAGAAAAGGAAATCTTGAAAAATATATAAAGGAGATGATAAATACAATAATTGGGGATAATATGGGATATTTTGGATAAAAGAAGATAATGAGTAATATACTATTCAAAAAATCCTAATTAGAAACCCACAAAGATAATTTGGGTCATAATCTCATTTTCTTGACCTAAAAGAAACTTAAGGGCCAAGTATCACATAATTTGGAAGATAAATGCATATATTAAAGTCTTTATTAAAAGAAAATAGGAGATAAGCCAATAAGGTGAAATAAAATATCTAACGTCCTCAAATTGGAAAACTAACTCCAAATTCGTAATCTAGATATCAAAACTAGACTATTTGTGAATTTGTTTTAAATTTGGTCAATGTTAAATATTTTATTTTATTTAGGAGAGAGAAAATATTTTAAAGACCAAAAATAATAAATATATTTTGAAAACAATTATTCAATGTAAAAATCATGTTCCTCATGTTTGGTATTGCTTATAGGCCAAGTTTTATATTTTTAGAAAGTTTCTAGATGCCTCTGATAAATTAAAAGGATAAATAAATGATAAATTTAAATGAATTAAATAAAATGATAAAAGACTTCAAAAAAATAAAATAATACTAAATTCTTGTTCTATATGTTAAAATATATCTTTGGATGAATTTTGACTCAATTTGGAAAATATTTGATAAGAAGGTGAATTTAGGATAGAGAAAGTGTGTACAACATTAAAATCATTAAGTAAAATAATAAACAACACCAACAAATGGAAATAATGGCAAATTAGTATCCATTTATGGGTGAATTTTCATTATTTTTGGAGGATTTTATAGTCATTAATGAGAGAGGAAAGAGAAAATAGTAATTAACTTAATTGACTAATCTAACTTTCTCAAAAGGCAAATCTAATTTTATATTTGGATTCATCACCCCAAAATCAATTAACCTACCAAATTTGAGTTTATTTGGACTTTTTTTGCACCCTCAAACAATTATAGAAAGTTTTATACATTAAATGCATCAAAAGAACAAAGTTGGAAGGTTGTATTAAATGTTTGAGTCATCCCCTACCTCTAGCCATGTGAACAGTAATTTCCGAATTTTTGTGCTTTTCAGATGACCATATCTCCCTCATTTCTCAACGAAATTAAGTGATTTTTGTCTCGTTGGACTCCTCTTCCGAATCCGCTCCAGATTATCTTATATTTTTGATGTTTTTGTGATTATCCGGAGAATCCCCAACTCTCCTGAAGCTTCTCTCTCACCTCGCACATCTAAACCCTAACCTAGACCCCATGCCTATAAATACCTCTATCCCTACGTGAATCGGAACCTTTGCAACCTGTTCCACCTTTCAATCGCAAGTTTAGTCGCCGTTTTGACTCCAACGAGTGGTCGAAGGCGCATAACTTGTGGTGGCTTTTCCTCCCTCATCTCTTCATCTCCAGTGAAATACAAGGTATGGTTGGATTCTTCTTTGTCTTTGGCTTTCATTTGTATGTCTAAACTCTAAGTTCCGTGTAGATTTGTGATTTCGCCCAATTTTGGCCAAAGCTTATCTTTCAGCCATGACTTGTGTGCAAGTGGGGAAGATGACCCCTCGATGTATTATGCTTTTACCCTCGTGATTTCCATGCTTCTCGTCTCAGCCTTCCGTGAGGACAAGACCGTCTTTCACTTTCGTTTTGACCGAAGTTGACCGGTCTCAGGATCTGGCTCTGAACAGTGCGAGCGGGGTGCCAGTGAGGCGTGGGCCCAGGCCACCTCCGCTCTCTCTCGCTCTCTTTCTTACAAACGCTGAAGCCTACATGGCAATTGTTCATTGGTCAGTTTTCAAAAATTGATATCTTTTGATTCGTTGGTCCAAAAATAGAAATAAAATATGCATTGAAATCAAGAAAAAATTATCTATCCATTAAAAATATTTTTGTCACTTGATTCTGAGTTTTTTGACTAGATCTTTTGTTGTGATTTAAATTAACTAATAATCATGAAAAATAACCCTAAAAGTCAATATCTTTAAAATACATCATATTATTTTTTATTTTGATCAGAAAACCCTAACTATGACAATGGTGATGTTTTCAGAGTCTAATTCGAAGGTTTGCGTAAAAAGTTAGTAACTTTAGGGTTTTAGGCATTTAATGAATGAATATCCTTTAACCATAATGTAGTTTGTATTGATGGGTCGAACCCTTTAAGGTGTTGAGTATGGTTAGTTGATGATGTTTGAGTGGTTAGATTTCGTGGATGAAATCCTCTTTAGGGGGATGGAACCCTGTGATATCTTGAAATCTATCTACTCTATCTTTAGAAACCATAACTCCATGAATAGGAGGTTAGTATGCTTGGATCCTTAGTCTTGACCAAACATGTAATAATGGTAACCCTAACATGCTTGTTCATATATTAATGAACATATAATGATCATTTGAGGAATAATTTATATGTTCAAACCCTAATGAATATCCAATGCACATAATAAGAGCAACTCACATATTAATATTAATTATGTATAAGCATGATGCTAATAATTTCATGAACCGATAAACCATAATGATATGATGAGAAAGTAAAGTGTAACCTAATCTTGGCACTAATGCATGCTATAATGAAATATAATGATCAAGTTGATCCTAAACCATAAGTTGTAATCATATAACCTTAATATATACATCCTTAATGATATTCATGTTAAATTATTGGCATTATGTGTAATAATCAGATAACATACCTTGATGCACATAAATGATATATATTCACCTAATCATAGATTGCTCAAGTCATGAATATGAAATGCATTTCACTTATCGTAAACCAATTCACTAATATGTAATATGTTTCACCTTGATCATTGAAATACATGTAATGGCTTCAATCTGAATATGAAGTGATTGGATTCACATAAACGTGCAAAATGAATAATATAAATGAATAATGATTAATGATGACATTAATGTGAGCAATAAAGATAATGTGACATTGTGACAACATGAATATGAATATAAGTGACTAATGTGACATTAATTGGAATAATTGTATGCTTAACCACAAAATTGTATATAATGTCTTATTTGATGTAAAATAATTTGTTAAAAATTAATACAGTGATAATATAAGGATGATGAAATATAAGCTCAAAATATTAATGATAATTATAAAACATAATATTGAATATTGAGATAACTGAGTAACCCCTGATTGTGTTAAAATTCTTAGTAAGGTAAATGGAAATATACATATGTATATATGTAATGTTACATGGGTGATAATGAAATATAACCCTTTTGGCAATAAAGTGTATATGACATGATGTAATTAATATAATGTTGATAATGTTATATGATAAAGAGTATAATGTTAATGAGCCAAAAATGTAAATAATGTTAAATCTCCTAAAAAGGATATCTTAATAATGAAACCTTAGGTGGTCCTTGAGAACGTGACCTATAAGAATATGCTTGTGAAGTTTCTAAACTCTTAAGTTAAGTAGTAGATGTATAAGTTTTGGTGGAAGTTTTGTGGTTGGAGGAACAACCTGATGTTTAGTGATGAGAGGTTGCACACTCACCCTTCCCTTCTTGCTTGTGATTTTGGGGACGAAATCCTCTTTAAGGGGTGGAGTGATGTAACATACCAAATTCTGGACATTTTATCCTTTGATCCTCTTTCCCATCTTTTTCTTTCATTTCTATCCTGTTTGGCCTTTCTGTTTAATTTGTGGAGATTATGATGGTTTAATGAACATTTGTTCACATTTTCACCAATATTTGGGTTTATGCACAAATACCTCACTGAAAGCTTAGTAATGGGTTTAATATGTAAAATGTCCACTTAAGTTATAAAAAGAATAAAGAAATTCATGCTAGAACTTTCTAAGACTTTTTAGAATATGAAAAAGAAAGGAAATCTCAAAATATATATAAAGGAGATGATAAATACAATAATTGGGGATAATATGGGATATTTTGGATAAAAGATGATAATATATAATTACACTTTTATCAATACAGTTACTCTTTTGATATTAGAGTTACTTTTATGTACCATATAGTTACACTTTTGGATGTGCTGGTAGAGAAACATTTGGATATATATACATACATACATATATATATATAATATATATATATATAATATATATATATATATATATATATATATATATATATATATATATATGGGCCCATCTTTATTGCCCGCACGGGTAGCTACCCGCCCCCCTTTCCGACCACTTTTTTTTAAAAAAAATCCCAATTGTAGAGGAGTATTTTGTCTAGCTCTCCAAAAGAATTTAGCCAAAAATAATATCATTTGCCCCCGCCAAAATCAAAAAACCCGTCCTTATATATATGTATTGTATATTTTGTACAGAGTTACTCTTTTATTTGTGCAGTTACTTTTTGTTCACCATAGTTACTTTTTTTTACAGTAGAGTTACTTTTTTGGCCAGGAGAGTTACTTTTTTGGCTGTCGGGTAGCGAAAATCCAGGCTACCCGCGCGGGCAACAAATGAACAACCTATATATATATATATATATATATATATATATATATATATATATATATATATATATATATATATATATATATATATATATATATATATATATGATAAGGAGTGACTCAAGTGGTCAAGCATAGTATCCCCCTAATAAAGGGACCCGCATTCAAATCCCATTTTCTACCTTTATTTACCACACTCCCAGGCATTCGGCCTCTGCCATGGGCGTGGGAGAGGGGGGATAAGTCTTTCTCTCGTAATCCCATATATATGTATGTATATGTATGTATATATATGTATATATATGTGTGTATTTATACATTCACGCAAATATCCACCTCATTCACAAAAATTAATATTGCAAAGAAGATTCTATTAACTAAACTTGAAATTAAACATTGTATTTAAATATTAGTCAATTACAAAAGAAATTTTGTAACTCACAGTCTTGAAGATCTGAATAAAAGCCATAATCATGACTATTGTTGTCCTATTACTTTGAATTTTTGATTCTTTTGGAGTTAAAGTGATCCTCTAAAATTTGAATCAAATATTGAGTAAAGATCCATAAGTGGGTAATCCAATCCACAAATATTACATTGGTTTTAGTGTATTCATAAACTCTCTCAAAATTATTCTCTATAAAAATAAACTTCTACTTACTATTCTATAAATGCAAATACAAGGAAACTAAGGAATTACTTAAATCAAGATCTAATGATGATCAAATGTTGATGCACATATAGAAACGAATATATGTTAGTTAGAAAGAATCTTAGAAATTCTTTTTCTAATTTTTTGACAATAGAACATTCTTAGCTTTGTTGGTCTTTAAACTAGAATCAACAAATGCTAACATGGTTTTCCTTGTACATCTAATGAATGCATTTTATTTGTTGACCAATTTCAGTTTTATAATTTGGTGAGAAATGGTTTCTAACTTACATGAGTTACATCTTATGAATGGCAATAAATAACAATGGATATATAGTTTAATATTATTGTAGAAGCTTGTTTGTCTTATTCAAAATTTAGATCTCTAACTCAAGTGAACCAAGCAATAGTTAGGGATTCATGTTGAATTATTTGTGAAAGAAATACTAAATGTAAATGCACAATGTAAAACCCTACACATAATATGTTTACATAGATCTTCAATTGTTCATTTATTGCAATTGAATAGAATTGATATACTTTACAAAATTTCCTAAAATCATATTGGTATATTAGAAATTTTGAATAAAAATGAGTTCCACAAAACTCTCTATATAGGGTAATGTAAATGAAATTTAGCAAAATGTGTTTAAGTAAACTTAGTTGGGCATTATTTTTGTGTGTAAATATAAAAAGAATAAGAAATTAGTCTAAGAGAAGGATATGACTAGGAAATATAATAGTAATATACACCCTAAACACTAATTGCTTCAATGCAAGGCCACGATTCCCAGCTCTTCGTTGCTGGTCGCGGACTGGGATCGCTTGCCATCCCAACCCAAAAACCTTCTCAAAATGACTGTATGAGGAAGACATAAACATGATGATGAACTAGCAGCTCAGGCTAAAAGTGTTGGTATGTATGCCTCGAAAGCCAATCATATGATGATTGGGATATGGCATTAGATACCTGATTTGATAACAATAAAGGAAAGGTTCCAATTCATGTGATTCACTTCATTATGAGATAATGAGGATACAAAGTGAATGTCTAGAGAATTATATTACTCAATGACATATGTTGTCAAGTTACAATCCTTGTGAATGAGATCATACAGATGTTAAGAGTATATATACATATTATCATTATGTCCTTGATTAGTTGTTATTGTGGAAGGTAGATAGAAAGAAATAACACATAAGATTAGAGTATGAGTTGGTTGATGACTAAGTCTCATTAGTCATGATATGGCAATATCAAACCAAGCACATAGATACATGTTAGGGAGCAGTGTACCGGACAGACCCACCGTGAGACTAACACATGGAAGCCATCTTCATGGAAGTCATAGTCGTCTCTCACAGTGATGGTGGTGGTTGTGGTTCTTAGACCTAAAATCACTTCACTCATCACATGTCATTGGGTACACTTTGACATCATCAAATGCAGTCCTGAAACATGGGTTGTTATATCATTGATGATTGGGTGACTTTGACACATGGGGATTGATTGTGAGTAATAGATATGAGATTTGTCCCTCCTATATGGAGTATGATATCCTAGGCCTCTTGATTAGAGAGACTGAGAAAAGTATGGCCATATGCATGTGATTCATATGTTGAGCTCACATACATCACATGTAGTCTGCATTGGTTCAAGAAACAAGATTGAATAATAATGAGGATGACTGCTCCATGCCTCTTGTAACATCCTCAATTTCATGGCTAAAGTAAGTCTTTAATGTGGGTTTTTTAGTAAAGACATGACAAGGGACGTAATGAATGTAATCATAGCTAGGTATGTAATCAAGTTCACAAAATGTATAATACAAGCCATCTAATTAACCAATACACACATAATGACTTAAATGTGTATGATTGTAGTCAGTTGTAAATGAATATAAATGAATTATTCCTATGAATAATAAGGTGACAAATATATAATATGATGAGTCCAGTTCATGACTTGAGCCTTAGACCTAGCTTAGGTCTTCATGTTATGTAACTAAAGAAATATTGATCACATGTGTAATACATGGGCTTCAATTGATAAATTATATGGGTTGAAGACTTATTTTCATGATTTGGAATACAATTAAGCTCATGGACCCTTTGAAATAATAAGGGATGGGCCATGTTCCCTAGAGCCCAAATTCCAGCCCTATTGGACCAATTAAGTTTTACAAATAGGTCCTTGGAGTATAAATTGAGAATTAAATATTTTGTGGTCATAATGAATGCTTAAAATATTTTTACTAGAATAGTAATTAGAATATAAGATGGTGGGAGAAATTTTAGATGTTTTTGATTTATCTAGTTTCCTAGGTGATTATATTAGCAATTATCTGGTTTTTATTTAAAAGATAGTTTTGGATTGTCTATCCAGTTAGATTCTACCTAGAATCTTGCTCATGTAAAGATGATGATAATATAGTGCTTGTATTAAAATTTGGGATCAATTGGAACTATGAACTCGACTATTTAATTATTTCTTTGGTTTGGACTTTTATCAAAAAGAAGATGAAAAACAAAATTTAAAAAAGGGGCGACTCCCGTCCGTATCGGACCAGAGAGCCACGCCCAGCAGAACAGGGGGGCGAACAGAACCCCAACAAAAGGGGAACCTCACCCTTGATCTTGTTATTGGGGGCTATAAAACCCATGGATTCCTATTTATGAGGGAATACCAAGCCCGATCTTAGGGTTTTGCTTGAAACCGAGAGTGAGAGGAAGATAGAGTGTGAAACGAAGCCATGGTGGTAGCCAAAGGTAGAAACTAACCGTTGTGTTCTTGGCCTGCTTATAATCAGTGACAGTGCTGCCCAAGTTGAGGGATCGGATGGTGGTAAGGGACGCTTGGCCGCAAGCTCCATAAAGCTAGGCGTCTAGATCAAGGTAGCTGAAGGCAGATCTTCATAGGCGGCAGCCTACCCAGGCAAAACAGGGGACCTTCCTCTCATTCGGGTACATGGGCAAACAAGAAGACGGTTCCTTCTAGATCCGTGACCCAGGAAGTAGGCCGTTCATCACCGTCCTTAGATTGTGAACCAACTGCTGGGATCAATTCAACTTCAGGTTTATTCAAAAATTCATATCTTGAGATGTAGAGCTCATTTTTAGTCAAACAAGATACACACAGAAAGCTAATGATGAGTACTATCACATAAAAATACTTTCAAATTATGATTTTGATATCAGATATTTATTAAAAATAGTGTATCCAAAACTATATGATTTTGACGTTTGGTCAATTAAAAAGAGTAAACGCCTATAGAAATTCATACAAATTTTATTGAATGTGTATTTTGATATGGTTAATGTTACTTCAGATCCAGATCTTTCATATATGCAATTTTAATGAGATTTTTAATGTAAACCCTAATAAGGGTATTTCAGGTATTTCACCCATGATCTGATTTTTAAATGACCTGATATTTTGATACATGATCTCACTACATTATATGAATAATTTTCTAGAGATTTGATGAAGTTTCTTATATTATTATATTAGTATTTAGTTTTAGATGAGTAGCCATTATGAAAGAATAATAAATGATTATCTTGAGACAATAAGTGACATATATGCCTAATTAAGTCTGATATTATTTATCTAAATGGTTTTTAATTTGATTTCATAATAGATCCAAGTAAGATTAGTATATATGACTATGTTTGAGATTTTCTTTTTATATGATTTATATGTTCATATTAGTGCATAAGATTATTTATGTCTTATTTGAGTATAAAGATAATATTTATTATATAGTATATGTTTTATTTTATTTCAATGGCAAGATTTAATGGAGATATTAGGTTTAAGTTATGTTTAGTCTAAATAACAATCCTAAGTTGGTATATAATGTTAGGAAGATGGAGTTTTGAGATTTAGAAATAGAAAGAGGGAATATAGGCTTGAACTCATAAAACTATGATGATATCCAGGTTATTAAAGTTATGGAACTTAGAATTGAGACTTCCTTATCGATGCCATCTGTATAAGAGGTAAGTGGTCCATGTACATGAGTACTCATAGTTTATGTTCAATATGTTTACATGTCTCCTAATATGAGTTTCATGATCTATGTGATTTAATGTTCTAAGACTTCAATGTTAAGATTTACAAACAATATTATTCTCATATTTCTATCTTTATGGAAGTGTAGATGCCCAAAGTCTAAAATAGTGATATGTTGCTCAAAATAGTTGTGACTCATGGACCAAGTCCACGAGAAAGTTGAAGAATCATATTTCTATAAGACTTCTTAGGAATGGTTGGAAGTAATGAATATGATTTCAAGATAAGATATGCCAGTAATGTACCCATACTTAGTTGATGATTTCAAATATCTTTGTATGAAGAATGTAAGTACACATATATTATTAGAATTTCTCATATTTATAGGCATAGTTGTGTAGTAAGATTTCAGGTAGAAACATGCCATTAAGATTTCATACATATGTAGAGATCTAAGAACTAGATTCCTTAGGATAAATAGTATCTAGAATACAAGTACAATGTAAGAATATAAATTTGAAAATATTAGGACATGGTATACTAATAAAAGTATGTTTGGAATCAGAAGGTATTGTAAAATGAGAATATGATGGCATTATAAGATAATGACAAATTAAGTTATGATTAGGTTGTAAGACAATATTTTATGAGATTTCTATTCTGATATTTAAGGTTTAACATGTAAGTTTTTATGCAAATATTAAGGTTCAGGGTAGCATCATATTTAACAAGAAGGATTGAACTACCTTGTCAGAATGCATATTTTTAGATACGTTGTACTTAAAATACGTTTATGAACCTGACTTAAGATACTTTGTATGCCTAGTAATTCTATGAGCATTTCAGGTCCTTTTTCCTAAGCTATTTATCATATAATTGGTATAAGTGAAGTAATTTGACCAAATAAGAGTGTTAAAACAAAGTTTACTCTGATGATGAGATACATGTTCAAATCCAGCAATGAAGTCAGTTTAGAACTTAAGAATAAAAAGAGTTAGATTTAGACTTAGACTACTCACTGTGTGAGTTGCCAGATTTTGAATAAAGGTACATGATATGGGTTATAGACCCAATCTCAATTATGTAGTAATTGAGATACATGTTTACATTCAGATATAGATTCAGATTAATATTCAAATGTAGATTCAGATTCAGATTTCAGATTCAAAATTTAGTACATGTTTAGTACTCAGTTTCAGATAAGTCCAGATTCAGAGTTTAGTAAAGATAGACTTAAGATAATTAATTTGAAACATTCACATAATGCATTATATAATAAGTCCTCACCAGAGAGTCCCGGGACGATACAGAGGGCGTGCTGCGCCAGACACTACATGTGTCACAGAGGGCATGTTGTGCCAACAGAGGGTGTGTTGCACCATACAGGACACTTCGGTGTCAACAGAGGGCACATTGTGCCAACAGAGGGTGCGTTGCACCATAGAGGACACTTCGGTGTCAATAGAGGAGGACTTATTGTATAATGGTGGCCACAAATAGATAAAAATCATAAGTAAAAGATACTTTAGATTAGAGTATGTCTATAATCTCATCTACGAGTGTGATGAGAGGAATTCATATAAGATATTTATGATCCAGATACTTTGGCATAGGCCATGAGACCCAGAGTAAGGTCTCTAGAAAAGATAGAATAGAAAATAAGATTTTAAGAAATGAGAGATAATATGTTTCTAGATTTAATCAGAGTTAAATGCTCTTTTCATATTTATGATGTTTAAGAATATTTTATAATATTTCAGTTCTTTAGAAATGTATATTTTAGAATACTCATGCCACTTACTCTAACGACTGTTTTTTCCAATGCATGGTTGGGGACGTGATGTCCGCAAGATTTGGAGCAGCTGAGGATCAAAGGAACAAGTAAAGGTCTAGGGGATTTTACAGCCTACCTAGTGGGGTGCCATCTATCTAGATGATCCTGAGTATTGACATCTTTTTATTATGAACTTATGCATAAACATGATGTAATGTTATGTTGACAAAAGTTATGTATGAATCAGTTTTACAGTTTTGCAAAGTGTTCCATTTACTTTTATTGCAATGGTTATCATGTTTGTGACACTCCCAGAAAAGAAAAAGAAAAAATTGCTTCCGCTCATGTGATATAAAAATATGGGTGTTACAATATGGTATCAGAGCAATTTGGTAAATGGCCACTAGGCAGAATATGATTCTCATAGTCACCCTAGGATGAAAATAAGAGATTAGAATTTAGGGATAGATTCCCATAGAAAGATACAATGACCTAGAATGACCAATAGTTTTCACCTTGGAAAAATAGAGATGTATGAGAGAGATGTTTATATCCTAGGTCTCATGTTCCAACCTAACCCTAGCTAATGATGTTGCTTCTCTATTCTCAATGGTTATGGCCAGCCAATTGAGAATTGATGAGGAATATCATAAGCACTAGACTTTTATGCATCTGTCATTTCTTACCGGTCCATGTGGTATGGGACACATGTATCAGTGGGTGAATGAGAGATATCATCTCAGGATCCCACATCTCTAGTTATGTGCCCTGATCACCACATATCTAGGAATGTAGGAGTTACTTGAAGGACCTTAGATTAGACAGTCATGTACAACTAATATTAGAAAGTCATGCCAAGGTTGAGATGGTTGCCCTAAGTATAAATTTGAGTTTAGTTTCACAAACCCTAAGTTTGAGTTGAGAAGTAGACCAAGCTAATTGATAATGCTCACATAAATATTTTATGAAATACATTACATATCTCTCTTCATGCAAACTTTTGAACATAAGTGTACCTTAATACGTTAATCATCAATAAATTAAGAGGTAAGCAGAACCCTAAGGTGGGTAGTAGCCTATAGAAATTTCGAGGACGAAATTTATTTTAAGGTGGGTAGAATTGTAACATCCTCAATTTCATAGCTAAAATAAGTCTTTAATGTGGGGTTTTTAGTAAAGGCATGCCAAGGGACGTAATGAATGTAATCATAGCTAGGTATGTAATTAAGTTCACAAAATGTGTAATACAAGCCATCTGATCAACCAACACACACATAATGACTTAAATGTGTATGATTATAGTCGGTTGTATATGAATATAAATGAATTATTCCTATGAAAAATAAGGTGACAAATATATAATATGATGAGTCCAGTTCATGACTTGAGCCTTAGACCTAGCTTAGGTCTTCATGTTATGTAACTAAAGAAATATTGATCACAGGTGTAATACATGGGCTTCAATTGAGAAATTATATGGGTTGAAGACTTATTTTCATGATTTGGAATACAATTAAGCTCATGGAACCTTTGAAATAATAAGGGATGGGCCATGTTCCCTAGAGCCCAAATTCCAGCCCTATTGGACCAATTAAGTTTTACAAATAGGTCCTTGGAGTATAAATTGAGAATTAAATATTTTGTGGTCATAATGAACGCTTCAAATATTTTTAGTAGAATAGTAATTAGAATATAAGATGGTGGGAGAAATTTTAGATGTTTTTTATTTATCTAGTGGCCTAGGTGATTATTTAATAATTATCTGGTTTTTATTTAAAAGATAGTTTGGGATTGTCTATCCAGTTAGATTGTACCTAGAATCTTTCTAATGTAAAGATGATGATAATATAGTGCTTGTATTAAAATTTGGGATCAATTGGAACTATGAACTAGGCTATTTAATTATTTCTATGGTTTGGACTTTTATCAAAAAGAAGATGAAAAACAAAACAAAAAAGGGGGCGACTCCCGTTCGTATCGGACCAGAGAGCCACGCCCAGGAGAACAGGGGGCTGAATAGAGCCCCAACAAAAGGGGGACCTCACCCTTGATCTTGTTGTTGGGGGCTATAATACCCATGGATTCCGGTTTATGAGGGAATACCAAGCCCGATCTTAGGGTTTCACTTGAAACCGAGAGCGAGAGGAAGATAGAGTGTGAAACGGAGCCATGGTGGCGGCCAAAGGTAGAAACTGACCGTTGCGTTCTTGGCATGCTTGTAATCAGTGATGGTGCTGGCCAAGCCGATGGATCGAATGGTGGTAGGGGACGCCTGGCCGCAAGCTATAGAAAGTTAGGCGTCTAGATCAAGGTTTCCGAAGGCAGATATTCATAGGCGGTGGCCTATCCAGGAAAAATAGGGGACCTTCCTCTCGTTCGGGTACATGGGCGAACAAGAAGACTGTTCCTTCTAGATCTGTGACCCAAGAAGTAGGCCATTCATCACAGTCCTTAGATTGAGAACCAACTGTTGGGATCAATTCAACTTCAGGTATATTAAAAAATTCATATCTTGAGATGTAGAGCTCAGTTTTGGTCAAACAAGATACGCACAGAATGCTCATGATGAGTACTATCAACAAAAATACTTTCAGATTATGATTTTGATATCAGATATTTATTAAAAATAGTGTATCCAAAACTATATGATTTTGACGTTTGGTCAATTAAAAATAGTTAATGCCTTTATAAATTCATACAAATTTTACTGAATCTGTATTTTGATATGTTTAATGTTACCTCAAAGCCAGATCTTTCATATATGAAACTTTAATGAGATTTTTAATGTAAACCCTAATAAGGGTATTTCGGGTATTTCACCCATGATCTGATTTTTAAATGACCTAATATTTTAATACATGATCTCACTACATTATATGAAGACTTTTCTAGATATTTGATGAAGTTTCTTGTATTATTATATTAGTATTTAGTTTTAGATGAGTAGCCATTATGAAAGAATAATAAATGATTATCTTGAGACAATAAGTGACATATATGCCTAATTAAGTCTGATATTATTTATCTAAATGGTTTTTAATTTGATTTCATAATAGATCCAAGTAAGATTAGTATATATGACTATGTTTGAGATTTTCTTGTTATATGATTTATATGTTCATATTAGTGCATAAGGCGATTTATGTCTTATTTGAGTATAAAGATAATATTTATTATGTAGTATACGTTTTATTTTATTTCAACGGAAAGATTTAATGGAGATATTAGGTTTAAGTTATGTTTAGTCTAAATAAAAATCCTAAGTTGGTATATAAAGTTAGGAAGATGGAGTTTTGAGATTTAGAAATCGAAAGATGGAATATAGGCTTGAACTCATAAAATTATGATTATATCCAAGTTATTAAAGTTATGGAACTTAGAATCAAGACTTCCTTATCGATGCCATCTGTATAAGAGGTAGTTGGTCCATGTACATGAGTACTCATAGTTTATGTTCAATATGTTTACATGTCTCCTAATAAGAGTTTCATGATCTATGTGATTTAATGTTCTAAGACTTCAATGTTAAGATTTATAAACAATATTATTCTCATATTTCTATCTTTATGCAAGTGTCGATAACCAAAGTCTAAAATAGTGATATGTTGCTCAAAATAGTTGTGACTCATGGACCAAGTCCACGAGAAAGTGAAGAATCATATTTCTATAAGACTTCTTAGAAATGTTTGGAAGTAATGAATACGATTTCAAGATAAGATATGCCAGTAATGTACCCATACGTAGTTGATGATTTCAAATAGCTTTGTATGAAGAATGTAAGTACACATATGTTATTAGAATTTGTCATATTTATAGGCATAGTTGTGTAGTAAGATTTCAAGTAGAAACATGCCATTAAGATTTCATACATATGTAGAGATCTAAGAACTAGATTCCTTAGGATAAATAGTATCTAGAATACAAGTACAATGTAAGAATATAAATTTGAAAATATTAGGACATGGTATACTAATAAAAGTATGTTTGGGATCAGAAGGTATTGTAAAATGAGTTTATGATGGCATTATAAGATAATGACAAATTAAGTTATGATTAGGTTGCAAGACAATATTTTATGAGATTTCTATTCTGATATTTAAGGTTTAACATGTATGTTTTTATGCAAATATTAAGGTTCAGGGTAGCATCATATTTAACAAGAAGGATTGAACAATCTTGTTAGAATGCATATTTTTAGATATGTTGTACTTAAAATACGTTTATGAACCTGATTTAAGATACTTTGTATGCCTAGTAATTCTATGAGCATTTCAGGTCCTTTTTCCTAAGCTATTTATCATATAATTGGTATAAGTGAAGTAATTTGACCAAATAAGAGTGTTAAAACAAAGTTTACTCTGATAATGAGATACATGTTCAAATCCCGCAATGAAGTCAGTTTAGAACTTAAGAATAAAAAGAGTTAGATTTAGACTTAGACTACTCACTGTGTGAGTAGCCAGATTTTGAATAAAGGTACATGATATGGGTTATAGACCCAATCTCAATTATGTAGTAATTGAGATACATGTTTACATTCAGATATAGATATAGATTCAGATTCAAATTCAAATATATATATCAGATTCAGACTCAGATTTCAGATTCAAAATTTAGTACATGTTTAGTACTCAGTTTTAGATAAGTTTAGATTCAGAGTTTAGTAAAGATAGACTTAAGATAATTAATTTGAAACATTCACATAATGCATTATATAATAAGTCCTCACCAGAGAGTCTCGAGACGATACAGAGGGTGTGCTGCGCCAGACACTACGGGTGTCACAGAGGGCATTTATGCCAACAGAGGGCACATTGTGCTAACAGAGGGTGCATTGCACCATAGAGGACACTTCGGTGTGTCAACAGAGGGTACGTTGTGCCAATAGAGGGTGTGTTGCACCATAGAGGACACTTCAGTGTCAATAGAGGAGGACTTATTGTATAATGGTTGCTACAAATAGATAAAAATCATAAGTAAAAGATACTTTAGTTTAGAGTATGTCTGTAATCTCATCTATGAGTGTGATGAGAGGAATTCAGATAAGATATTTATGATCTAGATACTTTGGCATAGGCCATGAGACCCAGAGTATAGGTCTCTACAAAACATAGAATAGAAAATAAGAGTTTAAGAAATGAGAGATAATATGTTTCTAGATTTAATCAGAGTTAAATGTTATTTTCATATTTATGATGTTCAAGAATATTTTGTAATATTTCAGTTCTTTAGCAATGTATATTTTAGAATACTCATGCCACTTACTCTAACGACTATTTTTCTCAATGCATGGCTGGGGACATGATGTCCGCAGGATTTGGAGCAGTTGAGGATCAAAGGAACAAGTAAAGGTCTAGGGGATTTTACATCCTGCCTAGTGGGGTGCCATCTATCTAGATGATCTTGAGTATTGACATCTTTTTATTATGAACTTATGCATTATGATGTAATGTTATGTTGACAAAAGCTATGTATGAATCAGTTTTACAGTTTTGCAAAGTATTCCATTTACTTTTATTGCATTGGTTATCATTTTTGTGACACTCCCAGAAAAGAAAAAGAAAACATTGCTTCTGCTCATGTGATATAAAAATCTGGATGTTACACCTCTAGTTCAATCTGGATATCAGTGACAAAGGAACTATGCAAAAATTATAGCACCATACACAGATTATAGGTTGAAGTTGCTCCCCAACTTTCCATTCACTTGGGTAGCAATCATGTGCGACTAGGCATCACTCTTTGCTTGTGATGTCATAAGCTAGTTATGGACATTCACTGTCAACGTGATATGTGACCGATAGGGTTACACACATAGGAACTCATCAAGAAGAGGAGTTTGATCTTGAATGATGATTGAATTGATCACTAAAGTGTTTAGGTATTTCAATTTATGCAAGGGATCAGCTGACTAGACTGTCAAATGATCATTTCAAGTGTTGAGACTATTATTTGGAGTGTTAGGCTGATTGTATTGTACATTAGTTGGAATTCTACTTGACTTGGGCTGTGAGATGTTTGTCTCTCTTGTGTGAAATGGTTGTCGGGCCTGGGTAAGATGCCCATTTTAGTTGCACCAAATGACCATTTGGTTTGGTATGAGACACCCGTCTTAGTTGCACCAAATGCTCGTTTTGGGGGTACGTCAAGTTGAGTACTAATTGGAATTGAATTGCCAACATATGCGCAGAACTGGAAGGTGCAAAGTAGCCATTTCTCTTAGCGAAACGACCACCTTTCACATGATATGATTGTCTCACTAGATGAGATAGTTGTTTTGTCGCACACAGGTTGTGAAACTTCCAAAAAAGTTGTGAAAATTCAAGATCTACTTATCCTTTCCACTCCCGCTTTAGTCTCACATTGTCTGGGGACTTGGAACCCTGACCCTAACCCCTCCTATATATAGAGGGATAATGGGGGTGTTATAACCTCAATTTTGCATAATTGAAGTATAATGATTTTGTGAATTTGGGCTTAATTAAAAAGGTTGTAAGCTTTGTTGCAAAGGATGGGTTTCCTTGCAAATATTCCTTTGGATAGGAAATTCGTGATTCCTATTATTAGATTAATCCATTAATGGATATAAAAGAGAAGAAAAGAAGAGAAGTCCAAATAAAAAGAAAAGACACAAGATAATGGATACTAAGCAGAGTGATAATGAGAATTACATAGAAAACTCTAGAAAGTGGAAGTAATGACCACAATTAAATAGATTTCATTTTTATAAAAGAAATATGAAAAGAGGAAAAAGGAAATGAAGGATTAAGAGAAATCCTTGAAAATAAATATCTTAATAAAGGAATATTCCCTGAGATGGGATTTCTTGATTTTAAGGTTCCTTGAGATCCAAGGAATCCAAGATGATAAGATAATGGCAAAAGAAAGAGGAAATATCAACTAAATAAGTCTTATTGAAGAATAATTAACTTTTGAAGAAAAAGTCATTTTCCTTTGGAATTTGGGACTCAATTTTGGTATGCGAGTAGATAAAGCCAAGAGGAAGTTTCCCTCAAACATTGGTTGCAAAATGAACCACGGATTTCAAGATATGAAATTTAGAAACTATCCTAAAGTATGGACATTAATTGCATAGTAATTATGTGTCACGATTTATCTGGGAATAAAATCCTGATTTTTTATTTTGGGCGTTCATTTGTGACCATTGGATCCATGGTCCACAGCCTGGGATGAATCCTGGTCTCATGAAGATTGGGAGTAATAGAGTCCAGGCTGCGAATCTTTGATCGAAGATTTCGCGAGTTTGAGAGCATATGCAGAGTTGTGGATGAGTCCTTTACTTTTAGGAAGGTGTTCCGCTCTCAACCAACCTAGATCTTTGGTGGTTTTGTTAACATTTGAAGGAATCCCCAAACTCATAGGACACATGTGGCCACCATATATATAGGGTAATGCGCACAACAAAGTGAGCAACCCTACAATTTACCCTCTTAGAACCGCGACGTGGAGATGGTCGTCATGGTGCCGTCAATTCGAGGAATCAACATGACCATGATTCCTGCCGAGGATCTGCTTCAAGCCAAGGTTGTGCAGTGTTGGCTGGGTACTGGAAGGGGGTAGGCGGTGCAATAAAAGGGACGTCAGAGTTCGGGAGAATGTGGCGGAGCTCCTAGCATCCTTGGATCGCGCAAAGGAGCAGCAGTGCGCTAAGTCAACCGTCGAGTTGACCGGCGGCTCGCAAAGGGGGCAACCTGAAGGTAGAAGATGACCAGGGGGAATTACTCCCCTACCCTCACATCTTTGTTAAAAGGGAGTGACCATTAAGGTAATTTCTCCACTTATCCCTGTTAAGCAAGCGGGTTGCCCGCCAGCCTTTTTTAAATCCAATAAATACACGTGGTCACTTCTTATTGGTAGAAAAAAGAAGGTATCTTGTAAAATACGTATCTAATGATGGAAATGTCGGATGAAGGTGATCTATACATGAAAGTTGATCAGAAAACCGTGAATAATCCAACAAAAATATAATTGGAACCTGATATTGCTTGAAATTTAAAAAGTACACCATGTTATCACCTTTGATGTATTAAGTTATGGTAAAACCCTAATTTGATATGGAACTCGGAATTTATGACTCTTTTGGGTTATTTTGGTTTGGAACCCTAATTCTGAGACTTCTTAACCTATTAAGAATAAAAGGGAGAGTTAATTTTGAAAAAGGTAGTTTTATGCTTGTTTTATGGTTTTATGCACATAATTATGTTTAGAAACCCTAATTTGGGAAAATATGGGTTTTATGGGTTAAATCTGAAAATATCATTATAAAACTGATTTTTCATGGTATGATACCCTTAAGTTGGTTATTAGGGTTTTCTAATGGATAAATGAGGAATTAATACAATTATGAATTAAATCATGATGAATTATGAATTATCAATTCGAATGAAACTAAAGGTGGTAATTGAGTCTAATAATCTTGAAATAACTTAAAAGGAGAAAGATGGAAGTATAAAATAGAAATAATGGGCTTTAATTGTTCCTATGATGTTGGAATTAGGGTTTGTGACATAAGAGGGCATTAAATGTGATAAAAGTATTATGGAGGCTAAAACCCTAATAAAACCCTAAAGTGGCCTAGAAAGCTTAACGTGGAATCCAAGTCTAGCTTTAGAATGTTTTGGATAAACTATAACACTCGGATGTCATGCATTAATTTCCATGATATTGTTGATTGCTTGTTACTTATTCTTTATCATTATTTCTTGGACAAGATGTTGCTTATGTGGTTAATTATGAATAACCACCTTAGTTTCCCGAAGGATTCCCGGATGGTTAATCGTATTGAATGCAACTAAACAGTTTGGATGTTCATATTGCAATTTTAAAGTCACTTTTTGATTATTACAATTTAATATAAATGTGTATTCCCACACCTACATTACACCCTAATGGATGATGCAATGAGGTCAAACCCAGGAGGGAAGATCAATGGGCACCATAAGTGGTGACCCATAGACACCAAGCTCGGGAGTGAGAAGGTGGCCTATGTTGCATGACTAATGGGCACCATAAGTGGTGACTCATAGGCACCAAGCTTGGGATTGAGAAGGTGACCTTAAGTCAATGGCAAAAGAGAAACCCTAAAGGGGGTAATTCCAGGGTTAGGGCAAAAGCGGTGGGGAACGTCACATGGAAAATATAAATTGACTTGCTAAATATCTTGATTGTGATATTTAAATTGTTAGACATAATTGTGAGATGTTGGTTGCCTCCACATACCGGCATATTTCGATATGCTGACTGACGTTTTGTTTTCAACATTTTAGGTGTAACCCTGAAAAGCACAAATAGTAAAGTGACACATCGTGAACCCAGAAATAAAGTGCAAGGAGGATTAGATAGAGTAATTCAAGCTGTGGATAAATAGATTTCCAAAGTTTTAAAAGGTATGCAAAGTTTTAATTTTCCACCAGATTTCAATTTAGTTAGTAGAATTTCATAATTATTATTGATTATTTGTCGAACCTTTGATCTGGATTATTGGGCTAACGACTATGATCTCTTGGTCTCCCGTAAGTGGGGGTTACCGGGAGACGGGGTCATTATAGGGGGCTTCCCAAAATACAACTACTACACAAACAACTAAGAATCATTTGCTCTGAAAAGTGTTTACCTCTCTGGTTGTGGTAACCATGAGAACCCAGGAAAGTCCTACCTGACTAGGGAGGGATAGAAATGGGAGAGAAATTACTGAGGATGAGCACATCGGTGACTAGTACACCAACGGGAGGGACAAATCCTTCCTGTCTATTCCTATATAACGACATGAGTTCAAGTTGGTCCATATGGACTACTCTAGAGGCAATCTGTTGGTTGCTGCTAGGAGGGCAATGTCAACTCGCAGTCTGTGCCAAGATCTGAGGAGCCACTATAGTAGTTGTCCGAGTCTGTTGTCTGTGGTGGAGTAGTCAAACAAGTCTGAGTGTGACTAGGAGATGCATAGACACTATCCAAGACAGAGTGTGCATCTACATCGATGAAAATTGTCACTGGACTTGCTACTGGACTAGGTATATCTTTTTGAAACAATCATTCCCATTGTATAGTTATTGACACGATCTGTTGGTTAATGGGAAATATACCAGTAAATTTTTTGTTTCCACTTCCTACCTGATATCGTATTTCGCAACAGTGGTATCAAAGCCACGTCACTTAATTATATTTTGAGATAATCGATATGATCGAATTTTGGTTTTACTGTGTTTATTTATTGCATGCGATGTGAATATTTAAACTGGTTGATGTGCACATATGTCTAAATCACCACATAAGAACCCAAACGAATATATATATACTCGTGTCACCATAAAATCGATTTTGATGGTGGATGAAAAGCATGGTTATGACCAAAACCCAAGATCTGTGTGTGCATGGTTGTGGCTATTGATCTCATTGTTAATCGGTCTATGTATCGATCCTCTCTCTCCTTTCCACATGTAAATTAATGATATTCCTCCTATTTCCCCATGAATGTAACTCGAGGTTTTAATGATATTCCTCCTATTTCCCCATGAATGTAACTCGAGGTTTCCCATAAACAATGTAATAAGAAATATGATAGTTTTAATTTTATGTTTTGACGTGAGATGACAATCTGTACAAGACAAAATGATCGGCTCATGAGGCAACCTAATCGACTAGAGGACAGAGGAGGCCAGACGACAGGAGCATGAACCAATTGACTGGTGGCCCAAACGATCAATTAGAGGTGTCCAGACACTGCTTAAACCTGAGAACCATACGACTGTTTTAGAAGAGTCCAACTAGGTGACCAGGAGGCGAGCCGACCGGTTCAAGAGTTGAATCTATCAAACCGGATTGGTTTGAGCACAGATCTTCACCAACAACATGTTGCATATGATGTGGACCATAGGTGATAGTAATTCCTTGTGGCTCCAAGGAATTACATTAGTATGGCCATAACCATCACTTGTGTGTTTTATTTATTACATGTTCTCATTTGTGGTTATTGCATGTATATGATATGTACTATATATGTGGTGATTGGATAAAGTATATGTATTTATGCAAACAAACTCTGTCAACTTAAATATTAAGTCTAAGATGCCTTCCATTAGCAATACACATGAAAATCTTGATCGACCAAGCATAGATTTTCACAAAGTGTGATGCACTGTCTATCTCGTGGAAGTGTGATGGTAGATATATATATTTGTGCAAATCATGGTGCATATCTATCATATTGGCTATTGGGTCAGGCTTAATTGGTGACTTGGAGAGCCCAAGCTTGGAAGCATGCAGATGATCATGGCAAAGAGTTGTGCGCATCATCTATCCAAGAGTTTCATGTGAAGCAATTCGCATGATGTCCTACCTAAATAGTTAGGTTGTGGGCAATCGGGAAAAGCCGACTCATGACTTGATGAAATATGGATCTTTACCCACTAGAATATTGTACGCTGCAATATTCCAAATTGATATTGAGGGCTATCAATTTGAACATAATAGTGGGAGCGGTAGTTAATTAAAGAACTAATTATTATCAAATTATCAAATGAAACCAAATAAAAAATGTTTTGAAAAGTTGCAATATTTCTTTGTAGAATCAAATGTCAAACACAAAACATGTTCAATTGCAATAAGTCTTCAAGAAGGACAAAAAGGGATAAAGTTCTACAATTGGTTAAGGACTTTGAGAAATGTTCTTGTCAATGAGTGAAAGCTCTATGTTCTTGATAGACCAATGCCATAGGAACCCGCTCCAAATGCATCTAAGGCTAAATTGATGCTTATTGTAAGCATACCAATGATGTCATAGACATCAAAATACCTATGATATGTTGTATGAATTATGAGTTGCATGAACAACATGAATACATGGACATTCTTGAGATGGTAACACATCTCAAGAATCATGTAAAGCAAGTATAATGTCTCCAAAGTGCTAATTGAGTACAAACTGAGAAAGGGAGGTCCAATAGTACCCCCTGTGCTCAATATGAATGGACATTTGGAATGACTTGGATTTCTCTTAGGTCAATAGTTGATCATGAATATGATTATGCATGCATTGCATGAATCATATAGTCAGCATATCACATGCTTGGCATGTTGATGACAAAGCAAGAAAGAACAAGGATAAATCTGTGATGGTGATCAACGAAAGTGAGTCCTAGGGCAAAAGCAAGGCCATGAAGTGTTTTGAGGCTAAAGTCTTCTACACTCAATATATGGAGAAGGGTAAGTGTACAAGGAATATGTCCTTTTCACTTAAAGGATAAAGAAAACAAAGTTCCACCATTGTCACTTGTTTGACTTTAGAAAGGAATTATCCTCTTCATAGAGGATCTTAGGAAGAAGATAGAGATAGAGTTCTCTACTTTAGGACCTCAGAAGAAGTAAGCTAGAACTATATGGAGCAAGGGTTGCTTCCGCTATAGGTAAAGGTTGTCATTCATGGGCACATAATAGAATTAGTGAATTGCAATTGTGTATTTGCCAAACATCATATGTTTTGTATGATAAGAACAATATGATCTTATATGGCTATTCCCTATGTCTCATAAACTATACTTAATAGTTGAAAAGACAAATATGTATGACACATATATTGAATGACTTGATAACTCAAACAATGATACCTATAGAACTATAATCTAGAGTGCATAAATGAGAAATGAATTTATAGAATCCATGTGATGGTTATCTAGACTCTTTTGGATATTGAGCCAATAGAGACATGTATGTCTTATTTGTTGTGCAATATGACAAAAGCATCTTCACTAGATGTATTGGGAGATTGACTATTCCATTAGGACTAGTACATATTGATGTACATAGACCTTTTCAGATGAATACTAAAGGTAGTTACAAGTACCTCATTATATTTAGTGATACGATTAGTAGATATTGAAATTTGTATTTAATGAAATAAAAGTTTGGATTTCTTAAAGTGTTGAAGGAGATCATAAAAGCATGTAACTAAAATTGGTAAAGGTATTAATATACCTTGATATGAATGATGTTGAAATATGTAAACTAAGATTTTGAGGACCTTTTGATCTCCACCTAAAACATACGGATGTGTTAGAAAGAAAGCATCACACCCTGTTAAGGCATGGTGAGATTATCAATAAAATATAGCTAATATTACAATTTCTTTTGGGAACATGCTTTACACCAAAATAATATACCATCTAAAATGGTTCAAAAGGAACCATATGAGATATGGCATGGGAAGTGTCCCAAATTGTCTTTCATAGTAATTAGGATTGAAAACTTGTATAAGAATATAGTTTCTTAAAGGGCTTTATCCACAAATACATGAATGCTATCTTGTTGAATACTACTTATATTCCAGCCCAACAACAAAGTGATTGTTGCTAGGATGGATGAATTCCTAAAGGAAACTTAGTTCCAAAGGAATCAGTGGGAGTAAAAGTAGAACTCAAAATGTTTTAGACAAACAAGAAAATGTAGAACCTAAGAGGAACAAGGAGAATCACAAATTGTTGTGGAATCTAAAGTTCCTTATGTAAGCACATAACTCATAGTTTTAGTAGAATGCCTTATGTTTAAAAGATTATGATATCTTATAACTCAAGAAGGTTGTAAGTTGATCATAATGATGAGTCAACTACCTACCTAGAAACTATTGAGGAACTAGATTCTGAAGATGGCTTGATGCCATGAGATCTATGATTGACTCCATGTAAACCAACAAGGTATGACCTTAGTGGATCCACCTGAAGGGGTAAAATCCATAGGGTGCATTTGGGTCTTTGTAAGAAGACCAACGTGGAAGGGTAGATTGGTTACAAAGAGTTTCAAAATAGTTCAAATTGTTGAATGTTATGAATCCTTTCACCAGTTACCATGGTTAAATCCATCTGGATCATACCTGTTGTTGTAGCTTATTATGACTGTGACATTTGGCATATCATTATTAATACCCCATTCCTTAATTGGAATAATTAAGAGGATCTGTCTATGACACAACCTAATGGTTTTATTGATCCATCAATCCAAATAAAGTCTATAAGCTACAAAGGTGAATATGAGGATTGAAGCAAGCATCTCAGAGTTGGAATCTCTGATTTAACAAGAGAGTCAAAGGGTTTGACTTGATTCAGAATGAAGATGGAATCTGTGATTACAAAATATTTACTGGGAGCATATTGATATTCTACGTAATGATGAAGAATAACGTCATTATCCTATAAATATTAAAACATGGCAAGGAAAGTACATTCTATATGAAGGGTTTAGGTGAAGCATCCTATGTGATAGGGATCGAGGTATATAGAGATAGATCTTGAAAGCTTCTTTACCTAAATAAAAGCACATACATTGGCAAGATGTTGAAGGGTTCATCATGCAAGACTCACTGAGAGAAAATGTGTCCATGTTCCATGGAGTTAGTCTTTCAGTAGCCTAGTGTTCCAATTCTTATGAAGAACGTGGACACATGGATAGATGCCATTGGATCTATCTTGAATGCAATGCTATGTACTTATCCCATTATCTTGTATGTATTGGACATGATGAGAAGATATCTAGTTATCTCATATGTATTGGACATGATGAGTGGATATCTAGTCATCTCATATATATTGACATGATGAGAGGACATATATATACCTATCTCAAAATCTCATATGTATTGGACATGACGAGAGGGTATATGTCATATGCCAGTGAAAGTCACCAGACTACCATACATAACATCCTTAGGTTCTTCTGAAGCAAAAAAAGGATTTGTTCATTGATTATGGTAATAACAAAGAGTTGGATGTAAAGGGTGACACTCATACAAGCTCCCAAACTGACAATATAATCACAATATATATTTATGTTTGACATTAAATGAGAATTGTAAGCTAGAAAGGGTTTTGAGCTGATGAAAGTTGTTCTAATCTACAAAAGAAGTCGAGTATCTCAGTATTATAAAAACAACAGAGGATATTGTATGGATCAAGAAGTTCAAATGGGTGAACTTGTGTGAGGTTTCAAACCATTGATGACACAGTAGAAATATTGATGACAACAATGGAGCTACTAGTTAGGTTGTGAATCTCGGATAGCATACTATGGCACTTCCATCTCATATGAGTAGTCGTACAGCGAAGAGATGTGAAAATTGAAAAATATTGACTTAAGGCAAACATTGTTAAACCCGCTATAAAAACTACTTGCACAGTAGAAGCATGATGGTCATGTTAGATCACTCTTGATGTGATATGTGGGTGATTGTCTCTAAGTACAAATGGGATTATGTTGGTATGTATGCCCATAGAGCCAATCATATGATGATAGGGATATGGCATTGGATACCTGATTTGATAATAATAAAGGAAAGCTTAAAATTCATTTGTTTCACTTAGTTATGAGATAATGAGGATATAAAGTGAATGTCTAGAGAATCATATTACTCAATGACGTATGTTGTCAAGTTACTATCCTTGTGGATGAGATCATATGGATGTTAAGAGTATATATACATATTCTCATTATGTCCCTGATCGGTTGTTATTGTGGAAGGTAGATAGACAACAATAAAACTTAAGATCAAGGTTTGAGTTGGTTGATGACTAAATCTCATTAGTCATGATATATCAATATTAAACCAAGAGCACAGATACATGTTAGGGAACATTGTATCAGACAGACCCACCATGAGACAAACACATAGAAGCCATCTTCATGGAATTCATAGATAGCTCTCATAGTAATAGTGATGGTTGTGGTTCTTAGACCTTAAATCACTGCACTCATCACATGTCATTGGGTACACTTTGACATCATCAAATGTAGTCCTAAAACATGGGTTGTTATAACGGTGATGATTAGGTGACTTTAACACATGGGCATTGACTGTGAGTGATAGGTATGCGATTTGTCCCTACAATATGCAGTATGATATCCTAGGCCTCTTGATTAGTGAGACTGAGAAAAGTATGGACATACGGATGTGAATCAATATGTTGATCTCACATATATCTCATGCAGTCTGCTCTGGTTCAAGAAATAAGATTGAATAATAATGAAGATGACTGCTCCATGCCTCTAGTTCAATTTGGATATCAATGAAAAAGGAACTATACAAACATTGTAACACAATACACTGATTGTAGGTTGAAGTTTCACCCCAACTTTCCATTCACTTGGGTAGCAAATATATGCGACTAGGCACCACTCTATGCTTGTGATGTCATAAGCTAGTTATGGACATTCACTGCCAACGTGATATGGGACCTATAGGGTCACACACATAGGAACTCATCTAGAAGAGGAGTTTGATCTTGAATTATTATTGAATTGATCACTAAAGTGTTTAGGTATTTCAATTCATGCAACAGATCAGCTGACTAGACTACCAAACAATCGATTCAAGTGTTGAGACTGTTGTTTAGAGTGTCAGGCTAATTGTATTGTATAATGGTTGGAATTCTGCCTGACCTGGGATGTGAGACACCTGTCTCCCTTATGCAAAATGGCCATCTAGCTTGGGTGAGATGATTGTCTTAGTTGCACCAAATGACCATTTGGTTTGGTGCAAGACGCCCATCTCAGTTGCACCAAATCCCCGTTTCAGGGGTACGTCAAGTTGAGTACTAATTGGAATTGAATTGACAACATATGTGCATAACTGGAAGGTGCAAAACGGCTATTTTTCTTTTCGAAACGACCATTTAGCACACGAGACGACCGTTTCATCGCACACAGATTGTGAAACTTTTAGAAAAGTTGTAAAAATTCAAGATCTGCTTGTACTTTCGACTCCCACTTTAGTCTGGCATTGTCTGGGGACTGGGAACCCTGAACCTAACCCCTCCTATATATAGAGGGGTACTGGGGGATACCCAGAACACAACTACTACAAAAACAATTGAGAATTAGTTTCCCTGACAAGTTTTGTCCTCTATGGTTGTGGTAACCATGATAGCCCAGGCAAGTCCTACCCGACTAGGGAGGGATAGCAATGGGAGAGAAATAACTGAGGATCGTTGTCATGGGAGAGCATGTTGGTGACTAATACACCAACGGGAGGGACAACTCCTTCCTGTATGTTCCTATAGAATGATAGGAGTTCTAGTTGGTCCATGTGGACTACTGTAGAGGTAGGAGTATGGTGGTTGTTTCTAGGAGGACAACACCAACTCATAGTCTGTGGCAAGATTTGAGGAGCCACTGTAGGAGTTGTCCGAGTTTGCTATCAGTAGAGGAGCAGTCAAATGAGTTCAAGTGTGACTAGGATCTGCACAGCCACCGTCCAAGATAGAGTGTGCATCTACATCGATGAAGATTGTCGTTGAACTTTCTCCAGTACCAGGTATATCTTCGTGAAACCATCCTTTTCATTACATAGTTATTGAAGTGATCTGCTGGTTAATGGGAAATATGTCAGTAAATTTTTTGTTTTTGTTGCCTGCCTAATGTCGTATTTCCCAAAAAAATAGCATTGTTGTATGTGAACTAGTCTTGGGAGATATGAAATAGTTGATTGATTGGAGGTTTGGTCTAGCAGAGTATCATCTAGAATACATAAATAATTAATTAGGTGATGAACTAGTGGCTCATTCTACAAGAGTATCACCTAGATAGAATCAACATTAAGACAAATGGTGGATGGTGAACTAGTCCATGTAGATATCAGTTGTTCTTGAGGCAATTTAGCCTAGATTCATCCATCAAAATTACCCAAGACACTATGTCAAAGTTGAAAAATTCTCTACAACTTTTATTATACTGATGTGGAAACCTTACTAAAGATTGGGGTTTATTTAGTAGTTGTCTTAAAGTATCAAGTTTTACCTTAATACTTTTATGATAAGTCCTAGATGAATGGATTTCTCTTTAGTATTAAAACCAAGTGAGTTCATTGGAAAATTAGAGGAGAAGTCACTTAGACTTGGTTAGCTCTGTTTCATGGACGCATTAGTCGAATTAGTTAGTTGGTTAGCTCATATGTCAGTATAACATAAAAAGCAAAATGATTACATGTGAACCATAATTTAGGTTCTGTATTATTACTAGTAATATATGTTATGAACTACTTGCACATATTGTATAGTTAGTCTTTCACATTAAATGCTTTAAAAGTATACTGTCAAAGAATGCTTATTTATTGAATTTTATGCATTTTAACTACTTTTCGGAATGACTCATTTATTGTGTTAGTTTTTAGTTAAACCCTAAATATGGAGATTTTATATGTAAGTATGTAACAAATCAAGTGTTGGATTAGTATAGAGCAGTATGTCTCTAATACTATAGGTCCTAGCATGGACCCAAAAAGCAGCATAGATGAGAATATGTAGTATTGTATATTCTCAAGCGTCTGTAGTTTAAAATTTAGTTTTTTGAAAGTGTAATATACTTATTTTAGAACTTTGAACTATTTTTGAAATCATATCCATCGACGAAGCCCCTCAAACATGTGCCAACACGGTCCACAGTCCCTCACTAGCCACCCTATGATAGAGAAGAACCCTGCCGCAATTATTGTCCTCTATTTTCTTCAACCTCCTCCTATACTCCTAGCATCCCTTTATTCCTCATTACCCAACCCTACCCATCGAAAGTTCCTTTCTACTTTATTTTAGTAACCACAACTACAGATGGTCCTTCCACCTATTGTGGTGACAACGAATAGTACTGACCAGTGATTCCATCACCACCTCATCATCATTCCACAAGCACAGTGACACCCTCCATCCTCTAGCCTCCTTAACAAACCCTACGATGCATCCCTCTTCCATAACTAAACGTCACTACCCTTTCTCCCTTTGAAATCTATAGATCAAGAAGAGTAGAGATGTCTTCCTCTCATGGAATCAATGACACCTACTATTGAAAACTCAGTCGCTTAATAAATCCATGGAAATGTGAGCACTAGCAGAAACAATGCCATCTTTGACGGTTGGACCCATTCAATCTGTAGTAACATGGAAGAGCAGAGCAGTCCATTGTATTGTAACTGTCCATCTAGCCTCGTCCTCGTTGACCCCATCAAAGCTTTTGTCGAGTTCTACAGTTTGATCTTAATGGACCAGAACTATCATCCAATCTATGCTAGATCCTTTCCAATTAAAAATAGAAATATATCACTCAGATCTAACAATAGAACCTATTCATAATAGGAGACCCACTACTACATCAGTAGCATAATATATCCATAATATGTAGACATCTACTAACTATATACAACACATGTAAACATCAATTTTGATCAATAACTATGTTTTAAAAGTAAGATGATTTGATTTCTTTATGCTATAAATGATCCCAAATATATGTAATTTTTAATATTGTATTTGAAACATAAAGAATGCTAACACATATATTCCATACATAAAAATTCATATATCCAGTAGACATGTTTTCAATAAAAATTACAAGACTACATGAAAGTTGCCCATACACAATGCTAAAACAAGCTGAAATGACTCATGGACATTGCATATATACTTCCACCCACTTGGTTTTTCACTTCATGAGTCATAGGTAGGATCATAGTCTCCTGTGTTGAATTACAATTTGAATCCAATAAAAAGCATACTTTAGAATTTTCATCCACATGGATATTGTAGAGACAAATAAGTGCTACTACAATAGAAAAAGAAGAAACAAACTATACAAGTGCTATGAAGAATGTTTATAATGCATCCATTTTTAAGGCTACATTAAAATGCCCTCCATTAGATCCTATAAATAAATCAAACTTGAGCATCTATGTCATCACTTGAGCAAACCATTAATCTCTTCTTTGGAAATTACAACCTTCTCTACACCTCTCAACTTCCTCATTAGATCCACCTCTAGAAAACTATTGGTATGTATGTCTAGAGAGCCAATCATATGATGACTGTGATGGCATATTGCATAAAGGATATGACAAATAATAATAATATATGAAATCTTATAATTCATTATGTTTCACTCAATTATGAGATAATGAGGAAACATAATGAATGTCTATAGAATGACAATTACTCAAAGACACAATGAGATCATACAGATGTTAAGAGTATGTACATTGTTGTTATGTTCCTAGTCAAATGTTACTATGGAAGGAAGATAGACAACAATAACACATAATACTAGAGTGTGTGTTGGTTGATGATAGAATTTCATTAGTACTGATATGGTATATCAAACCAAGCACATAAATACTTGTTAGAGAAGAGTGTATTGCAAAGACACACCTTGAGAGTGACACATTATAGCCATAATTAGTGGTCATAGTCATCTCTCATAGTGAAGGTGATGATTGTGGTTCTTAGACCTGAAGTCTCTACACTCATCACATGATGTTCGGTATACTTTGACATCATCCAACGTAACCCTAAATAAGGATTTCTAGAATGGTGATGGTTGGGTAGTTGTATTGTGAGTGATGTAGATGGGATTTTCCCCTCCTATTGGAGATTGATATGTTGGCCACTTGATAAGTGAGACTGAGTAAAGCATGTGCATGCACATGTGAATAATTATATGATATTGAGGTCACATATATCTTAGACAATCTTCTCTTGCTTCTAGGAACATGGATTGAACATCGAGAGGATGATGATTCCATGCATCGAGTTCATTCTAGATATTAGAGACAAATGAATTATACAATCATTGCAACATGTTACACAGATTGTAGGTTGAAGTTGTTCTCCAAATTCCCATTCACTTGGGTAGTATTGATGTCTAACTAGGCACCATACTTTGCTTGTGATGTCATAAACTAGCTATGAACATTCCTTGCCCACGTGATATGTGACCTATAGGGTCACACACATAGGATTCATCTAGAAGAGGATTTTATTCATCAATGATGTTTAAGTTGATAACTAAAGATGCTTAGGTATTCAGTTAAACAATTAATTAACTGACTGGACGCAGAACCATCAAGTTCAAGTGTTGGAATAACTATTCAGGTTGATTGGAAATTGAATTGATTGGATTTTGTATGAGTCGGAACACCAACCAATTGGCTCACTAGGTGAACTGATTTGCTCAAGTTTACAAGACTACCGGTTCACCTAGTGAACCGATTGGCTAAGCCATGCCAAGCGAAGCTTCTGATGATATTCCTGATCCATGAGAATAGTTGATCATTTCAATTATTGAATTTGATTTGTACAAGGAATTAATGTTGGATATTGATTGAAAATGAATTTTCAATTCAAACTTTGATTGGTAAACATGTGAAAAGATCGGACCATTGATTGAACTAATTGGCTCACTATGCCAGTCAACCGGTTCACTAGTGAACTGACTGTTTCACCTAATGTAGAGAAATTAATTCATGGAAATTTTGGTCCCTTCCACTCCCACACAGACAGGGAACCTAGACCCTAACCCCTCCTATGAATAGAGGGGTATGGGGGCTTCTCAGATACAACTCAATTGTCTATGATAATTGTTGTCCTCACTGGATATGGTAACCAATAGAGAGCTCGAGCAAGTCCTACCCGTTAAAGGAGGTATAGAAGAATAGAATAATTATGCGAGAGCAAGTTGGTGACTAGCATATCAATGGGAGGGACAACTCGATCATGTATGTTATAGTAGAATGACTGGAGTTCTAGGTTATCTGTGTGGACTTCTCTAGAGGCATGGAGGTTGTTGTCTATTGCTAGGAGGACAACATCATCCTATTGTCCATGGTGGAGTGATTGTAGACACCGTTCGAGTCTATTGTTTTTGGTGAAGACCAGGAGCTGCACAGACACCGTCTAAGTGCAATTAGGAGTGTTGCACTACTGCAACAAGTTACAGTCACTGGACTTACTCTAGCACCAAGTATGAACTTGTTAAACCATCCTTCTCATTACATAGTTATTGACACAATCTTATTATTTTGGGGAATATATATAGATGATATTTTTTCTACTACCTACTTTGTGCCCATATTACCCTATAGTGGTATCAGACTCACATCAATTTACTATGTTTTGGGATAATCAATATGATTAGATTTTTGGTTTACATTTTTATGGAATACTAAGTGAATATGTAAACGTATTAATATGCTAATCCAATAAATGATTACAAATAATCATATATATATATATATATATATATATATGTGTGTGTGTGTGTGTGTGTGTAATTTACATATGTCACCCTAAAAGTGAGTTTCGATGGTGCATGTGTAGTGTGCTTATGGTCAATAACCCAAATATTTGTGCATTGTGGTTGTGTGTTTAATTTCTGTTATATCTCAGTTTGCATACCGAGCCTTTACCTTCTTCTTCCCATTGTAAAAGTGTTATTCTTTCCTACCTTTTCTCCCCTCAAATGTAACTCAAGGCTTCTCTTTACTATTTAATAAGTTTAGTAGCAATATGATAGTTTTTTTCTTTGCAACGACAAAGATAATGATCAATGTCTGGGGAAGCAACCGTTTCATGTGATGAGCCAACCAGCTGGAGGACCAAGAAGGGCAGATTGTAGGAGGAGCGAATTAACCGTCTAGTGGTTCCAACTGAATGTTTGAGGTGTCCATCCATCGGTTGGACATGAGGCCAACCAATCGTTTTAGGAGACCAATCGACCGACCAAGATGTGAGATGACCGGTTCAATGGTTGAACCAATCAACCTAGATTGGCAAGCACAGATCTACACCAACAATATGTTTTTTTCATGAGATGTGGACCCTAGGTTGTAGTAATTCCTTGGGCTCCAAGAAATTACAGTTGTATGTCCATAACCATCACTTTTTATTTTATATTGCATGTTTACATTGTGGGATATAGCATGTATATGACACATATAATATATGTGGTGATTGGATAAAGTATATGTACATATACAAAGATCCTTAAAACAATATTAAGTCTAAGATGCTTTCCATTAGTGGCACACATGAAAAGCTTGATCGACTAAGCGTGGGAACCCCAAGGGTGGTGACCTTGTCTATCTCATGGAAGTGTGATGGTAATAATGTTGGCCTGGCAAGTGTGCATTGTTTTTGTGTCAGCTTTTGGGTCAGACTTAACTGAGTGACCATAATGAGATTGAGCACTAGAGACATACAGATGACTATGGCAAAGAGTTGTGAATATCATCTATCCAAGAATTTCATAAGATGCAATTGACAAATATTGTCTACCTTAATGATTGACTATGGACGCTGGAGTTGGTCAGATAATAGCTGAATTATTTTGGATCTTATCTCACTAGAAGTTTGTACACTGCAATCTTTCAAATTGATATGCGAGGTTATCAATTTGAGTAAAATAGTGACCTAATCAATATCATTAAATTTTAATCAAGTAAAATCAAATAAAAAATGAGTTTTTAACAAAATTGCAAATTCTTTTGTAGAATCAAACGGCAATACATAGAAACAAATTTTCTTTGCGATTAGTCCTTGAGAAGGACAAGTTAAATGGGAACAACTTCCACGACTGGTTCAGGAGATTGAGAAATGTTCTCACACAGGAGTGCAAGCTCTATGTCTTGGAGACACCAGATCCAGATGAGCCTCTTCACACCGCCTCTAAGGCTGACAAGGATGCTTACAAGAAGTATAATGAAGATGGCATTAATGTCAAGTGTTTGATGTTATGCTGCATGAACTATGAGTTCCAAAGGCAACATGAGAACATGGATGTTATTGAGATGGTCATACATCTTAAGAACATGTTCCAAGATCAGACAAGATAGGAGAGAGTTGATGTCTCTAAGGTGTTGTTAAAATGTAACATGGTAGAAGGAGATCCAGTAGGTCCTCAAGTGCTCAAGATCATTGGGTATGTGGAGAACCTTACTAGACTAGGATTCCCCTCGGGTCAAGAGTTGGCAATTGATATGATTTTGTAGTCTCTGTCGAAATCATAGAACCACTTTGTCATGAACTACAACATGAATGACTTTGACAAGTTGGTGATAGAGTTATTAGGCATGTTGAGAACATCTGATACAAAAATGAAGAAATTCAAGCCCAAGTATATGATGATGATCAACAAGACAAAAGGAAAGTCTAAAGTAAAAGGCAAAGTTAAGAAGAGTTGAAATCTAGCCAAAAGCCCAAGTCTTCATATCTCAGGGTAAAGGAAAGAATAAAGAAAGGAGGCAAATGTCGCCACTATCACTAAGCTAGACACTAGAAGTGGAATTGCCCCCTCTGATTGGATGAACTAAATAATAAAGAGGAGATAGAGATCTCTACTTCAGGTATATACGTTATAAGATAACTCTAAGTTACTTCTTCACTGGTATGTGATATCATATGTAGATCTGACATATGTTGATGTGCATGATCTGATAAGAAGTAAAGCCTTTATGAAAGGGCAAGAGTGGACTATGTGGAGCAAGAGTTGTTGCAACTTTAGTCTACATTTAAAATATATCTTAGCCCATTGGGCATGTAATAGAGTTATTTGAACTATTATTTCATTATGCCAATAATAGAAACATTTCATTTTATGCATCTTGTATGACATGGATGAATATAAATAAAGAGTTGTTAATGCTTCTATTTCAAAGATGTGATCTTGTATGGAAATGCGCCAAATGTCCAGTGATCTTTATTTGAAAGGATCTAAAGATTAATGTTATAATGTAATTACCTAAGGGATTATAATTGATAACTCAAATAATATTATCATTGTCATCTAGAGCACAGATATGAGAAATGCATTACTAGAATCCATAATGATGTTTATCTAGACTCTTTAGGGTATTAAACCAATAAGAGACCTACAAGTCTCATTTATGAGGAATATGACAAACCACCTCACTAGGTGTATTGGAGAGAGTAAGCACTCCATTATAACTTATACATGTTGATGTATGGAGATCTTATAGAACAAATTCTAAACATAGTTTCTTGTACTTCACTATATTCATTGATGATCTAAGATGTTATAGGGTTTGTATTTGATCAAAAAATGATTGCGATATAAAAGTTGTGTGTTTAATCTTATGAGAAGAGTTATAAGTTGAAAGGGTTCCAAAATATAAGACCACTAATTTACATTCTACAATAGAATTCGAGTATCCTAGTATTATGAAAACTGGAGTGGATACTATATGGATCTATAAGTTCATATGGATGAACATGAAGATGTTCCAACCATTAATGACTCATTAGAAATACTATGACAACAATGGGGTTGTTGGCTAGGTAAGGAATATCAAAAAGCATATTACGGTAGTTCTGTCTCAAGTGAGAAATTGTATATCAAAGAGATGTGAAACGTGCAATATACTGAATATAGCAAAGTGTTTCTAACCCGCTGGATTGACACTTGTGCAACAAAAATATGATGGACATGCTTAGATCAGTAAGAATATGATTCATTGGTGATTGGCTATCAATGCAAGTGGGAGTCTATTGGTATGTATGCCTAGAGAGCCAATCATATGATGATTGTGATGGCATATTGGATAATAGATTTGGTTAATAATGATAAATGTAGGCTTCCAATTCATTTTGTTTCACTCAGTTATGAGATAATGAGGAAACATAATGAATGTATATAGAATGACAATTACTCAGTGATGTTAGATGTTATTATAAACATAATGAATATATATAGAAATATAGTATGTGACTTGAACAATAAGGTCATAAGGATGTTAAGAGTATGTACATTCTTGTTATATCCCTAGTCATATGTTACTATGGAAGGTAGATAGACAACAATAACACATAATACTGGAGTGTGTGTTGATTGATGATAGAATCTCATTAGTCATGATATGATATATCAAAAAAAGCACATAGATACTTGTTATAGAACAAAGTATCAGACAGATACCTCTTGAGAGTGATACATAGAAACCATAATTGGTGGTCATAGTCATCTCTCATAGTGAAGGTGGTGATTGTGGTTCATAGACTTGAAGTCACTACAACCATCACATGTTGTTCGGTATACTTTGACATCATCCAACATAACCATGAATAAGTATTGTCATAAGGGTGGTGATTGGATAGTTGTGACACATGGGGATTGAATGTGAGTGATGCAGATGGGATTTGTCCCTCCTACTAGAGTTTGATATCCTGGCCACTTGATAAGCGAGACTGATAAAAGCATGTGCATGCACATGTGAATCAATATATGATATTGAGGTCACATATACCTCATACAATCTTCTCTTGGTTCAAGGAACATGGATTGAACATTGAGAGGATGATGATTCCATGCCTCAAGTTCATTCCAAATATCAGAGACAAAGGAATTATACAACGCTCCAACACCTTGCACATATTATAGGTTGAAGTTGTTATCCAACTTTCCATTCACTTGGGTAGCACTAATGTCTGACTAGGCACCAATCTTTGCTTGTGATGTCATAAACTAGTTATGGACATTCACTGCTAATGTTACATGGGACCAATAGGGTCACACATAGGATTCAACTATAACAAGAGTTTATCCATCAATGATGTTTAAATTGATTATGAAATATGTTTAGGTATTCAATTAAACAACCAATTAACTGACTGGACTCAGAACCATCAAGTTCAACTATTGGACTGACTTCTCAGGGATTCAGGTTGATTGGAAATTGAATTGGCTGAATTCTGCATGAGTCAGGACACCAACCAATCGGCTCACTGGGTGAACCAATTGACTCAGGTTCGTGAGATGACCGGTTCACCTAGTGAACTGATCGACTCAGTCATTCCAACTGAAGCTTCTGGTGATTTTCCCAATTCAAGAGAATAGTTGATTGTTTCACTTGTTCAATTTGATTGGGACAAGGAATTAATGATGGACATTAATTGAAAATGAATGGTCAATTCAAACTTCAATTTGGAAACATGTGTAATGATCAACTCACTAAGTGAACCGATTGGCTCACTGTGCCAGCCGACCAGTTTACTAGTAAACCGACCGGTTCACATGTCACATGGTAATTAATTCGTGAAAATTATGATCCCTTCCACTCCCACACAAATTGGGAACCCATACCCTAACCTCTCCTATAAATAGAGGGGTACTGGGGGCTTCCCAGAATACAACCCAATTGCCTTTGACAATTGTTGACCTATCTGGTTGTGGTAACCAATTGAGAGCCCAAGCAACTCCTACCTGCTAAAGTGAGGGATAGAAAGGGAGAACAATTGTGGGAGAGTAAGTTGGTGACTAGTACACTAACGGGAGGGCCAACTCCTTCCTGTCTATTCTAGTAGAACGACACGAGTTCTAGGTTGTCCATATGAACTTCTCTAGAGGTGTGGAGGTTGTTGTTTGCCACTAGAAGGACAGTACCATCCTACAGTCCGTGGTGGAGCTGTTATAGACACGTCCAAGTATGATGTTTGTGGTAAAGACCAGGAGATGCACAGTCATCGTCCAAGTGCAACTAAAAGTGTTGCACCACTACAATGAGTTATAGTAATTGGATTTTCTCCAGGACCAAGTATGAATTCATTAAAACATCCTTCTGATTACATAATTGTTGATGCAATCTTGTTGTTCTGGGGAATATAGATAGATGAATTTTTTTTATGCCTACTTTGTTCCCATATTTCCCTACAGAAACTCCCTCTATGTAGTCATTGAGTTCCAGCACATCCAATGTGACCCTCTATAGAAGCCCTCAACTGCCTCATGATCATACATTTGAGTGATGTCCACATAGCCATGCCATCCACTGCATGCCTAAACTCAAGCATTACCTAGCTCGAACTTGAGAAGGACTCTTGTAAAGCTTGAGCTTGAGCTGCTTCTAACATTGTGAAATTACACATCACCCAGCTGCCTCCCAACTCATACAGAAGCAAGACTCATCTCAAACTCAAGTAGTCTGCTAGCTGAGTTTAAGCAATAGAAAATGTCACCTTCCAAATGAAAAATCTACCTTCAGATCATGTCGCACCTCCTCCCCAATCATTGCATCATCATGCTAGCATCTGCTAGCTCCACGTCAAATTCAAGCATGCCTAATCAAACTTGAGTTGTGTACTAGTCAAGTTTGAGATTGAGCATACCATGTTTCGCTGACATAAGGGCATTTCCACACCCATTTCTCAGGTGATGAGCTCACTAAAGTTTCCATTAGCAAGTTTGCATGGTGGAACTGGGAGTTCAAGCCAGATTTATAGGGTAGTTACCACCGCACCCCTTCCAGGGCATGCCTTTCCAATGTCCTCTTTTGAATATACACCCTTTATGAAAAGATAGAGAACATCTATGGAATGATTAGGATCGTTATTTCGTTCGTCATCTTCAGGCCTGCATACATCATTTGTGGGTACATAAATGATGAAACATGTCTCCATCCTAGAAAAGCTCAGCATGGTAAGCACGACAAAATCATAGAAAATAATAAAATAAATCAGCTATACGTCTTTAAGATGTGTAGACCCCTCATTCTCACAAAGAGAAACTAGAAAAGAGAATATAATAATAGACAAGAGGACATGTACCTTCTAAAAATTTATAATCATTAGCCAAAGGCTCAAGCATGATAATAATCATTAAGATCATGACATGCATTCATAAAAGATCAACAACATATATGTCTCGTTCTCAAAATTGAACCAATATCAAGGCCTACATCAACATGATATGCATTCAGTTATGCAAGCCAACACCAAGATCATCCTCATGACATCAATTTATATATTGCAAAAGTTGATAGTTTATTAAGTGAATATAAAGGAAGTCCTAACATAGAGATAAATCCCATACAAAATGTTATTTCATACTAATGCACTTGCAAACAAATATTGTAAATATGTGTGTGTCCAAACCGTCTATGAAAATCCTCTTATAGTGTATCCCCATCACTTGCCTTGTTTATTTCAGATACATACATTTCTAGAATATTCATTTATTATTGGTTGAATATAGAAACACATCAAAGACTATAAAGTGTATGATAATGCATAATCTTAACAACCACCTAGAAATTGTAAAGCTACACAGTCCCCCATGTCTAAGCTTTTTACTGCATTGTATCCCAACCAACAACGAACTAGACTAATGAAAATATCTAAGCAAGTAGTTGTAGGGTTTTAGGGGAATCAGAGAAGGTAGCGGAAACAAAAAAAAATCTCCCCAAACCCAGAATGAAGGGATCGCGTCAATGTCTATATAGAAGGAAGGATGGTTTGTAGAGATATACCTTGTCCCGAAGCTTGCTCGAAGATGTTGTCTTACGGCTTGCATGGTCTCCACCTCTGGTCTTGGACGGTGTTTGTGCAGCTCCTGGTCACCGGGATTGTCAGGATTGATAGGTGTCCTCTGAGCGGCAGAAGTCTCCCGCCTCAAAAGTAGTCCACACGGACCACCTGGAACTCCGATCGCCTTGTCGCACAAGGCACCAGAAGGAGTCATACCCTCCTGTCAGCGTACTAGTCACCGACACACTCTCCTACCACCAGTCGCCTTTCTGTAATTTTCTTTCCCTTATTGTGCCTCCCTTATCGGGTAGAACTTGCTTGGGCTCTCCTAGTAACCACAACCAGAGAGAACGACAACTTTGCAGAGAAACTGGTGTTCTAAGTTGTACTTGAGAAGCCCCCAATACCCATATATATAAGAGGGTCATGGGACATGGTTCTCTACCCCGGGCAATGCGGGATTAAAGCAGGAGTAGAAGGGTTCGAGATTTTCCACAAAATCTGACAAACTACGCCAGTTGAACCGATTGGTTCAGCCCTGAACTGATCATTTGGGCCCTTGAGTCGATCAGTTCAAGCATGAGCCGATCGGTTCGTGGTCCTGGTCTAACTCGAATTGACTTTCCATGTTTGTTTCCAACTAATCAAATATTAGTCATTGTCCAAATCAAATTTGTACAAGTGAAACAAATATGTATTTGCAAAAAGAGTCTTCTGACATTCCAAACGATCTCGGTTGGTCACACAAATCGACCAGTTCAACAATTGAGCTGATCGTTTCATTGACACATGAGCGGATCGACTCACCACTTTGATCCGATCGGTTCACCAACCTGAGCTAATCGGTTCAACCCTATGAGCCGGTCGCTCGGGGCAGTAGACTATGCAAATCAGTCAATTGTAGTTCCAGTCAATCTGATACTCTTAATCATCTGGTCCAACACCTTGAACACTATGATTTTGAGCTATCAATTAACTGAGTGTTTAATTGAACTACTAAACTCCTTTAGTAATCAATATAAACATCGTTTGTGGATAAACTCCTCTTCCAAGTTAAATCCTATGTGTGTGACCCTGCAGACCCATTTCACGTTGACAGTGAAAGTCCATAACACTTATGACTTCACAAGAAAAGAGTGGTGCCTAGTCACACATCAGTGCTACCCAAGTGAAATAGAAAGTTGGAGAACAACTTTCAATCCTACAATCCGTGAATGGTTTTACAGTGAATGTATAATTCCTTTGTCTCTGATATCCCAAATGAACTCAAGGCATGTAACAATCATCCTATCAATGTTCATTCACTTTCTTGATCTCAGAGTAGATTGGAGGGGATATGTATGACATAAATATCACATAGTGATTCACACATGTGTGCGCATGCCTATCTCAATCCTACTCATCAAGTGGCCATGGATATCAAACTCCCTCAGGAGGGACAAATCCCATATCTATCACTCACCCCTCAACAGCCCCATGTGTCAAAGCCACCCAATCATCACCTTTATAACAACCCATGTTTTAGGATTGCGTTTGATGATGTCAAAGTGCACCCAACGACATGTGTTGAGTGTAGTGATTTTAGGTCAAAGAATCACACTCACCACTATCACTGTGAGAACTAACTATGACTACCATGTCATGGTTCCATGTGTCAAACTCACGGTGGGTATGTCTGGTATTCTTGTTCTCTAACAAGTACCTATGCGTTTGGTTTAATATCTCCATATCATGACTAATGAGATTTTGTAATCAACCAACACCACAATATAGTCTTGTGTGTCATTGTTGTCTATCTACCTTCCACAATGACATCCTACTAGGGACATAATAAGAATGTACGAACTCTTAACAACCGTATGATCTCATCATTCAGGTCCTCAACCTGAAAGCATACGTCATTAAGTATTGTCATTCTCTAGACATTCAATATGTTCTATCATTATCTCATATGACTGAACTAGAAAGAATTGGAAGCTTGCCTTTGATGCTTATCAAATCAATCTTAATGTATCCCACCAATCATCCCATGATTGGCTCTCAGGGCATACATACCAACAGACTCCCACTTGCACTGCGAGCCAATCACCCTTGAATCATATTCATAGTGATCTTCAAACATGTCCCGCATGTTACTGTGCTCTAGTGCTAACATAGTGAGTTATGGCAACACCTTGCCAAAGTCAGTATTAACTGCATGTCTCTCATCTCTTCGTTGTACGTCACACGTATGAGATGGAGTTCCCGTAATATGCAATCTAGTATTCCTTTGCTAACCTTTAGCCACATTACATGACCAAGCACTCCTAACTTGTCATCAATGATCGGAATATATATAAGTTCATCTCTATGAACTTCCATATCCATATAGTATCCACTAATGTTCTCTAACCTATGGATACTTGGATTTTCCATTTAAACAGCTTTATAGGAACGTTTCCATTTACCAACAAACATTCACTTTTATATATCCCATATATATTTTGGGATTAATTTTCTATCCTTTTCAGAAGTTCGCGTCAGTGTAACTCTTTACAATGAACCCTTCCTTATTTCCATAAACTAGTACTTCTCATGTACTTATCAAGTTCTTATGGTATTCCAGTAACCCTTACTGGAACTAGATAGGTATCCACTCATCATGTCCTACATACGAGTTATCAGTATGAACACATCATATTGTCATGTCCTACATACAAGATGATGAATGCATTTTATTATTGCTATGTCCATACATGCAAGATAATGGGATGATTACATACATGATAGATCCATATCTATTCTTAGTGTTCCCATTCTTCATAAGAATTGGACACTTGGCCTTGGGATACTAACTCCATGTAACACGGATAAGTTTTCTCCCACTAAATATGTGCACACTGAACCCTTCAGTATAGATTGCCAATGTATGCTTTCTCTTTTTAGGTCAAGAGGTTATTGAGAACCATCTATATATCTCTATTCCTATCACATAGGAAACGTCTCTATCTTCCTTAAAGATAATTTCTACAAAGAATTCCATTCTTAGAACATTTCATTCCTCATCAATATGTGGAATGCAAATACACTCCCACTAAATCACAGATCCCTTCTTTATCTTTGTCATATCAGCCAAAACCTTTGACTATATTATCAAAGTAAAGATCACAATTCTGAGTTGCTTGTACTCAATTAATCACATTGATTAGTCCATTGTAACTTATAGACTTTATTTGCATTAATGGATTCATAAACCTTATAGGTTGTGTCACGTACACATCCTTGTTTTATTCCTCATAGGAATGCGGTTTTAGTATCCATATGCCAAATCTCTTAGTCATTAAGTTGCAATCAGCAAGCATCATCCTTCTCAAAATGTTATCCATGTGTCTTAACACTTAACACTCATTCACACTTATGGATTTCATCCCAATGGGTGCTACCATCAAGGTCATGCCTCATGGTTCACATGGAAGTCATTTAGGATGTAATGGTCATAAACCATAACTCAAAATCTGGTTCCTCATATTCATCTAGATAGTTGATTCATCACATGACCAACTCATCACATAGATAATTGAGGTGTATCTGTCAAGGATATAAGAACGCACAACCCTTTGTGATTCTTAATGTCCTTTATTAGTGTAGGGTATTCTTTATTTAAGAAGAAATTAGTTATTTGATAATCATCCTCTAACTCCTTAGAGTATGACTCCTTGTTGATTTAGACATCACCATGCCTTAATCATGAGTTCACTATGATACACAATCATAATCACTCATAAGGATCTCAAACATTTGGTCCAAGTATTTCATTCATTGATCTCATCAAGAATTAACACTTTACCAAATTCGTACTTCATCTATGATATTCTTGAACACTTCAAGATATTCATATTGGTATTTCTCTAAACACTGTTTGAAGTACTAGCATTAAATCTAATAGGTATGTAAATACATCACATGTATTATACCTAATAGGATAATCATTCTCCCACTACCACTAGTGAAGATTGATTAATCATGCCTAAGAGATCCATGTCTCTTACTGGTTCTCTAACCAATAGAGTCTAGATTTATCCATCATATGTAAACTAGAGATGAATTTCTCATGATAATGTTAATTCATTGTTTGAGTTATTAGTAACTTTTCAGTATCATTTTATCTTATGCATACCAAGTACCACAAGATAAATAAGGCATTGCCACAAGGAAACATCAACTTTATTAATTGCCATTATTGTCATACAATATGCAAAAATAAGGTGTTTCTATCCGTTGGAAAATATGAAATAGAAGTTTATAACTCTATTACATGCCTTCAAGGCTGAAAATAAACTAAAGTACTCCTATCTGTGGTGGCAACACTTGCCCCATTTATTGGGTGCTTTACACTTTATATCTTGGTATCATATACCTCAAAAGTGTTATAATTTTATTTCATGACACCTTCAAGTGGAGACTTTTGTCCCCTCCTTCTTCTTTAGTTCTTCCAGATAGAGTGGACAATTCCTTTTCCAATGTCCTGGATTTTGACAATGGTGGCAATTGCTTCTCTTAGTCACGCCTCCCTTGACCTTGAGAGTTGGAGACAACTTGGGCTGTTGGCTAGCATCATAACCTTTCTTAGCCTGGCCCTTGCCCTTGCGCTTGGACTTGCCTTTCTTGTTGCTGATCATCATCACAGATTTAGTCTTGTCCTTCTTCAAGGACTGATCGCAACAAAAAGTGATTGTTGTTTGTTTTCATTTGTACTACAAAAGGAAATATATGCAATTTAGTCCAAAACTCAATTTTGACTTATTTGATTGATTTGAAAGGTTGGTGATATAATTAGGACTTTAATTAATTATCGCTCCCACTATTTTTGTTCAAATTGATAGGCCTCACCATTAATTCAGAAGATTGCAGCGTACAATCTTCTAGTGGGCAAGATCTGTATTTCATCAAGTCATGAGTCACCTTTGGCTGATCGCCCACAAACTTGACTATTTAGGTAGTCCATCATGCCAATTGCATCATATGCAACTCTTGGATAGATGACATGCGCAACTCCTTGCCATTCATCATGTGCCTCTGGGCTTAGACGCTCTAAGAATCACCAGTTAAGTATGACCCAAAAGCCGACACAATAAACATGCATCCTGCTTCGGCAGATCCTACATGTCTACCCTTCACAATTCCGCAAGATGGACAGCGCACAATGCTTTGGCATAACCTACGCTTGGTTGATCAAGTTTTTCATGTATGCCGCTAATGGAAGGTGTATAAGACTTAATATGTAGATTAGGGATTTGTTTTATAGGTATAAATATCCAATCACCACAATATGTAGTATGTATCATATATATGCTATATCCCATAGAAAACATGTGAAAAGGATAAAAGCAATGATTATGGCCATCCTAATGTGATTCCTCGAGCCAAAAGAAATCACGGTCATCTAGGTCCACATTACATGCAACTTGTACAAGATGAACTCTGTGCTTTGCCGTTCTGGGTTTGATCAACTCATCTCCATGATTGAGCGGCTAGCCATCAGGCCAGTCGGTTGGGTGCCACCGGCCGATCGACTGGCGCCTCCATCCAATCGGTTCACTAGTCATCGTGCATCTCCTCAGGTCACCACTCACCCATCTTGCTCCTCAAATTGGTCATCTAGAACGCCAACTGATCGGTTCACGCCTTGAACCGATTGTCTCAGTTGTCGTCAGGTTGTCCGCCGTTCTTTGACATAACAGGAAATAAAAGTTATATCCTATTTACATTTGTATTGAGAAACCCTGAGTTACATTAGGGGGGGGCAAAGGTAGGAAAGAAATATCGAGTTATCTCGAGTTACATCAAGAAAAGGAGGTAAGGAATTAGTGTGCAGACCGAGATGCAAGCAACCACATTCAACCATACAGAGACATAGGGTTTATTGACCATAACCACACTATACATACACCACAAAACTCATTTAAGGGCGACGCGTATCGAGTGCATTCATATTACATATCATTTATGTATATTGGGATTTGTGGATTTAGGATTAGACATGCATAAAGCCAATTTTATTCGCATCGTATGCATTAAATGAAGGTGACAAACCAAAATCGATCACATCGATAATCCTAAAGTATAGAGCAGTTGATGTGGCTCTGATACCACTGTTGGGTTTTAGGGGAATCAGATAAAGCAGCAGAAATAAAAAAAAATCTCCCCAAACCCAAAATGAAGGAATCGCGTCAACGTCTATACAGTAGGAAGGATGGTTTGTAGAGATATACCTTGTCTCGAGGCTTGCTCGGCGACGTTACCTCATGGCTTGCACGGTCTTCACCTTTGGTCTTGGATAGTGTCTATGCAGATCCTGGTCACCGGGACTGTTGGGATTGACAGTTGTCCTCTGAGCGGTAGAAGTCTCCCGCCTCTAAAGTAGTCCACACAGACCACCTGGAACTCTGATTGCCTTGTCGCACAAGGCACCGGAAGGAGTCATACCCTCATGTCAACGTACTAGTCACCGAAACACTATCCTGCTACCAGTCGCCTTACTGTAGTTTCTTGCCCTTGTTGTGCCTCCCTTATCGGGTAGCACTTGTTCGGGATTTTCCACAAAATCTGACAAACTGTGCTAGCTGAACCAATCGGTTCAGCCCTGAACCGATCGTATGGGACCTTGAGCCGATCGGTTTAAGAATGAGTCGATCGGTTTGTGGTCCTAGTCCAACTCGAATTGACTTTCCATGTTTGTTTCCAACTAATCAAATATTAGTCCTTGTCCAAATCAAATTTGTACAAGTGAAACTAATATGTATTTGCAAAAAGAGTCTTCTGACTTTCCAAACGATCTCGGTTGGTCACACGAATTGACCAGTTCAACAATTGAGCCGATCGTTTCATTGACACATGAGCCGATCGACTCACCACTTTGAGCCGATCAGTTCACCAACTTGAGTGAATCGGTTCAACCCTATGAGCCGATCGGTTGGGGTAGTAGACTGTGCAAATCAGTCAATTATAGTTCCAATCAATCTGATACTCTTAATCATCTGGTCCAACACCTTGAACACTATGATTTTGAGCTATCAATTAACTAAGTGTTTAATTGAACTACTAAACTCCTTTAGTAATCAATCTAAACATCGTTTGTGGATAAACTCCTCTTCCAAGTTAAATCCTATGTGTGTGACCCTGTAGGGACATTTCACATTAGTAGTGAAAGTCCATAACACTTATGACTTCACAAGCAAAGAGTGGTTCCTAGTCGCACATCATTTCTACCCAAGTGAAATAGAAAGTTGGAGAACAACTTTCAGTCCTACAATTTGTGAATGGTGTTACAGTGAATGTATAATTCCTTTATCTCTGATATCCCAAATGAACTCAAGGCATGGAACAACCATCTTGTCAATGTTCATTCACTCTCTTGATCTCAGAGTAGATTGGAGGAGATATGTATGACATCAATATCACATAGTGATTCACACATGTGTGCGCACCCCTATCTCAATCCTACTCATTAAGTGGCCATGGATATCAAACTCCCTTAGGAGGGACAAATCCCATATCTATCACTCTCCCCTCAAAAGCCCCATGTGTCAAAGCCACCCAATCATCACCTTTATAACAACCCATGTTTCAAGACTATGTTTGATGATGTCAAAGTGTACCCAATGACATGTGTTGAGTGTAGTGATTTTAGGTCAAAGAATCACACTCACCACCATCACTGTGAGAACTGAATGTGACTACCATGTCATGGATCCATGTGTCAAACTCACGGTGGGTCTGTTCGGTACACTTGTTCTCTAACAAGTACCTATGTGTTTGGTTTGATATCTCGATATCATGACTAATGAGATTCTATCATCAACCAACACCATAATCTAGTCTTGTGTGTCATTGTTGTCTATCTACCTTCCACAATGACATCTGACTAGGGACATAATAAGAATGTACAAACTCTTAGATTCTGTATGATCTCATCGTTCAGGTCCTCAACCTGAAAGCATACGTCATTGAGTACTGTCATTCTCTAGACATTCAATCTGTTCTATCATTATCTCATATGACTGAACCAGAAAGAATTGGAAGCTTGCCTTTGATGTTTATCAAATCAATCTCAATGTATCCCACCAATCATCCCATGATTGGCTCTTAGGGCATACATACCAACATTAGTAGCCTATCTACTATGTTGATTTCCTGATAGGAAAATGTAAATATGTATGGCATGACATACTAACATACACAATAGAATACTTGTATAGGAAAAGTGAGTAAAACATGCATCTAGTAGAAGAACCCATACACGACTATTAATTTTGGTGTAAGAAAAAAATGGATATATGTATAAGCAGAACCTACAATGAGTGGCATACAAATATAAGTACAACCAAACTTGATTACCTATGGGTTGATGTTCACCATTCCATCTTCCTTTTCAGATTCCAAAGATATGAATGATGTTCAAATATAGAAAGTTCTATTGGGATGCAAAACCATATAATCATCATTTTGTTTACCAACTTTCAATCTTTCCATCCTCTGACTTGCAATTCTTAACATCTTGTTCAGATAAGAGAAGGACATTCATGTTGGTTTGAGAGAAAAGAATCAGTGATACCTATGATATATCACACCATCATCTTTAAGTTAATCATCAAGTCTTCAGGTCATAATTTTCCCTATTTTGTTACCCAAACTAACTTGGATACACAACCAATATTCACTTGGATTTTAATAGATCATTATTGTAGGTCATATCATTTAGTACTTTAAAGAAGTCACTACTAAATAGATAAAACAAGAAATAAAGTTACTCAAAATTGATTTCAGAAAAACAATTTATTCTTCTAATTTTCATGTACATTAAGAAAAACAATTAAAATAGAATAGTAGAATACATTATGAAATATCAATCCCATGTAAAACTAATCAATCTCAACATGTAAAGGCCAATTATATGCAATAAGAAAATCAGGGGTACTAAATTACTACAAGAGAAAATATGAAAGATAGAAACTAAGTAATTAGTTATAAGTTGGATATCGAGAATGAAAGAGGAATCCCTAATAGGCTTGCAATCAAATGAATGATTTATATATAGAGAATAATGCTACCGAGTTGGAGTTGCAAAGATTAAATTGCAATTGAGATAAAATTAAACTCATAGCAGCTAATCATTATCAACAAGTCTCATAGATGAGAGATTTAAATAAAACCATCAATAGGTACAAATAGGAACAACAAATATGAGTGACTGAGGGTGATAGGTTGCATATGAGAAAGTTGACAGTAGAGTAACAATTGTGATTGAATTTGGCATTGTAACTCATATTTTGAACATTTCATTTGTCTAAAGACAACTAGAGCTTCCTTGTCTTTCCCATGTCCTGGACAATTATAACTGTAGTCCAAACATGAGTGAGGATCGACCTCTTGTGCACTCTTTTCTTATCTTTCATCCTGTAAACATTAACCAAAACAATTAAATACATGAGGAGTAAGACAAGTTACAATGATCTTAGAATACAAATTGACTAATATGAGGGCTTGCTAATTGCATATAACTAAATATCTTGCTCTTGAAGTTGTATATATTAAGAAATTTTTCATTGAGATTTAATTGCAAGTTAGTGTGAATGATAGAAAGATACTCATCTTTAACATCCTATGACTTTCCTTTTTTATTTCTCTCATGATACAGTTTGAGTATGACTAAAGGTAATGGCTGAAATAAAATATCTTAAGTCTAGCAACATTATTCTTAAATAAAAAATTCCCAATAGATTTCATTCATTGGTAGGATCTAGATACACAAGGAAACTTTATCATATTTTTTTCTTTCAAGATTAGGCACTACTATTCATGATTATATTCATATTCTAGGCATCTATGCATGTTTGTTTAGACATCTTTTTGAATAAAACCTCCACAAACATGCCCATTGAGTAATTTAGGGCACATGATTAAGTCTATTTAATTGTAATTAGAAAAACATAGGGCAAATATTGATATTAGTAGTTACAAAAAAAACAAAAAACAGAGTCATACCTCAAAATTTGAAAGGAAAACTTCAACCAGCACCATCCATAACCCACTACGACAAAATAAGTACTCCATCCTACTGGGAAATATATATTCAGTTTGCATTAGCAACTGACATATCAATATTTTCTTTGAAAAAAGTAATAAAAATCATTAGACATGCAAATTTCATGTAGTGCTCACATCTCCTTGAGAGTCCAATGTCTAACTGAAAAAACTTTATCAAAATCTTCTAATACATAGTCATGATGAATAATTTTCCTTCTTAAAGCATATAGAAGCCATAATGGTCAAAGAAGAACAAGCTACAAACATATCAACAATAGTAGCAATAAGGAAAATTGCAATGCATATCCCTAATCCAAAAAATCTAGCCAATCAAATATACGACTACAAATAATAAAATCGGCCAGCCTTATCATATGTAAGAGCCAAAAACATACAATTATTTACTAACAATAGGAACACCAATAAATTGTGATCTAGTATCACTTTAATTACTTTATTTGAATATAATTATTTAGTGGCTGCAAAAGCCATGAGAGCTTTGTGGTGAATAGTGGTGATGTAATTTACAATAATCAATCATGACTGAGTTAAATGTGGTCATGAAATATGTTGATATTAAATCTTTGAAATATACCTAGATATCATTGTGACTTCTTGATGCATGGGGTTCATGACAATTGGATGCTCCTTGATTTTCCTTTAAAATAAGCCTTCCATTTTTAGAAAAATAGACATCATAGAGTTGAATCTATTTAGATAACTACCACCTATTCAATCTGTTCTGTCAGACATGTAAGTTCTACTTCCAACTCCTTATTCTATAATTGTTGTCTAACATAAGTTTTCATTTGAATACATCACAAATGAGAAACTTCCCACCTTTGTCTAGAAACCCTCATACCATACCCCCTCTCATAACCTCCATGGTGTTCTTCATGTAGATCATAAAGCACATGAGTAAATTATGACGGTTTATTGACCTCTGAAGTTTTCATTGTTCGCATTTTGAGGCAATCTCTTCCTATAGTTGTCCATGTGCATATGTTTTTCTACAATCCAACTTCACATTTCTATTTTTCGTGTACCAAGAATAAAAAGTGATTGCCTCTTTCATGAGATAAGCCTTAGAAATAGAATCCTTTTTATTTTTATTTTTATTTTGAATGAAACTTTTGAGTCTAAATATATATTATTCAACTAGGTACATCCATGTAAAGTACACATAGCCAACAATATTAGCTTAAGTAGCCAAATGAATGGTTAAATGTACCATTACATCGAAGAAAGTAGATGGAAAGACCTTTTCTTACTTGCATAGAGTTGTACAATTTGTTTATCTAATTGTTCCATCTTACCAACATCGATGCATTTCTTAGTAAGTTCTCTAAAAAATGACAAAAATTCACTTATTTTCATTGCAACAGGTTTAGATATTGTAGTTCTTGAATCTAGAAGAAAAATTGTTGCATTAAAACATGATAATCATGCCTTTAAGGACTCCAATATTTCTATCAAAAATGTGTACTTTGGTAGAAATATTTGACAAAAAATCGTATGGTAGCTTCAAATCATTGAGGACCTTGAGAAAAGGTTTTTTTCATCGTCTGTCATATCATAAAACACATGTGCAAGAATTGATTTTTTAGTTCTTTCCACTAACTTAGGCCGGAAAGAATGTTGTACTTTGAGTTTCTCCAAGTCATCATTGCATTTCTATCTCTTATCTTCTCTTATTTACCAACAACCACTCCAAAATATTTCCACAAACATTCTTTTCAAGTGCATGACATCCATTTTATGTCGCATCAACAATGTTTTCCAATAAGGAAGCTAAAAAATGATTTTCTTTTTCCAACCACCTTTTGCAAAACTTATAGAATCAGAATCATTCAAAAGACTTTCCACCTCTTCACCAATCAAGGGTTTTGGGGTAGTACCAAACTCAGTGTCACCATTGAAAATCCTAATATTTTCAAGCCATGGATGATTAGTAGGTAAGAAGCGACAATGTCTCAAATATACAACCTTTCTATTGACAAGAAGGTAAATGCATCCACTAAACTAATGACACATAGGACATGCCTTATACCCTTTTGTACTCCATTTGGATAACATTTCATATTCCAAAAAATCACTAATTGTCCATAACAAAGTTGCATGCATATTAAAGTTTCGACCAATAGAAGAATTGTATACCTTTACTGAATTACTCCACGACATCTTCAATTCTTCAATTAAAGGTCTCAAATAAATATCAATTTCTTTTGGCATTTTAGGTATATCAATCAAAAGAGTCAAGATAAAATAAGACTAGTCCAAAATAAACCATGGAGGCAAGTTATAAACCATCAAAATCACAGGCCATAGGGAATGATTACTACCCTTCGTCATGTTGAAAGGGTTAAATCTGTTAGTTGTCAATCCTAAATGAACATTACGAGGTTCACTACTAAATATTGGGTGTTCATTATCAAAATATCTCCATGCTTCAGAATCTCTAGGATGACTCATTTCTCCTACCTCACTTTGTGGTGTCTTTTTGTGCCAAGTCATAAGATTAGTTGAAACTGTGCACATAAAAAGCCTTTTTTATCTTGGTATCAAAGGAAAATAACAAAGAATCTTAGCTGGTATAGCTTGCTTCTTCTTTACTTTTGAACATATCCATCTTGAGTTGTTACACTTTTTACACTCATTTAAGTTTTCATTCTCCCCATAAGATAATAAACAATAATTAGGGCAATCTTTTCACATTTCAAACCTATTGTGTTCATAACCTTTTTACACTCATACCAAGTTTTAGGGAGTGTATTAATAGAAGGAAGAATTTTATGAGAAAAATCCAAGACATCACATGCACTTTTTTTGATTCATTTGTTATCACATTTCGTTTTCAACAGATCTAGTATAGCATTAAACTTAGAGATAGCACAATTAGGATATAAAGGAGCATAAGCAACATTCATCAATTCTTCAAACTTTTTGGTATAAAACTCATTAAATTATTGATCTTCATTTCATGAATCTTTGGTTTGGTCAACTTCCTCATAATTACCCATCAAATGATTTAGCATATGTATGTTTTCGTTGACGTTGACATTCTTCAATCTAGGTTCACAATATATTTTTCTATAATACGTCCATCTTATGTATCGATCAACAAAGCCATTAGACAAGATATACTATCAAATAACATCCAAATTTTGATGAATGCTATTCGCAAAAATTTAGAAGGGCATAACTTTTCAGAGTTTGAACTGCCTTTGAAAGCCAACTTTAAGAAAAACTTTACACCCTCATGAAAGTTTGTATCATGTAACCTTTCAAATTTTGAGTTGCAGCTATACATCCAACTCTTATCTTTATAAATTTGTTTGCCATCTTGATGATTTCTTGAAACTAAGAAAAACATAATATATATTTAATTTATTGAATATGCTAATGTATATATGTATTAATAGATATTTTAGAAAGCATGAATTGTATCTCAATATTATGAAAATTATGTTATAATGACGTATAATGATGTGATCATACAACAACTTCAACAAATATCTTGGATACTTTATATTTGAGGTTCACATGATTGGCTAGATGTAATTTTGTAACCTAGTATTGACATTCGTGACTCCAAATGCATTCAAAAGCAAAACGTAATAAGGCATCCAAATTTCTAGGATCTACCAAGATCAATATCACAAAGACCTAAGAAACTATTTCTTATCTTAGACTTGTTAATCTTATCTAGATATCAGATTTAATTTTCGTGCAATTGCGATGCCATGTAAAAGAAAATTTTAAGATAATTTTTACTTCTAAGTTATTATGAAATAATGCAAACTTTAGACTATTTGGTAGAAGAGTGACATGTAATTCCGTGAAATGGTCTAGTAAGAAGGAGACAAAATTTAGAGGGGTTTTGAAAGTGCAAATAGAAAAGCAATAAAAAATAATCCCAAAAGACAGAGATATATTTATGGTATATCTCATCAATAGAAAGGAGTAAACATGAGTCTAACAACAAAATTTCATAATAACAAAAGCCAATTAAAGCATTTCGAAGGAATACCCACGAGAAGAAAAAAAGATATTTTGGAGCTATGCAACTAAAGAAGGGATCTTGGTTCCTAATGAGAAGCTAGATATGTGTTAGCATGCTAGAAAACAATTAGCTGAATATGCAACCGCAGAAAGTTATGTTGCATCTCATATACACAACAAGACTGACATAGTGTTGCTTTCACTACAACCACTATTGAAAATTTGAGAAAATATTTTCCCAAAAGATGTCATACTATAAGGAAGATCATCTGTAGTGCTCAAGAGATTAGGTGTTCTTTTTAATACTACCAATGAAGACAATTACATACAATCAAAAGTCAAAAGGACAATCAATACAAGACATGGTGTATGAATAGAACCACTATTAACATAGAATTCATATGCGTACATGGGTATGCAGGTGTATTGGCTTTTTAGCAAGGAAGAAAATGTCCAATTTCGACACTGTTTCGGTGGCCACAGAAATAGAAATTTCGACAAATTTTGACAAAAATTTTGATAGATGTGTTCCTGGCATTTTGAGGGCCAAATTAATGAATTATTTGATGAAGTTTTACCAGAAGCATCTACTAGTCTAGATCTACTCAAATATGCAATAATATTTCATATTGGATATGTTAGGGGGGTCTCGTAATGAGTGAGTGAAGAAAGCTAAACTGTTTCGATGGGGATTTTGATATCAATTTTGATAGTGAAATTAATTAGTTAAGTCATTATAGTTTGCAAGCACAATAAATAGACTTAAAGACACAAACATATGCAAAGACAATATGGTCTAGTATGGTAGGAGATCTAGGTGGGATGACAAGCTATATAAAAGAAATGTTGATCTGATCATCTGATTGTGAGTAAGTATTAAGGAACTCAAAACTTACAACTTCAATTAAAACTTACTAGTTAGTAGTTACTACAAGTCTACAAGTATACAATCCAAGTTTATGAAGTAGAAACGAAAAAAGATGCAATAATAGTAGTATTCCCAATTTCCCATGCATTATTGTAGTAACCTGCACTCCATACCTGCACTAGTTGAAGCTTGAGTGTCTTGGTGGTTGTTGTTGTGGTTGTGGTTGTCCATACATAACTTCATTAATCTGATCTACATAATCCTTATATCTCAAATGATGCCTATAGATGTGATTGTATGTATCAACATGGTCTAAATATATTTGACCATACACAATCTTCAGCATCCCATGTTTTGGAAACAAAATCCATAAGATCTTTCTCCGGATCACCAATACTAGAAACTGTAGGAGGCAATGATGATGATGCACCATATTCGCCACCATAGACATAGCCATAGGCTGGGAAAACATAACCACCACTAGCACCTTTAGTAGGGAAAACATAACCATAGGCTGGGAAAACATAACCACCACTAGCATCATATCGAAAAGGAGTATAAGCAACACCAGATTCTCCATAGCCATAGGAACCATAAGGAGGTTGTTGTGGTGGTAGGGGTTGTGGTTGTGGTTGTGAAGGTCCAAATCCAAAAATACTATCAACAAGAGCAGAGGATTGTTCCTTATCAAAAACACTCAAACTCAATATTGATTCATTTAAGTCAGAAAAATAATCACTTTGGTATTGAGGAGTTTGTGATGGTCCAAGGGGAGGTTGTTTTGGTACTAGTGCACCACTATACTCCTTTTGACCTCGACTTTTCATTCTGTTATATGTCTTTTGAAATGTTGGGTGTTGAGTTTGAGTAGGGTCAGGTGGTTCAAATTCATCCCTTGGGCTAGTGAGATAAGGGTGATCATCATCTTCATTTGTAAATTCTTCCCATCCTTTAGTGCCACCACCACCACCTCCACCTCCTTGACCATCATCATTGTCGTCGTCATTTTTGTCATCATCACTAGCAGAAGGAGACTTTGATGATGAAGATTTTCTTTTGAACCATATCTGGTATCAACACCACCACGTTCATCATTTACAACACTTTCAATGTCCATGTCAGCATTTAAATGTGCATCCTCTTTCTCTAGTCTTTGAACAGGGTTGCGGTCATCTTGTGTTTCTTGTTGATCTTCAACATGAGCAGGTTCAAACGTTTCTTCAATTGTTGCATCTGGCATACCCATAGATCCATCTAAAACTAGGGAACCGACAATCTCATTCATCCATTCTTGCAACGGATCTGCTTCATAATTATTATCGGTGCCAACAAAGGTGTACACAATATCAATCGGATCATGCAAAATTGAGAGATCCACTTATCTGAACTCTGGTTCTCTAAGATCTTTTTCCCTCAATCTCATATTGTAGTGGACGAAGATGAAGTCATTTAAACGAGCAACCCCAAGTATATTCCTTCTTTTACTATGAATAAGGTTGAACGTGGACCAATTCCTCTCACATCCACAGCAGCAACTGTTTGTGATAGAATTCTCAAAGCCATTCTTCATAGCTCGGGACAACCTGTTCCATGCCACAACCACCACTCACAAGGAATGCTTTTATCCCAATCTTGAACAACATTTGGATGCACAAAATAGCCCAACCCTTCTCTGAATTGTCTTAGCTGCATATAAGGAAAATAAGCTGAATTTTAGGATGCAATTCTAACTACATAATAAAATTTTGTATTACATAATGAAATGATGTAAGGTCTGAATTAAACATGATTCATTATATTTATTCTCTCCTCAAATGTTGTAACAAGTCTATTTGTCACATCCTTTATTGCTGAAATGAAGACACTATTTGAACCCAATTTGTATTTGTACTGGAATCATGGATTCAAATAATGTGTTGTAAAGATGCATAAGCATGCATTTAGAGACAGAGCAACATAATTATTCCAATATAATGAATAACAAGTTAAAAGCCATAAGTAACTCACCAGCTTTGTGCAAAGGATGCATTGACATGTTTTCCCATCTTTCTTTAATAATTACAACACAAGACCACCAAAAGGACTTACCCATCCAATCTGTAACATACTGAAATCCAGGGTCTTTACTACAATTCACCCAGTTTTGAGCTTTTCTTTTCCTTCAAGTCCATTTGGACCTTTTTCATAAATTTTCCATCCTTTTGAATCATTTTTGGACTCTATATGCAATTTGAGCCTTAATGATGGTGAAATTCCATTTTTGCCCCCATTTATGATTATAAAGGGGTATTTTCACAACTAACCCACTTAATGTAATAATTAAGGATTAATGATGTAAAATTGAGTTTTATGAGAGAAAATAAGTGGAAAATGTTAATTTGGAGCTCCTATATCTTTTTGGATAAGATATGAGCAAAGATATGCAATAGAATTAATTATGGGTGTAATTAACCTAATTTCTTTCTCTCTCCTCAAAAATGATAATAATATATCAAAATAGAATATTATGGTGAGATTTTGTTCTTAAAATTAATTATGGATGGATATCTCAAAATTCACTCATGTAATCCATTAAAAGAAGTCTTTTCATATAACTCATTCAATTTAATATGTTAATATACACTTTAATGAGCAATATATTTATTAAGGGCCAAATAATGGGTTAAACGAGAATTTAATTACATAGCATGATTCTCGACTTTAATTGGTGCATGTTTTTAAAGTTTGATGCCTTTTGGACTTCATTTGACCCTTCAAATCGATTTTAAAAGCTTTTAATACATTACAAATATAGTGCATGCGTCCAATCAATTATATTGATGGGTAACGCTATGATTTGGTCAATTTTTCTTATCACACGAGTGTCCCAGATCCAACAGTGAGGATTAGCCTCGATTTCAATCCAACAGATGTGAGACTTTCTTCAACCTTAGTCCGGGCGTGAGTACATGAGCAACCCCGACCGCAGGACTGCCCTGACCCGTTCTCCCTCTACACAACACTATTTTGCATGATTTTAGTTTTTTTGGTTTCTTCTCCTCACGACGGATTCAGTGATCCCTTGCTTGACCATCGACATGGCATGTAGGCTAAATGCCTCTCTCAGCTCCTCACCACCTCTCCGTGTCAGTTCATTGTAGGGTCTAAGGCTCGTCTCTGACCTATTTAAGGGGTCTTCGAGCACCCTCAGGCCTGGAACCTTCCTCCTCTCCCTCCAATTTCTCCCCATCCACCCTGGATCTCCTGGACCTACTCTCTCCCTGTAACGACCCCGCCTCCCAGTAACCCCCAATTAAGGGAGACACGAGGTCAGATTCGTTATCCTAATTTCTAGATCAAAGGTTTGACAAATAATCAATAATAGTTAACAAATTCTACCAAACTAAACTGAAAGGTTGTAATAAAATTAAACTTTTCATACCTATTTCAAAAACTTGGATATCTACTTCTATCCACATGGAGCCTATTCTAACAAATCCTCCTTTGAACTTTAATTCATATTTAAGTTCACATATGCCACTTTATTGTTTGTTCTATTGACTTGTACCTAAAACGCCGCCAAACAAAACGTCAGTCAGCATAAAGCTAGTATGTGGGGGAAACAATAATCGTGCAACTATGATAACAATGTAATCACCCAATTATCATTTAACAGCCAAGATTACATCTTAAGCAATACTACTCAATCCTTACCTATCCCCTATCTTTGTGTTGTCCCTACAGTGGACCTGGATGCTACCTTCCTCATGGTAGATCCCCATTAAACCCCGCATGATCCTACCTAACAGGTAGATCAATATCTAGGGTTGAGTCGCATGGCACTACACATAGGTAGCCCAATACCTAACTCATAGTGTGATAAAGAGTTGCATGGCACTACCCATAGGTATCCCAATCCCTGACTCAAGGTGACTTGATGGACCTACCCCATTGGTAGCCATGTACTAAGTCATACAATGACCTGATGGACCTACCCCATAGGTAGCCATGTACTAGGTCAAACTATTATGCCACGGAGGGGACTAGGACCTGAACTAGTAGGGACATATCTTAAGTGATAGTCATATCCACATTATACTTTGCATGAATTAAATTCATCCAATAGTTTAATTCAAGTCATCGAGGAAAACTTTGGAAAACCTCGAAAAACTAATTTGAGATATTCATAAGCATAACCACATACCTGTCAGGCAGATTTGAGATATAATCAACCAAGAAGGGAAACCCAATCAAGCAAGTACAAGAATCCTAAAATCACATCCAATTCCTTTTTATCAAAATCTATTCAAACCATCTTGCTACTTAAGGTTTCTATTCCTTTTTAGGATTTCTACCTCTTTTAGGGTTTACTTTGCAATTAGGGTTTTTACTTCTTTTTACTCATTTAAACCCTAATTTCTCATCTACCCTTCATGAAAGTTATTAAGGTTACCTTTTAACAACATATAACGTTAATTTTAGAAACAACACAATTAAACATCAATTAAGTCCATTAAGCCTCTTTTACATTAAAGCTACCATTTTTATCCTTTTAATCCATGACAAGATCATTATGCTCATTTATCATCAATTCATAACTCATTATGGTCTAATTTACATATGTATTCTAATTGTCAATAATTCTACCTTTATTCATTAGAAAAACCCTAATTACTACATTAAGGGAATTTATCCACAATTAGGAACTTTTATTCTTGAAAAAGATTAAAATTATCATATCTCAACTTTAATCATGAAATTGATCAATAAAAGCCATTAACAGTCTCATTTACTAATATTAGGGTTTCAAGGCCCATTAAAGCATATTTACGCACATGAATTTCTAAATTAAACTAATTACGTGCAAAATTCATCATTTTTGTTCTCAATATACCTTTCTACGATTAACAGGTTAATATCAACTTTAATCATCTATTAAACCCTACTAAACACATTAATCATCTCGAAAAAGGGTTTCTTAATCATTAGAGTTGATAACTTCCATAACTTTTCGAATTACAATTATAAAAAGGCTTCAATTATATTTTTATTGCATTCCCCGTGTTCTTCTGATCAAAATTCATATATTATGTGTATCCATCCGAGCTACCGTTAACGAGATATGAATTTTGCAATTTAAACTTACTTTGGGCCAATAGGGGGCTGCCACGTCGGCCTCTTCCATTCAACATGCTCTTTTGGAAACATAACTGAATGTCAATTTTACCCCTGCCTAAGTGGGCAGCTCTTTAACCCACGGAGGGGTAAAACCATCCAAAGCCCCGACCTTCTTCTTCCTCCTCGCGATGGTGCACGCTGCCGCCCAGCAGGGCCTTGCGCGGCTCCTTCTTGTCATCCCCGACCCTGACGACCTCCAGGGTGGTTTCCTCTGCCTCCGTCGTGCCTCTGCGCATGTAAGGATGCTACTGGGTCATGGCCAAGTTGGCTAGTTCAAGCTCCCTATCTTTGCAACACACAGACGATCTATTGCTCTCCTGCGACCGCCGCACAAGAACCAAAGCTTTGGAAAGATGGTCACGTTCTCGTGAGGTGTCGTGGGAGCATCATGCTTCCCTCGTACTCATCTACTCGTTCCTCGTTGCTCATAGACGCACTACTCCTCCACCTTAGGGTTTGCTTACAAAGAAGGATAATAAGAAGAGAGGGATACATGGAACTTCCTTGAACTTGACCCTGGGCTCTACCCCTTATATAGGGGAGGGTATCCACGCCCCAAGACGTTCATATAAGAGGGAAACAAGTCCCTTTTCTAATAGAAAACAATTTCCCTTAATTAAGAAGCAAATCTTCTCTTTCTTCATTATCCTTTTAATATCCTTTATTCTTTAGATATTAGGATTTTGAAAATCGCCTCTTTTATTCTCTTTTGTATTTTCCTTTTAATCCGTTGGCCACAAAATTATATTTTCTTTTAGTAGAAAATACCACCTCTTTAACAATACTACAAAATTCATTAATAATGCATCACATTATCCTCTTATTTTGCATTATTAGTATTTTCTCTTTCTTTCTTCTCCATTGGGGCTCCTTGGACCCCAAGAAACCAAGATTTCAAAATTCCTTTATAAGGATACTTACTATCCTTCTAGATACAGCTATATTCATTATTTCTCATTATCTTGTTTATTTCTTATTAAAATATCTCTTTTTGAGGATTTTTTTCTTTTTCTTTTTTATTTTCCTCATTGGCACTCCTTTTAACATTAGGAATCATTGGGATACGAAAATCCACTAAGGATAACTCAATTATACCTCTTTTCACTTATTTTCCACATTTTATCATTGTTTTCAATTTCTTTCTTAATAAAGAAATATTTAATTGATCTTTTCTTTTCTTATTGCTTTCTTTTTGCAATTTTGGACTCCTTGTAACCCAAGAGACACGAAATCCACCTTTGGATTATATATTTTTGCCTTCTAGAGGATTCTACATTTTTCTTTTCTCCATTTCTTATTAATAATGGAGTTCCTTTTGTCTCTTCCTTGTTATTGGGACCAATAGCCAATAAAGCCCACAAAACAACCAACAAGGCTATTGTAAACGAAATCCATTTATTCAAAACAAATTATATCATTATTTGTCCAAATATCTTTAATATGAGAAATTACATTTCTCACCAAAAGTGCCCAAAAATTGGGGTTGTAACATCCTTCCCCTCTTATAGGAATTTTGTCCTCAAAATTCCATCAAGCAAACAAACAATTCAAGATAAGATTTTTCCATGTCCATCATTGACCCCTATGTGGCTTTACCTTATCCATGGCTGTTCCAAAGAACCTTTATCATCACATATTCTTTTCTCTGAGTTCTTTCACCTTGGCATCTATAAACCTCATAGGTGACTCAGGTCATTTCAGCCTCCCTTGGGGCTCACTAGGTTCATTGCTCCGCACATGGTCTGGGTACCTCACATAGTGTTCTAAATTGGACACATGGAACTCATCATACATCAAATTATCTTGAGGGGTAAGGGCAAACTTAACCTTCTCCACCAAACCTTATCAAAAAGAACGCATGCATCGGGGACTTAGCTCTCTTAGCTATAACTTAGAGGGGTCGGCTTTTCATGTCACATATTCCCCCACAGTGAACTGCATGTCAGTCTACTTTGCATCAGCTTACAACTCATGTCGTCTCTGGGCACCTTTCAGCCATTGCATGATCAAAGCGACTTCATCTGCACACACTATGGTCCTTTCTTAACCTTCGTGAGGTCCCTTCACCAACATCATCTTAATGAAGTGGTGACCAACACAACCTCCTTTGCAGAGCTCCTTTACATCCTGATACTGGCTATGGTGGTTATCATCACATCTTACAAAGGACAAAAATTGTCTCTATGTATCACTCTGAATGAGCACACATGGTCTCATTAAACCCTCTAGTCTAGATCGTACTAACCATTAGTTAGGGGTGATAAACTATACTAACATTGAGTTCTTCATGTATCTACTTCCACTTTATGGAAGCGTATCTTTGGGTTATACTCAAGAACCTTTGAACTCGCATCATGGTGTAGTTCAACCATCTCTCTCATGTGTAGTTCAACCCGATCTGTCCCTTGACAATACTCTTTCTTTCTCATGTCATCTAGGTAAGGTGATCTACCATAACCCATATTGCATCTTGACCTTCCTTGGTCTAGGGAAGACTTACTACAACATCCATAGTGATGAACTCACATTCCCTCTTAGGGACTCTTTATCCTCTATGTCAATACATTGGGTTACTGGTGTTTGTACTTCACCTCCTGGCTTGCATGTTAACATACAACATGCAACTTCATCTTACTGCAACTTACTATCTTAGTATTATCATGTGATACAGTGATCTTAACATCGTGACCTCCTATATGTCATGATTCCTTAGAAACCCTAAACCACTCTAATCAGGGTTTCATCACCTTCCTTTCCAGAGAAATGCATCTGAGGTTCTATAACCATCCTTTTATTGCATCAAGGCATTGGCTGGCTAACCACGCAACCACTAACTTGTTCAACAGATCTTGTTCCATCTGAGTGTTAGCCAAACATATCTTCTTTTTCAAAATTAGGGTTAACCTTACAACATCATCTAGCCTCTAGCTATACTAGGCAGCTACATCTCAACCAAGTCATTCATTACCACTTCATATCCTTAGGTGTTAGGTAACGTTGAAGACATACACCTCCAGGTATTCCACTTATTATCTCATCTCAACTCCAAGTCTATCTTCATCAAGAAGACTCTGAGCTTATTTCCTTGGGTTTCGTACTCAACGTTGTATGACTCATATCTCATGATAAAAGAATCCTCATAAGATGACTACCTTGTAAACCATCCATGTATCATTCACTCCACCAGGGTATGTTATCATCTCTGTCCTCATACCTCATGGCAATGTTCCAACTCACATCACCTTTTATCCTTGGTGTATGGCATGCATATTGTCCTATCTCTCACTCCCATAATAAGAGGAAATAAGCATTTGGCTACAGTCCAAATACAGAGTTCTTCCTGTTCTAAGAGTAGAGATGGTACATCCCACCTTGCCAGTACACCGTTAAATTTAAGTTGAAACATGCCACATATGTCTCTACAGCACAAACATCTTGATATCAAAGCTACTTCCATGGAAACCTGGTCTTGAACATACTTGGGATTACACACATCCCTTTGTCATTTCCTCTAGGTCTATAGGGTGTCGGTACTTTATCGGTCATCCCTCTTCCCTTATGCATCCAGAGAGTGCCCTACTCATCTTCCCTTTGGGTCTCATGAGTTCATGAAGGTGATCAATCTCCTAACCCATGGCCCTCAGACAATGATAGATGTTACCTCTCGACCCTATGGTCATGTGCAACTAGGGAATTAGGCAACTCCTACTTCCATCAGTCTTATCCCTACCTGACCCTAGGATAGACTTAGGATTCTAACATAGTACATGTTCAAATTAGAACCTTACCCAAACCTTCATCATCTCTCTCTCTACATTCATGGCTGACTTCCATCCTTCCATAGGGGTCATGGAAACCTGCCTACCTTGGTCAGGCCCCATACCAGTTACCTCCATGGTAACACATCCACATGCACTTAGACATGGTTATCCATGGGTCTACATGTTCATTCTCATACCATGTACTTTTCACTTAGCTTCTCACGATCTTATGAGACCTATTTAGGTTTCCACAAAACCCACAAACTGGTACACACCCTACTTAAGGGTTCCTCTCCCAGGATGGGAGGAAACTACAACTCTTGACAACAAGGTCACAAACATCCTTAGGGTTTATATTCACATGAGCATGCTTAACCCAGCAGCCACTAAGGCATAAGAAGACCACCTACTAAACCATGCTAGGTCATATTTGTTCTCATCCTCAACATTGGATCAAGATCATACCTTCCCATGTCATCACTTAGCTGTGAGGGTTCATCAAATGTACCTTAAACTTAAGGGGTTTCCCTCTCCTCTAACCACGAGGGGTACCATGCTCAAATCTATAGAAACTCAAATCTCGTCATGAGCATCAGGTACACCACTTCCCCTCTTAGGCCTAGGTTCACTTTTTGGGTGTCCAACTGCATGCTCAACCTCTTAACCATGAATAAAACATGTACAAGGTGCGACATGCACTTACTGTCATCCTTCTACTCGAGCAACACTTCAGAGTTGAGTCCTCCTCAAGGACAACCAACAAGGTACAAGGCCTCACAACCTATTACTAAACCTCTCCAGTTCTAAGGAACTCTTCTTCCTATCCCAGAAAGTAAACATCTACACCATAGGCACATAGGTACCAAAAGTCGCGTCCTCTCTCTAGGGTTTGGTTCCTCTAATGGAAACCAAGATATCAATAGCCTACGGGGATCAAGCATGGGGAAACCACTATCATCCACTTAGGTCACATCATCCCCAACTCCCCACTTTTCCTAGAGTCTAGGCTTCCAACCTTCTTGCTTGGGTCCTTCTTTCTCTCGCTAGAGATAACCCCACAACCAGCCTTATAGTAAAGGTCCTTTCTCCATGAAGGTGGGTCAAGCTTACAAGCATACCCTTACCTAGTGAAGCCTATGTTCAAGCTTATGTTTTCTCAAGGTTATCCATAACCCCCTATGCTCATCTCATAGGCTATTCATCATACTCTCCTGGATAAGGTTTTAGCCTAATGTCAGCACTACTGACGTACTATGGGTGCCTACTATGCCATGCTCATATAAGCTCATGGGGTTTCTATGGGTTCTTCTATATCCTCATCAAAGAAGGAGCTATCCTTCGTTCTAGCCTACACGACCCTTCCCAGGGTTGGGTCGCCAAAGGTACTAGGTCATCCAACCTCTCATGGCTCACATGGCATCCAAAAGCATGTTCACCCTCACACCTAGTCTATCATGACATCTAACTCATAATGTCCTCTCTCTCTAACCAACACTTAGGTTTAGGGTTAGCATCATCCAGAGGATGTGCCAGGTCTCCACTTATTATTGAGGTCTCTACCTCCAAGACTAACTCTATTTACTTATCCTCCTGACCAGAAGGTCTAGCCTCAGGTCTCTCCTGAGAGCATGACAACTTATGTCATACAACCTAAGCATGTATCTATTCTTTTAAGCTTAATCTATTAAGCTTATGTCCATGACATCTTATTTACATGCCTTTTATTAATTTAGTGGAGGATTCCTTAAACCTTATCAACCTTACCCATACCTTAAGAGGGTGAGGAAAAGAGAGAAAATTCTAATCCTTATAATCCTTAACAGCATTTGAGTTGAGAAGGGATGAACAAGATGAGAGAGTCCTAAAGGTATCTTATTTCGAGTCAAATCCAGAGACTTTGGCCAAGTAGTCACACTAATCTGGGACGCCTCATATTCTGACTAGTAGTGCGGAGGAAAATCTTGCCAGCCCTCGGATGTGATCCTTTTCTAGACACCTCTGTCTTTCGGAAATTCCTCTAATAACTCCCTTGGGTTCTACAAAGTTTGTAAAATTTAATAATTATTAAAGATTAAATGAGGAACCCATGCTCTGGTACCAAATGTAACGACCCTGCCTCCCAGTAACCCCCAAATTAAGGGAGACCAAGAGGTCAAAGTCGTTATCCCAATTTCCAGATCAAAGGTTCGACAAATAATCAATAATAATTAACAAATTCTATCAAACTAAACTGAAAAATTGTAATAAAATTAAACTTTTCATACCTTTTTCAAAAACTTGGATATCTACTTCTATCCACATGAAGTCTATTCTAAAAAATCCTCCTTTGAACTTTAATTCATATTTAAGTCTACATATGCCACTTTACTATTTGTTCTTTTCACTTGTACCTAAAACGCCGACAAACAAAATGTTGGTCAGCATAAAGCTGATATGTGGGGGAAACAATAATCGTGCAACTATGATAACAATGTAATCAACCAATTATCATTTAACAGCCAAGATTGCATCTTAAGCAATACTACTCAATCCTTACCTATCCCCTATCTCTGTTTTGTCCCTACAGTGGACATGGATGCTACCTTCCTCTTGATAGATCCCCATTAAACCCCGCATGATCCTACCTAACAGGTAGATTAATATCTAGGGTTGAGTCGCATGGAACTACCCATAAGTAGCCCAATCCCTAACTCATGGTGTGCTAAAAGTCACATGGCACTACCCATAGGTAGCCCAATCCCTGACTCAAGGTGACTTGATGGACCTACCCCATTGGTAGCCATGTACTAAGTCATCTAATGACATGATGGACCTACCCCATAGGTAGCCATGTACTAGGTCAAACTATTAAGCCATAGAGGGGACTAGGATCTGAGCTAGTAGGCACATATCTTAAGTGATAGTCATATCCACATTATAGTTTGCATGAATTAAATTCATCCAACAGTTTAATTCAAGTCATCGAGGAAAACTTCAGAAAACCTCAAAAAACTAATTTGAGATATTCATAAACATAACAACATACTTGTCAGGAAGATTTGAGACAGAATCAACCAAGAAGGGAAATCCAATCAAGCAAGTACAAGAATCCTGAAATCACATCCAATTCCTTTTTATCAAAATCTATTCAAACCATCTTGCTACTTAAGGTTTCTATTCCTTTTTATGATTTCTACCTCTTTTAGGGTTTACTTTGCAATTAGGGTTTTTACTTCATTTTACTCTTTTAAACCCTAACTTCTCATCTACCCTTCATGAAAGTTATTAAGGTTACCTTTTAACAACATATAACCTTAATTTCAGAAATAGCACAATTAAACATCAATTAAGTCCATTAAGCCTCTTTTACATTAAAACTACCATTTTTATCCTTTTAATCCATGACAATATCATTATGCTCATTTATCATCAATTCATAGTTCATTATGGTCTAATTCACATATGTATTCTAATTGTCATTAATTCTACCTTTATTCATTAGAAAAACCCTAATTACTACATTAAGGGTATTTATCCACAACTAGGAACTTCTATACTTGAAAAATATTAAAATTATCATATATCAACTTTAATCATGAAATTGATCAATTAAAGCCATTAACAGTCTCATTTACTAATATTAGGGTTTCAAGGCCCATTAAAGCATATTTATGCACATGAATTTCTAAATTAAACCAATTACGTGCAAATTTCATCATTTTTGTTCTCAATATACCTTTTTACAATTAACATGTTAATATCAACTTTAATCATCTATTAAACCTTACTAAATACATTAATCATCTTGAAAAAGGGTTTCCTAATCATTAAATCATTGAAGTTGATAACTTCCATCACTTTTCTAATTGGAATTAGAAAAAGGCTTCAATTATATTTTTATTGCATTCCTCGTGTTCTTCTGATCAAAATTCATATATTATGTGTATCCATCCGAGCTATCGTTAATGAGATATGAATTTTGTAATTTAAACTTACTTTGGGCCAATAGGGGGCTGCCACGTCGGCCTCTTCCATGCAATGTGCTCTTTTGGAAACATAACTGAATGTTGGTTTTTCCCCTGCCTAAGTGGGTATCTCATTAACCCACAGAGGGGTAAAATCGTCCAAAGCCCTGACCTTCTTCTTCCTCCTCGCGACGGCACACGCTGCCGCCCTAGCAGGGCCTTGCGCGACTCCTTCTCCTCATCCCCGACCCCGACGACCTCCAGGGTGGTTTCCTCTGCCTCTGCGCACGTGAGGATGTTGATGGGTCATGGCCAAGTTAGCTAGTTCAAGCTGCCTAGCTCTACAAAACACGGATGATCTGTTTCTCTCCTGCAGCCGCCGCGCAAGAACCAAAGCTCTGGAAAGATGGTCGTGTTCTCGTGAGGTGTCATGGGAGCATTGTGCTTCCCTCGTACTCATCTACTCGTTCCTCGTTGCTCATAGACACACTACTCCTCCACCTTAGAGTTTGCTTACAAATAAGGAGAAGAAGAAGAGAGGGATACGTGGAACTTCCTTGAACTCGACCGTGGGCTCTACCCCTTATATAGGGGAGGGTATCCACACCCCAAGACGTTCATATAAAAGGGAAACAAGTCCCTTTCCTAATAGGAAACAATTTCCCTTAATTAAGAAGAAAATCTTCTCTTTCTTCATTACCTTTTGATATCCTTTATTCTTTAGATATTAGGATTTCAAAAATCACCTCTTTTATTCTCTTTTGTATTTTCCTTTTAATCCATCGGCCACGAAATTATATTTTTGTTTAGTAGAAAATACCACCTCTTTAACAATACCACATAATTCATTAATAATGCATCACATTATCCTCTTATTTTGCATTATTGGTATTTTCTCTTTCTTTCTTCTCCATTGGGGGTCCTTGGACCCCAAGAAACTCCAAGATTTCGAAATTCCTTTATAAGGATACTTACTATCCTTCTAGATGCATCTATATTCATTATTTCTCATTATCTTGTTTATTTCTTATTAAAATATCTCTTTTTGAGGATTTCTCTTTTTCTTTCTTTTTATTTTCCTCATTGGCACTCCTTTTAACATTAGTAATCCTTGGGATACGAAAATCCACCAAGGATAACTCAATTATACCTCTTTCCACTTATTTTCCACATTTATCATTGTTTTCAATTTCTTTCTTAATAAAGAAATATTTAATTGATCTTTTCTTTTCTTATTGCTTTCTTTTTGCAATTATGGACTCCTTGGAACCCAAGGAACCCAAGAAACACGAAATACACCTTTGGATTATATATTTTTTCCTTCTAGAGGTTTCTACATTTTTCTTTTCTCCATTTCTTATTAATAATGGAATTCCTTTTGTCTCTTCCTTGTTATTGGGCCCAATATCCAATAAATCCCACAAAAAAACCAACAAGGCTACTGTAAATGAAATGCATTTATTCAAAAAAAATTATATCATTATTTGTCCAAATATCTTTAATATGAGAAATTACATTTCTCACCAAAAGAGCCCAAAAATTGGGGTTGTAACACTCCCCTTCTCCGGTGAGCTCAGCCTGGTGCTCCTTCCTCCAACCGCCCCAGGTCAATCATCTTCTAGGTAAGCATCCCTGATGCTTGAACTACTTTTCCCATCCTTTTCTTTACCCCGTGGATGCCCCAGTTGCTCGGTCCTATAGGACAATTGGAGTCCTCATCGACGTCGTGTTTCTCCCCCATTCAGTGCTTCTCCGCTCACGCCAAGGCATGGATTCGACTCATCTCGGCCCAACGAAGCTATCCCTGATCTCAGTTTTGATTATTGTTGAGTTTCCTTGGGTTTTTTCTCTCCGACTTCCTCCCCTGTTCTTCTGGTTTCTCCACTGTGTTTGGGTGGCTTTTGCATCGATCTTCTCCTTGTTTTTCTCTGTAGCTCTCACCGAAGATCAACGTATGTGTTTGTGTCTTTTTTGGGAGCCGATCACCCCAAGAACTCGGACTTTGGTTCCTACCTTTGGCCCCCTGAGATGCTCCCTCGCCATTGTTGCGAGTGGAAGAAGTTGGGTCAGGTTTTGACCCTTTTGCCCTTGCTGCTCTAATTAACCTATTAACCTCGCATGGGAATTATCGTCTTTTCCCCCCTTGTTCTTGCTCTCTGCCGTGAAGAATCGATACTTGCAAATGACTCTTCTACCCTCACTGTGTTAATAAAATCAATTTGATGAGTAAGGGTATTTTGGTCATTTCCCCTTCTCGCTCGCTGTTGACCTAGGTCAGCGAGAGTGGACCCGCCGACGCGGCCAAATATTATTGGTCTGCGTCAGTGTGGGCCCGGCCTCAGTGGCCCAATCCCATTCACCCATTTACTTTGTTGAAATAGATTTTTCTTACATTTTGATTGGTCTGATTTAAATAAGTCATAGTAAATCAACCATTGGTTAAAAAATGTGAATAAATAGTCATTAGAAAGGATTTTTTGAGTAGAATCCTAATTTCTAGTTTTTCAGTACTGTTTCTAAATGCTTTCTCGAAGTTTATCTTAAATATCATTATAATCACCTTAAATGGTCTAAAATGTGTAATTAATCTATTTTAACTCCAAATTGGGAAATAAAATATGTTTTCTTAATTAGGAGAATGTGATTAATCGATTGGAATAGGTTTTGAGTCTTAAATCGTGGTTTTGAAAATAAGTTCCAAAATTAGGGTTTTCCTATGTTTTATGCCTTAATATATATTAATTCATGTGAAATATTTATACCTAGGAAAATGGAATTGGATAACAAGCTTTTGGTGAGAAATGATGATTAAGAATCTACAATAAGGTATGTGAATCCTATTTATGTATTTGAGCCTTATTTTAGTGTGTGACCCTTATTTAAATATGTGGACCATATTTATGGATGTGATCCTTATTATATAATTGTGGAATGATTAATGTGCAAATACACCTATTCCTCAGTTGGGATTTTATTCAACTCCACATTACTAAATTTCTAGACTTGTAATCCCTCTAATTCCATTTCTTAGTTCTTTTCATTATTTGATTCTTATAATGCTTAAGTTGGATCATTTATTGATGTACTTGATCATTACTTGAAATGCCAATGTTGGCTTACTTATTTGGAATGTTTGTTGGAAATTATTCCCATTTGCTATGATGCAATTATATTTATATCTCTCAATTATACCAAGTGACTTATTTATGCATGATGTATTTACTGGCCAAATGACAATGTAGTGTACATGAGTACAAAGCACCCATAGGGCACTGGGGTTTTAGTCCCCCTGTCATAGGCACTGGGGTTTTAGTCCCCCCGCCACTTTATACAGGGCAATGAGGTTTTAGTCCTCCTGCTAGGCACAGGGGTTTTAGTCCCCCTACCATTTTATATATGGTGACATCCGGTAGGTGCCTCACCCTACATTGATATGAGTTTGTGTCATAATATATTCATGCAATGTGATAATTGTTGATGTTGTTCTATGGCAGATTTCCAATTCTTATTTGATCACTTGCCTCATACTCTTGAAATCCCTTAGTATAGTGGATTCTTTTTAATATGTAATGTTTTAGCTTTATAATTGTCCTTATTATTTATTGACACATACATTTTTTTATCTTCCTCTTACTGGGTGATCCCAACCACCCAGACTAGGATCAGAGTGCGCATGGGAAGCTTGGTGAACCTGCCTAAGGCTAAGGAGATCGTGCACATCTAGTTATATTGGACAAGTTACATATACTTTTGTTATATTTTTTGTGGAGATAAGTTGTATTAGTTTAAGTATTCCTCTACCTAGATCCTTGTTATTGTATAAGGATATACCCCATTTGGGAAAAAATTATAGTACTCTTTATACATTTTGATTAAGGTCAAGTTTTAACTTCCGCTGCTACACTATTGATGATTTTGTCCACCATGATTATTTAGTAGAGACTATGTCTTTATAGCATGGTATCAGAGCATCAAGGTAGTCAGATTCTTAACTAATTCAAATTGTCTCCTAGATAAAACCCTTATCATATATAGTTTCTTTAGTAATTTTTTCACCTTAGAGTTGACCTATGATGAAAGTTTGATTTAGGATCATAATAATTTCATATTAGAAATAACATTTGTCAACTTTTTGGTGATTAGTCTATTGAGTAGCTATTAGAGAAAGAAGTTTAAAGTGATGGTGTCTAGAAAGGGTCAGAACTTGGGGGCTGGCACAATTTTCCTCTGCACCACTAGCTTGGTTTACGGGGACTCCCGAGTTCATATGACACCGGCCTGGCCTGATCTGATATAGACAACTTCAAATAGTCTACCTTTAGGCATATTACCTTATTGTTGAGTAACCTTAGAAACCCTTACATGATGATTTGATTTTCTCAAGCAAAAATCATCTTGTAATCTTTAAGTACCTTATATGAGTCTTAGATTGCCATGATTAGGGTTAGTGTACCCTATGCTATACCTTAATGTTGGAATAGTAGTGATTAGTAAAACTGTTAGTGTTGGACCTTATACTTGGTTTTACACCCTTTCACCTATAAAATAGTTTGACTTAGACAACCCTTTAAGTGGAATGGTGGTGTTAGTACCTTGATAGATTTTGGAGTTGCTGATTTCGAGGATGAAATCCTCTTTGAGGGGGGTGGAGTCCCTCAATGCCTTGAAATCAAGAAACCCTAACTCCTTAGACATGGGATTAGTGAGAGTCGAACAAATGTAATATAATTGTAATTCATCTTGTTTGTTCATGAACAAATGGATAAGTAATCTAAGGAATAATTCATATGCTTGAACCTTAATATATTCTTGATGCAAATAATAATTAGTTATTCATTAATATTTGTGAATATACATATTTTTTATTAAATTCACCCTAATTATAGATGAAGGCATAATATGTAATGGTCATGTTGACCCAAACCCTAAGATGTAATCACCTAGCCTTAACTAGGTATACACATCCTTAATGTTTTCATGATACACTAGTGACATTAGGTGCCATCACATAATATACCTTGGTACATGTAATGGATTATAATCACCTAATCATAATTGTGATCAAGTCACCAACATATGTTAGGCATATCACTTTGTTGATTAAATACATCTCATTAATCATCTTATCATAAATTGGTTTACGAATCAAATTAGTAATATGAAAATGAGTAATTTGATTCACATAATGAGATGTTAAAAATGTATAATTCATATCAATTAGTGTAATAAGAGAAAATGATTAATGATGCCATGGATATGAGTATGAAAGATGTTGTGACAACATGTAACTTAGATATAAGCCATTAATGTGACACATTTGGACTTGTAATAAGTTTAATAATTTGCTGGATAATATTATATGGTTCTCACCAAAATAATTTGTGGTAATCCTACATGATGAAGTTAGTGGAGAATAATATCAAGTTGTTAAGGCTTATGATCTAATGCATCTATAACTGTTGAAATGGCTTAGTAAACCCTAATTGTGCTTAAAACCCCTGATGAGGGAAATACATATGATATAATGTTGAGATGTAATTGTGAAAAAAATGTGATCCAAATGATGGAATAATAAATATGATGCCTCTTCATGATGGGGATTATGCTAATACGACAAAAATGTTGATTATGTTGTGTTGGATAAAAGTTTATAGGTTTTATGGAAACCTTAGTAAGACTTGGCTTATGTGTAGAGATTTTTAATACCCACCTAGTTGTTTAAGGTTGGGATGTTACACACTCACCCTCTCTTCCCTTTTGTTATGATTTCGGGGATTAAATCCTCTTTAAGGGGTGGAGTGTTGTAACATACTGAAATCCAGGGTCTTTCCTGCAATTTACCCACTTTTGAACTTTTCTTTGCCTGCTAGTCCATTTGGACCTTTTTCATAAATTTCCCATCCTTTTGAATCATTTTTGGACTCTATATGCAATTTGAGCCTTAATGATGATGAAATTCCAGTTTTCCCCCATTTACGATTATAAAGGGGTATTTGCACAAATAACCCACTTAATGTAATAATTAAGGATTAATATTGTAAAATGGAGTTTTATGAGAGAAAATAAGTGGATAATGTTAATTTGGAGCTCATATATCTTTTTGGATAAGATGTGAGCCAAGATATGCAATAGAATTAATTATGGGTGTAATAAACCTAATTTCCTTCTCTCTCCTCAAAAATGATAATAATATATCAAAATAGAATATTATGGTGAGATTTTGTTCTTAAAATTAATTATGGATGGATATCTCAAAATTCACTCATGTAATCCATTAAAAGAAGTTTTTTCATATAACTCATTCAATTTAATATGCTAATATACACTTTAATGAGCAATATATTTATTAAGGGACAAATAATGGGTTAAACAAGAATCATTCTAGACTTTAATTGGTGCATGTGGTTAAATTTTGGTGCCTTTTGGACTTCATTTGACCCTTCAAATCGATTTTAAAATCTTTTAATGTAGTATAAATATAGTGCATGCATCGAATCAATTATATTGATGCTTAACGCTATGATTTGGTCGATTTTCTTGTCACACGGGTGGCCCAGATCCAATGGTGAGGATTAGCCTCGATTTCAATCCAACAGATGTGAGCATTTCTTCAATCTCAGTTTGGGCGCGAGTACATGAGTAGCCCCGACCGTAGGACTGCCCCGACCCGTTCTCCATCTACACAACAATATTTTGCATGATTTCATATTCTTTGATTTTGTCTCCTCACGACGGATTCACTGATCCCTTGCTCGATCGTCGACATGTCCTGTAGGAGAAATGCCTCTTTCAGCTCCTCAACCCCCTCTCCGCGTCGGTTCATTGTAGGGTCTAAGGCTCGCCTCCTACCTATTTAAGGGGTCTTCGAGCACCCTCAGGCCTGGAGCCTTCCTCCTCTCCCTCCAATTTCTCCCCATTCACCCTGGATCTCCTGGACCTACTCTCTCCCCTTCTCCAGTGAGCTCGGCCTGGTGCTCCTTCCTTCGACCGCCCCAGGTCAATCATCTTCTAGGTAAGCATCATGATGCTTGGATTCCTTTTCCCATCCTTTTCTTTGCCCTACAGATGCCCCAGTTGCTCAGTCCTATAAAATAGTTGGAGTCCTCGCCGACGCCATGTTTCTCCCCCATTCAGTGCTTTTTTTCCCGCACCAATTCATGGATTCGACTCATTTCAGCCCAACGAAGCTGTCCCTGATCTTAGTTTTGATTGTTGTTGAGTTTCCTTGGATTTTTGCTCTCCGACTTCCTCCCCTGTTCTTATGGTTTATCCGCTGTGTTTGGGTGGCTTCTGCATCGATCTTCTCCTCATTTTGCTTCATCGCCTTCACCGAAGATCAACGTATGCTTTTGTGTCTTTTTCGGGAGCCGATCACCCCAAGAACTCGGACTTTGGTTCCTACCTTCAGCCCCCTGAGCTGCTCCCTCGCCATTGCTGCGAGTGGAAGAAGTTGGGTCAGGTTTTGACCCTTTTGCCCCCACTGCTCTAATTAACCTATTAACCTTGCATGGGCATTATCATCTTTCCCCCCTTGTTCTTGCTCTCTGCCGCGAAGAATCGATACTTGCCAATTACTCTTCTACCCTTGTTGTGTTAATAAAAACAATTTGACGAGTAAGGGTATTTTGGTCATTTCCCCTTCTTACTCGTTGTTGACCTAGGTCAGTGAGAGTGGACCCGTCGATGCATCCAAATATGATTGGTCCACATCAGCGTGGGCCCGGCCTCAGTAGCCCAATCTCGTTCACCCATTTAGTTTGCTGAAATGGATTTTTCTTGCATTCTGATTGGTCTGATTTAAATAATTCATAGCAAATCAATCATTGGTCAGAAAAATGCAAATAAATAGTCGTTGGAAAGGATTTTTCAAGTAGAATCCGAATTTCTAGTTTTGAGTCATGTTTCTAAAGGATTTCTCGAAGTTTATCTTAAATATCATTTTAATCACCTTAAATGATCTAAAATGTGTAATTAATCTATTTTAATTCCAAATTGGGAAATAAAATATGTTTTCTTAATCAGGAGAATGTCATTAATCGATTGGACTAGGTTTTGAGTCTTAAATCGTGGTTTTGAAAATAAGTTCCAAAATTAGGGTTTTCCTATGCTTTATGCCTTAATATATATTAATTCATTTGAAATATTTATACCTAGGAAAATGGAATTGGATAACAAGCTTTTGGTGAGAAATGATGATTAAGAATCTAAAAAAAGGTATGTGAATCATATTTATGTATGTGAGCCTTATTTCAGTATGTGACCCTTATTTAAATATGTGGACCATATTTATGGATGTGATCCTTATTATATAATTGTGGAATGATTAATGTGCAAATACACATATTCCTCAGTTGGGATTTTATCCAACTCCACATTACTAAATTTCTAGACTTGTAATCACTCTAATGCTATTTCTTAGTTCTTTTCACTATTTGATTCTTATAATGCCTAAGTTGGCTCCTTTATTGATGTACTTGATCATTACTCAAAATGCCAATGATGGCTTAGTTATTTGGAATGTTTGTTGGAAATTATTCCCATTTGCTATGATTCAATTATATTTATATCTCTCAATGTTGCCAAGTGACTTATTTATGCATGATGTATTTATTTTCCAAATGACAATGTAGTGTACATGAGTATAAACCACCCATAGGGCACTGGGGTTTTAGTCCCCCTATCATAGGCACTGGGGTTTTAGTCCCCCCACCACTTTATGCAGGGCATTGAGGTTTTAGTCCTCCTGCCAGGCACTGGGGTTTTAGTCCCCCTGCCATTTTATATATGTTGAGGTCCGGTAGGTGCCTCACCCTACATTGAGATGAGTTTGTGTCATAATATATTCATGCAATGTGATAATTGGTGATGTTGTTCTATGGCAGATTTCCAATCTTATTTGATCACTTGCGTCATACTCTTGAAATCCCTTAGTATAGTGGATTGTTTTTAATATGTAATGTTTTAGATTTATAATTGTCCTTATTCTTTATTGACACATACATTTTTTTATCTTCCTCTTACTGGGTGATCCCAACCACCCAGACTAGGATCAGAGTGCGCATGGGAAGCTTGGTGAACCTGCCTAAGGCTAAGGAGATCGTGTACATCTAGTTAGATTGGACTAGTTACATATACTTTTGTTATGTTGTTTGTGGAGACAAGTTGTATTAGTTTGAGTCTTCCTCTACCTAGATCATTGTTCTTGTATAAAGTTGTACCCCATTTGGGAAAATTTTTGTATAGTACTCTTTATACATTTTGATTACATTCAAGTTTTAACTTCTGCTGCTACACTATTGATGATTTTGTCTACCATGATTATTTGGTAGAGACTATATCTTTACACAATCACAAGGAGATATCAACCTTACCAAGGTCTTACCCACTTAGCTTGAGTCTTCAGCCTTCACCAAGTTCTTACCCACTCAAGATCAAGTCTTTCACCATGTAGGACTTTGCTTCTCCTCTTGGATCTTCAGTCTTTCCCTTCTCCTTCACCTAGAGAAGATCACCACCTCTTCAACAACCTTGAAGAGGACAGCTCCTTCTTCAATCGATGGAGCTTGCTTCACCTTTTCTTAATATAGGAAGGGGATAGGGAAGTAGTGGAAGATTGAGAGCTTTACATGCACAAGGGTGGATCTCTCTTACAATAATTCTAACTCACTCACGAATCATGAAATGAAGTGTAAACTAGAGAGAGAAATGGGCTCAAGGAGTAGTAGCACACTCAACTATTTATAGCAAACTTGGAATGAACTCCAAGGTTCCTATTTATAGTTGGGGGTGCTCCCTTGAGTTGGGGAACACTTGGGGTCAAAATGTAGTCATTTTGCACAAGGCAATGGATCTATTTTCACCCAAACAAGTCACCAATGGTTATAACCACTTTTTATATGTTTTCCATACAGTGCATTCGATCGAGTTTCAATAAAGGTAACTCAACCAATCCACTAAAAGACAAAGCCAATTTTTAAACTATCAGTCGAGTTTGTTTTGGGGAACTTGACCGACAATGAAAATCGAATTTGATCAGTGAGTTAGTCAGTCGAGTTCTATGAATGCACAACTCGACCGATCTACCATCTTCAGAAAATCAACCATAGGATCAGTCGAGATTTTAACTCCACCGATCAACAGCCTGTGATCAATTTTCTAAATTGTCTATAAAGTGATTAAAACCTGGTATTAAGTGTCCCACATATTTTTCTCATCTTAGTTACAAGTCATATCTTCAATACAAGTGATTACAAGATTCTTCTAGGGTCGTTTGAAGTGATTTCCAAATTATCACACTTGCATTGCATTTGACTTGAACTTGGACAAGCTAGAGCTTGTGTAATATGATCCTTTTCATGTACCTAAAGCCTAAAATCAATCTTGAACAAACATATTAGATACATATGAATGGAATGTTGAGTCATTATCAAAATATGAACAATGTATAACCTTTCGGTCAACATTCTCCCCCTTTTTGACAATGACAAACCATTCCTCAATCATATTAAAAAGGATATTGAAGTTATACCTTTTCCTTGTGAATTGTAAGGGGTTTCAAGATTTGAATAATGTGAATTGATCCCCCTCAATCTATGCTTACTTTAACCTACATAGTTAGTCTATCTACACAATGAAATATAACACATACATTCTATATGGTCCTTTAGCAAGTCACATGATAAAGCATATAATGAACAAGAAAAGGATCACATAGGAAATAAAAGCAATATGGTTGAGCTTCAAAACATTGAAATTATCTCCCCCTTTTGACATTATCAAAAGGAAGGAGGGGTAGAAGAGCATAAAAGTAGGTCTTCTCCAAGCACAACCAAGAATATATCCAAAACATGCAATCTCAACACATACATCAAACAGAGATGAGAGAAGCAACCATACTAAGTCATAATGAAAATATGGTAAAACATGGCACCAACTCATGAGATATAACAGATCAAAGAGTAAGAGTGCACAAAATATAGATTACAAACCTGAATGCAAGTTCTCATAAAACAACTACAAGAAAAAATGATGAAAACTAAGATGATAAAATAGTACAGCTCAGATCATGTGCCTAGATGTTTCTTATACAAAATTGCCTAGAAAGATATATATGATCAGCAAACTAGACTAAAAACTAAGAACATCTAAGCTATCTATATCAACAGCATCATCATCCTCAGCATTAGGCTCGTAGTCATCATCTCTGTCTGAAGGTGCAGCAGCATCGCCTTCATCACAGAGTCACCAGTAGAACCACCAGAGCCATCACCATTGTATGATGCAGCACCATCATCCTCACCATCACTGACATCCTCATCAACATCAACAGTCTCATCATCAACCTAGTGCGACATCTCTTCATCAACAGAAGGTCCGAAGTGATGACTGTGCCAACGAGCATTTTGCTCATCCCAAGTCATACCAAGAGCATAGAGCTCATTGGCTTGTGGGAAGGAAGGAGAAGAATTGCCAAGACTGGCAAGCAGAGTGGCAAAGGGGCTAGTAGGAAGATGCAGGATGACTGGAGCATGTCCACCAGAAGTAGAGGGTGTGGAAGCAGCAGCAGAAGGTACAGAAGTAGAGGGTGTGGAAGCAGCAGCGGAAGGTATCGGTGGAGGTACAGGGTAAAAGTGATTGTATGCATAGGATGCATAATCACTTCCCAAGTAAGGCTGGTAGGCTGGGTATGGGTGTGTACAGGATAAGTTCATGTTAGACATGATAGAACATAAATCCTGGTGCAGGTGCTCCTAGACCTGGAGGTTGTATGCCTATTGGTGTATCATATAACCCATGAGGGCTTCATTGGATACACGAAATGAGGCACGGCTAGGTCGGGTAGGGTGAGAAGGCAGAGGTGCTCGGGTAGAGGTCAAGGCAGGTGCAGCTGAGGCAGAGGTAGAGGGTGAGGCACCGGGTGTGGTTGCGGAAAGGATAGGCACAGACTTCTGGATAGTGGTCTCACTGATACATACTCCCTTCCTAGCAGGTTTGTAATGGAAGTCATGAAAGAGAGATTTCTTTGTGGCAAACTAAAAAAGACCACATGTCAAGGTAGGATAGGGAGGGTGGGTGTCACGGGTATTCTTTCCTGAATCAAAGCTAGTCATATGATGGAGTATGTATCTAGACCACTTGACTCTAACATTCTCTAATATGTGGTACATGATCACCGTAGTGTTATTTGCAATATCCATTTGATTTTTCTTTGAGTGGATGTTGTAGTTGACCACTAGGGCAAGTATACGCCTCTTGAGATCCAAGGTAGAGGAGGGTTGGGTTCTCTTCTTCTTATAGCGAATCTAAGATTTCTTCAAGTAATGATGGATGTCAGGAGAGTGATATCATATTGCTTATAGTAGCCCTCAGGATCAAGGAGGTCAAAATACTCGCCATAATCCTTACGCCAGGTATCATTCTCATTGGCACCTAAAAATATGACATTCAGGATATCCTCTGAGACTTAGAACTTCTTCCCAGCTATCATTTATGTAAGGATAACTTGAGTATTAGGAGGAGGTACAAGGGTGTCATAATTCCAACGCAAGTTCACGTATAATTCATGAATGGATTTTGTGCTAGTCATGGAGTTATGGAATCATGCGCGTTCAACACCCAAGAAGAATAGATGGTGAATGTGTAACAGCTTTGCCACTTGATCGATGACCTCTTGGCATCTAGGGCTAGTCTTAAAGAGGGCACAAAAAGGGAAAGGACTCTGTGGGAGAAAGTCCAGATATCTATTAACAGCCTCATTTGAGACAAAGAGTGTCTCATCAAAAGGGATAAAGCGGGAAGACAAAGAGGAGGATGGTACATTGCTAGGGGCAGATCTCTTCCTTCTATTTGAAGCCATGGAAGTGAAATAGAGAGGAAAGAGGAATCAAAAGCACAAAACACACCACCAAAAACATTCACACACCTAGGTTTAGCAAGGGGGAAGGTCAAGGATGGTCTACCTAGGTCAGATTAGGGTTAGGTTGAGGAAAGGGAGGTCAAGGGTGGAGAGCTTAGGGCTAAGGGAGGTGGAATCAGTCGACCTTTCTCTAGTTGAGAGGGATAATAGTCGGCCGAACACAACTTAAGTGTGCTCCAACTTGGCCATCGATCGAGTTTTGTGAACTCAGAAACTCGACCGATTGGCTTTTTAAAAAATCTCTCGGCCATCGATCGGTCGAGTTTGTCCTGGGGAAACTTGACCGATGATCAACCTGACCTAAAACCATCAAACCTAATTTCTAGCCATTTGAATGCTAATTAAATTTATTTTTCAAGTCAATTATGTATATTGAACATACCTAGGCACATATCACTCAACATTGGGTACTATTTTGTGATAAAACATGTGTTTGCAAAAAATACCCAAAAATAAGAGATAAACAAGGCAAAATGAACATGAAAAAATGATTTTAAGCATATTAGCAAGCAAAGATGACCAAATTGAAAGAAATACATATAGGATAGATAAAAACTATCTAGAAGGCATATCAGATTCATTCAAAGTAGTTATAAGAAATTTTGATCTAATAAAGTTAAATTGCTCTCTAGCTAGAGGTTTAGTGAAGATGTTTGCCAACTGATTTTCTGTGTCCACATGCATGATATAGATATCCTTCTTGGCAATGTGATCACAAAGAAAGTGATGGAGAACCTCTATATGTTTAGCTCTATTGTATAAGATAGGATTATATGACAAGTTAATTGCTTTAGTATTATCACAGTAGATAGGAGAAGCATCAAAATGAATGTTAAAGTTTTGGAGCATTTGCTTCATCCATAGGACCATGGCACAACAACTTCTAGCTACAATGTACTCAGCCTCGATGGTTGATAATGCCATTTTGCTATGTTTCTTAGAGAACTAAGACACCAAGCATGGTCCTAGGAGGAAACAAGTATCACTTGTGCACTTTCTATCAATCAAGCAACATGCATAGTCGCCATCACTATAAGTAGTAAGAGTAAAGTCCCTTGACTTGGGATACCATAGTCCAAAGTTTTGAGTTTTGGCTAAGTACCTTAGAATCCTTTTAACATCTATAAGATGTGATTTCTTAGGATTTGATTGAAAGCGAGCACACAAGCCAACACGAAACATTATATAAGGTCTAGTAGCAGTTAAGTAAAGTAAACTTCCAATCATACCTCTATAGATCTTCTCATCTACCTTCTCACCTTCTTCATCTATATCAAGTTTGGCGGTGTTTGACATGGGTGTGTCCATCAGCTTGGTGTTCTCCATCCCAAAGTGCTTAAGTAGTTCACTTGTATACTTGCCTTGGTTGATGAAGTTCCCATCTTTTTTTTGTTTGATTTGAAAGCTAAGGAAAAATGTGAGTTCACCCATCATACTCATCTCAAATTCACTCTGCATAAGATCACTAAATTCTTTACAAAGATCAAGGTTAGTTCTTCCAAAGATGATATCATAAACATATATTTGTATGATAAGAAAATTGTTAGAAGTGTATTTTAGAAACAAGGTGGAATCCACTTTGCCCATGATATAACCATGATCTAACAAAATGTTATTTAATTTCTCATATCAAGCCCTTGGTGCTTGTTTGAGTCCATATAGAGCTTTTTACAACAAATAAACATGGTTAGGTAGACTATCATGTTCAAAGCCTGGAGGTTATGCAACATAAACTTCCTCTTCAATTGTACCACTCAAAAATGCACTTTTGAAATCCATTTGATACAAAAGAAAGTTTTTATAACTAGAAAAATCAAGCAACATAAGAATGGACTCAATTCTAGCTATAGGTGCATATGTTTCATCAAAGTCAATACATTCCTGTTGATTGTAGCCTTGAGCCACTAACCTTGTTTTGTTCCTTACCACTTTGCCGCTTTTATCTAGATTGTTGCCGTAGACCCAGTTGGTGCCAATGATCTTTCTATCACTTGGTCTTGTCACAAGGTTCCAAACTTTGTTTTTCTCAAATTGTTCTAGCTCTACTTGCATAGCCAGGATCCATTCTTCATCCCCACGAGCTTCCTTGAAATTCTTAGGCTTGAGTTGTGAGATGAAAGGGTTTTTGGCTTGTTCTTTATTGAATGCAGCCCACATCTGTACTCTTTCAAATGGATCACCTAAAATCAACTCCTTTGGATGATTCTTTGCTAACTGGGGAGTTGGATCCCTCGTTTCATCATCTTTGTCTTCTTCTTGAGTAACCACCTCTTTTCCCTTTTGAGTGATGTTGGGCTCTTTAAGAATAGGAAGTACTTCACCTGCAACATCATCATTTGGAACAATACCTTTGGGAATAGAGGGGTTAATCTCAATAAACTTGACATTAATAGATTCTTCTACTTTAGCAAGATCAACATTAAAAACTCTATAAGCCTTGCTAGTAGTGTTATATCTAAGAATGAAAGCCTTGTACAATTTTAGATCAAACTTTTCGAGAGAACAGCTCATTTTCAAACTCTCCCCCATGGTCACTATGGATGAAAACAATGCGGCAAGAAGCTTCATTCTCAACTCATTTACAAAATCTCAAGAAAACATCAAGAGTATCACTCTTGGAAATGAGAAAGAAGGTACAAGTATATCTAGAGAAATCATCGACAATAACAAGGCAATACTAGGAACCATGAAGCGATTGAGTTCTCATTGGTCTAAATAGATCAATGTGAAGAATCTCAAGAGCTCTCTTAGTACTAAGGACTCCTTTGGATTTGAAGGAGGACTTGGTTTACTTTCCTTGGGTACAAGGTTGGCATTCCTTATCCTTTTCAAAATCAAATTTAGGAAGTCCCTTGACCAAGTCCTTTTTGCTCAACTTCTTCAACGGATGCATGTTTACATGACCAAGTCGGCGGTGCCAAAGAGAAATATCATTCGATTTGACTACTAGGCATCTACCAACAACAGGCTCAATAGAGTCAAGAATAATAACATAAAGATTACCACTTCTAGTTCCCTTATATATAACTTGATAGGTGAGGGAATCTATAATCAAGCTTTCAAAAGAAGTAAATAGCACAAGGTAACCATTATCACAAAGTTGACTAACACTAATTAAATTGTGATGTAGGCCATCCACAAAAAGAACATTCTTTATGAACAAGGATTCACCTACATCACCCACACCTTTGACTTTACCTTTCTTGTTGTCCCCAAAGGTGACCGATCCTCCTTTCTTTTTGGTGAAATGGTTGAAATGTCTTATGCCACCGGCCATGTGCTTTGTGCAGCCACTATCAATAATCCATCTATCTTTTTCCTACAAGAAAGAAGAATGTCGGTTCCCGACTTAAAGTTTGGGGTCTGAAGTTAGCTTGGGGACCAATTTCATCTTTGGGTTGGTCCCCTTAGGCTTTTAAGGACAATAAGTAGAATAATGAACATCACATTTGCAATGAGAAAAAACCATAGGATTCTTAGTACCTGAAGACTCTCCTACAAAGAAAGAGGTCTCCTTGCTCTTTTTCTTACCTTTGGCTTTGCTCTTGCCCTTTGAAGCCCCCCCTACAAATCCCAAACCACTAGTACCACTTTATTTGGTAGAATGGTCAAGGATTTCATTTAGGGAGTTCTTCCCTTTGAGGAATTTGCTCTCAATCTATGGTTATCATCATTCAAGGAAACAATAGTAGAAGATAAACTAGATATGTCATCCCTAGAATACACAAGATCATCCTCAAGACATAAAGCTTTAGTAAGATATGAATCCTTTTCAAGAGAGATAGAAGCAACATTAACACTAGGCAACAAGGGTCTAGAAGATAGATCATTTACTTGACTAAGCAATCTAGCATTTTCAAATTTTAGCATTTGAATCTCTTTGAGATAGACATCTCTCTCTTCTCTACGAGCATCAATAAGCAACTTAAATTCATCATTTTTAGTTTTAAGCAATTCAAGCTCTTTTAGGAAATTTTGGTTTTCTTCCTTAAGATTCTCCATGTTCTTAAGGTAGATACCATTCTCAACTTCAACCCCATTGTATTGGAGTTCAAGATCAAGGTATTTCCCTTGCAAATTATCAATACTCTCAAGGTTTTTCTTTTTATTCAATTCAAAAATTTCAAGCTTAGCATAAAGATCATCAATAATTTTTCCGAACTGTTTTCTTTTAGATTTACATCTTGTAAAAGATGAACGGGTAGCAATAATCATGTCAATAACAGCTTCCTTAGATAATTCATGCAATCTTACCTCACTTACCTCACCAATATCTTCACTTGTAGAGGTCATGAGAGAAAGGTAGCACTCTCCATCTTCTTCAGAGCATGAGCTTCTTGAAGATGAAGCTTCCCAAGACGCATGAGTTGCATTCTTGTGTCTCTTCTCCTTCTTATCCTTCCTCTTATATTTTCTCTCCTTCTTGTATTCCTCTTCCTTCTTTGAGCTGTCGTTGTGGTGTGACTTTCTTGACTTTGGGCATTCACTCTTGTAGTTACCCTTTTGACAACAGTTGTAACATTTCGGAGAAGAGGAGGAGGAGGCTTTTTTCCCTTGAAGTGCTTGCCCTTTATGTAGTTTGCTTCATGCTTACTAGGGTCTTCATCTTCACTAGAGGAGGAGGGAGAAGTATGGCAAGCAAGTTGTTGTTGAAGGATGATAGCCTCCAGTTGTTCTTTTAAAGCACTATCTTTGATCTTCTTGGCTTCCTTCTCTTCTTACTTTACTTCTTCTTCTTGCTTGTCAAGTCTAGGCTCGTAAGCTTGAAGATTTCCAATGAGTTCTTCTATTGGGATGTCACCAAGGCTCCTCACTTATTCAATGGAGGTGACCTTTGACACCCATCTCTTTAGTAGAGTCCCCAATATCTTGGAGTTGATTACACCTCTATCCAAAGTGTTTCCCAATGAAGCTAGCCCATTGATGATGACATTTAGTCTTCAGTACATATCTGCAATCCCTTCTTTCTTACCCATCTTTAAGTGCTCTAGAAGGTTGTTCAACATGTAGATATTTGATTCCTTGACTTGCTTTGTGCCTTCATAGGTAATGCATAGCTTGTTCCAAATCTCATAGGAAGTGTCCCAAGATGATATCTGGTTGAACTCCATAGGCGTGAGCATTGCGTAGAGGATGCTAATGGCCTTGGTATTGAGTTGAGCCTCCTTGAGAGCAACTTTATTCCATGTTTCAATAGCTCCGGTTGGCTCCTTGTAAGGTGTGACCATCACCTTCCACATATCAAACTTCATCCCTTGAATGTAGAACTACATACGCCTATTCTAATAGAGGAAATTAGTGTCGTCAAAGACCAGAGGATGCATGGAGAAGCCCCCCTCAAGGTTGAGTGAACCAAGTAGGTTATCACCCATCTTCTCGTCTCGTGGGAGATTGTTGGAGAAGATCCTTGGCTCTGATACCAGTTGTTGGATCTAAGGGTTCTAGAGGGGGATGAATAGAGCTACAAAATTTCTCACAAAATAGATTTAACCTTCAAATTATATCAAGTTTACAGCAATAGGCTAATTGCAATTTGAAGTCCTATCTAACAAGAATAGAAAGGATGAGAGATATTGATAACAAGCACTTAATAAAGGGATGTAGAGTGGTTTTAGACTTCAAACTAGAAGTGAGTCAGTCTACTACCTAGAGAGGTCAACCTCTAGGACTTTGCAAGTTCTTTTCTCTATATTATCACCAATAAGAGTTCCAACACAAGACCACCAAAGGACTTACCCATCCAATCACAAGGAGATATCTACCTTACTAAGGACTTACCCACTTAGCTTGAGTCTTCAGCCTTCACCAAGGTCTTACCCACTCAAGCTCAAGTCTTCTACCTTGAAGGACTTTACTTCTCCTCTTGAATCTTCAGCCTTTGCCTTCTCCTTCACCTAGATAAGATAACCACCTCTTCAACAACCTTGAAGAGGAATAGCTACATCTCCTTCTTCACTCGATGGAGCTTGCTTCACCTTTTCCTCATATAGGAAGGGTGTTACAACCCCAATTTTTGGGTTCCTTTGGTGAAAAATGTGATTTCTCATATTAAAGATATTTGAATAGATAAAGATATAATTTGTTTCGAATAAATAGATTTCATTACAATAGACTTAATGTTTGTGTTGTGGGCTTTATTGGCTATTGGGCCCAATAATGAGGAAATGCAATTAGTAAATGAATAATTGAGTTATTGAGAAAAGAAAGGTGTGGAAACCTCTATAAGGAAAAAGAACTTAATCCAAAGGAGGATTTCGTGCCACATGGGTTCCTTGGGTTCCAAGGAGTCCAAAGTTGCAAAGAAAAAGCAATAAGAAAAGAAAGGATTAATTAAGTATTTCTTTATTAAGAAAGAAATTGAAAACAATGGCAAAATGTGGAAAACTAGTGAAAAGAGGTGTAATTGTGTTATTCTTGGTGGAATTTCATATCCCAAGAATTCCTAATGATAAAAGGAATACCAAGGAGGAAATAAAATATAAATAAAGAGAAATCCTCAAAAGGAGATATTTTAATGAAGAAATAAGAGGATAATGCAAGAAATAAAGAGAGAAGTGAGGGTTTGGTCATAATGAGAAATATTTCAAACCCCACATGCTTTCTTGGATTAAAAGGAATAGAAATAATGGGAAATAAGAAAATAAGAAAGAGAAAATAGGTGAGAAATATGCATAATTGAGTAATATCTTGCGTCTAAAGAAAAGGCATGTTTCTTTTAGATAATGAGCCCAATTTCGATAGAGAATTAGATTAATCCATTATTAACTTTCCCTTAAAATTTGGGATCAAAATGATAAGCGGTTGGAGAGTTATGGATTTTTCTAGAAATCTTAAAGTGGCTCGATTATATTAAATGTCACAGTTTGTTTTCTTTTAGAAATAAAAGGGGTGCGCTCAGTAGACCGTTGGATTGCGATCGGATGGTTTTTTGTCATCTCCTACCTCGTTCTATTTAGGAAAGTCGGAGCAACCGGGCGAGCAATTTTCTCACATTGCTCCCTCTCTTCACAGTCCTTGGCTTGGGAAGATTATACTCCCAATCGACTTGGGAGGAAGTATCGGACCTAGTTGACCCCGGTTTTGGGGGTTTTGGAAGGTCATAGAACCTTTCCCCAAAAATCCCTGGGGAGTCAGACTCCATGGACGCTGACTTGCAGGCCAAACCAATAAAAGGGATGTGTTCCCTTCGCAATGGGTAGAAAGGTGCGAGGAACCCGGGTGAGTTTGAGTAACCCTCCTCTTCCCCCCAATTCGCCCTACATGCTGCATATGGCCGTCCACTCTGTTCTTTCTCTAGAAACGATGCAGGGCTCGTGGTCTGTGAGGAATCAACCACCAGTTCTCCCGACTGAAGGCTCCAATGACTTCGGAAGGTCCAGCTGAAGGTACCCATGGAGACGACTGCGTCAGCCCATCGCTAGAACAGAGAGTCAACAAGGGAGTTTACAGGGAGCAGGCGTTGTTCTGTGTGCGGAGCAGGTCGTGAGGTTGAAGGTGAATAGAGAGAAAAGTCTCTCTTACCCTTAGCGCGTGAGAAGGAGAGCAGGGACAAAATGGGTAAATGTTGGATCGCTGGAAAAGAAAATAGGAAGGACACGTGGCGCTCTTCCATTGGCCTAAAAGGTATATTCTCCACAAATTCATAATTAATTATCTGTAGCTCCGATAATAGAAAGTAATATATTAAAATTGATCAGAAAAACATACAGAATCCAATAAAAATATAATTGGAACCTGACATTGCTTGAAATTTAAAAAGTACACCGAGTTATCACCTTTGATGTATTAAATTATGGAAAAACCCTAATTTGATATGGAACTCAGATTTAATGACTCTTTTGGGTTAATTTGGTTTGGAACCATAATTATGAGAAATATTAATCTATTAAGAATAAAAGGGAGAGTTAATTTTGAAAAAGGTAGTTTCATGCTTGTTTTAGGGTTTTATGCACATGATTATTTTTAGAAACCCTAATTTGGGAAAATATGGGTTTTAAAGGTTTAAATTCGAAAATATAATTATAGAACTGAGTTTTCATGGTTCTAAGCTATTTTGAGCATTAAAGTTCCTAATTGTAGTTAAATACCCTTAATGTGGAAATTAAGGTTTCCTAGTGAATAAAAAGTAGAATTAATGATAAATAACGTTCATATGTATATTAGAGCATAATGAACTACAAATTGATGATAATCGAGCATGATGACTTTGTCATAGATTAAAAAGGATAAAAATGATAGCTTAAAAGTAAGAGCGGCTTAATGGATGTATTTAATGGTTAATTATGCCTTTAATCTGAAACTAAGGATTAGATGTTGAAATAATTAGGGTTTCTGATCAATTGCGTTAAATTAGGGTTTAAAATAGTAAAAGATGAAGGGAAACCCAAATTGCCATGGAAACCCTAAAAGTGGACTAGAAACCCTAGGAAGCAAGCTAGATTTAATAGATCTTAATGGCATGAGTAATAAAAGGAAATTGTATAATTGTTTCAGGATCTTATTGAATGATTGATTGCCTATTGGTTGATTGGATTATTTCTGTCTCACATCAACTTGACAGGTATGTGGTTAAGCTTATGATTATCTCGGATTAGTTTTCCGAGGATTTTATTGATGTTTATATCATGGCTTGAATTAATTGTTGGATGAATTTAATTCATGCAAATTATAATGTGAATATGACTATCACATAAGAGATGTGCCTACTAGCTCAGATCCTAGTCCCCTCTGTAGCTTAATGGGTTGACCTAGTACATGGCTACCAATGGGGTAGGCCCATCAGGTCATTGAATGACTTAGTACATGGCTACCAATGGGGTAGTACCATCAAGTCACTTTGAGTCATAGATTGGACTACCTATGGGAAGTTCCATGCGACTCAACCCTAGATATTGATTTAACTGTTAGGTAGGATCATGCGGGGTTTAATAAGGATCTACCTAGAGAGAGGTAGTATCTCAGTCCACTGCAGGGACAACATAAAGATAGGAGATAGGAAAGGATTGAGTAGTATGGTTTAAAACATAATCTTGGTTGTTGAATGATAATTTCCTGATTACTTTGTTATTATAGTTGCACAATTATTGTTTCCCCCACATACCAACTTCTTGCTGACCGACGTTTTGTTTGTCGACGTTTTAGGTACAAATGAAAAGAACCAACAGTAAAGTGGCATATGTGGAATTAAATGAGAATTAACATGCACAGGAGGATTAGTTAGATTAGTATCTTCATGGATAGAAGTTTAGAAATCTCAGTTTTTAAAAGGTATGCAAAGTTTTATTTTATACCAGTTTTTAGGTTAGTTGGTAAAATTTATTAATTGTTATTGATTATTTGTCAAACCTTTGATCCGGGTTATTGGTTGACGGCTATGACCTTTCAGTCTCCCTTAATCGGGGGTTACCGAGAGGCGGGGTCGTTACAATTGGTATGAGAGCATAGGTTCCTCATTTAATATTTAATAATTATTAAATTTTACAAATTTTGTAGAACCCAAGTGAGTTATTAAAGGATTATCCGAAAGACAGAGGTGTCTAGAAAAGGATCACGACCGGGGGCTGGCAATATTTTCCTCCGCACCACTAGTCAGTCAGAATACGAGGACTCCCGGATCTGTGTGACTGCCTGGCCAAAGTCTTAGGGTATGATTTGAAATAAGATACCTTTAGGACTATCTCATCTTGTTCATCCTTCTCAACTAAAGTTCTATTAAGGACCTTAAGGATTAGGGTTTTCTCTCTTTTCCTCACCCTCTTGAGGTATGGGTAAGGTTGATAAGGATTAAGGGATCCTCCACCAAATTAATAAAAAGCATATAAATCAGATGTCATGGACATAAGCTTAATAGAGTAAGCGTAAAAGAATAGATACATGCTTAGGTCGTATGACACGAGTTGTCATTGCCCTCAGGAGAGACCTGAGGATAGACCTCCTTGTCAGTAGGATGAGTAGAGAGAGTTAGTCTTGGAGGTAGAGATCTCCATTAAAATTAGAGACCTAGCACATCCTCTAAGGATAATGTTAACCCTAACCCTAAGTGGAGTTTAGAGAGAGAGATGACATGATGAGTTAGATGTCATGGTTGACCGGGTGTTTGGCTGGACATGCCTTTGGGATATCATATGAGCCATGAGAGGTTAGATGACCTAATACCTTGGGTGACCCAACCCTGGAAAGGGGCGTACATGATAGAGTGAAGGATAGCTCCTTCATTGATGAGGTTAGTGAAGAACCTTTAGAAACCTTATGGGTTGTTGCAAGTAGGATATAGCTTGCACCCAGAGTACATCAGAAGTATGAGTAGTGAGTTAAAACTGAGGCCAGAAGGACAGGATGGATGGCTTATGAGAAACGAATAAGGGGTTATGGATAATCATGAGCAAACATAAGGCTGAGCATAGGCTTCACCCATGTAGAGGTGTGCCTGTGAGCTTGAACCTTCATGAAGAGAGGACCTCTAGTAATAAGGCTGGATGTGGAGTTAGATCTAGAGAGAGAAACCATGACCCAAGAAAGAAGGTTGGAAGCATAGATTTTAAGACATGAGGAATAGTGGGGAGTCGAGGATGATGCGACCTAAGTGGATGATAGTGGTTTCCCTATGCTTGACCCTGGAGGCTAATGTTATCTTGGTTATCTTTAGAGGAACCAAACCTGAGAGAGAGGATGATGCTTCTGGTACCTATGGTATAAGTGACTACCTGCTGAGATGAGACAAAGAGTGCCTTAGACCCTGAGGAGGTTTAAGTAACCAGTGTGAGGCATTATACCTAGTTGGTTGTCCTTGAGGAGGACTCAACTCTGAGGTGTTGCTCATATAAAAGGATCATGGGAGTACATGAGATACCTTGGACATGCTTGATTCATGGTTAAGAGATTGAGCAAGCAATTGGATACCCAAAGGAGAACCTAGGGTTCCTAGGCCTAAGAGGGGAAGTAGTGTATCTGATGCTCATGATGAGATTTGAGTCTCTATAGTTTCGAGCATGGCACTCCTCTTATGTAGAGCTAAAAGAAACCCCTTGAGTTAAGGGTATGTTTGATGGACCCCTCACAACTAAGTTGGTCTAATGTTGAGGATGAGAACAAGTATGACCTAGCATGGTTTAATAGGTGGTCTGCTTATGCTTTAGTAGCTGCTGGGTTAGGCATGCTCATGTGAATGTAAACCCTAAGGACGGTTGTGACCTTGTTAACATGAGTTGTAGTTTCCTCCCATCCTGGGAGAGGGACCCTTTGGTGGGGTGTATACCAGTTTTGTTAGTTTAAGGAAACCTAAAGAGATTTCATAGGATCTTGAGAAAGCTAAGTGAAAAGTACATGGTATGAGATTGAACCTGTAGACCCATAGTTAACCATCTCTAAGTGCATATGGATGTGTTACCATGGAGGTAACCGGTATGGGGCCTGACCAAGGTAGGCAAGTCACCATGATCCCTGAGAAAGGATGAAAGACAACCCAAGAATGCATAGAGAGATGATAAAGGATTGGGTAAGGTTCTAAGTTGAACATGTACTATAATAGAATCCTAAGTCTATCCTAGGTTCAGGTAAGGATAAGACTGATAGAAGGAGTTGCCTAATTCCCTTGTTGCACATGACCATAGGGTCGGGAGGTAATGGCTATCATTGTCTGAGGGCCATGGGTTAGGAGATTGATCACCTTCATGAACTCATGGGACCCAAAGGGCAGATGAGTAGGGCACTCTCTGGATGCATGAGGGAAAAAGGATGACCCCAAAAGTGTCGGCACCCTATAGACCTAGAGGAGATGACTAAGGATTGTGTGGTGACCCAAGTAGGTTCAAGACCAATTTTCCATGGAAGTAACTTTTATATCATGATGTTTGGGATGTAGAGACATAAGTTGCACGTTTCAACTTAGAATTGAAGGTGTACTAGTGATGTGGGATGTATCATCTCTACTCTTGGAACAGGAAGAACTTTGTGTTTGGACGGCCGCCAAATGCTTATTTCCTCTTGTTATGAGAGGGAGAGATGGGACAGTACGCATGCCATACACCGAGGATAAAAGATTATGTGAGTTGGAACATTGCTATGAGATATGAGAACAGAGATGATAACATACCTTGGTGGAGTGAATGATACATGGATGGTTTGCAAACAATAAAAGGAATAAGGTAGTCATCTTATAAGGATGCTTTTATCATTAGCTATGAGTCATATAAGGTTGAATTCCAAAAAACCAAGAGGATGGGCTCAGAGTTTTCTCGATGAAGATGGACTTAGAGCTGAGATGAGATAATAAGTGGAATACATGGAGGTGCATGTCTTCAACACTACCTAGTACCTAAGGATGTGAAGTGGTAATGGATGCTCTGGTTGAGATGTAGCTGCATATCTTGGCTAGAGGCTAGAAGAGGTTGTTAGGCTAACCCTAAGTTTAGAAAGGAGGCAAGTTTGTCTAACACACAGATGTAACGATAATGATTGATCAAGTTAATGGTTGATTGGTTAGCCAACCTAGTCTTTGATATAATGAAAGGAAGGTGGTAGAACCTCAGATGCACTTCTTTGGAAAGGAAGGTGATGAAACCCCGACTAAAGTGGTTTAGGGTTTCTGAGGTATCGACCTTGAGGAATCATGACATACCGAAGACCATGATTTTAAGATCACCATATATCGTACTACAAAGATAGTAAGTGATGGTAGTACTATGGATGCTTAAGAGGAAGTTGCATGTGGAATGTGGCCATGCAAGCCAGGGGTGAAGGATGAACACCAATAAACCAGTGCATGGATATAAAGTATAAAGAGTTCCCGAGAGGGAATGGGAGTTCATCACTATGGATGTTGTGAGTCTAGCCTAGACCAAGGAGGGTCGAGATGCAATATGGGTTATGGTAGATCGCCTTACCTAGATAATACGAGGAAGAAAGAATGATGTTAAGGGACAGATTCAGTTGAACTACTTAAGAGAGAAAGATGGTTCAACCACACCATGATGCGAGTTCAAAAGTTCTTGAGTATAACCTACAGGTTCACTCCCATGAGGTGGAAGTAGATACCTAAAGAACTCGGTGTTGGTACAATTTAACACCCCATACTAATGGTTAGTATGATCCAGACTAGAGGGTCTGATGAGAGCATGTGTGCTCATTCAGGGTAATATAAAGAGACCGTTCTTAAGATGTGATGTTAACCACCATAGACTTTATCGGTATGAAGGAAGTTCTAGAAGGAGATTGTTTCGGTCACCACTTCATTAAGATGATGTTGGTGAAGGAGGCCTTGCGAAGGTCAGAAAAGAACCATAGTGTGTGCAGATGAAGTCACTTTGATCGTGCAATGTCTGAGAGAGAGCCCAGTGGTGACATGAGTCACGAGTTGATGCAAAGCAGACTGACATGCAGTTCACTGTGGGAGAATATGTGAGGTGAAAATTTGACCCCTCTAAGCTACAGCTGAGAAATGCTGAGTCCCCGATATATGGGTTCATTTGAGATGGATTGGTAGAGATGGTTTTGTTTAGCCTTACCCCTCAGGATAATGTGATGAATAAATGTGTTAATGAGTCTGATCTAGAGCACTATGTGAGGTACCCAAGCCATGTATTGAGCCTTGAACCTATTCAGCTTTTGAGAGGCTGATATGTCCTGAGTCACCTATGAGGGTACGATATACCAAGGTAAGAAAGAACTCAGATGGAAGAATATGAGATTATGAAGGTTCTTGGGAAGCACCATGGAAAGGGTAAATCCACATGGGAGCCATGATGGACATATGAAAGACTTATCCTAAATTGTTTGTTTGCTTGATTGAATTTTGTGGACAAAATTCATATAAGAGGGGAAGGATGTTACAACCCCAATTTTTTGGTTCCTTTGGTGAGAAATGTGATTTCTCATATTAAAGATATTTGAACAGATAAATATATAATTTGTTTCGAATAAATAGATTTCGTTACAATAGCCTTGATGTTTGTGTTGTGGGCTTTATTGGCTATTGGGCCCAATAACGAGGAAATGCAATTAGTAAATGAATAATTGAGTTATTGAGAAAAGAAAGGTGTGGAAACCTCTAGAAGGTAAAAGAACTTAATCCAAAGGAGTATTTCGTGCCATATGGGTTCCTTGGGTTCCAAGGAGTCCAAAGTTGCAAAGAAAAACCAATAACAAAAGAAAGGATTAATTAAGTATTTCTTTATTAAGAAAGAAATTGAAAACAATGGTAAAATGTGGAAAACCAGTGAAAAGAGGTGTAATTGAGTTATTCTTGGTGGAATTTCATATTCCAAGGATTCCTAATGATAAAAGGAATACCAAGGAGGAAATAAAATAGAAATAAAGAGAAATCCTCAAAAGGAGATATTTTAATGAAGAAATAAGAGGATAATGCAAGAAATAAAGAGAGAAGTGAGGGTTTCATCATAATGAGAAATATTTCGAACCCCACTTGCTTTCTTGGATTAAAAGGAATATAAATAATGGGAAATAAGAAAATAAGAAAGAGAAAATAGGTGAGAAATATGCATAATTGGGTAATATCTTGAGTCTAAAGAAAAGGCATGTTTTCTTTTAGATAATGAGCCCAATTTCGATAGAGAAGTATATTAAGCCATTATTAACTTTCCCTTAAAATTTGGGATCAAAATGATAAGCGGTTGGAGAGTTATGGATTTTTCTAGAAATCCTAAAGTGGCTCGATTATCTTAAATGTCACAATTTGTTTTCTTTTAGAAATAAAAGGGGCGCGCTCAGTAGATCGTTGGATTGCGATCGGATGGTTTTTTGTCATCTCCTACCTTAGTTTGCTTAGGAAAGTCAGAGCAACCAGGCGAGCAATTTTCTCGCATTTCTCCCTCTTTTCACAGTCCTTGGCTCGGGAAGATTATACTTCCAATCGACTTTGGAGGAAGTATCGGACCTAGTTGACCCCGATTTTGGGGGTTTTGGAAGGTCATAGAACCTTTCCCCAAAAATCCCAGGGGATTTAGACTCCATGGATGCTGACTTTTAGTCCAAGCCTATAAAAGGGATTTGTCCCCTTCGCAATGGGTAGAAAGGTGCGAGGAACCCGGGTAAGTTTGAGTAACCCTCCTCTTCCCCCCCCCCCAATTTGCCCTACAGGCTGCAGCATATGGCCATCCATTCTGTTCTTTACCTAGAAATGATGGAGGGCTCATGGTCTGTGAGGAATCAACCACCAGTTCTCCCGATTGAAGGCTCCAATGAGTTCGGAAGGTCCAGCCGAAGGTACCCATGGAGACGACTGCGTCAGCCCATCGCTAGAACAGAGAGTCAACAAGGGAGTTGACCGGGAGCAGGCGTTGTTCTACGCACGGAGCAGGTCGCGAGGTTGAAGGAATAGAGAGAAAAGTCTCTCTTACCCTTGGTGCATGAGAAGGAGAGTAGGGACAAAAAGGGTAAATGCCGGATCACTGGAAAAGAAAATAGGAAGGACATGTGGCGCTCTTCCATTGGCCTAAAAGGTATATTCTCCACAAATTCATAATTAATTATCTGTAGCTCCGATAATAGAAAGTAATCATGAAAATTGATCAAAAAAATGTGAAGCATCCAATAAAAATATAATTGGGACTTGATATTGCTTGCAATTTAAAAAGTACACCAAGTTATCACCTTTGATGTATTAAATTATGGAAAAAGCCTAATTTGATATGGAACTCGGATTTAATGACTCTTTTGGGTTAATTTGGTTTAGAGCCATAATTATGAGAAATATTAACCTATTAAGAATAAAAGGGAGAGTTAATTTTTAAAAAGGTAGTTTCATGCTTGTTTTAGGGTTTTATGCACATGATTATGTTTAGAAACCCTAATTTGGGGAAATATGGGTTTTAAGGGGTTAAATCAAAAAATATAATTATAGAACTGAGTTTTCATGGTTCTAAGCTATTTTGAGCATTAAAGTTCCTAATTGTAGTTAAATACCCTTAATGTGGAAATTAAGGTTTCCTAGTGAATACAAATTAGAATTAATGATAAATAACGTTCATATGTGTATTAGAGCATAATGAACTATGAATTGATGATAACCGAGCATGATGACTTTGTCATAGATTAAAAAGGATACAAATGGTAGCTTAAAAGTAAGAGAGGCTTAATGGACGTATTTAATGGTTAATTATGCCTTTAATCTGAAACTAAGGATTAGATGTTGAAATAATTAGGGTTTGTGATCAATTGCGTTAAATTAGGGTTTAAAATAATAAAAGATGAAAGGAAACCCAAATTGCCATGGAAACCCTAAAAGTGGACTAGAAACCCTAGGAAGCAAGCTAGATTTAATAGATCTTAATGACATGAGTAATAAAAGGAAATTGTATAATTGTTTCAGGATCTTATTGAATGCTTGATTGTCTATTGGTTGATTGGATTATTTCTGTCTCACATCAACTTGACAGGTATGTGGTTACGCTTATGATTATCCCGCATTAGTTTTCTAAGGATTTTATCGATGTTTATATCGTGGCTTGAATTAATTGTTGGATGAATTTAATTCATGCAAATTATAATGTGAATATGACTATCACATAAGAGATGTGCTTACTAACTCAGATCCTAGTCCCCTCTGTAGCTAAATGGGTTGACCTAGTACATGGCTACCAATGGGGTAGGCCTATCAGGTCATTGAATGACTTAGTACATGGCTACCAATGGGGTAGGACCATCAAGTCACTTTGAGTCAGAGATTGGACTACCTATGGGTAGTGCCATGCGACTCAACCCTAGATATTGATCTACCTGTTAGGTAGGATCATGCGGGGTTTAATAAGGATCTACCTAGAGAGAGGTTGTATCTCAGTCCACTGCAGGGATAGCACAGAGATAGGAGATAGGAAAGGATTGAGTAGTATGGTTTCAAACATAATCTTGGTTGTTAAACGATAATTGGTTGATGACTTTGTTATTATAGTTGCACGATTATTGTTTCCCCCACATACCAGCTTCTTGTTGACCGACGTTTTGTTTGTCGGCGTTTTAGGTACAAATGAAAAGAACCAACAGTAAAGTGGCATATGTGGAATTAAATGAGAATTAACATGCACAGGAGCATTAGTTAGATTAGTATCTTCATGGATAGAAGTTTAGAAATCCCAATTTTTAAAAGGTATGCAAAGTTTTATTTTATACCAGTTTTTAGGTTAGTTGGTAAAATTTATTAATTGTTATTGATTATTTGTCGAACCTTTGATCCGGGTTATTAGTTAATGGCTCTGACCTTTCGGTCTCCCTTAATCGGGGGTTACCAGAAGGCAGGGTCATTACAAAGGGGATAGGGAAGTAGTGAAAGATTGAGAGCTTTACATGCACAAGGGTGGAGCTCTCTTACAATAATCCTAACTTGCTCACAAATCACGAAATGAAGTGTAAACTAGAGAGATAAAGGGGCTCAAGAAGTCGTAGCACATTCAACTATAGCAAGGACCTTGAATGTATGGAACGAGCAAACTTGGAATGAACTCCAAGGGGTCCTATTTATAGTTAGGGGTGCTCCCTTGAGTTTGGGAACACTTGGGGTCAAAATATAGTCATTTTGCACAAGGCAGCGGATCTATTTTCACCCAAACAGTTCACCAATAGTTATAATCAATTTTTATGCATTTTCCGTACAGTGCATTCGGTCGAGTTTCAATAAAGGTAACTCGACTGATCGACTATAAGACAAAGCCAATTTTTAAACTATCGGTCGAGTTTGTTCTGGGGAACTCGACCGATCAGCCAAAATTGAATTTGGTCAGTGAGTCGGTCTGTCGAGTTCTGTGAATGCACAACTCGATCGATCAGCCATCTTTAGAAAATCAACCATAGGATCGGTCGAGATTGTAACTCGAGCGATCAATAGCCTGTGATCGATTTTCTAAATTGGCTATAAAGTTATTAAAACTTGGTATAAAGTGTCCCAAATATTTTTCTCATCTTAGTTACAAGTCATATCATCAATACAAGTGATTACATGATTCTTCTAGGGTCGTTTGAAGTGATTTCCAAATTAGCACACTTGCATTGCATTCGACTTGAACTTGGACAAGCTAGGGCTTGCATAATATGATCTATTTAATGTACCTAAAACCTGAAATCAATCTTAAACAAACATATTAGATACATATGAATTGAATGGTTGAGTCATTATCAAAATATGAATAGTGTATAACCTTTAGGTCAACCATTTGTATATTAGGTCAGGTCTAATTCGGATTGAGTCTGATTTTGTTTAGCAACTGAGTTTGGGTTGTCTAAATTGTTTGAAATCCTAATCTAGTCCTAGTCTAATTGTCAATGTTGTATATAAGACAAAATAGCAAACAAGATGGTGGTAAACCTAGATTGTGACTTTGAAATCCTACTAATAATTAAACTGATTTATCTAGATAATGTTATTACAAAATTTCAAATGGATCCGTTAATCCAAATTTAACCAAATAGTGTGGGATATATAGAAGATCTCATTATTTGGTTTATTTATATGTCTTTTATTATAAGAAATTTCATGGCATATACAAGAAGTTGGCCTACAACCACATACTGACTAGAATTACATATATGGGACTAATTTAAGAAATGGATCTTTCAGTCGTTAGCACCAGAAGTGTTGCAACATACCGAAATCTGGAATCCTAATTCTAGTAACCCTAAATACATGGATAGGATGCTTTTATGCCTAAATCTTCATCTTTGGCCAAAAAAGAATACATGTAAATCCTAACACACTAGTTTGTATCTTAATGAATATTAAATACACATGTGATGATGTAACTCATGTATAATCCCTAACTAAAGTGATATGATTATACCCTAGGGCTATAAACCAACATATGATTATCGAATTGATAAGTGAGCTAACCTTGGAATATAGATATGTTGAGCTCTAGTTGCCCTAAATCTTAGTTTATTATTACTAATCAGCATAACCTACTCATATTTGGTTCCTCATGTGATGCATTAGCATCATTAGGTATCAGGATAACATAAGATGCCTTAATAATCATGTAATGAACATAATAACCTAGGTAAGCTTGATATGTGAGTGCTACTCATTAATCAGGTACAACATGCTTCGCGATTCACTAATGCATACATAAAAGATAAACTATGATTAATGAATAATTGGATATGATTAAATACATATACTGGCTAGATAGAGTAGTTAACCTTTAATACATATGTAGTGGATAAATATTTGGGGATTTAATGCAAAAGGATATGAATAACATGATATTATATAAGTTCATGTTTCCATTAAAGAACTTGAGGATTTATTGAAAAAATAACCTTGTTTGTGCACAATAATACAAGATAAACCTATTGGTACCATTGTGATGTTAATAGGACTCTAATTTATTATTATTGGTGAAAATAAGATATATAATAATATTTCTGAAGATAAATAGCCTAAACCCTATTTGTGTTATAACTTATAACCTGAAACTTCAAAATCTAAATCCAACGATCGAATCATGCTCTTTGGGTCCTAGTTAGCTTGAGTGCCAAGTTTGAGATTAATAGAATAATCATTGATTCTTTAATCCCTTTTAGAAAGTAAAATAGAAGTTAAATTGTAAAATACTAAATACTATGATGGTTATTCATAAAATAGAAGCAAATAGAAACTTTAGATTCTACATGTCTTAATTGGCCTAGATGTCAAATATCATATTAATTTGTTCTTGTTTGGGCCCTCAACTAAAAGAGGAAAGAAAGGATACTTTTTAGACACCTAAATGCAAATTGTTTAATCGATGTACTTATTTCCCTAAAATTTATGGATCTTATTTACTTGTCATGCTCATTTGTGCATCACGTCTGATTTCCTACTTTATTAAAATGGGGAGTCAATGTTAACCATTGCATTCTAACCGCCCCGTCACTCCATTTTCTTCTTCCTCTATTTCTTTTCACTTTCTATGTTTTATCTAGAATTTTTTTCAAATTTATTTCTTGAATCTCTCTCTCGTCTCTCATGATATTTCTACAAATATTTCTGCTCTACTTTCCTCTCTTTGTTTTGCACTATATTAGCCTAGAATTTCTAGGGTTTGGTAAATCCCAACACATTAATCAACTCCACTTTTCTCTGCTCCCCTATTTCACCTTCCTTATCTCCTTCTATCCTCTCTAGGGCTTCAGACACCCCTAAAACCCCTCCACCACCTTCGGCCAACCCCCAGAAGTCTTTCCCCTGGTCTTTTTTTCCCCATTCATCATTAAGAACCTCTCTCCAGCCTCATTTTCTCCTTGTTGTACACCTGAGGTTGGTAAAGGTTGTGACACCCCACCACACTAAACGATATTACTCAAAATCCAAAACACAATCAATCACTAATTAACCACATACCAATAAAAGGATACAATTAAAATTGATTTAAACATTTGAAATATGTCCAAGCATACTTACATATAATTCCAACATCCCGCATAAAGTGCATACCATACCAAGTATTTACATATCTATCCAGTGGCCTCAGCCACAACCTATATACAAAAGCATTGTTCCACATATATACATGCCATATATAACATCAGCAAACTATCAAAAACTTGAGTCGATACATATCATCTACAAAACATCCCCTGACCGGACCTGAGAGTACAGGGAAAACTCTAGAACACACTAAAACTAGACAACCTTCTGTTCCTATTGATATTAAAGTTGATCCTCCTCAACACCAAAGACAATCATCTAAAAAAAATTGGTGACCCATGATGTGATACCCATGTCCCAGCAAGAGATATAACTCTCAACAACGTTTATTGATTACAGCAAGTTATGTTATTAAATAGATTAAGCAGATAACATTTTAGCAGGGAATAATTAACATAATATTAAGAGGAACAAATAAAGCTACCATATTTAAGCAGTTGATTTCTCATACTGCATTATATATCAACTAATTATTACATGAAACAAGGCAAGGGTTGTGAACCAATGTGAATCATTGTTTAACCCTAGAAGATATGCTACATTGTTGGATTATATCTTTTATTAAACATTGGGGAGTTTGATTCATACCATTTAAACTTTCAATTGAACATTGTGAAGTCACAATCGGTTCCATACAAGATCTAGAAGATTCTAAATCCTAAGATCTATTCCCCTTGATTAGTATGAGTCTACCACAATGACATATTAGTTAAGCTGCAATCAGCCTAGTCCTCCCTTGGTATATAGGTCAAGGCACTAGAAACCAAGGTATATAACCATATCATCCAAGGTATAACTACTGCTATCCTCAATAAAATCACATGTACATATGCATAATTATATGAGACACGGCCTCAACCGTTCTCGATAACCTTGTGATTAGGATGAAAAGGATGCACACTCCCTACACCCTCATATACTCAACAGCATATGACTCTGAGTTTTCCTTCAGGAATAATCATTGTACCATCCAACAAGTCCTGACACTAGAATGGATCTATAGCACAGGGAACTAAATTACTAGGGTTTCACTTGATTAGTCATTGCCAATTGGGTGAGTTAAGGTTGCATCAATCAAGTTACATACCAACCCATAAAGAGTTCTACAAACAACATTGGTATATAACAACTCTAGAAGATATAAACGTATGAGGCATATTCCTTATCAAATCATCATGGGGTACTAATCCTTGTCACACGTAAAGAGGATTACATATATACTAGGGCTCAATACATGCCCAAAGGTCACTTAGACCATTCACATAATCTCCTACAGGAACATCTTTTATCTTTCAACAACTTTGTATAAGGTTCCACATGTCATCAACATACTTGTTATACATAGATTTAACATGAGATTGCATTAGTTATAAGATCTATGATGTTCACAAGGTAACATACTATGGTTACCGTAATATGTGAGAGTATTCCTTCATCATTACAACATAAAGGAAGACAAGTATATTTAACCATCATCACTTGATTACTTTAACTTAGGTTCAACAAGATAGATTGAATTGATGTTACATATCATCACTCAAGGATAATCCATTGGTTTACACACACATACTTAGGAAAAAGCATAAAATATATCACCTAGAATCCCCATTGGATCATGGATACACTTTACCAAAACTCATACCATCAGATCATGTGTCAAAGAGAAACCATTGGATTATGTGCATCAAGCACAAACCATTGAGTCATGGACCTAGACAGGCCATCGCATCATAGGCCTAGTGAGCTGATCAAATTATAGGCTTAAAGAAGTCATCAGATCTTATACCTAGACGGGCCATCTGATCATGGACCTAAAGAAATCATCGGATGTTGTGTAAGTAAAACCAATGGATCATCCAGCTAGTAGAACCATCAAATTATACACCTAGTGAGACCATCGGTTCTTTAACTTAGGAAATCCATCAGATGTCAAGCATAGAGGACCATCATTTCATAAAGCTAGGTAGACCATCAATTGTGATAGAGAGGTGGATCGTCAATTTCAAATCTAGGAAAAATCAGAACTTGTACATCAAGGAAAACCATCATTTGTTAGGGTTTGAGAAACCATCAATTGAACCACTTCATGAGAGCATCATGACCATTGGATTTGGAGGAAAACATGAAAATCATTTCTAAAGCTCAAGAAACTCCATCTAAATAGAAACCAAGAACAAACCATCAGTTCCCATAAGAAGCCAAGCCATTTGTTCATAAGCCAAGAGAGAAATCAATCCATAACATCAAGTAAAAGCCATCATTTCTCACCACAAAGAAACCATCGTTTCATGGACATGCAAGGTTTAGAACTCCTACTTTTAAGGAAGAAATGTACACAAGGTTTAATAGGTACTTCAAGGAATATCATCTACTTGAGAACTAGCACATATACACACCCCTAGCCAAAGAATCCATCTTTCTACTTGTTACTACGTTTTAGAGCAAGATCTATACATAGCAAGTTAAGAGTAAGCAAGAAATGTTAAGAAAGTTATATAACTTGCCTCAAGGAAGGTGATGAAGGTCCAAATAGAAAGTAGCTTGAAGAAAGAGAGAGAAGAAACCCAAGGTTGAGCACTCCACACGTCCAAGCTATCTCCTTACTCTAAGAACAAGGAAACCTAGGTCTAAAGATAAGAAAAAGGGTGTCTTCATCTACATGTACATGCTCCACCAAGAACATCATGGATCCGTCCAAGAATAAATAGAGAAGAAGTAGGGAAGCAAGAAAAATGAAGGAAAGAAGATGATCTTACTTGCTTATGTCAAGGACAAGATTAGGAATCTCCACACGATCTTAGAGAGGGTGGATCCAAACCCTAGAAGCACATGAAATCAAGCTTTGCCAAGCTTCCTCCTCTAGATCTCCTTCTCCTCCACCAAGTAAGAGGGGCAGATCTCCAAGTAGAAAGAATATGAAGAGGGTGTGTAAATGGTCCATTTGGGTGGAAGGAGAGAGGTATATAAAGCTTGGGGAAGAGAAAGGTGGGTAGAGGTGTCAACACATGCATGACATGTGTCCAAAAGCCAAATCATGCTTATATGCAAAACTAGGCCAACCATCAGATATTGATGCTAGGGGACCATTGGTTCGTCAACCTAGGAGGATGATTGAGTCCTAGCATTAGATGGGCCATTGGATCTTCCCTCACTTGGAAACAAAAGAAAATCCTAAAAACACCATCGATTGTGTTCACCACATGCAAAACCATCAATCTTGGTGGTGCTTTAAAGCAAACCATCAAATATAAAGCCATGCAAGAGAACCATCAGATCCTACCACCTCAAAGTGGAATGTCAGATCTCAAGCATGCAGGGGGGGGCATCAAGTTAGGGCACTTAAGTGAGAAACCCTAGATCTCAACCCTAAGTTAGAGAACACCCAACATATGATGGTGCAACCACTTCAAACATGTTCTGAAAACTTATGAAGCACAACATACATGTGACAAATTACAAGAAAACCCCTATACATGGAGAAATTGTATAAAAGCCCTTATATGTACATATATAGAAAAACTTACTCAAACAATATCCAAACTGGACCAAACTTGAAACTTAGATTTGTCACCAGACATCAAACCATGATTTAGGCTTGATTAAGATTTTAAGCATCCAATTAAGATAAGAAAGCATGTTCAATCACAAATCTAGGTCAGGGATCTTACAAGGGTATCACCAACCATAGTGTTTCTCAAATCCGATCAAGGACTTTGTTGTGGTCTCTTTCAAGGATCTCTATACCTTTGATTCACTAGTGAAGGTACATTATTTCATTTACCCTTTCTACCTCCTCATTGAAGTTCCAGGGCAATGTCTGAGACTCTAACAGCCAGAAATTTATTTATACCCTTGGTTGTCTTTTTTGGAGGCTTCTGATGACCATTAGGTATCTGATTTCACATTTTTCTTCTTTGCACTAGCTATTCAGATTTCCACTTCCTACTTTCATGGTAGGAGATGGTGTTTCTTGCTCTGAACTTCTTGGGCCTGCTTCATTTGGGATCCCATCCATATTTCGGCTTGTCTTCTTGTTCCACATCAACACAATCCAGTCTGGGTTGGCGAGATGTGTGTTTGGTTGAATATCCTAAAACGGCCCCATTTCGGGATCTGTTGTCTTGATATTCAGATTAAGTTAATCCTGCTAGTAGTAGGATTTCAGAAACCCAGTCCGGATTTTGTGTGTCATTTTTGTATTTTGTTTTATATGGCAAATTGAAAAACACAATTTATGAGGCTAGTCCAATTTAATGATGGGATTGGTTTGCCAAACAGAAACAGTATTGACAACAGTCCGGATAATCTCGATATATGGACTAACCCGATCTAATCTAGTCTAGATTTTGTAATCTCCATCTCAAACCAAACAGGGGCCTACGGACCCACTTGAGGGGTCTTTGAGATCACAAGAGCTTAAGGATAGTGCGTGTAGGGTTCTTTAGCCAAGTATCCCTAGGACTAGCAAGTTTATGAGATGGATTTCATCACTAGAGATCCATGATGCTGACCCACAAGATTTGATCAATCCAAGGATTAGAATCCCAAGAAAAACTTTGTGTTCTCTTTGTTTCTTTCACATGATTCAAGAGCAATATCCTCTTTTTGACATTTCTTTTGGTTGATATTGCACGACATTCATTTAGTGCAAAAACACAATTGCATCATGTCACTTATGGTTTTGAATCTTATGTGAAAGTATATCGCCAATTGGCCAATAAATATTATATAATATATCAAAATTTATTTTTGTCCCTAGATGTAAGAGGTATGGGCATAGAGCTACCTCTTGTCCACTGAAGGCAAGAAAACCTCCACTAGAGATGGACCTACAAGTTAGGCTGGGGAAATCTCCAGGTGCTTAAAGTATTTCCAAAGTGACGACCAAAGAGCAATCTAAGGTGCTTTAGGAGAAGATGGTCGAGAAGCAGCCAACTGTTGCTGACCCTAAACACTCTGATGGAGATGACAATCTGTGAGATTTCATTATTCAGTAGATTAAAGATACAGTCCTCAATAGTGAATTAACTGGTCACCAATGCCAATCCACTGATTCACGCCTACAACTAGAAGAACCCGACATGTTTGGGACATCTCCAGTGTACAATGTGGGAAGTCTCAATTTGGATTGGGAGATGGAGGTTGTTAGAAGCTGTAAGGAAGATAAAGGATCCAACTCTTGGAAGATCAATAAGATCTGGGAGATCTATGGGTTCTCAGTTGAATATCAAGAAAGGAAGGAAAATCTCTTTGAGGAGGAGGAAGATTCCAATGATTATGGAGCTGACTCTGATCGGTGGGATTCTAATTCCTTGGAATTCAAACAGTCATGGCCCAAGAGGAAAAAGAAGTCAGCAAAGAAAAAAATGGGAGGTGTTTAACTCAGACCCTTTCCCAGTCTATTCTTGTTGTTGGTTTTGTTTCGCTTATGATGTTGATGGATTGATTGTCCGTTAGGATTCTGAGATCTGATGACTGTTGGTTTATGGACATGGTCTAGTTGTCAAATTACTCTCCACAATTTCAAGAATGGTTATAATGCCAGTGGAGGTTAATTAGATTTAGTTGGTTCATGGATATGAATTCACTGATTCTGTATTTGATGGATCCTATTGGATGCTATATTATGTAGTTTGGAAAATGCTTTGGTCTAGATGAGGGAATGTATTTAATCTTTAGCAATGTTAATCCCTATTGAACCCCAAGAAAGTTGTTGTTCCATCCTACTTCCAACTAAGACATCACATATTCAGGAGATGATTTAAATGTTAGTGTTTGTTTTAGTCGTCAGGATGGTTCCCCTTTAGATTATCGGGTTGGAGTCTATAAGGATTTGTATGCTATCTTTAAATTCTTTTTATCTTCCTTTATAGAGGCTCCCTTATGTACAGCCTCTATCTTATTTCTATGGATTCTTTCATCTAGGTTGTAAGGGCACAGTACGTTGTTCCCAAAGTTTTGGACTCAATTTTATAGTAACAGAGCTTTTACCGACCAAAAAAATAAATTATTTTTGTCTTAGATAATTAATAGTAAATCACATATAGCACATAAAAATAAAAGATAAGATGTTTTGGAATTAGTATTTTATTCTTGATCTGATGGTATATTTTTAACACCTAAATAAAATATAATAAATATGTAATTTTCCCAGGATTTTCCTAATTGCTTATATTTTCTAAAATTCATATCTATTAACCTATAAGATAGAAAAAAAAAGAAAAATGTGTCATGAACTCAGTAGAATATAATATACAAGAGTGTAATTTTGATAACCAAACTCAATAATAATGAAAAGACAATTTTTAGGGTTTATGCAATTAGTGTGAATTTAATCTTACTTTCACATATGCATGTAATAGGTGTCCTATGACCCTAATGTGGAATTAGGATTGAATTGGACATATGTGAACTCAATCTAAAGTATGTTGCATCCCTTATTATCATATTGAGATATCACCCATATTTCTAGCTCTCTCTTGATCCGTTGGGGTAGACTATCTTATACATAGTCTCTCTCTTCTAAGAGGTTGACTTATCTGAGAAATTATGTGTCTATTGAATATGCTTTTTGACTCAAAATTTTGTAACTGCTTAATCCTATTCTGAGTTGTGCCTTATTTGTGGATTTGGCACAAGTTTGACTCTCTTTGTGAAGTGAAATCTTATTTTCTATTTTGATGGCCTCTTGTGATCTTAAGATCTATCTTAATTTTGGAAACTTTTTTATATTTTTTATTGGTCCTCTAATCCCACTTAATATTAGTTAAATGATATCATCTCTAATTTCACCTTGATTAAACTTAATTTGTGCCTCTACATTTGTTCATGCATAGTAGACTAAACTTATTTATAGGATATGTACCACTATACCACCATAACATGTGGATATATATATATATATATATATATATATGTGTGTGTGTGTGTGTGTGTGTATTTAGTGCCCGTGCGGCTAATGAACTTTTGTTACCTATGAATCTATTTTGTAATAGGAAGGTACCTAATTATAATAAGACAACCAAAATTGTAATATAAAGACTCATTTCACAAATACAGTGTGAAACTTTTTTTCTCCCTCTAAAAATAGTAAAAATGATATTTATGATAGCAGTTTACCTAGTATTACAAACTGGATCTTTGTATTACAATTTTTCTCATCTTATTACAATGTTGGTCGTCTCATTACAAATATGTGCCTTCCTATTACAAAATAGATGCACAGGTAACTAATCTTAGTTACATGCACCGGTAGTGAATGAATGGTCTATATATGTGTGTGTGTGTTTATATATATATATATATATATATATATATATATATATATATATATATATATATATATATATATATATATATATATAGAGAGAGAGAGAGAGAGAGAGAGAGAGAGTGAATAGAGATAAGCTTGATGTGACTGTGAGCCAGACTTTATTCTAAAATAACAACCGCACCAGCAATGTTAGAATACTAGCAGACTATGAGTTCTATAACTAATTGCATGACTAGATCTACATCACTGATATAGCACCAAGGGTAGTGTACCACTACAATGCATGCCTATCATGATCGCACATAGTTGTTACCTCGCACAAGATCACCAATATATATATATATATATATATATATATATATACATACATATATATAGATAGATACATATATATACATATATATACATATATATATATACATATAGATATACATATATATACATATATATATGTATATATATATGTATGTATATATATATATATATATATGTGTACATATATATATATATGTATGTATATATATATATATGTGTGTATATATATATATATGTATATATGTATATATATGTGTGTGTGTATATGTGTATATATATATGTGTGTGTGTGTAGATAAATATATAAATGTATACATAAATATATATATATATATATATATATATATATATATATATATATGTATAAAGAGTGTTTGTATTCTGCCCAGGGTATGCATCCTCCACTCAAAACTTTAGGCTTGAGTTTTTATGAGTCTCTTCCCTACTTAATATGTCTGATTCTTATGATATGTATTGTTGATAACTGCTTATGATTGTGTTATATTGTTGTGATATTGAATAAGGCAATAATCTATTATTTTTTATCTTCTTTACACGCACATTTGGATGTTCTTCAACTCTCTTGATTTGGAAAGAGTTGATAATTATATTGATGTCCTTTTTCCCTTGCATTTCTCAATCCCTATTCATATGCTTATACTGGCATTTTTGTGCTAAAAACATCCATTTGTCTTCTCTTGGGGGGTATGTTTCCAACCCCTAGATGAAGGACATGGATGACTTAACATGCAGACATGGACCTTGCTTAGATGAGTTGACTCTCAGGAGATAGATTTTAGCTAGTTTGAACTTCCCTCTATTTTGCATTAAAGTTGTTACTTCAATGCAAGTTCCCTAGTGGGAGATTATTATGTATCTGTAAAAATTAAAATAGTCATTACTTTTATTTCTACTATTATGCCTTAGTTTTTATACCATTCATTTACATAAAGAAAATACACATATTCTGACATAATAGTGTGTTTGGATTAGCTAGGTTTATTTCACAAATCAAGTGTGGAGTGGACCCCTCTCGCATGTCTCTCCTTACAAGATGGTATCAGATCCATGGTGGTTGGATTCTGAGTATTTTGGTTTTGTCGCCCTTAAGTTTCCTAACTTGTCCCATAAGTTCCTTATAGATCCCTTACCTTATGTGAAAATCCAAGATGATATGTTTACCCTAGATGAGATGATAAATGAAGAATATTAAAAGTTATTAGATACATGAGGATCTTAATCCATTGACCCTAATGTGATGAGACTCTAGTTAGTATGAGGTTTGACTTAAGAATGGATATATGCAATAAGGATGAGAAAAGTAGCAGACAAGGAGATGGTATATGGAAAACTCATGACTCGATTATTGCAATCATTTTGGGCCATATCTTTAGTTTAAATCACAAAGTTGCACCACCAAAATATTTATCGTTATAATAATATATGTATAACATAAAGTTATCTCTATATATTATTGATGTTTTCTTGAACTAATTCACAACAAAGGAATGTATTAAGTTCAGAGGTGAAACCCTAAAACAAGTTAGAGTAGAAATATCTAACCCTAGTTTTGTGTATGGTGTGATGACTAAGAAAAGCATGACTTGTGATAAGGGTTTAGTTGTCCTACCCTTTTATACTCTATGACTTTTTGGTTGCTCATGTCGACCTAAGGGTTGTTAGGTTTGAAACGCAAGCACCTAAAACTCAACCCAATGTGTATATCAAATGTTACTTGGATGCATGACCAATGAACAACATAAAGTATTCATAACTAAAAGATCCATATGTAATCCTAATATCTATAGAGTTTTTAATGTGTCTTATTGGTTAAAACCTTGTAAGGGGTGGGCATTTGTTGGTTGGTAGTGTATGGTTGGATTTTGAGGATGAAATCCTCTTTAAGGCGTGTAGTAGTGTAACATACCAAAATCTAACATCTTGACTCTTGTAACCCTAAACCCATGAATAGGATTCTTTCATGCCTAAACCTCTAGCTTTGGCCAAACAAGGATACATATAAACCCTAACATACTAGTTTATATCTTAATGAATATTAAATACACATCTGATGATGTAACTCATGTACAATCCTTAACTAAGGTAATAGGATCACACCCTGGGGCTATAAACCATCACATGATGATGGAATGGATAAGTGACCTAACCTTGGAATATATATGTCAAGAGATATTTTCCCTAAATCCTAGTTTATCATTATTAATCAAGCTAACCAACTCATGTTTGGTACCTCATGTGATGCATCAGCATCATTAAGTGGCATGGTATCATACGATGACTTAAAAATCTTAAAATAACTTAGTAACCTAAGTAGTTCTTGATATGTAAGTGTTATTCATTTATAATGTAAAATATGTATGTGATTCCCTAATGCATATATAATGGCTAAAATGTGACTAATGGGTAATTGGATAGGATAAAATACATATAGTGGCTAAATGGAGTAGTTCATGCTTTAAACATATATAATGGAATAATATTTGGGTCTTTAATGTAAGAGGATATTAATAACATGATATCATATAAGTTAATGTTTTCATTAATGAAGTTGATGGGTAATTGAATAAATAGCATTATCTATGCACAATAATACAAGATAACCCTATTGGTGGCAATGTAATGTAAATAGGACTCTAATTTATTAATATCAATGGAAATAAGGATATATAATAATATTTATGAAGATAAATAGCATAACCCATATTTGTGTTATAACTTATAAAAGCAACCTTCAAAAACCAAATCAACCACAAAATGTGTTCTTTGGGTCCCAATTAGCTTGGGTGCCAAGTTTGAGATTAATAGAATAATATGCTCTTTTTTTTAAAGTGGGACCGAAGTCATTTTATTAACCCAAATCGTTTTGTGCTAGCACAATGACTTCAGAATCGAAATTATCTATGCTAAACAAGGAAAACTCTAGCATGCGTGCCTTGTTGGCTAATAGATGACTGACTCTATTTGCCTCACGGTACACATGACAAAAGTTTATAGCATGGAAATCTAAGGACGTTGCAACGATCTGCTTGACAACGCGATCCTCGTAGCCTCGCCCGTGGTGTCCAACCTTGATGGCTTGGACCAGGAGTAGACTGTCCGTCTCGACCACCAGTTCAGTGAATCCCATTCTGCGAGCCTCCGTCAAAGCTCCTCTCATCGCCAAAGCTTCTGCCATGAGGGCTGATGTAGCATGGCCAAGCTGCAACTGGAGAGTTGCCCTGATCGCTCCTTGCTCGTCCCGGACTATAGCGCCACCTGTAGCTGTTGCACCTTGCTGCCAGCACGCGTCGACGTTCATCTTGATCAGGCCTCGTTCCGGCGGCTTCCACGGTCTGGTTCTCGGCGCCGTGGCCTCCTGTCCCATCGTCCGCCTCTTCCTATCTTGGTGGTGCTGGTAGTCACGGACCATGTTGGTAAAGCTGTCTACCAGCGTTGCCTCATAAAGAGGTTTCTCGTCAAAGATAGCCTTGTTCCTCACCGTCCATGCAATCCATACCATCGTCGCCAGCTCCGCAGCCACCTCCTCCTCTACGTTATTAACCAGGATATGCAGCAGGTCGTCGGTGTTACCCACCATATCGGTGGTGTCCTTCAGTTCCGATCCACCGCAAGCCCACACTCTCTTTGCATAGTCGCACCGGAGGACCGCATGTAGGTCATCTTCCTCCTCCTGTTTGCATCTTTGGCATAGGTTTGTCTCTGTGACCTGCCTTCTATGTAGCCTACACATCATTGGGAGTGCTTGCTTGCAGAGTCTCCAAACAAAATGTCGAAGCTTAGGTGGACATTGCTTCCTCCACAGTTTATCCCACACGCTCCCTTCTGCCATTGGTTCACCACCGTAGCCTTCAGTGAGATACCGGTAGGCCGATCGGGTTGTGAACTCCCCCTTCGGGTCGGGCTCCCACCCGAGCTGGTCCTCCTCCTCCATGTTATTGAGTGGTATGCTGAGAATTCTGGTATGGAGTGTAACTGGCAGCAGCCTACGAACTCACTCCTTGTCCCATGCTCCTTCCGCGTGCTTTATGAAATATTGGACACAGTGTCCGTCCTCCATGCTATCCTCCCCCTCCTCCTATTGACGTGCATGTAGTCGTCCACAATGCCCGGGAATCCATCTATCGCTGAAGGTGCGGATCTTCGTCCCCTTACCGATGCGCCAAATGAATCCGTCTCTCGTATGTTGCAAGGCCCCATGGATACTCCGCCATGTGTAGCTCGGACCATACCCAACGTCCGCATCCATCACCTCTTTCCTTGGGAAGTACTTGGCTTTTAACACTCGTCCCGCCAGGGAATCTGGATTTGTAGCTAGTCTCCACCCTTGTTTCGCCAATAGAGCAAGGTTGAAAGCTCTCAAGTTCCGAAACCCCAATCCAACGCTGCCCTTTGGTTCACAAAGCGCTTCCCAACCAATCCAATGTATCTTCCGTTCCCCTTCTTTGACTCCCCACCAGAATCTCGCAATCATCCTGCAAATCTCATCTAACAATCCGTCTGGAATTTTGAACACACTCATGTAGTAGGTCGGTATGTCTTGGATGACTGCTTTTATGAGAATCTCTTTTCCCGGTTTTGATAGAAGCTTTTCTTTCCACCCTTGTAGTTTCTTCCATATCCTATCCTTTATGGAGATGAAGACTTGTTTCTTGGATCTCCCCATCGCCGTAGGCAGTCCCAAATACTTTGCATGGCGGTCTACCTCCTGCACCTGTAGGCTCCTTTTAATACAATCCCTTCTGTCTTGTTGTACATTTGCACTAAAGGCGACTTCCGATTTCTCGTAGTTGATCTTTTGTCCTGACGCTCTTTCGTACTGGCTGGTAATTTCAGCTAGAAAAGAGCACTCCTCTTGAGTCGCCCTCGCAAACAGGATGTTGTCGTCGGCAAAGAAAAGGTGAGATACTCGTGGTCTGTTTCTACTGGCTCTTGCTCCATGTAGGCGTCCATCCCTGTTTGCTTTGTGAAGAGAGAGAAAAAAAATTTCAGTGCAAAAAAGAAATAGGTAAGGGGATATAGGATCACCTTGGCGTAGACCTCTTGTCGGCTTTATGGTTCTCGTCCTTGTCCCGTTGATGACGATTGAGTGTGAGACGCTTGAGACGCATTCTTGTACCTTCGACCTCCAAAGGGCAGGAAGGCCCATCTTCCCCATAGCCTTATCCAGAAAATTCCATTCGATCATGTCATATGCCTTACTCATGTCCAGTTTGAGTGCCAGAATCCCTTCCTTCCCTTTCTTTTTCTTCTTCATCATGTGGAACATCTCATAGGCCACCAAGGCATTGTCGGTGATCAGCCTTCCTTGCACAAAAGCACTTTAATTTTTGGATATCATCTTGTTGAGGAGTGGTTTTATCCGGTTCGCCATCACCTTGGTAATGATTTTGTAGGAGAGATTGCAAAGGCTTATGGGCCGGAATTCAGAAATTTTCTTTGGTTGTTGTACTTTTGGAATGAGTACTATGTCCGTCTTGTTGATGTCATTCAACTTCTTTTTCCCCCTCCACCATTCTTGGATGAAATTGATGAGCGATCTTTTAACAATAGACCAAAAACTTTGGTAGAAAACCGCCTTCATACCATCCGGACCCGGAGCCTTGTTGGGATGCATTTGTTGGATTGCACCCCAAATCTCTCCTTCCGTCGGCAAGCTATCTAACATCAACGCTTCATCATCCGTGACCACGCTGTCCACCCCTTCAAAAATGTGATCATCTATCGTTGGGTTTGACGTGTTAAACAGGTCTACAAAGAACTCAGTCGTGATCTTTTTAATTTCTTCCGGTTCTTGCCTCCACCTTCCTTGGGAATCCTCCAGTCCTGCAATGTAATTTCTTTTTCTCCTTTGGCTCGCTTTATGCTGGAAATAGCTGGTGTTTTTGTCCCCATCCCGCATCTCATTTGCTCTAGCTCTCGCATGCCAATAGCTTTCTTGCAACCTGAGCAACTCATGGACCTCATCAGCTAACCGTTTACATTCCCTAAGCATCACATCATCCGGCGGCCTGTTCTGTGCCTCCTGTAAATTTTCTTCAGCCTTCTGTAGCCTTTTCTTAACATTATTGAATTTATCATCCGCCCATTTTTCGAGTTTCTCTCTGCAATAAATCATTCTCTCGTGCAAGTCACAGCCCAGCGCCTCATTCCACGCTCTCTCAATCACCTGTCTGCAATCCGGAGCCGAGAGCCACATGGTTTCAAATCTGAATTTTTTTTCTTGTTTTTTCTCCTGTCTTGAGTGCGTAGCCGTGATAAGAATAGGGGCGTGGTCCGAGAACTGTATCAGGAAATGTCATACCCGTCTGACCTGGAACATGTTGTACCACTGCTGATCAGCTAGGAATCTATCCAGGCGCACCTTCATCCTTGTTTCCTTCCTTTTTCCCCGGTGCCACGTGAAGATGTTTCCTTGGAAGCCCATATCTTTCAACTGACAATCTTCTATTACCTCTCGGAAATTCCTCATCTGCCACTCAGCTCTGCTCTGCCTGCCTTGCTTTTCCTCATCTTTTATAATTTCATTGAAGTCTCCCCCCAGAATTTTGGGAAGCTGTGAAGCCCCACAAATGTTTCTCATGAGATTCCACGTGGCCTGTCTCTCATGCACTGCTGCCCAACCATAGATACCCATGAACCCAAACTTGTCTGTATCCCCATCACCTCCCACCTCCGCGTATATATGATGGTCCGAGAACGACACTACCTTCACCAGATCCCCCCTCCACCACAGCCCAAGCCCCCCTGCCTTCCCTATGCTATCCACTCCAAACCCATTCTCAAACCCACAACTCCTCCTCAACTGCTCTTGTTCCTGACTTCTGGACATGGTTTCCGAAATGAAAACCAAGTCGGGCATCTCTCTCCAGCACCTATTCCGGAGAGACAAGTCCAGTCCAAGGGTGCCCAGCCCCTGGACATTCCAGCATAATATTTTCATTGATGTTCGCAGACCCGGTCTGTGCCTGGGCCTGCTACTTGGGAACCAGATCCCTTTGCACCTCCGTCTCCTCTGCCTTTCTTACCATCCGGACCCTCCTCCATGTATACCTCCATCTCTCCCATAGTTTCTTCTCTATTTCTTTTGTCACCTTCCCTCCCTCGACCAGTTCGTTCGTCATCCTCCCTCAACTGTGTAGATCTACTTTTGTTCAAGATCTGCTCTTTGCGTCGGCGGAGCCGTTGACCTCTACTCTCCACTCTACCCAACCCCTCATGGAAAGGGTTCATGATCACCTGTTGACTTGGTTCGTATTGGGCTTCCTTAATGATTCTGCTTTCATCTTCCCGGTGGATTGAAGCTGTTGTGATGACTTCAGCCGTCCTCTCGGCTGTACCACCATCTGCGAATAGATCTCCTGTATAGCTCCCACCTCCCTGATCCTCGTTGTATGTCGGCAGCGCTGGTTCTATCTCCGGTGGTGTCTCCGGTATCGGCCTAGCCGGTTGGCACTCCGTCTGGTATATGTTCACCCCCTGCTTCCCTTTCTTCTTTTCTTTCCCCCTCACTCTCTCCAAGTATTCAGGTCCTACAAACTCCCTCCACGCTTCTTCTTCAAGCTCGATTATGTTGTCCGGTCTCCCTCCTTCCACCATCGTAGCCGCACGCGCATGAGTTCTGTCTGTGACCTATCTATCCCGTGCTACACTGGTGTCCTGCTGTGGACTTGCTGCCCTTTGTTCATCTTCCCCTCTAGTTGTTGTGTGTCGCCGTTGCGCGGCCTCCTCCTGCCTTGCCGCTCCCAATACCTCCGTCGGCTTCTTCACAAAAATAATGGTTCTTTTAGGGTTCGCCGCCCCCCTAAGTTCTTCCTCCACTGGTTTGATCCAGCGTTTCACCGGCGACGCCTTTACCCAAGGTCCCCACACCCGTGGTTGGTTCGGGTCCTCTTCTTCCTTGGAGCAGTCTCGATCTGCATGGCCTATAATTCCACATAAGAAGCAATACGTAGGCATCCTATCGTATTTGATATCGATTTGGATCATCTTGCCCTCCTTGTTCCTTATCTTCTGCCATTGCCGTATCGGTTTCGTTACGTCCACCTTCACTCGGACTCTGCAGTAGGAGTCCCAGCCCCAGTTGGATTGATCAACCTCTTGAACCTATGCTACCTTCGTGGCGATCAGCCTTACCGCCTCCTCCGATCTGTAGCCCAGCGGCAAGTTGTAAAGCCGCACCCAGAAAAGGCACTCTTTTAGTTCGACTTCCACCGGTGTTTCCTCGGAGCATATCTCCTTAACCACCAGTAGGTTGTTATCAAAATTCCATGGATCTTCCTTCATCACCTTCTCCCTATCTCGCCAGTGGACAAACTGGATTACGAAGACGTTGCTTGCGATTTGGTGGAAAGTAGCTTCTCGTCTGAGTCCCCACGCTCCAATGAGCGTCCTGGTCATCGCCGGGAAGTTGTATGGCCTTTCTGTCATCAGTCGCCCCACCAGGGATAACTCAATGTGCTCCCCTGTTGTTTGCACCTACGTGCGCCTGAAATCAATCACCTCCTCCTCCTCCTCGTCCTCCACCGATAGTCCTGCACATCTCACACTCAGTTCATCCGCCATCACGGACGGAGGGAACCTGCAAAGCAAACAGAGGTATCTCCGCGGTGTCCGCGGAGGGTGGACTCGCACAGCGCCGTCGCTCGCCCAATGAATCGCCGCAGTGAAACCCTAGGCGCGGGACGGGAGGCGAGAGTAAGGTGTAGGTAATAGAATAATATGCTTTAAACTCTTTTATATAGGAAAACATTAATTAAGTTCTAAAATATTAAATACTACGATGGCTACCCCCAAAATGGAAATTGATATATATTTGAAGTCTACATGTCTTAATTAGCCTAGATGTCAAATTTCATATAAATTGGTTCTTGTTTGGGACCTCAACTAAAATAGAAAAGAAAAGATAATTTTAAACTACCTAATTGCAAAGTATTTAATCATAGTCTTATTTCCCTAAAGTTTTGGGTTTTATATACTTGTCAGTCTCATTCTTGTGTCATGCCTGATTTCCTACTTTGAAAAACATGGGCTCAATACAAACCATTGGACTAATCACATGGTCACTCTACTTTCTTCTTCCTCTATTTCTTTCCGCTTTCTTTTCCAACATTTTTTCCTGAATTCTTTCTCAAATCTATCACTCATATTTTAGGTTATTTCCATGATTTTTTCTCCTCTACTTTCCTCTTATCCTTTATTTCTAGACAACCCCCAAAAGTCTTTCCCCTTGGTTTGTTTTCCCTCATTTGTCACCAAGCACCTATCCCCAACCTCATCTTCTCCCTGTTACACTCAGGGTTCGTCAAGGCATATATGATCATAGTGCTTCTTAGATTCTACCCAAAACTCTATCAAGATCTCTTTCAAGGATATATGTACATTTGATTCATCGGTAAAGGTATACTCTTTCTTTTACACTTTCTGCCTCCTAGATAAAGTTCTAGGGAAATGTTTGAGTTTCTAACCACCGGTAATCCAATTCTACCCTTGGTTAGCTTTGCTGGAGGATTCCGATGACCTTTTTCTATCTAATTTTCCATTTTTATTATGCCCACTAGCTTTCTAGATTTCTACTTCATGTTTTCATGGTGGCAGATGGGGTTTCTTTCTTATACCTTCTCAAGACCCACCTGAGGGGTCGTTGAGATTGTAAGAGCTTGAGGATAGTTAGTGTAGGGTTCTTTAGTCGAGTTTTCCTCAGGGAAAGTTTATGAGATAGATTTTATCATTAGGGATCCATGCTCTTAGCACATTGGCTTTGATCAAACTAGGGATTAGAATCATAGGAAGACCTTCATGTTCTCTTAGTTTCTGTCACACGATTCAAGAGAAATAACTTCTTTTCATTATTTATTGCGGTTGATATTGTATGAAATTCATTTAGTGCCAAAATATAGATGTATCCTATCACATTGTATGGTTTTGAATCTAATGTGAGGGTACATTGGTAATTGGCCAGATGAATATTGTTTTAGTAAACCAAAACAATGTTTGTCTTAGATAATTAATAGTAAATCATATATATCTCATAAAAATAAATTATGTTTTGGAGTTAGTGATTTATTCTTTATCTGATTGTATATTTGACACCTAAATCAAATATAATAATATGTGCATTTTTGAGGATTTTTTGTTGTTTAGAATTTTTTTCATATCTTAATCTATAATATAGAAAAATAAAATAGAATATGTTATGAACTCAATAGAATATAATCTAGATATGATGTAATTTTTATAACCTAATTCAATATTACTAAAAAGGTATTTTTTTAGTATTTATGCAATTATTGTGAACTTAATCCTAATTTCATATATGCATGTAATAGGTGGCTTGTGACCCCAATGTGGAATTAGGATTGAACTTGAACATACGTAGACAAAATATAAGGTATGTTGCATCCCTTATTATCATATTGAGAAATCACCCATATTTTTACCTCTCTCTTGGTCCATTGGGATGTACTACACATACTATCTCTTATGAGAAGTTGACTTATGTGATAAATTATATGTTGATATGAATATTCTGATCATCTTAATCTAATGATCATGCGTGTTGACTCTAAATTTTGTAAGTGGTTCATACTATTTCAAATTTTACCTAATTTGTAGATCTGGCACAAGTCTGACTCTCTTTGTCAAGTGAAATCTTATTTTCTATTGTGATGGCCTCTTGTGGTATTATGATGTATATTAATCATGGATATTGATGTATATTTATTTATGGGTCCTCTAACCCCACTGGATATTAGTTGGATGATCTCATCTCTTATTCAGCTTGAATAAACTTAGCCTCTACATGTGTACATGTATGGTAAGCTAAACTTATGTATAGTAAGGGTACCTCTATACCACCATAACATTTGGATGTGCTTATATCATCCCAATTGTGTGTATTCCACTTGTATATATAAAAAGGGTGTGTTTCTTCCATCTAGGGTGTGCGTCTTCCACCTAATACTTAAGGTTTGAGATTTTATGGGTTTCAACCATGCTTAAATGAAGTTAATATGATTGTTTTGACATGCATTGTTGATAATTGTTTATGATTGTGTTACTTTTTGTGATATTGAATAAGGTAAGAAATCTCTTAATATTTATTTTCTTTACATGTTCTTTTTTATATCCATTTGGATATTATTCATCTCTCTATATTTGGAAAGCCTTGATAACTATATTGATGTGCATTTTGTGCTGACAACATCCATTTTGTATTCTCTTGTGGGGTATGCTTCCCACCCCTAGGAAAAGCACATGAAGGACTTGGCATGCAGACATGGACCTTTCTTAGAGGAGTTAACTTTAGGAGATGGACTTGAGTTAGTTTGGACTTCCCTCTGCCTCGTTGTTAAAGTTTTTACTTCCATGTAAGTTCCCAAATGGGAGATCGTTATGTATATCTAAAAATCAAAAATAGTAATTACTTTTATTTCTATTGATATAGCTTGGTTTTATATAACATTCATTTGAGTAAAGAAAATACACCTACTCCAACATATTTATTGGTGTGTTTGGATTAGTTGGGTTTATTGTGGATAACCTCTTGGGTCCCACCCCTTACAAGTGGCCTGGATTCTCTAATTAGAGTTGTCTGGAGCTACTAGGAAAGAAACACATAAACTAATTGTTCTTTGGGGGGATCATTCCTATAGTTGGCCTCAGCATAGATAAATGAACATGTTTCCATTAGTCATCATTTGTTTCATCCAAAATCTTCTCCATTGTTTATATCCTCTATTTCATGGTTGCCTCTCCAAAATTAGTGAGTGCTTGTTTGTTGTCCTTCATGAGAGACTCTAATCCATGTTCATCTACATGAAAAAAACATCTAATATGTATCATGGATGTCTTTGATAAGTATTTGTATATATTTCCTAGTGTTATGAAATTTCTTATTGTTTCTTTTAGTTTGTATATTTCATAGTAATTATATGCAATGAATCTTTTATTTTTATATGCGATTATAGTTTTAGGTTTGGAAGTTTAGAATTCATGTTGTGTGTATACATAGCCTACAAGTTGTATGGTAGTGTAAGTGACGTAGTGATCTCTCAATATTATAGAGATAGGACAAGAGAAGAAGATATGTTGTGTAGTTTCTTAATTTTATGATCATTGAGAACATATAGGTGGTCCACATAATCCCTTTTGTGTGAGTTTTGGTCTGTAAGGATCTTATCACACCATATGAGCCATATTATGATTTGTGTTTTGGAAGGACATGTGATGCTCCATATACATGATGTACAGAAAATGTATCCTTGGTAAGTGCAAATATCACATGCTTGTTTTGGGTGTAGGTGCCCCATATCCATGTTATATGATTACTAATTTTCATATCTAGTTGTTCTAAAATATATGTCTGTGTCTCCTGAGGAAAAGATGTTTTTATGGTTCTTTTGAGTTGGTTTGATCAATGTGAGACCATGGAACGATGGGTCGGTTTAGAATTTGTTGTTATGTGAGTACTGGGTGGGTTGATGATACAAATCTTGATGAGTATATATATATATATATATATATATATATATATATATATATATATATATATATTGTGATTGTTGTGTCTCCATAAAGCAAAGGTGCCATGGATCTTGATAGATTTTCATGGTTCATTTATGGGATAGTATTTTTTTAGTTACATGATCTTTGATATGCACGGTCTATTAGAGCATAAAGTTGCAGTAATTTTGTATATTAGGCTCAAATCATGAGTTTTGATGTTAATGATGCCCCATCCCCCATATTTATAAGGTATCCCATTGTACCATATGTATCTTATGTCCCATGTGTTAAAAAAGGGAATCCCATCTGATACAGTCAATGGACATGTGGATGATGGAAGGATGAGGAATATAACTGAGAAATTTGGTATTGAGTGAAGTGAGTGAGTTGTTTAGGAGAGTAAGTATGTCCATGATGAATGCATATTCATCCTAGTTTATTCGCAATTTCAACTCATTTTTACGTTCATTTCTCTTTTATGGCTTAGAACTAGCTTGCTTTATGGTTTCTAAATTTTATGCTAAGTTATAAGGTTTTGACCCAAATTCTTAGTTTTTGTGGAAGTATTGAGATTCATTACATGGTTGGAGTGTAGGTAGTGGTCTTGCTAGTTATTTGATGTTTCATAGGTACAAACCCTTTGAAACATGATAATCCCCTCCCCGAATGGGTTTGCCTCATCTTCCCTTCCATCATTTGACAATCGATGGAAGCCTTCCTTAAATTTACATCCATCTACCAAACCTTCAGTTCACATCATTCCATCCCTCCTTTGGTTGATGATTGAAGGGATCCTAGCACCTGCCAATGGGTGGTCACATTCTGAAGGCCCTATAACCAATGGATTCCTTGCGTCTACCTACCAATGGAACTCTTATCAACAACAACTGAAGGATCCTTAGCACTTGCCTTCCGATGCTTCCACTACACATTCCTGTCAATGCCCGTCTTTCGATGGTTCTCCTATACACTCTTCCAAATGGGTATTTGATTTGCCTTTTGATTATCATCCTCTCTCTTCACCTAAAAATAGAAGTTCTACAATTTCTAAACCGTTCATCTATCGATGGTATTATTGATTTCCATTGACTCATTGTCTTCTTCATGTTGCCGTTGTCTCTTCACCTCCATGGTTGCCAATATTTAACTCCATGGTGGTTGGTAGGGTTTCAAACCCTAGCCTATGCCTATAAATACAAGGCATCTTCCTCCAGAAAAAGGATCCACCATTAACATTGCAAGGTTTCCACTTTCATTCTAGTCCTTTGATCTCCAGAGACTTCGACCATCTCCACCAATTTATGTACATCAACCAAGGTGCTTCCATCTTCGCCACTGTTAAGGTACCAAGGTTACAACCTTAAGGGAGGTTTCTTCTACCGATCTTTGATCCATCAGTTGACGAAAACCTCTGACATTGTCAGTATGCTGCTTCCTCTAAATAGTAGTAGATCCAGTTCACAAAGGATAAAAGAACAACTCTTCCAACTGATACATTGGTTTTTAGTCTTTTACACACGCTTTTTCTTGGCATTAATTATATATATGTTCATTTTGAGATATGTTTATGCATTTTTCCATCATTAGTATGTGAATCAATGTTGCATCAAATATTTAGTATTTTGTACCAAATCATGGTAATTTATCATCTCTAATTTGGACTTATGCTATTTTTTTCTTTGTTTCAAGTAATTCGAGCACTAATATGATAGCTCGGTGCCACCGACATATGTGTCAGTGGTACCGAAAAAACATGAATTTACAATAGAGAAATAAAAAAATCTTGATACTACCCAGAGCACACTTGATGCTACCAAGATAGGCATAAGGCTACCAAGATCAGTAATTGGTGCTACTAAATCACAATCCAAGGAGCATCTGAATTCGAGAATAATTTTCTCAATGCATTGACTCACATATCAATGATTCCAACTTTTGTATCCAAGTTGCATTAGAACTCAAAGATATCAACTCGATGATATCGACATACAACGTCATTGGTACTGACATAGTATGAGGGTTACAAGCTACCCAACAACTCATGCCATCAAAATCCTATCGGTGGTTCTGATACTATGTGATTAGTTCAGATCTGAAATCAAGTCAAATCCAACAATTGTTACTTAATGATGTCAAAGCCTCACTAATGACCTAAAAGGACTGTGGACAAAAGATCATATTTTTTTTCTGCCACACAATAGTATAGGGTAGAGTTGAGAGAGGAGGAGACGATGAGACAGCCTCTGACCAAACACTTCATACACTTCTGGAGGACGGATTTACATCCAGAATGCTATAGATCAAGGTGTTTATTAGAGGATATTGCCAATATGACTTCTCTAGGGTTTTTACATTAATTTCCTGATGTTTAGCCAAGTTTCTTCTTCTTCCTCTTGCTATATGATGATGACTGTCATGTCAGGCTAATCCCCTTATTCTTTAGGACCTGGGAGTAGTCTGATATTGCATTGTATTTGGACTTATTAAATTAGTAATTTATTTCCTTCATTTTAGACGTGACTCTTAATTTATTTACTTAATTTGATTACCACTATCAAATTAATAGACCACTAATTTCTTTGGGAGAGCGATTAGGTGTTGGAAAAATCATAGATCAACATAGCCTATATCACACCTCGAGAGAGGGTTCACATCTATGAAAGAACAACCTAGAGATTTTGATAATGCACCTAACTAACTCCTAAATTGCTAAGGGAATGGGCTTGGTTTTAGCCTCAATAGTGTATTATATTGTGGGTGTGGGTATTACTTGGTATAGGTCCTTAGTCCAGAATAAAAGGTGAATAATCATTAATGAAATGGAATCTGAATATGATGTGTTTCATGGTGAAACCATAATCCTAATGAATTTAACCATTCTTGATCACAACCAACTTAATTTAGATTTAATTCTTGTTCTTATTTAATAAACAACCAATCAATAAATTTTCTAGGTCTAGCTGATTTGGTCCCAATAAGTAGTAGTTTGTAGAAAATTATTCCCTGAGTTTGACACTCGGCCCTTATAGGCATGTATTACACGACGTGTGCACTTGCATTTTACACACATAGTTTTAGTGTGTCAAGTTTTTGGCACCGTTGTCGGGGACTCGGCAACTCTAGCACTACAAGTTCTATCAGTCGCCACTCTATGCCATTTTCATTCATTTTTATTTCATTTCAATTTAAAGAAAATATATTTGATAAATCATTTTCTTTTGCAAAAATCACTAGTATTTTATGTCCTTACATAGTCAAATGAATTTTTAGGTACTAGTGAATGGTTCATACTCAGACTACAAACTATGGAGAATCCACTCCAATGAGAGTAGATCAAGAGGAGATCTTGCTCAAGGCATGAGAATTTGGGGCTTTAGTTGAGAAGCTCTTCATACTTTCCCACCACATCCAGAGAAAGACCAAATGACCGACATGGATAGAAATGGTGATGATCATGTGGAGGAATTTCCTGAAGAATAAACAATTTGGGAAAAGATAAAGGCATCTACCTCTATAGCACAGCTTGGACCAATCAAATGCCATGTATTTAACATTGGCAGCTATAAAATTGCCCCATGACTTGTGGCTGTCATAAAGTCTCAATATTTCCATGGACAAAATTTGGAGGATCCAGTGGCTCATATAAACAGTTTTGTGGAGAGTTGTGACATGCTGAAGCTTGATACAGTTCGAGCCATGATGATTTGTCTGAATCCTTTCTCATATTCATTTTTAGATATAGCCAAAGCATGGTTCCTAAGTCTAATTATAGATTTGATTAAATCCTAGGAAGAGATGATAGACACTTTCATGGATAGATATTTCCCACCGCATAAGACAAATAAATTGGTGGGAAAAATCTCCAACTTCAAGCATCATGTTGAGGAGTACAATTTAGAAGCTTGAGAAAGATTCCACACCATGCTTAAGAAAGTCCCTCATCATGGTATTGATCTATATGAGAAAAAGAAGACATTCTATTATGGCCTACACATAGGAAAGAGTATTACTCTTAATAGTGTAGGGGTAGGATTCTTCCTAAATAACAAGGATACATGATGTCACGAGATTCCAAAGAAAATGCCCAAGAACCAATCCTAGGGGGAGAGAGAATCACCAGTAACAATCAAGAGTGATATGGAATCGAGAGTGATCATAGAACTCAAGACTAAAATGGATAGATTCACAAGGAACCTTGATCATAATTTGGCACCTCATCTGGAGGTGAAGAGGAGTGCATGTTCATGATGCAGCAGAATAATAAGGGCAACAAAAAATATTCATGGTGTTAGGATCCTAAATTCTCTTAGAAGGACCCAAACAATTTCAAACATGACCTTTCACAAGAATAATAGCCCAACCATTAGTAGAAAGGTAACCTTTCACATTAATATCAATAGGATAGGGTCCTATTAAGATGGATAGGGTTGAAGACATGTTGAGTAGACTAATGAGTCTGAACGAAGCCATAATGGTCCAATCCAAAAGGGATCAAAAGAATCAAGGGGCTTAGATCTGTAATATTGAAAATAAAATCTCTCAATTAGTAGTGAAGGTGGCATCCATGAAGAATCCCACTCATCAGGGATTCCCTGGGAACACAGTGACATCTCGTCAACATCATCAAGTAAACTATGTTTCTATTTTCAAGGAGACAGAGCACACTACTAGGGAGACACCAAATCAATGCACTCCAAAGCCTGAGTGCGAGTATGTTCTAAATTTTTTGTTTCCTACATACTATATGGAAGACCAAGGGATGTAGAATGCTAGTGAATTATACACACACATCCACCTCACTCAATATAGTGTCTTCAAAAAGTGACAAGGATTCCCCATCTATACTGACTTTGTAAGACAATGAAAATCAAGGATCCACTAGTGCCATGTCCACTCTCCCATTTCCAAAATAGGTGATTGTTCATCAAGGGTAGATAAATGTTCTACTCCGTAGTGGAGCAGGCACAGTCAACAAGAAAACACCCATAATTGTGAAGGAGAATCCCCAGTTACCCCATCCACAGGAGACATGCCCAATTCTGCCTAGGGGACGGCGTTGATGCAATCTTAGGGGAGGAGATCCCTATTGTGTCACACATTCCTCCACACAAGCATGGAGAGAATCCACATGTGCCATTCCCAGATAGTCTGAAGATGGGAAAGGAGGACAAGTAATTTAAGAAACTCCAAGCATCTTCCAAACGCTCCACATCAACATCCTAGTTGTGGAGGTGATAGAACAAATCCATGCATATGGAAATTTTTTGAAGGATATCATCAACAAGAAAAGATAGATAAAAGATACATATACCAGATGTGTTGATGAAGTGGTTAGTGTTGTGATCCATAGAAGGATGTCGATAAATAGAAAGGATCCATGATGTCTCTACATCCCTTATTCCATTGGAAGAAAACATTTCCAACAAGAAAAATGTGATTCTGGGATGAGCATAAATGTCATGCCTCTCTCTACCTTTTGTAAGGTGGGATTGAAGAAACCAATAAAGACTCCATGACAATCCAGTTGGTAGATGGGTAAATTGAAAGGCCCTACAAGATATTCAAGGATGTTTTAATTAAACGTGATAAATTTATCTATCATGTCGACTTTGTGGTCTTGGATATACAAGAGATGAGGATCTTATATGTTGTTAGGAAGGTCATTCCAAGCTACGACTGATGTAACTATTGTCATGGGTAGGGGATACTTGACACTTGGAATAGAAGATGATATATTGGAATTTATATTGTCAGATGATTCTTCACCACCATACCATGACAACCCAGGCTAAAGATAAGAACATTGTCGAGCCTATGACACTAAAAAAGGGCGCATATGGGAGGAAACCCATTTTTATTTCTATAATATAGTATTTTTTTAGGTCTTCTCATTAGTTATAATTTGTATGTGTTATATTTGATGTTTACTGGATACAATAAAGGTGTCTTGATGTGTTTTGGGTGATGTGCAGAAACTCACAGTGTCATTACTAACAACACCATCGTCGATAGTACCGAACAAACATTTGGTATCCAATAGGGAATCATGTATATATCAGTACCATCGACAGGCGGTTTAGTGGCATCAAGTTTGTATCAGTTGGGGACTTTGTGAGAGACATCAAGCTTGGTAGCACCAACCCCACCATTACTATGACTGACCTAGTTCAAGATGAAAATCACAGATCTAAAGGAAAAGATCATAAATACCATTGAGAGACTTCTCAATGGTATCGACCCATCGAGCTTAAAGAATGACATCACTCAGTACCACCGACGCACATGTTGGTGGTACCGATGCAGAAGGCCTGACATGTTCAACAGATACCATCGAGAAGATTCCACCCATCTCCATTACGAGTATTGGGTGTCCTCGTTCCGACTCTTATTATTATTTTTGACAATGAGGACATAGTCAAGTTCAAGCTTAGGGGGGTGATGGGATAGATTTATCTTACTTTTTTCTATCTTATTTAGTTTTTCTTATTTCCAAGTAGTAGGATCCACAACCTATCTAGTGTAATCATGGAGATTAATTTATCATGATTGAATCATATCAATTAAAAGGAATGTGTTTCATGTTCTTGCAATGAACCTAAAAAGGATCAATTATCTTCAATACTACTGATTATATGCTCTATCTTTGAAGCTTATTTGTGAAGGCTAAGGCAACACCAACTGGAGGAAGTGGTTGGGTCAGTCATCTTGAGGACACCTTATATGAATGAAAATATTAAGTTATCCAAGACTTGTGTATAATGAGTGAGGTATGAGATAAATCAACCAAACAAGTAACAAGATTTTCATTGGGAACTTCATATAGAAACATGGCACCCTATACATAGGTCGATAGGAGAGGAATATATCATCGTTAATAAAGGCAGTGTCTCTGAGTCATATGATTTGATCCACCTTTCATGGTATTTAATTCACTGCCACAGGATGATCAAGTAATCAATTTTTTTCCTTTTGACTTCATTGCATAGCATAGTACGTAGCATTTTAGTTAGTTTCTTTGCAAGGGCATTAGAAAAAAAATATAGAGATGTATAATATCATTTAGTTAAGTTGAGAATTTCTAGTTGCATAAAAAATTGCATGTAAATTGAATTTTTCTTGCATCATTTTGCATATTGTGCAACATATATTTATTTAAATTTCTCCATAAATAAAGAGTGAAAGGGTCTGACATATGTAACCCTCCAAAATAAATAAATAAATAAGAAATCAAGAGAAGGGAAAAAAGATGCCATGAACTCAATCTGAATTTTCTCCAAGGAGAAAGTGAAAATAACTTACATATATGCATTGTTCTACCCACACTCATCATTGGGATGAGGCATTCAGTGCATTCACCGTCCCATTATAACAGTAGGCATTAGGAATCATGAATTTTCAAACCCTTCATTCTGTGCGCGCATCATATTTTATTTGCGTGTAAATAATTTGGAGATTACTTGTGATTCTTATTCAGAGTCACCTATTCCATTTCTATTGATTGATCTACATGATAGGGCATATATATGATTAATCCCCTCATCCATGTTTGTATGGGGAACTGCTTCCAAAAGAGTTGTGTAGGTAGATCTGATCAATGTATATAGGGGAACTGCATGGTGCATCAAGTGTATGCCCTATTGACTATGATGTTAATTGCTCCATATTAATAGTACTTCATTGATGTTAGTGTGGAAATCTTAAATGAAAATTTTTGATCACTTCATAGACGTTATTTGTTTAGAGGTTGGTAAGGGCCAGTTTTGGACCATTAGGTGGGGATAATTGGGAAAATTAGTTCATAGCATTTTTCCTCTTTTTAACTTTTCCAAATACATCCAAAAGTAGTGTTTCTCAAGGGCAATCAACATTCAAGCTTAGGGAATTTTGATGCATCGGTTTTCAGTCACTTTTCACAAGCTATTTTATGGGTATTACTTACATATATGTTCATTTTGAGATGGATAATAATAAATGAAATGGAATCTGAATATTATGAATGTCATGGTGACAGTCCTAAAGAATCCATTCATTTTTTATTACAACCAACTTAATTTAGATTTAGTTATCATTCTTAGTTAATAAATAATCAATTAATCAATTTTCTAGGTTTAGCTGATTTGGTCCCAGAAAGTAGTAGTTTTTAGAAAATGATTCCTTGAGTTTGACACTCAGACTTCATAGGCCTATATTACACGACATGTGTAGTTGTGTTATACACAGATAATTAGTAAAGCACTTGATGTTTGTTGGTGTCTCCATCTCAGAGTCTGAAGAACTGCTTCTGCACATCATATGTGACTCCTTCCTTAGTTTGCAACCATGGCCTTTTTTTCCTCTTCCCTTTTCATATCTGCTATTGCTTCCATGATTAAGTAGTACTCTTGATATGGTGTCAGGAGTAGCCCTATTTCCCAATTGTATTGTTTTATCTGGATCTATTTTTTATGGACCATTATATGTTTTGAATCAAATACTTTATGCTAGTATGTTTGTATAATCAGTAGGTTTACATGTTATCATGGTCATGGGTGTAGAGAATTTTGAGCCCAAGGTCTAGGATATTGATTATTTCTTGTTAAACCCTTGATGAGAACATTAGATAGGTTTTTTACTGAGGCGTGGGTGTGTGATCTCTAGGTAATGTGAAGGAGAGATCAGAGAGATATATGCCTGGATTTTGATCCTCACATTGAAATGGAGTTTTTTATGACCGCAACATATACATGCTCATACTTAATATGATGCACTGATAGAGTGAATGATAGGTACAGGTCCAACCCTAGTTCCTTCATCCATTGATTAATCATCCTTTATTTTCATTTTGATCTATTGCAATCTTAGTATAATCAACAACCAAACCACCTTTTGTGATAAATACCAGTTCTAGCCTAGTTACCTTGATCAGATAATTCTTAAACAAGTTGTCCTTTGGGTACGACCTTGAATAACACTACAATAAGATTTGTCTGCTTGCGGGTGGTGATAATTGTACGATATCTAAGATAAACTCTAAGGATTTCACCCCTAGTGAATTTTCCCATGCAATATCACGCATGGTCATCCCGCGAGATTCAGGAAGCGTGTTTTCTAAAATTGTAGATGTTGGTTCGGTTTGATGTTGATAGGATTCCTAGTGTTTTTCAGTATGGTGTGTGGGGATATCGGGAGACCAATGTATGTGAATGGGAATGTGGCAATATTTTAGCTAAGAAGCATTTGATATCTCTAAATTTCATGTGCATCAATATGTGTATAGATAATGACATAATTATGGAGGATGCTTTTGAGATCTCAAAGGTAGAAAATAAAGCAAGTATTAAATAATATTTATAATATTATCATCACATGTAGATATGAAAATGATAGTATCATCGGCATATTATACAATATTTTTTGGGATAGTAGGTGGGTGCCAAAATATGTCCATGTTATATCCCCAATTTGATCATCCTATGAGGATGGATGTAACTAGGATAAAATGATAAGGTGATAGGGGATCACCTTACCTCAAAACATTGGTACTTTTAAAATATATGAATCGTTTACCATTGACGAGGGTCGAGAAATTCCAAGAACTAATGCAAGATGTGATCGAAAGTATACAACTATCTGGGAATTGTATCCTTTCATATAGTTGATATCATCAAAAGGCTTTTCATAATTGAGATTAATAGAAAAAGGGGAAGTGATGTGAGAGTACCGTGTGTTTATTATTTCTTTTACCATGATTATGCATCATGTATGTTACAGTTTTGAAGGAACACACACTGTTTCTAGTCAATAATTTCGTCGAAAGTATGCTTCATTCTAGAGCTTAGAGTTTGGTTACTATTTTATATGATGTATTGATTAAAGTGATAACTCTGAATTGTTGGATAGTGTTTGGGTGCTCAATTTCTTAATAAATATGCTATATGTGTTTGATTCAAAACTTCAATCTGGTAGAAAATGACAATCATGTTAGTAGATGTAATTGAAAATGGTATAGATGTATGAGACCACATACTACGATAGAATTCCAGGCTAGATCCACCTAGTCCTAGGGATTTGTCAACCCCAAAATGATCGACTAGATTTAGTTATATATGGTACATATGCAAATACACATGCTATTTTAAATGTAATTAATATTGTTATCCAAATTGGGGTTTAGTTCTTGATATCTTTCGACAAGTCCATGGTCAATAGTCCCCTATGTTTAGGAACACAGTTGAGCCAACTACAATATCTTCCCACAAAGACCATTGGCCATAGTAATAGCATACATGTTATAGAGATTTTTTTCTGAGTAATTCTGAGGAGTTTGCTTAACTGGCTTGTGGTACAATTGTAACACCCCTGACCTGGGTTATGAACTAACCCTAGAAGTTTTGCCTAAATAGGTAATTATTATACTTGTGAACACTCCCTGGCATGAAATTAAGTTCCTCAGGAACATTTACTTTCGATTTTGCTTCTTTTTGTATAAAGTTGTAGCATTGTGTTGTATGCAGGGACCTATGTGCAAATTACCCAGTTTAAGGGTTGAACTTGCAAATTTCACAAGATAAGATGTTCTTTTGATGTTAAGACATCATGAAGATGTCTATGATAAAGTTTGAGGGATTTCCCAAGCTTGAGCACCAAGGTGCAGCTGTGGAAGCAATCCCCATGCTCAGAAACCCTAATTTGGGGTAAAGTGCAATTTACCCAAATTGAGGGGTCCAACTTGTAATTTTCACCATCTAGAACATCTTTTATGACTCTTGTCATCAGTTAGAGTAGAAATTATGAAGGAGATACATCATTCACTAATCAGATGAGAAAAAATGATCTTTGTGATAGAAATCACCTAAAATGGGTACAAAACCCTTTCATGTATGTACCCTAGTTGAAGGTTGGATTCCTTTACCCTTAGATCTTGAGTTTTCTTGAGATTTGCATAATATTAGATGGGCTTGGACGTGCCCTTGAACAAGGAGGGACCTAGATGTGAATTTTGAATTTGAAAGGTCCTTGTAGTAAAAAAATAGGCTAAAGCTATAAAAGCTTTTTCCTTTGCAAACGAGCAAACGACCTTGCTCCTGTTTCATTCACTCCCTCTCATTCTCAAACCGACTAAGGAGAGCTCTGGAGCTCAGGAGGACGAACAAGGGAGTGCAAGGTAGGTTTGGATCCTTCCTTTTTGCTCAATTCTTGGATGAAACTCGGATTTAAGGTCAAATTCATGGCTAGCTCACTTAGCTCCATCTTTCTAGCCATCTCTTCTCAACCTTCCTTGGAGGATTCACCTTGGCCGACCTGTGGAGCTTCTAGGACGCCATTAAAGGCTTGGAACTCGAAAGCTTGGAGCTCAAGGAGCAAGCTTTAGGCGGGTTTTATAACTCTAAACTTTATGCTTTGATTATACATCTTTTCTATGCATATAGTTGATAGATCTTCTTCTTCCCTATCTTCCCTTGCATCCTTGCAAGCAAAAACGTGAAGAACTGCTACTGTTCTTAAGGTGGAAGATAAGGGCGTTAATTCCTATGCTTATCCACAGATTTTCACTTTATCAAACGACCTCCACCTATTGCTTAAAACGGTTTCAAACCGTTTGGTGGGCAAACGGTTTTAGGGTCGTTTGAGGGCAAACGGTCTTCAAGATCGTTTGGTCCCGTTGACCAAGCGAAGACCGTTTGGGAATCTTGTTCATAATTATGTAGGTTAATCACCCACGAAATTTGAGAGGTTAACTCCAAAGGAATCGTGAGATATGAGCAAATCAATTAGCAAAACGAATTGAATTAAATTCTGATTTGCAATCTGTTTAATTTGCCCTTTTTGGGCAAACGGTCTCAAGACCGTTTAAGATGGTTGACTAAACGTTGACCGTTTGGGATTACTGTTCATAATGATGTTAATTAACGACTCACCAAATTTTATGGATTAATTCCAAACGAGTCATGAGTTGAAGGATGATTAATAGGGCAAACCCTAATTGAAATTAGTGCTGAATCTCCAATGAGTTAAGTTGAGATTTTGGGTTGCTTAGCCCAAACGGTTTCAAGACCGTTTGGGAATCACCCAAACGGTCTCAAGACCGTTTGGGGGTCACCCCAAGACCGTTTGGAGGTCTGGGGTCAAGTATAGTTGATCAATTGAAGGCCCAAAGGCACCAAATCATATTGCAATTAAGTATTGATGTGATGATCAACTCAATAGATCAAACCTTGATGAATTTTCACTAAAGTCCAAAGGATGGATGGGCAAACGGTCTCAAGACCGTTTGGAACTCATCCAAACGGTCTCAAGACCGTTTGGTGTCAACCCAAGACCGTTTGGAGGTCTAGGGTTAAGGTAATTGACCTATTGAGGGCCCAATTACAGTGGGTTAGTGAAACAATCAAATTGCTGTTTTCTAAGTGTAGATCTTGTTGAGTTTTGGGTTGAAGGACCCAAACGGTCTCAAGACCGTTTGGGGTTCCTCCAAACGGTCCTAAGATCGTTTGGGCACAACCCAAGACCGTTTGAAGGTCTAGGGTTGAGTTAATCTAATGGTTTGAGGGTCCAATTGTAGGAAATTGATGCATTGTTGAAAATTGCTGATTTTGACCTAATTGGACTTCAACCTTAGTCAAAACGACTTGGATTTTGGTCAAACTTTGGGCAAACGGTCTCAAGACCGTTTGGATGATGTCCAAACGACCTCAAGACCGTTTGGGCCAAGTTTGAGCCCAATTGGAGGTCAATTGATAGGTTCAACCTTGAATTGTTTCACATTGTTGAACATTGATGACCAATCAACTTGAAACCCTAATTGAGAACGATTGAACCCTAATTGGTTTACAATGGAGGGTCAATTTGATGTCTAAGTGGTTAAGGCTAACCTTAATTGGCTCAATTTATAAGTGGTTAGCATACCTTTAGCCAATTGAGGGCTTCAACATACATATCCTTGAACTTTGGTGACCTTTGAACCCTTTTGGAGGTCCAAACGGTTTGACCCCATTTGGACCAAACGGTCTCAAGACCGTTTGGGTCCAAACGGTCTCAAGACCGTTTGGGCTCAAACGACCTCAAGACCGTTTGAGCTCAAACGACCTCAAGGTCGATTGGTCCAAACGACCTTAAACCGATTGAAGTTCCAAACGGTTTGGAAGTCAACCCTTCCAAACGGTCTTCACCTCCAAACGGTCTCAAGACCGTTTGGATCCAAACGGTCCCAAGACCGTTTGGGGTCAAACGGTCTCAAGACCGTTTGAGTGGTTGAAACCGTTTGAAGGTTGAAACCGTTTGAAGATTGGTGATGGTTTGTACTTAACCATTTGATGATGTAATCAGTTCAATGGTGATCCAATCTAAACCCTAATGGTAACCTAGATTATTAAGGGACTATGTGATTAGTGAGTTAACCCATGATGGTGATCATGTGGCAAATTACCAAAATACCCTTGAGGGGTCTAAAGGGATAAAACCTTGTACTAATCAAACCCTAATCACATGATGTTGATGTTTTTGCTTATGTTAGTCAAGGAGACTTATCTCAACCTGATCTAGAGTGGTGTTGCCACCATTTACTAGTAAGAGGAGAGAGAAAGTATTTTCTAGAAAGAGAAAGTATCCTAGAGAGAGAAAGTACCCTTTTTAGGAGGAAACTCTAGTAAGATACTTCATATACATATGAATGTGCATGATTAGGGAATGACCCACCTATGTGAGGTCATGGAAACCCTAATTATGATATCTAATGGATCTTAATCCTAAGTAGGAGCCTTAATGATGATGTTTCTCTTACATGATGATGTAATGAGTACAATTCACCATGGAGTGAATAGTAAACCCTAAGTTTAGGGTGAAGACATGAAGAGTGAATAGTAATCCCTAATTCAATTGAATAAAACCCTAGTTAATGACCAGTTGAGGGTTAACTAAGGGTCAAATCAGTTGAAGGTTGACCTATTTAACTCAATTGAAGTATGAGGGTAGGTCCAACTGATGAATGGTTCCATGAATTCAATGGTTGAAGGAACCAACATTGGAAACTCTAATTCATTTGGGTGCTTTATGTAAAGGAGGTCTAATGTGATTGAATATCTTGAGAATCAAGATGATAAATGATCCATCGACCCAGTGGTGAATAATAATGATAAACAAATAAGGTACAAAGGTTGGAACCCTAATAAGTATCTAAGGGACTAGTATCAATTAAGGAATGAATCCCTAATTGCTTACTGAACCAATGACCTGATACACTATGTTAAGCAGAGTTGTATACTCTTGATTAAAGGGTTGATATGACCTAATCAATTTGAGATGATGTTAACATGAATTCATATTTGAATATAATTCATGTGGTGTTTAAGGGTATGATCCTTAGGAAGAGAGAGATCATGAAACCCTAAACATGTATATAAACCCCTATTGTCAGGACTTTTGGGTTTTTAACCCTAGTTGAGGGTGATTCCTTGTGAATCCCTAGTTGAGGGTGATTCCATGTGAATCCCTAGTTGAGGGTGATTCCATGTGAATCCCTAGTTGAGGGTGATTCCTTGTGAATCCCTAGTTGAGGGTGATTCCTTGTGAATCCCTAGTTGAGAGTGATTCCATGTGAATCCCTAGTTGAGGGTGATTCCTTGTGAATCCCTAGTTGAGAGTGATTCCATGTGAATCCCTAGTTGAGGGTGATTCCATGTAAATCCCTAGTTGAGGGTGATTCCTTGTGAATCCCTAGTTGAGAGTGACTTCATGTGAAACCATAATTGAGAATGCATCCTTAATTGTTGAATTGTTTGCTATTATCTGTTGAATGAACCATGCAGGTTGTTATGAGATGATAGGCATATCCAGGTAGGGAATGCCATGTCATACTAATGAGCTTTGCATATTGTTATAAGATAATGGGCATATCCAGGTAGGGAATGCCATGATATATTCATTGAAAGCATGTCTTAAGCTTTATGAATAGTAACCCTTGTTGATGCACTGTGAGTGACATCTTTTGTATTTATGGACTGTAAGAGCCATAAATGTTATCAAAGTCATGCTTGACAGATGACTTGAGATGAAATAACTGATGATTGTGAAAAGTTAGGCCTGCTACATTTTAAGTATTCTCATATATAGCTGTGTTATTGTAAGATGATAAGAATACTGAATGTACCTAACCGATTAAGAGAATTAGTGAGAGGAATTGATGTAGATTCGTGTAGTCCGTCATTCCTTCACTAAAAGAGAAATGGTGAGAGGAGTTGATGTAGATTCATGTAGTCCATCATTCCCCACCGCACAGTCGAAGAGGTGAGATGCATCCCTGCACTCCCTTAAAAACATAATCAACAGCGTAGTATATCTGTTAGAGTTATCTACGAATTATTTGATTGATGTTACTTTAAACAGCATAGAGGTTCTCATATTTTGATATTGATTGAACTCTGCTTATCATTAAAACTGCTAGTGAATATCTTGAAGGCTATTATTGCTTTAGTTATTCCCTGCTTTGTTTATAAAGCTTCTAGTGGAGAGTTATAACTCTCGCTGGGACAATTACGTATAATTGTCTCACCCCGTAGACTTCTACTTTTTAGGTGGTCGTCGAAGACGGAGGGACAAGAACTCAGGTGACCAATCCCAGCAGCATCAGGGGCAGTAGTTATCTCAGGTGGAGATCCAACCTGCTTCATGATGTAGTATAGAGTTTGTCCTATGTGTCCTCTGTATTCTCAGGTCCTGGAGTGTTTTGAGTATGAACTTTTGAGAAGTTTTGTATCATGTTGTATATAATCACTCAAGAAGTGTTTGTTAGTGATGTAAACAGTTAAATCCTTTTTTTATAGAAAAGGTTTGTGGTTTCAAGCTCTTGTCTCAAAAAGTTTTAATTTCTCGTGATTTTTGGTCTTCCGCTGTTTACCGAATGCTTCCGCACATGTTTAAATCGAGATTAATTCGTGGTTTGGAGATCGGAGCCCACAATTAAGTGGTATCAGAGCTCTAGGTTCGCCGAGTCTACAGAGGCATAGGACATAGGAAGTCGAGTCTATCTTTAGTATTCCTTCCTTATCTAATAGAGTCTTCTACTCCTCAGGAGAAGAAGATACTTAAGATGTCAGAGCCACATAATGAGTATGTGGAAGGAAATAGTGCCAGTGCACCTCAAGGCGGTGCAAGAGTACCAGAGGTGGAACAGCCTGTACCAGGACAACTTAGAGAGCCACCCCAGTTTGACCCAGCTGATATGGGTAATCCAGCAGTCCCGACTGTGTTTGGGCAGTTTATGACTGCCATAACACATATAACCGACAGGTTGCCTATGCCTGCACCTAGGGCACCTGTCCAACCAGAGAGCCAAAGTATTGGGAAGACGTTCGAGCGACTACGTCGTGTCGGAGCTACCGAATACCATGGGACTGCTGACCCCGCAGATGCTGATCTGTGGTTGAGAAGAGGCAAACCCAGAAAAGATATCCACAATTCCAGGGTTCTTCATCTATGGACTTTAAGAAGTCTAGATCCTCTACACCTAACCCTCCACCATCCAGAACTAGTTCTCAGACTGAGTGGTCTCCAAGTAGGGATGGGGATCTTAGTTATATTCCAAATAAGGCCTCCATCATAGCATCAACATCGGTGTCTGGACCTCACCAACCTTATGCTATATCTAGAATATGTTATCAATGCAGACAACCGGGACATTTGGTAAAAGACTGTCCAGACGGGAATCCTATGATGACTCAACCTCAGGGGCAGAGTCAACAAGAATCACAAAGGAGGCAGTTTTCTAGTGACAATAGAAGACGTGGACAGACGTCCCGGGCAGGTCAGAGGAAGTAAAGTCATTCTAATATTTCATTTTCATGTTTCTATGTGATTAAAAACGTGAAAATAGTGTTTTTGAAATTATTTTGACTAGTTTTATAAGGACACAAGGGAGATGAGAACTTATATCTCACTCAATGTTCCTTAAAAAGTTTAATAATCTCTCTTATCGGTATGTCAAAAGATGAGATTTATAAATGATGCCTGGAGGAAATATAGAAATGGAAAATCTTGTGTGTATAAGGATATGAAAAGTGAGGAATGAGACAGTATATAAGTGCATACTACTTGATCTCAGTATTTGTAAACCCTGGCCAGGTATACAGATATTGATGATAAAGTGAGTATGGAAACTCCTAGATGGATATCGTTTTTGATTGCCCTGATCAAGCAATCATTCTGATACAATCTAATGAGTATCATGAAATAAGAAATATGATTTAACCAAAGGGAAGAGCTATGTGTCATTCCCAAACAATCAAAGGGAAGAGCTATGTGTCATTCCCAAAGGGAAGAGCTATGTGTCATTCCCAAAGGGAAGAGCTATGTGTCATTCCCAAACAAACAAAAAGGGAAGAGCTATGTGTCATTCCCAAACAATCAAAGGGAAGAGCTATGTGTCATTCCCAAAGGGAAGAGCTATGTGTCATTCCCAAAGGGAAGAGCTATGTGTCATTCCCAAACAAACAAAAAGGGAAGAGCTATGTGTCATTCCCAAACAATCAAAGGGAAGAGCTATGTGTCATTCCCAAAGGGAAGAGCTATGTGTCATTCCCAAACAAACAAAAAGGGAAGAGCTATGTGTCATTCCCAAAGGGAAGAGCTATGTGTCATTCCCAAACAAACAAAAAGGGAAGAGCTATGTGTCATTCCCAAATAACAAAGGGAAGAGCTATGTGTCATTCCCAAAGGGAAGAGCTATGTGTCATTCCCAATCAAAGAGGGAAAAGCTATGTGGCATTTCCAATTAATAAGAAAAACTGTGTGAACTATCCCAATTACATAAAGTTGTAAAGGATTACTGAGTAAATTATCCTTGTATGATATATATGTTGTTCCTTTTGATAAATATTCTTGGGTAATGATAGAAGTATGTTCTTTTATGCTTCTTCTTCCCAATAATATGGACATCATATGTTAGGGGTTTATGCTCTGCATAAACATTGGTAAGGTTGAATTAGTGAAAAGAGCCTTGTGTGGAATGGCAGAATTCATGATACCTCCATAATATTAAGATAATATGTGGAGACTTGAGGGCATGATTAATGAATACTCTGTTCCTCCTTTTGTCTGAGATTTCGGGGACGAAATCCTTGTTAGGGGTTTATGATTTATAACACCCCTGACCTGGGTTATGAACTAACCCTAGAAGTTTTGCCTAAATAGGTAATTATTATACTTGTGAACACTCCCTGGCATGAAATTAAGTTCCTCAGGAACATTTACTTTCGATTTTGCTCCTTTTTGTATAAAGTTGTAGCATTGTGTTGTATGCAGGGACCTATGTGCAAATTACCCAGTTTAAGGGTTGAACTTGCAAATTTCACAAGATAAGATGTTCTTTTGATGTTAAGACATCATGAAGATGTCTATGATAAAGTTTGAGGGATTTCCCAAGCTTGAGCACCAAGGTGCAGCTGTGGAAGCAATCCCCATGCTCAGAAACCCTAATTTGGGGTAAAGTGCAATTTACCCAAATTGAGGGGTCCAACATGTAATTTTCACCATCTAGAACATCTTTTATGACTCTTTTCATCATTTAGAGTAGAAATGATGAAGGAGATACATCATTCACTAATCAGATGAGAAAAAATGATCTTTGTGATAGAAATCACCTAAAATGGGTACAAAACCCTTTCATGTATGTACCCTAGTTGAAGGTTGGATTCCTTTACCCTTAGATCTTGAGTTTTCTTGAGATTTGCATAAGATTAGATGGGCTTGGACGTGCCCTTGAACAAGGAGGGACCTAGATGTGAATTTTGAATTTGAAAGGTCCTTGTAGTAAAAAAATAGGCTAAAGCTATAAAAGCTTTTTCCTTTGCAAACGAGCAAACGACCTTGCTCCTGTTTCATTCACTCCCTCTCATTCTCAAACCGACTAAGGAGAGCTCTGGAGCTCAGGAGGACGAACAAGGGAGTGCAAGGTAGGTTTGGATCCTTCCTTTTTGCTCAATTCTTGGATGAAACTCGGATTTAAGGTCAAATTCATGGCTAGCTCACTTAGCTCCATCTTTCTAGCCATCTCTTCTCAACCTTCCTTGGAGGATTCACCTTGGCCGACCTGTGGAGCTTCTAGGACGCCATTAAAGGCTTGGAACTCGAAAGCTTGGAGCTCAAGGAGCAAGCTTTAGGCGGGTTTTATAACTCTAAACTTTATGCTTTGATTATACATCTTTTCTATGCATATAGTTGATAGATCTTCTTCTTCCCTATCTTCCCTTGCATCCTTGCAAGCAAAAACGTGAAGAACTGCTACTGTTCTTAAGGTGGAAGATAAGGGCGTTAATTCCTATGCTTATCCACAGATTTTCACTTTATCAAACGACCTCCACCTATTGCTTAAAACGGTTTCAAACCGTTTGGTGGGCAAACGGTTTCAGGGTCGTTTGAGGGCAAACGGTCTTCAAGATCGTTTGGTCCCATTGACCAAGCGAAGACCGTTTGGGAATCTTGTTCATAATTATGTAGGTTAATCACCCACGAAATTTGAGAGGTTAACTCCAAAGGAATCGTGAGATATGAGCAAATCAATTAGCAAAACGAATTGAATTAAATTCTGATTTGCAATCTGTTTAATTTGCCCTTTTTGGGCAAACGGTCTCAAGACCGTTTAAGATGGTTGACTAAACGTTGACCGTTTGGGATTACTGTTCATAATGATGTTAATTAACGACTCACCAAATTTTATGGATTAATTCCAAACGAGTCATGAGTTGAAGGATGATTAATAGGGCAAACCCTAATTGAAATTAGTGCTGAATCTCCAATGAGTTAAGTTGAGATTTTGGGTTGCTTAGCCCAAACGGTTTCAAGACCGTTTGGGAATCACCCAAACGGTCTCAAGACCGTTTGGGGGTCACCCCAAGACCGTTTGGAGGTCTGGGGTCAAGTATAGTTGATCAATTGAAGGCCCAAAGGCACCAAATCATATTGCAATTAAGTATTGATGTGATGATCAACTCAATAGATCAAACCTTGATGAATTTTCACTAAAGTCCAAAGGATGGATGGGCAAACGGTCTCAAGACCGTTTGGAACTCATCCAAACGGTCTCAAGACCGTTTGGTGTCAACCCAAGACCGTTTGGAGGTCTAGGGTTAAGGTAATTGACCTATTGAGGGCCCAATTACAGTGGGTTAGTGAAACAATCAAATTGCTGTTTTCTAAGTGTAGATCTTGTTGAGTTTTGGGTTGAAGGACCCAAACGGTCTCAAGACCGTTTGGGGTTCCTCCAAACGGTCCTAAGATCGTTTGGGCACAACCCAAGACCGTTTGAAGGTCTAGGGTTGAGTTAATCTAATGGTTTGAGGGTCCAATTGTAGGAAATTGATGCATTGTTGAAAATTGCTGATTTTGACCTAATTGGACTTCAACCTTAGTCAAAACGACTTGGATTTTGGTCAAACTTTGGGCAAACGGTCTCAAGACCGTATGGATGATGTCCAAACGACCTCAAGACCGTTTGGGCCAAGTTTGAGCCCAATTGGAGGTCAATTGATAGGTTCAACCTTGAATTGTTTCACATTGTTGAACATTGATGACCAATCAACTTGAAACCCTAATTGAGAACGATTGAACCCTAATTGGTTTACAATGGAGGGTCAATTTGATGTCTAAGTGGTTAAGGCTAACCTGAATTGGCTCAATTTATAAGTGGTTAGCATACCTTTAGCCAATTGAGGGCTTCAACATACATATCCTTGAACTTTGGTGACCTTTGAACCCTTTTGGAGGTCCAAACGGTTTGAGCCCATTTGGACCAAACGGTCTCAAGACCGTTTGGGTCCAAACGGTCTCAAGACCATTTGAGGCCAAACGGTCTCAAGACCATTTGGGGCCAAACGGTCTCAAGACCGTTTGGGCTCAAACGACCTCAAGACCGTTTGAGCTCAAACGACCTCAAGGTCGATTGGTCCAAACGACCTTAAACCGATTGAAGTTCCAAACGGTTTGGAAGTCAACCCTTCCAAACGGTCTTCACCTCCAAACGGTCTCAAGACCGTTTGGATCCAAACGGTCCCAAGACCGTTTGGGGTCAAACGGTCTCAAGACCGTTTGAGTGGTTGAAACCGTTTGAAGGTTGAAACCGTTTGAAGATTGGTGATGGTTTGTACTTAACCATTTGATGATGTAATCAGTTCAATGGTGATCCAATCTAAACCCTAATGGTAACCTAGATTATTAAGGGACTATGTGATTAGTGAGTTAACCCATGATGGTGATCATGTGGCAAATTACCAAAATACCCTTGAGGGGTCTAAAGGGATAAAACCTTGTACTAATCAAACCCTAATCACATGATGTTGATGTTTTTGCTTATGTTAGTCAAGGAGACTTATCTCAACCTGATCTAGAGTGGTGTTGCCACCATTTACTAGTAAGAGGAGAGAGAAAGTATTTTCTAGAAAGAGAAAGTATCCTAGAGAGAGAAAGTACCCTTTTTAGGAGGAAACTCTAGTAAGATACTTCATATACATATGAATGTGCATGATTAGGGAATGACCCACCTATGTGAGGTCATGGAAACCCTAATTATGATATCTAATGGATCTTAATCCTAAGTAGGAGCCTTAATGATGATGTTTCTCTTACATGATGATGTAATGAGTACAATTCACCATGGAGTGAATAGTAAACCCTAAGTTTAGGGTGAAGACATGAAGAGTGAATAGTAATCCCTAATTCAATTGAATAAAACCCTAGTTAATGACCAGTTGAGGGTTAACTAAGGGTCAAATCAGTTGAAGGTTGACCTATTTAACTCAATTGAAGTATGAGGGTAGGTCCAACTGATGAATGGTTCCATGAATTCAATGGTTGAAGGAACCAACATTGGAAACTCTAATTCATTTGGGTGCTTTATGTAAAGGAGGTCTAATGTGATTGAATATCTTGAGAATCAAGATGATAAATGATCCATCGACCCAGTGGTGAATAATAATGATAAACAAATAAGGTACAAAGGTTGGAACCCTAATAAGTATCTAAGGGACTAGTATCAATTAAGGAATGAATCCCTAATTGCTTACTGAACCAATGACCTGATACACTATGTTAAGCAGAGTTGTATACTCTTGATTAAAGGGTTGATATGACCTAATCAATTTGAGATGATGTTAACATGAATTCATATTTGAATATAATTCATGTGGTGTTTAAGGGTATGATCCTTAGGAAGAGAGAGATCATGAAACCCTAAACATGTATATAAACCCCTATTGTCAGGACTTTTGGGTTTTTAACCCTAGTTGAGGGTGATTCCTTGTGAATCCCTAGTTGAGGGTGATTCCATGTGAATCCCTAGTTGAGGGTGATTCCATGTGAATCCCTAGTTGAGGGTGATTCCTTGTGAATCCCTAGTTGAGGGTGATTCCTTGTGAATCCCTAGTTGAGAGTGATTCCATGTGAATCCCTAGTTGAGGGTGATTCCTTGTGAATCCCTAGTTGAGAGTGATTCCATGTGAATCCCTAGTTGAGGGTGATTCCATGTAAATCCCTAGTTGAGGGTGATTCCTTGTGAATCCCTAGTTGAGAGTGACTTCATGTGAAACCATAATTGAGAATGCATCCTTAATTGTTGAATTGTTTGCTATTATCTGTTGAATGAACCATGCAGGTTGTTATGAGATGATAGGCATATCCAGGTAGGGAATGCCATGTCATACTAATGAGCTTTGCATATTGTTATAAGATAATGGGCATATCCAGGTAGGGAATGCCATGATATATTCATTGAAAGCATGTCTTAAGCTTTATGAATAGTAACCCTTGTTGATGCACTGTGAGTGACATCTTTTGTATTTATGGACTGTAAGAGCCATAAATGTTATCAAAGTCATGCTTGACAGATGACTTGAGATGAAATAACTGATGATTGTGAAAAGTTAGGCCTGCTACATTTTAAGTATTCTCATATATAGCTGTGTTATTGTAAGATGATAAGAATACTGAATGTACCTAACCGATTAAGAGAATTAGTGAGAGGAATTGATGTAGATTCGTGTAGTCCGTCATTCCTTCACTAAAAGAGAAATGGTGAGAGGAGTTGATGTAGATTCATGTAGTCCATCATTCCCCACCGCACAGTCGAAGAGGTGAGATGCATCCCTGCACTCCCTTAAAAACATAATCAACAGCGTAGTATATCTGTTAGAGTTATCTACGAATTATTTGATTGATGTTACTTTAAACAGCATAGAGGTTCTCATATTTTGATATTGATTGAACTCTGCTTATCATTAAAACTGCTAGTGAATATCTTGAAGGCTATTATTGCTTTAGTTATTCCCTGCTTTGTTTATAAAGCTTCTAGTGGAGAGTTATAACTCTCGCTGGGACAATTACGTATAATTGTCTCACCCCGTAGACTTCTACTTTTTAGGTGGTCGTCGAAGACGGAGGGACAAGAACTCAGGTGACCAATCCCAGCAGCATCAGGGGCAGTAGTTATCTCAGGTGGAGATCCAACCTGCTTCATGATGTAGTATAGAGTTTGTCCTATGTGTCCTCTGTATTCTCAGGTCCTGGAGTGTTTTGAGTATGAACTTTTGAGAAGTTTTGTATCATGTTGTATATAATCACTCAAGAAGTGTTTGTTAGTGATGTAAACAGTTAAATCCTTTTTTTATAGAAAAGGTTTGTGGTTTCAAGCTCTTGTCTCAAAAAGTTTTAATTTCTCGTGATTTTTGGTCTTCCGCTGTTTACCGAATGCTTCCGCACATGTTTAAATCGAGATTAATTCGTGGTTTGGAGATCGGAGCCCACAACAATGATGAGTCTATGGGTTTTTTTGTAGATATGAGCCTTCCCAAGGTTCCACACCCTAAACTTTTTTGTAACCAAGTTTTTTTTTACTCATTTGGAAGATGTGATGAATACAAATCTCCCCATTTAATTAAAAAAGAGTTGGGATTGACAATCCATCTAGACAGTTGCAAATAGGAGGGAAATGGGAAAATACATCAATTGTAATAGACATTGATTGGAGATTGTATGCCCAATTTGCAATATGGGACTGTTGCTCAATACTCACAAGAATAAAATGGGAATTATCGTTTGTAAAAACACACTTAGGTCAGTCATCTCCCACAAACCCTAGTCATCTCTGGTGACAGTCGAGTCACGAGGGAGGGGTACACCATGAGAGTGCTTGATACAACCTCTCATCATGGTGCATTTGAATCTTAGTCTTGGGTATCCAGGGTGTAGTCGCCACAAGTTGGCCTAGGTTTTTCTCTCTTGCAAGTTTCTCTCATGGAATAGGAGATCACGTCAGGATGTGTTAGATTATCAATCAAGGAAGAAAATGATGAGATCATCAATTGTAGTGGAAGGAATCAAACCAATAGAGGAACACCTTGAAGTGGACTTGGTGGAACGATTGATTGCCAAATGTAACTCCAACTTCAATGATCTTACAAGAATGATGATGATGGTATGGAGTTTGTAGAGAAAATTCATCTTCACGTAGATCGAGAACAATCTATTTTTCATGCAATTCATTTACTAGAAGGATCGTGAGTGGATTCTGGAATGTGTGCCCTAGATTTTAGAAGGAAATATACTCTTGTTTTGTAAAATTTTGTAGGATTAACAACCTTGTGGGATCATCATCAACACAATCCCCATGTGGATCAGGATATATGACCTACCTATGGGCTACAGAACTGCGGAGGCCATCAGCAGTGTAGCAAGGAGGGTTGGCAAGGTGATCGAACTTGTAGAGGGTAACTTTGGGTGTGGTAGCTACTGTAGGGAAAAGATAACCTGGATATGACAAAGCCTATCAAATAAAACCTCTACATACAAGATATAATAGGTAAAGTCATTAATGCCAAATTGAAGTATGAGAGGATCCCAAATCTTTTCTACATTATGCAGGTTTATAGGTCATATTGATAGGGATTTCTCAGGTAGACAAAGAAGAAGAATTCAAAGGAAATGGGGGCATGGATCAGGGATTCACTCCAAAGATGCAACTGGGTGTCCGTGAAGGAGGAATTGGAAGAAAGGGCTCATGTAAAAAAGAAACTCAATTTTGATGTCAGGCCTTGGAGTGCTGGCAGCAAACAAAGTAACTCACATGGAAATAGGAAATCATGGTTTTGGAAAGGTGAGAAGGATGAGATGAGGTCGTGGCAGAAGGAAGGTGATGAAGTGCAATGAGTAAACATATCAAGTTACCAATCAACCAACCAATCGGTTCATACATCTGAACTAATCAATTCACTTGTTGAATCAATCGTTTCAGATTTTTGATAGACAATCTTGTTTATATTGAATACCTAACACTTTATTAATCAAGTTTAAACCATATTCATGAGTAAACTCCTATTACATGTAAATCTTATATGTCTAACCCTACAGGTCCCAAGTTTCATTGGTAGTGAATGTCCATAACTAATTTATGCATCACAAGAATGAGTGGTATCTAGAAACACATCACTACTACCCAAGTAATTGAAAAGTTGGAGAACAACTTCAACCTACAATCTGTGTTTAGTGTTAAAGTGATCACATAGTTCCTTTATCATTGATATCCAGATTGATCTCAAGGCATGGAATCATCATTGTCTTCAACATTCAGTCCATCCTCTTTGAACTAGAGAAGATTGTTTGAGATGAATGTCATATCACATATCATATATTGATTCACATGAGTATGGCCATACATTTCTAACTCTATCTTATCAAGTGGCCAAGATATCAACTCTAGTAGGAGGGACAAATCCAATCTACATCACTCACAGTCATCCCCATGTGTCACAATGGTCAGAGCATCACCTTTATGGTAACTCTTATTCAAGGTCACGCTGGATAATGTCAAAGTACATCGAACAACATGTGATGAGTGTAGTGATTTTAGGTCTAAGAACCATAATTACCACCATCACTATGAAAGTTGATTCTGACTACCATTCAATAATTTCCATGCATCACTCTCAAGGTGGGTTTGTCTCATACTATTCTCTAACAAGTACATATGAGTTTGGTTTGATATCACATATCATGATTAATGAGATTTTGTCATCAACCAACACACACTCTAGTCTTATGTGTTATTGATGTCTATCAACTTCCACAATAGCATCTGACTAGGGACATAAGTAGAATGTATATACTCTTAACATTCGTATGATCTTACTATTCAGGTCCTTAACCTGAAGACATATGTCATCGAGTAACATCATTCTTTATACATCTAATGTGTTATATCATTATTTCATAACTAAACAAATATATAGATGATGGTTGCCTTTATTATTAATCAAATTGTTTATAAGAAATTCCATTATTATCATCATATGAGCATATATACTAACAGACTCCCACTTGTACTAAGAGCCAATCACACGTGAACCTAATCCCAAGTGATCTAACATGACCTTCATGCTTCTACTGTGAAAGTGCTTTTGTCAAGGGGTCAGCCACATTGCTTTTAGTTGGTACTCTACAAATTTTCACATCTCCCTACTATATAATCTCTCATATGAGATGGAACCTTTGTTGTATGTGCTTGGAGCGTTGATGCAATCTGGATTCCTTAGCTTGTGCAATAGCTACATTGTTGTCACAATATAGATCTACCGCATTAACCCCCCAAGTTCAAAGATGGACTTCTTGATCCGAATAGCCTCCTTTGTCGCATTGGATGCAACAAGAAACTCGGAGTCTTTTATAGAATCTGTAGTTGTTACTTGCTTGGAACTCTTCCAACTTATAGTTCCCTTGTTTAAGCAAAAACACTAATCCAGACTATGATCTATAGTCATCTTTGTCAGTTTGGAAGCTTGCATCTATGTAACCTTTACCACCAACTCTTCCTTACCATCGTAGACAAGGAACTGATCCTTAGTTCTTCTCAAATAATTAAGGATGTTCTTTATGGTAGTCCAGTGACTTTCATCGGGATCTGACTGATACCTATTAATCATACTCAAGGCATATAAGGCATCAGGGAGAGTACATAACATTGTGTACATGATAGATCCAATTGCATATGCATCATGGGTAGTTTCCTCTCTTTGAGTTCACATGATGTACCTTTTCAACACTTTGTCAATGTATGTGCTATGGGTTAGGTCAAGAAGCTTCTATATCTATCTCTATATACCTTGATTCCTAAGATATAGAATTTTTCACCTACGTCCTTCATAGAGAATGTATTTCCTAGATAGGTCTTTACCATTTGTGAAGTAGGGATGTCTTTCCCCTCTAATAGTATGTCATCAACATACAGTATGAGGAACACAATCATGCTCCCACTAACCTTCTTGTAAACACATGGTTCATCTTTATTTTGACTAAAGATAAACTCTTTGACTGTTTTGTAAAATTGAAGATTCCATCTCTAAGATGCTTTATTCAATCCATCAATTGACCTTTTTATCTTATAGACTTTATTTGCATCCTTTGGATTTATAAAAAACTAGGATTGTGTCATGTACACATCCTAAAGAAAATTCCCATTAAGTAATGTGGTTTTAACATCCATCTTCCAATCTCATAGTCATGAATAGATGGACTTAGCATGGCAACTAGAGAAAAGGTTTCATCATAGTCAACACCTTGAATTTGTCTAAACCCCTTTGCAACCAATCGACCTTTGTAAATTTGTACCATACCATCCATGTCATCTTCTTGAAGACCCACTTGCACCCTATGGGTTTTACCCCTTTAGGTGGATCCACCAAGGTCCATACCTTGTTGGTGTACATGGATTCCATCTCAGATCTCATGGCCTCAAGCCATTTCTCACATTTTGGTAGGTTGTTGGCTCATCATCAATGAATGATTCATTGCCTTCTTGAGTCACAAGATAATCAAATCTTTTTGGCTCAAGGTGTGTCCTACTAGATCTGTGAGGTTCTTATGTTACATGAGGAAGTTGGTATTACACAATGGTTTGTGACTCTCTATGTTCCTCTTATACCTCTATAGGTTCAATGTTTTCTTGTTGGTCTCTAACTTCTTCAAGTTCTATTTTCCTCCCACTAATTCCTTTGGAAATGAATTCCTTTTCTAGGAATATAGCATCCTTTGAAATATACACTTTGTAGTCAGATGGAATATAAAAGTAGTATCCTTTGGTTTCCCTAGGATATCCAACAAAATAACATTTATCTGATTTGGGTCCAAGGTTTTTGAGAAACTACTTTCTCACATAAGCTTCACATTGTGAAATCTTCATAAAGATACATTGGGATGCTTCCCATACCATATCTCATATGGTATCTTTTGAACCAATTTAGATGGTATATGGTTTAGTGCAAACACTACGGTTTCTAGATCATATCCCCAGAATGAAGTCGGAAGATCAACAAAACTCATCATTGATCACAGCATATCTATTAATGTGTGATTCCTTCTTTCTGACACACCATTATGTTGTGTTGTTCCAGTGGAGTCAATTGTGATATAATACCACGGTCTTGCAGATGATCCTCAAACTCTTAGCTTAAGTATTCTCTACCTCGATTAAAACAAAGTTCCTTAATACTTTTACCAAGTTGGTTTTGAACTTCATTCATGGAATCCTTGAACTCTTCAACAATTTCTGACTTATATTTCATAAAGTAAACATAACCATACCTACTGAAGTCATCAGTAAAGGTAATGAAGTACTGATAACCATCTCTAGTGTTTGTTCTAAAAGGGACACACACATCAGTATGTACAAGTCCTAGTAGATCATTCACCCTCTCACTGTTACTAGTGAAGGGATTCTTTGTCGTCTTAACCAACAAGCAAGACACACATGTCTCTATTAATTCAAAATCAAAAGAGTCTAGATATTCATCTTTATAGAGTCTATAAATGTGTTTCTCATGTATGTGCCCTAGATGACAATGCCAAAGGTATGTTTTGTTTGAGTTATGGAGTTTTAATATTTTGGTATTTACATTAAACATTTGTCTCTAGATCTAACAAATAAAGACCATAGGACATTGAGGCATTTCCATAAAAGATCTCATCTTTTGTAATAGAACATTGACCATTCTTTATATGAAATTCATATCCATTCGTGTCTGTACAACATACAAAAATAACGTTTCTATTAATGATGGGTACAAAATAGTAGTTCTCTAACTCTATTACAAGCCCTGTGGGTAGAGATAAATGGTAGGTTCCAATTGTAGTGGTAGCAACTTTTTCTCCATTCGCAACGTGTAGTTCAACCTCACCCTTTCTTAAAGATTTACTTCTTTTTAGATCATGTATATTTGAACATATGTGAGATCAACATCTGGTATCTAGTACCCATGATGAAGAAGTAGACATATTTATCTCGATAAAGTATATTTTAAAGTGGAGATCTATATCCCCTCCTTCATCTTCCTGAATCCCTTTAAGTGCAAAGGACATATTCCTTTACACTTTTCTTTCTCCTTATCTTGAGTGTTCAAGCCATGAACTTCAGTATAGCCTCAGAAATTTTCTTGGCCTTACTTTCTTCCTTAGACTCCATTCTGCTGATCACCATTACGGGTTTGTCCTTCTTCATTCGTACTCCAGCATTTATCAACATGCCAAGCAATTCTGAAAATGGTTTGGTCACGTTACTCAAGAAATAATCCTCGATAAACTGGTTATATGATTCAGGAAATGGTTGTAGATGCATATTTGAGGCCAACTCTTGCCTCAAAGGGAATCCCAGACTCTCTAGATGTTCCACATGCCCAATCATATTAAGTACATGGGTCTCTACCTGGATCTCCTTTTGTCAGCTTGCACTCAAAGAGAACCTTTGAGACATTGTAACTTTCTTGCCTTGCATAATTTTGGTTCATGTTCTTAAGATGTGTTATCATATCAAGAATCCCCATGTCTTCATGTTATTCATGCAACATATAGTTCATATAGCATAGCATAAGGTGCTTAATGTCTAATGCATCATTGACATGCTTCCAATTACCATCAACCTCATCCCTAGGCACATCAGGAGTAGGTTCTTATGGAACGGGTGTATCAAGGACATAGAGCTTGTGCTCATCATTGAGAACCCTTCTCAAAGTCTAAAACCAGACATGGAAGTTTCAACTGTCATGATTTTTCTTCTTAAGGACTGATCGCTATGACAATTTGTTTATCATTTGTTTCTACAAGAAAATTTTGCAATTAGTCAAAACAATTTTTATTTGATTTGAATAAAAGAAATTTTACGATACTTAATCAAGCCTTTAATTAATTATCACTCCCACAATTTTTTTCAAATTGATAGCCCTCACATATCAATTCTGAAGATTGCAGTGTACAACCTTCTACTAATCCAAGACCCAAAATAGTTAAGTTAATACACATCCAATGCCAGTGTCCATAACCAATTATTAAGGTAGGGAACATTTGCCAATTCAATCGCATGCAATTCTTAGATAGATGGTATGCGCAACTCCTTGACATAGTCCATCTACATCTTCTAGGCACTTAATCTCATTAAGGTCACCCAGTAAAGTTTGACCCAAAATCCAATACGATAGTAATGCACCCTGCATGGCATGCCCATATAACTGCCATCACACTTCCATGAGATAGATGGTGCACCATGCTTGGTGTGCCCATGCTTAGTTAATCAAGTTTTTCATGTGTGTTTCTTAAGGAAAGCATTTTAGCCTTAGTATTGGATTTGAGGGATTTATATTTATATAAATGTATAGGGATCTTATGTGGTATATAATTAGATATACATATTAATTATTTAGATATTTGCATCACATGTTATAAATAAATGATAAAACAAAAATCTGATCATATTGATAAAATACTAAAATATAATAAATTGTTGTTGCTCTAACACTACTGTTCGGAAATACGACTGCATATATGGAAGAGGAAACAAAAATTTACTTGTCATATTTCCCTAAGGCAGTAGATTACGTCAACAACTATAGATTGGGAAGGAAGGTTGCAAGGAATATACTTGGTCCTGGAGAAATTTCAGTGACTATCCTTGCGGCGACGTGCTTCTTTTGCAGGAGGTACATAGATGCTTATCGGTGGCAGTCTCCTGGTGTAATACCATGGATAGTGGTTGACAGCATCCTCTTAGAATGTGGCAAAGGCTTTCACGCCTCGACATAGTCCATGCAGACTGGGAACTCATGTCATTCTTTTTTAACTAACAGAAAGGAGTTGTCCCTTCAACGTCAACGTTCTAGCATTTACTGCTCTCCCTTGTTGTTTTTCTCTTATTGTCTCTCCCTTTTACAAGAAAGACTTGCTCAGTTTCTCACATTACCACAACTGTGAGTAGACAATAATTGTCAGAGCTTATTTTCGTGTCTTCTGAAAGACTTAACTACCCCTCTATGTATAGGTGGTGCAGGGTCAGGATTCCAGATCAATTGGGAGTCGGAGAGATAAAGTTTCATGAATTTTTCAAAACTTGTGAACCATGAAGTGATCGGTTCACCACTGAACTAATTGGTTCACATGTGACTCAATCGGTTCAACACTTGAATCGATCAGTTCACCATGTTTCATATTCACAATCATATTAGATTTTAATATCATATTAATTCACAACATGATGTCAGCATTAATCATTGATCTAGTCTTAATGATCAACCGACAATTGGTTTACAACCTGAACCGACCGGTTCATACATCTGAACCGGTCGGTTCACTTGCTAAACCAGTCATTTCAGATTTCTGACATCCAATCTTATTTAAATTGAATACCTAAGACTTTAGTTTAAATCATATTCATGAGTAAATTCCTATTCTAGGTATTCCTATGTGTGTGGCCCTATAGGTCCCAAAATATGATGGAAGTGAATGTCCATAACTGATTTATGACATCATAAACAATGAGTGGTATCTAGCAACACATCATTCCTACGCAAGTAATTGGAATGTTGGAGAACAGCTTCAACCTACAATATATTATTAGTGTTGCAGTGATCATATAGTTCCTATGACACTGATATCTAGATTCAACTTGATACATGGAATCATCCTCTTCAACATTCAATCCATGTTCCTTAAATTAAAGCAAATTGGCTAAGATGCATGTGAGCTCACATATCATATATTGCTTCACATGAGTATAACCATACATTTCTCACTCTCGCTTATCAAGTGGTTGGGATATCAACTCACGTAGGAGGGATAAATCCCATCTACATCACTCACATTCATTCCCATGTGTCATAATGTATTTGAGCATCACTTTTATAAGAACCCTTATTCAATGTCACATTGCATGATTTCAAAGTACATCAAACAACATGTGATGAGTGTAGTGATTTTAGGTCTAAGAACCACAATCATCACCATCACTATGAGAGTTGATTACGACTACCATTCAATTATTTCCATGCATCACTATCAAGGTGGGTCTGTCTGATACATTGTTCTTTAACAAGTACCTATGTGTTTGGTCTGATATCACATATCATGACTAATGAGATTTTGTCATCAACCATCACACACTCTAGTCTTATGTGTTACTGTTGTCTATCAGCTTCCACAATAACATCCAAATAGGGACATAGAAAGAAGGTATATAGTCTTAACATTTGTATGATCTCACTGTTCAGGTCCTCAACCTGAAGACATAAGTTATCAAGTAACATCATTCTATAGACATCTGACATGTTATATCATTATCTCATAATTAAACAAACATCAAGATGAAGATTGCCTTTATTATTAATCAAATTATTTACAAGATATACCATTATAATCATCATATGAATGGATATATGGGAATACATACCAACAAAACAGTCGAATCGAGAAGAAGGTTGATTTGATCAACAAAGTAGAAAAGATAGGGGTGAACCTGCTCTGTGAAAAGTAATGAAAATATTGGCATGGATCTATTAGGGGCTGGAACAATCTGACATGATTCGTACTCTCAGGCGATGGTGTTGAAGGGAGGGTCCCATGATGGTTCTTTTGATAGAGACTATGGTGAATGCAAGGGTGGTTAACGATGTCAAAAGGATAAGTGGTTTTCTTAACATAATAGGTTTGAGTAATACGGGTCATGCATGGGGTATTGCTTTATGGTGGAAGGATATAGATATTTAGATTGCTTCATATTCGCAACATCATGTGGATTCTATTGTCAGATATGACAAGGGACAGGACATCTGGAGAGGAATAGGGATCTATGGTTGAGCCCATCAATAGGACAAATACTATTACAACCCCAATTTTTTTATTCTTTTGGTGAGAAATGTAATTTCTCCTATTAAAGATATTTGAACAAATAATGATATAATTTGTTTTGAGTAAAAGGATTTCGTTTACAATAGCCTTGTTGGTTGTTTTGTGGGATTTTTTGGCTATTGGGCCCAATAACAAGGATAAGACAAAAGAAACTCGATTATTAATAAGAAATGGAGAAAAGGGAGATGTAGAAACCTCTAGAAGGCAAAAGAGTATAATCTAAGGTTGGATTTCATCTCTCTTGGGTTCATTGGGTTCCAAGGAGTCCAAAGTTGCAAAGATAATGCAACAAGAAAAGAAAAGATCAATTAAGTATTTCTTTATTAAGAAAGAAATTGAAAACAATGATCAAATGTGGAAAATAAGTGGAATGATGTATAATTGAGTTATCCTTGTGGATTTTCATATCCAAAGGATTCCTAATGTTAAAAGGAATGCCAATGAATAAAAAAAAGATAAAGAGCAATCCTTGAAAAGAGATATTTTAATAAAGAAATAAACAAGATAATGAAAAATAATGGATATAGATGCATCTAGAAGGATAATGAGTATCCACTAAAAAGGATTTCGAAATATTAGAGTTTCTTGGGGTCCAATGAGCCCCCAATGGAGAAAAAGAAAGAGAAAATACCAATAATAGAAAATAAGAAGATAATATGATGCATAATGAATTGATTTTGTGGTATTGTTAAAGAGGTAGTATTTTCTACTAAAAGAAAATATAATTTCGTGCCAATGGGTTAAAAGTCAAGCACAAGGAGATTAAAACATGTAATTTTCAGATTTCCTTTTAGGAAAATAGATTCCTTAATAACCAAGGAATACTAATAAACAAGGAATAGATTAAAGGAGAGAAGTTACACCTAAACAAGGAAAGTAGGATAAAGAGGACTTGTTTTCCCCGTGGTTAAGCACGATGGGCGCTTCATTCAGTTTGCTTGGCCATTCGTTTTGCATCTCATGCGGTCCTCACAATAGTTATCCAAATGGTATGTGGTCTTGAAAGTAGCGCTTCATTCGGTTTGCTTGGCCATTCGTTTTGGTAGTGTGCACAACAATTCCATGCGGTTTGCATGTGCATGCGGTCTTGCTACTTCATTTGCTTTATGCGGTCTCATAGCTCATGCAGTTTTGAATCAAATGCTCCATGCGATCTCAGCTTAGCTGCCCATGCGGTTTGCTAGGGCCGTGTGTTCTCTATGCATGCGTGGGGTCATGCGGTCCTTTTCTTCCCAACTCTCCATGCATTGCCATCCTCCCCTATATAAGGGTTGGATCCTTAGCCTAGAGCCAAAGAGATCTTGGGCACCCCTCTCTCTGTTTCTTCTTGTTTCTGCATAAACCCTAGCTAAGAGAGGGTAGAGCAATCTTGGGGACATCCAGGCACGGTGATGGGGTACAAGGGCGGTGTGTGGCTTCCCCAATTACCAGGGGGCTTGGCCATCATCCCTTATCTCTCGTTTTCACTCCAGCCATCCGCAGCGTGACTGCAAGGTCAGCCGATGGAGGAGCAGCCGCAAGCCTGACCTCGGCCCACCTCGGTCTTAGCTTGGGGCCTCGCGAGTGCAGAAAGGGGCGGCAGAGGTGAAGGGAACCCTCGTTGGTGTTGTTCGGGTCCAAGGAAGGGAGACAACCCATTCCCAACCGCTGTTGCAGTGGAAGCAAAGGGCAATCGTGAGGTTGAAGACAACGCAGGTCGCGTTGGACCGATTTGTCCTCCGCGGGCTGAAGAGCCGACCAACTTAACCAAGGACAAAATCGTCATTTCGTTATTTTTCCAAAACCAGCAACGTTGCATGGGATAGGCGACGTGGCAGCCTCCCATTGGTCAAGTAAGTTTAATTTGCAAAAATCGTATCTCCTTATTAGTAGCTCGGATGAATGTGCATAAAATATGAAAGTTGTTCAGAAAAATGAGGGGAATCCATTATAAATAGTTTTAGAAGCTAATTCCTTTTGCAATTAGAAAAGTAATGGAAGTTATCAACTTTAATGTATTTTTTTATGACCCAGGAGCGTCGTTGGGCTGCGCTCGACGCCTACCTGGGGGGCCCCGAATAGCATGCAAACTCGGGAACCCAGTTAAACCAGATCAGAGGTCGGCTGACCTGACACGCTCAATTCATTTCCAAGAGATGATTAATGTATTTAGTATGGTTTTATGGATGATTAAAGTTGCTATTAATCTGTTAATGGTAAAAAGGTACATTAAGAACAAAAAGGATGAACTTTGCACATAATTGGTTTAATTTAGAGTTTTATGTGCATAAATATGCTTTAATGGGCCTTGAAACCCTAATATTAGTAAATGTGACTCTTAATGGTTTTAATTGTTCAATTTCATGATTAAAGTTGAGATATGATAATTCTAAGCTATTTTGAGTATAAAAGTTCCTAATTGTGGATAAATACCATTAATGTGGTAATTAGGGTTTTCTAATGGATAAAGGTAGAATTAATGACAAATAGAGTTCATATATGAATTAGACCATAATGAACTATGAATTGATGATAAATGAGCATAATGATCTTGTCATGTATTAAAAGGATAAAATGGTAGCTTTGATGTAAAAGAGGCTTAATGGACTTAATTGATGGCTAATTGTGCCTTTAATCCGAAATTAAGGTTAAATGTTGTTAAAGGATAACCTTAATATCTTTTGTGAAGAACAGATGAGATAATTAGGTTTTATGAAGTAATAGTATAAATGAAGTGAAACCCTAATTGCAATGAAAACCCTAAGAGTGGACTAGAAACCCTGGAAGCGAGCTAGGTTTAATAGATCTTGATGGCATGACCAATAATAAGAAATTTTATGCATATTTCATGATCTCATTATGTGCTTGCTTGCCTATTTGGATTTCTTGATTGGTTGGATTATTTCTATCTCAAATCAGCCTGACAGGTATGTGGTTACGCTTATGGTTAATCGCTTTAGTTTCACGGCAATTTCCGGATGTTTTATCGGTTGCTTGAAAATAACTGCTTAGATGACTTTTATTTCATGCAACTATAAAGTGACTATGATTATCACTATAAATATAGATACATGACTGGCTCAGATCCTGGTCCTCCTCTATGGCTTTGCAAGTGCTAAAAGGGGTAACCTAGAGCAAGGTCTAGGCTATCATGAGTTAGAAATTGGGCTACCCACGTGTAGTGCCATGAGACTCTTTAGCACACCATGAGTTAAGGAGTGGGCTACCTATGGGTAGTGCCATGTGACTCAACCCTAGAAATTGATTCACCTGTTAGGTAGGGTCATGAGGGGTTTAATAGGGATCTACCATAAGGAAGGTAGCATCCAGGTCCACTGTAGGGACAGCGCAGAGGTTAGGGTAGGTATGGATTGAGAAGTTATGCTGAAAATGTAAGGTTGTTTGTTAAATCATAGTTGACTGCAATATGTTGTTACAGTTAATTGCACGATTATTATTTCCCATGCATACCAGCTTTATGCTGACCGCCTTTTTGTTTGTCGGTGTTTTAGGTACAAGTGAAAAGAACAAACAATAAAGTGGCATATGTGGAATTAAATATGAATTAAAGTACAAAGGAGGATTAGTTAGAATAGACTCCAGATGTGGATAGAAGTAGATATCCAATTTTTTGAAAAAGGTATGTAAAGTTTTATTTTAGTACATCCTTTCAGTATAGTTGGTAGAATTTAATCATTATTATTGATTATTTGTTGAACCTTTGATCTGGAAATTGGGATAACGACTCTGACCTCTTGGTCTCCCTTAATTGGGGGTTATTGGGAGGCGGGGTCATTACAAATACAAAACATGGAATCTGATGCAAGACTTGCATGCAAGATCTGACCTACTAGTAGTGTGGTTTGGTGACTTTAATGATAATTATCCAACACTAAGAAGCAAGGAGGGGCACCCAGATCACAACGGGCCATGGCTGACTTTAGGGAGGCAGTCGATGACTGCTATATATGTGATTTGGGCCTCTTAGGAAGGAAAGAGACCTGGTATAGGGGGAGGACTGCTAGCACAAGAATTTGAGAGAGGTTAGATAGGTTCTTCAATGACAATGAATGGCTACAAATACATGCTAAACCAGAAATCTCCCACTATCCTTTTACAGAATCAAATCATGCAGCAATCTAGCTTACTACTGGGGGAGGTAATGGTTTTTTTGGCCCAGACAAAAATAAACAATTCGAGACTTGGCGGTTGACAGAATTTTAGTGTTAGAGTTGGCTAAGAGGGCTTGGGGAGATCATCAAGGTGAGGGGACTATACAAAAAATTAGGTGGTGTGGGGAAAGTCTTGTGGATGGGCCAACAAGAAATTTTGGAACATCAGATGAAGAATCAAAGAAGCAAAAAGCAAACTTGCAAGGGAACAAGAAAGGCCACCATCTGATGACATGTTGCAAGAATGTGAGGCAATCCATGGAAGACTTCTGGACTTGCAAAAAAAGAAGAGAGTTGGTAGTTTGTTTGAGCTAGAGCAAATGAAATGAAGTACAGTGACAAAAGGTCAGAGTACTTTCACCATAGAGCAAACCAAAGGAAAAGAAATAACACTATGAAAGTTTTGTTTGATGAATATGCATAACTATAGATGGGAGAGACAACCATTACTAATATTGTAGTGGGGTATTTTGAAGACCTTTTCAAGACAGACAGTGTGGTGTTGGACGGTGAGGAAAACTAGGAATTGGAGAGTGTGATGACACAAAGAGAGGCGGCACAAATGGAGAACAAATTGACTGAGGCGGAGATTTGGATGTGCTAAACAATATCCTCCACAAAAGTAGTAGGTCGTGATGATTTAAAAGTTATCTTCTTCCAAAAAATTTGATCCATTATCAAAGGGAAAATGTGATTGATTTAATTACAAGGTGGTGGAGGGGCAGGAAAGATCTTAAGGAGGTAAATAAGATTACTATTGTACTTATTCCAAAGTTCCAGAAGACAGAGAAGATGACAGATTTTAGACCCATAAGCTTGTGCAATGTTTTGTACAAATTCTATCAAAAATTCTGGCAAATCAGATTAAGCCAGTCTTAAACAGAATGATCTTAGAGAACCAAAGTGCTTACATCCACAGAAAATTGATCACAGATAACGCTATTTTGGGCTATGAAATGTTTCATACTATAAAATTGAAGAAAAAGGGTGAAAAAGGGGTCATAGCTATAATACTGGACCTGAGCAAAGCCTATGACTGAATAGAATTTTCTTAATGTTGTGATGAGAAGCATGGGGTTTGGAGGGAAAATGTATACGATGATAGACAATTGTGTATATAGTGTATCCCAGTCGATTCGTCTGAATGGGAGAAACAAAGGAAACTTGTTGCCAACTAGAGGCCTACTCTAAGGTGACCATATATCCCCTTTCTTTCGTTTTATGTTGAAGCTTTAGAGAGTCTTTGAATAAAGCAACCCATACTGGGAGGATCCATGGGAACGAGAGAGATCGGATGGACCATGTATCTCTTATATTTTCTTTGTAGATGACAGTATCCTCTTTGTCGGGGCATATCTAGAAGAATGATCATGTGTAGCTAAAATTATCAGCAAGTATGATGGAGCATCAGGACAAAAGATAAATGTATCTAAATTAGAGATATCATTCAACAGGAATGTACTAGAGCAAATGAGGAAAGAGATATGTGATTTTTTGCAAATGTGTGAGGTGGATAGGCATGAAAAATATATAGGCCTACCTAGGGGCATGAGTCGAACCAAGAAAGTGGTGTTCTCGCATGTTAAGGAAAGAATATGGTGAAATCTATAAGGATAGAAGGAGAAACTACTGTCCCAACCAAGGGAGGAGGTCCTTATAAAGGCGGTGGCATAAGAAATTCCTACTTATACAATGGGAGCTTTTAAAATGCCAGATGGGCTCATTGACGAAATACACATGTGCATAGCACGGTTCTGGTGGCCAAAGGTTCAGAGCGGAAGATACATTAGAAATCATGGGATAAACTATGTCTCCCAAAACATGCAGGAAGTACGGGATTTAGAGACCTTAAGGTGTTCAACCAGGCCCTCTTTGTGAAACAATATTGGTGCCTACTTACTAGCCCAGATTCTCTGGTAGGGAGAGTGCTAAAGACAAAGTTCTATAAGAGGACATCATTCACCGAAAAAGAGGTAATACCCCAAGCCATACATGGAGGAGTATATGGGGAGTGCAGACATTTCTATTTAGAATGGAGAATAGGCAATGGTGAAGATGTGCTTTTCCAGGAAGGACGGATGGATGCTAGATCTACAAGGGGGAATACAATTGGAAGACATAATTGGGACCAATCCATCCCTCTACCATATATTGCTAGAAGGATCCAAAGGTGTGGTTCACAAATAAATGCAACAAGTTCTCAGTATTGTCAGCCTATTGGCTTGGTTTTCTAGGAAATATACCATTTTGGAACCCACATCCACATGAAGGGTTGGGGAAGGGTTGCATGAAGGGTCGGGGAAGGGCTGGAAAAATATCTAGGACATGAATTGGCCACCAAAGCTCAAACATTTTTTGGAGAACCGTGTCCGGCTTCCTGGCAACTAGACAATGGCTGATCAAGAGACACATTATACAAGAGGACACATGCCTGATGTGTAAGGAGAGGTCGTAAACCATAGTGCATGCATTGGTATCTTACAAAGATGCTTTACACATTTGGGAGACACTAGGTACAGCAGAGGCACTCGGCGAAGCACTAACGGATGGATTTCACAACTTCAATAGTCAGGTCATGGAAAAACTCATAACTAAAGAGACTAAAGACATAATCACCCACTATTGGGTGAACTGGACCCGACCGAACGAGCGGGTTTTCAAACCCGACTCCTATAGAATCAATGGCTTACTATGTGGCTTCTTTTTCTTAATTGCATATTACAAATCTCACAATGGATGCATTACTACCAACTACGAATCTCACATGCAAAGGAGCATCAATAAATTGACGTGATCGCTGGAGGGAACAATGAAGATTGATATGGATGCCTCATGGAAGAATGGTTACGGGATGGGGATCAGTTTTTTCATTCGCAATGATAGCGGCTATATTCTGCTCACAAGAAGGTAAAATATTCACGCTCCCCCAACCCCATGGTTGCATAAGAAGTGAGTCTTCATTGGGTGGTGAGTTTTCTGCAAATTCAATTTCCAGTGAGTTATTATGCAGTCAGATTCCTCACAAGTAATCAGCAGTGCTACCAAGGCATCATAGTCGACTAATCCTCAACCCCCAATCTCCACCCCCCTTTGAACAATTCTCTTAGAATCCCCCTAGGGCTATCACACCTTTATAACCGTGTAAGATAGCTTATTATCCTACATTACCCATCATCCAACCCTTTTGATCCACCCGATTATGGTATTGGCAAGTACATCTCATGTTGAAATTGAGAAGCGTGTCTATCTCGCCCAGGTCAGGGGTAGGTATAATCATCTAACTCCAATCACAAAGCTCCATTGCAAGTATCCCTCACTCGAAGAGAATTCTGGAAGACCATGGAGCTTCATTTTCAATTCTCCTATAGAAGGCATAAGTCCTTTTACTTACCATATGATATAATGCAAGTGTAAGGATATATCTTGAAGCAGAAACTGTTATCATATCTAATACTAAATCTTGCTTCTAAAATTTTCTAATCTAAATTTTGGGACATCACATGAACCCACATGAGTCCTTAATTCACACGGTCCCATAAATGATCAACCAAGATAGCTAGGACTAACAACGTTGACTGACAATCTGAGGGCAACATCAAAGGAGATTTCGATAGCAACAAGCAGGACAAGCCAATTGGAGAAAAGAATCCCAAAGAGATCACACTGGTGTTGTAATCTTCCATCTCCCAAGAAATTCTACCATAAATTATGTCAAATAGTCGGAAAGTGTCACGTTCATGCACCCATATGACGTTGATCAAATAGAGGGGTTGCACCATCCATAATTTTCTAGTTTGAGATATCAAAAAGGGTAAAAAAAAGGCATCATGACTATAAAATTGGATAGGAGCAAAGCCTACGACGGAATAGAATGGAATTTTTTGGATGTTGGATGAGAAGAATGAGTTTGGAGGGAAAATGTGCACGATGGTAGCCAATTGTGAATCTAGTGTATTCCAATCGGTCTATCTGAATGGGGGAAACAAAGGAAACTTGCTGCCAACCAGAGGCCTGTGGCAAGGTGACCCTATATCCCCCTTCCTTTCTTTTTTGTGATGAAGCATTCTCTATGTCTTTGAATAAAGAACCATACTGGGAGGATCCATGGAGCACGAGTGGGATGGGATGGACCATGTGTCTCTCATCTTTTCTTTACAGATGACAGTATCCTCTTTGTCGGGACCTCTCTAGAAGAATGTTCATGTGTAGTTGAAATTGTCAACAAGTACGAGGGAGCATCAAGACAAAAGATATTTGTATCTAAATCAGAGATATCCTTAAGAACGAATGTACCATAGCAAAGGAGGAAAGAGATATGTGAGTTTTTGCAAATACGTGAGGTGGATAAGCATGGAAAATATCTAGGCCTACTTATAGGCATGAGTCGAACCAAGAAAGCAGTGTTATCAAATGTTAAGGAACAAATATGGCGGAAGCTACAATGGTGAAAGGAGAAACTACTATCCCGACTAGGGAAGGAGGCCCTTATAAAGGTGGTGGCACAAGAAGTTCCTACTTATACAATGAGATTCTTTTAAATATCAGATGGGCTCAATGACAAAATATAAAGTTGCATAGTACAGTTCTGGTGGGGTCCAAAGGTTCGGAGTGGAAGATACATTAGAAATTATGAGACAAACTATGTCTTCAAAACATATAGTAAGTATGGGCTTTTGAGACCTTAAGGTGTTCAACCAGGCCCTTTTGGCAAAACAATGTCGGTGCCTACTTACCAACCCAGATTATTTGGCAGGGAGAGTAGTAAAGACAAAATACTATAAGAGGATAGCATTCACCGAAGAAGAGGTAATACCTCAAGCCATACATGGAGGAGTATATGGGGAGCGAAGACATTGCTATTAGAATAGGCAATAGTGAAGATGTGATTTTTTTGGAAGGACAGATGGATACCATATTTACAAGGGGGGAATACAACTAGAAGACATAATCGGGAATGAGGACCTGTTAAAGGTTAGTGGGTTCATAGACCGCAATTTAGGTACATGGAAGGCCGGGTTGCTGCAACATATAGTGAACCGAAGAATTGTGAATAAGATCATATCCATCCCTCTACCATATATTGCTTGAAGGATCGAGAGGCATGGTTCCCAAACAAATACAACAACTTCTCAATACTGTCAGCCTAATGGCTTCGTTTGCTAGGAAATACATTGTTTTGGAACCCACATCCACATGAAGGGTCGGGGAAGGGCAGGAAAAAAATATGGGACATGAGTTGGCCACCAAGGTTCAAACATTTTCTATGAACAGCCGTGTCCGGTTGCCCGTTGTGTAATGAGCGGTCGGAAACCATAGTACATGCACTAGTATCTTGCGCAGATGCTTTACACATTTGGGAGACACTTGGTACAGTGGAGGCACTCCGCAAAGCACAGACGAATGGATTTCATAACTTCAATAGTTGGGTCATGGACAAACTCACAACTAAAGAGGCTAAAGACATATTCACCCGCTACCGGGTGCACTGGATTCGGGGGAAGGAGCGGGTTTTCAACCCCGACTCTTGTAGTCTCAACAACTTACTCCTTGGCTTCCTTCCCTTAATTGCATATTCTCGACCAACGCTACCCAGTTATAGACCTGGCAGTCCACCCGGTTCCTTGGTAGTTTGTAAAAAAATCTGGATAAAAAATCAAAATAGCACGTTTGGCCATTTTAATTTTCAGAATAGCACGTTCTTGAACTTAATTCTCAAAATGGCACATTTTGGAGCAATGTGTCCACTCTGGGGACGCATTGCTCTCTCGCGGAGCAATGCGTCCGGGCCAGGGACCCATTAGCCCTACTAAAGGGCAATGTGTCCAGGGTCATGTGGCATTGCTCTGCAACAGAATAATGTGTCTCAGGGCGAGACGTATTGGTCTCACCGCAGAGCAATGTGTCCCAGCACTGGACGCATTGCCCTGCTGTGGGACCAATGCGTCCGGAGCTGCGACGCATTAAAGCAATGTGTCACACATGGGGACGTATTGCTCTCTCACAGAGCAATGCATACCCATACAGGACGTATTGCAGTTTTATAAAAAAAAATGCATTAATTATTATTCTTTCATGCATATTGTTTATATATTAACAACATTGATTATATTTGCACATTTACTATTCGTTCACTTGTATTTGAATCTCTATAATATAGCCAATTATTCTAAATTTGTTAATTTCAATAGCTCGGAACATGCATATAGATTATAGAAGTGGTATTGCAACCAACACTAGTTGGTTCCTAATTGATTATATAAGAAGAAATTAATCTAAAAAAATGATATATCATTAAAAACAAGGTTAAAACATGAACCAACATGACGAGAAAATAATACACAATAGAACAATCTGATAGATCCAAAATGAACCAATATGATATCATAATATGATAGATCCACATACAAGCTAAATAAATGTATGAACATATGCATATATACAACACTACACAATATGTACAAAACTATGAAAATCTAAGCATGTCTTCCACGCCCACGACGTCCTCGCCCACCTCTATGTACATCTGACTCCTGAGTATCGAAGTCATCTGGAGATGTCTCAATGGGGGACAACTGCGTAGTAGTAGGCTGATGAGGACCAGGGAAGTAATGAAAAGCTGGAGGTGGGGTGAGGGGTCTCTGAATACTAGGGTGTGGGACATCAGGTGGGGTGCATCCTAAGAAATCAAATGGAGTCGGTGAGTATGTGACATAAGATGGCGATCAACTGTCATGAATGACTGGTGGTGGGAGTGGAGTGTATGGAACAGAAGGACCTGCTCCATAGTAGGATGTTGGTGGAGGTGGGGTGATGTATGAAGAAAATGAACCAGCTCCTGAAAAGTATGGCCATGTTGGTCCCCATGTCATGAACTGAGAAGTGGGAGTGGGAGTGGGCTCAGCAGAAATAAGTACAGGAGTTGGAGTAGGAGTAGGAGTAGGAGTGGCCTCAGGGGCTGTGGTATGAGTGGTTATGGGATCATACAGGCGAGCATAGTCGGGAAGACTATCAAAGTAAGTCCCCTGGATGCCATAGATGTCATCTATGATCTGTGCAGAGGCATGCTATAAAGTCGCTCGGATCCGCACATGTGATTTCACGTGTTCAAACAAAGTATGTACAAATAATAAAGACCAATTACATATATTACAAATAATAAAGATAAATAACAATTTGTAAAAGAAATATAAATGATACTCACAAATTGTTGTTGGCGATAACTTTATGGGTAGTATGTGGTTGGAGGCTGAGCTGGAGGGGGCAGTACGTATTGGGGATGATATCATGCGTAGTGCGTCTGTGGACTGAAGACTGTCTCCGCTGGTGGAGGGGGGACTAAACTCTCACGTCTGTTGTTCCACAGTTGCACCTCCCGCCTATAATGATGCAACCAGTCCTCAGCCGCATGACCCCTCCCATCTATCCTACTAAGGTGTGACAACTCCAGAATAGGTTGTACTTGAAAAAAACCGAATTGTCCAAGTACACTATCAAAGAAGTGTCACTCTACTACTGTGTAGCACAATAAAGGCACTCGTGCCAACCAAATATCTCGACCCTCTCGACACAAGGCTAGAAGTCTCTCCAGAATATCAGCAGTGTAAGGAGTTAACTGTATCTGTTATTCAAATAGATACAACATGTATCATATAAAACGGAGTAAATTGGATAAAAAATACAATGTATATCATACAACATGTTAGTACAAGTAAGTAAGTTACCCCTGAGAGGGCAAAATCTGGTCAAATGCTGAATCATAAAACTGGACCGATCCTCTCATAGTATCACTCTTTTGAACAAATGTAGGCCACCTATTAAATTGACAAACTAAATTTAGATAAACATTACAAAATGTATGGACAAATGTATAAATAAATTGTGTAAATCTTTACCTGTAACCCAAGGGAACACCTTCTGACCACTCCCCCCAGTTCATAACCAGTGAACATGGGCGTCTGATTCCTAACCTCTCCCAACACCACATCTGTAGTAGACATACACAACCAAACAGGTGGGCAATTCTCCTAGAACGGGTGGTAGCCTTGTACAACTCCCTATACAAGTATGCTAGAGTTGCGGCACCCCAAGATAGAGTGCTACAACTTGTAAAGTCAGAAATAAGCGGGAAGTATCGTACATAAACTCTATCCCCGGTACTATCAGGAATAAGGTAACTACCTAAAAAGTATATGAGATATGCTCTAGTATACCTTATCCTCATTTGTATTTGTTGTTCTTCATCTCCCAAAGTGAAATCCATATCCCTAAAGGTCTCATGCAATCATATCAAGGAGATATGCCCCTTAGACATCCCATCTGGTCCATCTCCTAAGAAACTCTCACAAAGGTGAGACCATGAAGAAAATTTCCCCTCATCTATGCCTAAAGGATATGAAGCTATAATCGGTGGCTCGTCAATCCTAAGGCCTAAAAGAATTACAACATCCTGAAGGGTTACACTCATCTCAAAAGGGGGAAACCTAAAAGTATTGCTAGAGTTGTCTCGCCGATTAACTAAGGCAGTGATTAAATTGGGATCAAGGTGGATAGGTCGTAGCCTATGAACAAGCCCAAAACCAGCCAAAGAAATGTTTTCCAAAACACCTGGGTCAGTAATAGGCCATTGTGACAACATAAAGTGGTGCTGGGAGAGTCGGAAGGATGCTTGTCTAGGAGCCATATATATAAAAAGTGAAAATATTACATTAAATAAAAATACAAATATTACATTAAATGAAAAATACAAATATTGTACAACATATAAGTTTGTCAAGATTCTACATTAGATAAGATGAAATTAATTCAAATATATGAACTACCAAACAATATTAAAATACAACATGAACTACTAAAAGAAAAATATTTCAATATATTAGTTACTGTATTTGATTCAGTATCTCATCTAGAGGTTCATAAAATGGCCTCATTTGATGTACAACTTGATGTATCTCTGGATGTGATACAACTAACTGGTTTTTAACTTGTGCATTGATTGGCATTGCTTTCTATTTTGTGTGATCCAAATACCAACCAGGTAGCTCAAGAAGTTATTCATACATGTGAAACATTTGCTTTAAAAATTGCTAATGAAATTTTGCTTGTTCTTTTGTCACTATATAGCCTAGCTTGTTGTACAAAAATTTGTTACGTCATTCCAGTCATCATCCAATAGAGTTTGATGAGCCATTTTTTTCCTGTAGGCACTTTGTAGCTATTATTTGGATTAACTCTACGGACATGTAAAATGTCCATGTCCTTCGACGAGCCATCTATAAAAAATAACAAATAATAATTTACAAATAAGAGTCCTAAATTAGTTAAAAACAACCCATTATAAATTCATTCATATCAATAATTTAACAATTAATTAGTAAAATTGCAAACATTACATGACTTGAGTAAATTGAAATTGCAAACATTACATGACTTGAGTAAATTGAAATTGCAAACATTACATGACTTGATTAAATTGAAATTACAAACATTACATGACTTGAACAAACTGAAATTGCAAACATTACATGACCAGACATCACATTACATTAGGACAAGTGCATCTATTATGGCCCCTTCTGCCACACTTTTGACAATGATATGTATATTGATTTGGATCAACATCCATAGTTGAATGCCTTCTTTTTTTTCTTTGGTCTTCCAGTGTGCCTTCGTTTCCTTGGGGGTAATAAGGGATAAATACCTATGCTTTCATCAAATTGAGGCCAATACCTCTTGTTGGGAATATCATGAAATTCAGTTCTGTATGCGTTTAAATAAGCATCATTTGTGAATATGGGCTCACAAGTGCATCAGTATCATAATTGATAGATCTTGTAGCTACCCAAACATGAGAACATGGAAAATGCCATTGTTGTGAAAAACCACAACTGCATTCACTTGGACTATTTGGATGCACTATGACTTGAAATCTATGTCTGTCTATGTCATCAACAGCCATTCATCATTGTTCACGCGGATGTTTACTGCTAGTTTTTTTGCATCATGTGATACATTAAAAAGCTTATCATGAAACCTAAAGGGCCATTTAAGTCCCTTTTGTGCACGACCATATGCTTTGTTACACCTCTCCAACCACATTGTAACAGAGTGATAGTATGTGGCAACAATTAGTATCTGTATTGGTAAACCTCTAACACCTTTTAAGACTCCATTTAACCCTTCAACATGATTCCTAGTCAATGACCCATACATCTAACCTCTGTCATATGTGAGAGACCATTGTACTAGATTTTTTACTATCAAATACTCCTTAGTCGCTAGTTCTATGGTTTCTATATCAGTCATTAGACAATCTGTGTATCAGTTGTGGGTCCCACCTTCCACAAAAGTTCCTTCAACTCTTGTGACTTGAACTTTTGATGGAATTTCTCACGAAGATGTCAAAGACAATAACAATGTTGAACCCAGTTAAATTGTGACCTAAGTGCTGGAAAAATTCCACTCATTCGATTAGAAATAATACACAGATCTGTACGGGGTGGAATGATTGGAATACAAGTTTGTAGAGAACCAAAGAACCACTCCCATGAGTCCTTATTTTCTGCCTCGACAACAGCAAAGACCATTATTAGCATCTATGCCACATGCAATGAGAAGTGTGCCAAAATATTTTCCTATTAGAAATGTGCCATCAGCAGTAAAAATAGGCCTGCAATAGGCCCAACCCCTCACAGCTGGATCAAATGCCCAGAACACCCGCTTGAATCTATGAGTGCTTTCAATTTGAAGGGTATAATCATCCACAAGGTGGGAATATATAGTTCTTGGAATATATTATGATAGAGAAATTTAGAACGGCAACAAAGTATGATATGATGATTCCCAGTCTCTAAATATTTTACAGACAGCCTCCTCCTCGCTAGAAATGCCTTCTTGTAAGATATATGGAGCCTTAGTTTAGCATTCACCTTGTCACGAATTTCTCGTGTGGACATATCCAATCGTGATACTAGGATTGACATTATCATACGAGCAATATAAGATGATGTGACTTGGCAATGGTCTTGATTCAAAACAATTATTTGACAATCGTGGCTTGTACTATAACGTTTTACCTTCCACATGCCACCTGCTCTTTTGGACTGGCAAGCGGTCAAACTCCAAGGACATAGTTGGTCATGGATACAAACAAATTTAAGATGGTGATTATTTGAGTGTTGTGTACAATATTGGATATTCTTTTGTACCGACCATTTTTGGATCGTCTCAACAATTACAGCTTTGGATGCAAATAAAGCACCCTCATATATTTCAGTGCTGGAAGGGTTGTAATTGAGACGGAATTCCTGACAAAAATCTTCCACCCATTCTTCATCTTGAAAAGCTTCATAGTTGGTATCAATGTGTTCATGTCGGGGCCATTGTTTATCAAATATAGATGGAACAGAAGTCAATGCTATAATAGAGTCAGGGAATCGATGTTCATGCTCAGCATCAGTTTCAGTCAATGACTCGTCATCATGATCACTATTATTATCACCTTCATTATCACTATCATTATCACCTTCATTATCACTAATATCATCACCTTCTTGTTCAATATTTTGTTCTCCCTCCTCAACCTCAACACCAATATTCTCAATAGTAGGATTTTGAGAGAATTCAAGTGGTTGATTCCATTCAGCAGTTACATTACTGCTACATGGTTGGGATTCAAATTGATTTAACAAACTAATGAAACTAGAATGTTGGTGGAAAGATATTTTTTCAAGAAATACATCAATAGAGGCATCAGATGAAAGTGAGAACAAGGTTCTGTATGCATCATCATCATCAACTTGTATGAGCATATGATCTTCTCCAGGGAAAAGATAGGATATATTGATAGAGAAGTGGTTGGGATTGATGTCAAGTATTGTATGGATATATGATTTTAGTTTGGATAGGGTATTGATAAGTAAAATATTTATGAGTCTAACAGATCGACTAGAATAAGACCCATCAGAGAGAAATTGACCATTATATCGAAGCTTGACAATTCATTAATGTGAACTAGATGTCATGTTCCTATCATTGTAAAATAGTAATTTAGATTTTAGAATAGTAATTTAATTTTGGAACAATAATTAATATTGTAGAACATGAATAAATATTGTATAGCATGAATTAATATTTTTGAACATTGACATCATTTTTAGAAGAGTAGTTAAGATTTTAGAACAATAATTTTGAATTTGGAAATAAATTTGGAACAATATTTTTCTATAACATTAACATTCTAGAACAATAATTTTGGAATTTGGAACAATAATTTTTTGAACAATAATTAACCTTCAAGTGTCATTTTCTATAACATTATTTTGGTAATGTGGAATTAAATAGTAGCAATACAATTATTTCATTTTTAATATTGCATAGTAATTTTAGGTACAAATTTTTGAATCTAAAAATATAGTAGAAAAAATACCACAAATGGAGAGATCTCAATACCCAAGAAGAGAAATAAGAGAAGCAGAATCTCGGCCAGACAGTGAAAGAAGAAGACTATAGCTTGAAGATCACCCAAAATCAGCTCCAAAATTGCCCAAAATCAGCTCCAAGATTGCCCAAAATCAGCTCCAAGCAATAGAAATCCGAGCAGGGAACTCCAGAGCAATGGAAGTAGAGAAGAAGTTGAAGAAGTTAAGGAATGATGTGGGTTTGGGGGGTGATCTCGTCTCCTTTATATAGGAGAGCAATGTGTCCCCGTTGGGGACGCATTACCCCCACATGGCAACAATCGCGGCCCACAACGGCTATGTTGCAACGGTCGGGGGAGCAATGCATCCACAGTCGTGACGCATTGCCCCAACTAACTGTTGGGACTTCTCGAGACGGGACACATTGGTCCCACCGAAGGGAAATACGTCCAGCTTCAGGACGCATTGGCCCCACAGAGGGGCAATGCGTCCTGGAGCGGGACGCATTGCTCTGCGATGGGACAAATGTGTCCCTCTTCGAGACGCATTGCTCTATCACAGAGCAATGTGTCCCGCTCCGGGACGCATTGCCCTTCTGTGGGGCCAATGTGTCCTAAAGCGGGACGCAATGCTCTGTGAGAGAGCAATGTGTCTCAAGGCGGGACGCATTGCCCCCAAAATGTGTCATTTTGGGAATTAAGTTCAAGAACATGATATTCTGGGAATTAAAATTGGCAAACGTGCCATTTTAATTTTTTGCCAAAAATTCGCACTCAGCTATTTTTAATTAATATGAATCTTCTGCATACCTCGGAAGCCGAAAAGACGTTCATAACTCCCAAGCTTCTCCCAACTGCTCTCTGTCGTCCAAATCTTTGTTAAAACGATTTTTTTATTACTTGGGTCTCTCCTGGTCATATTCCACACCTCTACGTTCTCGCAGAAGTACAGCATGTCAGTTTTCCAGTTTTCTCTGCAATTTCCTTTTTCTCCCACTGAGCTCCACCACAACTACTTTTGTTGATCCTAGTACAGTATGTCTGTTTACATGAGCTATAGCGGATATTCCTATCGAAGTACATTACCCGATTCCAGCTTCCTCCACCATTTTTCTTCTCCCCTACCTAACTCATCTGCAACACCTCCGTCGACCCCATTCGTACAGTACTAGATGTAGTACGAGACATACAATACTTGACGTACAGTGTGAGACGTATGGTACGATAAAGTACTATATGTGACTTGCATAATATACACTACTAGACATAGTACGAGACGTACAATACTTGATGTACAGTACGAGAAAGTACAGTACGTGACATGCATAATATACACTACTAGACGTATAGTACGAGAGGTACACTACTAGACGTACAGTACTAGAAAGTACAGTACTAACAACCACATTTTTTCTTACTTGTTCGTACCGTACTTCTTGTACAATGTGTCTATTAGTGTTGTACTTCTTGTACAAAATTTTGTCATAAACTATATTTTTGAATGTGCAAAACGTGTTTGTTGATATTGTACTCCATGTACAATGTGGTTGAAAGTATTGTACTTCTTGTACACAATTTTGACAAAATACTACATTTTGAATGTATATGTATTTTTTGTAGGTGGAGTACTTACGTAATCTGCAGCGGGGAGAAATATACAGGCAATAGAACTTTTTGAAAGAAAAAAAAGAAGGGAATTAGAAATGAAAAAAATCCAAGTGTTTTTTGTAATCTACATTGGATTGGGATGTCATAGGTGGGTGTGGGTAGATATCTGCAATTTGCATGACTTTTGCATTGAGTGGACAGAATATTTGTATTTTGCATGTGTTTTGCATGCTTTTACATGCATGGGTAATAGTACCAAAAATCAGCTGCAAGTTGAGGCACATAAAATTCGCATATTCTCGAGTTCTGGGTAGATCAGCGGGTGGGTCAGCAGTTAGGCTAGAATTTTTCTTACGCTGGCGGGAGCGATGAAGATTAATACCACACCTCATGGAAGAATGGTCACGGGACGGGTATCGGTTTGTGGTGCGCAATGATAGCGGCTGCATTTTGCTCACATGAAGGCAAAACATTCACTGCGCCCCAAACCTTGCGGTTGCAGAAGCAGTAAGTCTTCACTGGGGCGGTGAGTTGTGCTGCAAACACAAGTTTCGTAAGAGTTATTAAGGAGTCGGATTCCTCACAAGTAATCAGCAGCACGACCAAAGGCATTGATGATAGGGATGTGCTCAGTCTGATAGCTAGAGACCTGCTAGTTTTGGGAAGATGTTTTATGAGTATTATCTCATAAGCATGTAACGAGGGCGGGAAACGAGGTAGCTCACTTAGGGCATGTTTGGTTACTTGGATTTTGTTGTATTGGATTGTATTTTGGACTCCAGTTCAACAAATTTTACGTTTGGTTTGCAGGATTGGAGAACTGAGGCTAATCCCAGGATTTTCAGACATAATAGGAATCCCGCATTTTGGTCTCCAACAAAATTCTCCCGGACGCCAAAATCCAACATGGCGAACATCGTGGACACGAAAAAAAAAATCCCGCACTAACAAAATCCAGCAAACCAAACATAAAATTTTATTTTGCGGGATTTCGACAATGCAATATTTTAATAATGCGGGATGGACAAAATACAAGATCTCTAAAAATCCGGCAAACCAAACGTGTCCTTAGGGCATGTTTGGTTTACTGGATTTTACGGTATTTGATTGTATTTTAGCATCAATTTGCAGAAAGTTTATGTTTGGTTTACAGGATTTTAGAAACAGGATTAATCCCGGGAATTCCGAACATAATAGGAATCCCGCATTTTGGTTTCCATCAAAATTCTCCCGGATGTCAAAATCCAAATGTGGTTGGCCCATAGACAAAAAAAAAAAATCATATATTTTACAAATCCGGAAAACCAAACATAAAATTTGTATTTGTGGGATTTTGACAATGCAGTATTTTGCAAATACAGGATGATATAAATGCAGGATTCTTGAAAATTCAGCAAACCAAACGAGCCCTTAGTAACAAGTGTGATGTATCCGAGTTTCCAACCCGAAATCTGTAATGGCCCTTTTTCTGTCTTGATTTCTGAACGGGAAGTAAGGCATATTGCTGAATGAATGAAATACACCTCCCGATTCAAAAAGAAAAACCACACAGCAGATGCCCTTCTCTCAGAAATCATTCGATACAGATATTAAGCCAACTGTAATCTCAGCCCACAATAATCACCACTGGAGTACTCTCATCCAGAAATTTGGCGATTGACAATCCATCTAGACAGGTGGCAGACAGGAGGGGAGAAAGGAAAGTGTGTTTTTGTGGACTGCTGCTCAATATACTACGAGAAGGAAATAGGAATTACAGTCCACAAAAACACACTTTGACTACATAGCAGACGCCTATTTTTCAGAAATTACAAGGTGGGTTACATGCTTACCATCGCGATCGTCTAATAAGTGGTTCCATTTATTGGATTGAGTTACTGCAACAACAGTTGCAGCATTTTGATTCTACATAGTTTTTCAGATTTTCTGCACGTTTCACCTTTTAAGCAACCCCGTTTGTGCAGACATTCTTTCCGTTCCGAGGCCCTAAACATGCAGCACTTGGACTAGTTTAAATTTGCACTAAAGAAATATTTACGCTTTACGCATATGAGATGAAACGGGTGAAATTCGGAGCTCTCTTCTCACGTGAGTTCTACAAGAATCTAACACAAAATTTGACTGCGAAAGTCCATCTGTCCCAAACTATTAACGGAACAAATGGGTACAGGACAGGACAAGGCATTGCAAACAGGATGCAGTCAATAAAAAGGTGTTACAAGAATGCTGCGTAACTTAGCACCATCATAGACACTATATATTAGACTACTAATCTGCAGTACGTCTAAAGCTTGTTCCTCGTCCCCACAGGGAAATCATTTCACTTCATAAAGTGAGGATTTATGAGTCCTGACACCTCAAGAAACCCTACTCGATCACGCCCTCCAAATATCTTTTTCAGCTTCTCGTCACAAACAATGATCTTCTTGTTTTCGGGATCCTAAAAGGAAAAAAGATGCATGTCATTGGACTGAAATATATCAGATATCATAAAATAATTACTAAAGTTGCATTGCGTATAAGATTTCAGACATTACAAAATATATACAAAGGCTGCACTGCATTTAGGTGCCCTTATAAGGTTAAAACGAACCCAGATAAAAAAACAATGATTCCGATTCCTCCTTTTGAGTATACAATATTTATCAAAGCATTTAATCAAACCTCAGGTTCAGAAGACAACTTTTTCATTTGGTCTTCACGGGCTAGCAAATTTTCAAATCTCAAAAATATTATAAAAATGACAAAATGCAGTTCTGCCTAGGAAAGGAACTGCCAATGAGGAAAAGTTAAGAGGCACGCCAAAATAAAAAGGATAAGAGTATGCAATACCATCAGCCAAGTTTACAATCTAGGATGGCACAGCAGTGCTCTGAATTTTAAATGATTCAGAAATCTAATTAAACGTACTCCAAATTCACAAAAGCCCGCAAAGGTGTGATGTGATGCTGATTGGACCATGGTGCTAGTTAGTTCTTAGGCTCCATTACCACTTTTAGAGGAGTACATACTATTTATTAAAGCAATTAACTAAACCTCAGAAGACATTTTTTTCATTTGGTCTTGACTGGCTATCAAACATTTGAATCTCAATAAATTTATAAAATGACAAAATCCGGTTCTGCCTGGAAAAGGAACTGCCAATGAGGAAAAAGTAAGAGGCACACCATCAAAAATCAGGATAAAAGTAAGCGATATCATCAGCCATGTTTACAATATAGGATGGCACGCCAGTTACTCTGAATTTAACATGATTCAGAAATCTAATTAAACGTACTCCAAATTCATAAATTCCCCAAAACGTACTCCAAATTCATGATGTTAGCTTAGTTCTCCGGTTACAGCCACCACTCTTGACGGGCTGCTAAGGTATTATGAGGTACGAGAGGAAGAATCTTAACCCTTTTGGGCTTCACATACTCCAAAGCTAAATGCATATGTCTATATCAAACTATTAATACAAAATCTCAAACACAAAGAATTAACTAGACCTCAATATAAATAATATACCCCCAAAATATTAATAATTGCCCAAAGAGACACAGTTTGTTTATTCAGCTTCCCTAAACACCTTGTTGAACATCTAGTTTAACATTCAATGGATAATTTAGGGCATGTGTAAAATTACTAATAAAAGGGAAAAAGGCTGCACATTCCTTACAATTAACAGAAACAAGTACTATACCACACAGAACTTATAGTTGACAAACAACTGAATATTTATGAATCAGTGTCTTTTGAGCCTCAATAGGCCGTATCCAGGTCATAAATAGATATGTTATGTACAGCTTCAAGTAGCTGTATAGTCGGTGTGGACAAGGTATTAAGGCCGACTGGAGATGCTCTTTACCTTCAAACAAAGTACACAAGTACACCCACAATACTACCAAGTCGGGAAGAGTTTATCAAAGTTCTCAATGTTACCCAGCTTGACTGTAACCTAACAACGAATGCATCAGAAAGCAAACCCCTGTCAGATTTCTCGAGCATAATTAGTATAAAACTCAGCATTTCATAACACATGTAATATCCAGAATAGCATCAGCATTTACATTTTCATATACCACTTGGGGCCTTGGAATCAAAACTCTGTTCTCTATCAAACTGCCACTAAAATTATTGGGAATCAGTGATTCACCCAACAGTTATGACTTCATGAATATAATGCACCAGAGAGTGTCTGATGGGTATACAAGACTGATTACACATGCCTGATATTTCCCTAGTTGAGCTTCATAAATAACAAGATAAATAGTGGATTATGACGAGCCCACTTTTCAAATAATAATGACTCCCGTCTCAGGTCATAATTCATTATATAAAATATCGCACAAATAGGTAGAACGGAAAATTACATGCGAAGATTGAGCAAGGCCTCCAGTCCAGATCCAGAAAGAAGGAAAGGAAAGTTTTCCTCCCCTCCGCCGCCGGTCATATAGCCCTTTTTTGGGGGAATCACATGTACTTCCATGGTGCTCGTTTTTCTAATTATGAAGCATGGCTAAGTGATCCTACGCACATTCGACCTAGTGCCCAGGTTGTTTGGCCAATAGTGGGTCAAGAAATATTAAATGGTGATGTTGGCGGGGGTTTCCGAGGAATAAAAGAATCAAACTTATTTATAGGCCCGAGTCAGACATCAAATTGCTTATCAAGCTTGATGGATTCACCCTCTGAAACAAGAAGTTCTGGTCCTGGGGGTATAATATCAACCACTTGATAACCATCCGATGCATCAGTTATGGTTATTTCGTATCCACCTTTTTCTTTACGTACTATTTTACTTAGCAGAAAACAAAATGAAGAAAACTGAGGCTTCAAATATTATAAAATACTTATAACTATAACGAAGTATCACATTTAAGAACGAAATACAATATCAAGGCAGTAATAACAAACAACTGAATAGAGTTAAACTCAATAGCGTGCTTTGAACAGATGCATTAATGTGTGAAACATCTGTGCTGACAAGTTGGTAGAAACTTTAAACAATCACAGTTATGAAAAAAAGTGCTTGATATTCATTCTTAATCTTGCAAAAATAAATAACTAAAAGTTCATGGACAAAAAATGGATTGGGTGCACACAGTAAATAACGACAACAGAACATAATATTAGCACATAATCATACCGCGTGTCTTTAGATAATAGTAGTTAATGCATATTAAATGTCAAAGATTAGCTAGTTAGCCAATCACATTTAACATGTCCCACGCCCTTAGCGAAGATTTAGATGGACTTCGAGTACCAAACACAACATCGGGATGATACACACAACAACTATTACACCATTCTTGCATCCATAACTTGTCAGAAGTTGATAGCACATTTTTATTTCCAAATGGATCAGATATTAAATATAAATCCAAGTAGTGTGGATTTATTGTGTACAAACCATGTTATAACAGATTTATGGATTGACATATAAATATGATATTTGTTCTTTATTGCTTACTCAAAACATACGATATTTTTCCTTCACTGCTTACTCAAAACCTTATCACCTAATTGTTGAAGGTACACCTAGTCACCATGCCAAGCAAAAGGACAAGACGGTCACTTACTAAACACCTTGATGCTATAAGGGCCCGTTTGGTACGAAGTGGTATGTTTTCATGACAATTAAATTCCACTTTTTCAGATTAATTTTGTATTTGGTAGGATGTAGTGCGGTGTAGTTGTGTGATTTTCAACCTCATCTGAGTACGCAACCGGCTGCCAATTCCTGGAGTTGGTACCGCACAGAATCACGGTGTGGTCGGGTGCGGAAAGCTCTAAATTACTGATTATTTACAAAAATGTGCCACCGTTTCGTTGCCTTGCATTGTACTCCTCGTCAAAGAAGTTCTCTACCGTGCTCTTGTGGCCACGTGGGTACACCTGCTGGCTGTAACTTTCTTCTTGGATTCTCGTTCACGTATGGGCTCACTTCGTGAACGGAGCTGCTGCTACCAAATGTTTACAAGCAAAATCATTAACCTCATACAACACCATACCAAACAAAATAGTAGTAGTATAAAACACCAGATTATTGTTGATCTGATTTCCGATTCATCAAATTACACCCGACCACATCATACCAAACAGGGCCTAAATTAAGAACACTATAAACCTGAGTAGGTAGTCACCATAGATTCCATCCAAATATATCATATTTGAATTGCATGTCAACTGTATTAAATATATTGTGAAGAACGATGAGTAGGGAAAACCCTCCGTGTAGGTTTTTGTTATTGCATGATAGATAGGAGGCAGCCACCCTTTTCTATAAATAGGATAAGGGAAAAGCATACAGACACTAAGACAAATCCTAATGGACCAATACACATTGGGCCCATGTTACAAATATAGACTAAACAGAACTTAAGTAAAAGACTAAAACACTTAAGTAAATAGACATTCTAACACTCCCCCTCAAGCTGGAGCTTGGGAGAATCCCAAGTCAGCTTGCAAACGGACAGACAGATTAACAAAGTAAAAGGATAACCAAGCCCATACAGGAACTTCTCCCCCTCAATATTACAATAAATCACTCAAGCACTCAAAGACTCCCTATCAAGTAGGTACTCCAAAGCAGCAGATATATTAGCAGGCGTAGAGGTTTCTTAATCATCATAATGGCCTCTGGAGCAACAGAAAGAATAGCGGATAGGCACCAAGTCTTCATCACAGTCGTCATTGTAGTAGTCAGAGAGTGTTGGATCACAAGTCCTAGAGAGTGTTCGGTCACAAGAAGCAGCAACAGTCACCATACAAACAAAGCACGGACGAACCAAAGTGTTGGATCACAGTAGCAGAATGTCAACATGCACACAAAGCATGGACAAGTAGAGAGTCAACGTGCGCAAAGCACAAACAAGCTAAAGAGTGTTGGCACACAATAGCAGAAGTCAACGACATAGGCGGATAAAAGACCAGTGTACAAAGTAGCAAACAAGTAAATAGCTCCAATATGTAATGTAGACGAAGCTACATGTAAAGTCGCAACAAAAGCCTTCATCAACTTCCCTCTTCCATAAAATATCCATTATAGTAGCAGACGTCAAGGTCTAGAGAGTGATGGTTCACAGAGTCCAGAGACTGCTTGTTCCACAATAGAAGGTCAACGTGCAAAACAGAGCACGGACAACAAATAGTGCAAAAGCACAAAGCAGCAAGTATAATGTGCTAATCATTGCACAAGTAGTAACAATGACGTCCAAATATGTAACTTCATAGCAGCAGTCGAAGTAGATGGTGAATAAGCAATAATAGCAGTGGAAAGCTCCACATAGCAGCAGGTAGCAGCGGACAGGCAACACGCCGTGTCAAGGTACAGGCAACACGCCGTGTCCAAAAGTGACACATTGTGTCCAAAAACGGCGAACGAAGTCACGAAGAAGCAGAACACCGCCTACACGCCGTGTCTAGAAGCAACATGTCGTGTTGGCGGCGAATAACAGCAAAAAAACCCAGAGACTAGCAAAAGCGGGGGAAATCCTTTCGAATCTCCACCAAAGCAGTAGAGGATGACGGATCCTCAATATTAGCGAAAATAGATCTTTTCCTTGATTTAGGAGTAAATCTCAATAGGGGTGGATGCATGGATTAGATCGGTGGCAGAGTTGATAACAACAGTGTAGATCTGTGATGATGGCGGCAAATAAGATATTGTCGGCTTCATTAGCAAGCAGGATTGACGAATGCATGGTGGCCCTTGTAGATTTGGATACCAACAACTTCATTGGATGATTTTGTTGATGAAGACAGAGACGGCTCATGGAGACGCTCCTAGGAGAACCAAGGATGGAAAATCCTTACGAGCAGCCATCAACAGCACCTAGCGGCGGTGGCGGCCACCCACAAGGGGAGGCATCTCTCCTTTGTTCTCTCTCTCTTAGGGTTTGGGCAGCACATGACCGACTACTCTGATACCATGTGAAAAACAATATGGATGGGGAAAATCTCTCGTATAGGTTTTTGTTATTGCATGATAGATAGGAGGCAGCCATCATTTCCTATAAATAGGATAAGGGGGAAGCATACAAACACTTAGACAAACCCTAATGGGCCAATACACAATTGGGCCCATGTTACAAATAGACTAAACAAAACAAGTAAAAGACTAAAACACTTAAAGTAAATAGACATTCTAACAATAATTGAACTATTAGATAACCATAGTCGATAATTCCTTGGTTAGAAAATAATTTAATATTTTGCATGCCCCAAGTTAAATAGAAATAAATTTTCTAAAACTTGAATATTCAGACTGACCTCAGCCTGGTTAGAAAAATAACTTGATTTTTCGCATGCCCCAAGTTAAATAGAATAAAGTTTTCCATACTAACATTAAGAAGGGCTTGAGTATGAAACACGACATTGTCATCCAAGACCATACATGCAGTAACCTATAAACAATACTTGCATTCCATACTTGCCAACAGTTGGTAAAAAACAATTGAGATTTACAGACGATTTGGACGTCAGATATAAAATCCAGACAAGATCAGATATTGTGTGGTATAAAGACCTTATTAAAACAAACTTAAGGATTCCTAATGGTGCTAGACACCCTGACTTTATAAAACAGAAAAACTAAATATTCGAGTAGGCTGCCACCATACACTACACCAAAAATACCATATTTTAACGGTGTCAAGTACTATATCAACATAATGAACTATAAGGTAAACTCTAAACCCTAAGCTCTAAAACAAACTTAAGGATTCTCAATGGTGCTAGACACCCTGACTTTATAAAACAGAAAAACTAAATATTCGAGTAGGCTGCCACCATACACTACAACAAAAATACCATATTTTAACAGTGTGTCAAGTACTATATTAACATAATGAACTATAAGGTAATTATAGCCGTTACTGTTCCCATCATCGACTGAAATATGAAATTCGCACCTCATTAGGCTCCTTCTATGGCCAAAACAGATATGAAAAAGACTAGTGTGATGTGCTTTGGGGCCTATTTTGAGGGTTCAAGTGTTTGTATAAATGATTGTTGCCAAATGCTCGTCCTAGTTTCCATATCAGACTACCAAAAACTAGGCCAGGGGCTGCTCATGTGGTAGAACTGTGTTATCCTTATTTAAGGTTTCCATTGCAATATGACCAAGTGTAAATCAGAAACAAGAACATGTGCAGACTACAGAGTATGGCAGGTTGAAGAGATCTAACTACATTTTGGGTTCTCCAGCAATATCTAAGATCAAAAGATTGCATTAAATCCTTCTTGTCTACAAATTGGAATTCCCACAAGAATCCACACTAACCATTAAAAATTGAATATTAAGATTAAGAGTAAATACAACAAAATAGATTGATTAATTCTACATATAGCAAGAAATCACTGGGAGAATTACAATGATTAGTGTTTAGCATGTGTCACTTGATAGCTAGCGACATTTTTTGGCCATAAAATACCTCTAACAGCCATAAAATATATGTATCCAAATAGTAAGAGTGAAAATAGCCTGAAATTTAAACAACTGGCTGTATCTGTTACGTAAGGACTGCCTGTCTAGGCTGTGTAAGGACAATGAGATCCTTGTTAGGGCATTACTTGCATTATAAAAGATTTTGTAGCCCCCTATCCGTGGCAACCCTGCTTCTGCCCATCACCTCCCCCCACCTCCACCCAAGTGTAAATACCTCTGCTCAGTGCAGCTGCAGAAGAGGAGCGTAGTGAGCTGCTATTGCTATGCAGAAGCATCCAGGGGCGCAATAAGCAAGTGGCGACGAACAACGATATGCTGGGTCCACGTGGTGCGACAAATTTTATTTTATTTTATAAATCTGCGAGAAACATAATGTTTCGCAATATATTTACCTATATACATCCTTGTAGTGTTTAACAGACTGAGAGGAAGAGTAGATGTTACGCTCCTGAAAGAATCTAACAAGGTTCTTATCAGAGGCAAATCTAATAGGATAAAAGTGTACATCAAATTTTCCGGACAATTTTAACAAACACAACTGAAAAAAAACAGGAAAAAGATGTACCGGAGCTAAAAAGAAATCAACAAATTATCATTAGTTCAGCTAAGAAGTTCTTTAAATGATAACCCTCACTTTTTTTGCATTGAGGCTCTTTCCCTTAAACCCCCAAGAGTTGGGGACGGTAAAAAGACTAAGGCAATACATGGTAGGTAAGGTTATACCTGAAGGTTGTGCTCCTTGATGTAAGCCCAAATAACCTTCAGCGCTTGAGTGCGAGGAATTTCCGGGACTCCGACCAGCTCCTGCATCGCCGGAGACACAGGCCGAGGCTTGGTGATTCCCCTTGGAGGCCTAGGCGCCTTCACCTCTTCCGCAGCAGCGACAGGCTTGGCCGCGCACAGCACCAGAGGAGCCCTGCCGTTGTAGCGCAAAGGGGTAGCGAAGGAAGGGAGGACACTGGCGAACGGCCGTCTAGAGAAGGGAGTCTCTCCTCCGGGGATGATGGCGGCGGGACTCAATCCTAGAGACAAGGACGCCATGCCGATGTAGAGCAGGAGTTGCAGGCACAGCACAATGGAGAGGGAGGCGGAAAAGATAGAGCTGAAGCTGCTGGCAGTGGATGGGGGCGAGGCGAACGGAAGGGGGGAGGTTTTGTAAGGATTTTGTTGGTGTCGTCCTTGCGGGTCGGGTGCGTGCATTCAGTTCGGATAACGTCGGCTTTGAAATCCCATGGATGTTCGGGCCTCTCTAGTCTCCGCAGTCTCTGCTGAGATTTTGAACGGCCGCTGCTCAAACTTGGAAGTGTCAAAGCCCATTTCGATTTGCAACCCGCCAAAAGCCCAATCCAATACTGTCAGGCGGCATAGGCATTGGACCATGCATTCCAGTACCGAATATTATTCAAGGCTGAAGGCGTGTAGCAAGCGCAGACTTTTTTCTAGAAATAAATGAACTGCCGGCTTTCCTCCAATCGCCACGTCTTAGGTTTATTTTGTGTATACCAATAAACACACGTGCACATCCACGTATCACATTAAGTTTAATAAATTTAAATAAAATAATTCAAAAATATGTATATTTTATATATAACTAAATATACATACTTATTATAATGTAGTTAAATATTGTTAATTTCAATGTAGTAAAATTGTAGCAGAAATAAGAGTGTAAAAAAATGTAAATGATATGAAATATGTATGAGGAAGTGTAAAATTTATTAATGAGAATCAAATAATTCAATATTTAGTATAAAAGAGAATGGTTGTATATTTTCAAACTGCCGTCTAGAAAAGAAAACAATGTATAATCAACATTTTCCTACCAAATATCAATTAAAATATATAAATTGATGGTGAAGTATGTGTATATGAATAGAGTTTGAGAAAATGATGTTCCATTCTTAAATAATCAAACGTGGTTTGTTTCCATATATGCCTTAAATATTTAGTAGATAAAATAGAAGTTTTATTTTGGAATCAACCTACATAGAGGAGAGAGTAAAAGAACAAAAGATTGTCTGGTTTCCATTATAAATCAATTGGTGATGAACATGTTGTAGCGGCCTTTGAGGAGTGGTATTAAAATTACGGAGATAGAGAATCAAGGAGACATATATGTAATGAAGAAGAAGATGTGGGATTGTGATTGGTCATTGACAACTTATGAGAGAGGAGAGTTGGGGAGAGAGTCGTGAGGGGTTTATTGTATGTTGAAGGGAGTGGGTACATGATTTATTAAAGGTCATGTAGTTGGCAATTGGTGAAGTGTGTTGAGGATTGAGAGAAAATTGTTAAAAGATTTAATAGAAAAGTTGAGTGAATGACGATTTTAGAAGTGGAGAGTGGTTAGGATTTCAAGCAAGAGAAAAGATAGAGGGACTCATCATCATGAGGTTGTTGGACAAAGGCAATGGAAGAATGTGACTCAAGTTGGCAAGGTAGATTAGTAAGGAGAGAAAATCAAGATTAATAGAAAGAAGAAAATTAGAGAAAAATGTGAAGAGAGAGAGAGAGAGTAAAGGAGGAGGGAAAATTTTGAATCACTGATTCTCCTTAGATAGAATTAATTTCTAACAAAGACAATGGCATGAAAAGTAATTTAGAATAGAAACTTTTTTTCATAACAACATAGACATAGATTCAAAGATAACGACGTTCACTAATCCATTATCAACACTTTTTATCTCAGAATATACAAGAATCTCATTTATAATTGTGCTCCAATGGATGTGCTTTTAGATATTGAGCATGCCAAGGAAAAATAATGATGTACAAATATTCAAGAGGAACCATACATCCAATTGCTTAGTACACAATTCATTTTAGAAAATTACTACAAAAAATGCATCGCATAGCTATATGACTAAAAAAATCCAGCTAAGATTGTGCACGTTACAATATGGATTTGTAAAAAAGAGATCTTAGGTACTAATGTAGCTATTGTTCATATTTTAATAGACAATATGGAATAAGTATATGATGTGAAATATTGAACTTGTTCGTGTTTAATATATTGTGTTTTACACATACAACAACAAAAACAAAATAATGCCAAAACTATTTTAGCATGTGGGGCGGTGAGAAAAAATAGATCAGACTATTATATTTGTTTTTTATGAGGCAGATCATGAAGATATGAAGTCATCTTTCTAAATTCGCATTGAATTTTTTAGGATTGGAATGAAATTATTTTGAAGTGGAATCTTAGCAGACATCGCATTTGAGAGTGACCAATATAACAAATCACACCTTTCCTCCAGGAAGGAAATTGGATCTACATCCTCCTATTTGCATTGTTTTCGAATGTACAAGCATGCAACAAGTTTGTACCTTCCTAACATCTTCCACTGTGTGAGCAGAATGATAGTGGTTGTACTAGGGTTTTCACACTAGCATTGCCTTTGATACAACTTCACCATCACAGTTCCCACCACCAAAGATATGAGTGTGAGAAACACCAACTTCACCAAAGATGTCATTAATCTTTTTTTTTATTTGTACACCCAGAGAAGGGATTGATAAAAGACATTCTGACTTCTCACATCCTGAATCCCTACCTACATTGCCAATAACATGGACCGTCAACAATCTACACAACAACAACATCATTTGGATGGAGATAGTTATCAATTATTTTGGTTCTAGTGCTTTGTCTTTTTATAGTGTGCTTGAGCACTTGATTGTAGCTCTACCTTGTGTACACCTTTGTTTTGAATAAGTTGAAGCGGTCTTGAGGTGTCACGACAAGCTGAACAATGGCTTATGGTGATGTTATACAATTTTAACAACATATTTCCTAGGAGAGAAAGAAAACATTATAAACAAATTAAATAATGACATAAGAAAATCTAATGACGAGGCTACAAGGCAGCTAGAAGGAAGAGTCATTCTTTGTGCTCAGTGGAATAAAGGCGTTATAGACTTAAGTAATGGAGTAATAATAGGAAAAGAAGACAAACAAGAAGCTATTAATGATTCTCTAGAAACTACTGATTTAATTAGTATTGTTGCACTACAACTAAAAGAGGAGGGGTGCATAGTTGTAGGAGGTAAAATGATGGAAGTGTGGCTCATAGAGGCCAAAACTTAACCCCTCTTTTGTTGTAAATATTTATTATTATCGTTTATGCAACAACAACAGGTGCAATATAATTAACAATTCAGGCAGATCCAAAATAAGAAACGAAGTTCAAACAAAGAAGAAGAACAGAAAAATAGGAGTTAGATTCGCAAACCAGATCGTTCGTAGAGAAACGAATGTGTTACTTAAAGAAATCAGTGCCCGGCAATCCTTGCGGATAGGCATCGTTCTCCCAGTCTCGATCCGGCATGAACCTGGAACAGACACGTCGCTTGCAGTCAATGTCGTCTCGTTGCACCACCACTGGCGCAGCACAGCAACCGTAGGAACCACCGCCTGACAGTTGCATCTCGATGAAGGGAAGGAGAAGTCGCGCTTCGCACAGGAGAACGACTCCACGAAGTGACTCTGGGACGACAGCTCTCGCACTATGGATTAGGGTTGTAACGACACTCGCCATCGTTAAGATAACAAGTGTCATTAACAATAATAAAACATGCGGAAGCAAATCATTTGCAGCGAAATTACTGAAAATCACTAAAAATTTAAAACTTTTTCAAAGAGATCCATTCACAGGAAAACTCTTTAACCAAGAACCAAAGTGTTTCCATTTCATCCAGGTTCACAAGTACACAGCCTGTACAATTCCTTTTTAAGGATTACAACATTGATTGCCCTGTTACAAATATACACAAGCGGTATAAAAACTTTGAGGCACTATGCAAAAACTCCGATTGAATCATTTAAAACTCTGAGGACCTGGGAGTACAGAGACGACACATAAGACTACTATCTAAATGACTTGACAGAAAATATCTCCACCTGAGATCTGATATTGTTGTCCTTGTTGTTGTTGTTGCTGCTCTTTTTCTGATCTTAGGGATTTCCTGCCTTGCCTCCCATGCATACCTAAAAATGTTTCCCATGGGGGTGAGACAATTGAAAAATTGCCCCAGCGAGAGATATAACTCTCCGCCAAAACATTGTTATTGCAGTTTATTAAATTAAAACTGAGCAGGGGTTACTTTTACCTTATCAGGCAGAATTATTCATCATAGAACAAAATAAGATAATCTCCTATTCTCAAGGAGAGTATTGCATCTACCCATGGTAGATAAGTAATTCATTTGTCTACTTTGCAGAGAATATAAAGAAACATAAATAACATTTATTCGCTAAGGAATGCACAAAGAAATGCAACATCAACCAATGAATCTCCGTATTCAATCCTTAAGCAAACATGCTATACGGCTTATTACATTTTACAATCATATTTAAGCTCTGAGGAGATGAGGTATACCGCTCATACTCCAACCGGCCATTGCAAAGTCGAAATCGGTACCATACATAGGTCTAGGGAAGAGTCGGCTTCCAAGACCTCCCACGTCTCGGTCAGTGCGAGACAAAACGCAGAACATCTCGTGTCTCTGCTAACGTATCTTTCCAGGGTATACTGGCAACTTCGCTACAGAGTTACAGCATCAACTGCACTCTCGTCGGCAATCGAGAGATTTCGTGTTTATCTCCATCGACCCGACAAAATCATTGGGAGATGGGTACAACATCTGGCCCAATCATCGAGAGATTAGTGATACATCTATCCCGACCTATTCATTAAGTATTTGAGAGGTTTCTTGTTTACCTCCTCACAATCACTTCAAGAGGACGTAAGGATATTTTCGCCCATTGACCCCCCGTATATTCAAAAATATATGAAATCCAGGATATGCCGCGGAGCAACCTATTTCACCATCACCTATTCCTGACGATGATGGATCTATGGTCAGAGCACTACATGAATAGATTTCACTTGATTAATTAAGTACATTATCATATTCTTTTAGCACCAGTCAATTTCTCAAACATATTTTATTTAGACAAATGTCATAAAGAGACATGTACCACTTCCATCATATACTTATTCACATGGCTCAGAAGCCATTCACATCTTGTCACCTCTCACTAGGCAACAACTTTATTCACATGGATCACAAGGCCATTCACATCTTGTCACCTATCACTAGGCAACAACTTTATTCACATGGCTCAGAAGCCATTCACATCTTGTCACCTCTCACTAGGCAACAACTTTATTCACATGGATCACAAGGCCATTCACATCTTGTCACCTATCACTAGGCAACAACTTTATTCACATGGCTCATAAGGCCATTTACATCTTGTCACCTCTCACTAGGAAAAGGCTTACAAGCCCATACTAATCTTGTTACTTATTTCTAAGTAACAAAAACATAATGGCACATATGGCCAATCAACTCTTATCAAATAGACATCATAGCTCATACCTGGATATGATCATCACCTTATGAGACCTGCATGATTGTCACACATGATAATAGACTTATCAAGTTCACAACACATCATGCAATACAGGGTAACACCACTATTCCCTTACCAAGGTTAGGGTTTACCATCAATTAGGGCTTTTCATCCTTTTACCCAAAGCTAGGGTTAGGATTTTCCTTTCTTATCAATTAGGGTTTCATATTTGTATTATCACTCCAACCCTAATTCATTGCTACCCACCTCTGGAAGCATTCATTGATATCATAAGTATTCATTCATACTTATTACTCTCATCATGTATCATTAAATGATTATCATCACAAGGTATGAGTTTATCTCTCATCCTTAAGTTGGGAATTAACAAAACGACCATGTTAGGCCACTTTCGAATCAACTCTAAGTCCAGCATAGAGCACTACGGTCGTGCAACCAAGAACGGTAGTGCAAAGGGAAGCCACCACGGTCGTGCTACCGTACACGGTCGTGCACAATGAAGCTACCACAGTCGTGCAAAGTGAATCCACCACGACCGTGCTACCTTGCACGGTCGTGCCACAGGGGTTCACCTCATAAATCATATTCAAGTATGAATTCTATTCTTTCATTAGGGATTAGGGTTTCACATACCATCTCCCTTCTTTAGAATAGAGATTGTATATAGCATCACCCTTCATTAGGGATTTCATATCACATTGCCCATAATTAGGGTTTACTAATCATTCCCAATTAGGGTTTCTCATGAAATCACCCTCAATTAGGATTTCACATGGATACACCCTCAACTAGGGTTTCACTTGGATACACCCTCAACTAGGGTTTACTATTCATCCTAATTAGTGATTTCACATGTAGACAACCTCTTATTAGGGTTATACATGGAATCAACCTCAATTAGGGTTTTCATCATGTATTGGATCCATGAATTTGTTAAGAATTCTTAATTAGTACCATTAAGGTATCTCTCACCTAATTACATTAGGTTTCCAAAAAGGTTTGATCAATTGGACCTTCAATAACATGAGGTATCCAATTGAATTAGGGTTTCCAATGTTGATTCCTTCAATCATTGAATTCATGGAACCAATCATCAATTGGACCTATATTCATACTTCAATTGAGTTTGATAAGTCAACCTTCAACTAATTTGACCCTCAATTGATCATCAATTAGGGTTTGAATCAACTAATTTAGGGTTTGGAATCGATGATCCATCAACACTAATCAATGCAGGATTAGTTACTTTGAAACCATTGAACCATCATTCAAATTGGGTATGACCTGACCCCAAACGGTCTTGAGGTCGTTTGGATGACCTCCAAATGGTGTTGAGACCGTTTTCCCATCATATCACTCAAATATAAGCAATCCAATTGGGGTTTGGTTCATTGGATTGATCACCAAATCAACATTGCATTGTATATCAGCTTAGTACCTTTAAACTTTCAAACACCTAACCATACTCAACCCTAGACCTCCAAACGGTCTTGGGTGACCACCAAACGGTCTTGAGACTGTTTGGATGAGCTCCAAACGGTCTTGAGACCGTTTGGCTCATCCAACCTTTGGACTTTAGTGAAAAATCATCATGGATTGGTCTATCGAGTTGATCAACAAATCAGCATTGAGTTGCAGTATGATTTGGTACCTTTGGACCTTCAATTGATGAACTATACTTGACCCCAGACCTTCAAACGGTCTTGGGGTGATCCCCAAACTGTCTTGAACCCGTTTGGATGATCCCCAAACGGTCTTGAACCCGTTTGGGCTAATCAACCCAAAATCTCAACTTAACTCATTGGAATTTCAGCACTGTTTTCAATTAGGGTTTTCCTAATTGAATAGCCTTCAACTCACGATTCATTGGGAGTTAACCCCTCAAATTTGGAGAGTCATTAACCAACATAATTATGAACAGTAATACCAAATGGTAAACGCTTGGTCAACTAACTAAAACGGTCTTGAACCCGTTTGCCCAAGCAGGTCAAGTTAATCAGGTTGAAAATCAGCACTTAATCCAATTAGGTTTTCCTAATTGATTAGCCTTCAACCTATGATTCCTTTGGAGTTAACCCCTCAAATTTGGAGGGTCATTAACCAACATCATTATGAACAGTAATCCCAAACGGTGAACGCTTGGTCAACCATCTCAAACGGTCTTGAACCCGTTTTCCCAAGCAGGTCAAGTTATTCAGGTTGAAAATCAGCACTTAATTCAATTCGATTTGTGTAATTGATTGGCCTTCAACCTATGATTCCTTTGGAGTTAACCCCTAAAATTTGGAGGGTCATTAGCCTACATAATTAGGAACTAGATTCCCAAACGGTCAATGCTTGGTCAACTCCTTCAAACGGGTTTGAACCCGTTTGCCACCAAACGGTTTGCAACCCGTTTGGTCACCAAACGGTTTTGGTGAAACCGTTTGGTCCCAACTTTTGAGATCGTTTGCTCCCAAGCTATTTGGTGAGGTGCTTTCTTATGATGATGTAATCATCATCTTCCTTCATGAACCCAAGAACAGCAACCGTTCTTGATGGAATTTGCAGCAAAGAAACAAAAGTGTATAAAATTGAAGAAATCAATCAACAAAGCATAGAAGATTGATGCAATAGCAATGTTTGAGGGTTTAAGTTATAAACCCCGCCTCCAATTGAGCTCCAAAGCTCCAATATCACGCCATAAATGGTGGATGAAGCTCTAGAAACTCCCCCTAGGCTCGTGCTCAAGCTTTTGATTGCAAAAGTTGGCTAGGGTTGAAGAGGAGATCGAAATAAGAAGGAATCCATAATTTATTTTCGATTTCCACCATGAAATCATGAAGAACGAGGGTCAAGAAGCTTACCAACAGGTTGGGGATCGTCCTCCTGTTGCTCATAAGTCCCCTTGAGATCATCCCAAGCAAAGGAAGAAGAAAGGGCCGAAAAAGCCTTTCAATTCATTTGGAAAAGGCACTTTTATAAGGAAATTGATGAGAGAGAAAATGCCTTATAAAAATCCAATTAATCCAAAAATTATGGCCGCCTCTTCCCCCTCAATTCCATGGATACGAGGAACCTTCTTTTGCCTTTTATTCCCCTTCATTATCCTCAATTTAAAGAAAAGCAAATTAAGCACCTTAATGCTTATTATATTAATATCCCATATGTGAGTGGAAATTACTTTTCTTTATAATAAGGTGAGTGGAATTTCACCTACTTAAGATATTTTCATTCCTTATCTTAGCAAAGGAACGTCCATCCTTATTAAAAATCAACCCAAAACATTTTGGTTGAAAGCCCTTCAATTATTTTTTATTCATTTTTGCCCTAAATCGAATTAGGGTTTCAATTAGGCATTATTCTTGATTATTTTAATGTCAAGATTCTCTCTCCTCCAACTTAGTTCAAATGAGGAGTCCCTCTCATTTTATTTGATATACATGATGCCAAGAAATATTAAGGACCTTATTGAAGTGGTAATTTGCATATTGAACCCTAGATTTTGGGTAAATTGCACTTTAGACCAAAACTAGGTTTTAATGCACAACATTGTCCAACAAGCTCTATCTTGGTGTCCATGCTTGTAGAAACCATACTACTACATCATATTCATCTTTATGATGTCTCAACATCATAGGAACATCTTATCATGTGCAATTTGCAAGTTAACCCCTCAACTTGGGTAATTTGCACTTTAGTCCAAAATAAGAAATCATTGCTTCAACATTGTTCAAACAGGACCAAAATTGAAACATAAGTTCCTCATGAGCCCTAATTACTTTTCACAAGATGAGATTAAACATATAATCATCTTTCTTAATCAAAACACCTAGGGTTAAAGCATAACCCAAGCCAGGGATGTTACAAATTATAAACCCCTAACAAGGATTTCGTCCCCGAAATCCCAGATAAAGGGATCATATATTATTCATTCATCATATCATCATGTCTCTACATAACACCTCATTGTTATGGAGACATCATAGAGCTTTGATCAACACAAAGTTCCTTCTCACAATATTCTCATAGAGTCAATTGAGATCTTATCTTAAAGACATATTTAGTTGTTATGTTTATGCAAAGCATAAACCCCTAACATATGATGTTCATATCATTTTATATAATCAGACTGATTTCATAGTTGACCACTCCAGGTAGCTAATCTAAACCATCTGATAATTCTCAGATACCAAAATCCATTACCCTGGTATCAGTCACATGTGTTGAAAACACATCATATTCTCATCTTTCTTTTATCATATTTACAACTTTATTGAACAGGGATCACCTCCCTTGTTCTCTTTCTCATCATATGAGGGTCATACTTTTACTTCCTCATATACATATACTGATTTGAATTCCTATCAGATCCTTCTTTCTTGTACTTAAGGTATGATACATTTATCCATACCATATTTCTTATTTCATGATACTCATTAGATTGTATCAGAATGATTGCTTGATCAGGGCAATCAAAAGATATCAATCTAAGAGTTTCCATACTCACTTTATCATCAATAGTTGTAAACCTGATCAGGGTTTACAAGTACTGAGATCAAGTAGTATGCACTTACATGCTATCATATTTCTTGTTTTTCATATTATCATAACATAAGATTTAACATCCCTGGATTTTATCCAGGCATCTCTTCTATACCTCTTCCTCTTTCATAGAGGTAAGATCAATATAGAACATTTAAAAGAATACTTGAACAGAATTCAAATTCTAATTCTCATCATTTCTTCCCTATATGACAACTAATAGGGAAAACCAAATCAGCAGTCCTCCTTTTTATAACAAAAGGGGTTTAGTGTACTCAACATGTACACATTTATAACATACATTGTCCTCACATCATGGTCTTATTAGTCTTATTAATGATGCAAAAACTAAGCCATGGAATTTTACAGGTGAAAGGTTAAGACCTTTACACTTACTTAGGGGTTGCTGCCCTGGTACACTAGGCATTTATTGCACTATTTGTACCAAAAACCTTGGCTTTTTAGAACCATTAGGCAAATGTCTCTAAATATATAGAGATCATCACCTACTTCTCATCTTATTGCCCCTTCTTGGGCACTGCCATCACATATTTATTATCTGTCTAAGCTCATGGTAGAGTCTACTTTCTTGCCATAAGTTAATCTTTTCCATATTTTCCCTTGTTCCAACATGACTAAGTCATTTAGGAACTCATTTTAAGATCAAGCTTTCTGTATTAAGGACTGATTACCTAGGTTATAAGACTAGCATCCAGTCCACTCATATGCATTATTGTTGCCCTAATCTACCCAACAAGAGCATGATCATAGGATTCTCTATCCTGATCAGGTCTTAATGGGGATTCTCAGGCACTCATTCTATTCTTGCATGATCCCTTGCACCTCTTCTTGGTGCAACAACATTGCCCTTAGCAATGTGTTCCTTGTGCACTCCAGTCATTTTAAACTTTACCCTTTCTCTGCACAAGCAGAAATCATTATAGGGTATACTGGAGGACACTAACACAGACTCAACAACTTAGTCCTATGTCTCTGTAGACTCAGAAAACCTAGAGCTCTGATACCACTAAATTGTAACGACACTCGCCATCGTTAAGATAACAAGTGCCATTAACAATAATAAAACATGCGGAAGCAAATCATTTGCAGCGGAATTACTGAAAATCACTAAAAATTTAAAACTTTTTCAAAGAGATCCATTCACAGGAAAACTCTTTAACCAAGAACCAAAGTGTTTCCATTTCATCCTGGTTCACAAGTACACAGCCTGTACAATTCCTTTTTAAGGATTACAACATTGATTGCCCTGTTACAAATATACACAGGCGGTATAAAAACTTTGAGGCACTATGCCAAAACTCCGATTGAATCATTTAAAACTCCGAGGACCTGAGAGTACAAAGACGACACATAGGACTACTATCTAAATGACTTGACAGACAATATCTCCACCTGAGATCTGATTGTTGTCCTTGTTGTTGTTGTTGCTGCTCTTTTTCTGATCTTAGGGATTTCCTACCTTGCCTCCCATGCATACCTAAAAATGTTTCCCACGGGGGTGAGACAATTGAAAAATTGCCCCAGCGAGAGATATAACTCTCCGCAAAAACATTGTTATTGCAGTTTATTAAATTAAAACTGAGCAGGGGTTACTTTTACCTTATTAGGCAGAATTATTCATCATAGAACATAATAAGATAATCTCCTATTCTCAAGGAGAGTATTGCATCTACCCATGGTAGATAAGTAATTCATCTGTCTACTTTGCAGAGAATATAAAGAAACATAAATAACATTTATCCGCTAAGGAATGCACAAAGAAATGCAACATCAGCCAATTAATCTCCGTATTCAATCCTTAAGCAAACATGCTATACAGCTGATTACATTTTACAATAATATTTAAGCTCTGAGGAGATGAGGTATACCGCTCATACTCCATCCAGCCATTGCGAAGTCGAAACCGGTACCATACATAGGTCTAGGGAAGAGCCGTCTTCCAAGACCTCCCACGTCTCGGTCAGTGCGAGACAAAACGCATGACATCTCGTGTCTCTGCTAACGTAGCTTTCCAGGGTATACTGGAAACTTCGCTACAGAGTTACAGCGTCAACTGCACTCTCGTCGGCAATCGAGAGATTTCAAGTTTATCTCCATCGACCCGACAAAATCATTGGGAGATGGGTACAACATCTGGCCCAATCATCGGGAGATTAGTGATACATCTATGCCGACCTATTCATGAAGGATTTGAGAGGTTTCTTGTTTACCTCCTCACAATCACTTCAAGAGGACGTAAGGATATTTTTGCCCATTGACCCCCATATATTCAAAAATATACGAAATCCAGGATATGTCGCGGAGCAACCTGTTTCACCATCACCTATTCCTAACGATGATGGATCTATGGTCAGAGCACTAGATGAATAGATTTCACTTGATTAATTAAGTACATTATCATATTCTTTTAGCACCAGTCAATTTCTCAAACATATTTTATTTAGAAAAATGCCATAAAGAGACATGTACCACTTCCATCATATACTTATTCACATGGCTCAGAAGCCATTCACATCTTGTCACCTCTCACTAGGTAACAACTTTATTCACATGGCTCACAAGGCCATTCACATCTTGTCACCTATCACTAGGCAACAACTTTATTCACATGGCTCATAAGGCCATTTACATCTTGTCACCTCTCACTAGGAAAAGGCTTACAAGCTCATACTAATCTTGTTACTTCTTTCTAAGTAACAAAAACATAATGGCACATATGGCCAATCAACTCTTATCAAATAGACATCATAGCTCATACCTGGATATGATCATCACCTCATGAGACCTGCATGATTGTCACACATGATAATAGACTTATCAAGTTCACAACACATCATGCAATACAGGGTAACACCACTATTCCCTTACCAAGGTTAGGGTTTACCATCAATTAGGGATTTTCATCCTTTTACCCAAAGCTAGGGTTAGGATTTTCCTTTCTTACCAATTAGGGTTTCATATTTGTATTATCACTCCAACCCTAATTCATTGCTACCCACCTCTGGAAGCATTCATTGATATCATAAGTATTCATTCATACTTATTACTCTCATCATGTATCATTAAATGATTATCATCACAAGGTATGAGTTTATCTCTCATCCTTAAGTTGGGAATTAACAAAATGACCATGTTAGGTCACTTTCGAATCAACTCAAAGTCCAGCATAGAGCACTACGGCCGTGCAACCAAGAATGACCGTGCAAAGGGAAGCCACCACGGCCGTGGTACCGTACACGGTCGTGCACAATGAAGCTACCACGGCCGTGCTACCTTGCACGGTCGTGCAAAGTGAATCCACCACGGCCGTGCTACCTTGCACGGTCGTGCCACAGGGGTTCACCTCATAAATCATATTCAAGTATGAATTCTATTCTTTCATTAGGGATTAGGGTTTCACATACCATCTCCCTTCTTTAGAATAGAGATTGTATATAGCATCACCCTTCATTAGGGATTTCATATCACATTGCCCATAATTAGGGTTTACTAATCATTCCCAATTAGGGTTTCTCATGAAATTACCCTCAATTAGGATTTCACATGGATACACCCTCAACTAGGGTTTCACTTGGATACACCCTCAACTAGGGTTTACTATTCATCCTAATTAGTGATTTCACATGTAGACAACCTCTTATTAGGGTTATACATGGAATCAACCTCAATTAGGGTTTTCATCATGTATTGGATCCATGCATTTGTTAAGAATTCTTAATTAGTACCATTAAGGTATCTCTCACCTAATTACATTAGGTTTCCAAAAAGGTTTGATCAATTGGACCTTCAATAACATGAGGTATCCAATTGAATTAGGGTTTCCAATGTTGATTCCTTCAATCATTGAATTCATGGAACCAATCATCAATTGGACCTATATTCATACTTCAATTGAGTTTGATAAGTCAAACTTCAACTAATTTGGCCCTCAATCGATCATCAATTAGGGTTTGAATCAACTGATTTAGGGTTTGGAATCGATGATCCATCAACACTAATCAATGCAGGATTAGTTACTTTGAAACCATTGAACCATCATTCAAATTGGGTATGACCTGACCCCAAACGGTCTTGAGGTCGTTTGGATGACCTCCAAACGGTCTTGAGACCGTTTGCCCATCATATCACTCAAATCTAAGCAATCCAATTGGGGTTTGGTTCATTGGATTGATCACCAAATCAACATTGCATTGCATATCAGCTTAGTACCTTTAAACCTTCAAACACCTAACCATACTCAACCCTAGACCTCCAAACGGTCTTGGGTGACCACCAAACGGTCTTGAGACCGTTTGGATGAGCTCCAAATGGTCTTGAGACCGTTTGGCTCGTCCAACCTTTGGACTTTAGTGAAAAATCATCATGGATTGGTCTATCGAGTTGATCAACAAATCAGCATTGAGTTGCAGTATGATTTGGTACCTTTGGACCTTCAATTTATCAACTATACTTGACCCCAGACTTCAAAACGGTCTTGGGGTGATCCCCAAACGGTCTTGAACCCGTTTGGATGATCCCCAAACGGTCTTGAACCCGTTTGGGCTAATCAACCCAAAATCTCAACTTAACTCATTGGAATTTCAGCACTGTTTTCAATTAGGGTTTGCCTAATTGAATAGCCTTCAACTCACGATTCCTTGAGATTTAACCCCTAAAATTTGGAGAGTCATTAACCAACATAATTATGAACAGGAATCCCAAACGGTCAATGCTTGGTCAACTCACTCAAACGGTCTTAAACCTGTTTGCCCAAGCAGGTCAAGTTAATCAGGTTGAAAATCAGCACTTAATCCAATTAGGTTTTCCTAATTGATTAGCCTTCAACCTATGATTACTTTGGATTTAACCCCTAAAATTTGGAGGGTCATTAACTAACATCATTATGAACAGGAATCCCAAACGGTCAACGCTTGGTCAACCATCTCAAACGGTCTTGAACCCGTTTTCCCAAGCAGGTCAAGTTATTCAGGTTGAAAATCAGCACTTAATTCAATTCGATCTGTCTAATTGATTGGCCTTCAACCTATGATTCCTTTGGATTTAACCCCTAAAATTTGGAGGGTCATTAGCCTACATAATTAGGAACGAGATTCCCAAACGGTCAACGCTTGGTCAATTCCTTAAAACGGGTTTGAACCCGTTTTCCACCAAACGGTTTGCAACCCATTTGGTCACCAAACGGTTTTGGTGAAACCGTTTGGTCCCAACTTTTGAGATCGTTTGCTCCCAAGATATTTGGTGAGGTGCTTGCTTATGATGTTTTCATCATCATATTCCTTCGTGCACCCAAGAACAGAAACCGTTCTTGATGGAATTTGCAGCAAAGAAACAAAAGTGTATAAAATTGAAGAAATCAATTAACAAAGCATAGAAGATTGATGCAATAGCAATGTTTGAGGGTTTAAGTTATAAAACCCACCTCCAATTGAGCTCCAAAGCTCCAATATCACGCCATCAATGGTGGATGAAGCTCTAGCAACTCCCCCTAGGCTAGTCCTCAAGCTTTTTATTGCAAAAGTTGGCTAGGGATGAAGAGGAGATCGAAATAAGAAGGAATCCATAATTTATTTTCGATTTCCACCATGAAATCATGAAGAACGAGGGTCAATAAGCTTACCAACAGGTTGGGGCTCGTCCTCCTGTTTCTCATAAGTCCCCTTGATCTCATCCCAAGCAAAGGAAGAAGAAAGGGCCGAAAAAGCCTTTCAATTCATTTGGAAAAGGCACTTTTATAAGGAAATTGATGAGAGAGAAAATGCCTTATAAAAATCCAATTAATCCAAAAATTATGGCCGCCTCTTCCCCCTCAATTCCATAGATACGAGGCACCTTCCTTTGCCTTTTATTCCCCTTCATTATCCTCAATTTAAAGAAAAGCAAATCAAGCACCTTAATGCTTATTATATTAATATCCCATATGTGAGTGGAAATTACTTTTCTTTATAATAAGGTGAGTGGAATTTCACCTACTTAAGATATTTTCGTTCCTTATCTTAGCAAAGGAACGTCCATACTTATTCAAAATCAACCAAAAACATTTTGGTTGAAAGCCCTTCAATTATTTTTTATTCATTTTTGCCCTAAATCGAATTGGTTTCAATTAGGCATTATTCTTGATTATTTTAATGTCAAGATTCTCTCTCCTCCAACTTAGTTCAAATGAGGAGTCCCTCTCATTTTCTTTGCTATACATGATGCCAAGAAACATTAAGGACCTTATTGAAGTGGTAATTTGCATATTGAACCCTAGATTTTGGGTAAATTGCACTTTACTCCAAAACTAGGTTTTAATGCACAACATTATCCAACAAGCTCTATCTTGGTGTCCATGCTTGTAGAAACCATACTACTACATCATATTCATCCTTATGATGTTTCAACATCAGAGGAACATCTTATCATGTGCAATTTGCAAGTTAACCCCTCAACTTGGGTAATTTGCACTTTAGTCCAAAATAAGAAATCATTGCTTCAACATTGTTCAAATAGGACCAAAATTGAAACATAAGTTCCTCATGAGCCCTAATTACTTTTCACAAGATGAGATTAAACATATAATCATCTTTCTTAATCAAAACACCTAGGGTTAAAGCATAACCCAGGCCAGGGATGTTACAAGGGCTCTCAAAACACACGACGACAGAAGATTGTTTTTGTGTGTTTTAACCCTAATGACTGGAGGCATATATATAACCATGCACATCCCTAATCCTATTCCCATTAAGACGCAAACACTTGGTTGCTCTTGTATACAATACAAAATAATCCGCAAAAGAGAAACATATTCCTATTAGGATTAAGAAATCGAAATAGGAAAGAAACAATTAATTACACAAGTAATTAATTACTTAGTCGTATCCTAGTGCAAAAAGAAGACGGAAGACATTCTCTACAATCCACAATCCACAAGCCCGAACCCAACCCGGACAGGCGAGGCGAGGCGTGGCGTGGCGTGCGCGCGTGCGTGCGTTGTGATGTGGTAACCCCACCCACCAAGGAGGTGAGCATACCTCCCTCCTAGGACTCCTTTGGACACTAGTGCCCCATGTGATCCTACATATGAGGACCACAAAAGTTCTAGGAGTGAGTAATATGGGATAAAACTTCTTTGCCATTTGCACTAGGGACAACACAACATTCTCACATGTACTTGCTGCACTACATTGGGCTTAACCCATGCTAAATAAGTGATTACTACAGTAACATCGCTATAGTAATGAACTTCTACATTAAATAATAGCTACAATAATCATTTATCTAACAATCCCCCACAAAGTCCAATGTGTAGTGTGCTCTACCATTCAGTCCTCCATATTGTGCTTTCAGCAGATACCTTTCGGTTTGAATCTACCTGAGTTATCCAACTATGACCCCCGTAGGAACTAGGTGAACAAAAGTTTTCAACCTGAACCTTGGGTACAAGAGTATAGGTTGGTAACAACACAATAAAGACATGGTAGTAAAGAAAACAATGCATTAAGGCCATGCATACAAAATTTTATATCATGATTGATAACAGAGAACAATCCAATTCTCTTGTTGCGACCTACACAACATCAATCACTTAGCTGGAGTCTCTAAGGATGTACTGCTAACATCCTGTCTTAAGACTTGACTCCATTAAGAGACTACTCTCTTACTAACTTGCAGTCATGACACTAACAGGTTTCCAGGAGATAGACACACACATTCTAGAAGCATCAAACAAGAATACATAGTGTCATCCGATTTACCCGACAACTTGTTATTACCACATTGAACCAAATTTGTGGGATCTCCACTCTTTTGGGTTGGGTTGGGTTGCTACTGTCTGCAAATCTATAGGGGTTTCAGTCCCATCCCCAACCTGGATATTTCCACTAAAGCCAAGGTAAGACCTTTAGTGAAAGGATCATCTGTATTATCTTTGGTACCGACGTAGTCCACAACCACGACCCCATTAGACACTAACTCCCTTACAGATTTCAATCTGACTTGGATGTGTCTATGTTGTTTTTTATTGTACTTGGAACTCTTTATCTTAGCAATAGTTGTAGTGCTGTCACAGTGAACTAAAATTGCAGGAAGCAACTTCATTACCATAGGTAAAGTAGACATAAGTCCATATAGCCATTCAGCTTCCAATCCAGTTCATCTAAAGCACACAACTCTGCCTCAAAAGTGGACTGAGATAATATGGTATGTTTCTTAGACCTCCAGGAAACAACTCCTCCTCCCAATAGGAATACATATCCTGAGACACCATTACTCCCAGAATTCACAGCAATCCATCTTGCATCACTATATCCTTCGACTACGGAAGGATGTTTACCATAATGCAACCCAAGGAAATGTGTTCCCTTGATATACCTCAGAACCCTGTCAAGAGCTTCCCAATGGGTCTTGTCGAGACAACTGGTGTATCTACTTAACTTGTTCACGACAAACGCAATGTCTGGACATATACAGTTCATAAGATACATCAAACTTCCAATAATCTGAGAGTATCGTAATTGAGACACTGGAACCCCAGTCTCATTCTTGAACAAGGGCTTGGATGAATCATATGGAGTCTTAACAGGTTTACGTGATGTGTACTCAAACCTCTCCAATATCTTCTCAACATAGTGAGACTGAGAGAGAGTTATACCATCAGTAGACCTTATGATTTTAAGCCCTAAAATCACATCAGCGACACCCATATCCTTAATCTCAAACTTGCTACATAAGAATGACTTTGTCACATTTACTACTTTCATATCGGAACCAAAAAGCAGGATATCATTGACGTATAAGCATAACAAAATGAATCCATTATTGACAATCTTGCAGTAGAGACACTTATCAAATTCATTAGAAATAAAGCCAAATGATGATATCATAGAATCAAAGTTCTCATGCCATTGCTTAGGGGCTTGTTTCAAGCCATATAATGACTTAACAAGTTTACACACTTTGGACTCATTCCCACGACCCACAAATCCCTCAGGTTGTTCCATATATATCTCTTCTTGAAGATCACCGTGTAAGAACGCAGTCTTCACATCCAGCTGATGGATATAGAGATTATAAATGGAAGCCAATGCTATAAGCACTCGGATTGTGGTCATATGGGAAATAGGTGAATAGGTATCAAAATAATATATTCCTTCCCTTTGTGTGTAGCCCTTAGCAACTAACCTAGCCTTATACTTATTGATTGTCCTGTCTGCATTAAGTTTCTTCTTAAAAATCCATTTGCAACCAACTGCAGAACAACCAGGAGGCAAATCCACCAATTCCCAAGTTCCATTCGAGAGAATTGATTGGATTTCATCATTAACAACTTCTTTCCAAAACTTCACTTCTGGAGATTCCATAGCTTGTTTGAAAGTAACAGGATCATCCTCAACATTGTAAGTAAGAAACTCACTTCCAAAGTCTTTGGATGTCCTAGGTCGTTTACTTCTCCTTAGTTCAACTATTTCTTCAGAATCATCTGATTCAGAAATAGCTTGTTCTGAGTCGCCCCCCACATTTGTCATCCTTTCCACGTGCTCGAGAATGGAACCTGTGGTGAATGAATCTTCTTGAGATACTTCATTGGGCACACCAGTTTTCATAGGAAACACATCCTCGAAGAATGTTGCATCACGTAATTCCACAATTGTATTGACCTCAATGCCAGAGATATATGATTTTACAATCAGGAATCTGTAAGCATAGCTTGTCTCTACATAACCTAAGAATATGGCATCAATCGTTTTCGGTCCTAATTTCTTCCTTTTGTGTTCAGGGACAAGTACATTTACAAGGCACACCCACACTCGAAGATATTTAAGACTCGGTTTCCTTCCTCTCCATAACTCAAACAGACTACTCTCTGAATGTTTATGGGGAACTCTATTCAGAATATGGCAAGCCGTATTCAAAGCTTCCCCCCACATAAAGTTGGGTAATCCATATGTTTGGAGTAAGGTATTTACCATATTTATTAAGGTTCATTTTTTACGTTCAGCTATCCCATTTGATTGTGGTGAATAAGGAGCAGTGACCTCATGAACTATACCATGTAATTGGCAAAATTCCAAAAACAAGTTCGAGGTATACTCTCCTCCCCTATCATACCTTAATCGCTTAAGTATTTTACCAGTTTGAGTTTCGGCTTCTTTCTTATAAATTTGAAATTTATCCAATGCCTCATCTTTACTTCTAAGTAAAAAGACATAACAGTATCTACTCGCATCATCAATAAAAGTTATAAAATAATGCTTTTGATCCCTCGTAGCAACACCATTAAATTCACAGATATCTGTATGCACTAAATCCAAAATTTCTGAATTCCTATTCACAGAATGAAAGGGCTTCCTAGGCAATTTAGCTTGTACACAGATTTCACATTTATTGTTGCTAATTTCAGATTTAGGGATCAAATTTAGATTCATCATACGCTTCATTGAGGCAACATTAACATGTCTCAAACGTGAATGCCATACATCGGATGAAACAAGATTCATGCAAATAGAACTATAATCATTCAAATTTAAAACGGAATTTGAAACAGGTTCAACATGAATCTTAAACAAGTTCTCCACATCACATAAGTACCCCTTGCCAAAAAACAAAGAATCACGAAGGCATGTAATAATAGCCTTATTACATTTACAGTCTACTCTATAACCTTCTCTAACTAATATGACACCACTAAGGATATTGCGTCGAATGGTTGGAACATGTCTGACCCCGTTAAGAGTCAAAACCTTCCCCGAAGGGAACTTCAAGTCCACTCGTCCTTCGCCTTTGACTTCTGTAGAGCTGGAATCGCCCAAAGTCACAGACTGACCTCGAGAGGCCTGGTAAGACACAAATAGGGATTTATCAGCACACACGTGTACATTAGCCCCAGTGTCAATTATCTAATAAAGTGGTTCAAAAATAGAAAGTATTTCAGGTTTAATAGACACATACCCATCATTGAGGTTCAAGGATGTAGTCATCATGTTGACCACAGCCTCCTCAGTTGCAAATGTGGTAGCTTTCTTTGCCTTCTTAGTAGGACAATCCTTGTTCCAGTGGCCAACCTATCCACAAGTCCAACAAGGTTTGTTCTTCGGTTTCTTTTGGATCTTTGCCTTGGGTTTATGTGCATTTTTATATTTCTTATATTTGGTGTTTTTCGTAGAAGTAAGATTAACAATTGAGTTTGCATTAGTAGGCACCTTGACCCCTTTCTCCTTTAAGTGTTTTTCTTGTATATTTATATCCATCATTAGTTCATCCATGGTGTGTGTCCTTTTGCGATGCTTCAGAGACATACCAAACGATTCCCAAGACTTAGGGAACTTTTATATGATAGACATAACAACAAACTTCTCAGGCAATACCATCTTGGCATCTGGGAATTCATGAACTAGGAGTTGTAGATCATGTGTTTGATCGGAAACTGACTTACCCTCAACCATCTGAAACTTAAGAAATTTAGACACACAATATTTTTCAACACCTTGATTTTTAGTGCTAAAATTCTTAATTAACAATTCCCATAAAACCTTAGACGTAGTGACTGGCGGCTTTGCGTAAGACTCATATAATTTGTTATTTAAACCAAACAGAATCAAACTGCGACACGTTTTATCACCCTTCTTCCAATTAGCAATTATATTTGCATTATCAGGAATTGTTTCATCATATACAAGTTCAGTTTCAACTAAGTATTGATCATAACCCGCAATATTCAGCCACGCTTCGCACAGGAGAACGACTCCACGAAGCGACTCTGGGACGACAGCTCTCGCACTCTGGATTAGGGCTCTCAAAACACACGACGGTAGAAGACTATTTTTGTGTGTTTTAACCCTAATGACCAAAGGCATATACATAATCACGCACGTCCCTAATCTTATTCCCAGTAAGACGCAAACACTCGGTCTCAGTAAGACGCAAACACTCGGTTGCTCTTGTACACAATACAGAATAATCCGCAAAAGAGAAACATATTCTAATTAGGATTAAGAAATCCGAAATAGGAAAGAAATAATTAATTACACGAGTAATTAATTACTTAGTCGTATCCTAGTGCAAAAATAAGATGGAAGACATTCTCCACAATCCACAAGCCCGAGCGCGAGCCCGATCCCGACGAGGCGTGGCGCGCGCGTGCGTGTGTGCTTGCATTGTGATGTGGTAACTCCACCCATCAAGAAGGTGAGCATACCTCCCTCCTTGGACTCATTTGGACACTAGTGCCCCATGTGATACTACATATGAGGACCACAAAAATTCTAGGAGTGAGCAATATGGGATAAAACTTCTTTTCCATTTGCACTAGGGACAACACAATATTCTCACATGTACTTGCTGAACTACATTGGGCTTAACCCATGCTAAATAAGTGATTACTACAGTAACATCGCCACAGTAACGAGCTGCTACAGTAACTAGCATTATAAACAAATTAAATAATGACATAAGCAAAACTAATGATGAGGCTACAAGGCAGCTAGAAGGAAGAGTCGTTCGTGGAATAAAGGAGATATAGGCTTAAGTAATGGAGTAATAATAGGAAAAGAAGACAAACAAGAAGATATTAATGATTGTCTAGAAACTGCTGATTTAATTAGTATTGTTGCACTACAACTAAAAGAGGAGGGGTGCATAGTTGTAGGAGGTAAAATGATGGAAGTGTGGCTCGTAGAGGCCAAAACTTAACCCCTCCTTTGTTGTAAATATTTATTATTGTCGTTCATGCAACAACAACAGGTGCAATGTAATTAACAATTCAGGAAGATCCAAAAATAAGAAACGAAGTTCAAACAAAGCAGAAGAACAGAAAAACAAGAGTTAGATTCGCAAACCAGATCATTCGTAGAGAAACGAACGTGTTACTTAAAGAAATCAGTGCCCGACAATACTTGCGGATAGGCACCGTTCTCCCTGTCTCGATCCGGCACAAACCTGGAACAGACACGTCGCTTGCAGTCAACGTCGTCTCGTTGCACCACCACCGGCATAGCACAGCAACCGCAGGAACCACCGCCTGACAGTTGCGTCTCGGTGAAGGGAAGGAGAATTCGCGCTTCACACAGGAGAATGACTTCACGAAGTGACTCCAGGATGACAACTCTCACACTCTAGATTAGAGCACTCAAAACACACGACAACAGAAGATTGTTTTTGTGTGTTTTAACCCTAATGACTGGAGGCATATATATAACCACACACGTCCCTAATCCTATTCCCAATATGATGCAAACACTTGGTTGCTCTTGTACACAATATGGAATAATCCGCAAAAGAAAAATATATTCCAATTAGGATTAAGAAATCGAAATAGGAAAGAAATAATTAATTACACAAGTAATTAATTACTTAGTCGTATCCTAGTGCAAAAAGAATACGGAAGACATTCTTCACAATCCACAATCCATAAGCCCGAGCCCGGCCCGGCCAGGCGAGGCGAGGCGTGGTGTGGCACGCGCGCGTGCGTGCATTGTGATGTGGTAACCCCACCCACCAAGGAGGTGAACATACCTCCCTCCTAGGACTCCTTTGGACACTAGTGCCCCATGTGATCCTATATATGAGGACCACAAAAGTTCTAGGAGTGAGTAATATGGGATAAAACTTCTTTGCCATTTGCACTAGGGACAACACAACATTCTCACATGTACTTGCTGCACTACATTGGGCTTAACCCATTCTAAATAACTGATTACTACAGTAACATCACTACAGTAATGAACTGCTACAGTAACTAATAGCTACAGTAATCATTTATCTAACAATCCCCCACAAAGTCCAATGTGTAGTGTGCTCTACCATTCAGTCCTCCATATTGTGCTTTCAACAGATACCTTTCGGTTTGAATCTACCTGAGTTATCCAACTGTGACCCCCGTAGGAACTAGGTGAACAAAAGTCTTGAACCCGAACCTTGGGTACAAGAGTATAGGTTGGTAACAACACAATAAAGACATGGTAGTAAAGAAAACAATGCATTAAGGCCATGCATACAAAATTTTATATCATGATTGATAACAGAGAACAATCCAATTCTCCTGTTGCGACCTACACAACATCAATCACTTAGCTGGAGTCTCCAAAGATGTACTGCTAACATCCTGTCCTAAGACTTGACTCCATTAAGAGACTACTCTCTTACTAACTTGCAGTCATGACACTAACATGTTTCCAGGAGATAGACACACATATGGTAGAAGCATCAAACAAGAATACATAGTGTCATCCGATTTACTCGACAACTTGTTATTACCACATTGAACCCAATTTGTGGGATCTCCACTCTTTTGGGTTGGGTTGCTACTGCCTGCAAATCTATAGGGGTTTCAGTCCCATCCCCAACCTGGATTTTTCCACTAAAGCCAAGGTAAGACCTTTAGTGAAAGGATCACCTGTATTATCTTTGGTACCGACGTAGTCTACAACGACGACCCCATTAGACACTAACTCCCTTACAGATTTCAATCGGACTTGGATGTGTCTATGTTGTTTTTGATTGTACTTGGAACTCGTTATCTTAGCAATAGTTGTAGTGCTGTCACAGTGAATTGAAAATGTAGGAAGCGACTTCATTACCATAGGTAAAGTAGACATAAGTCCATGTAGCCATTCGGCTTCCAATCCAGTTTCATCTAAATCACACAACTCTGTCTCAAAAGTGGACCGAGACAATATGGTATGTTTCTTAGACCTCCAGGAAACAACTCCTCCTCCCAATAGGAATACATATCCTGAGACACCATTACTCCTAGAATTCACAGCAATCCAGCTTGCATCACTATATCCTTCGACTACGGAAGGATGTTTACCATAATGCAGCCCAAGGAAACATGTTCCCTTGATATACCTCAGAACCCTATCAAGAGCTTCGCAATGGGTCTTGTCGGGACAACTGGTGTATCTACTTAACTTGTTCACAACAAACACAATGTCTGGACATGTACAGTTCATAAGATACATCAAACTTCCGATAATCTGAGAGTATCATAATTGAGACACTAGAACCCCAGTCTCATTCTTGAACAAGGGCTTGGATGAATCATATGGAGTCTTAACAGGATTACGTGATGTGTACTCAAACCTCTCCAGTATCTTCTCAACATAGTGAGACTGAGAGAGAGTTATGCCATCAGTAGACCTTATGATTTTAAGCCCTAAAATCACATCAGCGACACCCATATCCTTAATCTCAAACTTGCTACATAAGAATGACTTTGTCTCATTTACTACTTTCATATCGGAACCAAAAAGCAGGATATCATTGACGTATAAGCATAACAAAATGAATCCATTATTGACAATCTTGCAGTAGAGACACTTATCAAATTCATTAGAAATAAAGCCAAATGATGATATCATAGAATCAAAGTTCTCATGACATTGCTTAGGGGCTTGTTTCAAGCCATATAATGACTTAACAAGTTTACACACTTTGGACTCATTCCCACGACCCACAAATCCCTTAGGTTGTTCCATATATATCTCTTCTTGAAGATCACCGTGTAACAATGCGGTCTTCACATCCAGCTGATGGATATCGAGATTATAAATGGAAGCCAATGCTATAAGCACTCAGATTGTGGTCATATGGGAAACAGGTGAATAGGTATCAAAATAATCTATTCCTTCCCTTTGTGTGTAGCCCTTAGCAACTAACCTAGCCTTATACTTATTGATTGTCCCGTCTGCATTAAGTTTCTTCTTAAAAATCCATTTGTAACCAACTGCAGAACAACCAGGAGGCAAATCTACCAATTCCCAAGTTCCATTCGAGAGAATTGATTGGATTTCATCATTAACGGCTTCTTTCCAAAACTTAGCTTCTGGAGATTCCATAGCTTGTTTGAAAGTAATAGGATCATCCTCAACATTGTAAGTAAGAAACTCACTTCCAAAGTCTTTGGATGTCCTAGGCCGTTCACTTCTCCTTAGTTTAACTATTTCTTCAAAATCATCCGATTTAGAAATAGCTTGTTCTGAGTCGCCCCCCACATTTGTCATCCTTTCCACGTGCTCAGGAATGGAACCTGTGGTGAATGAATCTTCTTGAGATACTTCATTGGGCACACCAGTTTTCATAGGAAACACATCCTCGAAGAATGTTGCATGACGTAATTCCACAATTGTATTGACCTTAATGCCAGAGATATCTGATTTTACAATCAAGAATATGTAAGCATAGCTTGTCTCTACATAACCCAAGAATATGGCATCAATCGTTTTCGGTCCTAATTTCTTCCTTTTGTGTTCAAGGACAAGTACATTTGCAAGGCACCCCTACACTCGAAGATATTTAAGACTCAGTTTCCTTCCTCTCCATAACTCAAACAGACTACTCTCTGAATGTTTATGGGGAACTCTATTCAGAATATGGCAAGCCGTATTCAAAGCTTCCCCCCACATAAAGTTGGGTAATCCAGATGTTTGGAGTAAGGTATTTACCATATCTATTAAAGTTCAGTTTTTACGTTCAACTATCCCATTTGATTGTGGTGAATAAGGAGCAGTGACCTCATGAACTATACCATGTAATTGGAAATATTCTAAAAATAAGTCCGAGGTATACTCTCCTCCCCTATCATACCTTAATCACTTAAGTATTTTACCGGTTTGAGTTTCGACTTCTTTCTTATAAATTTGAAATTTATCCAATGCCTCATCTTTACTTCTAAGTAAAAAGACATAACAGTATCTACTCGCATCGTCAATAAAAGTTATAAAATAATGCTTTTGATCCCTCGTAGCAACACCATTAAATTCACAGATATATGTATGCACTAAATCCAAAATTTCCGAATTCCTATTCACAGAATGAAAGGGCTTCCTAGGAAATTTAGCTTGTACACAGATTTCACATTTATTGTTGCTAATTTCAGATTTAGGGATCAAATTTAGATTCATCATATGCTTCATTGAGGCTACATTAACATGTCCCAAACGTGAATGCCATACATCGGATGAAACAAGATTCATGCAAATAGAACTATAATTATTCAAATTTGAAACGGAATTTGAAACAGGTTCAACATGAATCTTAAAGAAGTTCTCCACACACATAAGTACCCCTTGGCAAAAAATAAAGAATCACGAAGGCGTGTAATAATAGCTTTATTACTTTTACAGTCTACTCTATAACCTTCTCTAACTAATATGACGCCACTAAGGATATTGCGTCGAATGGTTAGAACATGTCTGACCCCGTTAAGAGTCAAAACCTTCCCCGAAGGGAACTTCGAGTCCACTCGTCCTTCGCCTTTGACTTCTGCAGAGCTGGAATCGCCCAAAGTCACGGACCGACCTCGAGAGGCCTGGTAAGACACAAACAGAGATTTATCAGCACACACGTGTACATTAGCCCCAGTGTCAATTATCCAATAAAGTGGTTCAAAAATAGAAAGGATTTTAGGTTTAATAGACACGTATCCATCATTGAGGTTCAAAGATGTAGTCATCATGTTGACCACAACCTCCTCAGTTGCAAATGCGGTAGCTTTCTTTGCCTTCTTAGTAGGACAATCATTGTTTCAACCTGTCCACAAGTCCAACAAGGTTTGTTCTTCGATTTCTTTTGGATCTTTGCCTTGGGTTTATGTGCATTCTTAGATTTCTTATCTTTGGTGTTTTTCATAGAAGTAAGATTAACAATTGAGTTTGCATTAGTAGGCACCTTGACCCCTTTCTCCTTTAAGTGTTTTTCTTGTATATTTATATCCATCATTAGTTCATCCATGGTGTGTGTCCCTTTGCGATGCTTCAGAGACATACCAAACGATTCCCAATACTTAGGGAACTTTTCTATGATAGACATAACAACGAACTTCTCAGGCAATACCATCTTGACATCTGGGAATTCATGAACTAGGAGTTATAGATCATGTGTTTGATCGGAAACTGACTTATCCTCAACCATATGAAACTTAAGAAATTTAGACACACAATATTTTTCAATACCTTGATTTTCAGTGCTAAAATTCTTAATTAACAATTCCCATAAAACCTTAGACGTAGTGACTGACGACTTTGAGTAAGAATCATACAATTTGTTATTTAAACCAAACAGAATCAAACTGCGACACATTTTATCACCCTTCTTCCAATTAGCAATTATATATGCATTATTAGGAATTGTTTCATCAGATACAAGTTCAGTTTCAACTAAGTACTTATCATAACCCGCAATATTCAGCCACGCTTCGCACAGGAGAACGACTCCACGAAGCGACTCCGGGACGACAACTCTCGCACTCTAGATTAGGGCTCTCAAAACACACGACGACAGAAGACTGTTTTTATGTGTTTTAACCCTAATGACCGAAGGCATATATATAACCACGCACGTCCCTAATCTTATTCTCAGTAAGACGCAAACATTCGGTCTCAGTAAAACACAAACACTCGGTTGCTCTTGTACACAATACATAATAATCCACAAAAGAGAAACATATTCCAATTAGGATTAAGAAATCCGAAATAGGAAAGAAATAATTAATTACACGAGTAATTAATTACTTAGTCGTATCCTAGTGCAAAAAGAAGACATAAGACATTCTCCACAATCCACAATCCACAAGCCCGAGCCCGACCCGGCCCGGCGAGGCGTGGCGTGCGCGTGCGTGCGTTGTGATGTAGTAACCCCACCCATCAAGAAGGTGAGCATACCTCCCTCCTAGGACTCCTTTGGACACTAGTGCCCCATGTGATCCTACATATGAGGACCACAAAAATTCTAGGAGTGAGCAATATGGGATAAAACTTCTTTGTCATCTGCACTAGGGACAGCACAACATTCTCACATGTACTTGCTGCACTACATTAGGCTTAACTCATGCTAAATAAGTGACTACTAAAGTAACATCGCCACACTAACGAGCTGCTAAAGTAACTAACATTATAAACAAATTAAATAATGACATAAGCAAATCTAATGACGAGGCTACAAGGCAGCTAGAAGGAAGAGTCGTTCGTGGAATAAAGGCGTTATAGACTTAAGTAATTGAGTAATAATAGGAAAAGAAGACAAACAAGAAGCTATTAATGATTGTCTAGAAACTGCTGATTTAATTAGTATTGTTGCACTACAACTAAAAGAGGAGGGGTGCATAATTGTAGGAGGTAAAATGATGGAAGTGTGGCTCGTAGAGGCCAAAACTTAACCCCTCCTTTTCCTCTACAGTTTCAGTTGGTAAAATCACATAGCCGTTCGAGTTCTGTGCCAACTCCCAAACTGAAACCTTTATGATTATTCATTCGATCTCCATAAGCACAAGTACCAGGTCCCGCTAGACCACTGTCGGCAACGGACTATTTTCGGAATCCACCAATAAAAAGGCATTAGTATCAAACTACAAGCAGCAGTTTGATCGCTTGCCACATACAAACCCACCGCAGACCTATAGGGATTCGAGAGAAAGGAGACGAAAAATTGAAATTCGGATACCTTTATATAAGTATTTCATAGGAAGTTTGATTCCTTCGAGGTTACAAATGCTTTGCACCTGAGTTTCAATTGACAACATACATTTCTGTTTGACTGTCGCACGTTCCTTGGGCTAGCAACGTTTTAGTAGAAACTGAAGACACCACTGACGTGACCGCTATGATGTTGGAACTCAATGACGTTGTGGATGAATGAAGACTCAGCGAGGATGGCAGTCTGGCGTTATGGTTGCTTTGTTGGAGCCTTGGAAGTCGGAAGCCATGTTTGCTTTTTTGGTAGCTGTCTGGGTAAAAGAGGGTATCGTGGGCTTGCGGTTTGTTCTGTTCCTTTGACTGGGTGGCATAATGGTGGTGTGCAGTTACTAGTTTTGTGGCAACGCGACGTTGGTGGATATTATTCTGCAGAAATCAAATTCAATGTAAAAGTCGTGAAACAAGGAGAGAAGACGGAGAATTAACCACGGAGCAGTGTTTTAAAATCCATCCACGCTATTGGTTAACAATTTTTTGAGAAAAAGATAATGACAAACTTGTAATTAATACTACAAATTCCTTCTTTTTATAGTAGTATATATAACTTGCGGTTTAGTGGTTGTACATGGTTTCTAGCCTTATTTTGTACTTTTATGAAATCAATGTTGCATAAAATGAGAAAAGTATGCAGTTCAAACGGTAATTTTATTGATGTATAGAAGAGTACGAGGATGAAGGAGTTATGTAGTTCATCAAGTTTCTTTAATAAGATTAAAAGATCAAGACAACGTTGGATGGGTGGAAAAATAGTACTGTAGTCCCTATTTAGAAGGATAAAGGAGACGTTCAAAGTTGCACAACTATAGATGTATCAAGTTGATGAGACACGCTATAAATTTTTGGGAATGAATTATTAAACAAAGGCATACATCGATAACACAAATATTAGACAACCATTTTGACCTCATGACAGGGAGATCAACGACAACAACATAAGTGCTTTTTTTGATATGGAGAATTCAAAAGATATCTTCATATGGTTTTACTTATTGGAAAACGCTTATGCATTTTTGCTCAGCCAGAAGAAATTCATGATAATGTTTAGTCTCAAACTAATGACGGAGTTCATTTTATTTTCTCACATTTTTATTATTTTTTTCACATTTCTACCTATTTAATCCATTTGTTTTCACCAATGTACCCATCTCGGGGGGTTTTGTACAAAAAGTATCCTTCTTCGAACTTCAGTGTGATTTGCCCCTTTTCACTTTGGTTTATATTTGTACTTTTTAGAAATTTCAATTGGATTATCCTAAATAAAATATTTCATTTTTGTGAGGGATATCAATTGCCTTTAACTTCATAAAAAATTCATATCTTTTTTATAATGATGAAGGATAACCCACAATTAATATCTCATCATATTCCTTAATTTTTATTGAATTTTTTTCAAATACACATTTTTAAATTAATTTTATCCGATTTTTCCCTTAAGTTCTTGAAATATTCAAAGAACTAAAATATAGAAACTCAAACCTTATCATATTTGGGGACATCTTGTGGATCACATCCATCAGTCGTGTGACGTGTGGTGATCACGCGATTCATGAACATGCCCCACATGGTGCATTTCTACAATGTGTTGTTACTTCCAAACTCTTTCGTATGTAATCCCCAAATTCTAATTCTACCCTATAAATAGACTCCTATATCCATCATATTCTGGAATCATTTTGTATTCTCCTAAATTTAGAGGATCAACTACTCACTCTTTAGTTCCCATTTTGTTTGTATTTAAGGGATCCTTCCTCAGCATGATATTTTTAGCATCGTTAGATTGGATAATATTCACAACTGTGTATCTGTCTATCTATCTGTTGTTATGTTGTTATATGATCCATTCATACTGCTTGATCTGACTTGTTTAAAAGAATCAAATCTTTCTCTTAATCAAACTCTCTTCATATCATCTCTTCCCTTTTTCTACATATAGGTCCTAACTGCCCAAGAGGGATCTCCGTAGTGGGAGATCCTATGGTGGTAAGACTCCACACCTGAAAAACTAGGGTATTAGGGCAATGATAGGAAAGCTACATCCATTCCCTATCCCAAAGATTTGCCAACATAAAAAAGATATCTTTTATCACTTTTCTACCTTTTATTTCCTTCCAACCCTAACGAAAATCATCCTAACTCAAGAACCATGAGAAAAGATGTTCAATGCCAATTTATTAGGTGAGTTAGGGGTGCATAACTGTTACAACCTCAATTTTGCATATATTTTCATAATTGAAATGTAATATTTTTATGAATATGGACTTAATTGAAAAGGTTGTATGCTTTGCTTCAAAGAAGGGATTTCTTTGCTAATCTCCCTTTTGATAGGAATTTCGTGGTTCCTATTATTAGATTAATCCAATAATGGATATAAAAGAGAAGAAAAGTCCAAATATTAGGAAAAGATACAAGATAATGATGATTGAGCAAATAATTTATGAGAAATACATAGAAATCTCTAGAAAGTGGCATTAATGGCCACAATTGAGTAAATTTCATTTATATGTGATTTCTAATAAAGGAAGTGGGAAAAGAGGAAAAAGGAAATAAAAGATAAAGAGAAATCCTTAAAAAGAAATCTTTTAATAAAACAAATAAGTAAGATAATGAGAAATAAAGGATGTGGATGCATATAGAAGGATAATAAGAGTCCTTCAAAAAGGATTTCACAATCTTAGGATTTCTTGGGTTCCAAGGAGTCCAAGTTGCAGGATAATAAGTGAAGAAAGAGAAAAGATGTGAGAAATAAGCCTAATTGAGTAATATCTTGCACCTAAAGAAAAGGCACGTTTTCTTTTAGATAATGAGACCAAATTTGGAAGAGCGGTAGATTAAGTCATTATTAAGTTTCCCTCAAAATTTGGGATTAATTGGACACTCGGTTTGGGAGTTATGACTTTTACAAATTTCCCTAAAGTGTTGTGATTATAATAAATGTCACACATTTATCGATTTAAATGAAAATAGCTTGGGATGACACTAGCTGCCGGATCAAGATCCAACGCCAGTAGTGTGTCTCCTACCTTGAGTCTGAAAAGGAAAACACAGCTTGAACGAGGGATATTTCCTCTCAATTTTCTCACGATCCATCGCATGTGCGAGCCTGGAAAGACCCTAGTTAGTTTCGGGTGGGATTCCAAACCCCTTAACCCCTACTTTCTCGTGCTTCCATGGCGTATAGAAGAAATCCCTAATTCCACCTTGAGGGCAGGCATCAGCAAGGGTGGGAACCCTAGCTTTCGACCCCCACACCTATAAATACTAACCCTTATCAACTCCTTTCGCCCTCACGAACCCGGACAACACCCTCTCTCGCTCCCTCATGCTCTGAGCCAAAGAACCCACCCTCTCCGGAGAGCTCTCCACACGGCGCCGCCACGAAGTCTGTTGTTGGGTCGAGCAAGGGACGACGGGAAACATCCATTCTATTGAGGTACATCGTAGACCAAGGCGCAGATTGATGGCCGAGAGCCACCGAGTTCTTGGCAGGCAGTAGGTGGGCACGTGCGAGGAGGAGCATTAGATCAAGCCTGGTCAGCGATGAATAGAGATTCAACGGCCGAGAATTATCCAAAAAATCCAAGTAAGTCACCTCTCTAGTCAAAAATTCAAGAAAATAGTGTGATCTTGTTTAATTCACTAAAAATCACTCCTTTGGCTGAAAAATGCAAGTAAGTAGTGCTTTTTGATCAAAAAATCCGTAGAACCTGATAAAAATAATATTAGAGCATGTTTGTAGATGCTATTCCAAAAAGTATAGGGTTTTATATCTTTTAATACATTAAATGATAGAAAACCCCTAGAAAGATATAAAAACAATCATGATGAATCTTTTATATGTTTTTATCAATGTTAACCTGTTAAGAGTAAAAGAAAGGGGAAAATCATAAAAGGATGATTAATATGTTGGTTTTAGAGTTTTTAGGATCATGTACATGATTTAATGAACTAAAAATCCTAATTTGGGAAAATATGAGTTTTGGTGATTATAATTCGAAATTGCAAGTTTACAATTGAAATATGATGATTCTTGAACTTAATTTGGATTAAAAAATCCTTAATAAAGATAATTGAGATGATTAGGGTTTTGTGAATAAGAAACCTTTTTAGGGTTACTAGTCTGAAAAGGCAATAATGTTGGATAAAGAAACATAAGAAACCCTAATGAACCCTTAGGGCTTAGAAGCCTTAGAAAATATCCTCATGTCATTAGGAAGGTGTTTTGACACTAGATAATCTATATGTTTCAGGAATTAAGGGTTGTTTGCCTTAAAGTGCTTGATTGTATATTCTATTAAGTTTGGATTCTTTTGCTCAAGAAAAGGTATGTGGTTACGCTTATGGTTAATCACTTTAGTTTCACGGTGATTCCCAGATGTTTTATCAGTTTCCTAAAAATAACTGCTTGGATGACTTTTATTTCATGCAACTATAAAGTGACTATGATTATCACCTGAAATATGTATACCGAACTAGATTAGATCCTAGTACTCCTATGTGGCTTTTCTAATGATGAAAAGGATGACCTAGTACATGGTCTACCTGTTAGGTAGGACCATCAGGTTATCATGTGTCAGTGATTGGGCTACCCATGGGTAGTTCCATGCAACTCTTCAACATATCATGAGTTAGGGATTGGGCTACCTATGGGCAGTGCCATGCGACTCTTCAACCCTAGGTATTGATCTACCTGTTAGGTAGGATCATGGGGGTTAGTTGGGATCTACCATATGAGAGGTAGTATCCATGTCCACTGCAGGGACAAGTGAATAGGTTAGGGTATGTATGGATTGAGTAGTTATGTTTAAGATGTAAAGTTTGCTTACTAAACCATAATTGCTTGCAATATGTTGTTATAGATAATTGCCTGATTATTGTTTCCCCCACATACCGACATATTCATTTATGCTGACCGACGTTTTGTTTGTCAGCATTTTAGGTACAAATTGAAAAGAACAAACAATAAAGTGGCATATTGTGAAATTAAGAAATAAAGTGCAAGGAGGATTAGTTAGAATAGAGTTCAGAGGTGGATAGAAGTTAGATATCCAAGTTTTTGAAGAAAAAAAAGGTATGCAAAGTTTTATTTGTATTCCAACTTTCAGTATAGTCATGGTAGAATTTAATAATAATTATTGATTATTTATTGAACATTTGATCTGGGAAATTGGGATAACGGCTCTGACCTCTTGGTCTCCCTTAATTGGGGGTTACCGGGAGGCAGGGTCGTTACATTTGGTATCAGAGCATTGGTTCCTCATTTAACCTCTAATAATTATTGAATTTTACAAAATCTTTAGAACCCAAGGGAGTTATTAGAGGATTTTCTGAGGACAGAGGTGTCTAGAAAAGGATCACGGTCTGGGGGATGGCAATATTTTCCTCTGCCCCACTAGTCGGTCACGAGGACTCCCGGATGCAGTGTGATTGCCTAGCCAACGTCTGATGTTTTGACTCGAAATAAGATACCTTTAGGACTCTCTCATCTATTTTCGTCCCTTCTCAACCCTAATTCAATTAAGATTCTAAGGTTTAGAGTTTTCTCTCTCTTCCTCACCCTCTTGAGGATAGGGTATGTATGATAAGGTTAAGGAATCCTCCACCAAATTAATGAAAATCATGTAACCAAGATGGCATGGACATAAGCTTAATAGTTTAAGCGTAATGTAAAGAGTATTTGCATGCTTAGGTTGTATGACATGTGTTGGTATACCGTCAAGAGAGACCTGAGGTTAGATCTTCTTGTCAGGAGGATGAGTAAAGAGTTGGTCTTGGAGGTAGAGATCTCCATTAAAGGTAGAGATCTGGCACATCCTCTGAGGATGATACTAACCCTAACCCTAAGTGGTGGTTAGATAGAGATGGCATGATGAGTTAGATATCATGGTCAATCATGTGTGTGGGTTGACATGCTTTTGGTTTTGAATACCTATGAGGAGTATGAGCTATGTGAGGTTGGCTGACCTAGTACCTTTTGGTGACCCAACCCTGGTAGGGTCGTGCATGTTAGGGTGAAGGATAACTCCTTCATTGATGAGGTTAGGGAAGAACGTATAGAAACCCTATGGGCTTATATGAGTAGGGCATAACTTGCACCTAGGGTACATCAGTAGTGCTGGAAGTAGGTTAAAACCCAGACCAGAAGGGCATGTTGGATAGTTTATGAGCTAGGCATAAAAGAGCTATGGATAATCTTGAGAGAGCATAGGTTTAATCATACGTTTCACCCTATAGGTGTATGCATGTGAGCTTGATCCACCTTAAAAAGAGAACCTCTAGTAGTGGGGTTGTGGTAGGGTTAGCTCTAGAGAGAAAGAGAGCAAGACCCAAGCAAGAAGGTTGGAAGCTTAGACTCTGGGATATGAGGAACCCTGAGAAGTTGGGTATGTTGCGACCTAAGTGAATGATTGCGGTTGCCTTGTGCATGACCCATGGAAGCTTTTGGTATCTTGGTTGCCTTTAGAGGAACCAAACCCTAGAAGAAAGATGAGGTTGCTGGTATCTATGTGCAGATGATATAGGTGCTTACCTACTAGGGATAGGATGAAGAGTTCCTTGGACTCTGAGGAGGTTTAGTAACAAGTTGTAAGGTCTTATACCTAGTTGGTTGTCCTTGAGGAGGACTCATCTCTAAGGTGTTGTTCAAGTGGAAGGATAATAGGACGTGCATGATGCACCTCGTACATGCTTGGTTTGCTGTTAGAATGTTGAGCATGCAGTTGGACATCTGTTGCATAAGAGGTGAACCTAGGATTCCTATACCTATAAGAGGGGAAGTAGTAGTTCCTAGTTCACCTGATGCTCACACAAATGTTTGAGTTCTTACGCATGGGAGCATGACACCCCTCATGTTTAGAGGAAAGGGAAACCCCTTGGATTAAGGTGTATGTTTAATGAACCCCTCGCATATAAGTTGGTGACATGGGAAGGTATGATCTTGGTCTAATACTGAGGATTGAGAACAAGTATGACCTACCATGGAGACCTAGTATGGTTTAGAAGGTGGTCTGTTTGTTAGATCTGTGCCTTAGTAGCTTTCTAGGGCTAAGCATGCTCATGTGGATATAAACCTTAGACGTAGAGATGATTGTGACCTTTGTTGCTATCAAGATGTAGTTTCCTCCCATCCTGGGAGAGGGACCCTTCTATAGGGTATGTACAACTTTTGTTGGGTTTGAGGTAACCTAAAGAGGTCTCATAGGATCTTGAGAAGATAAGTGGAGAGTACATAGTATAAAAATGAACATGTAGACCTATAGATAACCATCTGTAAGTGCATGTGGATGTGTTACCATGGAGGTAACCAGTCTGGGGCCTGACCGAGGTAGATAGGTCGCCATGATCCATACGAAAGGATGTAAGTCAGACCATGAATGCCGAGAGAGATGATGTAGACTTGGGTAAGGTTTCACACTGGATATTACTATGTTAGCATCCTAAGTCTATCTTAGGGCCAGGTAGGGATAAGACCGATGGGAGTATGAGTTGCCTAATTCCCTAGTTGCACATGACCATAGGGTCGGGAGGTAACAACTATCATTGTTTGAGGGCCATGTGTTAGGAGATTGATCACCTTCATGAACTCATGGGACCCAAAGGCCAGATGAGGAAGGCACTCTCTGGATGCATAAGGGAAGAGGGATGACCCCAAAAAAACCGACACCCTATAGACCTAGAGGAGATGACCAAGGATGGTATGATGACCCAAGTGGGTTCGAGACCAGTTTTCCATGGAAGTAACCTTGATATCGAGATGTTTATGATGTAAGGACATGTGTTGCATGTTTCAACCTAGAATTGGAAGGTGTACTGGCAATGTGGGATGCACCATCTCTACTCTTGGAATGGGAAGAACTATGAATTTGGACTGCAACCAAATGCTTATTTCCTCTCATTATGGGGGTGAGAGATAGGGCAATATGCATGACATACACCTAGGATAAAGATGATGTGAGTGGAAACATTGCTATGATGTATGAGGATAGAGATAATAGCGTACCCTTATGGAGTGTACGAGGCGTGGATGGTTTACAAACACCAAGAGAACTAAGGTAGTCATCTTATGAGGATATTTTTATCATGAGCTATGTGGAATATATGAGTTATACAAGGTTGAGTTCGATGACTAAGAGGATGAACTCAGAGTTTTCTTGATGAAGATAGACTTATAGTCCTAGATGAGTTAATAAGTGGAATACATGGAGGTGTATGTCTTCAATATTACCTAACACATAAATACGAAAGGTGGTAATGGATGCTCTTGTTGAGATGCAGCTGCCTAGTCTAGGTAGTTAGGTGAACCCTAAGTGGCAAGATATGTTTGTCTAACACTTAGATATAACGAGATCTGTTAATCGAGTTAGTGGTTTCTTGGTTAGCCAGCCTAGGGTTTGTTGTGATAGAAGGATGGTGGTAGAACCTCAGATGCACTTCTCTGGAAAAGAAGGTAATGAAACCCACGACTAGAGTGTTTTAGGGAATCAACCTTGAGGAATCATGACATACAGGAGATCATGATTTTAAGTTCACCATACACCGTGGTACTACTAAGATAATAAGTGATAGTAGTACTTTGGCTGCCTAAGAAGTGTACGGAGTTGCATGTGGCTTGTCACCATGTATGTCAGGAGGTGAAGGATGAACACCAATAACCCATTGAGTGGATATAGAGGATAAAATTCCCTGAGAGGGAATGGGAGTTCATCACTATGGATGTCGTGGTAAGTCTCCCATGGACCGAAGAAGGTCAAGGTGCAATATGGGTTATGGTAGATCACCTTACCTAGATGACATAGTCTAAAGAGAAGGAGAGAGTACTGTCAAGGGATAGATCCGGTTGAACTACATGTAAGAGAGATGGCTCAACTACACCATGATGTGAGTTCAAAGGTTCATGGGTATGACCTAAAGATTCACTTCCATACGGTGGAAGTAAGTACATGACGAACTCGATGCTAGTACAACTTATCACCCCTAACTGATGGTTAGTATGATCCAGACTAGAGGGTCTAATGAGAGTGTGTGTGCTCATTCAGGGTGATACATGGAGACAGTTCTTGTCTTATGAAAGTTGTGATGTTAGCCACCATAGCTAGTATTGGGATGTAAGAAGCTCTATAAGGGAGGTTGTGTCGGTAACTGCTTCATTAAGATGATGTGAGTGAAGGGACCTCATGAAGGTTAGAAAAAGGCCATAGTGTGTGCAGATGAAGTCTCTTTGATCACACGATGGCTGAAAGAGAGCCCAGGGGTGACATGAGTCATGAGCTGATGCAAAGTAGACTAACATGCAGTTCACAGTGTAGAATATGTGGTATGAAAATTAGACCCCTCTTAGCTATAGCTGAGAAAGCTTAGTCCCTGATACATGGGTCCATTTGGGATGGATTGGTGGAGATGGTTATGTTTATCCTTACCCCTCATGATAACGTGATGTATGATGTGTTCCACAAGTCCGATCTAGAGCACTATGTGAGGTGCCTGAGCCATGGGCTGAGCAATGAACCCAGTGAGCTCCCAAGGGAGGCTAACTTACCCTGAATCACCTATAAGGATACGAGATACCAAGGTGAGAGAGAGCTCAGGAGTAAAGAATATGAGATGATTAAGGTTCTTTGGAAGAACCACGGAGAGGATGAAGCTACATGGGAGCCAATGACAGATATGGAAAAGTCTTATCCTGAATTGTTTATATGTTTGGTGGAATTTTGAGGGAAAAATTCCTATAAGAGGGGAAGAATGTTACAACCTCAATTTTGCATATGTTTTCATAATTGAAATGTAATGTTTTTATGAATATGGACTTAATTGAAAAGGTTGTATGCTTTGCTTCAAAGAAGGGATTTCTTTTCAAATCTCCCTTTTGATAGGACTTTCGTGGTTCCTATTATTAGATTAATCCAATAATGGATATAAAAGAGAAGAAAAGTCCAAATATTAGGAAAAGATACAAGATAATGATTATTGAGCAAAGAATTTATGAGAAATACATAGAAATATCTAGAAAGTGGCATGAATGGCCACAATTGAGTAAATTTCATTTATATGTGATTTATAATAAAGGAAATAGGAAAAGAGGAAAAATGAAATAAAATATAAAAAGAAATCTTTTAATAAAATAAATAAGTAAGATAATGAGAAATAAAGGATGTGGATGCATCTAGAAGGATAATAAGAATCCTTCAAAAAGGATTTCGAAATATTAGGATTTCTTGGGTTCCAAGGAGTCCAAGTTGCAAGATAATAAGTGAAGAAAGAGAAAAGATGTGAGAAATAAGCCTAATTGAGTAATATCTTGCACCTAAAGAAAAGACACGTTTTCTTTTAGATAATGAGACTAAATTTGGCAAAGAGGTAGATTAAGTCATTATTAAGTTTCTCTCAAAATTTGGGATTAATTGAACACTTAGTTTGGGAGTTATGGCTTTTACAAATTTCCCTAAAGTGTTGTGATTATAATAAATGTCACACATTTATTGATTTAAATGAAAATAGCTTGGGACGACGCCATCCGTTGGATCAAGATCTGACGCCAGCTGTGTGTCTCCTACTTTGAGTCCAAAAAGGAAAATGTAGCTTGAATGAGGGATATTTCCTCTTGATTTTCTCGCGATCCATCACATGTGCGAGCATGGAAAGACACTAGTTAGTTTCAGGGTGGGATTATGAACCCCTTAATCCCTAATTTCTCATGCTTCCGTGGCATATAGAAGAAACGTCTGATTCCACCTCGAGGGCAGGCGGAGGAAAGGGTGGGAACCCTAGCTTTTGACCCCCCACACCTATAAATACTAACCGCTCTCGACTCCTTTCGCCCTCATAAACCCAGACAACACCCTCTCTCGCTCCCTCATGCTCTGAGTCGAAGGATCCACCCTCTCCGGCGAGCTCTCCATGTGGCGCCACCGCGAAGTCTGTTGTTGGGTTGAGCAAGGGACAAAAAGCAACATCCATTCGATCGAGGTACATCATAGACCAAGGCGCAAATCGACAGCCAAGAGCCACCGAGTTTTTGGCAAGCAGTAGGTGGGCGTGTGTGAGGAGGAGCATCGGATCAAGCCTGGTCAGTGATGACCAGAGATCCAACGGCCGAGAATTATCTGCAAAATCCAAGTAAGTCACCTCTCTAGTTGAAAATTCAAGAAAATGGTGTGATCTTGTTTAATTCACTAAAAATCACTCCTTTGGCCGAAAAATTCAAGTAGTGCTTTTTGATCAGAAAAATGCATAGAACCTGATAAAAATAATATTAGAGCCTGTTTGTAGATGCTATTACAAAAAGTATAGGGTTTTACATCTTTTAATGCATTAAATGATAGAAAAACCCTAGAAAGATATAAAATCAATAATGATGAATCATTTATATGTTTTTGATCAATGTTAACCTATTAAGAGTAAAAGAAAGGAGAAAATCATAAAAGGATGATTAATATGCAGGTTTTAGGGTTTTTATGATCATGTACATGGTTTAATGAACTAAAAACCCTAATTTGGGAAAATATGAGTTTTGGTGATTATAATTCGAAATTGCAAGTTTACAACTGAAATATGATGATTCTTGAACTTAATTTGGATTAAAGAATCCTTAATAAAGATAATTGAGATGATTAGGGTTTTGTGAATAAGAAACCTTTTTAGGGTTACTAGTCTAAAAAGGCAATATAGTTGGATAAAGAAACCTAAGAAACCCTAATGAACCCTTAGGGCTTAGAAGCCTTAGAAAATATCCTCATGTCATTAGGAAGGTGTTTTGACACTAGATAATCTATATGTTTTCAGAATTAAGGGTTGTTTGCCTTAAAGTGCTTGATTGGATATTCTATTAAGTTTGGATTCTTTTGCTCAAGAAAAGGTATGTGGTTACGCTTGTGGTTAATCACTTTAGTTTCATGACAATTCCTGGATGTTTTATCGGTTGTCTGAAAATAACTGCTTGGATGACTTTTATTTCATGCAACTATAAAGTGATTATGATTATCACCTAAAATATGTGTACCTAACTAGCTCAGATCCTAGTACTCCTTTGTGGCTTTGCTAATGATGAAAAGGATGACCTAGTACATGGTCTACCTGTTAGGTAGGACCATCAGGTTATCATGAGTCTGTGATTGGGCTACCCATGGGTAGTGCCATGCAACTCTTCAGCATATCATGAGTTAGGGATTGGGCTACCTATGGGTAGTGCCATGCGATTCTTCAACCCTAGGTATTGATCTACCTGTTAGGTAGGATCATGGGGGTTAGTTGGGATCTACCATATGAGAGGTAGTATCCATGTCCACTGTAGGGACAAGTGCAGAGGTTAGGGTATGTATGGATTGAGTAGTTATGTTTAAGATGTAAAGTTTGCTTGCTAAACCATAATTGCTTACAATATGTTGTTATAGATAATTTCCTGATTATTGTCTCCCCCACATACCGGCATATTCATTTATGCTGACCGATGTTTTGTTTGTCGGCATTTTAGGTACAAATTAAAAAGGACAAATAGTAAAGTGGCATATTGTGAAATTAAGAAATAAAGTGCAAGGAGGATTAGTTAGAATAGAATCCAGTGGTGGATAGGAGTTAGATATCTAAGTTTTTGAAAAAAAAGGTATGCAAAGTTTTGTTTTTATTCCAGTTTTCAGTATAGGCATGATAGAATTTAATAATTATTACTGATTATTTGTCAAACCTTTGATCTGGGAAATTAGGATAACAACTCTAAAATCTTAGTCTCCCTTAATTGGGGGTTACTGGGAGGCGGGGTCGTTACAATAACCTTCATGACTGGCCATAAGATCGCTGAACCCAATTTTTGTCGACGCTCTCCATATTTTTCCTTATCTACCTTTAGATGGAGTCAAAATTGATTTTCTTACATTTCGTCATTGACTTAAATGTCTATCTTGTTTTCTTCTTTTTACAAATAAAACATAGGTTGACTCCTATGTTATCCTATTTATTATTTTTATTAAGAGACCTTCAAATTCAACTTCCTCACAAGGGATTTATTTTCAAGCGGATACAACAAATTGGCAACTATTTTGGGGGTAGACATACGACCTAGGTTGATTTCCCGTTTCCTATTGTGTTCATGAATTTTTCATTGTGATCAAGTTTACTTTTTTTTCTTGTCCTATTGATGATTCTCGCTTGTCATGTTGACCTAGGATCAAGGGTTGGACGGTAGTTCCAAGCATTATATGGGACCCACCTATCAAAGATCTAAGAAATCTGCCATCTCTTAAATCCATAGACATGTCCTTTGTCTCTATTTTCCCTGTCTGGTCTGCTATTTGCTCAATTTTCCTTTTTTTTCTATATGTCCTTTTGTTATCTTAAGGTTTTGGGTCTACTTCCCATTTTTGGGACTTTAGGTATGCTTATATATTTAGGGATTTTAGTTTTATTCCTTCATTTTTTTCTCTTCTCTCTAAAATAAAAAGGAATTATAAAAATCTGGAAAATAAAGGGAAGGAGGAGAATTCTTCTATTATGAGCAAGATTCTCTCCTATTTGTTTGCATTATTGATGTGTTTTGTAGAAATGGATTGTTAGTCCACATCGAGTTTCTTTCTTGCTTTCATTTTTCTTTTCTTATATGTTATGGGTTTGCTCAAAAAAAGTAAAATCCACACTTATACTATGCACACCTACAAACCCATGCATCTACAGAATGGGTGCTAGTACTCATGTTATATCCCTAGATGAGGCATTGGGGGTCTTAGGAAAGGTATTGGGGTAGAGAAATGTTGGACATCTATAGGGGTTGAAGACGTCTCCCTCTCCTAATACTCACTATTAATTATGGTCGTCATAGTCATGTCAGTTGAAACCAGGTTAACCCCACAGTGAGTGTCATCATGCCACAAAAAAATTAAGGACCAACCCCTCCATGTAGCTCATGCTTGGATAAATACCAAAACTAGATCTAAGATCATTGGCTAAAAAGGGAAAGGTTTATTCTTCTTTATATGCATCTTACAATTGTTTCTTGAGATTTGAGTCTCTAGATTGTGGTTTGCTTTATGATTTTAACCATTTTACTTTTATTGGGTATAATTTACTAATGTCTTCATGTGTAGGCTACTATTCCAAAATCAACAATATCAAAATCAATAATCCCTAATAAAATCTTCAATTAGTGGTTGGTTAATGATTATCAATCTTTTCCAAATAAAATCAAGAATCCTTTTTTAAAATATAGAAATCTTTTCAAGATTAACAATCTTTTTAAAACCAAATAAGTAATCTTTAAAAGATTGACAATCTTTTCCAAAATGAAACAATCTTTAAAATAAAAAATATTTTCCAAATCAAGTCAACAATCTTTCAAAGATTAATAATATTTTTTGAATCAAACCAACATCTTGTTTCAAAAATCAAAAGCGAGAAAATGTTTTCAAATTGAATTGAGTTTTCTCAAAGTGAATTGGGTTTACTCAAAGTGGGATGAGTTTTGTTAAAGTGAAACAATGATCATTCAAAAGTAAGACAATCTTTTCATAAGGTAACAACCTTTGCAAAGTAAAATGATCTTTCCATAGAATGATTGGATTTCAAAATGAAGAAATATTTGAACTCTAACAAACCTTACACCAATTTATACTAATGATTTGCATCAAAAACCTTTAGAAATACTCATCCATTTGGAGCCTACACCCACTTTTAAGCTACCAAGATTCCCCCTTGCATCTTGTTTTGTTTTGAGTATGCAACTTGGCTCCTACTGATGACCTTCTTTGCACTGGAAGGACGTCTCGATCAACACTCAAAGCACTAGGTGATCTTCCCATGATCTCTCAACTAGCTTCACGTCAAAAGGTTTCCCAATCGTGGTCACTTATCTTGAGACACTACTTTCTATTGAACATTGATTATTAACATACATATAATCACAATATTATAAAACATCTTGGAATCTCCTTGTTGACCTCCAATTTCCTTCATAAAGCAACTCCATGCACCAAATTGATCGTGTGCCAAACAAATGTTTTGATCTTTTCATCAATCGTTAAGCAAGATGTTTTTTTTTCCTGGTGCAACTGAGATCTCACAGGTTAATTCAAGGTGTGTCAATACCTATGCGGTTCTAGACTATAAACTAAAATTAGACCATCACATTTCTTTAACACTCATACATATACATTCCTATACTATGACCTGAAACTAGACCACAACCCATGTCAGACTTCCTTGCCAATTATGAATGGCCTAGTTAATGTTCCCTTAATTTTAATCTATCATTGTATTCCAAGGAGAGAGTCTCCAAGAGAGAAATTTTCAAATTAGGAAAGAGACATGTCATCGAGGATGAAAGAAAGGGCTCTAGCTAAGCTTTGAACCCCTATGAATGACAACACCTTATGGGGGACAAAGGTTAATCAAGCACAATCACTAGCTCGTGATAGGTTACCTTGGTATTGACTAATCACTCAACCCCCAATATCTCCCCCCACCATGAACAATTCTCTCAAAATCCCCACCAGGAGCATCACACCTAGATAACTGCACAAGGTAGTTTATTATCCTACAGTACCCAACATCCAACCCTTTTCATCCACCCAACCATTGTATTGGCAAGTACATCTCATGTCAAAATTGATAAATTTGCATGTTTATCTTGCTCAAGCTAGGGGCATGTATAATTACCTAACTCCAACCACAAAGCTCCATTGCAGGTATGACTCACCCAAGGAGAATTGTGGAAGACCATGGAGTATCATTTTCAATTCTCCCATATGAAAGGAAAAGTCCTTTTACTTATCATATGATATAATGTGAGTGTAAGGATATATCTTAAAGCACAAAATATCTTCATATCTCATACTAAAGCCTACTTCTAAATCTTTCTAAACTAAATGTTGGGAGATCGCATGAACCCTCATGAGTCCTTACTTCACACGATCCCACAAACGATCAACCAAGATGGCTAGGACTAACAAGGTAGATGGACAATCTGAGGGCAACATCAAACTAGGTCTGGATAGAAACAAGCAAGACAAGCCAATTAGAGGAGAGAAGACCAAGGAGGTCACATTGGTGCCAGAATCTTCCACCTCCCAGGAAATTCTACCATAAAGTGTGTTAAAATAGTCAGAAAGCATCACTTTCATGCACCCATATGACATTGATTACATGGAGGGGTTGTACCTTCCAGAAATTCCATTTAGGGAGCTCAGTCTGTCGGTTCACTGATGCACTCATTACCATACAACATACATAACCCCTATCTTCACTAAGCAGGGCCTTTCCAATCGGGTTTATACTAGTATTGTAACAAACCCCACTTTTTGAGTGTCCCCCAATCAAGGTGAACCTTAAAGTTGAGAGTTGATACCTTAATTTCCAAGATCTATATCTAACAAATAATAAATCATAATCAACAATTTTCATTAATTGAACAAATATTGGTTACAAGATGTATACTGAGGCTCCTCAAAGGTGTTACTTGAGTTTCCAAAGAAAAACTAACATATAAATGAGAAGAAGTACTACTATATCTAACTGACTAATCATCTAGTGAACTTTAGCCACATGTTCTTTTGATGCCATCTTATGGATATCCATATATTCAAATAATAGATGCAAATTAACCTAAAGGCTACAAACAAATATGTGGATTATTATATTACTAAACTATGTATGCGGTGCAACCAAAATGTGTACACGTATAATAACAACATATAATGTTCGAGACCAATTATTTGCACACATGAATTGGTATTTTCATTTCTTATTCTAACTCATTCTTGGTATTCTATATCTAGTGTAATCAATTTCCATCCTTGGAATTATGTGTATTACCCCTTGATAAATGCAACACATGGTTCAAAATATCATAGTTTACTTATGTGTTACTCATATTGGCATTATAGTTGAACAAGGAGTAAATAAACATCCAATAGTTTATTTCATCAAACTTCGAGAAGTCCCTGTAAAATTTCAAAATTGTATAATGTGATTATTAATAATATAACCACATAAAATGTAGTGACAATGTAGTTATATCCATGCAACCAATCATGAAGTTATATTCAAGCAATCTACAATAATCAACATTCTTTGCATGTATGTATAACCCTAAAGTGTCACCATGAATTGATAACATACTAATTAAATCTCACATGAGGTCTTAAACTAGGGTTTAGGCTCATCTTTGGTTGGGTTAGGAATAAGGGTATCAAACTCTTATTCTATGACATCATTGTCTCCAAGGATTAGAAACCCTAGTTACATATTAGGTGTATCCCCAATTCTATGATTTATCTTTATATCCTCTTAACATTAGATTAGATCAAGTCACATCAATTGAACATGATATCAACATCAGTTTGATGAAATCTAGTGTTTCATATAATATTTACATCATTACCATGCATTAAGCACACTTTCCAACTAGAGTCATAACTAGGCATATTAATGTAACCCTATATGTTATATCAGATATATATTATTTCATCATAAATATTTAGATTGGATTACATGAACCAAGATGAAGACACCACCATATTATATCTACATGTAATAGTATGTCAATATACTCAACATTGCACTCATTAACATTAAGGGTTCATACTCAAACATCAAGGAAACCTCTTAATCTGGAAAATGCACAAAGAGAGCATCATATTACTAAGAAATATTGATCAAATTAGATTAATTCACCATTTAATCATTCCTAATCAAGATTAACATTCTTTTGACAAATCTAGGATTTTCACATTACAATCATATTAATAAGCATCAAAGAGCACTTTTCAACTAGAAGACTAATTAGGCTCTAAATATATTTTGTGTAATCTGCCCATTTTCCTATTGAAAATAACCTATAATTAAATATATATTTTGAGCTACCATTTATTTACTATACTTAATGCAAATGACTCATATCAATGTCGGCCGTGTGCTAACATGTCAGGAGATGCATCTAGGGCTGGTGCCCTTTCCCAAGGGAGAAGACCCCACTACCCAACATTATGATTTGGATTATCATGTGTACATGGTCATCTTGGTTAAAAGGAAATATGCCTTCTTCTTCCTTGTGGGAGGAATATGGCTCACCATGGTAGGGTCATCGACTATGTTGATCGCCTAGTCCTTGGACTCCAAAGGCTCATAGGAGTTTTGGAACCTCCATCCGACCTTACATAACATGTCTAGGCCATGTGTATGATCGAAGGTGGTTGGAACTGGAGCAACTCAGGCTTTAAATCTCACGGTCTAACATAAGAGGAAAACATGGTAGGTCCTTACCTAGTATCTTGTATATGTTCAAACTATAATTGTTGACTTCCTGGTGAGATTGTGAGATCCTCATTTCTACCCAACACCAACTAAGACACTCGTCAATGTCCTTCCCTGCCATTTCATTGGGTATAATGGAGATCACAGCTTTAAGGTGAATTGAGGTTGAAGGATCCTCATTCGGGTGGATGAAACATCTCTATAGGTGTCTCTAGGAAGATTTTATACCGTTATATAGGCCTTGGGATAATGATCTTGATCCAGTGATACTGCCTTCAGTTTTTTGAAGAAAATAGTCGCCCTTCACCAAGAATTTCTCTAAATAATTGTTGGAGTTTGATCTGATTGGATACATCAACGAAAGGGGAGTCAGATGGCAAGAAAACCATGGAGTCTTTAGAAGGTTTGGAGGGGTAGAGGGAGGACGAGGTAGTGAGGAAGGAGAGTCTTGTGGTCTTTAGGTCTCCATGGGAGAGTTTGAGTAAGAGGGGCAACTCTTCAGGCCCTGCCCAGGATCCAGGATCAGGACTCAGAGGGACTCTATCCCATATTCTTTTATCTTTTCTTTTTTTAGATAAAAGCCCAGGTTAGTAATTATATAAGCTACACAATAAACCCATTTAATCCCCATTTTTTAGGATTATCTTCCCATTTCTATTATATCTAATGGCTTGAATATAAATCGTTAAATTGTCTATTAATCATTCAAAACTTGTTTTTTTTGTAAAATCTAGGTAATTACTTAATAAATTACATAGGCTTCAGATTACTTAGAATATTATATAAATTCTTTCAAAAGCCTATATATTTATTAACCATATATTAAAATTTTCATGAGTATTTATTATGAGCACGAAATACTCATTTCTCAATTTTGTATCCTAAGGACCCATATGTAAACCCAAATCAACCGAATTGGGCTAGAATTGGGTTCTAGGGCGCATTTCCCATTCCAATGGTTCCACAAGCTTAATAATTTTATTAGTTACCAAATTGAGGCTTAAACTAATATAATATCTCAATTGAAGCCTCATTTGATACATTTGATCATTATTATTTTATTTACTTTAAATTGAAGACTTACTCTAAGTCTATAACTTAAACCTAATTCAATCAAAGTCATACTAAATATATCATCATTATGATATTTCATTGTCTTAAAGTGAATCTCAGTATATTCTTGGTGAACTCATATTCTAATTTACAAAATTTGAGGATCTTACATTCACCCTTCCTTAAAAGGGGATTTCGTCCCTAAAATTCAAACTTGATTAGGTTAAGGTGAATGATAACTCATATTAGCCTCAAACATTAGGGCTAGCAACATTTTTTGGATAGGTTTTAGTTATTTTATATTTATAACTTTATCAATATGAAAATTTCTCATATTACCATGAGTGGAACTTGAATTCAATTCAAAGGCATTTCCACATCCTCATTCATTGCATAATATACTACTTCATGATTTCATCTTCTCTTAGTGATTGCATTTCTACATATATCTCAAACTTATCATTCCACTATTTTCTTGTGAGGGTGAAGTCACACCTCCCTCCCTAGGTCACTTCATTAAATTTTAACTCAGGATATTCATCTTCACATGTCAATTTTATGTCCCACATGTGGCTACCCAATCTCTCACTCTTAGAATAAAATGAAGTAATCATTTGGTTGCAATCCAAATACAAAGTTCACCCTATTCCATGTGTAGAGATGGTGTATCCACACATTATGTTTTAATTTGAAAATTTGGTTGAATAATCCCTAATAATGACTCCAAACCATGAATATATTTTAATACCAAATATTTCCTTAATTTTCATGCACTCAGGAGACATTGCTTTTCTCAAATATTGAGTTTGAGCACAACTTCCCTTAAGAGGCTATTTCACACTTCTTTACATAATTCTTGCATTCTTCATATCTACATCTCATGTATCATTATCCTTAGTCATTACCTGAAGGTCTCTAGGGGTATAGATACATTTGGAGTGATCTCGTTTGGATCCTGAGGGTCTCATGTACTTATGGAGTGCCTTTCACATTGACAAATAAAGCCTCATGTATGTATGGAGCTAGCCATTCTCCTAAACCCATGGGCCTTAAGTACTCACGGATGTCTTTATCTTGACTCCAAGTGTCTTGTGCAATTAGGGTTGATCACCTTTTGATCCCTTATGTCTTGTGTACCTTCCAGCATCCTTACTTGATCCTAAGGTTAATTTAGGGCTCTATTGCCTAGGGTTTATTGAGATGTTAGAACTTTATTATGTTTCTTTTGCACCTTGTTATAGGATAAGGGTATCCAATATCATTATGTTTCTATATCCCATGACTCATCCTTCCCCAGGAGAGTCTGTAACTTAGACGTCTTTCATATAATTCCTTTCAATGTGTTATCTTTCTTTACATGTTTCACTTGATATTTCTCTAACCAAAACTTTTCATTATTATATATTTATGCATCCAAAAAATTAATCCAAACACACACCATTCTTTTTCAGACTTGGTGGCAGTTGTTCTTACATACCTTATGTGCATCTACATTTCCTTCAAAGCACTTTACTTGCCATCACATATTTACCTTGTGATTTCTCTAAAAAATATTTCACCTTTCAGTATGTGGTAATTACTTTTCAAGTACTAAGGGTAATTTATTATGACTAAGTAGGGTTAAGTGATTTCATGCCTTATACCCATACCACCCCATCATATCCCATATATTTAACATTAGGTCCCTTTCAGGACGTTCAAGGTTACCTAAGATTTTTGAAATCAAACACAAGGTGGTTCAACTCTTCCTTCTAGGGGAGTTCCTAACTTAGGGTGACTTCTTTGCTTCCAATAGGAGGTTAAGCTTTCCATCCACAACCTGAACCCATGGGTATAGGGTTTTACCTCCACCATAGGTCTTTTCTCATTTTTGGGTTGACCCACCCCAAGTTGGGACACCACCCCTAAATGAGGGTTGATGGTCTTATATTATTCTTATGTAACCACTGATCAACTATGTTGCATGGTCATATATATATATATATATATATATATATATATATATATATATATATATATATAGTGTGTGTGTGTGTGTACAAAACCCTTTTCAATGTATCATTCATGCATTACTCCATGTACTTGCGTGCATGGAAAATAGGGTATCTCATTTTTGGTACCGTAAGTGGATTACCCAAATCCATTTGGGTTTCCTCTTTCCTTTAACCCTACTTAGGGTTTGCTTATGTCGATCTATTATTTCACCCAAACTACTCCCATTACCAAGTATTAGAGTTTAGGGTTAGGGACTACACCATGTACTTAGTGTTATATGATACCCTTGACCCACACTTTTCATACCCTAATAGGTCACCCACTCAAGTCCTTTATGGACAATTGAGTTTTCCCTCCCATATTTAGGTCTTTACAAGGTTTACCCGCACTAGAGGGACATAAAATACATGTCACATATTTTCCATCTATTTCTCTAATTAACGTTATATGTGCTTTAATTGACAATGGTTGCCTTTTTCCTACTTCTTCTTGAAACTCTAATTCAAGATGCAAAGGGAAGTGAATTTTAGGGTTTATTAAGCAAAGAGATGAAAAAAATAGAGAAATATTATTTCGAGCAAACCCTAGGTTCTATCCAGACAAGTATCACATTGACTACGAGAGTCCTTGCATACCAATTTGATGGTACAAAGGAAAATATTGCCATCCCCCAAAGTCATGACCCTTTCTAGACACCATTAACCTTAGAGATTCTCCTAATATTTTTCTCCATAATTCTATGAATTATTTGAAATTATCTACTATGAAATATTCTTTGATAAATTTAGGGTTTGATACCAAATGTAACAACCCCCACTTTTAATGATCCTCCAACCAAGGTGGACCTTATGTCAAAAGTCGGTACCTAAATTTCTAGGATCCGAACATATTATATAATAAATAATAATTAACAATTTCCATTACTTGAACAAATATTGATTAAAAAATGTATAATAAGGCTCCTCTTAGATGTTACATGAGTATCCAAAGGAAAACTAACTTATACATGAGAAGAAGTACTAGTATATCTAACTAATTAATCCTTCCGTGATGTGTAGCCATGTGTTCTACTGGTGCCAGCTTCTCGATATCCATGTCTTTAAATAATATATGTAGATTAACCTAAAACACCGAAAAACAAATACACAAATCGGTATATTACTATAGTATGTATGTTGTGCAACCAAAATATGTGCAAGTGTAAAAACAAAAATGTAATTTTCATAATCAATTATTTGGACATATGAACTTGTATTTTTATTACATATTTTAATCCATTCATCTATGGTATTAATCATTGTCCATCCTGGGACTTATAGTATTACCCCTTCATAAATGTAGCCTAGGGTTTAGAACATCATAGTATACTTTATGTGATACTCATATTGGCATTATAAATGAACATGAAGCAAACAAATATCCAATAGTTTATTCATCAAACTTTAAAAAATCCTTAGCAAAATTTAGAATTTGAAAATGTGATTATTCATAAGATAACCACATACCTCAAATGAAGTGATCATGTGTTAATATCCATGCAAGCCTATCTTCAAGGTATATCCAAAAAGGTCACAATCAATCAACATTATCTTTATTTATGTATAACTCTAAAGTGTCACCATACATTTATAACATACTAATTAAACCTAACATGGGCCTTAAACTTGAGTTTAGGGTCAACCTGGGTTTTGATATGGAATAAGGGTATCAAAACCTAACTCCATAACAACATCATTTCCAAGGATTAGAAACCCTAATTACATATTAGGTGTAAGCCTAATTCTAAGTTTGGTCTTTATATCTTCTTAACATTAGATCAGACCAAGATACATTAATTCAACATGATCTATGTCAATTTAATGAAAACTAGGGTTTCATAATATTTACATCATTATTATACCCTAAACACACTTTCCAATTAGAATCATGATTAGACATATCCGTATAGCCCTATCTCTTAGATCAGATATATTATTTCATCATCAATATTTTAGATATCCAAGATCAATACACCACTATATTATATCTCCATGTAATATTATTTTATTACAGTCAACATTACACTCAATAACATCAGGGTTTATACTCATACGTCAAAGTAACCTCTTATTCTAAGAATTGCACAAGGAGAGCCTCATATAACTAAGCAAGATAGATCAAATCAGAGTAATCCACCTTTTCATAGTTCTTAATCAAGATTACCATTCATTTGACAAATCTTGGATTGCCACATTCCTTTATCATTTCCATAAGCATCAAATAGCACTTTTTTAAATAAAAGATTATCTAGTACTTGATTGTATTTTATTCATAATCTACTCATTTTTCTAATCAAAATGACCTATAATTTCAGTATATTTCGAGCTACTATTTTTTACTATGATTAATGCAAATTAATGATATCCTGGCCAATAGTGTGCTGACATGACATCAAATAATTCCTTATATTATATTAGGGTTGGCACCCTTTTCCTGGGGGAGAACACCCCACTACCCCAGCGGTGTGATTTGGATAATCACATGTGTATGGGAATTTTGCTCAAAAGACCATGGGTCTTCTTCTTCCTCACTGGAGGGACATCACTCACCATGGAAAGGTCAACGACTACGTTGATTGCCTAGGCCCTAGACTTCAAAGGCCTGTAGGAGGTCAGAGAAACTCAAGCTCTCAATCGCACGGTCTAATGCAAGAAGAAAACATAGTAGGCCCTCATCAGATATCTTATAGATGCTTGGACTAGCGTTCTAGACTCTCTGGTGAGCTTGTAAGATCCTCATCACTACCAGGACCAACCTTGACACTCATCAATGTCTTTCCTACCATGTCAGTGGACATAATGGAGATTACAGCTTTGAGGTGACGTAAGGTTGAAGGATCCTCATTTGGGTGGATGAAATAATTCAGTAGGTTCCTCAATAAAGATATTAGAGCCTTATATATGTCAAAGGATAATGGTCGTAACCCAACAATATTGCCTCCAATTCATTGGATAAAACAATCCTCATTCACCATGAATTTCACTACATAATTCCTGGAATATGATATGATCGGACACATTAGCCAAAGTGGAGCCCAGTTGATAGAAAAACCATGGAGTTTTTAGTAAGGATGGAGCAGTAGATAGGGGGAGCATTATTGGTCAAGGAGAGTCATGGGGTCTTTGGGGCTCTATGGGAGTGTTTGTGTGAGAGGGTTAACTTTCCATGCATGGTCCTACATGGGGCCTGGGATATGGACCCAGAGGCACTCTGTCCCATGTTTTTTTAAAATTTTATTTTTTCATTTAGATAAAAGCCCAGGTCAAACAAATAATTATATAGGGTATGTGATAAAATGCTTCAATCCATTTTTAGCATTATCTTCTCATTACTATTATCTCTCATCAGCTAGAATATTAAGTGTTAAATCATCTATTAATTATCCAAAACTTTGCTTTCTAGTAAAATATAGATAATTACTTAATAAATTACCTAAGCTACAAGTTAACTTAAAATATTCTAAACATAATTTCAAAATCCTATTTTCCTTTTGTTCATCTATTAAAAATTATCTTGAGTATTTATTATGAACACAAAATACTCATTTCCCAATTTTTTATCCCAAGGATCCATATGTAAATCCTAATTGGCCCAATTGGGCTATAACTTGGTTGTAGGGCCCATTGCCAATTTCAATGGATCAACAAGCTTAATAGTATACTTATTTATAAAATTGAGGATTGAAACAATTTAATATCTCGATTGCATCCTCAATAGATACATTTGATCAATACTACTTTATTTACTTTAGATTGAAGACTTACTCTAGGTCTAGATCTGAAAGGCGATCCAATCAAATTCAAAATATTGATATCATGATTCCATTATTACATTATCTTAAAGTGAATCTCATTACATTATTGATGAATTCAAAATCTAATTTTCAAAATTTTAGGATCTTACAAGTATCCACCACATGTAAATACCAGGGAAATCCATGTGATTTTAGAGGAAATGACGCCCGTCCCAGTCCCCAATGGTGGAGCCAAGGAGAAGAAGGAAGAAGAGGTCAAGGTTACTAGAAAACTTATAAAGTTGTAAATAAGGTGAGATACTACAAATGCTGAAAAATGATATAGGAAAAATAGGGGATGCTCCCCAATCTGCATACATTTTACCCATCATATCCCCGGGTACAACTCATACATAGGAGGACAATATAGGCAATATATATGATGTCGCCAATGACAATCAAATTGTCTATAGTATATGTGGTAGTAACCTATCAAGAAGATGCTATCCCAAAACCCGCTAGCAAGAATCCCCTCATGATCAAGATTCTACATAAGCCCAAATGGTTGGAAGGAAAAAATGATAGTGGAAAGACCTTTAGTGGTTTCTATTACTTCCTAATGCAAATTTATCAGATAACTTTTGTATGCCAAAGTCCCAAAAATACTCTAGGATGGAAACCCTCTAAAACATATCAAGTCATAGTGTTAAAAAATGGTGGAGGTACAAGATGACGACAAGGTCTTGATTTTTTGCTTCACTCAAACTCTGACAAGTCTAGCCTTGGCATGGTACAACAAGAAAGACCTAATAAAATTCACCACTTGGTCTCAATTTACTAAAATGTTCATCAATAAATATGTTTGGAACCTAGATCAAGTCCCAATCAAAGATGGTGTTGAAGCACTACAATAGAAGCCACAAGCGGTTTTCTTTGATTTCATCAGATAGTGGGAAGAGTTGGTCACTCAGCTGGGGTTCAAGTGTATAGACAAGGAAGCCCCTAACTTGGTGATAAGGACAAATCCAATTGCACTCACATCTTTTCTATCCTTACAAAGGTACAATACATTCTTAAATTACATCCAAGAAGGGGCCCAAATTGAGAAATTCGATCAAGTGAGGGGTGCATCAAAATGTAGAACTCACCCTTCATCCTCAATCTACATCCACCACATCCAACTAGAAGTCAAAATTGGGATGCATTTACCTCTTATTATCAATGACCAGTTGATAGAGCTCTTACACAACTATATCGATGCGTTTACATGGAGTTACTCAGATATCCCTAGGTTGGACGAGAAGATCATGGTTCATTGACTCCCTATCATCGTAGGTATCTACCCAGTCAAGCAAATGGCTATATGACTATGACTAAGATGGAGCCTCAAGATCAGAGAAGAGGTTTAAAAGTGTACAATGTTGGTTTCTTAGAGTTTGTCAACTATACCCTATGGTGCTCACCAACAATGTACCTATACCAAATAAGGATGACAAAGTATGAATGTGTGTGGATTATCATGATCTCAATAAGGAAGCCCCTAAAGATGCTTTTCTACTAGCACACATTAATGAGCTTGTCGACAACACCACCATTCATGCACTCCTTAGCTTTATGAATGGTATTTCCTATTACAACCAAATAAAAATGCCTAAGGAGGATGAAGAGGACACAACCTTCATCACTAAATGGGGAAAGTTATGCTATCAGGTCATTCCATTCGGTCTCAAAATGATGGGTCTACATATAAAAAAGGGATGATCTCTCTATTTCATGACATAATGCATAAGGAAGTGGAGGTCTATGTAGATGTCATGATAGCCAAATCTAAAAATTCAAAAGATCAGATTGCCAATCTCAAAAAACTATTTTAATTACTATTTATTATCATTGTGCTTGATCTATAAAATGCACCTTTGGGGTTACATTTGGTAACCTACACGGGTATATTGTCAGCCAGAGAGGAATCAAGGCTGACCTCAAAAAGGCACGTGTCATCTGAGAAAGACCTTTCCAAGAATTGAGAAGGAGATATGAGGTCTACTCAGTCATCTCCAATACATAATCTACTGATAAAGAGTGGGATCTAAGAGGGGACCACATTACATAATTGACAAATATTACCATCCAATCCAAATACATTTATATGTATGATTTAAAAGATGAAATTTTAATTCCTCAAGTATGATATATCAAATAGAGTTTTTAAGTAGAAGTGGAAAAATGAACTATCTCAAAATCATTATCATGGTAAGTATACATAATTCCTCACCTCATGGGTGGTTTTACAAAAGCTAAAGGTACATCTAGTATATTACTATGCCCAATGTAGAGGGAAACCTGATCATCTTAAGCTATCCTTCCAAGTTCATGGTCAAGGTTCAACATTGTCCTCAGTCATCATCCTCTACATCACCTACATTTGAGTGATTTAGGAATGACACCTAGAGTAGGAATCAAAATTTATATGTTAGTAACCACTAAATATGTTTGCATAATAAAATAATTAATCATTTTGGATCAGAAGAGTTTAATAAAGGTGGGGTGTGCTATTTAAGAGGGTGTATTAGCAATTAGGCAAGTTCAATAAAATAAACAAGAGGAAGGCATTAAATAGTAACATAACATAACAAAGTGTTTTCCCATGAATCAATTCATAAGATAAAACACGTGGATGTTGATAAAGTAGACTAGAGAAAGTAGGGCCAAGAAACCAAGGATAATTGGCCTAAAATAAGGATGGGTGGAATGCCAATCCCATGTATTTGTCAAGGGTGGAATAGCACACTCCAGACTAAAAAGCACGCCCTTTTTAAAAAAGTATCATTGTGCATAGTGTTGACACCCCATTTTTTCTCACTTCATAGAAAATCAAGATTAATGAAAAATCTCTATCTAATGATGGGTCATTAAACATTCTACCCAATTTCCACATTTTTCATTTACCTGCATTTTCCGCATTATTTTGCATATTTATTTCATGCATTTTTACCCACATTTACCTTGTTTTGGGCTTTATATAAAAATAACCTTCTTTCCATAATAAAAGTGGAATTTTCTCTTCAATTCTGCTTTATATAAGCTATTTTCATAAATTGCCCAGTTGAATTATCCAAAATAAAAGTATTCCTTTTTCCAAAGGATATTCAGTTTTTTTCTAAATAAATTAGAGAGATAATCCCAAATTATCTTTTTTTGTGATCTCTTTGATTTTCTCCAAATGTTCCTATAATTACTCAAAAGTACAGAAATTAAGTTTCAACTACATGGGACACCCAATGGATCCGATCCATTTGCCATGTGTCACATGGAAGATCACTTGATTAACATGCCCCTCCTGTGTGGTAGGTCACGGTGATCTTCTGCCTATTCTAGAAGTTTTTATCTAGAACTGCAAACCCTAATATCCACATATATATACCCCCATATCATCCATGTTCCTGGCCCCTATCAAACCTCCTAATGCCATAGGGTTGAACTTCCTCCCTTAATATGTTTTGTATTGCTCATGATTATAGGGATCCTTTCTTTGACACCCCTTGCCTTGTTAGCATCCATACAATGGTAAATGTCTCTAACTATTTCACCTAACTACTATATCTACTCTAATTACTCATATATCTGATCTATACTGCTGCATCTTGTTGGGAAATAAGGACGACAAATAAGGTAGTGGAAACATTAAAAAATGTCCTTATTCCTAACCATCAGATAACATCAACAGGGATATATCTAGGAAATAAGGTTGCAAGGCATATACATGGTCCTGGAGCAAGTCCAATGACACTCATCGTAGAGTCATGCTTCTTCTTCAAGCAGCACACGAATGGTCAAAAGAGGCGGCCACTTGGTGTAGGACCCCAGACAATGGTTGACGATGTTCTCCTAGTGTGATGGAAATGACCTACATGCCTCTATGTAGTCCACACAGACCATCAGGAACTCCCCTCGTTCTACTAGAACTGATAAGAAGGAGTTGTCCCTCGTGTTTTCAATGTGCTACCGTAAACTTTTCACCCCTTTGGATATCTCTCCCTTTTACGAGAAAGATACCTCTAGCTCTCACATTACCATAACATTGAGATTAGGAGAGTTTTCCTGAAAGCCTTGGCCACACCCTCTTTATATCGGAGTGGATGGGTCATGGTTTCCACAAACTTGGGGATACAAGGAGATGAAATTCATGAATTTTCAACTACTACTAATGACTTGTAGGTCAAATGGTCTCCCAATCGATCAAATGACACTCCATTCGATCAACTAGACACTACAATTGAATAACTAGACACCCCAGACGGTCGATTGAAATGTTTTCCTATTCCTAAACATATTGGATTTCAATGCAAAGATTAATGCACAACAAGATGTTAATATCGATCCTTGATCCAATCTTACTAATCATCCATTCAATCAACTAGACTTCTTATTTGATCGGATGGACACTCCAGTTGATCGACTCACACTACTATTTGGTCGACTGGACACTCTAGTCATCCAACTATCATTCGATGTTGTTTAAGTTTATTACCTAATACTTTAATAATCAAGTCAAGCCTTATGCATGAGTAAACTCCTATTCCAAGCCCACCATATGTCTGTGACCATATAGGTCCCAAATTACATGGGCAGTGAATGTCCATAACTAGATTATGATATCACAAACAATGAATGATATCTAGCAACACATCATTGCTACCTAAGTAATTGGGAAGTTGGAGAACAACTTCAACCTACAATCCATGACTAATGTTACAGTGATTGTATAGTTCCTATGTCTCTGATATATAGATTGAAATTGATGCATAGAATCATCATCCTCTTAATATTCCATCCATTTTCCTTAAACTAGAACAAAATGTATGAGATGCATGTGAGCTCACATATCACATATTGAGTCACATGGGTATTGCCATATATTTCTCAGTCTCACTTATCAAGTGTCCAAGATATCAACTCCCACAGGAGGAAAAAATCCCATCTACATCACTCATAGTCTACCCCATGTGTCGCAATGTACTCGAGCACCACCTTTATGTCAACCCTTATTCAAGGTCATGTTGGATTGTGTCAAACTTCATCGAATGACGTGCGATGAGTGTAGTGACTTTAGGTCTAAGAACCACTATCACTTTGAGAGATGATTGTGACTACCATTCCATGGTCTCCATGTATCACCCTCAATTGATATGTCTGATACACTATTCTATAACAAGTACGTATGTGCTTGACTTAATATCCCATATCATGAGTAATAAGACTCTGTCATCAGTCAAAACACATTATAGTCTTATGTGTTACTGTCGTCTATTTTGCTTCCACAATAATATATGACCATGGACATAACAAGAACATATATACTTTTATAATACATATGATCTCACTCTTCAAGTCCTCAACCCAAAGACATGTGTCATCGAGTAACATCATTCTTTATACATCTACTATGTTAGTGTCATCATCTCATGACTGACAAACATAATAGACATAATTACCTTTTATTATTATCAAATCAAGTATATGATGCCCCATTACAATCATCATATGATTGACTCTCTGGGCATAAATACCAACAAACTTCCACTTGCACTTAGAGTCAATCATCTAAAAATCTTATTCCAAGTGATATTAATATGTCCATCATGTTTTTTCTATGCAAGTGATTTTATAGCGAGTTAGTAACATTTTCCTATAGTCCGTACTTTGCATGTCATCACATCTCCTCATTGCATGATATCTCATATGAGATGGAAATCCTGTAGTATGCTATCGGAGTTCCTTTGCCTATCCATTAGCTCAATTGCTATCACAATATCTCTATTTTGTCATAAATGGTTGGAACCTCCCACGAGTTCATCTAAATGAACTACTTGTTCCATACAATACATGTGTTGTGTTCAAAACAACAAGGACTCGACTTCTATTGTAGAATCAATAATAGTCTCTTTCTCAGAACTTTTCCATCTTACGGTTTTGTTTTAAGGTCAAACACAAATTCAGATCGCGGTCGTGAATCTTTCTTTGTCAGTTTGGAAGCTTGCATCAGTGTAAAGCTTTACACACAAATCTTCCTTATTACCATAAACAAGGAATTAATTCTTGGTACTTCTCAAGTACTTAAGGATGTTCTTTATGGCAGTTCAGTGACCTTCACTAGGATCTCACTGATGTCCGCTCATCATGTCCAATACATACGAGACAACAAGATGAGTAGTTAACATTGCATACATGACATATCCAATTGCAAATGCATATGTTGTTGTACTCATGCTTTCCCATTCTTCACAAGAATTTGGACACTAGGATCTTGAGAGACTAATTTCATGAAACATGGAAAAAAATATCTCATTGAGTCTTTCATGTTGAACCCTTCAGCATCTTGCTAATGTATGTGCTCTTACATAGGTCAGGAAGCCTTCTAGATCTATCTTTATAGATCTTAGTTCCTATGATATAGGATGCTTCACCTAAATCACTCATAGAGAAGGTACTTTCCCATCTAGGTTTTAACATTTGTAAGATAAGGATGTCATTCCCCATCAATATAGGGAATATAGATATGCTCCCATTAACATTTGTAAACACAATTTTCATCTTCATTTTGACTAAATTCAATCTCTTTGACCGTGTTATCAAATTGAAGATTCCAACTCAAAGATTCTTTCTTCAATCCATAGATTGACATTCGTAGCTTACAAAGTTTATTTGCATTAATTAATTTATAAAACCTTCAAGATGTGTAATGCACACATCATCATGAAAACGTTAAGGAATGCTATTTTAACATTCATATGCCAAATATCATAGTCATAATAAATTGCAATGCTAAGCATGATCCTGATGGATTTGATCATAGAAACTAGTGCAAAGATTTCATCATGTTCAACACCTTAAACTTGTTTGAAACCCTTTGCAACCAATCAACATTTAAAGATTTGTACATTATTATCCATGTTGGTCTTATGCTGAAGATCCACTTTCACCCTACGGGGTTTACCCCTTCAAGTGATCCATCAAGTTCACACCTTATTGGTGTACAAGGAGTCCATCTTAGATCAAATGGCCACAAACCATTTTTCAGACTCTAGTCCTTCAATAGCTTCTAGGTAGGTTGTTGACTCATCATCTATGACCAACTCACCACCTTCTTGAATCATAAGATATCATAATCTTGTAGGATCAAGGTGTGTCCTACTAGTTCTATGAGGTCCTTTGTGTTACATGAGGAACTAGAGATTCCACAACAATTTGTGATTCTCCTTGTTCCTACTGTACCTCTATAGGTTTAATATTATCTTGTTGGTCTCGAACTTTTCAAGTTCTAGTTTTATCTCACTGATTCCTTTGAAAATAAATTACCTTTTAGGAATACAACCTCCTTGTAACAACATCTTGTTCTTGGATGGAATATACAAGTAGTATCCTCTAATTTCCGTCGGGTGTACAACAAATAACATTTATGTAATTTTGGGATATAAATTTTAAATAAAGTATTTTCTCATATAAGCTTTGCACTCTAAATCTATATGAAAGACATATCAAGATACTTCCCATGCCATATCTCATATAGTGTCTTTTGAACCAATTTAGATGGTATGCAGTTTAGTATCAAGAATGTGCCCAAAAAGGAAGTTGGAAGATCAACTAGATTTATCGATGATCACACCATGACTAATGAGGTGTGATTCCTTCTTTCTGATACATCATTATGTTTCAAGTGGAGTCCATTGTGATACATTATCACGGTCACCTAGAAGGTCCTCAAGCTATTGGTTAAATTATTCTCCAGATCAATTAATTGAAGTGTTTTAATACTTTTACCAAGTTGGTTATGTACTTCATTCATGAACTCCTTGAACATTTCAAGGGATTCAAACTTGTATTTCACTAAATATAAATTACCATATTCACCGAGATCATCAATAAATGTGGTGAAGTAATCGTAACCACCTCTAGCATTTATTCTAAAAGGTCTACATACATTAGTATCCATGAGTCCTAATCGATCATTGGTTCTCTCATTGTTCCCAATAAAAAGAGATTTTGTCATCTTTCCCAACAAACAAGACTCAAATGTATGTAAAAATAAAAAAAGTCTAAATAACCATCATTACAGAGTCTAGAAATGCATCAATCATTTATGTTCTCTAGTTGACAATGCTATAGGTTTATATTGTTTAAGTAACCGAGTCATTCAATATGTATATTTTACATATTTGTCTCTAAAACTATCGAGTATAGACTATGAGACATTAGGGCAATGTCATAAAAGATCTCACCTTTAAAATAAAACATCAACCATTCATGATATTCTTGTCGAAACAAGATACATATATGATATTTTCATTAATGGCATGTACACAATAGCAATTTACTAATTCTATTTCATGCCCTCTAGGCTTAGATGAATGACATTTTCCAATTGTAGCGGCATCAACTGTTGCTCCATGTAGTCTAAACTTATCTAGCTTTATTTCTTCTCAGATACTGAAGTTGAGATATCCATCTCTTGCTTCTTCTTCTTCATGAGATCCTCTACATAAAGAGGACAATTCCTTTTCCAGTGTCTAGGCTAGTGATATTGGTGGCACTTCCACTGCTTATTCAGTCCTCCCTTTGCTTTAAGTGTAGAAGAGTTGCGTCTCTGGCTGGCTTTAGAACTCTTCTTGGCCTTGTCTTTTCCCTTGGAGTTCCCTTTTCCTCTACTGATCATCATCACAAATTTAGGATTGTCTTTACTCATTTGCGCTTCAGCAGTTCTTAGCATGCCAAGAAATTCTTACAACAACTTGTCAAAATTGTTCATGTTGTAGTTCATGACAAATAGGCTATGTGATTCCAACAATGATCGTAGAATTACATATGTGGCCAACTCTTTGTCTAAGGTAAATCCCAGTCTTGCTAGATTCTCCACAAACATAATCAACTTGAGCATGTGGATCCCTATTGGATCTCTCATTGCTTTATTTCATTTGAACTACACCTTTGAGATATCATGTCTCTCTTATCTTGCCTGATAACTTCCACGTTTTCTTGCTATCTCTGCAAATCATAGGCCATTGAGCATAGTATCAGACACTTGGCATCCACAACATCTTTAGGGTGCTTCTTGTAAGCATTCATGTCAGCCTTAGGCATGTGAGAGCATGTTCATCTGGCATTGGTGTCTCCAAGACATAGAGCTTGCACTATTGAGTGAGAATAATTCTCAACGTCCTAAACCATTAGTGGAAGTTACTCCCATTTAGTCTTCCCTTATCAAGGACCGATCACAATGAAAACATGTTTGTGTTTGACATTTCTTTCTATAATAAAATTTTCATTTGTGAAAATACTTTAGATTTAGTTTGATTTGAAAATATTGACGACATTAAGTAGGCCTTTAATTAATTATTGATCCCACTATTTTGTTCAAATTTATAACCCTCATTATCAATTTTGAATATTGCAATAAAAATATTTTAGTGAGCCAAGATCCAAAATGATAAAGTCATTACCCAACCAATGTTGCCACTCACAAACAATTACTAAGGTAGGAAAAATTTGCCTATTGTATCACTTGCAATTCTTGGATAGATGATATGTAAAACTCCTTGCCATAGTCCATCTGTATGCCTCTAGGCACAATCTCATTAAGGCTACCTAATTAAGCCTGACCCAAAAGCCAACACGATAGAATATGCACCCTGCTTTGACAGACCCACATATCTACCATCACACTTCCACGAGATAGACAACACACCACTCTTTGGCATTCCCACACTAGGTAGATCAAGCTTTTCATGTGTATCAATTATAGAAAGCATCTTAGACTTAATATTTATTGAAGAATTTTATATAAATACATATACATATTCAATCACCACACACTTATAATATGTATCATATACATACTATATCCACAGAAGAAAACACACATATATGAGTGATGATTATGGACATACTAATGTAATTCTTTGGAGCCATAAAGAATTTCTAGAACGTAAAGTCATACATCACATGTAGCAAGCTTTACTAGAAAATATGTTGCTGAGAATAAGCCAGTCAATCGAATGGACCCTCCATCTGACCGATTGGGTTGCCAATCGATCGATTGGTTTCCATCTATCAATGGACTGGCTCTTGGCTCATGCGGTTGTTTGGAATCCTCCAATTAGTTAATTGGGCATCTTGTCGATCGATTGGCTCCTCCTATGAACTAGCCTCCTTGATCATCTGGTCGATTGATTGGACTTTCCATAGGCACACTCGCCTGGTGCAGAGCATCTTCCCTTTGCCAAAATAGAAATTAAACCTATCCTATTCATATTAACTTATTACATTGTAAAAATGAAACCTCAAGTTACATTTGAGGGGAATATATGGGAGAACATTAGTTTACATTTGGAGAGAAAGAGAGAGACTCGGTATCCAAACCCAATCCAAAAGATAGGAACAAAACCATTCAACCATGAACACACATCCATAAGGGGTATGGGCCATAACCACACATACATCCACAATCAAAATGATTTTAGGGTGACACGTATAGATTGAATATATATCATATCATATCATTAATATATATATATATATATATATATATATATATATATATATATATATCTGTGTGTGTGTGTATTGGGGTTATATATGGTATTTAATTAGATATGCACGTTAATCATTGTTAATATTCACATCATATGCAATAAAATAAATGATAGAACTAAATTTGATCACATCGATATAAATCTCGATAAACTGTATATTGATGTGACTTTGATACCACTATTGGGAAATAAGGGCGACAAATAAGGTAGTGGAAACAATTTTATAAACCTATCCTATTCATATTAACTTATTACATTGTAAAAATGAAACCTCAAGTTACATTTGAGGGGAATATATGAGAGAGCATTAGTTTACATTTGGAGAGAAAGAGAGAGACTCGGTATCCAAACCCAATCCAAAAGATAGGAACAAAACTATTCAACCATGAACACACATCCATAAGGGGTATGGGCCATAACCACACATACATCCACAATCAAAATGATTTTAGGGTGACACATATAGATTGCATATATATCATATCATATCATTAATATATATATATATATATCTCTGTGTGTGTGTGTATTGGGGTTATATATGGTATTTAATTAGATATGCACGTTAATCATTGTTAATATTCACATCGTATGCAATAAAATAAATGATAGAACTAAATTTGATCACATTGATATAAATCTCGATAAATTGTATATTGATGTGACTTTGATACCACTATTGGGAAATAAGGGCGACAAATAAGGTAGTGGAAACAATTTTTTCCTTATTCCTAATCAACATATCACATCAACAATGATGTATCTGTGAAAGAAGGTTGCAAGTCATATACTTGGCCCTGGAGAAAGTCCAATGAAAATTCTCATAGAGTCGTGCTTCTTCTTCAAGTAGCACACAAATGGTCGGCAGTGGTGGCATCCTAGTGTTTCATCACAGAGGACGGTTGACTTTGTTCTCCTAGTGTGGTAGCAACAAACTCTACACCTCTACATAGTCCATGTTGACCATTGGGAACTCTTGTTATTCTATAGAACTGACAAGAAGGAGTTGTCCTGGTGTTGTCAATGTGCTAGCATTGAATTCTCTCCCCTTTGAATATCTCTCCTTTTAATCGATAAGATGCCTCTAGCTCTCACATTAGCACAATGTTGGGATTAGGATATTTATCCTAAGAGCCTTGCCCACCCCTCCCCTTTATATAGGAGTGGATGGGTCAAGGTTTCCAAAAATTTGGGGACACGAGGAGATAAAATTCATGAATTTTTGGCTATTATGAATCACCGGGAAGTTGAATGGACTCCTTGTATGTTGAGTGACACTCCAGTCGGTTGATTGGGATGTTTTTCTATTCTCCAACATATTGGATTTCAATACAAAGATTAATACACAATATGACATCAACATCAATCCTTGATACAATCTTACTGATCGTCTAGTTGGTCGAATAGACTTCTCAATCATTCGATTGGACACTCTAGTCGGTCGACTCACATTCCTAGTTGGTCAAATGGGAACTCCACTCAGCCAACTATCAACCGATGTTATTTAACTTGATTACCTAACACTTTAGTAATGAAGTCAAACATTATTAATGACTAAACTCCTATTCTAGGTTCATCATATGTGTGTGACCCTATATGTCCCAAATTACATTGGTAGTGAATGTCTATAACTAGATTATTACATCACAAACATGAGTAGTATCAAGAAACACATCATTGCTATCAAGTAGTTAGAAAGTTGTAGAACAACTTCAACCAACTATTTGTGATCAGTGTTATAATGATCATAAAGTTTCTTTGTCTCTAATATTCAAATTGAACTCGAGGCATGGAATCATCACCCTCTTAATATTCAATACATGTTGTTTGAACAAGAGCAGAATATATGAGATGCATGTGAGCTCACATATCACATATTGAGTCACACGAGTATGACCATATGTTTCTCAGATTTTCTTATCAATTGGCCAGGATATCATTTCTTATAAAAGGGACAAATACCATCTACATCACTCTCAATATACCTCATGTGTCACAATGTACCCCAACATCACCTTTATGGAAACCCTTATCCAAGGTCACAATAGATGGTGTCAAAGTTCATCGAATGATATGTGATGAGTGTACTGACTTTAGGTCTAAGAAACACTATCACCACTATCACTTTGAGAGCTAATTGTGACTACCATTCCATGGTCTTCATGTATCACTCTCAATGTGGGTCTATCTGATACACTATTTTATAAAAAGTACCTATGCGTTAGACTTGGTATTCCATATCATGACTAATGAGACTTTGTCATCAGTCAACACATTCTAGTCTTATGTATTATTGTCGTCTATTTTGCTTCCACAATAATATCCTACTAGAAACATAACAAGAATGTATATACTCTTATCATCTACACATCAGTCCTAATCACCTGTGAGGGATCTATATTGTAGGAGGTCCTTAGGTGATTAGGACCCCAATATAACTAAAAATTAGGACTTTTAGGAAAATGATAGGAAGGACACAACCATCTCCAACCCTAAAATTATGCCCATAAATAAAATACATTTTATGTTTCTCTTCAATTTTCATTTTAACCATCTTGAATTTATATTTTCTTCACAAGAAGATAGCACATTGGTACCCATTCACCAGGTGAGATGGGGGTGCTAATCCTTCCCCACTCATAACAAGACCGCCAAGTCTGACCTCTGGATTTGTTCGTCATTTCCTACCTTTTTAAAATCCGACTCAATTAACAACTCAAATTTATAATGTGGCTTCAACAATTTATCTCGTTTTCCCTAATTTTCTATATAAAACATGGTGGTGACTCTGAACACCCATTTTGTGACATTTCACTACCAAAAGGGTAGAGTTTTCTCTGTATATCTCTATTTCCCATTTTTTGGATAGGATGCGAAAAATTGGCCCACTATAGATAGAAAGACAATCTGAATCAAACTTCTCACTGTTTTTTATAATGAAAATTGAGAATCTCTAGGACATTTTATCTTTTTTTTTTCTTTCATTTTTTTACTAGTTTTCCCGTATTCCTTGCTTTTTTCTATTTTTTTTTGTCCTAGGGGAAGGGTAGCAAATCACTTTGATCCACCATCAACTAGCTTGTAGATCAAGGTGATCTTTTAGCCCTACTCCCTCCCCCATCACAACTTAGTTTTGATTGTTCTGATCCTGATATGTTTTTTCCAGTCTCCATCCCCTATCAACTTAGGGTTTTGGATATGATTTCCTTTTAATGTTTTGTGTTTGCTCACCCTTGTCATTAAAAAAATAAAATAAAAATAAAGGGTGAACAAAAGATGTAGGTTGGAAACATAATTTTGATCTTCCTTCATGCATACTACTTTTGTTTCTTTATTTTCAAATATCATACTTTCATGTATGGGCTTTCTTTTTAAAACTCCAAAACCCATCACATGCACTTCACACACCTATAAACCTATGATTCATTAAACAAATTCTAAAATTGACATGGGATGTCAATAAAGATACTGTTGTAGCATTAATCTAGACGTCCAAAGACCTTGAAAGGATCCCACTCCCTCCTAGCACTCACAACTTATTACGGCCACCATAATCACAAGGTGTATTGGGAGAAGTACCCTTATCCTTTGAACATGGATTACCCCTTGATTAGTTTCATCTACCATAGATAAGATAAGGACCCACCTCTCCTATGTAGATCATGTCTGGGTGAGGACATAACAATTGATCCAAACTCATGGTATAAAAGGTGGAAACATTCACTTCCTATATGCATGTCCTATTTTGGATACTAATAATTGTTGCTAGCCCTTTTTCATGACCATATTGAATATCTTTTTAAAAGATTAACAATCTCAAATCAAACAATCATTATAAATATCAACAATCTCAGATCAAACAATCTTTTTAAAGATGAACAATCTAAAATCAAACAATATTTTTGAAGATTCACAATCTCAAATCAAAAAATATTTTTAAATATTGTTGATCTCAAATCAAACAATCATTTTAAATATTAACAATCTCAAATTTAACAATCTTTTTTTAAATAAAAATATCAAATAAAACAATCATTTTAAAGATTAGAAACTTCCAATTGCACAACCTTTTTGAAGGGATCAACTCATTTTTATCCGCTATGAGAATGGTAAACATTCAAAGTTCTGGATGCTCTCCTTAAAATGATCTCTAAAAGAATGAATGCTTTCCCTTCAAAAGAGGGGTCATTCCCTCAAAGTCTAGTCGAGTAGACATTTCTTCCATGTTGAGTGAGATGTCACTTGTCAATGTTGGGTCTCCACATCAATCGTCATGGACTATGACCTTTACCTGATATAATCTCACCTCAAAAACGCTTTTAATGCCCAAACTATGACCTAAAACTAGACCAATAATGCACTTTTTCTTCCTACCCAGGGTCCTAGACAATGACCTAAAATTGGACTACTTAGCTCCTTTCAATGTCACATTTATGGTCCTAGAATATGATCTTAAACTAGACCATATTATGCTTTTGTACCCACATTATTGGTCCTGGACTATGATCTAAACTATAGTGAAACCTATAATCAACTCCATAGTTAATTGTGAGAAGCCAAGCTGAGGCTCCCTCCTTGCCGATCATTTTTCACTTCCAAGGGGAAAGGAATCCCAAGACAAACTCTAAAACTAGGACAAAACTAGGGTATCATGGATGTTGTAAAGGGTTTTAGTTTGGTAACTCCACTGGAAAAGGATGTCCTAGGGAATAAAAGCATTTATTGAGAACAATTACCAACATAGCAAGGTCTACCTAGATTTTGATCAACCACATAAATACCCACCTTTCATTCTATATTGAGATAATTCTTGTGGGATACTTCTCTAAGAAACATAGTGTCCGCCATATTTTTATTTTCTACCATGGCATTGGAAATAAAATCCCACACAAAAGGGGATAAACTCCTCTATCTCACCTAGTGTAGGGAAAGTACATCCACATAAAAATAAAACAAAAAGTATCGTAAGTTTCCTCAATAGTGAGAAGGTTGCAATAAATCAAGGAATACTCCTTTCATACTCCTCCCAGCAAAAACAGGAAGTCTTTTAAATTTCTCACATGATACTATGTGTGTGGCGAAACTTGTCCCCAACTACATAATATCTTTCTCATATAACATTACACCCTACTTTTGAATCTGGATAATGTGAATTTCTGGACATCACAGGAAGGTCAATAAGCCCACAATTCACCTTGTCTAACCAGAAATCAACCCATATGGTTGGGAATAGAAGTACGAATCATCAACAAAATAGAGGAACCAAGGGAGATTCCGTCCACAACAAGAAAGACAAACCTGAAGGAGTGGAAAAGTAGAAAGAATCTATGGTGGTTCCTAAGACGTCTACCTCTCAAGAAGGTCTTTTGCACGAGTAACTACTTAATGTGCTCTTCACGCCACCACTAAGCTTGGGACATGCATGAGGATGGAACTACCTGAGGTTCACCAGCCAGGGAGCTACAAACACCATATCATCAACATCATTCTTCCCCTACACTATGTGGGGTTCCCACTCACTTTGACCATAACTATTCTATCCAGGGACCTATCAGGGTTCCATGTTCACAATCAATGAGGGAATCCCAATAGTTCATGATGCAGTGGCATCTATCTTATGTCCCGAAGGAGAAGCCAAAGGAAAAAATAATAGAGAATCTGTAGGTACAAAAGGAGATCCCCATGAGTCTGAGAAGGCCATCACTATCAAAAAGATTCAAGCACAACATCTGAATGCCTGAGGACCACTCTCCATCCTGCACTCTATGTATCCACCACCCCACTATCAGTACAACCCGTACACAGGAGGAGGGTATGGATTACCACCACCCATATACATGGTGCCACCAATGACAATTAGACCACCGGTGATACCAATGGTGGTCGCACGCTAGTAAGGTACTGAACAAGAACTCAGTATTCTAAACCCCCTACTGCTTGAGATTTATAAAAGATGAAACAACCAAAGGGGAAGAAAGATATTTGAAAATGTGTAGATTTTTTTCCATTTCCTAGATGAAAGGTTCCTGACAACTTCTAAATGCCAAAGTTCCATGCGTACTCTAGAAAGGTGGATCCCATTTCCCACATCAAGGCATAATGTTCATATATTGTTGAAGGTCAATATTATTGCAAACTACTACTACTACAATGCTTCGAACTGACTCTGACAAGTCTCACATTGGAAACAATACAATAAATATGACATGACCTCTATGAACATTTGGGTCAAGATGGTCAAAATTTGTTGACAAGTATGCTTGGAATTAGACCCTGTCCCAACCAAGGAGGACCTAGAAACACTATAGCATATGGTAGATGAAAGCTTTGTTGAGTTTGTTAGATGCTGGAGGGAGTTGTTCGCCTATCTAGAGTTCAACCCTATGGATAAAGAGGTGATGGACGTGGTGATCAAACTGATTACACCATTTCTCATGTCCCATCTATCTTTGTAGAGTTACAAAACCTTCACAAAGCTTATACATGAAGCAGTATAGATTGAAACTCTATCAACAGAGAAGGTCTACCAAAACATAGGTCTCACTTTCTGGACACAACCTGTCTCTGCTACAACCAGTTAGAAGTCTAAGTGGACAAAGGCTAAATCCATAGATGCCACATTAGGGGCAGTACTCGTCCCCATCGGAGGGGGCAAGCAACAACAACCGTCCATCCAAATCTCACCGATGTAGACAAAAAAACCTAGACAACCCATGCCCTAGCACAACAACAACAACATGCTCACAAGGTTCCACCCAATTATCAACCTCAATATATGCCCTAGTAGTACAGATGGCCTCCAAGCAACTACTATGGTAACACAAAACCACCTTTCCGGCCACCTATGTAGTAGGCGACAACAAACACTCCTCCAACAATGAGTAACACAACACCTTAAGCTGAGTCAACAACTATGATTCCATCATCATAAGAAACTTCTAAGAAAAAAAGGAAGTTCAATCCTCTGGAAGCTTCCCTAAGAACCATCCTTCCAGATATCAAGCACCTACTCAAATTCCTAGCCATAAGGGATCAACCAAATCCCTTGATAGAAAGCTACAATGCAAATGACTTTTGCAACTTCCTATGAGCAGAAGGGAACTACACAATTTTGTGCATTGCACTCATGAATGCCTTGCAAGACCTGATAGAATCTGGCAAGGTCAGCAAAGTTTCACTAGAAGAGGTGCCTTCATCTTCCAACATAGTGGTTCTAGTCTCTCCACCAAAAGACTCATCATATGGAGTCATTGTTTCTCTATAGAAAGCAACCAAGAACTAGACACAATTAACTTGGATCGTTGCTTCGATCGAGGTAAAGAAGCCAATAATCCCAGTAAGCACCTAAAGACTAGGTAGCATACTAGAAGCTTTCCAAGGGTAGAAAATACAGCAAGGGTGGAAAGTATAGAAGGTTTGGGTCTCAAAGGAACCAATACTCAAAAAGGTCCAACATACTATGAATCCTCATCTCATAATCATGGTACTAGCTGTGGTGCCCTTTCCAGTCACAACAGAGATGGTCCAGTGCCACGTTCTACCAGAAGCACTGCTGCCTATTGATAAAGCCAAGGAGAAGGTGATTACTTAAATAGGAATCCCTATTAGCACAAAAGAAGGGGAGTCATGCAAGGTATCCATTACAACCGTCAATGCCAATAAGGTATTGCAGACACCTGAGATTTTTAAGGAAACTAGTCTCAAAAACTCAGATACAATCCAATTCTTGAATGAACTTGAAGGGGAGGTGGCATTAGCTGATGTGATGAGAAATTCCCCATCTCATCGAGAAGCTGTCATGAAGACTCTATAAAGGGCCTAAATCTCCAAAGACGTGAGGCCAAAGCTCTTGCAACCACCATCAAGTTAATCATGACCCAACACCTAATCTCATTCTTTGAAGATGAGATACTAGCTAAAGTAAGTCACAACATTCCCTTATTAATCACACCAATATACAATGTTCTCGAGATACCCTCATGTTTTTTCAAAAATGGAGCCCACGTCAATGTATGTCCTTTTAAGACACTCATCATATAGGGAAAGGATCCCTCTGAGCTACATTGGACAACAAAGAAAGCAACCCCCTTCCATGAAGTAATCAAAGACACTCTAGAAGAGATTACCCTGGAGCTACAGTTTAGGACACAGACATTCATAGTCTCGTTTGTGGTCATGAATCTAAGACCCTCCTTAAAATTATCCTAGGAAGGCCATGGATTCATAAAAACTTGGTAGTTCCCTCATCACTGCATAAAAAATTGACTTGCTCTAGGACTAGGTATATCCTCAAAAGCATGCTTTCCATCTTATAGTTGTTGACGCGATTTGATGGTTTATGGAGAATATGGTACTACACTATTTGTTTCTGCTGCCTATTCTATAGCCATATTTCCCTATACATTTATCATGGTATAGGTGTAAGGCGAATCATCATACTCATTCTAAATTCTTATCGATATTGGTGATGTGGTCTTCTAGGCTTTTGGATTTGTAATCCATGTTGCGTGCATTAGACCTCCACCTCTTTGTGAATCATGAAGTGAAAGAGGCCAACCACTGTCCTTAGATATGTATCTCTAGCGTTCTTGAGACCAAAGGGCATAACTTGATAGAAGAATACTACCCATTACATGGTGAAGGTTGTCTCTCTTTATCTTCTTTATCCATCTTAATTTGTTTGTACCAAAGAACCCATCCATGAAACTAAGTAGTGCATGGTTGGCGGTGTTGTCAACTAGTACATCTATGTGGGGAAGAAGAAAGTCGTCTTTTTGACATGCTTTGTTGAGTTCATGATAATCCATGCACATTTGGAATTTTTCATCCTTATTTGGTACTGGTATAATGTTGGCAAGCCATGTAGGATATCTATCTCTAAGAAAAAAGTATTTTATTGCTTCTAAACTTCTTCCATGATCTTGAGGCTCCATTTTGGATACAACTGTGAGCCTTTTGCTTGTTGGGGTGAACATCGAGGATGATAGGAAGTTGATGGAAAATTATTTTCTCATCCAACCTAGTCATGTTAGTGTATCTACATGCATATAGGTAGATGTAGTGGCATAGAATCTCCATCATTTGGTCTTTGATATCTTGTGGTAGACATGCCCCAAATTTTACTTGGTGTTGGTCAGGGCCTGACCTAAGATTCATTGTCTTTGTCTTATCTTTGATATGATAAAAAAATGGTGATCCTTTGTGAAATACTCAAGGATAGGGACATCTTCAAACTCAACATCTTCATTGATGTAGATCTATGCTACTTCTAAGAAATAGTTGGGAAACTCTCGGAGAGCCTGCTCGTATAAAAATAGCTAGTGAGAGGGGAGCATCACTAGTAAAATTTGGGCCATTATTCACGAGTGAGTCCTGTCACAAACCCCTCTCTACAGGCCCTCACAAATAGGGACGGTTGTGAGTCTGGCCCTCACAAATGGTCCGTGAAGAGAACTCACGTGACAAATACCAGTGGCCCTCACGAATACAATTGTCACGGACCAACTGACCCTCAAGAATGTTATATTGAGGGACTATTTAGCCTTCATAAATACATTTTTGAGGGACTATTTAGCCTTCATAAATACATTTTTGAGGGACTATTTAGCCTTCATAATAACATTATTGAGGGCATGTTTAGTTCTCATAAATACATTTTTGAGGGACTTGATGGTCCTAGAGAATATATTTTTGAAGGGATAATGCCTTTATTAATATTATTTTTGAGGGGCTATGTGGTCGTCATCAATGCAATTTTGATGGTCAATCTGGACCTTCATCAATATATTTATGAGGGACTACTGTAAATGATTTGGTTATTGATTATTGAATGATTTATTAAATGTTAATTAATTGCTACTATAGTGAATATCAAATTTTAAATGAAAACTTTGTATACATAACCTCAAGCAATATTTTTATACTAATTCACATGACATCATAAGAAGATTCAACACCAAAATGACACATAAAAATGTTAAATCACCTCAAACCAATTTTTGTTATTGAAGCAAAATATTATCCATACATTGCGTGCTCAACGTTGATATAAATAAAGAGTACATATGGTTCTAAAATTTGAGATTGATGACAATCAACATATCATGCTAGAAACTCTTAAGATCTATAATGTCTCCATATTCCTTCAAATGGTGTGGTGCTCTTCATCAATGCCAGGACTCATATGGTTAGGTACTTGAATATTCTTCTCCTAAAAATGACAAATCATTATATTAATAGAATTTAAAGTTAATACATAAATCATAGTACAACAAACAACTTATCCTTATATTTTAGTTTTGGTCTACTCCAAGGTGCATTGTCCGTCGAAATCCATCATTAAAAGTAATTCTACCCTATCAATATAAATACAAAAAGGAATCAGAGTGAGTGTGAAGTAGAGATAAATGTAAGTGAACCAACATAGCAGCAACATGCACCCGTAAACTAAAATTATGATTGAACTTAGTACAAGGATGTGTATAAAAGCTGCATGACGGGTGATGATTGATTCAACCCTATTTTAGGGCTTAATCTTGTGTCTTTTTGTTTTTCAATCACATCTATACCTGTTAGATTGCATGTCATTCCCCCTAATATGCTTATTTGTATAAAATGCACTTATGGACATTATTTGCATATTTTTTAGGTACTTGGACCACACTTGGATGGATGAGAGAGATGGAGGGGCCCAAAGAAGGCCCCAGAGCTCCCCCAACCTACCCCTAGTGGCTAAGAGTCAAGCTTAAGTATGGATAATGAAATTTGAAGCTCAAAGTGCAAGCTAAGCCCCCAACACGGCCGTGGTAACACAGAACGGTCGCGCTGCAAATGAAGAAATCACATGAAAAATCTCCGTTTTGAAGCAGCTGCAGAGCATACTCTACCACGGCCGTACTACGCAGTACGGCCGTGCTGCGACCACCCACCACGGCCGTGCCACGCAGCACGGACGTGCTACCAGATCCCACCACGGCTGTGCTACCAGATCCCACCATGGCCGTGCTACGCAACACGGCCGTGCTACGTAGCACAGCCGTGCTACCCTCAACCCACCACGGCCGTGGCCATTTTGGCCCATTTTTTTACCACCAACCTGACATTTAGCCATTTTAACCAACATGACCATTCTCTTCCACCACGACCGTGCTCATCCCTACCCACCACGGCCTTGGTGACCACCACGGCCGTGACCATTTTGGCCCATTTTTGACCACCAACCTGACATTTAGCCATTTTAACCAACACGGCCGTTCTCTTCCACTACGACCGTGCTCACCCCTACCCACCACGGCCGTGGTGTCTCACCACGGCCGTGCTACTCACCTAATCTACCTAGTTTTTCCACTGTTCAAGCTGTAGTTTTCATTTTCAGCAGTTCAAGATGCAATTTTTTGGATTAGTTATTTTGTTCAAGCTGCAGTTTAAGCTGCAGTTCAAGCTGTAGTTTTCTGGATTAGTCATTTTCAGCAGTTCAAGACATGAAGGAAACCAAACTATTGGCCTAGCCGAAACTGAATTAGCATCAGAGCTTGAACGAAAACCAAACTATGACAGTAACTAATTTCTGTTTGAATTAGACCGGTGAATGTCACAACAGTTTGGGGATGGGTTAATTTAACTTGTACAACCGAGATAGTACTCAAATCACAGTCAGGGTGATTTACACCAGAAATATTCTAGCATATGAACTGGCATTCAAACTCAGTTGTGAATATTACAAAAACGTGGTTTCGCTATATAATCAGAATGTTATTGTTGCAAAATAAAATATGTATACATAAAGAGAGCAAAGTAAATTGAGTAGCTAAAGTAGTAGTTAAATATCTTGTACCTCTATCCAATCAGGCCCAGTGGGCGACTGTTAAGTAGGGATGTGCATTATAGGACCAACATGAGACAGGCCTAGACTGACCTGGACCAGTCCAAGGACCCTTCTCTTTACTGCCAATTTTACCAAAATCGACCAAGGACTAAACCATACCACAAACAAAGTTTTTGCTGTACTCGTTGTCTTCATTTTGTAATCATTTATCGGTTTCAAAAACTGATAATCAAATATTAAAATTGAAAACTAGCAGTAATGGCGTAGTCATTGTATAAGCTATTAATATTGATACATATTGGAAATCATGGATGTGCGGTATATTCACAGTAGTGTGTTATAATGTTATGTTTACAAGAGAGACCCCTCTCCTTTATATGGGAGAAGGCGGACATGACTCTAGAGACTTCTAGACCTGACTAGACTTGACTAGACTAGACAAGACTCTATAAGGCATCCAAGCTTGAAGGAAACAAAACCAAAGAGTAACAATTTTTCTTGAATGGACTGGTGAATGCTGCACAGTCAGGGTTACACTGGTGTAACCAAGCTACTTAATCAGTTAACTGAGGTTTAAACTTCTTTTTCCACAGTTCATTGATCTCGATATACATTCCATGTCATTAAGAACAAAAACCTTTAAGATTTTGACTGCTTAAGATAACTGGAAGATTTCATCTAATAGAGATAACAATAGATAAGTAGACTGAGATGAAAGAGGACAACAATAACTACATACATAACCATGATACCCAAAGTGTCTGGAAATATAGAACCACATGGGAATTAACCATTAAATAGATTCCTGCCTTATATATTTGATTTGGCCTTATACATCAGATTTGGTATAAGTACAAGATATATGGATGGATACCCTAGGAGTTTAATCAAGCACATATTGAATACCTGATTTAAACACTGAGTTCTTGGTGTGAAAGACACCGATGAAGATGTGCTTGGTGTGCTCTGCATTTGAGGATGACTTTGTCGATTATTACCAGAAGTAGGGCACCAACTTTCAACTGTAGCCTTTAATAAAGTGTACATGTTAATATTCTTATGTGTATGAATATTGAAAATAATCTATAGCTGTTATGAGGTACCTGTGGCTGAAAGATTAGTGGATGTCCATTGCCTTGTATGGAAAGCCTACCTACTCCATTCTCCCTTGAATTGCCTTGTATGGAAAGCATGCCTACTCCAGTCTCCCTTGAATTGCTTTGTCTAGAAAGTCTTCCTAAGCCATCCACGCTTGAATTATTTTGCCTGGGAAACATGCCTACATCTGCACCACTACTTGTATTGTCTTGTATGTGAAAAGAACCCACACACGACCTATTTGTGCCACTTTGCATGTGTAAGACACTTGTAGTATTCTGATTGGGGTATTCAACTGCACAATCAACATTAATACCGCCATCCTATAACAAATAGATCAACAATGTAAAAAAAAATTATATATTACATTGACATAGACAACTGAATCTAAGTTACCTGTGATTGATTATACCAAGTCATTATTTAGGAGACGGAGTTCTTCAATCCATTTACTGTTTCTTCAAGTTCCTTAAGTTTATCCTGAAATAGAAAACAAATTACAAACATCGATCTAATAGACTAGTTGTAACTAATAGTTCAAGTTTAGTTATAATCCAACATACATCCTTTGCATTGCTTTCCTCAAGAAGTATTTCATATCTTATACGGGCAACTTTTCCCCTATGTCCTATCTCTTTGTGCCCAATTCCAACACCTCGGATCCTATCCTTTTTGGAAGGATTTAAAACTTGCAAATAAGCATCACGTGTTAGATTATCAACACTTCTAGGATCTATTTCTTCTTGGTTTGCTACTTGATTTTCCACAATATCAGAGATTTCAAGCTGTAATTAGAAAGCATCATAAAAGGAAACCTTAAATTGAGATATCTAAGCATATGTAGCTTTGTAGACATCATAGGAAAGCAAATATCCATTTTCTAACCACTTGTGGGCTTTTGTCGTAAACTTTTTCCAAAAATTTGTTAAGAGGCACAACAGGTTGATCTTCACTGACCTACACATGATAGATAACATAATAATTGTCCATGTTATATGTTCAACTCCTACTAAGAAAGATAAGCGTCCATTATTAATACCATTTCTGCCCGATAACAACTCCATGGCTTTGATCATGTGGTATGATCCATCACTTTTTTTGCTCTGTTTGCCTTGTTGATCTCGGAAATTTTCTAAACCATAAGAAACATATAATTAGAAAAAGTAGATAGGTATACATGTAAGTTATATGAAACCATTGTACCTTAGACTTCTCGGTTCCCCATTCTTTAACAAGATTTTTAAACTGGTCCATATCTATGGAAGCATTTTTCTCAACTTTCTTCATCATCAATTCTGGTTCAATCTTATACTTTTCATAGTAATCTTTCTTTACATGTGCCCTCCACACTGATATCCCTTTGCTAATGTGTTCATCAATGTGATTCCATGCATTAGGGTGACTGCATAAATCAAAGTATTTCTACAAAAACATAGAAAATATTACTTTAGATATAACAATCATGCAATTTGTTAGTCTTTTTATGAAAAAGATTACCTCAATAAATGATTTTCTATCTGCAAAAGCTTGTTGTGGTTGTTCGTTCCACTTCAAGTCTAGATGCTATATGTGTGGTTTCCTTGCTAGCATATGACAATAACGATTCAATTTGGCACCATTCTCCCCAATAGCATTTCCTTCATAATCCCATTGGACCTTGTGACGTGGCTCCCCTTGCTTAGGAAGTAGGCTTTGCTCACTTGTATGCCCACGTTCGTACTTCCTATTCTCCTGTTCATCCTCAACATTTTCTTCAACTGTTACATCATTTTCAATATTGTTGGACAGTAGAGTAGGTTCTTCCTCACAATTTTCTACAATTGTGGATGGAGGGACAATAATAGGTTGACTGGGTGTGTTGTTACAACTAGATCTAGTGATTCTTCTTCCTGCCATCCTTCAACTGACAAGAAAAAAAATTAGATTATTAGTGCAGAAATGTCAGTAACAAAAGTAGTAGCAACATTTGAAAAACAAATAAATTGCGGAGAATATGAGACACCAACATATGAATATTCAACATTTGAAAAACATATAAATTGTAGAGTACCTTAGTTTCGTATCCCAAAAAAGAATAATGATGTCCTACTTGCTGGTATATGAAACAAGACTAAATAAATTGCAAAGAATATGCCATATAGTAATATATTCCCCAAATAAATTATTCTAGACTTGCAAACAAAATAATTTGATGAAAACAGACAGATTAATGAACTAAACATTAGCCCCATCATTCTTTTTTTAGTTCTATCAACAAAAGATCCCTCAGTGTCACTCCTCGTCCAAGACACATCACTAGTTAGACCACCATCAATAGCTTCATATTGTAAACCAGTCAAGCAATTCTCAATAAGAGGTACTTCAGAATAATCTTTAGGAGGATGCTTTAGCACTGTGCACCAATCATCAGCATTAGGATCCTTCACATAAAAGCATTGTAATGCTTGAGAAGCTAGGATAAAGGGTTCCTCCTTTTTTTTAATCCTTGAAGTGTTGATTTGTGTGAACCCATATTCATCAATTCGCAACCCGTTAGAAGTGCTTTCATCATACCAAGAACATCTGAACAACGGAACTTTGATTCCTGGACCATAAGTTAGCTCAATAACCTCCTCTAAGTAGCCATAGTACGTGACTTCAGCATTTATAGGATTTCGATCTCTACCACTTGAATAACTTGAAGTGTCAGCACACAAATACACTCTACTATTTTGTGTAGTACATGTACTTTCAATGTGCTTTGAACGGAAACGATATCCATTGACCGAAAATCCTTCATAAGACATTCCCTCAGCACAAGGGCCTTGGGATAACCATCTCAAATCATCGCTAATATTGTTCGGCCTAATCTCTCGCATTTGCATTACCTTCATAAAAAATTAAAACATTAATGTAATCTACATTAACTTGAACATTAAGAGTGACAACAATATTTATGTTTGACACTTACATGCTCTTTCAACCACTTAGAAAACTCCTTTGCATGTTTTGTTTCTAGGGTCTGTGGGGCAATGTTGGGTTCCATATCTTGAAGAATACACATATGTTCACTTCTTTATAAGCAGTGTCTAAATTAATGTACAACAAATATACAAATATCAGCAAGAATTTTAGGACGTAATTAAATCTTACCTTCTGTAAACATCCAATTCCTCTTTATTGAAAAGGACATAACGATGGGCTTGTTCCAAAGTGTGGATGTCAAAATTTCTTGACACTCCAACTCTAATTGGAGATTCATCAACATTATGAGGAGTGCGGTTGAGTTTTGTCACAAAATTATGCAAGTACCTATCACAAAATGTCTAACTTTCTTCAGCTAAATAGCCACTAGCAATACAACCAGCCGGTTTAGCTTTGTTTCTTACATACTTCTTCAATTTCTTCAAGTATCTCTCTATTGGGTACATCCACCTAGTTCGGATAGATCCGGATTGCCTGGCTTCATAAGCTGAATGAATGGGCAAATGCATCATGATGGTGAAGAAAGAAGGACTGAAGATTCTCTCCAACTGGAAAAGAGTGACAACAATTTCTTATTCCAATTCTTTGAATTCCTCCACATCAATAATGTTAGAGCAAAGCTTGTTGAAAAATGAGCACAAATTAGCAATAGGCTTGTACACATCTAAGCTTATGCAATGTCTCAAGGCAACAGGTAGAAGTTGATGCATAAGAACATGGCAATCATGACTTTTCAGCCCAACAAGTTTTCTATCAGATTTGCTAACACACCTAGATATGTTAGAAGAATAGCCATCAGGAACTTTCAACTTTTCTAACACAGATAGGAACTTATCTTTCTACGCATTAGTCATGGTGTAAGATGCTGGAGGCAAGTAATAGCGGTCACCTGCATCTACTGGCCATAAATCTCTTCAAATGCACATTTTCTTCATATCTTGACGAGCTTGTAAGTTGTCTTTACTTTTCTTAGAATCACCCAATAATGTGTTTAAAATATTCTCGCACACATTCTTTTCTATGTGCATCACATCCAGATTGTGTCTAACAGATAAATACTTCCAATAAGGTAGCTGAAAAAAGATGCTTATCTTATTCCAACCAGGAGGTAATGGTTGAATTTGATCTCCAAGCCTCTTGCGCTTATTCATTTTTCCAAATGTGATATTTTCATATCCATCAAATTGCCTCAGTATATCTTCTCCAGATAGTGGCTTAGGTGGAAGTTGAAAATCTTTTTCACCATCAAAAGTTTTCCTATCACGTCTATATGGATGATTCATTGGAAGAAAATGTCGATGGAAACCATAGCATTACTTTTTCCCAAAATGTAACCATTTTGATACAGTATCCACATTACAACAAGGACATCCTAAATCTTTCTTACCTTTAGTGCTCCAACCAGATAAGTCACCATATGCTGGAAAATCGTTAATGGTCCATAAAATCATTGCCCGCATAGTGAAGTTCCTTTTGCTATATGCATCATAAACTTTGACTCCAAGCTCCCAAAGTAGTTGCAGCTCCTCAATTAATGGCTCCAAGTATACATCAAGGTCATTGCCAACCATATGTGGATCTGGGAGTAATAGGGACATCATAATAAATTTTTCTTTCATAAGAAGCCAAGGCAAAAGATTGAGAGGTGTCACCAACACAGGGCAGATGCTATGTGATGCACTCATATTGCCAAATGCATTAAATCCATCTGTTGCTAATGCCAATCTAATATTGTGTGGTTCAGCAGCAAAGTCTGGATACCTGGCATCAATAGACAACCATTCTGGTGTGTCTGAAGGATGATGAATACGACTATCCTTGCCTTTTCCTTCAGATGGCCAAATCATATCTTTAGCAATAGATGAAGACATATAAGCCTCTCTAACCGAGGTATCAAAGGGAAGTGATACATGAACTTAGCAGCTACCTTCTTTCCCTTTGTTTTGTATTGCTTTTCATTCCATCTTGAAGCACCACAAGTATCATAATTTTCTTTTGAAGCTGCATCTTTGCGAAAAAGCATGCAATTATTTGTACATACATCTATAGTAGAATGATCAAGTCGTAAATCCTTCACGATCACATTTGCTTCATAGTACGTCTCCGGGAATAGACAATTTTCTTCTGGAAATCCTGAAATAATCAACTGTAACAACTTTGTGAAAGAATTGTTGGACCATCCAGATTCCTCCTTCAGAAATAGCAAGGCAACCAAATACAATAGCTTAGAATGACTTGTACAACCTCTATAGAGTGGTTGATCCACCTCTTTTAGTAGCTTGTAAAATCTTTGTGCATCTAAATTTGCAGGTTCCTCTGTAGATTCAGTAGAGTGGTCATTTGTTGTGTCACCCATACCAAACAAATCCTCCAACATCTAATGCATATTGTTGGTGCTAGGCATGTTTGGTGCCACAACAGGATTGCTCCTACCAATCACCTCCCCATGAAACGTCCAAACATCATAGCTATGCACAAATCCTTTTTGTAATACATGTGAGAATACCTCCTCCTCTGTTTTAAGGTATCTATTCAAACATACCTTGCAAGGACATATTAATTTCCCCTGTCTAGTTGGTCTCTGATGGATAAGAGCAAACTCAATGAACTTTCGTAACCCTGCCTTGAATACATCACTTCACACTCTGTTCCCAATATACATCCAACTCCGATCTATTAGAAAATCCATCTACATTAAGGAAAATATATAATAAGTTAAGCAAACATTATAAGAAATGTATATATATATATATATGTAATTCAAATAGTATATTGATTATATTCCTTTCAGTCTATCTAGGTATTTATATTCCTTGATTATATATATAAATACTTGAGTAACCTGATATAGGTCTGGAGCAGTAAACCAAAGTCAATCTATTCTTGGATTTGGAGGAATCCGTTGTCTATACGGGATAGGCATATTGATAATTTTGAAATTAGAGTTGGTGAAGGTTGTAACACTATGATTTGGATTGATCCTTGGTGTTCAGAAGGTAAAACTCTTTCTAATACTCTAGGTAGCCATTTCTTAGCTAGATTGGTTGATCCCTCAAAGAAAAGGAGGCAACCGGAAACATGAATACCAGATCTGAGCTTAAAAACATCTAGTGAGAGGGGAGCATTAGACTCAACCATCACCAGGAAAAAGCAAAACAAACTAGTATTCTAGACCAAGAGAGCAGATCTCACATCCAACATACCCAGAGGATAAAACTCAGACAAAGAACTGATGCAAATCAAGACCTACACGACACCTTTGAGCTCATAGAGAACACAACCATAAGGCCAAAGTCCCAAAGCAGATATTCAACCTCCCAAACTTATCCGCAAGCACCACATAAGTATGCTACCTGTACTTGAAGCCCATAAAGGACACCATCTCTTAACAATATGTATGAGGAAAAACATATTTATCACAATAAACCATATGTTCTACCCTTCTATGCTCCCGTAATTGCAAGATCTTCTTGTCTATTAAATTCTTATCTATGTGCATACATCCTTTCACTCAAATAGTTTCTAAAATCTCTTAGCATAGCTACTCATTCAAGCAGCAACACCTAGCCAGGAGATTTGACACTAGGCAATATATACTACGGAAGCTATCAAGTTAGGAAGGAACAATACATTAAAATTATATTTATCTAATATTCTATGCAAAGTCAACAACAAATACTCAGGAAAAACAAAATCTAGACCTGACTATAGAGCTGATCTAAGGTAGTGACTGCTTTTCCCATAAATGATGAAGAACACTAGTGTCATCCATTGACTGAGAAAACTAGGTCATCCATTGATGAAGAACATATAATTCATAGAATGATCTAATCTAATAATATGAGTTTAAATCATTACTAAGTTTTTCCCATAAATTTCTAATTGCCAAAATAGATAGTGTGGAGTCAGGACTCTGGGCACTATGTTAGTGAAGAAAAGGGGTAAGAGGAGAGTGGCTTTGTCAACTAGATTATATATGATCAAATTTTCTATATATCAATTAAGTGGTGACTAGACTCTTACATATTCCATTTGACCCATATAATTTTGATAAATCATTACACTTAGCTTACTACAGGTCTACTTTTAAACATTAACCCATTCTCAATCCATAGTAATATTACCCATTTGTCAAACATCACAATGTGAGTTTTGAATGAAGGCTATAAGGTTTGAGATTTAATTAATATGGCTATTTTATGTGACCAGAAGTATGAAACTCTCGTGTGTGGTGAAATCAATATATTTTTAATATGTGTTATCAACATGAGAATAAAATCACATAACGTTCATAGCATTAAAAAGTTTTATAAATGTAAATAGGAGTGGGAATGATCTTGTCTAATATGGTCTAGGCCTAAATCACAAATCAAACCACAAATATTCATTTTTTTCATACCATACTAGATTGTTGGTGACGCTAGATAAGACCAAACAAGACTGCAACTTTTTTATTTGGTTAGGATTGGCCTTGTCTCAAACCAACACTAATCACTAGAATCTACTAGAACGCTAAAAGCTAGTCAAGTTTTGATGGGAAGAAATATGCTTTGTTAGTTTTGAAGTCAAATAATTTGTGATACGTTAGCTTATGTGTTGTAATTTGAGAACCTAAACCAAATATTTCCTATATATAATTCGAACTTAAGCACATGTCACATGGTAATACCAACAATATAAACAAGAGTAGATGCAACCATATTCATAAAGAAAATACTGAAAGGCATATTATGTATCTAAAATGTGCAGAATTATGTATCTATTATGTATCTATTACATGCATCTTCCACCACCAGGAACTTCTCCCCCTCCCTGTCGGAACCCCGTGCCACCTGATCAGAGCAGTAGGGCTTCTCCAAGCCCTAAATCTCACCTTGCCCCTCCGAGCGACACCCATCCAGGATGCCCACCCCCGCATCACTACCATCCCCACCTGTAATAGAAGAAGGGGGAGAGGACATGCCTGTCTCATGAACCTCCATGGCAGCACACACCTTAGGCGTCCACCCGCCATCAGTGGAGTCACGACCCCCAGAGTAGACCACCAGCCTAGCCACATCCGAAGGCATCCAAGCTATCCCACCCTCACTACAAATGACACCATCCCCTGGCTACTCACGACCCTCTTCTCCCTCCCTTCACCCAACAACCACCACGATGATGTAGTCACCTACATCCACGATCTTCACCAGAGCTCGTGTTGTGGAGAGATCCCCAAACGCTACCAGTCCTCCTGAGCCGCCTTGAGTTGGGCCCTAAATGTCTCTATGGACTCGATCAGGGGGTGAAAGGAGGAGAATAGGGAAGGAGAAAGATGTTGGAGAAGCAAAGAAGGCATGATGGGGGGAGGCGCCGTAGGGGCAGCCCCACTGGGTGGCGGCCACCAACCCAGTCTCTAGGTGATCGCCCATCAAAACAAGGACCTCCTGCGAGTCAGGTACAAATACCAAAAGTATGGACTATGAAATGGAACCTACCTTATTCAGCTGCGATCACATCAGTCGTATGGCCTGTCCAAGCCAAGACGATGGCCGTCCAAGCAAAGAAGACGGATCAATCCTCGACGGTGGCGGAGTAGGATCAATCGGTCTCGGCGGTGGCCAGAAGTAGAGAAGGAACAACCCTAGCACCGCACGGATGATCCTTTACGGCGGCAACTGATTCCTTGTGGCGACACCGAGAGCGCAGAGAGCACAGCCAAACAGGAGCGGGAGGGACACAGCGAGCGCAGCCAAACATGGCGCCGATAGGTTTTTTATGGGGGTTTTGGGAAAGTTTTGGAGGGAAACTATGACCCGTATGGTGGGAAACAATTTTTCACGGAATGGGGGAGTGAATAATGAAATTGTGAGGGATTACTGTCCCTCAAAAAGGTCTACTTACATTAAAAACACACTTGAGGGATTCAATCTTGTGTTTGAGGGACAAGTCCTCACAAATAGACTTTATTATTCACGGTTCTTGGTTCTTCATAAATGTTCTTGAATAATAGCCCAATTTTTTGTAGTGTATTCTTTTAGATTTTTGAACTAATGTAATTTTTTGTTTTGTATTTTGCAAATTTTTAAGATTTTGTGAGGGTGAGTGGGGATGTGGTAGAGTGTGACTAAATATACACTATGTGATATATTCCATGTTGTGGTGTTGTTCCTCTAACAGACTTTTTTTATGTGTGAGGGGACCTAGTTCTCAAGATGTTGCACTCATCTACACACTAGTTCTAGGTGTCCTCACCGTACGGGCAACATGGGTCTATGTCTTTCATGTCCTTTGTATTAAAGATGACATTTACACCCCATCTCCCAATCATTTCATAGGAATCATCGTAGTTGTCCCATGTGAAGCCATATACTCCCTTAGTGACCTCAACATCGTCTAGGGTGGACCAACTAAAGAAAATCTACTGAGGATCATAGCTGATCATTTCGGATGGCTCCTCCACCCCTTCAGGTGTTTGGTCAAATTTTCATCTATATAACATGATCATATTTGTGATGTCTGGTGCTTTTTATGGCATGAGGATGATCGGGGCAAGGTTTGTTGATAGTTGAGTGGGCATCCATTTGATTGCTTCCCAGTTTGGAGGGATGACCTCATCCTTGGATAGTTGGTTATTTTGGGGCCCTATATTTCTTTGGTGATGATGGTGGTCTCGTTGATGATGACTACTATCCTAGGGTAGTCATCTTAGTCACTGTCTTTGACCTCTTGTATGAATAAAGATAGCATCACAAGGATAATAGCCTTGGTGATGTCTACATTTCCTTTGGTGCTAGCCATATTATAGGGGAAGTATGGATGGGGACCCTTGTTCTCTGGTATGAGGTCACACTGATACATTGCCATGAGTCGATTCTCTTCATCTAGACAATTGTATCAAGCTTTATGACTCAAGTCTCGAGTCAGTGGTAGACAACTAAGGTAACCTCTTCGGGTCAGGTCCCTTATAGTAGGCCACAATGTTGTGGGCTTCCAGTATGGTTTCCACCTGATGATCTGTGGTTGTGTGTAGGATGGGTCATAGAACCCTAGGACCAACCCCTTATTTGAGTAGTAATTTGGATGATCACTATACGTACTTGGTGTTTGGCTCTCATTCCTCACTTTGGATGAATGTGTGTCTCTCATAGCTATTCTACAAACAATGTGGGATTGTAGGGAAAATGGTGATTTATTATGCATAGTGGCACCCAGCTTATATTGGAAATATGAAGTGTCTCAAAGTGAATAGTGACATCTTCTCATCATTGTTATTATGCAACACTCCTAGTTGCGATGGGACTCATTTACATCTCTTCCATGAACAACAAACTCAGATGATGTTTACAGTAGCTCATCCACGGATATAGTCTGATGTTGTCCTCCTAGAGACGGGCAAAGGCCACCACGCCTTTATGGAAGTCCACACAGACTTCCTATAACTCCTGTCATCCTACTAGAATGGATAGGAAGGAGTTGTACCTCCTATTGGTATACTAGTCACCAATTTGATCTCCCACAATTGTTTCTCCATTGCTATCTATCCCTTTATCGACTAGGACTTGCTCAGGCTCTCTATTGGTTACCACTTCCAGAGAGGACAACAATTGTCAAAAGCAATTGACTTATGCTCTGGGAAGCCCTCAATACTTCTCTATTTATAGGAGGGGTTAGGGCGTGGGTTCCCAGTCTGTGTGGGAGTGGAAGTGACCAGAAGATCATGAATTTTCACAACTTACGAGCTCCAAACCGATCAGTTGGCAACCAAACATGTCAGTTCACACGCGAGCCGATCAGTTTACTAGTCGCACATCAGTGATACCCAAGTAAATGGAATATTGGAGAACAACTTCAACCTACAATATATGTATGATGTTATAATGTTTGTATAGTTCCTTTGGCACTAATATCTAGATTGAACTCAAGGAATGTAGTATTCATCCTCTTCAACATTCAACCTTGTTCCCTGAATCAAAGTAGACTGTCTGAGATATATGTAAGCTCAATATCACATATTGACTCACATGTACATGGCCATGATTTTCTTGGGCTCACTAATAAGATGCCTTGGATATTATACTCCTGTAGGAGGGATAGATCCCATCTACATCATTCACAGTCAGTCCCCATGTGACACAATCACCTAATCATCACCTTCATAGTAACCCTCATTCATGATTACATTTGATGATGTCAAAGGATATCAAATGACATGTGATGAGTGTAGTGACTTTATGTCAAAGAACCGCAATCACCACGAACACTATGAGAGATGACTATGACTACCATTGTAATGACTTCCATGTGTTAGTCTCATGGTGAGTCTATCCGATACACCACTCTCTAACATGTATATGTGTGCTTGGTTTTTTTTTGGTCGGCATATGTGTGCTTAGTTTGATATACCATATCAATATTAATGAGATTATGTCATCAACCAACACACACTCTAGTCTTATGTGTTATTTTTGTCTATCTATCTTCCATATTAACAACTGAATAGGGACATAATGAGAATGTATACACTCTTAACATCCATATGATATCATTATTCAAGTTAGGTACTTGAAGACATACATCATTGAGTAATATCATTCTCTATACATTTATAATGTTACATGATTATCTCCTAACTAAATAAAACATAATAAATTGGAAGTTTTCATTTTAATGAAATGTATTTCCAAGCCATGTCTAGAGAATCCCACTGCAAGCTTGCATTTTAATAAATTGGAAGCTTGCATTTTAATAAAAATCAAATCAGAGTTTACCATTGCAATCATCATATGATTGGCTCTTTGGGCATACATACCAATAGACTCCCACTTTCACTTAGAGCCAATCACCTACAAATCATATTCCAAGTGATATAACATGTCCATCATTCTTTAGACATGAAAGTTCCTTTATTATGGGATCAACAACATTGTTCTCAGTTGGTACTCTATAAATCTTTAAATCTCCTTACTGTAGGATCTCTGGTATGAGATGGAACCACCTTTGTATATGCTTTGAGCACCGGTGAAATCTGGGTTCCTAAGCTTGTACAATAACTCCTTTCATGTCACAATACAGCTCAATTGTGTTGTTGATGCTTGGAATGACCCCAAGTTTAGAAATGAACTTCTTGATCCGTACAACTTTCTTTGATGCAACCGATGCAACAATATACTCAGCCTCTGTTGTAGAATCAATAACTGTCTCTTGCTTGGAACTCTTCTAGCTTAATCTTGATTGCGATTTGTAATCATCTTTTTCAGTCTAGAAGCTTGCATTGGTGTAACCCTTTACCACCAACTCTTCCTCTCCATCGTAGATCAAGAAATGATCCTTAGTCCTTCTCAAGTACTTGAGGATGTTCTTCACGACTATCCAATGAGCATCACCTGGATCTGACTGATATATGCTCATCATGCTCAAGGCATACAAGATGTCAGTATGGACACACAACATTGCTTACATGATTGATCCAATTGGTGAGGCATATGGAATCAAACTCTTGAGCTACCTTCCTTCACAAGAACTGGGACTTTGAGCTTTAGAGATGGTAACTACACGAAGCATGGGCAAGTTTCCTCTCTTCGAGGTCTCCATGTTGAACCACTTCAACACTTTGTCAATGTATGTGCTTTTACTTAGTCCAAGAAGCCTTTTAGATCTATCTCTACAGATCTTAATCCCCAAGATGTAGGATGATTCTCCCAAGTATTTCATAGAAAATGTATTTCCAAGCCATGTCTTTACCTTTTGTAAAGTAGGGATGTCATTCCCCATCAATAGTATGTCATATACATACAATATGAGGAATGTGACTATGCTCCCACTAACTTTCTTGTACTCACAAGGTTCATCTTCATTTTGAATAAAGCCAAACTCTTTGACTATCTCATCAAAACAAAGGTTTCAACTTCGAGATGCTTGGTTCAATCTATAGATTGACCTTTGTAGTTTACATACATTATTTGCATCCTTTGGATTTATAAAACCCTCAGGTTGTGTCACATACACATCCTCAAGAAAATCACCATTAAGGAATGTTGTTTTAACATCCATCTGCCAAATCTCATATTCATGATAAGCTACAATAGCAAGCATGATGCTGATGGAATTAACCATGGCCATTGAAGAAAATCTTTTGTCATAGTCAACAACTTGAACTGGTCTGAAACCCTTTCCAACCAATATGCCCTTATAGGTTTGTACTTTACCATCTATGTTTGTCTTCTTCTTGAAGAGCCATTTGCACCCTATGGGTTTTACCCCTTCAGGTGGATCCACTAATGTCCATACCTTGTTGGTATACAAGGATTCCATCTCAGATCTCATGGCCTCAAGACATTTCTCAAACTTTGGTCCCTCATTAGCTTCTATATAGGTTGTTGGATCATCATATATGACCAACTCACTACCTTCCTAAGTCACAAGATATCCAAATCTCTCAGTTTCAAGGCATGTCTTGTTAGATCTATGGGGTACCCATGTTACTTGAGGAATTTGAGATTCCACAAAATTTTGTGATTCTCTTTGTTACTCTTGTACATCTATTGGTTCAATGCTTTCTTGTTGGTCACAAACCTCTTCGAGCTCCACTTTCCTCCCACTGATTCCTTTGGAAATAAATTCCTTCTATAGAAATACAACATCTCTAGAAATGAATACTTTATTGTTAGATAAGGAATAGAAGTAATATACTTTAGTCTCCTTAGGATATCCAAGAAAATAACATTCATCTGATTTAGGGCCAAGATTTTTAGGAAACATTTTCCTAACATAAGCTTCACATCCCCAAATCCTCATAAAAAGACACATTGGGAAGCTTCCCAAACCATATCTCATATGGTTTCTTTTGAATCGACTTATATGGTACTCAGTTTAGTGTAAACACAGTGGTTTCTAGAACACACCCCCAAGGTAGTAGGAAGCTCAGCTAAACTCATCATTGATCGCACCATATCCAACAATGTGCAATTCCTTCTTTCTGATAAACCATTACGCTGAGGTGTTCCACGTGGAGTCCAATGGGATATAATCCCATGGGCTCTAAGAAGGTCCTCAAACTCTTGGCATAAGTATTCTCCAACTTGATCAGAATGAAGTGCCTTTATAGTTTTTCCAAGTTCATTTTGTACTTCATCCATAAACTTCTTGAACCTAATAAGATTTTCTGACTTATGTTTCATCAGGTAAAGATAACCGTACCTACTAAAGTCATCTGTGAAGGTAATGAATTACTGATACCCACCTCTAGTGGTTGTTCTAAAAGGCCCACATAGATCAATATGTATGAGTCCTAATAGATTACTAGTCCTCTCATTGATACCAGTGAAAGGGTTATTAGCCATCTTGCCCAACAAACAAGATTCACATGTCTCTATTGATTCAAAATCAAAAGAGTCTAGATAACCATCTTTATGGAGTCTAAATATGTGATTCTCATTTATGTTCCCTAGAGGACAATGCCAAAGGTATATTTTGGATGATTTGTTTAGTTTTAGTTTTTTGGTATTTACATTCTATACATCTGTATTTAGATCTAGTAGTCATCCCCTTCAATGTTCAACCTTATTCCTTGAACCAGAGTAGACAGTCTAAGATATATGTAATCTTAATATCACATATTGACTCACATGTACATGGACATGATTTTCTTAGTCTCACTAATCAAGAGGCCTTGGATATTATACTCCTGTAGGAGGAACAAATCCCATCTACATCACTCACAGTCAGTCCCCATATGTCACAGTCACTCAATCATCACCTTCATAGTAACCCTTATTCATGATTATGTTTGATGATGTCAAAGCATACCGAACGACATGTGATGAGTGTAGTGACTTCATGTCTAAGAACCACAATCACCACCAATAATATGAGAGCTGACTATGACTACCATTATAATAGCTTCCATGTGTCACTCTCATGGTGGGTCTGTCTGATACACTGTTCTATAACATGTATTTGTGTGCTTGGTTTGATAATACCATATCATGATTAATTAGATTCTATAATCAACCAACACACACTCTAGTCATATGTATTATTGTTTTCTATCTACCATACACAATAACAACTGACCAGGGACATAATGAGAATGTATATACTCTTAACATTCGATGATCTCATTGTTCAAGTCACACGCTTGAAGACATATGTCATTTAGTAATATCATTCTCTGGACATTTATAATGTTACATCATTATCCCTTAACTGAATAAAATAGAATAAATTGGAAGCTTGCCTTTTATCAATAAGCAAATCATTTACATATTACTCCATATTGGCTCTCTGGGCATGCATACCAACAAAATTCACCTTCATTGTTATATCTGGTAACTAGCTAGGGTACATTGTTAGTTAGAGAGGAACTGAAGTAAACCCTGTGAAAACTCGAGCTATTTGTAAAATGATCTTCCATAGAATAGAGAAGGAGATGCCAAGCCTACTTGGTTGTCTTCAATACATTATTTGCTTCATCTCAAAGATCACACCTATATGTAGCCAATCTTCAAGCTATAAAACAAGAACTTTGACTTAAGATTGAGTGAACAATGTGAAGGAGTGCTCTAGAAGGTTAAAGACTACATAACCAATCCCCCATTGTTGAGGCTAGTTGTGCCAAGGTATCCACTCATTCTATGACTATCAGTTTGAGAGACATTGATGGGCAGATTCCTGAGTGAAGCAACAACCAAAGACAAACATGCAATGAACTATTTGTCCAAGAAGTAAATAATACTGAGGCTATACAATTAAAAAACATTTCCTGTCTTTGATCCATGCCATGAGGAAGCTACACCACTACCTAATGATGTATCCTCTACAACAAATCACCAAGAACGATCCCTTCTGCTATTTGTGCATTTGCCCAACCCTGACATTAACATGTATTAAATGGCAAGTACTATTTTAGAGTTTGACATCACATGTCTTCCAATGAAGGCAGTCAAAGCATAAGACCTGGATGACCAACTAGAAGATTCCTCACTTCTAGAGGAAGAAACACATGAGTTCAAGTTCTCAGAAGAAGACACAAGGATGATCAATCCACCAGATATGAAGAATCTTCTATCCACAAACATGTGAAAAATATTCCTCGATGGAGTTGAAAATAAAAAAGGAGTTGGAATAGGTGTAGTCTTTCAAAATCCCTATGGAGAACAAATACAGTAGCCATACAATTGGAGTTTCAAGCCACTAATAATGTGGCCGAGTATGAATCACATCTTAGCACTTTAGCTAGCTAAACAACAACAGGCAAGGTGCTTATAAGTCCACCATGACTCCCTTCTTGTAACACCTCAAGTCTAGAATAGCTAGAAAACAAACCATCAATGTGGTGCCATATTAAGCACATATGTGTTTTATGGCTTGATATTTCAAGTATATCTCCTTTCACTTCATCAGAAAAGAACACAATGCATTTGTTGATTCTTTCGCGACCCTTGCTTCATGGTTCAACATCCATGGACACCAAATTTTTCTTTCAAAACTCAGGCACTATCTCTGCCTGCCTATTGCAAGGTCATTGACAATGCACCCAACAATTAAGAAAATGCTTAGTTTCTTGATATCAAGATGTATATGTCAAATCAAGTCATTCCTAAGAACCTCTCCCGGGGAGAGCAGTTGGCACTCAAACAACAATCCACACAATATGTCCTAGGGCTAGAATAGTTGTACTGTAGATCCTACAACTAGAATCTTCTTTGCAACATCAAAATCTAGAAGCAGAAACTCTCATGAAGGAGGTGCATGTAGGGATGTGTTGCACACATATGAATGGAGTCATGATGGACAAGAAAATACAACTCTTGGGGTACTACTGGAATATCATGAAAATGGATTGTTTCCAATATGTCCACAAATGCTTAGATTTCCATATTCATGGAGAGTACACTCATTCACCCACAAATCAATTTTATAACATGACCATTCTTTGGCCATTACCAACATGAGGAATAGCCATAATCAAGAAGATCAATCCTAAGGCTTTAAAATTGAAATTGCTTCATTCTAGTTGTAATTGATTACTTCACCAAGTGGGTAGACGTAGTGTCCATCACCAACACATCATCCCACCCAGTCATCAAGTTCCTCATTAACAATATCATAAGCCACTATGGGGTACCGCATGTAATCGTCTCTGAGAATGGTATGAAGTTCATCACCAAGACCGTTAAGGAGTATTTAAGCTGTTTTGGGATCAAACACTAGCAAACTTTACCTTACTGATGAATGCATATTCATCCCATTTTTAATTGCATTTTTAGTCTAGTTTAACATTCATATAGCTTAATTTTCATTATGAATATCTTTATTTTGATCTACTTAGGGTTTTTATGTTAATTAGTAGGAATTTGATACTTTTCTTGACTCCCTTTGCATGTTTTGGATTTTATCACTCTACAACAAGTTTTCCTAGGGGTTCCTGCTACCCTTCAGTGTGTGGGAGTTGAGAGGAGGATGCCTCTCATGGGATGCGGGGCATCACCCTGGAAAAAATTGGATTTTGAGCACTTGCAGAAGACATATTGATACACACAAATTGTATCTAGGATAGTTTTGACCTATCAATCGACATTAAAATCAACAAGAAATCAAGAGGTCGATAGCCTTGTCGACCTCCCTACTTGACACACTCAATGCTCGACAAAAATATTGACCTCGTTGGTTGACATCCAGTAAGAACGCCACTTAAACTCATCGATGATCTAGGTCAACATACAATCCATCGATAACTGAGGTCGACACCTCTATCGACCCCCTGCTTGACATCACCATCAACCCAACAGCCGACAAGAAATCATCCCATTAGTTGACAATCATGTCGACATGCTTATCGACATACATAACTACACGACAACCCCATTGACCCTCAAGGTCGACAGTCCCATCGACCTCCAAGACTAACAACATGAAGTTCAAAAGCTATCAACTGATGGACCTTTCGATCGATGGACCCATCAATTGACACCAATGGAAAGTGGTCGAAACCGATAGGGAATGCAAGAGGTCGATAGCCTCAACCCTATAAATAGACACCTAGAACAGCCGTACAACTCATCTCAACAATTTTGGCAACAAAACACACCGAGAGGCTGCCATTGAGATCAGAGAAAGGATGAGACATGTCAACCAAGCTAGTTCTATCGACCTAACTGGACAATACCTATCGATCTCAAGCATAGACTGATAGATCTACTTCATCTGCAACTCTAGGACTCCGATCTCCCTCCTTGGGCGATCAATCTCTTCCCTGAGCTACTATTTGTCCACCTGCTTCTGCTGCAAGTCAGGGCTAATTCCTAAAGGAGAAAGGAAGGAAGATCGTCGTCGCACACCATGCCAGCCCGCTTCCGCCACCACATCCTCTTCCTCTTATTGTGATATTAATCTCACCATGTCGAGGGAGTAGTCTTTTCACTGGGGTATGGGGACTAGCCCCACTATCAATTTCTTGCAATTTCTTTCATATTCCAACTCTTGTATGAACTCATATAAATCACAGCTAATAGTTTATTGCATGTCCTGTGGATTGATCACCCACTTTACATGATTTATTATAATCTTTTACTATGAGAACTTCAATGTTTAAGATTTGAATAGCGATTAGCTTTGGTTGACAACCTGACGAGAACTTCCAACGAAAATATCTGAAGTAGTGGATAGAGGATCCACAAGTAACAAGACATCAAGCTTGTAGAGATATACTCATGCATGTTTCTGATGCTGAAGGGGAAACTTGATTAACTCCAATTATATCTTCATACATGTTTGGATTTGAATGACTGCAACATTCGAGTAGTGGCGGTGAAACTGAATTCCACCCTAGTGTTTTCATCCATTGATAACTAGAACCTTAATTTAGATATTTTAATTCTTGCAATTTTAGATTAAACAAACCAATATGAACTTTTGTGATAAATACTAGTTCTTGCTAAGTTACTGATTAGATAATTCTTAAACAAGTTGTCCCTTGGGATTCAATCCTCAAATATACTGTGATAAGATCCATCCGCTTGTGGGTGGCATTGTTGCACTTTGGTTTTGGTAAACTCTGGGAATCTCCTTCCTAGTGAATTCGCAGTGTGATAATATTCCACGTCACTTACCAGCCTCAAATGAATGGATTCATAGAATCTGCCAATTGATCAAGATTCTAACAAAGACTATCATATCTCATGCGAACTAGCATGAACATCTCCAAATGGCCTTGTGGGCTTCTATCAACACCTCCAAATTGGCTACGTCGTACACCCTAGTATATGGTATGGAAGTAGTCTTACCAATTAAGATGAAATTCCCTTCACTCACATACTACAAGAAGCATATATTCGTGAGACTGAAATGCTCTAAGACCGAATGTACTATCTAAAAGCTCTTGAAGAACGTTGGACAAAGGCCATGTATCATGCACATTGTTACCAAGCAAGAACGACTCAAGCATTGAACAAGAAGGTTCGACCCCACAATTTTCAGATTGACAACCTAGTATTACAAGTCATCAAGAATGCTAATTCTAGGGACAAGTTCAACCCTAAATGGGAGGGACCCTGTATCCTCCACAATATCCATGACTAGGGCAGCCTAAACTTGAATTACATGGATGAAGGCATTAATCTTCATATCAAAAATTCCAGCCTTGTCAAAATCTACAACTACTGTTCAGACTATAACAACAAGCAAATCTCTTATAGGAATATTTGTAAGGGAGCCCAATTCTCCTGACCCTTTCAAAAAATAATGAAAATCTACTCAAGTACCTGATCGTGTCCCCCGTGCACCCTGAAGAGGAAAGGTCAAAGTAGAACCTAGGGCCTATGACATAAGGAGTGTGATCATTATCCTTAGGCCAAAAAGTTTGACAACCTAAAAATAATTTGTTAAATTCGACCACCCTGATAAAATACACCCAAATATATTCATTATTACTGAAAAATGCAAAGAGAAGCACTGTGATTAATATCATAGGATGAAGGAAGAGGATATGAGTCCCCAAAGGTGTCACATCTGATCATCACACCTATACCCATGGAGATGCTATAAACCTTACATCTATCAAGGTTAACCTAAAAGGGAAGTACCTTTGGGAGAAGGTAGAGGGTGAGACCTCTTACAGCTATTCTTGCCTTATCCCTTGAGAAGTGGTGGGACCAAACTTTACATGAAATAACTTGAGAGTCACAAGGTGGGAAACCCTTGTTAGGTAAAACCCATTCATTCCCAATGGAATATTAGGATCTCATACTAAGGCACTGAGTATCAATGTCTGACTAAAAGCTTTAATGCAAGGAACCATAACTAGTGGGCACCTTACCAAAAATGATTTGGAAGCCCATTAAATAGGTAGAACATGCTTGTGGTAGATAGCTACACTAAAGCATGGGTAGGGAATTGCCACTGATGCACCAGCTACATGACATGACACCTAGGTCTAGTAGAGCTCTATGTCCATCTTCTCCCTTAAAATGGGGGTCTTCCTGACAATAGAACAGGCCATGACTATTCAAAGGGAGGAAAAATCTACCAACAAGTCAACATGAGAGATATCTTAAAGCGTTTGGGGTTTCAACCTTCCAACTTCATGTAAGGATATGGATGAGAAGAAGGTGATCCCTATAGGATCTTTATGGGCTCTAAAATGGGTGGGGTTGAATAGATCTAATTCACTTAATCAAATTCATTAGACCTTCAAATTATATCAAGAGATAAGGTTGCATATATGGAATTTAACTGCAACTAAGCATACATAGTAAGGATGAGAGAGATTGAACTTACACAAGAGCACACACTATGTATAGTGGTTCCATACTAGGAGAGTGTACGTCTACTACCTAAATAGGTCAACCTGTAGGATTTTTCAACCATGTCACTCCTTATATTCCATTATAAGAGTTACAAAATATGACCTTCCTTTTCTAGGACAAGGATACCCAATCTTCCCTTTGAAAAAGGGATCCAATAACCTTCCACATGACTTACCTATCCATGATCAAGAGTCTTCAACCTCACCATAGACTTACCCACTTTTTCAATGAGTCTTCAGCCTTCACCAAGGACTTAACCACTCTTGCAACAAATCTTCCACCTTGAAGGAATTACCCACTCTTGACTTGGATCTTCTACCTTTGACTTCACCTTCGCCAAGAAGAAGTTTTCACCAAGGAACTCCTTCCCTTCTTCTTATTCACCTCTCTTATCCAAGAGAGATAACCTTCATCTTCATGGTAGGAAGAAATATTGGGAGGTGGAGATAGTGAAATCCTCATAAGTTATACATGTAGGACTAGCTCTCTTACAAATCTCCAACTCATTCTAATGGATGTAGCAAGTGATTAAGCTTAAGAGTGGAAGGAGGCTCTTGGAGGCACTCAACTATAATATGAGGACCTTCATAGTGCTTGTCTAACCATGGGATGAAGCCCAAGGGGTACAATTTATATATGAGGATGTCTACTAGCCAGTAGAAACACTTAGGGATGAATTCTAGCCATTTGGGGTGTTGCAGCATATATATTTTTGAGTTTTGAAACTAACAATTAGAAACACTTTTTCTACACATTCCAGACAGTGCTAACAGTGGAGTTTACTTTTGGGAAACTCGACCGATTTCACTATGCGACAAATCAATTTTGAGTTGTCGGTAAAGTTTATCCTAGATGAAACTTGATGTATGGCTTAAAATTGATTTGCCTGTGTAGGGGTGTTGGTCGAATTTATCCTGGGGAAACTAGGTCGACCCAAGAAGTTCCCAAAATCCATCAAGGGTGTCGATCGAGTTTGTCATAGATGAAACTTGGCCGAAAAAAGTACCTGTGATGAATTTTGGAAAGTGCCATAAAAGTGCTTAACGATTCAAGTGCTCCTGATTTTTTCTTAGATTAATTACTAGTCATACAATCATTACAAGTGATTTATAACATGATTCTAATGGATTAAATGTCTTTTCCACAAAATTGAACTTGAATTTGTTTTGACTTGTCTTTTTCCAAGTTAGGATGCACAAGTTAGGGCATTTGGAGTGTGTCTATACCTAATTTGAAATCACTCAAGTAGAAGCATTAGACACAAATAAGTGAAATGGTTAGTCATGTTAAAAACAAGGGTTTAGTCAAGTTAGACCTTGAGTCAACAATCCCAACATATGAAAATCTATAGATATCCATGATGTCCAAAAAAGCATAGACAAAAGGTCCATATTGTTCTTGATCAGACAATTCATTAAAAATAAGCTCATAGCAACATGCACCTAAAGGACCTAAGTCCAAACATATATTACTAAATATCATGGAAATAGTACCCACAAATGATGCCATATGTCATGAACACAAATAAACCTTTATTTCAGAAAATAAACTCACTCAAAACCTTGTCTTATCATGCCAATATATATAAAATATATAAAATAAACAAATACCATTATGGTTCTCTAGAAGAATCACAAGTCACTATCACTTAAGGCACCAACACAAGCCACTTCACATATTCGATAGAACAATCCTGACCCACATGGAAGGATTCTCGCATCATCTTCTTTCATTCAACCACATACACATCACCTTCTCATGAACTTTTTGAGAATCTACCATCATCTTATTAAGATAAGATGGAATATATTCAACTTGATACATACATTGTTGATGATTGAATTTCTCAATACTGGCAGATGGAAGTATGTGACACAACCCTCCAGACCTGACAAAATGACCATTCACTAAAAATCAGGCATGGCCACACTGCAAGATGAGTTATCAAGTTGAAATTCTATCCATCCCCAATGCACATTCTCAAACGTCAAACCTGCAAGCCATTGAACCCGATCTCCATGTTGCTGAAGGGGTTCACCAACCTGAATATGCTTTGATTGAAACTCCTTTTCCAAGCTATAATGAGGGTTTGTAGACTCCTTCAATCTGGAAGGGCCAACGCACATGCTCAGACAAATCGAAAAGACCTTCAAGGGTCCCCCAATCTTCCCGATCAATTGTGCTTCATCCAAGCACTCATACAACTCAACCAATATGAAAGGGACGACGATTGCTTCCTCCACAGGGTAGCCACAACTCAAGAAGCAATAGTTTTAACTTTTCCAACAATCTCTCTAAAGATTAGTTCTACTAGGATAATCATAGTATATGTTCACAAATAACACATATGAAGAGAGTCAATACTACAATGTGTTTTTCTCTTAAATGACTCCCACATGGATGCCATCTATAAAAGCATCCATCATTAGTCAACCATCGAGCAACTTAGCACTTCTAACACCAAGTAGACTCCCCAGATCATCAGCCCAACTCAATGTATTTGGTACCAGAAGGCATCACTCATGAGAAGTGAATAGAGTAATTTAGCCACATCTTCTAATATGGGAATCAAAATGACATCTCCAAATCAACAAGAGTGATTTAGAGGATCACAGAAGGGGATCACAACCGACATCAACTCTCTCACAATAGGGACATACACTGGATGACAAAGATGACAGGTTCCACCAAAGCCCTCCAACTCAACCTCTTTAGTTTTAGAGAGTTAGTGATGCAATGATGCACCAAGGACATATTTACGGGAGGACATCACATCAATGGGATTTCCTATTTCTCCTTCTATCCCATGGCTCTGAGTCATGAAAAGTAAGATCTGAAGAAAATATGAAGGGATACAACCTTATTTATAGGCTCCAGACAAGACATATTTGCATTCTATAAACAAAAGTATTTTTGTCCTTTTCCCTAGCACAACAACACAATCTTCCATGTGCATTTACATCAACAACCAACATGGACATGCATCCAGAGATGATATGTCTTTGTTCTCTACAATCCGGTGGATTGCTGCAATCTGCCACCTTTGATTGACATGTGGATCAAGGAAATATGTAAATCTACTAGAGAATAAAACTCTTGAAATTTGATTTTGAATTGAAGATTGCAAAACATCAAAAATTTTATGTAAAATGAATTCAGACTTCCATTCAAAACTAAAAGAGTCATACAAAAAAAAGCATAGCTAATACATGATTTTTCTTACAGGAAAGGCAAACATAACATTAAATAGAAATGCTAAAACTAATGGAAAAAGGAAAATACATCAAGAAATGGAAATGTTAAAAACAATGCCTACTTCTTCATCTTCTTCTTCAGCCACCTAGGTAAGATATTGTCCAAATACTGATGATCAGTGGAAGAAAACCTAGAAGAACGATGCTCAAGACTCGCGTCTGAGCAAATACTAGTGGTGGACCACCAATGACTTAAAGAGGAGTTGTTGGAAGGAACCTCTACGGCCAGAGAAGTATCCCTACAATGCGATGAACATGCTCTAACACTAGCCAATGGTGGATCTAAAGTTTGAACTGGTATGTCTAAGGAGAAGTCGCCAACACCAGAGTACCCCCATAATGATGGTTGTGCCCATATCCAGGACAGATACTCAAGCCAAAGAGTCCACCTATTGCATTTGAAGCCTCATCTACCCCCATGAAAATATGAGGTCCAACCAAAGTCACACAAATAGTGACACTAGCCTCCCACAGCAAAGTCCCTATGAGGACTCAACCCGAGGAAGTCATCTAAGCCATAGGCATCAATAGATAGAACCTCAAGGGAAGAAAAACCTCAAGAGGAGGGGGCGATGAAATTTGTATCCCTTATCACCTTGCTCCTCAACATAATTATAGCTAATCACATGTAGAGAACACGTGTCCAACTAAAATGAACATTGATGCTACTTCATATGCAATTGAGTTTCCTAAAAGAGTTGATTGAGAATCATAGTTGGGTGATTTATATATGTTTCACATGAGGCTAATCTATTGAGATATACCATCATCACTAAGCTTCAAAAAGTGAGGAGCATGTGGTTGTTTTTTTGGGTATATGGAGGGAGTCATCATGAGGTATACATGATTGTTGGCTGAATCAGGTTAATCTTCTAGGGTTCTAGAATCATAAAAACCCATCAGATGGGACACCTGGTGGTATGTGGGAAATGACCAATATCAAACCTCTTTTGTCTCCCCACTACAACTTGCATGTAGTGGGTGTAGGAGAAAACTCCTCATTAGAGTAGGTTGCTTTTCAATGAAGTGTTCATCTCTTCTCCTCAGCGATTAACCAAGATGATAGGCTAGTTGTTTGTGCCTACTATTAAGATCTTCATGGAAGCTAAGGTCCTCCATTTGCATTGCTAAAGAGGAGGATCAGGGTGCCACTTTAAGACATCCCCACCACAGTGAGAGATACCATCAAATTTGTTAAGATTGATGCGAGACTTCTTGGAGTGTCCAAAGTGCACAAAGGAGTATAGGGGAGAAACCCAAAACTCAATGTCGAGATCCTTTTCCACCCACTAGAGACTATCTTAGTGGGCACCCCAATCCTAGAACATGTCCTCCACATATCTGAGGTGAGATAAAAGTCTAATGGGAGCCTCTTTTTGGCTTGAGAAGATGTAGTGGCTATCCCTTTGTAACATCCCAGGATTTGAAGCCTTGGATAACATGATCTTAAAAGGAATGATTCAACTACCCATATCACCCAGGTGCACCTCCTTTTTAGGGATCCCATCTCTAAAGAACTCCATAGTTAAGCATGCTTGGCTCGAAGTAGTTCTAGGATAGATGACCAGTCGAGAAGTTGATCTTGGTTTGCGCGTTGAGTGAGGAAAAAGCACACATTTAAGGCTAGTGGTGGTCTGTGGGGCCATTCGTCATTCTTGAAACTCGACTAGAGGCTTGGGTAGTGGGTCCGAACATTACAAATGGTATCAGAGCCCATTCCCCTCTAGTAGGTGGGGTCCACATGGGTATGTGGCACACCAGTCTTAAGTCGTACGGTCCAGGCAAGTTGGAAAAGGGCTACCCGCTGAGACAAGATGGAGCCACCCTTGTGTTGGTAGCCGTGGATGGGTGCTTGGTGTCCATGGACCATTCTAGGTCCGCACTGAAATGGAAAATAGATTATGAGACCATATATTTAGCCTTGATGAGTATGTCAAGAGTCTAAGTGGGGGATATTGTAACCCTCCAGGATTTCAGGCCTTGAATACCATGATCTTAAAAGGAATGATTTGAGTACCCATATCACCTAGGTGCACCTCCTTTTCAAGGATCCCATCTCTAAAGAACTCCGTAGTTAAGCATGCTCGTCTTGGAGTAGTACTAGGATGGGTGACCAGTTAGGAAGTTGATCCTGACTTGTGTGTGAGTGAGGAAAAAGCATGCAGTTAAGCTAGTGGTGGTCTATGGGGCCAGTCATCATTCCTGAAACTCCACTAGAGCCTTGGGTAGTGGGCCCAAATGTTACACCCTTCCTTGCTAGAGTCTTTATTGACTACAACACCCTTATTTTATAGATTGGAGGGTCTAAAAAAATTGTAAGAGATGATGCAGACATGAGGGAGTGAAGGTGAGGGAACCTATCAATTTAGGAAGTCAACTAGCTAAATCGAGCAGTCTAGAAAGAAAAACAACTACCAAGTGAGCCAACACTAGTGGAGAGCTCACCTATGAAGGCCCATGCTTCAAGATCCAAAGTCATTTCCCTAAGATCTAAAGGCGCTATAAATACAAAATAACGTAAATATGTTTTGAATATCCAGAAATATATCTCGTCTGAGAGAATAAACTATACATAGCTTTATTGGCCAAATAACCCCCCAGAATACTCCTAAACTAGAAAATTCCTGCTTTTCTATAAGATCCTTAGTCAGATCTTTGAATTAGTAGTATTGATGGTTTTATTTATTTAAAAGATGATTATCCTTTTAGGACACATTAAATATTATTAATGTCATCTGATCAAGATTAATTCTCTAAATAGTTTTATTTTGAATCGTAATATCATTCAGAACTATAATGGACCTTGATCAGAATCTTATCGCTCCATACTAGGACTTTTCTCATTAAATATTAGTAGATGCTTTAAACCTCATTTTAATTCTAAAAAATAGAGCCAACATCAAAATATTGTGAAATTCAAACGAAGCCATTTTCATGATCTTTTAACTATAAGCGAAATATCAGACACACTTTTATTCATTGAACCTAATTTGGCATAAAATCCTAATTGGACCTAAATAGCAAGAATAATGTTGTACCATTATTAATTGTTATTAATAAAGTGATGGCCAATGACTTGATGGTTCAAGATAATTAGGAATTCTTGAAATTATGGTATGTGGATTTATTTAATTATATGACAATGGGTTTATTGATTTAATTCATGATATGTATGTAACCTCTTCAGTTTGAAATAATGGATGTAGTTTTACTATCTAGTACTCAATGTTTTATAACTTGAAAACATAAATATATGTAGATACTTTGTAGTTATTGAGTTCTCATTATCTTCCTTACAAGTGATGGAATATTGTTGACTAGGACAACTTCTTAGAGCACATGGTGTAAGCACATTTCCCTAGAGTATAAGGTACATGAGGAAAGACCCGAGAGAACTTGGTACATGGGATTGGGAACAAAATTGATGTTTTAACTATTACACTTAGTAATGCATCTCATCTATAAATATGACTAAAATTAGCATATATTTCTTAAGAACGAAATGTTTTGTATGATCTTCTTCTTTCATTCTACAAATCTTTTGAAGTTATGAAAACCTTCAATATATGTATATTTCTTCCCATGTACACAACACCTTGTGCATTGATCCACTTATTTCATGCACACTTTAGGTTTAGATCTAGCATGGAAGAAAAAATGGAAAGTAAAAAATGATGTGCACAATTTATATTGCCCTTTTGCTGACACTTTCATACACTTATCAATCCATTTCTGCCTAAATTTGCCTCCAATCATGCTAGATTTTCTAATTTTATGTTATATTTACTTGTTCCATGGTTTTGATGTTGATACAATATTTTAACATCAAAATGGGAACATATGGACCATCATATCATCCAGTGACTTGCTCCCCAATCATCCAAAATTCATAAGATTAAAGATGTATAAAAAGTCAGTGACACATTGTATTGGAATTCCAACATGTCATGTCCATAGATGGAAATCAACCCCAACAACAAGCAACCAACACACTGTGTAGACAATTATACACGACATATCAATTTGGGACCATAATTTTACATGTTTCCCTGACACGCCGTGTCATCCATCGACACACATGTCTTTCAAAGTTGATCAGTCAGAACTGTATAGAATGCAAGTGGCATGTTGTGTAGGCCAACCTACACACTATGCCACTTGTAGATTCCACTTAAACTCATTTGTTACCACTCTCACACACACACACACACACACACACACACACACACATATATATATATATATATATACACACACACACACACACACACACACACACACACACACACACGACCCCAGTACATCTTGGGACAATTACCACAAGTTAGTATGGATCATTTGGATCAAGACTCCATGAGATAAGAGCCAAGAGTAGCTGGAGGCAACCTAGTAAGGAAAGTTGGTTTCTCCAAAGAGAATCTTCTTCATCTTCCTTATCTTATGTATTCTCTTATGGTAAAGAGTGGGAATTGAGAGGGGATGCACTCAAATAGTATGATACAAAGAGCCATATAATAATAAAGTAGCAGAAACAAAACTATTACAAAGTTACATATTATTTCGTATACAATTGTTCCTCACTATAAATGTAATACTACAAACAAGATGAGTACAAATACTAATACACGAGCCCAACTACATAGGGGAACCCATCCATTGCAAGCTATCCTTATGTTGACATCTTTAAGGTGATATTCCTCAATCATTGTCTAACACTCCTACACCTGGGTGGTTTTAGAGACAACACCCAATAAAAGGAAATAGAAAGGTCTACATCAGAATACTTATGAGTATGTGCATAATAAATATATTTGAGAAGTATTAGGCATGTGGGAGAAAAGGGGTGCTTCTGATAAAGTAGTAGAGGTTTACATCATGTAGGCAAGTTCAAAAGGTATAATTTCAAAGGTATATAACGAAAGAATGAGGCAGTAAAATTTATGAGAATAATATAATCATTTCAAAGATCATGTCTAAATATACTACAACAATAATAAAAATATGCATGCAGGTTAGACTAAGTTGATATACTGTAGGGCCGAGACACCATAGGATCTCAAGCCAGGGAGCAAGGGGGAGTAAAACCTCAATCCTCCAAGGATAAATGGGAGTAAAACCCTTATACCCAAAGGGCAAGGTGGAGTATGTAGGGTTTTGAGGGGACAGAGAAGGTAGCGGAAACAAAAATTTTCTCCCCAAACCCATACCAAGGAAACGCGTCAACGTCTATATAATAGGAAAGGATGGTTTGTGGAATCATACCTTGTCCCGAGGTTTGCTCGGCGACAATACCTCGCGCAATGCGCGGTCTTCAACTCTGGACTTCGACGGTGTCTGTGCAGCTCCTGGTCGCACTGGGACTGACAACTCCTACTCGAACCGGACTGTCGGATGACAGTTGTCCTCCTAAGCGGCAGTGTCCTCCCGCCTCTGTAGTAGTCCACACGGACCACCTAGAACTCCACACTCCTTGTCCCACAAGGAAGTGGAAGGATTCGCACCCTCCTGTTGACGTACTAGTCGCCAACACGCTCTCCTGCCTCCTATTGCAACTGTAGTTGTCCTTCCCTTGCTGCACCTCCCTTTTGCGGGAAGCACTTGCTCGGGCTCTCTCACGGTTACCAAAACCAGAGAGAACGACAACTTGCAGAGCAACTGGTTGCACTGAGCTGTTCAATGAGATGCCCCCAATACCCCCTATATATATAGGAGAGTCATGGGACAGGGTTCTCCATCCCGGGCAATGAGGGACTAAAGCAGGAGTAGAAGGGTTCGGGATTTTCCACAAAAAGCAACCATCTCGCAACCTGAACTGATCGGTTCACTGCTGAACCGATCGGTTCGGCCATTGAGCCGATCGGTTGGACCTGAGCCGATCGTTTGGGGCACTCCAACCGATCAGTTGGTGCCCTGAACCGATCGGTTCATAGTCCTAATCCGGCTCAAAAAGACTTTCCTTGTTTCGTTCCCAATTGGTATCAAATACCAATGTTATTCCCAATCGAATTGGGCAATTTGAAACCAAAGGAAAATTCTTGCCGACATGACTTTTCCCAACTGGTCGGTTGCACCAGTTGAGCCGATCGGTTCAACCCTTGAACCGGTCGTTTCAACCTGGGCATGAGCCGATCGGCCTGGACACTCCAGCCGACCGGTTCAACAACCTCAGCCGAACGGTTCATCACATGAACCGATCGGTTGGGAGCACAGGTTGGGCAAAATTAGTCAATTGTGATTTCAATCAATCCGATACTCCAATCAATGCGTCCAACACCTTGAACCATACGATATTGAGCCATCGACTGATTGAGTGTTTAATTGAACTACCAAACTCTTTTAGTAATCAATCTAAACATTGCTTTGTGGACAAAACTCCTCTTCCAGGTTAAATCCTATGTGTGTGACCCTACAGGTCCATTTCACGTTGGTAGTGAAAGTTCATAACACTTATGACTTCACAAGCAAAGAGCGGTGCCTAGTCACACATCAGTTCTACCCAAGTGAAAGTAGAAAGTTGGAGAACAACTTTCATCCTACAATCCGTGAATGGTGTTACAACGAATGTATAATTCCTTTGTCACTGATATCCCAAATGAACTCGAGGCATGGAATAGTCATCCTGTCAACGTTCATTCACTTTCTTGATCTCAGAGTAGACTGGAAGAGATATGTATGACATCAGTATCACATACTGATTCACACATGCGTGCACACCTTTCTCAATCCTACTCATCAAGTGGCCATGGATATCAAACTCCCTTAGGAGGGACAAATCCCATATCTATCACTCACCCCTCAAAAGCCCCATGTGTCAAAGCCACCCAATCATCACCTTTATAACAACCCATGTTTCAGGACTGCGTTTGATGATGTCAAAGTGTGCCCAACGACATGTGTTGAGTGTAGTGATTTCAGGTCTAAGAATCACACTCACCACCATCACTGTGAGTACTGACTGTGACTACCATCTCATGGTTCCATGTGTCAAACTCACGGTGGGTCTGTCCGGTACACTTGTTCTCTAACAAGTACCTATGTGTTTGGTTTGATATCTCTATATCATGACTAATGAGATTCTGTCATCAACCAACACCACAATCTAGTCTTATGTGTCATTTCTGTCTATCTACCTTCCACAATGACATCCGACTAGGGACATAACAAGAATGTACAAACTCTTAGCATCCGTATGATCTCATCGTTCAGGTCATGAACCTGAAGGCATACATCATTGAGTACTGTCATTCTCTAGACATTCAATCTGTTCTATCACTATCTCATATGACTTAACCAGAAAGAATTGGAAGCTCGCCTTTTATATTTATCAAATCAATCTTAATGTATCCCACCAATCATCACATGATTGGCTCTCAGGGCATACATACCAACAGACTCCCACTTGCACTGCGAGCCAATCACCCATGAATCATATTCATAGTGATCTTCAAACATGTCCCACATGTTACTGTGCTCTTAGTGCCATCATAGTGAGTAATGGAAATCACCTTGCCAAAGTCTGTATAAATTGCATGTCTCACATCTCTTCGCTGTACGTCATACGTATGAGATGGAGTTTCCGTAATATGTGATCTAGTATTCCATTGCTAACCTTTAGCCACATTGCATGATCAAGGATTCCAGACTTGTCATCAATGAGTGGAATATAAGTTCATCTCATGAACTTTCAGATCCATATAGTATCCATTGCTGTTCTCTAACACATAGATACTCGACATTTCCCTTTTAAATGGCTTTATTGTAACATTTCCAATTATCAAAAAACATTCTCTTTTATACATCTTATGTATATTTTGCGATTAATTTTCTGTCCTTTCAGAAGTTCGCATCAATGTAACTCTTTACATCGAACTTTTCCTTATCTCCATAGAACTAGTACTTCACAAGTACTTATCAAGTTCTCATGGTATTCCAGTAACCCTTACTGGAAGTAGACATACATCCACTCGTCATGTCCTACATACGAGTTATCAGGATGAGCACATCATATTGCCATGTCCTACATACAAGATGATGAATGCATTTTATTCTTGCCATGTCATACATGCAAGACAATGGGATGATTACATACACGATAGATCCATATCTATTCTTAGTGTTCCCATTCTTCATAAGAATTGGACACTTGGCCTTGGGATACTAACTCCATGTAACATGGACAAGTTTTCTCCCACTGAATCTGTGCATACTGAACACTTCAGTACAGATTGCCAATGTATGCTTTCTCTTTTTCAGGTCAAGAGATTTTCGAGAACTATCTCTATAGATCTCTATTCCTATCACATAGGAAACATATCTATCTTCCTTAAAGATAATTTCCACATTCAGATTTCCAATCTAGAACATTTCCATTTCACATCAATATGTGGAATGTGAACACGCTCCCACTAAATCACAGATCCCTTCTTTATCTTTGACATATAAGTCAAACCCTTTGACTATATTATCAAAATAAAAGATCCAATTTTGAGTTGCTTGTACTCAATCAATCACATTGATTAGTCCATTGTAACTTATAGACTTCATTTGCATTAGTGGATTCATAACCTTATAGGTTGTGTCACGTACACATCCTGGTTTTATTCCTCATAGGAATGCAGTTTTAGTATCCATATGCCAAACGTCTTAGTCATTAAGTTGCAATCAACAAGCATCATCCTTCTCAAAATGTTATCCATGTGTCTTAACATTTAAGACTCATTTGCACTTTATGGATTTCATCCAATGAGTGCTACCATCAAGGTCATACCTTATGGCTCACATGGAAGCCATTTAGGATGTAACAGTCATAAACCATAACTCAAGATTTGGTTCCTCATATTCATCTTGATAGTTGACTCATCACATGAATAACTAATCACATAGATAATTGAAGTGTATCTGTTAAAGATATAAGAACTCACAACCCTTGTGATTCTTGATTTCTTTTATTAGTGTGGGGTATTCATTTATTAAGAAGAATTCAGTTATTTGATAATCATTCTCTAACTCCTTAGAGTATGATTCCTTCTTGATTCAGACATCACCATGCCTTAATCATGAGTTCACTATGATACATTATCATAATAACTCATAAGGATCTCAAACATTTGGTCCAAGTATTTCATTCATTGATCTCATCAAGAATTAATACTTTACCAAATTTGTACTTCATTTATGATAATCTTGAACACTTCAAGATATTCATATTGGTATTTCTCTAAACACCATTTGAAGTATTAGCATTTATTCCAATAGGTATGTAAATACATCACATGTATTATACCTAATAGGATAATCACTCTCCCACTACATTAGTGAAGAGTGATTAATCATGTCCAAGATATTCATGTCTCTTACTGGTTCTATAACCAAAAGAGTCTAGATTTATCCATCACATGGAAACTAGAAATGAATTTCTCATGATTAATGCTAATTAAATTGTTTGAGTTATCTATAACTTTTAGGTATCGTCTTATCTTATGCATATCAAATATCATAAGATAAATAAGGCATTTCCATAAAGATCACATCTTTATAAATTGAAACATCTCTTTATTAATTGCCATTATTGTCATACAATATGCAAAAATAAAGTGTTTCTATCTATTAGCAAGTATGAAATAGCAGTTCATAACTGTATTACATGCCTTATTGGCTGAAAATAAACTAAAGTATTCCTATCTATAAAGGCAACACTTGCCCCAAGTAAGAATGCTTTACACTTTACATCTTGATATCATATATCTCAAAAAGTGTTACAAGTTTATTTACATGACACCTTCAAGTAGAGGCTTCAGTCGCCTCCTTCTTCTTTTGTTCTTCCAGGTAGAGAGGACAATTCCTTTTCCAATGTCCTGGATTTTGACAATGGTGGCAATTTCATTTCTTTGTCACGCCTCCCTTGGCCTTGAGAGCTGAAGATGGCTTGGACTCCTGGCTAGCTTCAGAACCTTTCTTAGCTTTGCCCTTGCCCTTGCGCTTGGACTTGCCTTTCTTGCTCGTGATCACCATCACAGACTTAGGCTTGTCCTTATTCATCTGTAACTCGACTGTCCTCAACATGCCCAACAACTCTGATAGTGGCCTATCAAAGTTGTTCATGTTGTAGTTCATCACAAACTGACTGTAAGATTCTAGCAATGATTGCAGTATCACGTCACTAGCCAACTCTTGGCTCAGTGGAAATCCCAGTCTCTGCAGGTTCTCCACATACCCAATCATCTTGAGTGTGTGAGGACCAACTGGATCTCCTTCTGTCATGACGCACTTGAACATCGCCCTAGAAACATTGTACCTCTCTTGCCGTGCCTGATCTTCATACATGTTCTTGAGATGCAGAATCATCTCTATGACACCCATGTTCTCATGTTGCCTCTGCAACTCATGGTTCATTGAACATAGCATCAAGCACTTTGCATCAATGGCATCATCAGAATGCTTCTTGTAAGCATCCCTTTCTGTCTTTGGTGCATTAGGAGCGGGTTCCTCTGGAATTGGAGTATCCAGGACATAGAGCTTACGCTCTTGAGTGAGAACAATTCTCAATGTCCGATACCAGTCGTGGAAGTTTGTCCCATTTAGCTTGTCCTTGTCAAGGACCGATCGCAAAGAAAAGTTGTTGTTGTTTGTTGCCATTTGAACTACAAAAAGGAAAATATGCAATTTTAGTCCAAAACTCATTTTTGACTTATTTGATTGATTTGAAAGTTTGACGATATAATTAGGCCTTTAATTAATTATCACTCCCACTATTTTACTTCAAATTGATAGCCCTCACTATCAATTCGGAAGATTGCAGCGTACAACCTTCTAGTGGGCAAGATCCTGAAATCCTCTAAGCCATGGACCAGCTAGGGCTGTCACCCACAACATAGATCTATCAGGTAGGCAACTTTTGCCAATTGCATCATATGCAACTCTTGATAAGATGTCATCTACAACTCCTTACAATGATCATCTCCATGCCTCAAGGTACTAGATCCCATCTAGATCACCTTGTTAAGTCCGACCCAAAGCAAACACGATGAATATGCACCCTGCTAGGGTAGACCCACACATTCATCCTTCACGCTTCCACGAGATAGACGGTGCACCACGCTAGGGCGTGCCCACACTTGGTCGATCAAGCTTTTCACGTGTGTCGCATTTGGAAGGCATCTAAAACTTAATATTTTAATGAGGGATTTGGTTTTATATACATATACATATCCAATCACCACAATACATAGTACGTATCATATACATGCTATATCCCACAGAAAACATGCACAAACGATAAAAAGCGATGATTATGGCCATCCTAATGTGATTCCTCGAGCCAAGAGGAATCACGGTCATCTAGGTCTACATCACATGCAACCTGTACAAGATGAGCTCTATGCCTTGCCATCCGAGTAGATCAACTCATCACATGAACGATCTGTACTCTCCAGCCGGTCGTCTGGGTGCCACCAGCCGATCGGTTGGCTCCTCCAACCGATCGGTTCGCCTGGTCGTCGTGCATCTCGTCATGTCCGCCACCCGCTCGTCTCGCTCCTCGAACCGGTCATCAACCAATCGGTTCACTCCTTAAACTGACCGTCTGGAACGTCAACCGATCGGTTCACTCCTTGAACCGATCGTCTGAGCAGTCGTCTTGATGTCCGCCGGTCTTTGACATAACAGGAAATAAAAATCTATCCTATTTATTACATTGCTTTAAAAAGGGAAACCCCGATTTACATTCGGGGGGAGCAAAGGTAGGAAGAATCTCGAATTATTTCGAGTTACATCAGGATTAAGAGAGGGAAGATCGGTGCACAGACCGAGATGCAAGCAACCACACACAACCAATTACAGATAGGGGTTTATAGGCCATAATCACGCTACACACATCCACCACAAAACTCGTTTAAGGGCGACGTGTATCGAGTGCATTAATAATACATATCATATATGTAATTAGGGATTTGTGGATTTAGGATTGGACATGCATAAAGACGATATTATTCGCATCGCATGCAATAAATAAAGGCGACAAACCAAAATCGATCATATCGATATTCCTAAAATATAGAGCAGTTGACGTGGCTCTGATACCACTGTAGGGTTTTGAGGGGACAGAGAAGGCAGCGGAAACAAAAATTTTCTCCCCAAACCCATACCAAGGAAACGCGTCAACGTCTATATAATAGGAAAGGATGGTTTGTGGAATCATACCTTGTCCCGAGGCTTGCTCGGCGACAATACCTCGCGCAATGTGCGGTCTTCAACTCCGGACTTCGACAGTGTCTGTGCAGCTCCTGGTCGCACCGGGACTGACAACTCCTACTCGAACCGGACTGTCGGATGACAGTTGTCCTCCTAAGCGGCAGTGTCCTCCCGCCTCTGCAGTAGTCCACACAGACCACCTGGAACTCCACACTCCTTGTCCCACAAGGAAGTGGAAGGAGTTGCACCCTCCTGTTGACGTACTAGTCGCCAACACGCTCTCCTGCCTCCTGTTGCAACTGTAGTTGTCCTTCCCTTGCTGCACCTCCCTTTTGCGGGAAGCACTTGCTCGGGCTCTCTCACGGTTACCAAAACCAGAGAGAACGACAACTTGCAGAGTAACTGGTTGCACTGAGCTGTTCAATGAGAAGCCCCCAATACCCCCTATATATATAGGAGAGTCATGGGACAGGGTTCTCCATCCCGGGCAACGCGGGACTAAAGCAGGAGTAGAAGGGTTCGGGATTTTCCACAAAAAGCAACCATCTCGCAACTTGAACTGATCGGTTCACTGCTGAACCGATCGGTTCGGCCATTGAGCCGATCGGTTGGACCTGAGCCGATCGTTTGGGGCACTCCAACCGATCGGTTGGTGCCCTGAACCGATCCGTTCATAGTCCTAATCCGGCTCAAAAAGACTTTCCTTGTTTTGTTCCCAATTGGTATCGAATACCAATGTTATTCCCAATCGAATTAGGCAATTTGAAACCAAAGGAAAATTCTTGTCGACATGACTTTTCCTAACTAGTCGGTTGCACCAGTTGAGCCGATCGGTTCAACCCTTGAACCGGTCGTTTCAACCTGGGCATGAGCCGATCGGCCTGGACACTCCAGCCGACCGGTTCAGCAACCTCAGCCGGCCGGTTCATCACATGAACCGATCGGTTGGGAGCACAGGTTGGAAAAAATTAGTCAATTGCGATTTCAATCAATCCGATACTCCAATCAATGCGTCCAACACCTTGAACCATACGATATTGAGCCATCGACTGATTGAGTGTTTAATTGAACTACCAAACTCTTTTAGTAATCAATCTAAACATTGCTTTGTGGACAAAACTCCTCTTCCAGGTTAAATCCTATGTGTGTGACCCTACAGGTCCATTTCACGTTGGCAGTGAAAGTTCATAACACTTATGACTTCACAAGCAAAGAGCGGTGCCTAGTCACACATCAGTGCTACCCAAGTGAAAGTAGAAAGTTGGAGAACAACTTTCATCCTACAATCCGTGAATGGTGTTACAGCGAATGTATAATTCCTTTGTCACTGATATCCCGAATGAACTCGAGGCATGGAACAATCATCCTGTCAACGTTCATTCACTTTCTTGATCTCAGAGTAGACTGGAAGAGATATGTATGACATCAGTATCACATACTGATTCACACATGCGTGCACGCCTTTCTCAATCCTACTCATCAAGTGGCCATGGATATCAAACTCCCTTAGGAGGGACAAATCCCATATCTATCACTCACCCCTCAAAAGCCCCATGTGTCAAAGCCACCCAATCATCACCTTTATAACAACCCATGTTTCAGGACTGCGTTTGATGATGTCAAAGTGTTCCCAACAACATGTGTTGAGTGTAGTGATTTCAGGTCTAAGAATCACACTCACCACCACCACTGTGAGTACTGACTGTGACTACCATCTCATGGTTCCATGTGTCAAACTCACGGTGGGTCTGTCCGGTACACTTGTTCTCTAACAAGTACCTATGTGTTTGGTTTGATATCTCTATATCATGACTAATGAGATTCTGTCATCAACCAACACCACAATCTAGTCTTGTGTGTCATTGCTGTCTATCTACCTTCCACAATGACATCCGACTAGGGACATAACAAGAATGTACAAACTCTTAGCATCCGTATGATCTCATCGTTCAGGTCATGAACCTGAAGGCATACGTCATTGAGTACTGTCATTCTCTAGACATTCAATCTGTTCTATCACTATCTCATATGACTGAACCAGAAAGAATTGGAAGCTTGCCTTTTATATTTATCAAATCAATCTTAATGTATCCCACCAATCATCACATGATTGGCTCTCAGGGCATACACACCAACAGAGTAAAACCCCAATATCCAATATATGTAAAAGTGTATGGTTGTACAAAATTAAAGTTAATATAGATTACTAGTCTAATAACAAGCATGCACAATATAACAAGATGAAATGATTCCATAATCAATATATTCAGCAATGTAATTATGGTAAAAGAGGGAATAAGCCCAACAATATAAGAATAAATTCCACATTTCAGAAGTAAAAGAAGAAATATATTTCATGGGGTATATAAATGATGTCAAGAAATAAAAATATTCAAATACGCCTCATTATGGGGAAAATGAGTTTATGATCAATTAAATACTCAAATGTAAATGGGGATTGTACATACTTGATCTTCAAGACAAATGTCTAATTCAATGGATATACTTGGTCCATAAAATCGAGTTTATGCCGTAAGGACACATTGTGTGCTAGCCTAACTAAATAGAACATGTGGATACATTCCTAGTATAGCTACACATAGTTTTTTTACCTTGGTTTCCATTACTTGAAGGTATATTAGGGTTTCTAATATTATGAAGTGAGAAGATGATCCTTGAGACATCTATTAGTTCAAAGATTCATCTTTAGTTAGAATAAGTCTGAACATATCAAAATTATGTACTTACGTTGGTAATATGCATTACTCAAATTTAAACCTCATAACCTTATTTCCTTTGTATACCTCATAAGTTAATGTTTAGTTGACTAGGGTAGATTATGTTCATGTTATGATTTAAGTATGGATATGTTTATTATATCCATTTGTATTTATAGATAATGTGTGTACATCTAGGATATTCAGTTCATATGTGGCAGATAGTAGGGTTATTTTTCTACTAGGTTAGACATCATCATGCCAAACATGTTGTTTTCATTATATGATCTTCTTATTAACACGCCTGACCTATTTTCATGAATATACATCACATAACGTACTATTTACTAATACTAACACTCTAATGCAGATAATATAGTTTGTATTAATGTATCCAATCAAGAGATCAATTGATTATAATCGATTGGTGTTATTATCTAAATCACCTATATTTTTATCTAAGTTTTGATTAGTATATTAATATCATCTTATAGAAGGGATGTGCTTCCAATTTACTAGCATTTATACGTGATAAACGTATACACTATTCTAATCCAAGTAGATGTATAGAAGAATTGATACACAAATAATCGGATTACATCCCCTATAGCTCCCATCTTTTGTATTAATGATTTCATAATTGATTGAATTACATATAAGATTACTAACGTACTGAACGCCGATGGATTTGTCTTTATTGTTCCTGAAGTGGGCTTGTCTGCAGGTGGGGTTTGGATTTGCTGCTCCCAGTTGAAACCCGGAACACGCTACTCCTATATTTGTCAGTTGACGTGTGTCAAAGTAGCCCAGGGATTTGCTATTCCTGGTTTAACCAGAAGCACACTGCACCCTATCTGCGTATTACCTACATTTAATTTGCAAGGATGCTTTTGATCTGTCTAGACACGTGTAAGTACATTAAGTAAGTAGTAGTGTGCTCCTTATAAAAACGGGAGCGGCAAATCTTTGCTCGTTAAAGTAACAAAGGAACGGAGACGGAAGCTAGGGCTGTAAATGGGTAAGGTATGGTGCATGTACCGTCATATCCATAACAATAATTATTTAGTTAAGCTGGTATGGATATGAGTATATACCCGCTTTATTAAAATATATATTCACATCATGCCCATGTCCACATAATCACCGGGTGTAATGGATAATTGGGTATATGGTTATAGATAAACTTACTACAATAATACACTACAAATGTTGAGATACACCAAATTACCATGCTTAAATAGGTAGGTATGGATAAATATCATTTAAGGCACATAGGAGAGGACAGCACAACAAGAGAATGACTTTATGACATTATTCATTTAATGAAATCTTCTTGTGTGGCATGAAGGTGCATTAATGGATTTATTCATTTTACTATTGCGAGGTACTTATATATACTAGATGTGAGTGCTATGTTATGGAAGTTACATTCTAATATAAACATTTACCTTTATAAAGTCCTTATACTAACTAGATGTGAGTGCTAGAATATGCATCATTATATTTTAACATAAATTATCTACATAAACATATAATTAAATGGGTACATGGATATACAAGGTATGGGTATATGTATAACTATAACTTTACCTAATGAGAGGCGGATACACGGGTATAAGGTTAAGCGGTTATATTGTTATAAAAACTTATACCCATTATTGGTTTAGAGGGTATGAGTTTGAGACTATGCCGGTATACCTTTATCCATTTACAACCTTACGGAAGCCATGGACGATTGTTTTATTTCTCGTTTAATAAACGACTTTGTAAACACTAACGTAATCCTGTTGTTCTCGTAAACTAAAAAAAAGTCTGTTAAAATCGTAAAATTAGGATATTGATATCCAAAGACCATGTACTTCGAATCAGATCTAAGAAAACAAATCTGGTCACGACCTATTTTTTGTGTTGGGATCTATATTTTTTATACTTGGTATGTATATTTTTTGTATCCCTCTTGTGTAAATGTGTACCATAAAAGTTATACCCATTGTATTTTATATTAGAAAAACTTTTTAGTAACACGTACTCCCCGAAACTAGCGCTGAGCATAATTAAATTTGATTCGACTTATCACTAAAACTAGAAACTAAATTAATACATATCAATATGTGACATTGAATCGTTAATTAATCCAATTTGTAATTATTTTTGTTTACTTTCGTTTCAAATGTTGTATGAGAAACTATAACACTTTATACTATGTTTTCATATAAAAACCAATCTCATCAACTTTATCAATACATATACCATGATAAACAAATCTTCTATTATAAAAAATGTTTAGAAATGGATAACATGAGAAATATTTATAAGCTAACATCAAATAAGTATACCTTATGAAAATATACTTTATAGTGCACATTAAAAAATTGTAAGCCCTAGTTTCATCTATTTAGGTTTAGTTTTACAATAACATCCACAAGCATATTTTGTATGATTGAGTTTAGATAAAATAATATAAGTATATATTTTATTGATAAGTAGAGTATGTATCGATTCAATTAGACTTTATTAAACTGTACCTTCAAACGCGAATCCAAACACTTTTTTATTTGAAAAATTATTGAACTTAATAAACCCATTCACACTTTTGAACTAGACCCAACATGTCGTTTTGATCCATATAGTTGAGTTTAGTGATTTGGTTTGATTTTCGTCCAGTCCTACTCAAAACTATCTAGACATACTAACACATTCGGATTGAGTTCTTAGATATTTCCGGAAGATAACATTTGACGTAATCAGTACGTGCACAAGTTTGAACTTGGATTCAAAATAGTTTTCCGGAAGATAACATTTGACGTAATCAGTACGTGCACAAGTTTGAACTGGGATTCAAAATAGTTTAGGCACGTATTTTGGTTAAAGTTGTAATTGAATATTTTAAAATTTAGACAACCTATTTTATTTATTATATGACATATGTATACTACTATAAAAAGAGCGAGTTCACGCTGCGTTCTCTTTGATTCCCTCTCTTCTCACAATTTTTCTCAACTTTTTTATATTATGTTTAATTTTATATTTTCTCTTTCATGATAAAAGAACAAAAGGATTATCATTATCATTTTGGACAGTTATGAGGATTATCATTATCTTTTTGGAAAATTTTATTTTTCAAATATTTAATGTAAGATAAACATGTTCGATGAGGGCATGATTACCATTATCCTTTGAAAAGTTTTATTTTTTAAATATTTCAAATAAACATATTTAATGGGGCACGTGCATATGCACGTGTGTGTTGCTAGGAAACCAAATATATTTCCTGTCTCTATACTTCCGTTTCTGGGACACGCTCCAAAAGACAAAGAAAAGAGAAAACAGACCGGTGAATAGCGTGCTCCCAATTTTAACTAGGAGAAGCAAGTGTAAACCAATGTTTTTAAAACCGAACTGGACCGGCCAGTTAGACCGGTGAATAGCTGACCGATCCGAAAGCCTAAAAAATTGATTATGTGTCTTTTTCCGATCTAATCGGGTAGAAATGTGGTCCAACCGGTACAACCAGCCAGTCGGACCTAACCGGATTGAACCAGTGATTCAAAGAGAAGAGAAAACAGAAGGTAGAATACATATAAGAAATTACATATATATATATATATTTATATATGGGATTAAGAGAGAAAGATTTCTCTCCCCCTCTCCCATAACCCGTGGCGGAGGCCGGACGCCCGGGAGGGTGATAAATCAAGAGATGCTTCTCCGTGTGGTTTCGAACCCGGGTCCCTTCATTGGAGACCAGCGGGATTCGCCAACCGGGCTATTCCCTTGCCGGCATATATGTATATATATGTATGTATGTATGTATGTATTTACATAGAAAATATACATATAAGGTAGAATGTATATATATATGTATATATGTAAAATATATGTCTATTTGTATATATCATATATAATGTATGTATGTATGTATGCGTACATCTACATAATAATATATATGTATATATATATATACATATATATAATGTATATATATATATATATATATATATATATATATATATATATATATATATATATATATATGCTAAAAGAATTATGTACCAGAATATACATAGATTACATGTACCCACCTTCATTTATAGGGATTGTAAAATTTTATTGAATAATCCAACCTTATGGATGTATATTATACCCTTTAGATAAGATGTGTACCAAAAATCATCACAATCTAATATTCATTGATCATACAATAAAAGAAAATGTGTATTTTCTAATCAATGGTAAGTTGCAGAAATTGCATAAACCATTGAATGATGTATGGATATATCTCATGATCTACATAAGATATGGTTATGATTTTTTAAAGACATCTAATCTATATAGAGTTGAATCAATCCATATGGTTGGATTTTATCAACATACTCCACATATGCTATTTTAATGGATGGTACACGTAAGTTACATGTACCGGCCAATACACACCTCCTAACCTCATATATATATATATATATATATATTTGAATATATATACATTATATATATATTTGAATATATATTCATTATATATATTGATTTAATATATATATATATATATATGTATAAATGTATACATTTATACAATAATATATATGTATACATATATATTTATATATATACATATATATACAATGTATATATATTATAATGTATATTAATTCAAATATATATACATACATACATATATATATATATTGGTACAATATATATGTCTATATATACAAACAATATATATAAATAAATAAATAAATAAATAAATAAATATATATATATATATATATATATATATATATATATATATATATATATATATATATATATATATATATATATATATATATATATATATATATATATATATATATATATATATATACTCAGTTCAACCGATTTGACCGGTCCGACCGCTAATTGCCTTTTATCATAGTGATCGGTTCGGTTGTTCAAAATTTTTTTATGTCATGCTGACATCATTTTTGATCCAGCCGGTTCAACCATTCCGGTTGAACCTGACTCAATCCGACATGAGTCAGTACCGGTCCGACCACTGGTTCGGCTATGAAAACATTAGTCTAAACCCCTCTAGGTAGGGGCAGAACTAGGTGGAGGGATGATGAGAGGTCTAGCCTCCCTCCCTAAAAAAATATGATGAAATGCGGTTATAAAAATATAAATCTAAGATATATATATATCTTCTACAAAAAGAGTATCTAGTTGAAGTGGTACTTTGTACTTTTAGTTGTCCAAGTTGTGTAGGTTTGAACCATATTATTTACATATTATTTTTTAACCCTCTTTGTGAACACAACTCCTCCTATTGTGTATTTCCGGTTCCACTCCTGTGCGCAGGTGTGGCGAGGTACATGCAGGTGGGATATCTTTGCATCTCGATATCATGTAAGCATGGCAAAGGTTGAGTTGCACGGCTAAGATCTGGGTAGAAGCTAGTCCACGTGAATCCTGAAGGGGGAAGGTGAAGCCTGATCCTAATGGTAGCAGCAGCCATGGTGTAGAAGAGGGGGCAACGGTGGAGTAGTTCCATATAACAATTGGAAGGGCATTACTCAACTAGTTGCATCCTCCACTACTGAAAAGGGGGGCCGTGTTCGGCGGTTGATAATTCACAGACGGGTGGACACACTCGACGTACGGGCGCGTATAATAATTTTCCGGGGCATTTATTAGGAGCAAACTCACAAAACTCATGCTAACGTATCAAAGAAATTAGGAAAATGTAAACTTAACCCTAACTACCATTCAGTAGCCGTCAATAGGTACTGGGTTACATGCTTCCCCTCTAGTCTGGCTTCACGCTCGAGTCGGGCTTTGGTTGTAACATGTCATGGCGCCGTTCCCAGCCGGTGCACTCTGCTCAGGGCCTTTACAGACATTTTAAAGGCCCCAAAGCGAAGATAAAAAATGAGTCTTCTGATATTCTTATTTAACAAATTTAAATAAATACAAGTTCAGTCATAATTGTCAAAACAATTATATAAAAAAATAGAACATGTTCTCACAAATCAAACTAAAAAGAACGTAAAAATTAAATATAGATATCTCCTTATCAAGCTTCGGTCATCATATAAAATGACTTATTCGAGCCTTTCTAGATGCAAAATCTTGAATAATAGTATCAACATCAATATTTCCCAAAATATCCTTCTCAATGCATAACATTGTCAAACCATTCAATCATTCTTGAGACATTAATGATCTAAGGTAGTTTTACTGTAACCGGTATTGTCAACAAAATACGATAAGCAATTGAAATATGAGGGAAACAATCTGCATCTTTCACAAATTCAAGAACTTCAATAGCTGACTTTTGCTCTTCTGGAAAACACACCTGCAATACTTTCAACTCGAAAAAAAGTCATCCAAGTTTATGTCTGATGAACTTTTATGAGAAAAAGTAGCATGAAACTTAGTGCAACATGCCTTTAGGGTAGCTTCATCCAATGATTTTAAAATCTCTGAGTTATATAGGAATCCACATCTTTAAATATCTTTACTTACTCAAATCTCTCCCTCAAAGAAGAGCTTGCCATATCCACAACCACTAGAAAGTAATTCACTCGAAAAAACTCTTTCTCTGATTGAATATCATCATCATCATCATCATCATCATCATCATCATCATTCTCATCAAATTTTCTTTTCCTAACAATGTGACGCTTAACTTGAAAAGTTGGCTCAACATTCATCTCAGAGGCAATCTCAATAGCATCAACAATACGAGAAGCAAATCCTTCATCTCTATATTTCTCAAGAAAAGACACCATATCTTTCAATAACTTAACATTAGCATCAATGCAAACAGATTTGGATTGCAACTTCTTACTTAATGTATTAACGATATATAAAATATCATGCCAAATAACAGTACCCAACATAAATTGAAACTCTCGATCGAGTAAACCAGATTGTTTGCTTCACTTTATGTCTTAGCATCATCACAAGACTTGGATAATTCCAATAGAGTCAACCTTATTTGAGGAGCTTGAAATCTAATAGCTTTGACACTTTTAATACGACTCTCCCGACGAGTATCAGACAGTGATTTAATAATCAAACCTGAGACATTGTCAAGAAAACACTTCCAACTTTTCGGAGAACTTGCAAATAATGTATATATATGCGTTGCATAATTCAAAAAAAATAAACAGTCGAAACAAAAGAATGAGCCATATCACTAATAGTAAGATTAAGACTATGACAAGCACAATACATATATAATGCTCGGGGATTTAGCTCAAGTCATCACTTTTGCACACCTTGGTATTTTCCCTTCATATTAGAACAATTGTCATAACCTTGACCTCTCACATCCTCCACATTAAGATCAAGAGACTCAAGACCATTTACAAGTTCATTAAAATGCCCCAATCTAGTCGTATAATCAACTTTCAGAAACTCTAAAAAGAATTCTTCTATTTTTATTTTCTGACCAGACATGTTCACGCATCGTACAATGAGAGTCATTTGTTCTTGGTGGCTTACATCAGGAGTACAATCAAGAATTATGGAGAAATATTTAGCCCCTATAATGATGTTCAATATAGAACTCTTAATATTGTGGACTAAAAGAGATATCAACTCATTTTGAATTGAATGACCAAGATAATGATGGTGAATCTCATGATCCTAAATGCGTCAAACATGATCTTGCATTACCAAATCAAATTCTGCATGCATTTCAATTATCCCCAAAAAGTTTCCATTGCTATCTTGGAAAAGTTTGTCATTTGATCCTCAAAAAGCCAAATTACATTTAGCAAGACACTTAACGATGGACACTATTCTTAATAAAACTTGTCTCCAACGCTCTTTCTCCTTTGAAACTTCTTTCTACAATTCTTTATCAATAGTTTGCTCATTGATAAATCTTACTTTTAATTCATGCCAAGTTCTCATATTAGTTAGATGCTCGATGCTATTGTCATGCTTTTTGAGTCTCTCAGTAACATGTTTCCAATCTTTGAACCCATTATGAGCTAGTGTGCTTTTATTGTTCTTAGACTTGAACAACTTACAACAAAAATGATAAATTTTATCAACATGTGTTGAGTAAACTAGCCACTTCCTATCACGAGTCTCTCCATTGCTAAATTTTCGGGAATAATAAACATATAAGAAGTGCCTCTTATTGTCATCTAAAGGAAACACAAGATTCAGTTCTCTTTTAGGGCCTTTCTCAACTAAAATATCCCTAACTTTGTTGTCAATATTATCCCAATTTAAGAGATCATAAATATTAAAAGAAGGGAGAAGTTGTTCAACACCATCTAAGTTGCTAACATTTAAATCAGTGACTTCAGTATCATCCTCAACCTCATCAACATTTTCATTCCCACTTACATTTTCAATTTCTATAGTAACATGATCATCATAATTCACTTTATCATTAGATTGTTCAGGATTACCAACATCTTCAGAAGTTCGTAGGATAATGGAAATAAATTTATCAAGCGCACCTTTTTGAGTAGCTAGAAATTGCTCATCTTCCTTCTTCTTACTTCTTTTCTCATTTCCGGATAGATATTTTTTTATAGGCATGTTGAATAAACCACACTGCCAAACATAGAAGATAACTAAAGTAAAAGATTAGTGATGAGTTTATTGTGTCATTTTAAGAAGTCATGTAGTATCGTTATAACATCAATGTTTAAAAAAGCAAACATGTGACAAGAATAGCAACTAAATATACTTTTTAAATTAGTTTGGACATTTCCGAACACAAAATAGAAATACGTTGAAGTGAATATGAGAACAAAACTTTGTTTTCTAACAGTAGCACGTTCCGATTAATTAATTTCAATACACATGGCGGCAAGAGACGGACAAGTACAATGTGATATTTAAAACTAAATCACAACCTAGTGACCGAGTACGTTGCAATCATTAATCAATAATTTTGTATATTGTGGCTCCTATTGGTTTGTTGTAACTAGAGTTTTTAAGGAAGTTATTTTTCTAGAACTGAAGTCCAATTTCTAGAAATCGAGTTCAAACGACTGATTTAACAATTGAGTTTAATAGAATTTACTCTATCTGGTTCAGTCTCCGCGTTCTTATTTCTTATATATATGTCTATCATGTTTTCTAGAAGAAACACATTCAATAGAACATACAGAGAGTACTGTTTTGCCTCTAGATTTGTAGAGTCGTGTACAAATAGATTATTCAATGCCAGTAGATGTTTGATAATAGTCAAATTAATTTAATCCATCTAACAACTACTCTCCGTCACCTAGATGCATATGCGATAGATTTTAGAACTGTGAAGGAGTCTTTCTCAGTTATACATTTAAAAGAAGATTGGAAAAATAATTCGTATATAATGGCAACAAGTTATGAAAGACAATAGCAATCTGCCACCGAGTAAGAATGCATGCGAGTCACAAACTAGGGTAAGAATGAGCGAAGAGATTTTCAGTCCACTTACAACGAACTAATCTGGGCCTCAGCCAGTGAATCTGCAGTGCACGACACCAAGATCAAGTCAAAATTATATATAACACATGAACTTCTACTGCCAATTCTGGATTGTTGGGTATGGATGGTCTTTTAGGGGAAAGAGAAGGTATCCTTCTCGGTTCTCACCCCGCGCCTACAGTTGCCGGCGAAAGGTTTGGCGACGACTGCACCAACACGGCAACAAGAGGTGATGTGGTCCTCGTGGTCGTCTGCGGAGCAAGAGCAGCAGAGTCTGTGAACAAGGAGAACAAGAGGTGCCAAATGTGCATGACGGCAAGAGGAGCTAGTGTGGACTTCTGTAGAGTAGTGCTGCCGCTGTAGCAGAGTCCGCCGAATGTGAACAAGCAGAACGAATGGGAGCGGTGAGCGTCACTGTGGAAAGGTTAGCAGAAATCGAGCACAAATTGGGATTTCAAAATAGCAAGAGATGTTTTAAAAAATAAAATTATGGCCCCCCCCTCTTTGTTGGGCCCCTGGGCATCGCCCAGGTTGGCCCCCCAATGGGCTGGTCCTGACTCTGCTCTTTCTAGCAATGGTGGCGACCCCAAAAAGTAGAAGAGGTGGTGCTCAAACACATCGATAACAGTCAGGCGAAGTGAACAACAATAATGGTCCAGCGAAGTCCAATTCAAAGGCTACATGTCTTGGTCCAAGTGACGAGCCGCCACACTTTGCTCTTGCTGGTGGTAGCCCTAAAAATTAGAGGAGATGGCACTCAAGCAACAAAGGTTAGCAAACTGAACGACAACGGCTGCGTGAACAACAAAGCATCGATATACACTTCCAAAATACATCTTACGGCTAATTGAATTTGACATGTGTGTGTCTATTGATCTGAAAAAGGACACGATTTCCTCCTTATGTCTGACTTATTCTGTCTAATCTCCCTAATCCTCTCTTATTAATCTATTACTTTCATAGCCATCTCTCATTTTTAGTTATGTGGTACTTAATTTTTTATTTGAGATTAGATATATATAGTGAGAACTTGACCAGAACCTACACCCGGTTTTGTCCCCTAGTGTCCTACACCACTATCCTTTTTCTAATTAGTTGATGTAGATGTGACGGATCTGCTACTGACCGAAGATGGGACGGGCTGCTGATTGAAGATGGGACGGGCTACTGCTGACGATGGGATAAACTAGTGGCTGGAAAGAGAGAGAGAGGGAGGGATAGAGAGGATTAGAAAGAACGGGAGTGGGTGTAGGAAGAGAGAAAAAAGTGATTTATTTATTTTGCTAATAACTTTCAAACTGTTATGTATTTTATAACAAAATATAAACTTTTAGATTCCTTATGAAAAATGTATTCCTATAAGACTAATGTCGTCATTTAAAAAATATATAATATACAACTAAAATAAGAGAATGAGGGAAGTAGTATCATTAACTTATTTCTTTAATCAAATTGTTATCTCTGATCTAATATTTTAGTATGATATTTTGATTATATATCTCCTCATCATTTTATTTATTGTGATGAGAGAGAAAATAGGAGGAAGGAGGGAAGTAGTGTCAATCGTAATGAATTCTTTTCTAATCAAGTTATTATCTTTGATCTAGCATGTTATCATTGTCAAATTCTATGTTATCTCTGACTCATTTTTTTGTTATCTCTGATCCCATTTGATGTTTTTATAAAATAGAGAAACTACAAGGAGTATGAAGGAAGTAGTGTAACTTTGTTTTTAAATTAGTTATTATCTCTTGTCCAATTTTTTTTTATCTATGGTCTAGTTTGTTGTAATCCGTGATATATATATTTTATTTTTGTAAGAGACAGACATACAAGGAATATGAGGAAAATAGTGTCATTGATTTTCTTAAATTTAGTTATTATCTCTGATCCATTGCCTTGTTATCTCTGGTCTAATTTGTTGTTATCTCTAGTCCAATTTGTTGTTATCTTTGGTATTTTTTTATTTTATAAGAGAGACAAAATATGAAGAATAGGAGGAAAGTAGTGCAATTTTTTTTAATTAGTTGCTATCTAGGATTTAATTTGTGGTAATCTCAAGTCCAATTCTTTGGTATTTTGAGTCCAATTCTTTACTATTTATAGTCCAATGCTTTCTTATATGTAGTCCAATTTTTTGTTATACTAGTATAATTTGTTGTTATCTCTAGTCCAATTCTTTGTTATCTCTAATCTAATTCGTTATTATCTCTAGTCTAATTTGTTGTTATCACTAGTCTAATCATTTATTGTCTCTAGTCAAATTATTTTTTATCACTAGACCAATTTGTTGTTATCTCTAGTCAAAATCTTTGCTATCTGTAGTCCAATTATTTGTTATCTGGTCCAATTTGTTGTTATCTATTATACAATTCTTTGTTATCTCTAGTCTAATTCTTTTTTATCTCTAATCCAATTCTTTGTTATCTCTAGTCCAATTTGTTGTTATCTCTAGTCTAATTCTTTATTATCTCTAGTCCAATTTAATGTTACGTCTACTCAAATTCTGTGTTATCTCTGGTCTAATTTGTTGTTATCTCTAGTCTAATTCTTTGTTATCTCTAGTCCAATTTGTTGTTACCTCTAGCCAAATTCTTTGTTATCTCTAGTCCAATTGGTTGTTATCTCTAATATAATTCTTTGTTATCTCTACTCTATTTTTTTATATCTCTAGTCCAATTTCTAGTTTCCTCTAGTCCACTTCTTTTTTATATCTAGTCTAATTCTTTGTTATCTCTAGTATAATTTTTTGTTATCTCTAGTCTAATTCTTTATTATCTCTAGTCCAGTTCTTTATTATCTCTAGTCTAATTTGTTTCTGTCTCTAGCCAATGCTTTGTTATATCTAGTCCAATTCGTTGTTATCTCTAGTCCAGTTTGTTGTTATCTCTAGTCTAATTTTTTGTTATCTCTAGACCAAAGAAAACAATAAATTGGACCAGAGATAACAACTTAATAACACAAGAAAATAAATTACTGACACTACTTCACTCCTCTTTCTCATATTTTCTCTTTTAGAAAATAAAATACCAAATCAACGATAACAACACAATAGTCCACGGACAACAAACAGTGGACCATATATAACAAACTAATGATAAAACTTTCCTCAAATTATTCATATTTTCTCTATCTTATATAGCAAAATATTGGGACGGAGATAACAACACAAAAAATAACAACACACTAAAATGAGGAGAGAGAAATTTAATGCTCATTTTAGAGTAACGATACTAATCTTTATATTATTTTTAAAAATATTTTGTATTTTTTTAAAATTTACCGTAATTGGTCTTGTTGGAATATATTTTTGGTAAGAAATCTAACACTTTTTATTTCATCAAAAAATTCAACATTGATTGAAATTTATAAGTAAAATAAATTTCTCTCTTATCTTTTTTTATCTTTCCTTTGGACTACTCCACTCTCTTCTTTTAAATTGTGTATTATACTTCTCAAAATTATGTTGACCTTGGTCTTGGTAAAATATATTTTTTGGAAGGATAGTAATAATTTTTATTCCATTAAATTCACTATAGTTTAAAAGTTATTAACAAAAACAAATATCTCATCTTTCTCTTTTTTTGAAATTATTGTTGAAATATATTTTAATAAGAAATCTAACATATTTTATTTCATCAAAAAATTCATCACAGATTGAAATTTATAAGCAAAATAATTTTCTCTCTCATCTTTTTTCTCTTTCCTTCTCACTACTCTTCTCTCCTCTTTTAGATTGTGTATTGTATTCTCAAAATTATGTCAACTTTGGTCTTGTTAATTTTTTTTAAGGAATGTAATAATTTTTATTTTGTTAAAAAATCACTATAGTTTAAAAGTTATTAATAAAAATAAATATCTCCTCTTTCTCTTTCCATCTTTCACATCATGCCTCTCTCCTCCTGCCATGTCTCTCTCCCTACTCCCTTTCTCTCACCCCTCTTTTGAACTTTCACGTCAACCAACACATATTATCGCCGAAAATGCTCCCGTGACGCGCACTGGGGGCTAACTCGCGTTTTGATGCGCACGTGGGAGCAGTTTTCCCAGCAAAAACCAGTGGGGACCCTATTTTGAGCGGTTTGCACTCTGAGCGCCTCGGGACCACGCACGGGGAGTGGGCAGCAGGCTTGCGCCAGTAAATGCGTGGAGCAGTGGTCAGATTTAAGGGGAAACGAAGGGGCCGCCGGGCCTGCTGCTGAAAGAAAATAGATTAACCAATAGATATCAAGCCATTTTGGTGCAAATGGCCTTTCATTGCCTTCCATTCCACATTAATGCACCGAGTTGACACATTTAAGAGAGAAAGTGTGATTGCTGCTGCATTATTTGACACATTTAAGAGGGAAATTCTGATTGCTGCTGCATTGATTGACACATTTAAGAGGGAAAACGGAATGTTGGACACCATTAAGAGGGAAAACGGAATGTTGGACACCATTAAATCGTCCCCCCCCCACCTAAATGTTCTTCTTCCTCATTAAACTCTTTCTGTCGTTCGTCGTTCTTCCTCACCACCTACTTATTCTTCTGCATTTGTTACTTCATTTATTCTTGGTGGAAGAAATGGAGTTCGATATAGGTAACTTCTTGATTTATTACTTTTGTAAAAATATATCTTTTTGCAGCATGTATAAACTCTTTATCATCTCATACATCATTTAAATTGAATTTGTGAGTAGATGTAGAACTTGGAAGTGATTATGAAGAAAATTATTCTTCCGAGGAAACCAATGACACCAGTGATGGAGAATCTGAAGAATATTTGCAAGAGGAAGATGTAGCTGCAGAAGAATTTGGTGATGAATATGAAGAATATTTACAAGAGAAAGATGTAGTTGAATAAGAACAGGAAGTACACCAAGAATATCATGTTGCATAATTTGATCTTAATGTACCCCATGCACATGAGGAAGAAGAATTCTCTACTGATCAAGGTTAGTTATGAAGAACTGATTAGCGGAATTCTGTAATGGTCATTGGCATTTAATACGCGCACTCTTTAATGCTAATTAGTGATGAATACTATATTAATGAAAGGCAATGAAAGGCCTTTAATTGCCTTACATTTCAATTGCACCCATATAAGTCCTATTGTGCCTATATTTGTTTCATTGCACCTATATAATTTCAATTGCGCCCAAATATCTTTATTTGCGTCCATATAAGTCTATTGCGCCCATATATGTTTCATTGCACCCATAAAATTTCAATTGCGGTCATATGTCTTTCATTGCGCCCATATATCATTTCAATTGCACCCATATAAGTCCTATTGCGCCTATATTTGTTTCATTGTGCCTATATAATTTCAATTGCGCCCAAATATCTTTATTTGCGCCCATATAAGTCTATTGTGCCCATATATGTTTCACTGCGCCCATAAAATTTCAATTGCGGTCATATGTCTTTCATTGCGCCCATTTAATTTCAATTGCGCACATATATATTTCATTGCGCCCTTGTAATATCAATTGCGCCCATATAAGTCCTAGTGCACCTATATTTGTTTCATTGCACCTATATAATTTCAATTGCGCCCAGATATCTTTATTTGTGCCCATAGAAGTCTACTGCGCCCATATATCTTTCATTGCGCCCATTTAATTTCAATTGCGCCCATATATGTTTCACTGCGCCCATAAAATTTCAATTGCGATCATATATCTTAAGCGGGCGCAATACTACATTAAGTGGGAGCAATACTACACTAAGTGGGCACAATAATACACTAAGTGGGCACAATAACACACTAAGTGGGCGCAATACTACACTAAGTGGGCGCAATACTGCACCAAGTGGGCGCAGTACTACATTAAGTGGGCGCAATACTAGACTAAGTGGGCGCAATACTACTCTAAGTGGGCGCAATACTAGACTATGTGGGCGCAATACTACACTAAGTGGGCGCAATACTACACTAAGTGGGGCAATTCTACACTAAGTGGCCACAATAGTACACAAACTAAGTGGAGGATTACCAACTAATGTTGTTCTTTCTCTAATGTTGTAGATCCCAGTATTCTTGCTGTTGGAATGGTTTTTGCTAGTCTTGGTGAAGTGAAAGATTTTTATAAAAATTTTGGTATTTCCCGTGGCTTTGGTGTTAGGGTTCGTAGTTCTGGTAAGAACAGAAAGGGTGAAATATCTAGGGTAAAGATGGTTTGTATAAAACAAGGGGAAACTATACATAGTACCGATAGTATGGATCAGAGGTGTAGTGCTAGAGTGAACTGCCCTGCTCACATTGTTATCCATCTGAAGAATGGGTTATATATGATTGACCACTATAATGATGACCACAAACATGTTATTCTTGGAGCAGATCATGTGCAATTTTTACCGTCCATGAGGACCGTCTCTTTGATGCAGCAGAGAAGGCTTATAATTAATGACCAAGCCGGTATATCAACATCTCAGACAATGGCTGCACTTGCTGTTGAAGCTGGTGGAGTAAGCAATCTAACATTTACAGAGAGGGACACAAGGAATCTGTTAACAAGGACTAGGAGAATAAAGCTTGGAAAAGGTGATGCCAAAGCAATGCAGGAGTATTTCACAAAGATGCAGTGCGCCCATCATAACTTCTTCTACATGATGGATTTGGATGACTGTGGTGTTTTAAAGAATGTTTTCTGGGCTGATTCTAGAGCAAGATCTGCCTACAAGTACTTTGGGGATGTTGTATCATTTGATAGTACATATCTCACCAACAAATACAAGATGCCATTTGCTCCTTTTGTGGGTGTCAACAATCATGGTCAAACAATTTTGCTTGGTTGTGGACTTTTATGCGAAGAGACAACGCAAAATTACGTATGGTTATTCAAAACTTGGTTGTCATGCATGGGAGGTAATGAAAACTTGTTCCAATTCAGTTATACATCACTCAAAACTTGTTCATTTCTGATTGTGTATATAAATGCTTAAATTTTCAGGTGTCCATCCTAAAGGCATAATAACAGACCAAGCTCAATCCATTATCAATGCTATTGCCGAAGTGTTTCCCACTACCAAGCATAGATTGTGTTTGTGGCACATAATGAAGAAGCTACCGCAGAAGTTTGAAAATTCCGAAGGAGCACGTAAGGCTATCAAAGGAGCCGTATATGACTCGATAACTACAATTGATTTCGAAAATCGGTGGACTGAATTGGTAAACTTGCACAATTTACAACAAAATAGATGGGTCCAACGGATGTACCCTATCCGTAAGATGTGGGTTCCATGCTATGTGAAAACATCATTTTGGGCTGGAATGTCTACAACACAAAGAAGTGAATCCATCAATACGTTTTTCAAGGGTTATTTTAGAGAAAGAATGACGCTGAAAGAATTTATTGAACAATTTGAACTTGCTATAAGTGTGAAGTTCAAGAAGGAATCCAAAGTTGACTACGAATGCATTCACAAAAATCCTGTACTGAGGACTACTTTTGAAATGGAATGTCAACTTGGTGAATGGTACTCATTGGACATTTTCAAGAAATTTCAAACAGAGCTTCAGGGCCTCATGTACTGCAACACAGTTCATAGAATGACAAACGGAGAACTGTATTTCCTTGAAGTTTTCTAGAGGAAGAGGATACAAGTTGATTCTAACATCTTTGTGCCACAAATGAAGTCATTTCAATTGGTATATAGCACATCAAAGCTCGGAGCTATTTGTCATTGTTTAATGTTTGAATCATCAGGCATTATATGTAGACACATGTTTGCTGTGTATATGTTCCTTGGTATTGTCAAGTTGAATGAGGAATACCACTTGATTGACAGATGGAGGAAGGATGTCAAACGAATTGTAAGCAAACCAGACACTATACAACATGTTGAATATACTAACTCTAAGGATAGGCATGGTGCCATCGTACAAAACATCCAGTCATTGGGCGAGGCAGCTGCAATATCTCAGGAGAAATTTGATTTAATTATGAAAGGATTGGAGAAAATGAAAAGGGACGTTGGGGTATCAGATGGTGTAAGCCGCAATTTCTTCTATATATAAATAACTCAATTTTATGCCTGATCAAGTTTAACAATTTTATTAATGTTGTTGTAACATTTGCATTATAGGTTTGGGAATCTGTTGCTGTTCAAGGAATTCAAAACCCAAATATGGCGGGCCAAGTCGGTCGACCGTGTAAAAAGAGGTACAAGTCATTTGATGAGAGAATGTCGAAAGCTAAGAAGCGTCAAAACTAGTAGTGTTTACGATGCAAACCACTATGTGAAGTCTACGTATTTCACATTTTAACTTATTTTTTGTAAGTGTCTAATGAAGTGGGCGCAGTGACAACGATGTTCAGTGTATTTTGGGTTAAGTGTAACTAACCGTTGTAAATTTTATGCATGTTTAATGAATATTTTCATGACAAAATATAGTATTTTGGTTAATGTTGTGTATATTAAGGGCCCCATGAAGTAGACATTGACGCATGTAGTAGGCACAATAGCGCAGAAAGTGGGCGCTATAGCTCATAAAGTGGGCGCAATAGCTCAGAAAGTGGGCGTAGTAGCTTAGAAAGTGGGCGCAATAGCTCAGAAAGTGAGCACATTAGCACAGAAAGTGGGCGCAGTAGCGCAGAAAGTGGGCGCAGTAGCGCAGAAAGTGGGCGCAATAGCTCAGAAAGTGGACGCATTAGTGCAGAAAGTGGGCGCAATAGCTCCGAAAGTGGACACATTAGCTCAGAAAGTGGGCGCATTAGCGCAGAAAGTGGGCGCAGTAGCTCCGAAAGTGGGCGCAATAGCTCAGAAAGTGGGCACAATAGCTCAGAAAGTGGGCGCATTAGCACAGAAAGTGGGCGCAATAGCTCAGGAAATAGGCGCATCAACACATAGTTATGAAGTGGGCAAATTGATACAATAAATAAATGAAGTGTGAACATTTATACATGTCGTGGGTGCATCAACAAATGAAATTAAGCGCATCAACACATAGTTCTAAAATATACATGTCGTGGGCGCATCAACCGATGAAACTAGGTACATCAACACATAGTTCCAAAATATACATGCCGTGGGCGCATCAACACATACAAAAAAGGCACCTAATTGTTCATTTTGTGACATGTTATTGTTCACGTCTTGACGCGGCTAGACTTGTCCCTCAACGTTTGTACTGCAAACGTTAGTGTAGAAAGTGGGCGCAATAGCTCCGAAAGTGGGCACATTAGCTCAGAAAGTGGGCGCATTAGCGCAGAAAGTGGGCGCAGTAGCTCAGAAAGTGGGCGCAATAGCTCAGAAAGTGGGCGCAATAGCTCAGGAAATAGGCGCATCAACACATAGTTATGAAGTGGGCAAATTGATACAATAAATAAATGAAGTGTGAACATTTATACATGTCGTGGGCGCATCAACAGATGAAATTAGGCGCATCAACACATAATTCTAAAATATACATGTCGTGGGCGCATCAACAGATGAAATTAGACACATCAACACATAGTTCCAAAATATACATGCCGTGGGCGCATCAACACATACAAAAAAGGCACCTAATTGTTCATTTTGTGACATGTTATTGTTCACGTCTTGGCGCGGCTAGACTTGTCCCTCAACGTTTGTACTGCAAACGTCCCTCTCAACCTGTGAATGTCTTCAGCAGTAGTTTCATCCCCTACAATTGGTTGTCCATCCAATATTCTTTTGATCCAATGTAGAGTGAATAGTCCGCAATCATTGCTATCAGCTGGTTGTTGTGGGCTGTCCCTGCAGTATTGCACTTTCCATTCATTTGCTTCATGTCCCAAATGTTGTGCGAAGAAGTTTTTCAGCCACACACCCTGTAAAATGAATTGCACGCAATGTCTTAAAAGGAGTATATAAGAAAGCATACATTAAGTATGTGATGAGATGCATGTTTGCTTACAATAATACATGCAACCTTTTCATGGGCGTCCCACGAAAGATGTTTAGGGCAATTCTTTTTATTACGGTATAAGCATACACTATTGTAGTGGAACATAATTTTCTGTTTCATGCTAATCTCAAGCAAATGCCAATGGTAATTGGAGTGAAGCACCATTATGGCTTTGTCATTTGTTTTTAATTCATCCAATTGCCTGGTGAAGTACATTTCTATATTACTGCCATCACCTCCCTCTATTGAATGACAAGTATTGACGTGTAGTATTATGGGCATTTGACGATCACAGCTCGTTGCATACTGTTCTTGAAAAATTTGGCACATCGACTGTATATACTACAAAAAAATAAAATGTAACATATATGGGTGCAATGAAACATATATGGGTGCAATGAAACATATATGGGTTACCGTTTCCGAGACAAAACCTTGATATTTAAGGCTTGACAATAAGTCCTCCCCCAACACTCCAGCATCTCCATGCAACCACAAGGTTTGACCAACTTTTACAGTGGATATCACCGAATTCAGAAATTGTTGGTCACTTTCATTGAGGTGGTCGAGTGTTGTCTTATCTATTCTGGAAGGTTGTACATTAATCAACAAGTTGGGGGACTCAGCTGAAGACAGCTCAACTGTTGCAGGAGACTTGGGGCTTAATGACAACCTAATTTCTTCTATAAAGACAGATCAAGGTTTGTTAGACAATATCGGCAACAATTTGCATTTGTTAGAAGTCAATACCTTCTTTTCCACTCAAAGAATGTTCTTTAGCTGGAGATTTTGGGGAAAACTCTCTGGCAAATGTATGTTGTTGCTGCTTCTCCAGTGAGGCTTCTTCCCAAACATACAATTTGTGTTTATTTTCCTCATCATGATTTGGCCAGTGCTCTACGTAAGGCTGGGTGCAGTCATCAATCTTGGAGAGTCTTTGCTTCATTGCCATGTTAGCAGTGTGCAACTCGTCACAGTAGTCATGAAGTCTATCTAAGTCTTTTTGCATCCTCATGAACAACTTCTTGTTATTTATTTCCTTCTCCTTTGCAAATCTCTTCTCCACCGCCAGCTCGGTCTTCAGTTGTTCAATCTCGGCAAGCAGAGCTCCCATGTTGCCTTTTTCATTATGCCTTTCTGGTATTGCATGTTGTTTGCTTGCACCTTGGGTAGGTTCACTTCTGGATACAGCTGGTTGACCCACACGATCATAAAAAACTGTGGAAGGCAAGGAATCTAATTTCAGATCTTTTTGTCGGAGTAAGGCCGACAACCTTGTCGCATAAGACCACATGTTTATGATTAATTGCTCGTCGGGGTGCTCAATTCGTACGATGTTTCCCGTCTTCAATAACCAAGGCTGCGACAGTTCATAAGAAATGAGGTATTAATATAAATTATAACGAAACTGCCGGATTGTTAATGCTAAGTGGGCGAATTGTAATACCGTTAGCAGCAGGGTGCATCCTTTCATATATCCTCCACCGTTCATCCTGTCCTTCACTAGATCAAATCCTATACAAAGTAGTTCTTGCACTGCGACGACCCAGTCATATTTGTCAAGGTCATCTAAATTTTCAGCGAGGGGGTTCAAGCAATTCATGATCCTGCTAGAGAGCCAGAGGGGAAAAGAAAGTGGCCGAATAATACAATTACCAACATGTTCACACGATCCCTCTTCAGCTCATCCGTATTTGCAGGAGAAAGACTTTGTATCTTCTGCACAATTGATGCTAACCTTGGATCATCTCCATCCAAATATTTTTGACGGATATATGAGTTGGAGATTAACTTTTTGAAAGTGACCCTGCCGTCTGTATTACATGAAAACGTTATGGGCACAAAGGAAGATATATGGGCGCAATAGCTCAGAAAGTGGGCGCATTAGCACAGAAAGTGGGCGCATTAGCACAGAAAGTGGGCGCAATAGCTCAGAAAGTGGGCGCAATAGCTCAGAAAGTGGACGCAATAGCTCAGAAAGTGGGCGCATTAGCGCAGAAAGTGGGCGCAATAGCTCAAAAAGTGGGCGCAATGACAACTAAAATGGGCGCAAACGAAGATATATGGGCACAACAAAACATAAAATGGGCGCAATGTAAAATATAAGGGCGCAATGACCCATTTTATATGGGCGCAAAGGAAGATATATGGGCACAATGACCCATTTTATGGGCGCAGTTGGGCACACATTGGCGCAATGATACGCACATGGGCGCAATGACACCTAAACTGGGCACATTGACCCTTTTATGGGCGCATTGGATCCTACATGGGCGCAGTCGTGCACACATTGGCGCAATATAACATATAATGGTACATAGGCAGTGTTAAACAAAATTACATAAGCGCAATTAAACCTACATGAGAGCAATGATATGTACATAGGCAATGTTAAACAGAATTACATAGGCACAATTAAACCTACATGAGCGCAATGATATGTACATAGGCAATGTTAAACAGAATTAATACCTCTTTCAGGAAGACCACCCACAAGCTGTCTTATTTGATCTGCAACGAACTCCAATCTCTGACTCCCGAAGTTGAATGTCCCATCTTGGTTGTTGAAACAGGATGCCAGATCCTCTATCAGCATAGTGTCATTAACTGGTACTCGTTTGATGCCAAGTAGGCATTTGAAAGGTGTTTTTGCAAAGATGGCTTGTTCTTCTTTGCTGAAAGTGTCGTATATATCTTTGAAGATTTTCCACGAACACCTAGACTTCAACGGCTTTGGCTGCTTATCTACATCAGATGGTTCTGCCTCGTTGAGTTCTTCCGCCTCTTTCTCCGTCCCTTTTTTCCTTCTCTGACTCTTCTTGGTTCTCTCTTGCTGTAGGCGTGTGCTGGCTGTTGTTGTCGCCGGCGGTGGAGTTGTGGCCTTTTCAGAAGCAGGCTTGTTCGTCGCAGACTTGGTCTTCCTTTTTCTCACTGGTGGGGGAACAGTTGTGGCCTTCTTATTCATCGCAGAGCCGGAAGAGGGCATCGAGCCGGAAGAGGGCTTCTTTCTTTTTCTCGCCGCTGGTGGAGCCACTGTCTCCGGGGGAAGAGTTGTCGTCGGTGCGGGAGCTGCTGTCTCCGGGGGAAGAGTTGTCGCCAGTGGACCTACTGTCGCCGGTGGACCTGGTGGAGGAGATGGACGCAATGTCGCCGGTGGAGTTGTTGTCGGTACCGCAATCCTTCTTTTCGCCCCTCTTAAGTCTCTTTTGGGTCTCCTCCCAGACGACCTCTTTGTCCGCATTCCCTGAGAGGGTAAAACTGGGGTCGGCTGCAAATCCATATCTGAGAAGAAGGCACGGGGAGCAGGAGGAGTACAGGCGCGCGGAGCAGCAGGAGGAGTGATGGCACGGGAAGACCAGCCGCCTAGGAGAAGGGAGGGCGCGGGAAGGAAGACCAGCGGAGGAGAAGGGAGGGCGATTTGGGGGGGAAATTCGCTGACTTGTGTGACAGGGTGCAGGCGAGAGGACATTCGCTGAATAGGATAGCCATAACGCGCATATCCCGGTCTCCCTAAACCACCCGGTCTGCCAACACGTCATCAAATTTTAACCCTATTATCGCAGACTACCTTTTACGTCAACCAGAATGTACTGCAAACACCCGGCCAGTGTGGCTCAGGTGGTTCGGTCCGGCTTGTCCTCCCTGGGGGACCCGGGTTCGAATCCCCCTGAGTGCACTGTAATTACCAACTCCTTGGGTCATCCGGGCTCTGGCACCTGTTTGAGGAGGAGGGGGAGCGGGGTCTCCCTAAGACTAAAAAAAGAATGTACTGCAAACTACTCGTACAATAGGTCACTAGAAAAACGAAACTGGTTCCGTTATAGTCTGCTTTCGGGGCTGCATATCATTTCTCTTTTTATTTCTGAAAGGCACTGCTCTTCTCGCCGGTACGAGAGTCTGATTCATGGATTAGCGTTCTCAGTTACTTTTTGTCTTTACACTTTGTGGAAAAAGACGTTTTGCATTGAAACTTTTATATATTACTTATGTTAATGGTTACAACTATCGTGATTCTCCACATAGAACTCAACTCTATAGTCCGTTATGTTGTAAACGATTTGACAAATAAAATTTTATATGTGTACGCATGCTACTTTCTATTCAAGTCCGTATAAATCACCAATAAATTTCATAATGCTGGATTTTCATTTCATGAAGTTCTTATCAATTTTCCAATTTAGAAAGGTGCATTAGCTGTAGGCTTTGGCATACCAGGAGTACTTAACTTCACTCCCATCATTAACAAGGCATTGAGGTCCCAACATGATTGGCTAATATCAGTCCCTGGTGCCTCACTATTGAATGAAAAGCTTCACTAGTAGACTATCACATGTATTTTCATATAGTGTTCCTCATTGCTCTAACACTCCTTGAAAGATGACAATACCTTGAGGCAATCATATCCTAGTTGCAACCATCTTTATTCATCATCTCTTCTATTACTATCTTCCTCTATTCTTTTTATTTAATAATAATCCAACAATTTTATTGTTCTATTTTTTTTGGTGTCCTTCAAACATGAATAAAAAATCATGACAACATTCTATTTTAAGAAAAAAAATGCTCTATCAACCATGAAACTCCATCTACTAATAGTGTAGGTGATGTCGAACCAAACTCAGTATGTCAGTGACACCTCTAAGCTTTTTTATAAAGTTGAATACCTCATATTCAATCCAAGAAATAGATTTTTTTTTTCAATAGAGGTCTAAGATGTATACATACTTAAGAAACAAGTAATTGCCAACCACATTGTCATGAGTTCATGTTCATGAGGAAGCTAACAAACTTTATTTATTCCAACATCTTCTGCAACTACCAAAGTTTGTTATACTTAGGCCTCACCCACTATAACATCCTGGCTCCACCGATGCTCCTCTCACACCCGTCTTGTGACCCAGACTCCCATATCTATTTTGTGATTTCCCACAATATAACTACTTTAGCTTATCTTTCTTTACCATTCTGTTATATTAGAACATTGATGTTGCGACTCACTCCTTTAGCTTCATGTTTGCTTCCTCAGCCTCTCTTTTTCATAAAATGCCCACCTCTCATGAGATAAATAGAAAATGTTAGTTTTCTAAAAAGCAATGTTCAAAATTTCATCAAAATAGGCAAATTTTCGCCACTTATTTCGATGTCAGTGGCAATCAGACATAGAAACAGCAGTACCTCTAGTTACGTACGTAATTTCTCCAGCAAAAAAAATTTCGGCAATTTTTTCAAATTTTGCCGAAACAGGGGGGTTTCGTTGCAAAATAGCCACTTATGGCTTTTATTTCACCGACACGGCTCAACACGCTACATTGTGCCATCGAAAGAGTAGACGAGTGCTGCAGTTTTGTTGCTTGGGCGATTTTGAAGGTTCCAAAGGCTATTTTGAGGGATTTTGAGGTATGTTTTCTCTAATCCTCTTCTTCTTTTCCCCCATCTAATGTTCTACCTATTCTCTCTCTCTAATCTCTCCTCCTACCATACTTCTCTCTCTATTCTCTTAGATCTAAAGTACTAGATCTACCAAAAATGGTGGATCTATGCATTAAATCCTTAAATGGTGTAGATCTAAACATGAATCCTACTAAATATCACTAAATCCATAACCTAAACCCGTATTACTACTCAAATCTAATATTTTTTTCTTAAAAAATCATTTTTAACATGGAATTGCCTAGATTCATGCTTATATGAACAATATGTACTAATATTAACTTAGATTAAGGTCGAAAATACATTTTGGAGGTAAACAATTATGTAATTTTTATTATTTTCTAAAAATCGGACTTAAAATTTTATTTTGTTCTATTTTAGTTAAATAAAATGATTTCCAAATAATAGAAATTGCATAAATAATACTATAATAACCTAATATTAGTATGATAAAATACTTAAAATAAGTTAAATGTATCTAGAATAAAGTTCAAGTCTTTTTACATGATAAAAAATTATTTTTAGTAATTAAAAAAAGAAAAAAAAATACATTTATTAAGAAAATAATACAATAAAATGTCTTAGCATGATTATACATTTATACTCTACTTATTTAGTATCATAAATTATTGAAGTAACTCAAACATATTATAAAATTGAGTTTACTCTATTTAATATCATTGAAATATAATTTCAGAACTTAAAATGGTAAAATAAATTACATTCTAAAAAATTAAGAGACACTAAAGTGATGCAATTGTCTTCTAGTTCTACTCTACTTGTACATGTTTGTAAATATGTTACATAATTCATGATTTAAATGTAATGACATGACTCATGAGTGTTTTTCTTTAATCTTTATATTTTGTAGGTGATGGCAAATTCTTCTAGCAATGGTTCATCTGATGGTGACAGAGATGTGGGTGCTGGGAGGGGTAATAACCAAGCTAGTAAAAAGGGTCCAAATCTTGATTTTGCATGGGGGCATTGTCAACCTATGGGTGATAATAGACAACAAGTGGTTTGCAACTACTGCGACAAAAAGATTGGAGGTGGACGAATTACTAGGTTCAAGGCACACATTGTTGGTGGGATAAGAATGTGGGCAAGTGCAAGAAATGCCCTCAAGGAGTGAGGGATGACTTTAATGAAATGATGAAAGCTAAGAAATTAACACGTAAGCAACAGAAACAATTAGACCAACTGTATGTGGATACCTTGTTTGGTTATAGGGGAGGACATGGTTCATCTGTTGAGGAGGACTCTGATGCATAATATCCCCCAGATTATGACACCCCCAAGCCCGGCACATGTTTAGGAGGGACCTGAGAGATTCTAAGAGGTCTGCATGGGAAAAACAACAACATGATGAGTATATAAGGGGAATTTGACCGTCTTCTTATGAAGTTTGTGGTGGTAGTCGGGGTTCAGGGAGAACTATAGTTGATTTAACTGAGGATGACATGCCATATGGTCAGGTGAAAAGAAAGAAGGGAGGCATTCGTTCATTATACAGATATGCTAAAACTGCAAGAGGAAGGTTGGGGTTAGATGTTGAAGAGCCAGGTATTAGAAAATCTCAACCAACTCAACATAAGTTGAAGGATATGTTCTCTAGAGCAAAGAATAAAGGTTGAAAATCCGTGGGAAAGTTTTTCTTTGCACATGGGATCCCAACACATGTGGCTTCTGAGCCATACTTGCAACACCTCTTAAGGACTGCGGGGGCAGATGGCCCAGGTGTGAAAGCCCCAACTGCATATGAGTTGATGAATGTTTACCTTCCTCAACAGAAAGAAGAGATCCAAAAGTGGATTGATGAAAAAAAGGAGAGGTATGAATGATATATTTTGTGCTATTTTTTATTATATGAAAATTAGTGTTGAGAATTTGAGATTCATTTATTTATTGCATTGCAAATTGTAGGTGGTCTGAATATGGAGTTACGCTGATGTGTGATGGGTGGACATCGGGTAACAAAAAGCAAATAATCAGCTTTTTAGCATACTGCAATGGTTCCACAAAATTCCTTGGTTCTATTGATGCATCTGATCAAGTTCGGGATAGTAAGTACATCAAGAAGCAGATGAAGACAATTTTTTGAAAAATGTTGGGGTGGAAAATGCATTCCAAATAGTGACAGATAATGGGCCAAACTTCAAGAAAGTTGAGAAAGAGTTAATGAAGCAATATCCAATATATTGGACACCTTGTGCAGCCCATTGCATCGACTTGATACTAAAAGATATAGGTAATTCAAAATTTCAAATTCTATTACTTATACCTTCAAGATATATCTATGACTCTATTAATATAATCACTTAAGATTTAACCATCATTTCCATGTTTGAATTATTGTAGAGGGGCTGAGTCATTTGAAAGCAGTGGTTACTGAAGCTAGAGCCATTACAAGTTTTATCTACAACCACTCATTCTTATTGGTAGCAATGAGGAGGAAGGAATATTGTGGTGGTGACTTGATTAGGCCTGGAGTCACAAGATTTGCTACTCATGTGCATGAGATCGGGGAGCCACTAATTTTATGGTCTCTTTTAATTTGCCATGGCCTCATACAACCATGGAATGGTGGGTGAGCAAAGTCCTAGAGGCTGACCTCTCTAGGTAGTGGACTGACTCATTTCTAGTTTGAAGTGTGGAATCACTCTACATCCCTTTGTCAAGTGCTTGCTATCAATCTCTCTCATGCTTGCTAGGCTTGTTAGATATGACTTCAAATTGCAATTAAGCTGTTGCTATAAACTTGATATAATTTGAAGGTTTAATCTATTTTGTGAGAAATTTTGTAGCTCTATTCACCTCCCTCTAGATCCCTTAGATCAAACACAAACTAGATTGCTAAATATGGGATGAAGATATTGAAATCTCAGTACATTCCTAAATGGTAGCTAACTACCCTTACTGTGCATATTCTCCCCAATTGTGGTGAGGATTTGTCTCTAATTTTAGTCATCTTCCTTGGAAGATCATTTTGTTTCTACTTCAAAGGATAGCTATGGTGTTTTATTCCTTGATAATGATAGTCTACATCTGTCCACCACACAATCACAATGTCATGGACATTTTAAAATAGCTGTTTCAACATTTGATTGTGGCTGCATCAACGTTTGGATATGGTTTGTAACATCTCAACAATTTTCCATCCCTATCACATGTGTTGGTTCCAACAGAAACTCTCATGAACAAAATTAATCTTAATTAAAACCTAAAATTTTGTTAGGCCAAGTGTAACATCAGAGACAATAACTAAGATATCAAAGTACTCAAAGAAAGCTGGATCGTCAATGAACATCAAACATAACATACATCAAAACATGCCATAACAACATTCATATTATACAGATATTGTTTATACATAAAAAGAACATTATCAAAATGTACATGTGTATTATATAACATGGTCTAAACAAGTCATCCTACATAGGATCATTTCTTACTCAGTAGATCCATTTCCTTGAAACCTTGAGCCAATATATTAGGCACAAGGTTCATGTAAGAAATACTTAATCTTGGAAAGAAAAACAAGAACAAGACAAGTTTAGCAGCACAATTATTTGATAACAACAAACTACAATTTAACATGCATTAACTTTTAGAATTGTGCCCCATTAGAAATAAGAAATATCATACATCAACAAAGGTCTCAGGATTTCCAATAAAATCATGAATTTATACATGTGATTCCTATAGAGAAGGCCCCCTCATATTACATAGGTCAAATCATACTTTAAGACCTAAAATATACTATACCTGGCCCTTCAAATGTGTTGGAACAAAAACTTTGAGTACAATAGTTAGATATTTATCATGAAACCATCAATATGAATCTAATGAATTCATAAAACTCAATGAAAGATCTATAGTATGCCAAGCTATAGTACAAACCATATACACAAATGATCTCGTGGTGATACATGTATATACTTAGTTTGGTTGGGGCTAAACACATATCAAGAGGAAATAATCACTTATGAATTATAACATGAGTCAGACCATGCAAAGCATTAACACAGGTGACATGGATGGAGATACAATTGGTTCCATCTACCATCAGGACTCTTCGTCATCATCTGACCATCTTTTAACAAAGCACAATAATGCATATCCTTCTTTTGAGAATACTTTGAGAATACTATGTCTTGGGAATATTTACTAAAACAAAAACAAGCCAACACTTCTCTCAAAAGCATGGACATTGAGAATACTATGTCATTGGGAGGAATGTTCATATTCCCACCCACAAAAATTTTCTTTCCCAAGTCTAGATGTTAAAATATTCTATTAAGATCATGAGTTATGGGCAAGGATTCTTCCACATTAAGTTCTCGGATGATATTGACTTGGAAAAGTCCTCAATTGTGGAGTCTATTTCGTCAGAGGGAAACCAATTTTCCTAATGAGAAGGAGACCAGGCGATGCTCTAAAGAGTCTTAAGCTAATTGACATGCCGCCATGGGTTTGAAATCATGATCTCCCTATAGATTTATGGGATATGAAGAATCTTATAGGATAAGTTATTTCCTTGGCACTCTGCTCTGGATAGATAGGCACACTTTTGACTTTAGAGATTGGAGTTTTCTAGACTCCATATCCAAATGCCAACTAATTCAACATTTCTCAAACAACTTGAAGTAGCTAGTTATTATGTCCCAACAAATGTGATTCATTTTGAGTATGATTTGATTCCAAGTGTGTGCCCTTTATAAAAGCTCTTCGGTAACAATAATTGGAGAGAGAAACCTAAGGTTCCTACTAAGCAAGTGTGGATTGAGAAAAAGAATGAAGATAAACCTACTGAGGTTTTTCCTAAAGAAGAAGAATCAAACATCCAGTCTGAATCTCAGGCCTATGAATCTAAAAGGAAGGAATTCAATGGAGTAAATGAACACTTTGATACAGATGGCAATTTGGATGTTTTTAAACCCTCTAGTTTAGTGGTGGCCGTCCTTATTACTCTAGCTAATTATACTGAAGCTAATAGAGTTGTGACAAGAAAGTAAAGTTCCAAGGAATAGAAATTTCATAATAAAAGCTAAGTAATGGTTACCTCTAGTTGTAATGGATAGCTTCTCATTTAATGTTGTTTTTTGGAATGTTAGAGGCCTAAATCTTAAGGCATTTAAAAGTCCAGGAGGAAATAAGGAGGCTTAGGTCACAACTTGTGATTCTTAATGAAACCAAAGTCTAATAGAGAAGGTTTAGTAGATTTTAAATAATCACTTCAATGGTCAGCATTTCATCTCAAATCATGATTCTCACAAGTTGGAAAGAGTCATTGTCCTGTGGAAAATAATTGACTGTCAGGTTACTAAGATCAACGAATCTGAGCAGCTTATTCATGCCAGAGTTCAAATAAAAAATCTCACTTTCTTTCTTACTGCTGTTTACAGACACAATCCCAATACTAATAGAGCTCAACTATGGAATGATATTAAGAATATTTGCAATATGACTACTGATCCATGCATCATCTTGGGTGATTTCAATACAATCAGGAAGGAATGTGAGAAAATGAGGAAAGTTTCTCCCTCAACAAAATCTTTGGAATACTTCAACAATTGTTTATTAAACTATGTTCTCATCGAACTTAGAATGAATGGGTCTCTCTTTTCTAGGGACAATAATCAAAGTGGGACTAGCTTTGTTACATATAGGATAGATATAATCCTTTAAAATAACAATTTTTTGAATTACTTCCCCATCTACACTCTACTATGGTCAGTGATCATAGAGTTCTTACTTTGATCATTGAAGAAAGATGAAAAGTGAAAACTCCTTTTAGATTCACTAATGCTTGTGTGGAGAAAATTTGTTTGTTGGATCTGATCAAGAAAGAATGGAACATCTCTCTACAACGTTGTTCGCATGTTTATGGTCTATTCAAAGATGAAGGCTATTAGAACTTGTCTGTCTACTTGGAAAAAAAGAGTGTTTGGCAATTTTTCAAGAAAACGCTAGAGTTCTAGAAAGTATTTTTGAAAATGTTAGAGTACTTGAACGGGTAGCCCGTGAAGCTCAAATCAATGCCAATAGAAACCCCTAAAATAATCTTTTGCAAGATATTGCTATTGATCACATGAAGGAATAACATAGTTCTATGTTCTCAGAGAATTTTTAGATAAAAGTCGAGGATACAATGGCTCAAAGAGGGAGATTCCAACTTGAAATTTTTCTATAACTCTACGAAGGTGAGAAGTCACATTAACCAAATTAAAGCTGTCACCATTGATGGTGTTTTTTCCATGGACCCCAATGCTATCAAGAATCATATTCTGGATTACTTCAACAACATTTTCAATAAAAAACCATCTTTCTTAGTCTTGGAATCTCAATAATTGAAGTTTTTTGGTTCTGGATGATGTTCAAAAGCTATCTCTAGACAAATTCATATCTATTCTGGAAATAGAAGTAGTTATAAAAAACATTAACTATTATGAGTGTCCCAGTCCAGAGGGTCTCAATGGTAAGTTTTCTAAAAGTTTTTGGGAGATTATAAAAGATGATGCCATTGATGTTGTCCTAACCTTCTTCAGAAATGGAAGATTGCTTAAGGAAGAAAATAGAACGTCCATATCTCTCATTGCTAAATATAAAGATACTCTTGACTTAAAAAACAAGTGCCCCATCACCCTTTGCAAAGTTATGTTTAAAATTATTTCCAAAGTCATGAGTAATAGGCTGCATGGTGTTCTTTCATGTATGATTAGCAAGAATCAATGCACCTTCATCAAAGCTAGGAAAATTCAAGACACCATTATTCTATCTAATGATTTCATCCATGAAATTAATTAAAAGGAACAAAACCTAAGGTATGCCTAAAGATAGATTTGCCTAAGGCTTATTCTTCTATCATTTAGGGTGCTATCTCTCAGGTTATTATTTTAATTAGATTTCCTAAATCCTGGTCAGTCTGGCTCAAGGAAATGTTTTAGTTCTACCTCTTATGAAATATTGGTCAATGGTTAACCAACATGTGACTTCAAACCAAGTAATAGAGTTAGATTGGGTGATCCTGTAGCTCCATATCCCTTTGTTCTTATCATGGAAAATTTTTCTCAATTAATGGATAAAGTAGTTAAATAGAAAAGACTCAGACCTATTAAACATTCTCCCAGATTTGAAGTATCACACAAAATCTTTGTGGATGACTGAATGCTTTTCATGGAAGATGATGATGAAGGTGTTTCTTGTATCAAAGGCATTCTTCATGACCTTCACGATATTACTCATCTCAAAATCAACATTGACATAAGTTCAATTATTTTTAGTGTGGAAGAAGAAAAAGTTAGTTTCTCTGACATTCATGGTATCAGTGAAGTCTCCCTTTCCCAGAGGTATCTCGATATACCCTTGTTCATTGGAAAGACGTCAAGAAGCCACTGTGCTCCCTTACTAGGTAAGCCGAGAAGCAAGTTGGGTGGTTAGAAATAATTAAGCCTTTCAATGGTTGGAAGTTGTTTTCTACCCTTTCGTCTATCCACTTGTACTGGTCTTAAACCTTCCCTTTACCTATGATTGTGTGTGATGTCTTTGATAAGATCTATAGAGATTTCACTTGGGGGAAGGGAGATAACAAACCTAATCTACATCTTATCAAGTGGGACATTGTTACCAAACCCAAGTGTGAAGGCATCTCGGGCATCAGACTAGTCAAGGAAATGCATATTGTTTCTCTTATCTATGATGTATAGAAAATTATAGGGTAAAAAGATAGTCTTTGGATCAGGTGAATCCATGAAAAGTATCTCACTAAAAGTTCTTTTTAGACCATAGGCGAAAACAAAAACTTTTCTTGGTTTTTAATCATATTATTAATATAAAACATAAACTGAGGAAGCATATCAAAATTTCTTTTGGGAATGGTAATAATATATTGATTTGGAAGGATCCTTGGGCTGCTAATGCCTTGGTTTTGACTAATAATTTGGGATACAAAAGTAGTGTTAATATTGGGATTGATGTGAACGGAAATCTCAATAGTCTAACTTCTAGGAATGATTGGAGCTTTTAGAAGAAGAGACTACATGATGGTCTAAACAAGCTCCTTGATAGTCTCCCTAAACTGAGTAGCTCTTGTGATGATATCTCATTTGAAAATGAGATCAATATCAAGGTCAGGGACGTATGGAATGTTACCAGGAATGTTGGCATCTCTATCCCCTATTTTGAATGGTTGTGGAGATTTAAAACTTTTAGGATATTTCAAACTCACTATGGGAAGGTGGGGCATAGTAGATTGCCTACCACTAGATACATTAAGAAATTGGGTATCTAGATACCATCTATGTGTTTCCCTTGTAGGAATGATGAAGAGAGAATCTAACATGTCTACTTTAAATGTGACTTCTCAGCTAGAATTTGGAAGATAGCAAGTGATTACAATTTATAAAAATACCTTCTTCTAATGATGATCTCAGTTCCTTCACTTACAAAGAGCAACACTTACTCTGTGTCTACATCATTTACTGGCTATGGAGAGAAAGGAACAATGCAGTTCATCATGACAACCAAAATTCTATCAGGACACGTGGAAAGCCATCAAGGCTGATTATGATAATTTCCTGAAGTAGTTTTGGGGCCTTCTTTCCCTTAGTCAAGATTCTTTCTTATGAGGGCTTGTATTTTCTTATACTGATTTCTACTTATTTTTCATTTTTGGACATATAGTTTATCTAGATACCTCTCAAGACAAATTGTATTTTTCAAAAAAAAAATCGAGCTTTTCGGGACCAAAAAAAGAGAGGAAACAAGACACACTAATGATTATAGATTCTAGTACAACTATATAATCATCTTAACCATTGTCAACTCCTAATAAAATAAAAATTAACCATAATCTAGTAGGTCATCAACAAAATTGTATAGTCATCTCACTACAGTTTCTATTGGTCATTAGGCATAAAAGAAGCCCTAATCCCGATTCTAGGGTATTTTACCTATACAATCATCACTTAGATTTTAGAAACAATTTCTAGAATTCTATAACCTTTAGGCTATGTATTTATTAAAGACTGGGGTTTAACCAATTTGATGAAGTGATTAAGTCATATTTAACCCTATTCTAAATTTCACATCAAATCCACATAAATGTAGGGGGTTGAAGATTTTTTATCACTAGTTTTATTTGTGTTTATTTGTTTCATTATTTCATGAACACTTCATTAAATTAACAACTGAGTTGGAAAATAAATATATAAATGAAATATTTAAAAAAAGTATTATTTTCTAAATCAAACATCCAAATTTAAAGTACATGACTTACATGTAATAAACATTAATGGATCAAAGAAATAGAAGTTTGTGATTCCTATTATAATCATAATTAGATTAACTTGACCCAGATGTGGAAGCAAACATATAATGCCTAGGGACAAATAAAAATTCCATACATAGAGATCCAACCTATAATCATTCATATGAAATCACCGCTGAAGTCCCTCCACATGTATTGGAACAAATAAATTATATTCAAAATTCTTATATACACCAAACATCATCAACATAAAGAAAGGAATTTATAATATTTAGAAACATTACATAATGTGCCAATGTATAGTGAGAAATATATATTGAAACAATCTCAAGTATACACATATACATGTAATTATTCCAAGTGGATTCATCATATTTTATGACGAAATATGCATGTTTCGATGTTCATAGATTCTCATAGTTATCTTGTAGTCACACTAACTAAGAAACATATATTGAAACAATCTCAAGCAAATATATATATGAAACTATTGAGAGTGTATCTAGTCATATATCAAGAGAAATCAACCATGTACCGATGTTCATAGATCCTCATTGTTATCCTAAAGTCACCTAACTTGGGTCTACTTTGTATTAATGGTAAATTAACAATAAACCATTAGGATTGTTTCTTAATTGGTATTCCATACATTAGATACTATTATAGAACCATTGTTCCCTAAAATCTTGATTCCACTACCTTGGTAGGTAGTTTTAAATGAGTCAATGAGTCCATCCCCAAGTGGCCCTTTGAATACACAACATATGCAATAATTAAATGAAATCTAACTTTCATTGATATTGAACCAAAATATTACAATTGGGGCCCAAAGGTAACAAGAAAGAATGATACATCATAAGAAATAAGTTAATTATTCCCAATTATTAAAGTTTCCCTCATGGAGTTTCAACGTGGTGATTCTTATTCGATAATGAAGCATTATAATCATCAAATATTGAAATCATAGATATGTAAGGTATTCATATAAAATATGCTTGTACCTAATAGGTAAAAATTAAGACGAGTCAATGCAAATGTATTGGTACATTGGCAATGAAACAATATAGATTTCATACTAGCTTAAATGCTTTCTAATAATTTATGTAGGAAAGAGGAAACAAAATGATCGACTCCATTTATGAAAAAATATATATTATGCATTTTCTAAAGTGGGTTTCGCTGAATGCATTTGACCCTCTGTGCACCTACATGAGTAGATCTTTCTGCATACGTTCTCTTGATATTCAACCCTCTCTACAACGATATATATGAATCTCTTTTCATTGATTATTTATTCACTCATCCTCTCTACACCACAAAGGTGGGGATCTAGTTTCACATATCAAAATCACAAGATTTGTTTACATTTGTTTGATTTTTTAAACATTTAATTATAATACAAAAAAAGTAGCATACTTATTAGTCATTAAAAATATTATATTCCAAGTTTAGGGACTCATATACATACAATACAAGCAACTATATGATAGTCATGACCAATAAGAGGATAAAGCGTACCTTATTTTATAAAATATTAAATCTTAGAGATTGAGAGGTCAAGATAGATCAAGTTCTTAGACATATAACACATCCACAAGGATCACCACTTGGAATATGATTCAATATGTACTCAGATTATGATGTCTAGGGTGATTAGATCTATTATGACCCAATGTTATAACTATATCTTATATTTCAAACTATCAGTCATTCTCAATATTTTGAAATCAATATTTATTTTCATCATTAACAATACTACTTAATTGATTAAAGCCTTGGTCTCGACAAGGAAATTAACCCTAAGTTCAACGTCCTCATCATGTTTCACAATAATATTACCATCAACATTATCAATGTGGCTAAGATTTGATCTGGGTTGAGATCAACATAAAAATTACTAATTAATATTAGGTCTAGGCTTTTGAAATCATTATCATTGAATTTGGACGTTTAATCATTTTCTAATAAGAAAAAATGGATAGAAATAGTGATATCAGAGAAACTGTGATGAAAATCAAGAGATGCAAGGGATTTTAACCGATTAGCTCATCTTTCTTATCAGTATGGACTATAATTTTGACATATTAGAGATAATATGTAATTACTATTATTTTTTTCTAGAGTTTCCATTAGAGAGGGATTGAGAATTACCTACTTGGAAATTCATGAGACATTTATGTTTGGTTTTGATTAAAAAACTTGATAATCAATTGTTGGAGGGAAATCCTTACCACTAAGATGGAATATGAAATGGGGAGAAGTGTGGTCGAGGGCCATTGGATCACAACCACCTATTTGATTAGATGACTAGTGATAGTCTTCCCCACCTAGCCTAACTGTGAGAGGTTGGGCTAGCCCATGCGAGCAAGATGATAACAATGATGGGTTTGCCAGGGAAGTGAAAAGGGGGAAGTGGCCTTAGCAAGGAATGAAAAGAAACTAGGAGTCTGGTATGTACATGCAAAGTCCCTCTTGGGATCCATTGACATCAAGTAGGGACATGGGACAAAACCCACCTCATGGATATGGTAGTGCTGCAAGTTTAGAAGTGGTAGGCAAGGAGAAGGCATGGCGGTCGGGTCACGGTGGCAGTAGAACAGGGGAAAAAGCAAGGGGATAAGGCGATGAGGTAAAAGGATGTATACATAGGTAAAGGTAATGAAAGATTAGGGTTCCCCACTTCTCCTCCTTGTTGGAGTGAGAGTGGGAGAGGGGCTGAGCTAAAAAATCTTGTCTTGTTCACTAGAAATGATCATATAGTATATGGTACGGGTTGGATTGATGAGTTGAATAACTTAGCATAGAAAAATCACAATTTTTGGCCTGAGGAGGCAACTACATGAATGAGTTGTCGACTCCTTTATCACAATCAATGAGAGGTAGGATATAATGCAACTACCCTTTAATATGGTTCCAATCCATGAGACCTTGATCCAAGGGTTCTCTTTTGTTGCAAAGAAATAAGGATTGCCTATGTAAAGAAGCCAATGAAAAAAATGATTTTTATGATATGATATTAAAAAATCATATAAAATCATAGGAGTATTAAAAATGCTAAAATATGATCCATAACTTTATAAAGAATTTTCTTTTTCTATAGTATTTTTGAATTCGATAAAGTTTTATCACTAAGTTATAAATTCAATTTTGGTACCTTTGGTTGCCTCTCTTCACTGGAAAACTTTTATAGACGATGTGTCTACCAATCACCATAAAGAGAATCCAAATTAGATTCATGGAAATTCAAATTTTTTTCTATGGTAGGGAGAGTAGATTTGGTTATCTAGACACTTTCTTCTATCACATTCTTTGGTCAACAACTTTTCCTTTTCAAAAGAGTATTTTCTTAGAAATTGATCATCATTTTAGTGAGTTTATCTGGGGTGATACTTAGCAAAAGAAGCATGCCCATTTTGTGTCATGGGACCAAATATGTTAGCTAAAGAAAGAGGGGAGTTCTTTGTATTTGTAAAGTCCAAGACTTGTTGGCTGCCTACGAATAATGCGTCCAAAAGAAGGAGGATTGGGAGTAATTGGACTTTCTATTTGTACCTGATACTTTAGATACCCACAACAATAATACAAGGCCCAAATGGGGTAGGACAAAGGGACAAGGAGTGAAAAACTAGCTAGGACTAGAGTTTTTTTCTTAGTTTAGTTGGTCCACGAGGTAGATAAAATATTCTTTATGGAATAGAGTAACAAAATAAGAACAAGGTAGGAAAAAGTGAAATAAATATAAGTTAACAAATCAAAATGAAGTATAGATCTTTTTGGTAAGTTTCAATTTATAAATAGAGTATGGATTGCGTTTCACCATTAAAAACACTTTCCAACATGGAATATTCACGTCCATCATATACACTTAGCTGGGTTTATGATAAATCATTATTAGTGTATACCTCCCTACTCTCTTGATATCAAGTATGATCTAGATCTATGCATGTGTCTCTCTTGAGATGACAAATATACAATCTAAAATACAAACATATGATCATTTTCAATAGTATCTCAACATTTTCATGCATTAATACTACTCCTTTAGTCTTGATATGAACTAATACTACTCTTTCAAGGCATTACAAATAAAACATCACAAGATGGTATCTAATAATGCAAGTAAGACATTCCAGAATAACTGTAAGGAGATAAACACTTCTAAGAGTATATACATCTAATGTAATATGGATATGTACATGTTGGGAGAATATTAGTGCCTAATTCAAACCCAAGTAAAGTAGTCTCGACACTCATGCTCATGGGGGAAACATGGATTTATATATGAAGGTGTCAATAACTAGATGTAAAATGATAAGGAGTTGAATAAAATGGGGAAGAATGGAGAATCACAACAAAACAATATTTGTAGGGGAGTACTAGACGTTGATGGAGACTTCCACTTCGCAAAGGTGGCGATGGTGATGGAGATGACGGCTTCAAAGATCCTTCTTCTCTCCAAGATAGACATGGAATCCTGTGGAAGAGGAGGTGAGCACTTATGAAACTTGGACTCTCGTCCTTGCCTTCTGATGGGTCAAGGGTGAGATTGGATCTAGACAAAATTTTGTTACAATGGCTGGTGTCTTTCCTAAGTAGATTGGGGTCCCTATTTATAGGATTGGAGGGTGCTTGTGGAACCTAAGGATGGGAGTTTACTTGCAATCCAAACCCTATGGAACATTCCCCAAGGCACGCTCTCAACTAATGGAGGTGGTGATGATGTTTTGTAGACATTTTGTCAGTCGAGTAGCTGGTTTAGAGGTGACATCATTAGGCAATGCCAAAACCTCCTTATAACGGCGGTAGTGCAATATGACCATCAAAAGATGGAGGTGGATGTTTTGTACCTTGAAAATGACAACAATTTTATTGGTAGATGTTATTTGTCTCCCCATTAGAAGACAAGTTCTCACATCCCATGGATTGAAAATGTTTTCTTCCCATCAATTGATATCTTTGGCATTTCTTCAGTTGATGTATGGTGTTTCCTTTCTTTTGGTAGACATGAACTAGTATTCTATCAGTTGGTGGCTTTGGCCACCCACTAGTAGACTAATGGCACTCTTTTAGTAAGTAGACAACTATCAACCAATGATTTGTGCCTGTTGTGTCTGACTGAGATCAGTTAGTTGATAGTTGGTAGTCATCAACTGATGGTAACTACACCCCATAAAACTGATGTTTCCAATGGGAAAAGTATAAAGTTATTATTGGTAAAGGTAAAGTAGAAAAAAGATGTAAAAATGCAAGAATATCCACATCGACCTATGATCATAAGGGAAATGAAGGATAAAATAGACATCTAACATCCAATTTTAAGAAAATGCAAGGATATCCACATCAACTTGTGATTATAGGGGAAATGAAGCACAAAATAGACATGTAACACCAAAAAAATTGAATGTTGTTAAATGCCCCCAAATTTTGAGTCTAGCTTGTCCTCAAGATAATGAATATAATAAAAGTTGTTTGGAGTGGGGTTATCTCAGTAACCCAAAAAATATAATTGAAGTATGAGGTGACATAACTGGGCATGTAAATTTAGAACATATTTGTGTTGCCAACATGCTATTATGTCAGCTTATCCCAATATTTCTAATGGTCTACTTTGTTTGCTTACTGTGTCCATGCAATCTTTCTAAAAATTTTATGTTTTCATAAACTTTTTTGCATTGGGATAGGGTTCTTCCTACATGATATCCATTCTGAGTCCCACTTCCTACCAATATTGTATGCTTCATTCTCACACAAGGTATCTTTCACTCCCAACCTTTATTTTTTGAGTAATCAAGAGAGTGTGTAGGGTGGGTTGAGGCTGTGTTTTAACTTGTTATTTTCTGGGGCAGTCAACCACTAGTCCAATGTGTAACATGCAACTCCTATGATTACCCTATGAAAAACAAGGGGTTGTGTATATAGCTTCCAGGTTCTATACTAGGTCATGATATATCTATATACATTGTTTGGGCATTGCCCTTGAATTTTATCCTGGCACAACTCTCATGTTTTTATTTCATGCTCAGGAAATTATTCATTCTCACTTGTCTTATGGGAACATGAATTTATAAGGATTTTTGGGTTGCCAAGCCTCTTTTCTCCTATTCAGGATTTTTAGCACTGGAAGGGGTAACTTTTTCCTTAATGTTAGATCTATGCAATTCCAACATGTACTTGGGGACTTGGATGATCACTTGGAAGTATAAGGGGTTGATATCACCCTTCGTTCCAAGAAGTTTTCTAGGTAAGACAACATTTTATTGGCAGCCTACAATGTCTTAACATAGAGTTGATGCAAGAACATAATCATTTAACATGTGTATTTATTTCCTAAATAATGACTTGATACAATAAATATGCTAAGAAATGTTTGATGACAAATATCTCTTGTTTATAAGTCAATATGACTTCTAGAAAAATTGGATAAACAATTGCCTAAAGCAAAACTCTATCCTTCATTAAGAACCTCCTAGCCGGGATAAATATACACGGGTTTTAATGAGAATGCAAATTTTTTTCTTTTGAAATTTTCGGTATATCTTGAAAAAGTGGTTTTAAACATATTGTGACTAAGGCATACCTACCTCTTATATTTAACCCCCCAAAAAACTAATTTACACTCTATCCCTAGAATGTCAAAGGATGGGGTTAGATATAGACAAGCAAATTTTAGTTTTACCGGAGTTTTTCTTTGATAGACCCCATTTAAAATTAAGAAAATTAACAACATAAGAACATCATAGATGGTGATAGTACTCGCCTAAAGTCTCCACCCTTTGTATTTGATGTTTCTATAATACGCATCAAGAACAACACATGTAAGCTACAATGATTTGATTATTAAATCTATTGGGGGCTCCTGTGGTTGAAACATGGCTTCCTAAGATCTCCTTCCTCAATGGAGTATCCCCTACCATCTTTTATGATGGGCTTGATGATATTCATTGCACACTATGCAAGCCTCCTATGGTATAGAGTAAGGGTCAAGGCCTACAAACTGATAGTGACCATAAGTGCTAGAAGCCTATGGAAATCATGTATTGCCTTATGACGGAAGGGCGAGCTTCAACAAACAATGAAAAAGGTTTAGAGTAGCTCCTTGAATAAAAAGGCATTGAACTAGGGTTTTGGAGAATAGGGGAACAAATGCCTTAGGCATAAATTGACGAAAGGAAAAATGGAACAACATAGGTTAGTGAGGTAGAAAATAGATGAATAAATCCTTCATAAGAAAAAAATGATCAAAACAAATAGGGTTTCACAAATTGATCTAAGTAGAGAAGAAATCTTTGATAATCAAAACTAATCATAAGTGTAAAAGTAGTGAAAAAGGAACACAATACATTGTAGGTTGTGTGTGATGTCTATTTTTCTAGCATATCTGATGATTGCCATTGGTCCTTTGTTGTCTATCATCTACAAGGAGTCATACCTTAATGTCGGCCGAGAACACAACTAACTCATGTGCTTAGGCAGTGTCTTCATTGGCGGATTAGTCAAAAGCGCACAAAGACTGTGTAATAGAAGTTATGATCACGAAGGGGGTTAATCACTGTCTCTGGAGAATGAGAGTTTGTCAGAGGAGTGGTGTCAATTATTGATGGTGTAGGTGGATGGGGTGGCTCAACTGATGGAAGTAAAGGGTTTAGAGTGGAACCTAGGTATTTCTTAACACAATTGATGAGGAAGTTTCAGTTTGCGAGAGAAGTATGTCTTTAGGACCCCTTGAACTTTAATAATCTGATGTTATATATTGTGGGCCCTTGTGTTTCATCAATTGATGCCTTTGTGCCTAAAGTTGTACAAGTTGTCTTTCGGTAAAAAATGTAGGCTTGCAATCTGATGAAAACATGAATTCTCTCCTTCCCTATGCAAACCAAGTAGTTCCTTCCAAAGGAAGGGTGGGAATTGTAATAGATATATTTTTTGATCCTTGATAATAGCAACCTTTCATTGGCAGCAACTTCTAGTCCTGACTAACATGATTTTAGGCTTCATCTTCCTATGGAATACCTGGTAGTACATTCTGATGGTACTTCTATGTAATGGGCAATGGAAATATAGGCTATGAAGATCAATGGTTTGTCAATTGCTATAACTCGATGGAATTGTTATTATGACTAGATGCGCTTCTTCTAATGAAATCCTATGTAGTTGACCGATAGAAAGTCTGTGTTGTATTTCCATAAGTTTTTGAATCCTTGCCTTTACAATTCACATCATTAACTACACCTGGAATTGATCAATTGATCCTCACATTATCAATTTAAAAACTCAACAAGATGAGAATATTAAAAAATGAAAATTGTATCTAAATAAAGTGCAAAATATTGGTAAAGACTTAAAACATTCAAATGAAAAAAATACTATATTATCAAAAAGGGAGAAACCAATATTATAATTTTAGACAAGTTAAAAGTTCCTAGATTTCCTTCCAAGAGTGCTAATTTTTAGTCTTTATCCTGATTTTCTCTGTTCCTTTTAGTGTTGATCCGTGGTTACTCAAGGAGTAGATCATCTCTTCTTGTGAATGCGTCATCTTCATAGTATCTTTTTACTTGATGACCATTCATAGGGAAATAACTTGACTTCTCACTAAAAAGTTGCATCATTCCTGATGAATATATTTACTGATAATAAAAGGCCTTATCCACCTTAATCTTAATTTTCTAGGGAATAATCAGATAGAAGAATTGAAGAGGAGCACTTTGTCTCCCTTAATGATATCCTGTCTCTTCAGTTATGAATCATGACACACCTTGGTCCTCTCTTTATATATGTGGGCATTTTCATAGGCATGCAACCTTAGTTCCTCAAGTTCCTCGAGCCGTGGGAATCTCTTTTTGGATGCCATGTGTGAGTCCCTTTTAAGGAATTTGATATGCTCATAAGGCTTTATACTCTAATATCATAGGCAGTTGGCATGTCTTTCCATTGATAAACCTATAGGGAGTGGCCCCCATAAGTGTCTTCTAGAAGTTTTGTATGTCCATAATGCTTCATCAATATTATTAGACCAATATTTTCTCAAAAATCTAATCAATTTGTCATTTATACACTTTTACCAGATCAAAAGTCTATGGGTGGTATGGGATATGAACTTTATGCTTCACTTCATATTTCCTCAGGTGTGCCTCAAATTTCCTTTCTGTCATGTAAGATCTACCATCACATATGATAGTTCTGAGGACCCCATATCTTGGAAAGATAATTTTTTCACAAAACTTCATCACAACCTTTGAATCACACGTTGAGGTCACTATAACTTCCAGCTACTTGGATATGTAATTAGGAATAACTAAAATGTATTGGTTGTCACATGATGAAGGGAATGGCTCATGTAGTGGATACTCCACACATCAAAATCTCATTTAATCATGTCAGATAATGGAATTTCATTCCTCTTCGATGTATATCTCGTTATTTTAGATTCATTTCAGGATTAAAAAAAAATATTTAGAATCCTTAAACAAGGTGGGCTAGTAGAACCCAAATTATAGAACCTTTTCAATAGTGTATCTTCCCCCACGTGCCCACCATAAGGCATGACATGGCATTCATATAGAATGTTGGCTCCTCTTCCTTGGGTATGGACCTTATGTATAGGTCTTCAAAGCATCACCTGAACCATAAGGGATCATACCAATAATATTTTTCCTTATAAGTTAAGATCTTATTATTCTCATTTTAGGAATGTCAGGGGGTAACTGCTGACAATGGTGAAGGCAAGGAGAGATTAGGGTTCCCAACTTCTCCTCATCACTATAGTGAGAGAAATATAAGGGGGTGAATTCAAACTCGCATCCAGTTCATAAAAAATGGTAATATAATATATGATTGGGTTCATATCAATGATTTGAATAACTTGGGACAGAAGGAATCCCTATTTTTGCCTCAAGGTGGAGGCTAGATGGATGGATATTTTTCTCCTCATCCAAAATTAGTGGGCGGTGGGGATGATGCATCTAGCTTTTGATTTGGATCCAATTTATGGGAACCTAATCCATGCACTCCCGTTGGCCGCTTAAAAAGGAAAGATTTCCTACATTGGAAAGCTAATGAAATAAAAATGATTTTTGTCCTATGATCAATGGAAAATCGTATAAAATCGTAAAGGTGTACAAAAATTCTAAAATTTGAACCATATCTCTAAACTGAATCCTATTTCAATACAAAAAGTTTTAAGTCATTCTAATAAAGTTTGATCATAAATTTGTCAAGTTGGATATTGAATTTAAATCGAGGCTAGGTTTAAACAATTGAGCATCATTTTTTTTTAATTTCAAGCTCTAATTTCTATATTGAAGTGTCAAATATGTTCAATGATTATTGAAATAATGAGGTGGAGTCTCAAGAGAAAATTGGACTAAAAAATTCCAAAAATGTAATGAGATTCACAAATAGTGAAATTCCATTCCATCAAAGAAATAAACAATATGTGGGACTTCTAAGTTGTGTGTTATACCATATAAGAAACAATTTACATGAATATGTGGCAAGAACAATTGAGTAATAAATTATGACTCAGTAACATTCCTCCTAAGATGGCAAATACACAAATGGTGGACCCTACTTGTAACACCATGGTCAAAGTATATCTCTAAACTGATTTGCTTTATGTTGACCTCTATGTCTTACGATAATCATATATATTGTTTTATTACATATTAATATTTCTAATGCTTATGGGTTCATATCACAATTTGTATTTTTTGGATAATATAATACTCAAATTAGATAAACTTGAATTGAATGTTAGGTGCATAACATGTTGGAGCAGCAAAAGCTATGTTGATTTTGGATTTTGGGTCATAGTGAGGTTGAACCATTATTTGATGACAATATTATGTTTAGGGTTTGAATAGTGGTGTTGAGAGGTGTTTATAAGTGATCCTAATATTTAAGAACCGTTACATTAATTGGAAGTTTCTTGAGGAGAGTTTACATCTTTAAAAAAGTGTTGACAACCCAAACTAAAATTTTAGTGTTAGATATTACTTAGGGGAACATATATGTTGCTGATAGCAATAAAGTCTAATGCATAAAATAAACTCACTCAATCTCAAAACTTGAAAATAATAACAAATAAGATTCTACATGTTGAAACTAGTCTAGGTGTGAAGTTTCACATGAATTGAGGAATGTTGACTACTTTAATTCAATAAGTAAAGATAGGTTTTAAATGACAACATCAAAAAATTCAAGTAAATCATGTAAATTTCAACCATAGTTCATTTTACTAGGTATAACTTTGTGCGCTGCATTAAACTTATTCCACTATTGACCAATGATACAAATAGTAGACATTATTCCTAAGATTTTTTCACTACACCAGGCCTCATCCAAAAACAAACAACTCATCTCGTACCTCTAGGAAGGGAAACTAGATAGAACATGACCTGTTTCTCTCCTTTTCAACACACACAAGTTATCTCTCCTTATTTTCCCCTCCTTTGCTTCTAAGAGATCTTTCTAAACAAGTCAATCCATGAAAATAAGCTTTTCATCATATCAAAACAATAAATCCATAATTATTTTCTAAATCCTTTATCTTGCTAATACATACATATTCATATTGGTGTTTGTCACATTTTCAACTTAGTTATACATCTACATTTCAGTTTCTCTCTATATTCTTGTGTTAATTTTCCTAATTTGAAGTAATGTCTAAACTTTCAAGGTAGGCTTGAGTTTATTGTAAGACTCCTGGCCTAGTTTTTTAGTTAAACATGTTTTCTTATCTTAATTGGATGATTAAAACCTTAATCAAACCCTAATCCATGATTTAATATCATGCATAAAAGCTAAGTTTCAAGGTTGGTCCAGTTTGTACATTGTTTGAGTAAGTTTTGCAATTTATGTGCTTATAATGGATTATGTACCATTTCTCCATATATAGGGTTTAGTCTATAACTTGTCACATGTATGTTATGCTTCATAAGTTTTCATAACATGTTAGATGTAGTTGCATCTTTGGGAGCCCGATTGCACCATTGGATGTGGGGTGATATCTAACCTGGGGTTAAGATCTAGGGTTTCTAACCTAAGTGCCCTAACTTGATAATTTCCCTTTGTTAGCTTGGGATCCGATGGTCCACTATGGGAGTGGTGGATCTGATGATTATCTTGCATGGCATGATATTTGATGGTTTGTTCTTGAGACATCAAGGTTGATGGCTCTCCAAGTGAGGTACAACAACCAATGGAGGTTTAAGGGTTTGATTTTGTGGCCTAGTGAGGGCAAGATCTGATGGGCCATCTGATGTTGGGAAATGATGGTGCTCTTGGGGTTGGCAACTGATAGTCCTCCTGACATCAAGATTCTATGGTTGACCTAGCTGCATGGATGTGAAGTTCTGATTCTTAAACACATGGTGTGTATGTCTTGACACCTGAACCCACATTTCTCTCTCTCCTTAAGCTTTATGTACCTCTTTCCTTTCATCCAAACGTGCTCTTTAAACACCTCCATCACCTTAGTCATCTTCTTACTGCTTGGAGAGGTCTGACCCTCTTGCATGGTGGAGGAGACGAGCTCTAGAAGGAGAAGCTTGGTCTGGCTTGGTTGCAAGTGCTTCTCGGGTTTGGACCTACCCTCTCTAGGATTGTGTGGAGCTTCCTAACATAGTTCTAGCCCTAAACAAGTAAGATCACCTTCATTATCTTCATTTTCCTTGCTTCCCACCTTCTTCTTTCTTCCTTCTTGGGTGGATCCATGGTGTTCTTGGTGGAGCTTGTGCATGTGGATGAAGACATCTTCTTTCTTCTCTTGTGACCTATGGTTTCCTTGTTTTTAGAGAAAGGAGCTACCTTCGATGTGCGAAGTGCTTAGTGTTGGGTTTCTTCTCTCTCTCTTTGATCTACCTTTCTATTTTTGGACCTTTATCACCTTCCTTTAGGTGATTTATATAACTTTCTCCATATTTCTTTCTTACTCTTAACTTCCTATCTGTTGATCTTGCTCTAAAAACACAGAAACATATAGAAAGACGATTCTTTAGCTAGGGTTTGAGCATATGTAGTATTTATTGTGTAGATAACTACCTCTAGATCGTGGGCATGTTCTTATTTTGAAGTATGATACCTAGACCTTGCATGTCCATGAACTAATGGTTTCCTTGTGACGAGAAATGATGGATTTTCCTTAAGTGTTTTGGACTGATTTATCTCTTGTTTGGTGACTCGATGATTTGGCTTCTTATGAGAACTGATGGATGGTACTTAGTTGTTGTTTTGATGGCTTTTATTGTGTTTGAGAATTGATGGTTATGCTTCCCTCAAGAATCGATGGTCATGATGCTCTCATCAAGTGGTTCCTTTGATGGCTTGAATATCCTAAACAAACGATGGCCTAACTTCTCTTGACACCCAATGGATTCTCTATGTTTAACAAATGATGATCTCACTAGATTCAAAATCGATGGCCTCACTAGGTGTATGATCTGATGAAATCTCTGGATATATGATCCAATGGATTCTCTAGGACTATAACTGGATGGTTTTGTCCTATTTTAAAATCGATGGTTTTGTTTGAGGTCCCGATTTGATGGCTTCACTAGGTATATGATTTGATGGTTCTGTTCTATATGGAATTAGATGGTTTGTGTTTGATGCATATGATTCAATGTCTTTGGTTTGAAGAACATGATCTGATGGTTGTGTTTTGGGTAAGGGCATCCATGATCCAATGGGGATGCTAGGTGTAAGTATTTATGCTTTTTCCTAAGCATGTGTACAAACATATGATTTTTCTTTGAGTGCTGATTTGTAGTATCAATTCAATCAATCTTGTTGAATACAACTTATAGTAACTAAGTGATGATGGTTAGATATGCTCGTCTTCCTTTATGTTGTTATGTTGGAAGGATACTTTGATAATTTTATGGTAACCCTACTATGCTACCTTACTGAACATCATGGATCTTATGTTTAATGCAATAATATGCTAAACCTGTGTACCACAATGATGATGATTATTTGTTGGACCTTCTATAAGGTGTGAAAGATAATGATGTTCTTAAAGGAGATTATGTGAATGGTGTAAATTACATTTTGTTCATGTATTAAGACCTAATGAATGTGTAATCCTCTTTATGATGGACAATGGACTGGTATCAAGTGACGATGTGATAGGGATATGTCTATTACGTTTTATATCTTCTGGAGTAGTTATATGCCAATGTTCTTGTAGAAATCATTTGGGGTTTCTATGATTGATGTGGCCTTAAGTCACCCAATTGACAATAATCAAGTGAAATCCTAATCACGTAGTTCCCTATGCCTTAGAGCCGTTCCAGTGTTAGGACTTGTTGGATTGTAAAATGAGTATTCCAGAAGGGAAAATCGATGTCATATACTATTGACTACATGTTGGTGCAGCGAGGATATATCCTTGTCATCTTGATCTCAAGGTTATGGAGAACGGTCGAGGCCATATATTAGATGAATTATTATATTAATGTGTGATGTGATTGCTGATAAATGTGGTTTTACCTTAGATGACAGGCTTGAATACCCTGGTTTCTAGCACTATGAACTAAGGACAGACTAGGCTGATTGCAGCTTGACTAGTATGCCGCTGTAAAGGACTCATATTGACTGAGGGGAGAAGATCGTAGGATTCCATCTCTCCTAGATCTTGAACAAAACTTACTTTGACCTCACAATGATCAATTGGAAGTTTGAGTGGAATGCCTCAAACCCCCTAGGTCTCAATAAAAGATGTAACTCAGTCGTGTAGTATATCTACTAGGGTTAAATGATGATTCACATTAGTTGATAACCCTTGCCTTATTTCTTGTAATGTTTAGTTGATATATAATATTGTGAGGATATCAAATGTTTATAAGGTGTTAGCTTTACTTTTTCCCCTAAATAATATATCAATCTTTTAATATAACACTATTATTTTCTCTTAATATTTAATTAAATAAAATGATGTAATCAATAAATGCTGTTGAGAGTTATATCTCTCACTGGGCCATGGGTCTCACCTCATGGGTCATCACATCTTTTTAGGTGATCATCAATGGCAATGTCAGACTCCTGATAGTAAGGAAGATCATCTTGGAGATTAGTAGGAGTAGAAGGCTAGCTAGTGTTTAGTGTGTCCTAGAGTCCTCTGCGTACTATCATGTCTAGGTAGGGGATGTTTTGTAGATGATATGTATCGAATCAAGTTTCTGGTAGTATGTCGATGTTGTATATGGCATGTCTATATATGAAACTATGCTTTTATATATAGGTTGCATCTGAGGCCATAGGACATTTGTATAGAAACCTGATATGGTATGTGCTTTTGTGCAGGATGATGGATCTATATGTAAATGTTCCTGGACATGTTTGAGATGTTTAATTCGGTTTTTCTTGTCCCTTTTCCTTCTATGTGGTTAATTAGTTATTAATATCATTTTGTATTTTGAGTAATCTTATTTAGCATGGTGGTGTGCCACATTGATCTCCACATACCATCACAAGATGATGGTCTTACTGAGTGATTCTCTAGAAGGAGCCAATAAGAGATTGCCTCTCATGGGTTAAGGGAAGAGTCATAGTCTAAAGAAAAATTTGATTAAGTCAAATAGAGGCAGAACCCCTCATCATTTTATGCGTAGCATGAACAACATAACCCACATGCTTTGCATTAACCAACGCTTCTCATCAATCAATGCGCCATGTCAATAGATGGACTATGTGGATTGACACAACTACATCAATCCCCAAAGATGCAATCAATTGACCCCAATGCACTCTCCCCCATGGAAAACATCTATTCTAATGCAACATGCTACCTGATGCCAAGATTTCCAGACACAACCATTGCCTGATGCAACATTTACATGCAATATATTGACCCTGATGCATTGCGATATCAACTCAATGTATCCTATTGCTTGGAGTCAATATTTTCCTTACATGGTCCTGTCAAATGTGGCTTCCTCTTATTTTGTTGCATCATCCGATGCAGCCACTACCAATGGTGCATTTTGTTTAAGTGATCGGTATATAAAACCCTAAAACATAGTGATGCCTATAAATACAAACCCCTAGCCTCAATGGGATGATATATATTTTATGTGGAAGTTTAACCACACTCAACACTCCAACACCAAAGAGAACTTGCCCGATCTCTCACATCAATTGCTTCTTCATGCCTCCTCTGAGGATCTACCTTGACCTTGAGAGAGACTAGGTTTGTGAAGGCTTTGAAACTCCTCCATTCTTCCACCATCATCCTAGCTTATATACTTGATGCACCCTCACATAGTCAAAACCATGCTGAAGAAGGAAGAACAACATCCACTAGACCACCATGGTTAACATCTAGGGTGTACGTTGATGTTGCATCGACCACCCTCATCTCCAAGCATGATGATAGGTATCTACACACCATGAATGCCTACATTTCCTCTATTATGACAATGTCTCTTTGTCCTTTGAAACTTGAAAAATATGCATACAAAAATCAAGTGTATGATCAAGTAATATAACACTTAATAGAGCCCAGGTTGTTGAAGACATGAAAAGAGTTACTACTAACTACTTTTCATTAGCTATAAGTGAGAGCTGATTAATGAACTATTGATTGATCCAAGAAATAAATTGAAGGTGAATGCAAATAAAGATGAAGATACCCCTTGGATTATCAATTTCTCCATAATGTTCAATTGTTACTTGACTTAATCAAATCAAATTTAAAACAAATAATCAATGCAATGATGGGAATTCGTAGATGAACATTGCATAGTCTCATATTGTTGTGTCATGTGCAATCTAGTTAAAACCCTTATTTTGAAGAACTTTACCATAGAATGGAAAAATAATACACCATATCTGAATATTATCCTTGTAACCATGGGCCTACTTTCATATGCATCCATAAAGTCTATCTATGAAAGAAAAGTCTCAAATTTTAGATTATTAAAATTCAATAACTATCTAACACATCGAACATGGTGACAATAACTCAACACAACAACAAAAAATTTCATTGAATCCAAGAAACACTAATGTTAATTATAATTATATATTTCCAAGCAATAAAATAACATATGGCCAGACAGGTCATAAGGGTAAAAGTAATAATTTCTTTATCGTTGATATGGTATCAAAATAGGTTTTAAGAGAGAAAACAAAATGCATGCAAATATTAAGAAATCCTAGAAAAAACATAATGAAGCCCTAAAACAAGAGCCTACAACAAGTCATAACATATGTTTGGGGCAATTACAAATGGCAAATCTTGCTCTGGGCATAGATCGGACAACACAAATGTTTCTTTCACTCCTTATTTTCTTCTCATGGCCATGAAGATCATTGAATAATGATAAAAATTATGGCTCTCCAAAAATTAGGTATTAAGTGATCAAAATTTAGTAGGCAATTGTAGGTCATCAGATCTTCTGAATCAAATCAAGCCATCAACACTTGATCTAGGTCAATGATACCGACTTGGGGTTGGTGCATCAACTTAGATGACCACATCTCCTATTGATTTTGCAAAAAATTTGATGTTACTAGAAATTAAGTCAATGTCTTTGATACATGTCGACACATTGTCTCTTATCTAGCAAAGTGATTGATCATTGTGTTATGTTGGTGCTATCAACATGGTAGTCGATGGAGATATTTTTTCCAGGTGAAATTGAAGTTTTCCTACAATGGAAACATGCCCCCTATAGTAGGCCAAAGAATATTATGATAAATATGCTATAATACATGAAAATAATAGAGAATAATGCATAAGTAACTACATACTGCTTTGGCAATTTATAAACAAAAACATACAAAATTCTAGTCAATAATACTATTTAAGTAGAAGAAACTAACATATAAAATTGCTATAATTATGTGTGCATCAAAAACCATAAGCTTGAATTGTTTCTCATCCAAAAGATATAACACCGTTAGATTTTCTCAAAAGAATAAGCATGAAGACTAACCTTATAAAATATTGATTCTCCTAAAAAACCTCCACTAAATGGTCCCAAATCATCCCTCCCAACCACAAAGCTTGTAGCTACTCTAAAAGAATATTGTCATAATAAAAAAAAATGTTTGTAATAATATTAATAAATCACACAAATTGCTTAGAGCATATGATATATTATGGTAACTACAAACTGCACAAATTGTATCATATAATATGCCTAATCTTCATTACTCTTAAGAAAGATATGTCTACAGTGGATGCAGTTCCTAGATCATAGTGTATGAGGGTAAGTCATGGTGGTGGCTTACTGAAAAGAGAAATGGCTAGATTCCAATGGGTGGTTTGAAGATACAATGTTGGATATTAGTCCAGATTCATAATGCTATAAAATATGATGCACCAACATGATGCATGGTATGAAATGCATCCCAATGACTAAAAAATATGATGAAGGTTGAATTATGCATGTGATGTGTGTCTTATATAATGATGTGTATGAGGTGGAAGGTGTGTATAATGAAATAAGTTCCACACTATTTCGGAAAATCTAGAGGGACATGTTTTCAATTGTAATTAAATTACTCCTTTTTCCTTCTTTTATTTTTTCTCTTTTATTTTATTGACTTTTTCATTATTCTATACTACTATATCATCATGTTCTCTTCATCTTTTAAGATGGAATGTTTATATAGGGGTATATTTCAGATTGTAATTAACTTACTCATTTTTCCTATTTTCTTTATTTTATTTTCTCTTTTATTTTATTTTACATTTTCATTATTTTTTTTGGGTAAGTCAGGTGGTCATCTTATTCATCTTGCCCACCTCGTGCAAGCGAAATTAAAGAAGCGTTACATATATTGGATAACTGCAAAGAAAGAAACATGGTAGTACTACTACCATTACAATAGGGTGTTTGACCCAGATCAAACACATCAGTAGGGGGGTTTTATAGAGAGTATACCCACTGCTTTGGTTCAAATGATACTTAGCAAGAACATCAGCTTGGTTATTGTTCCTTCTATCAGTGTGGTAAATCGCAGTGGTCTCCTTCTTTATCAACTGGATACCTCGTCTGATATTGGCAAAACGAGGATGTTTCCGGTAGTCATCATTAATCATATTGGAAGCCTGCAGACAATCAGTGACTATTTCCGCTCTCTGTATATCACTCATCTTAACGATCTTGGCTGCCAATGCAATGGCCATAAGTTCTGCTTCCAGAGGGCTGTCTGCCTTCATTAACTGGCCTACTCCACATGACCATTGATCGTTACAATCTTTTATAACAACAGCTGAGGCACCTTCCCCCTTCTTCCATGCTGCGTCAGTATTGAGCCGAGTTATATCCGGAGTAGGACTAGGTGACCATGAACTACGATTCTACTCTTTACTATTCTCCGCATCCTCCCAGGCTTTGGTATTCATCATGATTTCCTGTTGAATGATATTGACTTGGTGCTGAGTGCATTTATCTTTTCCTTCGAATATCCAAAGATTGCGTTATTTCCACAAGCTCCAACAGGTGATAAGAAACAAAATTTGATGGCTGTCCGGAGTCTTAATATTTTGACTCAACCATTGATCAAAGTTCTCTGTAGTCCAGAACTGATGAGAGGCATGAAGCTTCAGCAACTTATTCCACACATTCTTAGCTTTAAGGCAATCCCAAATAGCATGTAGGATGGTCTCGTCCTCCTCATTGCACCTGGGACAAGTCAGATTAGTTGTCATATGCCGACGTTTCCTATTACAGTTCGTGAGGAGAGCTCCATTTGCAGCTAGCCACATAAACATCTTGACACGCATCGCTACATGTGCATTCCATATACGGTACCAATTCCCTTGTCTTCTAACTTCTGTTTCAGCTCGCAGAGCATGGTAGGATGTTTTAGCTGTATAGCTGCCCCCTGTGTTAAGCATCCACACCCTCATATCGTCCCCATCAGGGTCTGTAGGAGGAGTTAAAGCACAGATTGCCTTTGTGATATCAGGTGGAAACCAGTGTTCGAGGAAGCTACGGTCCCACTGACCCTCCAGATTGACCAAGCTACTAACTATCAAATCGTCAAGATCATCTGGAATAGGATGGAGAACAAAATTTCTCAAAGGAATTTCATTCGGTATCCACTTATCATGCTACACATTGATGGACGTACCACTCACAGGACACATATAGGTATTGCTTTCCATAAACGGTTTAGTGAGAGCAATATTTCTGGACAGCCGAGAGAGATGCTGAGCTGAACTCTGTGTATTCTTTAAAATTTTCTTAGACATGGCCTCACTCCATATGGTTTTTCTCCTGCTATAGATATCCCAGCTATTCTTCATGAGTAAGGCTTGGTTCCATTCTTTCATAGATTTAATCCCAAGTCCACCATGAATCTTTCTGCTAGTGACTTGGTTCCAAGATATAAGATGAACTCCCCTTTTTCCACGCCCCCATTCCATATAAATCTTCTAATCTCGCCATCAATTCTCTCACATAACTGTAGAGGCAGCTTGGCCGTCTGCATAACATAGGTAGGGATGGAGGTTAAAGTACTCTTAGCCAGACTCTCTCTACCCGCCATAGATAGACTCTTAGCTTCCCAAGAATCGATCCTCTTAGTAACCTTCTCCAGGACTTCATTGTAGGTTTTCTTATTTACCCGGTTGTGAAGGATAGGTACACCCAGATATTTGCCAAGGTCCTGTGTTCTTTGCAGGCCACATAAATAGCAGATATCCTCTGCTTCCCGCCCCGTTACACTCTTCGAGAAGAAGACTCTTGTTTTCTCAATAGAAATAGCTTGTCCATATGCTTGTTCGAAGTCCTTGAAACACTTCATGATGGTACTTATATTGGGTTTGCTTGCTTTTGCAAATAGGATGATATCGTCAGCAAAGCAAAGATGATCTATTTTAGGTCCTCCTTTCCCTAGCCACATAGGAATCCACTTACTTTCTGTCACTAGCTGATTAATGAGTTGGCTTAATCTTTCGATGCACAGAACAAAAATATATGGGCTGAGCGGATCCCCCTGTCGCAGGCCTCTAGTAGATTTGAAGCAAGGTGTCTTCTCACCATTCCATACAATATGCGAGTTACCCGACCTGATGGAATTCATCATGTAGTTCTGTATATTGCTAGGGATATCCATCTTCTCAAGCGTGTCCTGTATGAAACTCCACGCCATTTTATCATAGGCTTTGGTAAGATCGATTTTGATGGCCATAGTTTTGCTTGAATTCCTGCGTTTCATCATATGGATGAGCTCCTGTACCACCAAGATGTATCGGATATTTTCCTTCCGGGAACAAAGGCACTCTGCACCGGATTGATCCATTTAGGCAGCCACTGTTTCAGCCGTTCAACAACCACCTTAGAGCAAAGCTTAAGAATAGTATTGTTAAGAGAGATAGGCCTGAACTGACTCCGACATTCCGGTTTCTTATCTTTGGGTATGAGAACAATGGTAGCTTCACAAAGCTTGTAGTTAAGGTTGGATGAGCTAAGAGCCTCTTTAATCGTTCTTGTAACAGACTCTTTCACAATGGACCAGTTGGTTTGTAGGAAATGAGCAGTAGTTCCATCTGGGCCTTCCGCTTTAAACAGATTCATGGAGAACAAAATCCTCTCTACTTCCTCCATCTGAACCTCCCTCGCTAGAATCTGTCTTTGAGTTTCTAGAATAGCTTCAAATTACCCGGGATGCTGCTCATGGCTTGTTGACTAACGCAGCTTGGAGAGGTAAAAAGATTTATAAAAAAATCTGTGACTAGATTGAAAACCTCCTTAGAATCAGTTGCCCAGCCTCCATCAGGTCTTTTTATGGCTTCACATCTATTCATTCTTGCTCGTTGGTTGACATAGGTGTGAAAGAAACGCGAATTTGAGTCCCCATCTTTTAGCCAGTTAATATGACTTTTCTGTTTCCAGTCATTGTCCTCCTTCCTAAGGAGCGTATTTAACTTAGCCTGCATAGTTAAGCATAGATTATCAGTAATGTCATCATACCTAATAGCCAGGTTTTTCTGCAGAGTTTCAATATTATGTAGAAGGTGGTCTTTCTCTGCTCTCTTAGTCTATTGAAGATCACCGTCCCAGATTTTCAACTACGGACTGGCATTAACAAGAGCGTTCTGGAAATCAAGGTCCCTCCTCTAGATATCATCAAGGCAGGGTTTGAAAGACGCTTCCTTCTGCCATGAAGCTTTGGTCATGAAGCGCCCTTTATGGTTCGCTCGTCTTTCCATTTTGATCAGAAGGGGGCAATGGTCCGATTCAACTTGTGCGAGATGTAACACTGACACGTTAGGAAATTTCTCAATAAAAGCATTGTTGGCTGTTCCTCGATCAAGTCTGCTCTGTTTCAGGCCATGGCGGAAGGTAAAATGTTGTCCATAAAAACCAAGATCCGATAACCCTGCCTGCAACATCGTGGTAGTAAAAGTTTGTGCTTCACGATGATTGAAAGTCAGATACCCAGTTCTTTCAGCTAGAGCTATAGTCGTGTTGAAATCACCTGCAACCAACCACGGATCTATATAACTCTCTCCCATATCTACTATATGTTTCCAGATCAGGCTGTGAACCTGGACATGAGGATTAGCATATATGAAGGTGGCATAGAAGGAATTGTTGATTCTACAAGTTACAAACTGACGGTGGGTGTTGATGATATCCACAGTGCAATTAGCTACGCTCCGGCACACCCATATACCCCCAGAAAATCTGCGAGCTTCCGATCTATGAGAATTTGAGAAACCCAGCTTCTTAATGGTATTAACAGCCTTGTCAGCGCTGATTCTAGGCTCCGCAATAACAGTAATCATAGGTTTATGAATAGAAATGTATTATTTTAAAATGCTGCAAGTATCAGCTTTGCCTATCCCTCTTGTATTCCAGTATAGGATATTAGTCATCCAAGTAAAGGAACGTTTGATATCAAGGACGATCGTCCACTTACAGCGCCGACTCTTCGTTTTCTTTATTAGCACCAGTGTTCAAAGCTTCCAAACTAACTTCAGAATCTAGAATCACTTTCTATCGTGGGCTCCTCCGTGTGCCTTCTAGATTAATTTTGGCTGATCCAGTCCTCTTCATTCTCGTTCCACTCCCTTTGTATACCTTCCCGATCTTGTCTTCCTTAGGATTTTTATTCTGTTTAGCTATTCTCTGTGTGACGGGGATAATGTTTCTCTCTGCATTCTCCGTAGCAGGTGCTTCCTCTGTAGCTAACTCTTCAGAAACTGAGATAATTTCCACGACTTCGTCAATATCTAGATTGGCCATGGTGTGGTCTCCTGATTTGTTGTTATTACTGCCACTCGCCTGAGACTTGCTGTGAATCATAGGATCATTGGTTATGTCTTTGAGTGCCTCCACCTTCTGTGCTCTAGTTTCTATGATTTTCATACTGGTCTTCTTTTTCCAGATTTTAGCTGTTTGATGTCCTCCAGTGTTATGCCTTCCCATTTCAGTTTGATGGCTACTTGATTCAAACTCTTCTTCTCCTTCATCTTCTGGAAGATATCCATATCTATTTTTGGTAGTACTTGGTATATCAGGGGGTCTGCCCGCAGTCTCTCTACCTTGCCGCCGGCGGCAACTGCGTTGGGTCTGCCACTGCTGTTCTTTAGGAGTATCAATTCTGTCATTGCTGTTATGCATTTGCACTGCCTTTTCAGGTCCTTCTTTATACTGATTGCTCGCCAATTCACAGTTATGTCATGTGTGCCCCTCTTCCCCGCACTTGGCGCAAGCATAAGGTAGCCCTTCATACTCTATCTCATAGTCGATTCCATTGATTTGTATATAAGGTGCCAATTGCTTTGTAGTATCGATTTCTATGGCCAATCTTGCAAACTTGCTCCTCGTTCTCTTGATAGTATGTTCGTCTACTTTTATCAGACGGCCTAGGGCTTTGCCTATACAATCGAACATGGGTTGGACATATAGATGGAGAGGAAGGTTGAGTATTTTCCTCCAGCAGACAATTTTCCTCAGAAGTTCGTTCGAAGGAATGAACAACGGATTCCAATCCCAGACCAAAAGATTGCATCCAAACACTTTCCACGGCCCTCCTGTCGTCACCATCTCATAATCTCTTCGACAGGAAAGTTGAATGACGAAGTGATTCAGATCTAGTTCGTATATATTGTACTTGCCTATCAGACTCCACATGGCTCTCAATCGATCACGTAAGGTCATGTATCCGATCTGAGTTCCCATAGCTTTCACTATGACAGCATACCGCCACGGCCTGATCAGAAATTCTTCCTACATCGGGTCTACTATTATGTCCGGCTTGTCATCTATAAACGTCAAGCTTACCGCCTCCGGATTTAGGTTTTCCTTGAACAACTTCTGCAAGAAAAGATCAGAGCTGCCTTGTTCTGCAGGCTTGTTTCCAGATCTAGCAATATTGGCCGCCCAGGCGTTACCCCTGGTCTGGCTATCGTGCATGCTGGTAGCATGGCCATGCCCATGCAACGGCGGGAAGGAGACTGCTGGCGCGCCGCTCGTGTCCGTCATCATCGCACCATCTTCTTGATTAAGACTCCCTCCTTCCTGTTTATCTGCTCCTTTGTAGGATGTACTTGAGGACCCCCTTAGGCCGCCAAAGTAAAACTCAATTCTGACATGAGGAATACTCATCGTTTTCGCGACCGCTGCCTTCTGGGTTGCCGTATTCAGGTCTGCCTGGGTCTTAGGGTTTATTGGTTGTCTCTCCTTCTCCTCTCCGTCATGACGTCTGCGCTCATCTTTGCTACGATCATACGCCGGATCACCTCCTCCTTTGGTCCGTGCATCGCCACAGCCCTTGTGGCCATCCGCCGCCGCTTCTCCTCCTCCTCCCCCTAGATCGCCCCCCACCGCCGCTAACCCCTTGTCTGCCATCTTTTTACATTTTCATTATTTTATACTGCTATATCATTATTTAAAAATAATGAATACATTTTCATTATTTTATACTACTATATCATGACATTCTCTTCATCCATTAAGATGGAATATTTATACTAGAGACTTCAACAATCAAGAGATGGAGCAGTGGAAATGAATTTTCCTTTTCAGCCAAAGTGTGGGAACATAGTTATACAAAAATCTTATGCAAAGTGTATGCAACACGTGATTTAAATGAGTTCTTCATGCAACTTTACACGTAACTATGCAGAATCATACAATTATTAGTGATGTCAATGCATGAACAAAGATATGAATTCCTATCATGTAATGAAATGAAATAAATAAAATATAAATATAAATGCTCCTCGAATGTGATGAAAGATGAATGAAGGTGGATGGCAATCATGTAACTAAGATACGATGTCAACCCAAACCATAAAACACCTCTCTCACTATTAATATGTGAATCAGAGTAATCCTAGAGCCTATCTCCAGCAATAAATGAAATAAAATGTACAAGTAGATTACATGAACTCAAACCTAATATCATTGTACATGCCTTAGAGTTAAGTTAGGGTGTCTCATTTATAATACATGTCTTCTAGGTTACTTGTTTAAGACATTTCTAAGAGTTAATATATTAAAAAATATCAACCTAGCTTATGAGATATGAGTGATAGCACAAGAGGATTGTATTGAGGACAAGATACCATAACAATGAATATTTTTTCCTAACTATTTTTCTAAAATATTTAACAATATCAATTACACTAGATAGAATCTGACCCTTGAAAAAGTAAAAACAAGGCATAAAAGGAAAGATTATGGGTGCAAGATTAGACATGCCATTCTATTGCCCCTATGATTGTCTTTGACAGGTCCTCATGTCAAGAAAGCATGGAAGAGAAATGGTATGTATGTACAAGAATGTCACTATAATGGTGGAGGTGGCGGGTGACCTCCGTGTTGTTGTTGGAACTTCAACATCTTGGAGAAGTGAGGGAGAGAGAGTATATATCAATGAGGAATTACTTTCATAATTTTAGACACTAACTACTCTATTGTGCTTGAGGAGTAAAGAATATGGTGTAAAGAACAATTCCTCAAGATTTCCTTTTATTGACTGCCCATTTCTTGATGTGTTAGGGTCGATGCTCCAACTAGCATGACTATTCTATTGATCCTGGAAGTATAAGTTGTTTTTGGATGAACAATAAATATTAATTACACTGAGAATAGGTTGCTGCGTCAATGCTATTAACCAAGTTTCATATCCTCAATGGACAATTACTCATGCCAAAAAGGTAAAGCCACTGACTACTACGTTAGTGGCATAAAATATATCATTCAAGCACAATATTGCTTGCACCCTAAATGTTAGTGTATCAACTTTGAAGCCAAAAGTTCATGACCCTCATGGCCAACTGGTCTAGATAAAATATGGCGGTATCAACATGGTAGTCAGTTTCCATAAAATCTACAAACAAATTTTGTATAGTATGGGTGCTACCGACATGGTTTTCCATTCATCAACTTTTTCAAGATCTTGCACACTAAACAAGACATCAAACACACCTCATATTTGCATGAAAGTTTCTCTATCGAAAACAATCTATTGATCTAACTACTAAATAGAAGGAAAACATAAACAAAAATCAAACAAAGTGAGTTCTTATTGATGGGTTGCCTCCTACAAATGTCCTTGTGTAACTTCCTAGGTAGAAGCAATGTAGTTCGTACTGGCTTATTTCCAAATAATAGTGACTCTTCTGGAACTGGTGTGTCTCCTAATAGTATTCCAAAGTTGATGCAATCATGCTCTATGTCTGTGTTAGTTTCCCTCTTCCTATTGTAACAATCACTTTTCCCATCCCTTGAATAGGTATGCCCAAAAGCAACCTTGCACCATGGTCCTCCTACATCTCCATGACAAACAATTTAAGGAGGGAATATAAATTTGTTGACCTTCACAAGTACATTTTCCAAAATTCGGATAAGCCACACTATAGACTTATTTGCGAGCTAAATAGTCATGTTAGTGGCTCTAAAGTTCTTTAAACGTGGAGAGAAACAAAAAATCAATGCTTGCTCATGTGTTACACAATGTTTCTCCAAAAGAAACTCTCCCTATGGAACAAGGGATGAGGAAGCAACTTGGGTCCTTCATCTTCTTTGACATATCCCTCTATTTAAAGGATGTTACATGCTCATATACCACAAAACACATGTGCCCTCAATCTGGTACTTCTTATTGATGATTTCCTTTAGAAATTTTCTATAGGCTAGCATCTTCTCTAACACCTTCATGAATGGGATATTCACATACAGCTTTATAAATATGTCTACAAATTTATTGAACTACATGTTGACCTTCCTTTTATTTAGGTTGTTATGGAAGGAAATAGGCTCAGTATGTTGGCACTGATGTAGAGGGACAGAGGTGTCCTTAGTGGTTTTCCCCCAAATATTACTATGGTCACAAACATATCTAAATCCTTTACAAAATTATCCTTATTTTGAGATGGTGGAGTGGGTGTAGTAGTGGTGGGGTTCTACAGTTATCCCATGCGTGGCATATGTATATCTAATTTTCTTACTGCTCCTAAGGGTCACAAAGTTGACTTATTCTAATGGCATCTTCAAATCTACATTGTTTTCTATGAACCATGCAATTTGTCTCCAGACTACATATCCTTGCTCCCTAGTTTTCAATCTAATGGCAAGACTTGCTAAAATATGGTTTATTCTTTTGTATATTTTAGAAACATATCCTCAAGTCCTTCTGGCCAAACGTTTGGAAAATACATTTGAAAAATACCTTTATATGTTTATAATATTAAAAAATATCTTCATGTCTGACATCTGTACAATATAAAAAAATTCAAAAAAATTATTTATATGTTTCATGGGTTCTTAATGAAGGTTTCCACAAAATGCTTATGAGTTGACTAGCACCACAAGACTGGAATTTATCTTGTAGCTTGCCACATCTCCTATTTGTCTTCCAATAGGACCCTATGATATTATGGTGGAAGAGGCCTTAGTTCTCTCCCATATGGTCTTCTGTGACAAAGTGGATTTTCACCAATCCTTGCTCAAATTACTCTTTTTCCCTCATTATACTCACTCATGGCCCCAAATTATTTTTCTTGGTTTCTAAATCAATATTGATTCTCAAATTTGAAATATGGCGATTAATGTGGATTTTATATACATTATAACACCTCAAATTGGATTCATTCATTACTTTGTACAAATAAGCAAATTGATCCATCAAAAATCACAGTTTGGTTCTCAAACGTTTTCTAGACGTTCTCCACTTTTTTGTGAAGCTATGATCCAGATTTCACTCAAATTGGACATTCCTACGATTTTCTATGAATTCTTGAAGTTAATGCCTTAAAATCCCTTCTTTTGGACTTTTATTTGGCTTTCCCAAGACAACAATCCGGGTAAAGGGTCAGGGGAAATCCAGGGCCCTTGTATCTAGATCTCATGGATCCAGGCCTAATCCAATGGCCACTAACCCATCTTGTACCTCCCGCAATCAGCGGGGAGGAGTAAATGAAAGCCAAAAGTGAAATCTCACGCCTAAGACCCCGATTCAAAGTTCCAACCGAGAGGGAAGGTTCATCTCACAAATTCGAATTATTTGAATCCTAATTTGACCACTGTTCATTGTCTATACAAATAACAAAACAAGCTCCTCACCTCCTATTCACACTCTGGCGGCCATGGCTGCCACTCAGGAGTCCTATAACCCTAAACCTAGCCCAAAACTCTATACAAATACCCCCTCTAGATCTGTTGTCACTCCACCAAGTGAACCCACCACTTTTTGTGTTGTTTCATGGTCTCGACCACCCCCAAACCTTGCCCCTTCTCCCTGCTCCCTCAGTGGCACCGCCGCACCAGCCCAGTTGGGAGATTGGGGACCTCACCCCCTTTTCATCCTTTCTGGCCACCGCTGCCTCCTCGAGGCCGAGGTGAATCAGACAGGCCTACTCACAACTTCCCTTGTGCCCTCCTACCCCTAGAGCTATCTACTCTAGAGAGACCGTCACCCTCATACTGGGCTTACACGAGACCCAGTAGGGACGGAAGACAGAGACGAGCCGCGGCTGAGTCAACTGACCCAAGTACCAACCAACCGGCTCCTTAGACCGACCAATTGAGAGTTGAACCGGTCGGGTTAGCCATTGAACCAGGCCGCCAAGAAAAGGAGCTCATTGTCCACATGGGAAGATCCAAACTGTCCAAATCAACATCCCATGGCCTTTTTTTTGGCAAATAAGGTGATTTTATCTCTCTCTGTCAAATATTCATCTTAATGTCAAGATCTTGTTTTAATTGTAGAAAATGCATCCTAGCTCCAAATAATTCATATAAATAATCAATATTTATTAGAAAAATCTAATGAGTCATTTAAAAATACTTATGATACCTGATTCTAAACGATTCTCATGGATACACCTAAATCTTTATCTCTTTCGTATGTAATTTGTCTAAATAACTCTATTTGTGGTTAATCTTGACTAAATGTTGAAAACCCTAGATTTGGACTCTGATGATTATCTTGTAATCTAGATCTAATATATTTGAATCATCTACTCTTGAAAATGAATCATTAGTGATCTAGATCTATTTACTTGATTCAATCTTGATTATAATGAATTTAAGTAATCTTAATATTGATCTTAATCTTGCAAAAAACTTGATATAGTTTTGACCCGTCAATCTGATCTACCATGATGATAATCTAGAAATTGATGATAATAATTAGGGCTAGAAAATATATTCCTAAAATTCCTAGGTAGATCATCCATCCTTGAATATGCTTGATACTTGAGTAAATATTGAAATCTTGATATAATGTTGACTATAAATGAATGATCTACCTTAGGGATGAATAGGATTGGAAGACCCTAATCTGGTGTACTTGGTATTAGTGTATAATATGATCTTGACCCTCAACCCATATCTTGATTGATCTAGGAACTACTTGAGACATTGATCTTATGCTCTTGTGTTATATACTCAAAATCTTCAGTGAAAGGTACGCTATTATATAACTCCTCCTTGATTGTATTGAAGATACTTTTATGTATCTCTTGATTGTATACTTGGCTATTTACTTGGATGAGCTACTGTTCCCTATGATTAGTCTTCCATTTTTCTATACTATATTTTGAAAAACATGAAAACATAAATTGCATGCTCATTATGACTGCCCGTATATTGATAATGATGATGATGTTGATAATGTTGATAATGTTGATATTGGGTGGAAGCAACCCCCTCATTGAGAGGTGGGACTTGTACATTAGCTTCCTATGTTCCTATGGTGAGAAGGAGCCTAGTAACCTTCCCCATCGCGTTGGGGTAATAGAGTCACACAAAATATATAAGCATGCTTCTCGAATTACAGTATAATGGGAACTCGTAATAAAAGTTGAATTGCTTGAAAAACTTGTCGAATAAATGTTGGTTTTGCAAATTGCTTGTTATTCTTTTGAATATAAGTCCTTCCAAGTATACTTATTTTCTTATAAAGTGTTTTACTTGATTTTGATAGTGTATCGTGCAATTGCATGATTGTGTCTTGATTTTCTTGATTTTAGGCATTACAAATGGAATATTGAATAAGATCATTTCCGCACTCATACACTCTAATGAAAAAGATAAATCAGATATATCTCCATATTGGGTTAGTTTGTTATTTAATTATCTAGTTTTTGAGTTATTTATTTCTTATTGTATATGCCAGTGTGATTGATCCTATTGGTCCACTCAGGGACGGGTGCTTCAATCCTTTTTCTACTGTCTAGGTAGTGGGATTGGGATTGGGGGTAAGAATAGTTCCCCCCAATTTGAGTATCAATATTGATTTAGAAACCAAGAAAAATAATTTGGGACCATGAGTGAGTATATTGAGGGCAAAAGAGTAATTTGAGAAAGGATTGGTGAAAATCCACTTTATCACATCTCTCACCACTACCTCCTACAATAATAGTGGAAACACTACCTCGAGTTGGGAGAACATGTGCAGACCAAAGCGAAAAGGGGGTCTTGGTTTTAGGGATCTCTACACCTTTAACCAAGCTCTTCTGGCAAGGCAGATGTGGAGGCTAGCAAACAATCTGGAATCTCTCGTGGCTCGAGTTCTCAAAGCCAGGTATTTTCCACGGACGACCATATGGGAAGCAAGAAGGGGACACAATCCTAGTTTCTCCTGGAGGAGCCTGTGGGGAGCAAAAGCACTGTTAAAAGAAGGAACGCAATGGCGGGTGGGGGATGGTACGCAGGTGAATATCTGGGATGATAGATGGCTGCCAAATGAGGGTGAAACGCTTGCACATTTCAAAAGGGAGGGTGGACCAGATTTTAACACAGTTAGGGATCTAATGACGGAAGATGGTTCTCAATGGGACGCAGGGAAAATCAGTGAATGTTTTCCAGTGAGCTATGTTAGAAGAATACTTGCTATACACCACAGCATGAGGGACCCCGAGGATACTTTGATGTGGTGGCCTTCAAGGGACGGGGAGTTCACCGTGCGTTCTTCTTACTGGATGGGGCTACAAGGGAAGGATGAGGCGAGAAGGTTTGTACACCAGCAGGGGGATACACTATGGAAACACATATGGCACGATGGATGGAGTTTGAAGATAGCACATTTTCTATGGCGGGAAAGCACGGGTAGTCTAACGACACGGGGGCACCTTTTTGACAGACACTGTGTGGAAGATGGTACGTGCATGCTTTGTGCGGCAGAGAAGGAGACGATCCCTCACATGCTTTTCCGCTGCCCTAGTGCGGGGGAGGTATGGGAGCAGACGTCGAGGGGTGTAAATACGTGGGCACATGACGTGAGGGATGAGGACATCGTCTCGTCCTTGACAGTAGCTTTGGTGGGCAGGCCAACACACGAAGCTGAACTAATGGTGGTGGGCATGTAGACGACATGGAAAATAAGGTGCACTCGGATCTTCCAAAGCAACGAGGTTGGCAGCGAATATCTTCTACGTGGGGCGTTGGCGACGATGCATGAGGCTGGCAACAACAAGAAGATGAGGGGTGGCGTAGGATGATGTGGGAGTTTGCATGGCGCCCGACGTGGGGACGACGAGGGGCAGCAGGAGGGGGGGGCGGTGACGGAATCCATCTATCATTTCATGAGCTGGACAGGCAAGGTAGGAGGGGAGATAGATGCCCCGATGGTCAGCAGGTGGGGGGAGAGGCAGGTGACGTGCGTCAGGTGGAAGGTGAGGAGCATAATGTGGTGCTGTCAGACGTGAGCTATAGGTGGAGGAAACCAGTGCATGGGAAGTTAAAAATTAACGTGGATGGCTCGGTGGGTGTGGATGAAGGAGCGGGCACGGGTCTGGTTACTAGGGATGAGACAGGACGATTGGTGGGTATTGTGGGGAAGAAAATCATCCAAGCAATGGGAGTAGCCATCACTGAAATGCTAGCAGCGAGAGAAACACTCCTATGGGCAAAGGAAGCGAGATATGACAACATAGAAGTCGAGACGGACTCACTGGAAGCAGTTCAAGCATGCACAACTAAGAAGCAACAGTGGGACTACCTAGGAGCGATCGCCGAAGATTTCAAAGCGCTGCAATGCCAGTTTTCTTCTTGTAGTTTTGTTTATGCCAATCGTAGGTGTAATAGGGTTGCCCATGAGGTAGGCAATCTAGCTTGTAGAGGTCTAGTAGCTAGTTTTTCCTTCATGCATTCTTTTCCTTCAAACTTGTTAGAACTTGTAAACCTTGATTTATCAAGCTAATAGATTTTGTGTCGGGGAGCCCACCTTGGGTTTCCCGTCCCACCCTCAAAAAAAAATCTCAATCTATTTTTCTTTTTCTGGTGGTGGAGTTAGAATGAGTGTTGAAGAAGCATGGGAATTCCTCACTTGTAGAAGAATATGTTCTAGATCAAATGTAAATGGTGCATGATAACTATTGAAAGTGGTGCACATATATACCATTTACTAGTACTTGAAATAAATAATAGAGTTTAAGAATCACTTGATATAAGAGATGATACAAAATATGATTGCTGCAATAATTAAAAAAAAATTGCCTAGATTGGCAAGTAATATATGGATGTTTAGAGGCTTAGTCTATCAATTACAGAGAAGTCATCACTATAAACTACTTCCGATCAGCTAGACCAAAGAAACATTTGGCTGGAGTTAATTAATGTATTGATCATTAAGATAAGAAAGAAATTATACTTTGTGAAATTGATAGGAATTTTTAGATGAACACTATGACCTTTTTATCAAAGTGTCATGGCCAATCTAGTTAAAACCTTACATTGATGACATTTCCCCCAAAATGAATAATAAGGCATGTAATTACATGCCTATGTTAGTATGCACCCATTAATCACTATATGAAAAACCAAATTACTAATTATATTTTCTTTTAATCTCAATAATTTACTACCATATCGACCATGATTATCAATCACAATCAATAAGACAACACATGAATTTCATTGAATCTAATCAATGAAAACAATAATAGTAATAATAATAATAATAATAATAATAATCAATTTTCAAGAAGAAAATTTACACCAGGTTATTCCCATTTTCTATAAATAAAGAGTATTAATTCCTAAGTAACATTATATCACAATAGGTTCAAAGAGAGAAATAAAAATTCATGGAAGTGATAGAAAACCCTAAAGAAACCATAATGACGACATGACTGAGTCAGAGTGTGAGTTTGGGGTGATTTTACAATCAAATCACACTTAGAGGACAAGTAAGGTGGAAATTTTCCTTATTTATATCCTTCTATTTTCCTTCTCACAATTGTGTATAGCAGCAAAGATGAGAATAATGACGAATCTCCTAAAATTAGTTCTTTAGTGATCTATGTTTGGGATGCAAATTGTAGGTTTTCAGATCTTTTGAATCAAGCCAAGTTGTCAACACTTGTTCTTGGTCGATGTTGCCTAATTGGGATTGGTGCACCAATTTAGATGACCAAGTTTCCTATTAGTTGTGTAAAAACATGGTTCTACCAAAATGTAAGTAAATAACTCTGATATCATGTTAGTTCCACCAACTTGTCTATCACTGCATCAACTTTGCTCCAGCAAAGTCCCGATCTTTATGTAAAATGATACTACTATCGATATGGTAGTCAATACACATATTTTTCTTATGAATTTTAAATTTACCTTGTATGAAAACATAAAATATATTAATAAAATAGTATACTAAATAAAATATGCCAGAATATGTAAAAAGTAATTGATAAAGATGCAAATGTAGTTATACACTTGTTTGGTGATATATGAACACACACACAAACACACATACATATATATATATATATATATATATATATATATATATATATATATATATATATATATATATATATATATATATATATATATATATATATATATAAACCAATTTGGCAATTAAGTCATGGTAAACTAGCATATAAATACACCACAATTATGTTGGCATCATCCTTCTTGTCTTGTTTATCATGACCTTGACATTATGACCAAGTAGTTCCTTTTCTAGGCCCTGGGTTTATATGTTTGAAATCAATCATTTTATACTAGAGATATTGATTACAAAAAGTTTTACATGTTTATTAGATATGGATATAGTGAATTTCAAACATGGGATCTAGGATTTTGATTTTTTATTGTTAAAATCCTTTATGAGAACCTTGTAACAATATTATTTGAAGCAATAGATACATGATCTTTACATAATACAACAATGAACCTAGAATGATACCATCCTAAAATCCTCAATTTGAAAGGATGGAATGAAGCGAGCCTCAACATTAGTTAGTTCATACTTATTTATGATGGTGTGAGAGAAAAAATATTGGTAGTGGTGGCAAAACTCATTTACTTTGGTGCTTGCATCCATTTGATAATTGGAAACCTAATTTAGATTTCTCATTCTTACACCTTAGCATAATTAATAAAACCAACCTTTTTTAACAAATATCACTTGCAATTTGGTTACTCCATTCATTAAATTCTCAAAAATGTTGTCCTTTTGGTTTGGACCTAACTATACTTCAATAAGATCTATCCAGTTGTGGGTGATAATTGTACCATTAGTTGATTGTAACACTAGCATTCATGTCCTAGTTAATTTGACATATAGAAAAATCACATAGCCTCTAAAGGAATAGGAGGGATATCATTTACAATGTATCCTATCCTACATTTTCATAATGTTTTGTTCAACACCTATGGAACCCATAAAACATCTTCATTTGTTCTATCATCCTTAACCCCACATATGGATGAACCACCTCTATGTTTCTTAGCTAACCTAGGAATCATGTACTTCATGCACACATTTCCTAGTCCCAGTTAATCTCACCTACACAGTCCTTGGGTTTGGGGAGGTTTCTGTCAAGAGCTCTATTCCCTAGATCATATCCAAGCACTACCAAGACCTTGGTCATAAGAGGCTAGTAAATATGGTTAGTATGTGAGTTTCCATCCACAAAACCTTTAAAACCATGCATTTGAGTTCCTAATGGATCTATGAAGCATCAGAATGCTCCAAATTTCTCATGTCATACGTGATTTGTGGTTTGTTCTTATCCGCTTTTACCTTCAAGCATGTGTTCCTTTGTAGTATAATTTTCAACTAATTCCCATGCTTTTGATTTTTTAGACTCATGACACTATCTCGAGTCTCTCTTAGATGGTAGTATAGGGATTTATTCCTCTAACTCATTTGCTCCCCATGGGAAGGGAGAAACACCTTAATTCTATGGTTTTCATTCTATGATAGGACAAAGAAGATCATAGATGCAAAATTTACACCTTTGTCCCTAGTTTTTGCTTTCAACACTATTGTCTGTTGATGTAATTTCAATCTTTTCAACATTTCTTGTATGATTTTATCACACGAGGTTTAAGTGGTGTGATTTATGAATACACACTATAACATAGAAATTAGTGATGTGTGATGTGAAGGAATCCCTATATTTTCACTTTATTTTTTTGTTTTTAAACTATTCTACTGTTATTATTGAAAAACCATAACCAACTATTGGTGTTTCCAAAATTTTAAATATGTCTTGAAGTCATAATTTTATGTCTAAAATATTGTGTTTGTTTTATAATGTACTTCAATAACAACAAACATTGTTTTTTGAGGATTTATGTATATAGTGAGAAAATTTATCTGTTTAATTAACATGGTACTTGAGACCCTGACTTGGACCTAGGATTTGACTATGGACATGATAGATCATATCCAAGGTATGTTTCATTTTTTTTGCTTCTGCTTGTGGAATTGAGTCATAGTTTATCTCTTAGGCTATTGGACATGTTTAATATTATTACTTTCTAATATATTTAAATCAATTGATTATAACATTCTAAATTTTTTATCCATGTTGTCATGTAGTCATTGCGTATTGGACTCTATTGTGATATAACAATTATTATTTCCTCAATTCATGCATTACTTTGGTTATTGATCTGTTTGTGTGATGGAAACTCTAATTGATCATTTTTAGAAAAAAACTACGAATTTATTATTTTTCTCACATTATCTCAAATTGTGTCTTTTTAGTGAAGTTGACCAGATATGATCCACAAAATGATGTGACCCTAAATTGGATCCTTTTGTGATGATTATGACTAAACCCAATCTTGATTCTCACTTATTGTGCATTTATATTAAGACCAATTTATGACATAAGTGGTAGTAACACTTTAGGTATTGGGTTCTTAGAACTAAACACAACATAAGCAAATTAAATGCCTTTCTTAAGCTATGATATGTCCCGGGGACATATCATAGCTTAAGAAAGGCATTTTATTTGTTTATGTTGTGTTCAGTTGGGGACATATCATAGCTTAAGAAAAGCAGTGTCTCTTAATCATGTTATTCCATCCATTTTTTGTACATTTCATTCACCACCTTAAGAGAGGAATTGTCTCTAAATCATGTGATTCCACCCTTTTTTTGTACATTTCATTCACCACCTATGCTTATCTTTCAACAAATTAGGCTAACACTAGATTTAATCTATCCTAGACTGCTTGAGGTAATTATAAAACCACCTCCATTTATTGATTTAGGAGATTGTATCATGTGGAAACCTATGTTCTCTTTCATGTTGTAATAGAGAGATGGTGGATACTTTGTTGGTGTACATTATAGACAAGAGGGCTAGACTTTATATAGGTCTATCGGTGGCTGTCAATTCCCATTTGCACAATGTGGGACTAATCTCAATATAAAATAGTATAGATAAACTTATATACTTAACACTCCCCCTAAAACTAGTGCATAAATATCATATGTACCACATTTGTGACATTTATTGCAACCCAATGATGAGTCCACATTAGTAGAATCTAATTGACATGGCTAGACATGCCTTAGATCACACTTAGTGTTGGATCAAAGAGCTATAGGTGGGGGTGAATAGAGCTAAAGACACTTAAAGAAAATTCATTAAACCTTCCATTTACTTCAAGAGAAACTATTGCAAATACGGAATTTGATGTGCAACTAAGGATACATAGCAAGGATGAGTGAGATTGAATGAGATCAAGAACAATATATCTAGAGTAATTCCAAACTCCAAACTAGGATAAAGTCAATCCACAACCTAGAGAGGTCAAGCCCTAGGAGTTTGCAACCATTGCATAGTTATATTCCATTATAAGACATACAATAAAACCTTCCTTTTATAGGGAAAGGATACCTAATCCTTCTTTTTAAGGACTAAAAGGATCGATAAACTTGACAAGAACTTACCTAACATTTAAGCAAGAGTCTTTAAAATCTACAAGGGATTACCCACTTTTTCAAGGAGCTGGACACCTTCACCAAGGAGCTCTCCTTCTTACAACAAGTCTTCCGCCTTCAAGGAATTATCTACTCTTCTCAAGGATTTTCAACCTTCACCTTGTATTTCATAAGGAGAAGCTTTCACCAACTTTACTTGAAGAAAGGGATTGTGTAAAGATAAGATTGAGAGCTTCATAATGATTACAATGAATATATCTCTCACAAATACCTATCTCACTCATATGGATGTTTGGATTTGTAAGCAAGAGAGAGAAATGGGCACTATGTGGAAAAAATCACTCGACTGTGGCTAGGATCAAGGTAGGGAAACTTGGAATGAAGTCCAAGGGCCCCTATTTATAGTTGGGGGTGTCCACTAGCCAGTAGAAACACTTAGGAATGAATTTTAGCCATTTGGGGTGTTTCAACAGATATAATTTTGAGTTTTGCAACACTCCAACGGTTAGAAACACTTTTTCTCTACATTCTATACAATGCAATCAGTCGAGTTTCCATAAAGGTAACTCGGTTGATTACACCATTGCCAAGCTAATTTTAATTTGTCGTTCGAGTTTCTCCTGGATGAAACTTGACCGATGGCTTAAAATTAGTTTTCCTATGTAGGGTGTTAGACGATTTTATCCTAAGCTAAACTCAGATAAACTTGGACATTTTCCATGACCGATCCTAGGCATCAGACGAGTTTCGAAGAGGGAAACTCAACTGATCAAACTGCATGTGACACATTTTGGAAACTGTCATTAAAGTGCCTAAACATTTGAATTAAGTGCTCATGTTTTTTCTCATCTTAATTACAAGTCATAACATCAATACATATGGTTACAAAAATTGTCCTAGGCCATTAGGGCTATTTCCACAAAAGTGCATTTGCATTGACTTTGCCTTGTATTTTGTCAAGCTAGGGCTTGATTGAATTGATCCTTTTCATGTACGCAATACCCAAAATCAATCTCAAATAGACATATTATATACATGAGAATGGAATGGTTAAGTCATCATCAAAATATGGACAATGTATACCGTTAGGTCAACATTCTCCCCCTTTTTGACGATGGCAAACCATTCCTTAAAATATTGAAAAGGACTTGGAAATTAAACTTTTACCTTGTGAATTGTAAGGGGATACATGAATGAACAATAGCAATTGCTCCCCCTCAATTCATGATTACCTTTGCCTGTATGGTTAGTTTTTCCAAAAAGCAACGATAGAACATACCATTAAGTCTCTTGCAAGTCACATGATATTTAAGAGAATGAAGTAGGAAATGATCAGAATTCAATAATTCAATATGTACTGAGCTCACTTCTCCCCCTTTGTCATATCAAAAAATTAGGGGGTGGAAGAGCTATAAACATAGATCTTATCAACAAGCACAAACTACACAAGCAACTACTATAGCAAGCACCATCCGAAAAGTCAGAGAGAACAACCATACTAGAGTCATAATCAAAATATTGAAGCACATTACCAGAACTCATAAGATGTAGCCAAGCATACAATTAAGGTGTATAAGATTAGATTACAACAAAAGATATGTCCTCTCTAGATGAAAACTATAAATCAGTTAAAAACAACAAGATATGAAAATAGTAGGCCTCAAATACAGTGCCCAAGTGTTCAGTACATGTTAGTCTACAAAATGATATAAATATGACCACCCATTGACTAATTATCAAACATCTAGGTCGTCTAGGTCAACTTCATCGTCTTTGCCTTCTACGCTCCTCTTCCTCATTTTTGTCCAATCGGTCCGTTCAATTTGTCTTGCTGGTAGTCTTCATCTCCATATGATGGTGCATCTGGGGCATCAAGTGTAGCATTACCCCCATCTCCTTCATCAAATCTATCACCACCATCCTCATATTCATCCTCATCATCATCACCACCAACTTCATCCTCAACATCTTCTTTAGCCATCTCTGTGTCCTCATCAAGCATGAAGGATCCATGACCAGACCATCTATGATTTTTCTCAGCCCATGAGATGCCACACTCAAGAAGAGCCTTTTCTTGCTCATAATTTGGTATAGAAGCCCAATTTGAAATCAGTAAGAAAGGTAGCAGTAGGACCAACTAGAAGAACAAGAGGTTGAGAGGCAGCAGGGGTAGGTCCACCATTAGAGGTAGGGCCAGGGTACGGTGGAAGGAGCAAGAGGGTGGGTCGGGTAGAACTGACTGTATGGATAAGATGCATAGTCAACACCTGGGTAGGGCTGGTAGGTGGGTTAGGGATGGGTACATGATAAGTTCATGTTGGAACTAATTTGAACTAGACCTTGGTGAAGGTGCTTCTGAACCTATTGGTTGTATGGCTATTGGTGTATCATCTAGACCTTTAGGGTTTCATTTGATACTGAGAAAGAGGCATGATTAGGTCAGGAGGAGGAGGAGCCTGGGGGGAGGTAGAAGCACCAACCACCAGGTGTGGTAGAGGAGGTAGGATAACTAAACTCATGGAAAAAGAGATTTCTTTGTATGGTGAGTAAGAAAACCACAAATCAAGCTGGGATAGGGTAGGTGAGTTCCAATGGTGTTCTTCCTAGAGTCAAAATAGGTCACGTGGTGAAGAAAGTAACCAACCCATTTGACTTTGACATCATGTAGAAGATAGTACACTAGCATAGTAGTATTCTATACAATATCCATTTGGTTTTTCTTTGGGTGGATACTACAATTGACTACTAATGCAATGAGGTGAGTCTTGATGTCAAGGGAAAAATAAGGAATGATGGATTTATTCCTATAGGAAACATTAGGTTTCTTTAGGAACTTATGGATGTCTGGTAGGGTAAAATCAGGTTCAAAACTTTTGTAGAGCTTCTTAGGGTCAAGAAAGTTAAGATACTGGTGATAGGTGGTCAACAATGTATATGTGGTGGTGGTACCATTGAAGTAAGAATTCAAAGAATGCTTAGAGATGGAAAACATAGTACCCACAAACATGGAGGTTAGGATCACTTGTTGGTTAGGGGGTGGAACAAGGGAAGTGTAGTTTCACCTGAGATTATCATAGAATTTTTGGATAGCTTTTGTGCAAGAAATTGAGTTGGTGTAGCACATTTGCTCTACACAAAGTGCACTAAGGTGTTGATCTTTGGAACAATAGAAACCTCATTCATCAGTCCACTATGTGATTCAAGTAGTGAACGAAAGGTAAAAGTATTTCTAGGAAGAAGCTCCTTGTACCTATTAGCATCTTGACAGGAGATGAATGAGGTGCCATCATGGGAAATGATCCTAGAAGTAGTGGAGGACAAAGGTATCCAGCTGGGCCACTTCTTTTCCATCGGTTTGAGGCCATAGAGATGAAAGGAGATGAAATGGAAAGAAATTAGAAAAGATAGTAGGCACCACATGCCACCTAAGAAAACTAGGTTGAGGTTGGGAGATGCTAGGATTGGTGATATGAGACTAGAGAGGGTATACAGAGGTTTGGGTAGCCCTATGGTTTAAGGACAAACAAGAAAGAATGGATATGCTCTAGTTGTAAGAACGAAAAGTTGGAAAACTTCCTATATATTTTCCGCCCAACAATGTTGTCGGCCGAGTTTGTGGTTTGACAAACTCAGCCGACACTATAGTTTCATTCAATCCTTAGTCTATTGTCAGTTGAGTTTCTCCTAGGTCAAACTTGGCCATCAGGCTAGTCTATCCAAAAGATAATAAACTTAATTTTAGGTCACGAGACTTCTATATAAATTTATTTATTTAGCCTATCATGTACAGTGAACATATTGAGGCACATTCCACTCATCATTGGCTACTATTTTGTAATAAAATTTATGTTTGCAAAAAATAGCCAAAACAAGCAAAACAAGGCGTTAAAACTAGGAAAAAATATCACTAACAATTAAGAGATGAGCAATATATGAGAAAGAACATATAGGTATGATAAAATCTAGCTAGAAGGCATATCAATATCATGAAGACTAGTAATAAGTAACTTTGATCTAATAAAGGTAAATTTCTCTCTAGGTAGAGGTTTTGGGAAAATGTCCACAAATTTATTTTCCATGTCCACATGCATGATATAAATATCCTTTTAGGCAATGTGGTCACAAAGGAAGTGATGACAGACCTCTATATGTTTATCTCTACTATGCTATATAGGATTGTAAGAAAGATTGATTGCATTAGTATTATCATAATAGATAGGAGAAACGTCATAATGAACATCAAAGTCTGGGAACAATTCCTTCATCGATAGGACTTGGGCACAACAACTCCCATTTGCAATGTATTCAGCCTCGGTAGTTGAAATAGGCACTATGCCTTGTTTCTTATAGAACCAAGAAACTAAGCATGGTACTAGGAGAAAGCAAGTGCAACTTCTCCGCTTTCTATCAATTAAGCACCCTGCAAAATCCACATCACTATAGGCAGTAAGAGTAAATTCCCTTGACTTGGGATACCATAGTCCAAAATTTTGGGTTTTGTCTAGGTGCCTAAGAACCCTCTTAACCGCTATAAGATGGGATTTTCTAGGACTTTATTGAAATCTAGCACACAAGCCAACACTAAACGTAATATCATGTCTAGAGGTAGTTAAATATAATAAGATACCAATCATGCCTCTATAGAGCTTCTCTTCTACCTTATCACCTTCCTCATCTCTATCAGGTTTGGTGGTGTTTGACATGGGGGTGCCCATCGGCTTGGTATTCTCCATCCCAAAGTGCTTAAGGAGTTCACTTATATACTTGCCTTGGTTGATGAAGTTTCCATCCTTTGTTTGCTTTATTTGGAAATGCAAGGAAGAAAGTATGCTCCCCGACCTATTATTTCTCTCTACCACCCCATTTTGTTGAGGTGTATAAGGGGAAGAAAAGTTGTGCAAATATCCAGATTCTTCACAAGAAATTTCAAACAAAACATTTTCAAATTCTCCCCGAGGTTCACTACGGATAGAGATGATTCAACAAGCAACTTCATTTTCAGCTCATTTGCACTAAGTAGAGAAAATATAGAGAGTATCACTTTTTGAAACTAAGAAGAAGGTCCAAGTACAGTGAGAGAAATCATCTACAATCACAAGGCTGTACTTTCTACCACAAAGTGATTACGTTTTCATTGGTCCAAATAGATCAATGTGAAGAGATTCAAGAAATCTCTTGGTACTAAGGACTCGTATGGATTTAAAGGAGGATTTGGTCTAATTTCCTTGTGTACAAGGTTGGCATTGCTCATCCTTTTCAAAGTTCAATTTAGGAAGTCCCTTGACCAATTCGTTTTTGCTCAACTTCTTTAATTGATGCATATTTACATGACCAAGGCTACAATGCCACAAAGATATATCATTCTTATCAATAACAAGGCATCTACCTTGAATATGCTTAAGAGAATCAAGAACAATAATATAAAGGTTTCCATTTCTAGTTCCTTTATATATAACATTGTAGGAGAGGGAATCTAGAAGCAAGCATTCAAATAAGGTAAATAATACAAGATAACCACTATCACATAATTGGTTAACACAAATTAAATTGTGATGTAGGCAATCCACAAGAAGTACATTCCTGATGCTTGGTGAATCATCCACATCACACTCACCTATCATTTTAACTTTGTTGTTGTCACCAAAGGTAACCCATCCTCCTTTCTTCTTTTGAATTTGTTGAAATGGCTTACATCACCAGTCATACGCTTGGAGCATCCACTATCAACAATCCAATTTCCTTTTACCTACAAAAAGGAAGATTTTGGTGCGCAATTTAAACCTTCTGATCTAAAGTTATGTTGGGGACCCATTTCATCTTTGGGTTGGTCCCCTTTACCTTATAAGGACACTAAGTAGAGTAGTGACAATCACTCTTGCAATGTGCACAAACCATAGGGTTCTTAGAGCAAGATGACTCTCCATGGAAGATGGGAGTTCCCTTGATGTTTTCTTACCCTTTCCCTTGCTTTTTGGAGCTCCCACATATCCCAAATCACTTGTACCAATTTGTTTGTTTGAGTGATCTAGAAATTCCATTGATGGACTTCTTCCCTTTTAATAAATTTTGCAAGGAAGCTCTGATCTTGTGATTTTCATCACTAATAGTAAAAATAGTAGAAGAAAGACAAGATAAATCATATTGAGCATGAAGCAGGTCGGTCTATAAATAGAGGGCTTTAGTATGATACAAATCTAGCATTAGTATGATACAAATCTCTCTCAAGCGTTATACTAGATACTTTATTACTAGGAAATAAAGGTCTAGAAGAAAGATCATTGATTTTAGCAGCAATCTAGATTGTTCAGTTCTAAGCATGGTAAGCTCATCAAGACAAATTCTATTTTCATCTTTGATGCCATCACAAGCAAGTCTAAGATCATTTAACTTGGGAATAGGTTCATATTTTTAGTTTTAATCATAGAAAGCTGATTTAGGTGAGTTTGGTTCTAATCTTTAAGACCATTAATGTTCTTAAGATAAATCCCATTATCTACCTCCAAGGCATTGTACTGCAACTCAAGTTCAAGAAATTGCCCTTGTAATGAATATATACTATCAAGATGAACTTTCTCATTTTGATCAAGAATATCAAGTTTAGCATACAAGTCATGAATTATTTTTCCTAATCTCTTCTTCATATATTTTCATTTAGTATAAGAAGAGAAAGAATCATGTAGCATATAAATGAGGGATTATTCAGATAATTCATTTAAACTTACCCCACTTACCTCACATATGCCATCACTAGTTGAGGCCATGATAGCAAGGTGGCATTCACTAGAAAATGACTCCTCCCATGTGGAATGGGGTGCAACTTTGCTTCTTCTTTCCTTCATGTCCTTCCTCTTGTAATTGCTATACTTCTTGTATAACTCCTTCTTGGATATACTCTTGTGGTAGGACTTCTTTTCCTTGGGAAATCATTATTGTAATGCCCTTTTAGCCACATTCATAGAACCTTGGAGTAGAGGAGGAGGAGATATTTCCTTTGAAGTTCTTCCCCTTGGAGTAGTTAGCTTCATGATCATTACTGGCTTCGTATTCACTTGAGGAAGGAGTAGAACTTGGAAAGAAAGTTGTTATTGAAGAACAATTGCATCCACTTTAGCTTTGAATTCATTATCCTTTATCTTCTTTGACTCTTTCTCTTCTTGCTTCTCCTCTTTGTCTTGCTCATCAAGTTTTGGCTCATAGGCTTGAAGGTTTCCAATGAGATCTTCGGTAGAAATGTCACCAAGGCTTTTAATTTTCTCAATAGAAGTCACATTGGGTTTCTACCTCTTGGTAAGAGACCTAAGGATCTTGGAATTGATTTAGCCTTGATCTATAGGGTGGCCCAAAGATGTAAGTCCATTGATATTGGTGTTGATTCTTGAGTACATCTCAACTACTCTCTCCTTCATGCCCATGTTGATGTTCTCAAGGAGGTCCTTAAGCATGTAGACCTTGGACTCCTTGATTAGATCGGTCCCTTCATAGATGATGCAAAGTTTGTTCCATTTCTCATAGGTTGTATCCTAAGAAGAGATCTGGTTGAACTCAGAAGGAGTGATGACTACATAAATGATGCTTATGGCCTTTGAATTCAACTGTGCCTTCTTTAATGTGGCTTCATCCCAAGTGGCTTCATCTCTGGCCAGCTCCTTGTAGGGAAGGATGACTACTTTCCACATGTCTTAGCTCATACCTTGCAAGTAGAACTCTATCCTCCTCTTCCAATAGAGGAAGTTTGTGTCATAAAAAATTGGAGGTCTCGTGGAGAATCCTCCCTCCAAGTTGAGAGAACCTAGAATTTTGTTGCCCATCTTCTTATCTCATGGGAGATATTGTTAGAGAAGATTGGGGCTCTAATACCACTTGTTGGATCACAAGGCTCTATTAGTGGGTGAATAGAGCAAAAATCACTTAAACAAAATTCATTCTTCAAGTTACTTCAAGAAAAACTATTGCAAATATGGAATTTGATGTGCAACTAAGAATAAATAAAAAGGACTAGAGAGATTGAATGAGATTAAGAACAAGCTATGTAGAGTGGTTCCAAACTCCAAACTAGGATAAAGTCAATCCATTACCTAGAGAGCTCAAACCCAAGGATTCTCCAACCATTGCATACTAATATTCTATTATAAGGCATATAGTAAGACATTCCTTTTGCAGGGAAAGGATACATAGCCTTCCTTTTTAAGGACCAAAAGGAGCCAATAAACCTTACAAGGACTTATGTATCCTTTGAACAAGAGTCTTCAACCTCTACAAGGGCTTACCCACTTTTGCAAGGAGCTTGACACCTTCACCAAGGAGCTCCCCTTCTTGCAACAAGTCTTCCACCTTAAAGGAATTATCTACTCTTCTCAAGGATCTTCAGCCTTCACCTTATACTTCACCAAGGAGAAGCTTTCACCAACTTTTCTTAAATAAAGGGATTGGGGAAAGAGAAGATTGAGAGCTTTACAATGATTATAGTGAAGTAGCTCTCTTACAAATACCTATGTCACTCATATGGTTGTTTGTATTTGTAAACAATAGATGAAAAGGGCCTCTATGTGGACAAAATCACTCAACTATATCTAGGAGCAAGGTAGGCAAACTTGGAATGAAGTCCACGTGACCCTATTTATAGTTGGGAGTGGCTACTAGCCAATAGAAACACTTAGAAACAAATTATATCCGTTTGGGGTGTTACAACGAATATAATTTTTAGTTTTGCAACATTCCAATGGTTATAAACACTTTTTCTACATGTTCCTTACAATGCAACTGGTAATGTTTCCATAAAGGTAACTCATCCAATTGCACTATGCAACAAGCTAATTTTGAGTTGTCAGTCAAGTTTATCTTGGATGAAACTTGACCAATGGCTTAAAATTAGATTTCCTATGTAGGGTGTCAGTCTAGTTTATCCTGAGGTAAACTCGACCAAACCTGGACATTTTCTAAGAACCATCCAAGTTGTTGGTCGAGTTTTTGAGAGGGAAACTTGGCCGATCAAACTTCCTATGAGGCATTTTGGAAAATGTCATTGAAGTTCTTAAACGTTTGAATTAAGTGCTATTGATTTTTTCTCATCTTACTTCCAAGTCATAACACCAATATAAATGATTGTGAAAGTTGTCCTAAGTCCTTTAGGGCTATTTCCACAAAAGTGCATTTACATCGACTTTGGCTGGTATTGTGTCAAACTAGGTCTTTATTGAATTGATCCTTTTTAGTACCTAATATATGAGTTCTATATCAAACGGATATATTAGATACATATGAATGGAATGGTAAAGTCATCATAAAAATATGGAAAATGTAACTTTTACCTCAACACCTAGGTCTTTCAAAATTTATAAAACCCGATTGGACACACTCGAAGAAAAATCCACAAGCACACATGGTCAAGAGTAGTATTGAAATGGAAAGATGAGGTCGAACCCAAGGGATATAGGGGTAATAGAGATTAGTTCATTTTGGCTAGTGCGAAGTCTAAGGTTGAAGATTTTAGTCTTGGATTTTGAGTTACACTAGTGTAGTCAAATAAGAAATTAAGAAAATGCAAGAACAAAACCTAAATTTAACCCTAGACAAGTTAGGCCTAGTTAACAAAACAAGAGAAGACAATGAAAAGACAATTATACTAAGGAAAGAAAGAAAGAGATAACACTAGAGACTACACTAGAAAGAAACTATATTTAGCAAACAAGATATGGAAGATAACTAAACTAGGCAAAATAGACATTGCACTAGAAATTAGGCAAAAGAGAAAGGGAAGGACTGGACTAGAAAGTGACTAGCTAAAGAAAACACAAGATACTAAAGAGTAGCACTAACTATTTAGCAAGATTTAACTAGCATGAATAATGCAAGATACAAATCAAACTAGTAAAGAAGCAAACTAAATTAACATTATCTAATCAAGAGAGAAATTGGGGTATCATCCAATAAAGGATAGTGTGAGTCATTTATGGGTACTCTGACTATCAACTAGATTGGATGTCAAAGCATGCTAACATTAATCATCCATTTAGATTATAAAACCAAACAAGAAAGTTTGACGATAGAGAATTTCCTTAAACTACTAATTGGCCATCAGTGAAATAGGATGCATATAGGGGAATTGGTCCCTATCACCCCAATCCAACATTACGAGGCTCATTGACTAGGGTTTAGGTGGAACTCAATTAAGATAAAAAGTCTAGGTTTCTAATATGGAAGAACTTAGTGAAATTGGGGGCCAAGGGTAGTAATGAAGGGGGTCGATGATGGTTTTACACCTCATGCTGCCTCCCGTCTAGCCTTTAAGTAGCTCCAAGCCAACATCTCTAAGTATCTCTAAACTAGCTACTTAGATTCACACCTAGGAGTAGTATAAGGGATGTATATTTAGTTATATGGGTAGATATCTAGGGATCCACTAGTTGGACCCATTAGAAAATCACAAAATAGCTACATGTATGTCATTTATCCTATAACCTAGACGTTTTAAAGAGAAAACAACAAGTGTTCAATGGGAAGTGAGACAAAAATAATATAATTATTAGAAACTAGTATTGTAGAGTTTACATATTATTCCCACCAACATAGTACTAAAATCACATTTTCAACCCATAACATCCCACCTAGGGACTTAGCTACTCATTATACAAAGAATTAAAAAAGACGAAGAAGTAAAGGAGTAAAACACCATAGATTGTGAAGATTCCTCCACATTCTTAACATCTAGTTCTGTATGCACGAATTCCCTGATCCATGGTAGATGGATAACATGGAAGGATGGATAGAAATGATCAAAACCATAAAAAACTAGGGTTTATAGGTGGAAGAAAGTAAAAATGGAGTGCAGACAGTTGGGAATGAGTAGGCGAGAATTTGGTGGCACCTTCAATGCTTAGCATAGATAACCTCTAGCTCCCATATGCCACAAATGTTTTGGGTGGTAGAACAATCATTTTTGGTAGAACAGAGGTGGTGAGGGGAATGTGGAAAGGTTATGTCTAGGAGGAATGATTGTGGTGGTGATCTATATATCATAAGGGAAAATGGTTTTTCTTTTATGCTGGTAGCATGGTCATGCTAGGAAGTGTAGTCGTGGTGGTTCGAGGTGGCATGATTGTCCTAGGTCGCACGACCATGGTGGGGGGTTTCAACTAATGTCGTTCTCCTTGGCACAATTGTTCTAGGAGTTGGACATCATAGTTTGTGCTGAGTGAAACAACCTTGCTAGAATCTTCTCGGCATGACCATGTTGGTGAGCATGGTTGTGGTACTTTGGTTCTTTAGAGATACTTCTTCACTATGATTTTAGCACTTGTGGTACGACCATTCTGTGGTACCACTGCCATGATGAGACCATCTCCTAGCACTTTGATCAACATTTTGACTATCTATGGATTTCTATTCTTTAGCTCAATCCTTTTCCATTAGGGGTTGGTTGGGGAAGATCATGGGCTCTCTTTAGGATCCTCTAATGGTGAAGTAACCCTATGATCCTCCTCCTTCTATCCTTTCCATCCAGAGTATGGTCATGGTACCTGAAAAACATTCAAAGAATCTCCATAAGTGCATTCGACAACAAACCATTTATTGGGATATATTATGCATTCTAATTTGTTTAGATATGATTAAAGGCAAAATGACATAAAATGAATCCTTGTATTAGGGTTGCATCACCCAAAATCCATTTAAGGATTTTGTAAATAGATCAATATGTAAATCTTTTGAGGGAAAGGTATGATTCTTATCAACTTGTCTTGAACCTTCTCTCTGATGTAGCAACAATTGACTTTGATGTGTTTTGTACATTCATGAAAGACAAGATTTGAAGCTATGTAAATTGTAGCTTGATATTTACACTAAAATTCCATGTATTCGGATTGTGGAAACCATGGTTCTTCCATGAGGTTCCTGACATGTAGAAGTTCATTGGTGACACCGCTTGAGCAATAAACAACATTGTGCTTCTTCCTCTTCTAGGAGACTAGGTTACCTCCTTCAGAATAAAATATCTAGTCATAGATCATTGGCCAATGCTGGACCATACCAATTGGTATAAGAAAAGCCATGCACATTTAGGTTATGTTGACTAGTGTAGAGGAGACCTTTTGTGGGGGTTCATTTGGGATAATAGAGGATTGAATAACAAAGTCCCATTGACCAGTTTGTGGTTTGTCCATGAATTAACTAATTACACTTTTAGAAAATGAAAAATTTGGGTGAGTAACTAAGATATAATTTATCTTCTCATCTAGTCATATGTACTTCCCAAGAGCAACATGAGGCTCCCTCTTATCTTTATAAAATTTAATTTTAGAATACATAGATGATTCTGCATGGTTTAATCCCAACATGCCCGGTTCATCAAGGAGATCTAGTACAAACTTGTGTTGAGAGATGATAATTTTTTCTTTGGACCTTGACACTGTTGGGTTTTAGGGGAGGCAGAGAAGGCAGCGGAAACAAAAATTTTCTCCTCCCTAAACCCAGAACAAGGAACACATCAACGTCTATACAATCGGAAAGGATGGTTTGTGGAATCATACCTTGTCCTGAGGCTTTCTCGGTGACAATACCTCACGCCTTGCGTGGTCTTCACCTCCAGTCTTGTATGGTTTATGTGCAGCTCCTGGTCGCATCAGGACTGACGACTCCTAGTCTCACCGGGACTGTCGGGATTGACAACTGTCCTCCGAGCGGCAGAAATCTCCCGCCTCTGAAGTAGTCCACACGGACCACCTAGAACTCCAATCTCCATGTCTCACAAGGAATTGGAAGGAGTCACACCCTCCTGTCAGCGTACTAGTCACTGACACACTCTCCTGCCACCAGTCGCTTTCTACAGTTGTCTTTCCCTTACTGTGCCTCCCTTATCGGGTAGCACTTGCTCGGGCTCTCTCGGTTACCAAAACCAGAGAGAACGACAACTTTACAGAGCAACTGGTTGCACTGAGTTGTACATTGAGAAGCCCCTAATACCCCTATGTATAGGAGGGTCATGGGATAGGGTTCTCTATTCCGGGCAATGTGGGACTAAAGCAGGAGTAGAAGGGTTCAAGATTTTCCACAAAAACAACCAACTCGCAACCTGAACCGATCGTTTCATTTCTGAAACGGTCGGTTGGGGACATGAGCCGGTCAGTTGACACCTCAACCAATCGGTTGGGACCCATGAAACGGTCGGTTCACTTCTGAACTGGTCAGTTCGTGGTCCTGGTCAGTTCCCGATTGACTTTTCTTCTTTTTGTTTCTAATTGGTATCAAATACCAATCATTTTTCCAATCAAATTGGGCAAGTGAAACGAAAAGAAATTTCTCACCAACCTGACTTTCCCAACTTGCTCGGTTGCACCAGTTGAACCGATCATTTCAACACTTGAAGCAATCGTTTCACCCTATCCATGAGCCGATCGACTCACCATCTGAGCTGATCGGTTCACCAAGCTCAGCCGATCGGTTCATCACATGAGCCGATCGGTTGGGAGTGCATATTGTGTAAAATCATTCAATTGCAGTTTCAATGAATCCAATACTCCAATCAATGTGTCCAACACCTTGAACATTATGATACTGAGCTATCAATTGATTGAGTGTTTAATTGAACTACTAATCAATCTAAACATTGTTTGTGGACAAAACTCCTCTTCCAGGTTAAATCCTATGTGTGTGACCCTGCAGGTCCATTTCACGTTGGCAGTGAATGTCCATAACACTTATGACTTCACAAGCAAAGAGCGGTGCCTAGTCACACATCAGTGCTACCCAAGTGAAATAGAAAGTTGGAGAACAACTTTCAATACTACAATCCGTGAATGGTGTTACAATGAATGTATAATTCCTTTGTCACTGATATCCTGAATGAACTCGAGGCATGGAACAGTCATCCTGTCAATCTTCATTCACTTTCTTGATCTCAGAGTAGATCGGAAGAGATATGTATGACATCAATATGACATACTGATTCACACATGCGTGCACACCTTTCTCAATCCTACTCATCAAGTGGCCATGGATATCAAACTCCCTCAGGAGGAATAAATCCCATATCTATCACTCACCCTTCAAAAGCCCCATGTGTCAAATCCACCCAATCATCACCTTTATAACAACCCATGTTTCAGGACTGCGTTTGATGATGTCAAAGTGTGCCCAACGACATGTGTTGAGTGTAGTGATTTCAGGTCAGAATCACACTCACCACCATCACTGTGAGTACTGATTGTGACTACCATGTCATGGTTCCATGTGTCAAACTCACAGTGGGTCTGTCTGGTACACTTGTTCTCTAACAAGTACCTATGTGTTTGGTTTGATATCTCTATATCAGGACTAATGAGATTTTGTCATCAATCAACACCACAATCTAGTCTTATGTGTCATTGCTGTCTATCTACCTTCCACAATGACATCCGACTAGGGACATAACAAGAATGTACAAACTCTTAGCATCTGTATGATCTCATCATTCAGGTCCTCAACCTGAAAGCATATGTCATTGAGTACTGTCATTCTCTAGACATTCAATCTGTTCTATCACTATCTCATATGACTGAACCAGAAAGAATTGGAAGCTTGCCTTTGATGTTTATCAAATCAATCTTAATGTATCCCACCAATCATCCCATGATTGGCTCTTAGGGCATACATACCAACAGACTCCCACTTGCACTGTGAGCCAATCACCCTTGAATCATATTCATAGTGATCTTCAAACATGTCCCACATGTTACTGTGCTCTAGTGCGAACATAGTGAGTTATGGCAACAACTTTCCAAAGTCAGTATAAATTGGATGTCTCACATCTCTTCGATGTACGTCACACATATGAGATGGAGTTTCCGTAATATGCGATCTAGTATTCCTTTGCTAACCTTTAGCCACATTGCATGATCAAGGATTCCATACTTGTCATCAATGAGCAGAATATCTATAAGTTCATCTCATGAACTTCTAGATCCATATAGTATCCACTGCTGTTCTCTAACGCATAGATACTCGACATTTCCTTTTAAATGGTTTTATTGGAACACTTCCAATTATCAACAAACTTTCACTTTTATATATCCTATATATATTTTGTGATTAATTTTTTGTCCTTTCGGAAGTTTGCATCAATGTAACTCTTTACATTAAACTCTTCCTTATCTCCATAGAACTAGTACTTCGCAAGTACTTATCAAGTTCTCATGGTATTCCAGTAACCCTTACTGGAAGTAGACAGACATCCACTCGTCATGTCTCACATACGAGTTATCAGGATGAGCACATCATATTGCCATGTCCTACATACAAGATGATGAATGCATTTTTATTCTTGCCATGTCGATACATGCAAGATAATGGGATGATTACATACATGATAGATCCATATCTATTCTTAGTGTTTCCATTCTTCATAAGAATTGGACACTTGGCCTTGGGATACTAACTCCAAGTAACATGGACAAGTTTTCTCCCACTGAATCTGTGCATACTGAACCCTTCAGTACAGATTGCCAATGTATGCTTTCTCTTTTCAAGTCAAGAAGTTTTCGAGAACTATCAATATAGATCTCTATTCCTATCACATAGGAAACATCTCTATCTTCCTTAAATATAATTTCCACTTTTGGATTTCCATTCTAAAACATTTCCATTTCACATCAACATGTGGAATGTGAACACGCTCCCACTAAATCACAGATCCCTTCTTTATGTTTGACATATCAGTCAAACCCTTTGACTATATCATCAAAGTGAAGATCCAATTTTGAGTTGCTTGTACTCAATCAATCACATTGATTAGTCCATTGTAACTTATAGACTCCATTTGCATTAGTGGATTCATAAACCTTATAGGTTGTGTCAAGTACACATCCTTGTTTTATTCCTCATAGGAATGAAATTTTAGTATCCGTATGCCAAATGTCTTAGTCATTAAGTTGCAATAAACAAGCATCATCCTTCTGAAAATGTTATCTATGTGTCTTAACACTTAAGATTCATTTTCACTTATGGATTTTATTCCAATGGGTGCTACCATCAAGGTCATACCTTATGGTTCACATGGAAGTCATTAGGATGTAATGGTCATAAACCATAACTCAAAATTCGGTTCCTCGTATTCATGTAGATAGTTGACTCATCACATGAACAACTCATCACATATATAAACGAGGTGTATCTGTCAAGGATATAAGAACTTACAACTCCTTGTGATTCTTAATGTCCTTTATTAGTGTGGGGTATTCTTTTATTAAGAAGAATTCAATTATTTGATAATCATTCTCTAACTCCTTAGAGTATGATACCTTCTTGATTTAGACATCACCATGCCTTAATCATGAGTTCACTATGATACACTATCATAATCACTCATAAGAATCTCAAACATTTGGTCCAAGTATTTCATTCATTGATCTCATCAAGAATTAACACTTTACCAAATTTACACTTCATCTATGATAATCTTGAACACTTCAAGATATTCATATTGGTATTTCTCTAAGCACCATTTGAAGTATTAGCATTTGTTCCAATAGGTATGTAAATACATCACATGTATCATACCTAATAGGATAATCATTCTCCCACTACCTTTAATGAAGATTGATTAATGATGTTCAAGATATTCATGTCTCTTACTGGTTCTCTAACCAAAAGTGTCTAGATTTATCCATCACATGGAAACTAGAAATGAATTTCTCATGATTGATGGTAATTTGATTGTTTGAGTTATCTATACCTTTTAGGTATCATTTTATCTTATGCATATCAAATACCAAAAGATAAACAAGGCATTGCCACAAAGATCATATCTTTAGAAATTGAAACATCTCTTTATTGATTGCCATCATTGCCATACAATATGCAAAAATAAAGTGTTTGTATCTATTGGAAAATATGAAATAGCAATTCATAACTGTATTACATGCCTTTTAGGGTGAAAATAAACTAAAGTACTCCTATCTATGGCGGCAACACTTACCCCATTTATTGAGTGCTTTACACTTTACATCTTGGTATCATATACCTCAAAAGTGTTATAAGTTTACTTTCATGACACCTTTAAGTAGAGACGTTTGTTGCCTCCTTCTTCTTTAGTTCTTCCAGATAGAGAGGGCAATTCCTTTTCCAATGTCCTAACTTTTGACAATGGTGGCAATTGCCTTTCTTAGTCACGCCTCCCTTGGCCTTGAGAGCTGAAGACGACTTGGGCTCCTGGCTAGCATCAGAACCTTTCTTAGATTTTCCCTTGCCCTTTCTCTTGGACTTGCCTTTCTTGATCGTGATCACCATCAAAAACTTATGCTTGTCTTTCTTCATTTGTGTCTCGACTGTCCTCAACATGCCCAACAACTCTGACAGTGGCCTATCAAAGTTGTTCATGTTGTAGTTCATCACAAACTAACTGTAGGATTCTGGCAACGATTACAGTATCACGTAAGTAGCCAACTCTTGGCTCAGTGGAAATCCCAGTCTTGTCAGGTTCTCCACATACCCAATCATCTTGAGTATGTGAGGACCAACTGGATCTCCTTCTGTCATGACACACTTGAACAGTGCCCTTCAGACATCATATCTCTCTTATCGTGCTTAATCATCATACATGTTCCTGAGATGCCGAATCATCTCAATGACACCCATGTTGTCATGTTGTCTCTGCAACTCGTGGTTCATAGAGCACAACATCAAGCACTTTGCATCAATGGCATCATCAGAATGCTTCTTATAAGCATCCCTTTCTGCCTTTGGTGCATTAGGAGCAGGTTCCTCTGGAATTGGAGTATCCAGGACATAGAGTTTTCGCTCTTGAGTGAGAAAAATTCTCAATGTCCTATACCAGTCGTGGAAGTTTGTCCCATTTAGCCTGTCCTTTTCAAGGACCGATCGCAAAGAAAAGTGATTTTTGTTTGTTGTCATTTGTACTACAAAAGGAAATATGCAATTTTAGTCCAAAAACTCATTTTTGACTTATTTGATTGATTTGAAAAGTTGACGATATAATTAGGCCTTTAATTAATTATCACTCCCACTATTTTACTTCAAATTGGCATCCCTCACCATCAATTCAAAAGATTGCAGCGTACAACCTTCTAGTGGGCAAGATTCTGAAATCCTCTAAATCATGGACCAGCTAGGGCTGTCACCCACAACTTAGATCTCTCAGGTAGACAACTTTTGCCAATTGCATCATATGAAACTCTTGATAAGATGTCATATGCAACTCCTTGCCATGAACATCTCCATGCCTCAAGGTGCTATATCCTATCTAGGTCACCTTGTTAAGTCTGACCCAAAGCAAACACGATGAATATGCACCCTGCTAGGGTAGACCCACATATCCATCCTTCATGCTTCCACGAGATAGACGGTGCACCACGCTTGGGCGTGCCCACACTTGGTCGATCATGCTTTTCACGTGTGTCACATTTGGAAGGCATCTAAAACTTAATATTTAATGAGGGATTTAGTTTTAAATACATATACATATCCAATCACCACAATATATAGTACGTATCATATACATACTATATCCCACAGAAAACATGTGAAACGATAACATCGATGATTATGGCCATACTAATGTGATTCCTCAAGCCAAGAGGAATCACAGTCATCTAGGTCTACATCACATGCAACCTGTACAAGATGAACTCTGTGCTTTGCCTTCCGAGTAGATCAACTCATCACATGAGTGGCTTGCTCGATCTGGTCGGTCGTCTGGGTGCCACCAGCCGATCGGTTGGCTCCTCCAACCGATCGGTTCTCCTGGTCATCATGCATCTCATCATGGCCGCCACCCACTCATCTCGCTCCTTGAACCGGTCATCAACCGATCAACTCACTCCTTGAACCGATCGTCTGGAACGTCAATCGATCGGTTCACGCCTTGAACCGATTGTCTCAGTTGTCGTCAGGATGTCCTTCGTTCTTTGACATAACAGGAAATAAAATTCTATCCTATTTTACATTGTAAAAAGAGAAACTGTGAGTTACATTCGAAGGGAGCAAAGGTAGGAAAGAAATCTCGAATTATTTCAAGTTACATCAGGAATAGGAGAAGGAAGATCGGTGCGCAGACCGAGATGCAAGCAACCACATACAACCATACACAGATAGGGCTTTTTGGCCATAACCACGCTATACATCCACCACAAAACTCATTTAAGGGCAACGCGTATCGAGTGCGTTCATAATACATATCATATATGTAAATTGGGATTCGTAGATTTAGGATTGGACATGCATAAAGCCAATTTTATTCACATCGTATGCAATAAATAAAGGCGACAAACCAAAATTGATCATATCGATAATCCTAAAGTATAGAGCAGTTGACGTGGCTCTGATACCACTATTGGGTTTTAGGGGAGGTAGAGAAGGCAGTGGAAACAAAAATTTTCTCCTCCCCAAACCCAGAACAAGGAAACACGTCAACGTCTATACAATAGGAAATGATGGTTTGTGGAATCATACCTTGTCCCGAGGCTTTCTCGACGACAATACCTCACGCCTTGCACGGTCTTCACCTCCGGTCTTGGACGGTGTCTGTGCAGCTCCTGGTCGCACCGGGACTGACGACTCCTGGTCTCACCGGGACTATAGGGATTGACAGCTGTCCTCCGAGCGGCAGAAATCTCCCACCTCTGAAGTAGTCCACACGGACCACCTGGAACTCCAATCTCCTAGTATCACAAGGAATTGGAAGGAGTCGCACCCTCCTATCATCGTACTAGTCACTGACACACTCTCCTGCCACCAGTCGCTTTCTACAGTTGTCTTTCCCTTGATGTGCCACCCTTATCGGGTAGCACTTGCTCGGGCTCTCTCAGTTACCAAAACCAAAGAGAACGACAATTTTACAGAGCAACTGGTGGCACTGAGTTGTACATTGAGAAGCTCCCAATACCCCTATATATAGGAGGATCATGGGACAGGGTTCTCTATCCCAGTCAATGTGGGACTAAAGCAAGAGTTGAAGGATTAGAGATTTTCCACAAAAACAACCAACTGGCAACCTGAACCGATCGTTTCATTTTTGAAACGGTCGGTTGGGGACCAGAGCCGATCGGTTGACACCTCAACCGATCGGTTGGGACCCATGAAACGGTCGGTTCACTTCTAAACCGGTCGGTTCGTGGTCCTGGTCAGTTCCCGATTGACTTTTCTTCTTTTTGTTTCTAATTGGTATCAAATACGAATCCTTGTTCCAATCAAATTGGGCAAGTGAAATGAAAATAAATTTCTCACCAACCTGACTTTCCCAACTTGCTCGGTTGCACCAGTTGAATCGATTGTTTCAACACTTGAAGCAATCATTTCACCCTGTCTATGAGCCGATCGACTCACCATCTGAGCCGATTGGTTCACCAAGCTCAGCCGATCGGTTCATCACATGAGTCGATCAGTTGGGAGTGCAGATTGTGCAGAATCAGTCAATTGCAGTTTCAATCAATCCGATACTCCAATCAATGTGTCCAACACCTTGAACATTATGATACTGGGCTATCAATTGATTGAGTGTTTAATTGAACTACTAATCAATCTAAACATTGTTTGTGGACAAAACTCCTCTTCCAGGTTAAATCCTATGTGTGTGACCCTGCAGGTCCATTTCACGTTGGCAGTGATAGTCCATAACACTTATGACTTCACAAGCAAAGAGTGGTGCCTAGTCACACATCAGTGCTACCCAAGTGAAATAGAAAGTTGGAGAACAACTTTCAATCATACAATCCATGAATGGTGTTACAGTGAATGTATAATTCCTTTGTCAATGATATCCCGAATGAACTCGAGGCATGGAATAGTCATCCTGTCAACGTTCATTCACTTTCTTGATCTCAGAGTAGATTGGAAGAGATATGTATGACATCAATATCACATACTGATTCACACATGCGTGCACGCCTTTCTCAATCCTACTCATCAAGTGGCCATGGATATCAAGCTCCCTCAGGAGGGACAAATCCCATATCTATCACTCACCCCTCAAAAGCCCCATGTGTCAAAGCCACCCAATCATCACCTTTATAACAACCCATGTTTCAGGACTGCGTTTGATGATGTCAAAGTGTGCCCAACGACATGTGTTGAGTGTAGTGATTTCAGGTCAAAGAATCACACTCACCACCATCACTGTGAGTACGGACTGTGACTACCATGTCATGGTTCCATGTGTCAAACTCACAGTGGGTCTGTCCAGTACACTTGTTCTCTAACAAGTACCTATGTATTTGGTTTGATATCTCTATATCATGACTAATGCGATTCTATCATCAACCAACACCACAATCTAGTCTTGTGTGTCATTGATATCTATCTACCTTCCACAATGACATCTGACTAGCGACATAAAAAGAATGTACAAACTCTTATCATCTGTATGATCTCATCGTTCAGGTCCTCAACCTGAAAGCATACATCATTGAGTACTGTCATTCTCTAGACATTGAATCTGTTCTATCACTCTCTCATATGACTGAACCAAAAAGAATTGGAAGCTTGCCTTTGATGTTTATCAAATCAATCTTAATGTATCCCACCAATCGTCCCATGATTGGCTCTCAGGGCATACATACCAACAGACACCTCAATGCTAAGAATGTATTTAAGAGGGACAATATATTTTGTCAAAAATTTTATTTGGAGAAATTGTTTTCGACCTATAATTCCTTGGTGATAATTACTTATTATAACAATGTCATTCACATAAATGACTAGAAGGATATAACTAGAGGATTCATGATGATAGAAGACAAAGTGGTTGAGAATATACCTTTGTAGGACAAAGGCTTCAATATATTGACTAAACTTCCCGAAGCAAACTCAGGTTGACTTTTTTATCTCCTATAAGGATTTATGAAGTTGGAAGAAGAAATGAGACTCCCTGTAAGAAACGAACGGAAGTGGTTTATCCATATGGATTTCTTCAGTGAGTGATAAAAGAGTGTGTTGCACCTAGGTCAACAAAAACATATACAAAGCAAGATGAGACAAATCAGAATGAAATAACTCCATCTAACCTCTCACTACTCACAGGTCAACCACTGCCTACGGCTGACTCATAGCATAGAATCTAGTCATTACCTATTGTGGTCCCGTCCCCTGCTTCCCTTAGCAGACGATCTGACCTACAACACTTGGCCATGTCCTCTTCCTCCTGTGCCACAATTCTGGTGCCTCTCTGATCCCTATTAGTTCTTCCTCGGTTGTTGGATCACTTCATCATCTCTTACTAGACACTCTCGTCTCAGATGTCCTATTTTCCCACACTTATGGCAAGCTCGGTTCTCATACTTTGGATTAGATGACCCCATTACAAACACTTATACAACACTCTGGGCTCATGTGGGTGGAAATCTATGGCCTCTTCCCTTACTAGGCGACCACTGTGTCAGAGCACTGAACTTTTGTGACGCTAGCAATGCAGAAAAGCTTGGCTTCTTAACGCCTCCAGATGACTACCCCTGGAACGGTGTAGACCTCTTCTTGGTACTCATTTCCCATTTCTCTATCACCGATTATTCTATTCTCCATACAAACTCCACAAACATGGAAAACCTTTCTCGATTCTCCAAAGTAGCTGCTGGGGTAGACAACTTAGTATTCAACTCCTTCTTAAAATGATGAATCTACTCGTCCTTCATAGCAGCCATGTGAGGACAGAACTGAAGAAGCTCCATAATCTTAGACTCGTACTCAGTCATAGACATAGGTCCCTTCCAGATCCATTCAAACTGGCTGATCTTCTCATACAGATAGGTGCTAACAAACTCACATCAGAACTCCTCCTAACCTATAGCCTCTCCAGGCCTCTTCTCCTCCTCTATGGCCCACTAGTGGCCATCACTCCCCTTCAGAAGGTACAATACATGCTTCACTTTATCCGTCTCGGGGATACTAAGGATATTAAAGGCTTTCTCAAGCTCGGTAAGTCACAAATCTGCATCTGCTACATCAGCCGTACCAACATACTCTACCACCCCAACAAGGCAAAGCCTCTCAAAAGTCTTCCCAGTACCCAAAGATTTAGTATGGGGAACCGATGCCCTAGGCTGAGGTGCATGCATCCAGGCTGCAATATGAGTAATAGTAGACATAAACTACCCAAAAAGAGATTGAAAGGTAGGGTTTTCAATCATGGTTGGGTCAAACTGGGGGACTTCATGCACCCGATCTTCTCATGCATGGTTCCTTGCACCACCACTTGGTGCAGCAACACTGCTTTCAGCAGCATGTTCTTCATGTTGTCCAAACATCTTTAAGCTTTTTCTTCTTCTTTTGCGTGAGAAGAAGTCACTATGAGATAGACTAGAGGACACAAGAATAGACAAAAACCCCGGTCCTAGGTACCTATAGACTCATTGAACCTATGATATGATACCAACATGATTGTGATGCCCTGCGCCATACAAGCAAGATTACTCAAGACAAAAATACGGAAGAAAGATTAAACAAACATGTCATTGGAAATACTAAAAATTAAAACCATTTTCATAAAAATGCCAAAGAGCAAAGCCTTTACATATGAGTCCTTTCCTGCCACTAGAACTTACTATGTGTACCATCAATCTGTTACAAGAAAACTTGTTCCAGAATATATATATACATATATCCACCATAGTTGTGCACAAAAAGGGGCACACAAACTAACCATATAAAGAAAGAACGTCTACAAAATATTCCCAAGGACCCGAGTGTACAAGGATGACTCTAAGACTCTAATTACAAAAGACATCCAACAACACTTCCAACCTTGCCCGCTACTCTCTTTCTAGCTGCTCCTCAGCCTCTATTGTAGGATCTCTGCCTCCTCGTGCTCGTCCACCTAAAAAGGATGTGGAAAACCCACAGGGTGAGATTCCAAATCATAGCGGGAGATATAACTCTCCACCAACTCAATTATTATCATGGATAAGATAGGTAAAGCAAACAATAATGTTACAAACATGATAAGTAGGTAATCATTACTAACAGAATAAGCAATTACTATTGGATTATGTAACATCTTAACATTATAAAAGGTATATGAAGAATATGCATATTTTCTACCAAAAAAACTGTACAAAATAAAAAAATGCCTCATCCATTGTTTTCATATTTGATCCTATACAAATATAATACACGACAGATTACATATTTTATTTTTCCCTGAGGATTTGAGTCATACAACCCAAATCCAACTGACCACTGCTAAGTTGAAATCGACGTTATACTAGGTCTAGTGGAAGAGCCAGAATCCATAACCTCAAGAAAACTTGTGGTAAGTACACAAGTGAATCTTGCAGTAACATCATCATCCAGATTGCAATCAATGTCATATAGTCTAGCTATACAAACTAGCCCGCCTTGGTACAGGTCACTGGGCTAGTAAAACTGAGCTACGACCCGCAACCACACTCTTCCCAGGGTATAGCCTGCAGCCAATCCTGTATCATATATCAATGATCTATGGCCTGAAGCCACACTCTTACCAGGGTATGACCCACAACCAATCATGTATCACATATCCTGGACGTAAGGGGATATTCGTCCTCACCCCCACATATAAAAAAATATGCGCACCGAGTTAAACTCATTTCACCATCTAAAAATGTTGACATTGAAAGGATATATGGCACATGGCAAGCTACGTGATTAGGTTCCACTTGATTAGTTAGGTCATTTGAGTGTTTTTTAGCATCAATTAAGTTACAACATATAACCATTAAACATGTTCTACAAAGATAAGGGCATAATACATTAGCAAAATATATTTGAGCATATAAGGTGTGATCTCATCACATTATCACTTGATGTTTTCCAATCACCATATTTTGCATCACAAGGACCACATACCTGGAGGTAGCAACCCCTCATCTCATTACTGAGAAAATTATCACCTCATGTTAGGAAATAAACCATCATTAGGTCATAAGACCCATTTCCTCCTCTTTTTGTGATGCCAACATCTCACATGCCTCATAAGGCCCATTCAATCATATCATAAATACCATAGCTCTTACTTGTCTATGCTTATAAATTGGTGTTACCAGCATGGTTAGAGACTTATAACAAGAAGGTAATACTTCATCACCACTACCATTATATAAAGATTCATTTCATTCACACTACAGCATTAGGGTTAGGGTTCTCTTTGACCAATTAGGGTTTACATGGTTGGATCAACAACCAACCTCCATTCATCACTGTCATTGTCACTATAATGTATGTTATGAGATTATAGGTTATACAAACTAGCACTCCCTGGTTGTTCATACAACCACCCCATAGAGTATCATATCATACCATAAAACCCCATCTTTAACATGATGTATCATAATTTCCATTACAAGGTATTATTATCATATGGGTAGAGGGATCTCATTATCACAATCTACATGTATCAACCTAACCACACCAAGGTGTGTCAGGCAAGCTCATCCAAGGGTATTGGTTTAGACAATCTTGTGGTGTATCGGTTTAGACCATCATTCCAAGCATGTTGTGTTAACTACACATGAGGTATATCAGTTTAATGCCAAGGTTGTTGGGTTAGCCACACATGAGGTGTATAGGGAAACCCTATTAGAAACTGTGACAGATAACCCTACTTGAAAGTGTGATGGTTTGTAAGGGCTAGGGCATTGTCATGTCAGCCTCTTACTCAATCAAGGTACCACAATTTAGCACTCAAAGCATACCAGCTCACAAGATACCATCTTGGTCAAGACGGGCTAGCCTCCTCGACCTATCAGTCTATGGTGTCAGCTAACAAGAATTTCGTTCTAGATCCTCTAGAGAATGATGAGTTAGCCCCATTAAAACACATTTATTGGTACTCCCATATGTGTCGACTTGTTACATGATGTGTCTGTTTAAACACCACAAGTCGTAATGACCACTCACAACTTAGTGTATGTGTCGGTTTTTCATTTCAACCTTAGGAATATCAGACACTAGTCCATATACTATCATCGCAAGCATGTACCAGATGTAGGCAGCAAACTAAATGAAATTCCTTCATCAAATCAGTTCTCAAAACCACCAATAACTACTAGCATATATGAAATAAATGATCTAGAGATGAGAAACACCATAATCACATGAAAGAGTGAAAATAACAAAGGAGGTTAAGAGTTATATAACCTGCCTCAAAGATCACCATCAAGATCTAATCTCCAAGGTCAAGCTTTAAGATCACGAGCTCAAGGTAGAAGATGACCCACCATGTTATAACCTCAACTTCCTAAGTATGTAATGAAAAGTGTAATTATCTTTTAAAGAATAAATGAAATCTATTTCTTTGATTTGTGATGGATTTCATGTACAATGGCCTTGATTGTTTGATAATGGGCTTTGTTGGACATTGAGCCCAATTGAAAGGAAAAGAGAAATAAAAAGGAAAAAGATTTAATTAAATAAAAGGGAAATATGAGAAATAGCCTTTTATAAGAGGATAAAGGCAAATAGATATTCCCCAATATGGGAATCCATGCCTTTAGGATTTCTTAAGGTGCAAGGGAGGCAAGATAACAAGATAATTGCAAAGGGAAAAGAATTACTAATTAATTTTGAATTAATTAATGCATAACTTTAGAGAGAAGGAAGCCTTCTCATCCATTGTAATTTGTTTCCCAAATTTCGTAAATAGCTAGATAATGTCAAGACGAACCTTCCCTTAAAATTTGAGATAAAGAGGAGCTATGGTTTAGGAGATATAAATTTCCCAATTAATCTCCAAAATTGGGAATTATTCTGAAATTAGGAATATACTTTCCTTTGTGTTTGATCGCGATCTAGGAATGGTCTAGGATGTGTGCTGATGCAGAGTGATCATGTAGTTTCTTTTGCTTCCCAACAACTTAAGAAACATGAGGAGAATTATCTGACACATGATCTAGATTTATCTATAGTGGTCCACACGTAGAAGATTTGGAGGAATTATCTATATGGAGAAACGTGTCAAATTTTCACAGACCATAAAAACTTAAAGTACATCCATTGGATCTTGATCTGACTCCTGGCATGCATCGTCTAAGTCCCACAGGGACTAGGACTCTATGAGTTACAGAGGGAGTTTCCCTCTCAGATTTCTCAAAATCCAAAGGGTGTACAATCTGGTTGTTAATTCCTTTGGACTCAGGAGAGGAAACCGTAGAGTTTCATCCCGACTTTATCGAGGTTTGGCTGCCTATTGGGGAAGTTCCCAATTCTCGCGCATTTGTCTCTACCCTATATATAGGGGAGGATGTGTGAGGGCACCATCATGACTAATTGCTACCCCAACCTCTGTAGAAGAGCGCAAGTAGCGATTGCATGCCTCCAATTATCCCGTTTACCTTGACCTGCACCCCCGTTCCAGTGGGGAGCCTCGTCGGAGTCCGACGAGTAGAGGAGGGTCGCGGCGTGTTCTGGGCACCCAATTGAACCCTCGGTTGAGTTCGACCGAGGGAGGCAAAGCTCCCTGGCCGATAGGCATGCTCAAAGGAGGATGAAAGCCTGGATTCAAACTCCCAGGTTGACTAGCGGAGTTGCTGTGCTCGACGCAAGGTTGAAGAATACCCCTTGGTCTTTTTCGTTTTTGCCCATCCACACCTTCTTTGTAGGTAAGGACGTTTCCATCCTTTGGCTTATTTCTGATCGAATTAGGAACGCACATTCGTGGTCACTGGATCCTGAGTGGACTAGTGGACTATAGATCTAACGATCCCTAGTTTTCTGAAATTTGCTAATAAATCGATAAAAAGAATTTTCTTTACTAAAATCATGTCTTGTGCTAGAAAACTCGGATGAGAATAGTTTATACATGTAAATTGATCATAAAAATATGAGGAATAAGTTAAAAATACTTTGAAAACTTAAATATGTGTCATTTTGCAAAAGTATATAATTTGGATGAAAAAGATGTTAATTTGTGGTTAGAAACCCTAATTAATGATTAAGGGTAGATTAGATGTTGCAAATAGATTAATTCGAATGTTGTTAACTTAATTAATGATTAAGATGAATTGTAACCTATTTTGGAGATGCAATTGATAGATTTAGGGTGTAAACCTAATGTAACATCCCAGGATTTGAGGCCTCAGATAACATTATCTTAAAAGGAATGATTGGACTACCCATATCACCAAGGTGCACCTCCTTTTCCAAGAACCCATCACTAAAGAACTCCATAGTTAAGCATGCTCAACTTGGAGTAGTACTAGGATGGGTGAGCAGTCGGGAAGTTGACCGCAGCTTGCGCTTGAGCGTGGATAAAGTGCACAGTTAAGTCTAGTGGTGGTCTGTGGGGCCAGTCATCATTCCTGAAACTCTACCAGACCCTATGGTAGTAGGACCGAATGTTACAAATGGTATGAGAGCCATAACCCCTCCAGTAGGTGGGGCCCGCATGGGCATGTGGCATGCCAGTCTTGAGCCGTGCAATCCAGGCATGTAGGAAAGGGTTATCCATGGTTGATGTAGCCACCCTTGCGCTGGTATTCCGTGATCGGGAGCTGGGTGTCCATGGGACATTGTGGGTCTACACTGAAATGGGGTCAGATTATGAGGCCATATAGTTGAGCCTTGACAAGGACGTCAAGAGTCTAAGTGGGGGAGATTGTAACATCCCAGGATTTGAGGTCTCGGATAACATGATCTTAAAAGGAATGATTGGACAACCCATATCACCAAGGTGCACCTCCTTTTCTGGGAACCCATCACTAAAGAACTCCATAGTTAAGCGTGCTCAACTTGGAGTAGTACTAGGATGGGTGACCAGTCAGAAAGTTGACCCCGACTTGCGCTTGAGCATGGATAAAGTGTGCAATTAAGGCTAGTGGTGGTCTGTGGGGCCAATCATCATTCCTGAAACTCTACTAGACCCTATGGTAGTAGTCCCAAGTGCTACACCTAATATGTTGGATAATATCCTTAGAAAACCCTAAGTAAGAGAAAAAGGGGAAGAAAAGACATAGTTAATCCAAAAATTAGGGTTTTATGGTCCAAACCTGATCTTAAGATCTTTTGTGAAATAAAGATGAAATAATTAGGATTTTTTAGTAATTTTATAGGGTTTTTAGTAATAAAGGAAGTGAAACCCTAATTATGGTCAAAACCCTAATAAGGGCTAGTAACCCTAGGGCACGATTAGGTCTATTATACTTGGATACCATAATCCATGATAGAGAATGTTGGATGCGTATTTTAGGGCCAAATTGTGTGCTTGCTTGATTCTAGATTACTTGCTTCTTTGGATTATTCCTGCACTCGAGTCTTCCTGATAGGTATGTGGTTAATTATGATTAATCACATTAGTTTTCCCAAAGGTTTCCCGGATGGTTAATCACATTGAATGAAACTAAACAATTTGGATGCTCATACTACAATTATAAAGTCACTATGGTTATCACAATTATAAATACCTATGTATTCTCGCACCTACATGCCACCCTGATGGATGATGCCAAAAAGGTCAGGCCCATGAGGGTAGACCAGTGGGTACCATGAGAGGAGACCCTAGACACCAAGCTCGGGAATGAGAAGGTGGTCTATGTTGCATGACTATAGGGCACCATGAGAGGTGACCCCCATGCACCAAGCTCGGGATTGAGAAGGTGGCCTTAAGTCAATGGAAAAAGAGAAACCCTAGAGGGGTATTCCAGGGTTAGGGCAAAAGCAGTGTAGAATGACACATTGAAAATGTAAATTGGTTTGCGAAATTACCCTGATTGTGATAATTAAATTGTTAGCCATATTTGTGAAATTTTTTGTGGTCCCCACATACCAGCATATTCCCGGATGCTGACTGATGTTTTGTTTGCCGGCATTTTAGGTATAACCCTAAAAAGAACAAACAATTAAGCGACACATTGTGAAAATAAGAAATAAAGTGCAAGGAGGATTAGATAGAATAATTCAAGCTTTGGATAGATAGATTCCCAAAGTTTTAAAATGTATGCAAAGTTTTCTTTTAAAACCAGATTCCAGTTTAGCTAGTAGAACTTCATAATTTTTATTGATTATTTGTCAAACCTTTGATATGGTTTATTAGGTTAACGGCTCTGACCTCTTGGTCTCCCTTAAGTGGGGGTTACTGGGAGGAGGGGTCGTTACAATTGGTATCAGAGCATAGTTTCCCCATTTAATCTTTAATAATTATAAATTTTACAAATTCCATAGAACTGAGGGAGTTATTAGAGGATTTTCCAAAAGACATAGGTGTCTAGAAAAGGATCACTTCCAGGGGCTGGCAATATTTTCCTTCGCACCACTAGTCAGAATACGAGGACTCCCAGATTGTGTGACTGCTCGACCAATGTCTTAGGATTTGACTCGAAATAAGATACCTTTAGGACTCTCTCATCTTGTTCATCCCTTCTCAACTCAAATTCTATTAAGGATTTTAAGGATTAGGATTTTCTCTGTCTTCCTCACCCTCTTGAGGTATGGGTAAGGTTTATAAGGTTTAAGGAATCCTCCACCAACGTAATAAAAGATATATAATTAAGATGTCATCGACATAAGTATAATTAGTTAAATATACACTAAAGTTCTATTTGTGTGCTTATGTAGATGGCTCGTACAAAGACTGTGGCTATCCCGGTTGCCACTAACAATGGTGGGCCTCCCCACAAAGAGAATGGGTCTTATGAGAAAAGGAAGCGGAACCATGGTGGTGAAACCTCAAAGAAGAGAAAGAGACCTAAAGGAACTTCTCATGAGGCCCCCAAACCTGACCCAATACCCTTCAACAACCTTGAACAAGAAGAGGGACCGGGATATGAGGAACAACATGTGTACGAGGAAGTAGCCCAGATGGAGGAGGACCAGGTTGGTGGTCAGGAACTGACTATGGTAGTCCACACTACAGATGCGGTGTGGATGGAACAACAGAAATGACTGACTGAGGCTATCCATGCCTTATCCCTCAGGGACATAGCTAGAGATGAGAATGGCGAGCCACTTCTTGTTCGTCCTCGACTGGGAGCCACCATATTAGACTTCGTCAAGATGAACATCAAGAAGTTCTGGGGAGAAGATAAGTCTAAATTGGTCGACAAGGCAGAAGCTTGACTACTTGCAGTCGAGAATGGATTCTGTATGCTTGAAGTACAACCAAATAAGAAGGTTCTATTTGCTACTCACCTTTTAGAAGGTGCAACCAAGATATGGTGGGAGAACCATATCACAAGAAGAGACCTAAGCAAAGAACCGATGGTGTGGACCGATTTCAAGACCATCTTCATCGCCAGATTCATCCCCATCTCATACAAGAAGGTGAAGGAGCGAGAGTTCACCAACATGACTTAAGGAAGCTTGTCAGTTGCAGACTTTGGTCGCAAATTCCGCATCCTGGAACGTTTCAGTCACATGATGGATGAAGAAATAAGGGTGGACCACTTCATAGAGCATCTGCACCCTGCCATCAAGCCACATGTGATGGCTAGTAAGCCAAAGACCTTCTCTAAAGCCTACAACACCACCTTGGACATGGAAAGGACGATGATTCCTGCACAAAATCCCTTCAGAGGATACCTGGGTTTCACTGAAGGAGCTCAAGGGTAGAGGAATGAACACAAGAAGGGATAAGGGTGCAACCCCAACAAAAACAAGCATGGGCACAAAGGCAAGGCCTGTGGTCGCCTCCAGCAGTGTCGCACCTGTGGACGGACACATCCTGGGAAGTACTGTTTTGAGAAGAAGGTGTGTTTCAGATGTCAGCAAGAGGGACACTTCATCACCAATTGCCATTATCCCGACCCAAGAGGACCTTTGGGGTCACATCCTATTGCAGCACAACCAGTAGCTGCATCACCTCCAGTAGGAGCACCAGCTGGAGCACCCCCAACTAGAGAGAGAAGGCAAGCTAGAGTGTTTGCCATCGACAATGAAGAAGCTCAGGCGAATGCTAATTGGATGATCGAGGGTAATAACCCCTAGAGTTTTCCTTTTAGTTCAGTAGATCATGTAATAGCCTTCTAATGTGGTATAAACTATGTAGGCCTGTTGGAAGTCATGGAACAAAATGTAAAAGCACTCTTTGATTCTGGTTCTACTAATACTTTTATTTCAACAAATCTGGAAACTATGCTTGGTTTGGATATCAAGGATTTGGGTTATGTTTTGGATGTCACAACCCCGAGTGGTTGTATTTATACCTCTCTTTTGAAAACCCCTATTTTTCCAGTTAAGTATATGAACCATGAGCTTCCCACTGACTTCATCCTTCTCGATATGAATGATTTTGATGTAATCATTAGTATGGATTGGATTTCCACCTACAGAGCCCAGATTGAAGGTAGAGTGAAGAAGATTCTTATTAGGAAAACTGACTATCCACACTTCACCATTCGAGGAAGGAAGGATGCGACAACCAACCTTTATGTGTCTGCTTTGAAGGTTGAACAAATGCTATCCAAAGGTTGTCAAGCCTACCTAGCCATAGTTAGTGTACCTGAAGTTAAGGGGTGATCCTTAGAGGAGATAGAGGTGGTTTGGGAGTATGCATATGTGTTTCTGGATGATCTATTAGGGATTCCCCCTGAGAGGGAGGTAGATTTCTCCATCGAGTTAGCTCCTGGGACTAACCCTATATCTAAGGCACCCTATAGAATGGCCCCTACAGAGTTGCTTGAGTTAAAATCCCATTTGTAAGAGTTGTTGGATAAAGGCTTTATCCGGACCAGTACATCACCTTGGGGAGCACCAATCCTCTTTGTGAAAAAGAAGGATGGGTCACTTCGGATGTGTATTGACTATTAGTTGATTAACCAGGAAACCATTAAAAATAAGTATCCTTTGCCTAGAATAGATGACCTGTTTGACCAACTCAAATCAGCTTGAGTCTTCTCCAAGATCAATTTGAGGTCAGGATACCACTAGGTGAGAGGAAGGAGTGAGGATATACCTAAAATGGCTTTTCGAACCCAATATGGCCACTATGAGTTTGTGGTCATGCCGTTTGGATTATCCAACACATCTAGTGTCTTCATGACCTCATGAACAGTGTGTTCCAGCCTTTTGTTGACTCTTTTTTGATAGTGTTCATAGATGACATTTTGGTGTACTCGGATGACCTAGCCCAACACCATGACCACTTGGGTAGAGTCCTTGATATCCTAAGAAAGAATAAGTTTTTTGGAAAGTTCTCGACATGTGAGTTTTGGTTAGACCAAGTCATGTTTCTTGGACACATCATCTCAGGAGGAGAAATTGTCATAGATCTAGCCAAAGTATCGGCAGTTCGAGACTGGCCGACACCAAAGAACCCCTTCGAGATTCACATCTTCTTGGGGTTGGCTGGATACTACTGATGCTTCATCAAGGATTTCTCAAAGACTGCTTTGCCGTTGACCATGTTAACCCAGAAGGATGTGAAGTTCGTGTGGTCTGACATATGTGAAGCTCACTTCCAGGAGTTGAAGGAGAAGCTGACCACCGCCCCTGTGTTGACTCTACCTTCTAGCAATGAGGGTTTCATGATATTCACCGATGCTTCCAAGATGGGACTTGGTTGTGTGTTGGAACAGAATAAGCATGTGGTTGTATATGCTTCCCGATAGCTCAAGCCCAATGAGGTGAATTATCCAACACATGACCTAGAGCTAGCTGCTATTATCCATGCCTTGAAGATATGGGGGCATTACCTATACGGTGCTATCTTTGAGATCTTCACTGACCATAAGAGCTTGAAATACCTGCTGACCCAGAGAGACCTGAACCTACGATAGCGACGATGGATGGAGTATATGAAGGATTATGACTTCACCATCGCCTATCATCCTGGTAAGGAGAATGTCGTAGCAGATGCTTTGAGTCAGAAACAACTTAAGTGTGCAGCTATTTTGCCCAGTCAATGGAAGAGTTTGGAGGAGCTGGTGGAGTGGACTCCACAACCGCTAGAAGATTGAGTTTGTTTGGCTAATATACAGATTCAAACTGAGTTCTTGGGTGAGATCATAGCAGCACAGTTGACCAGTGAAGAGCTGGACAAGATGAAAGGTTTAATGATGAAGCCACAGACTCATTTATCCATGGGAGTAGGCGGAGGAATCAGGTTTGAGAATCGCATATGGGTTCTGGTGGATTCATCGATAAAGGAACTTATCTTGCAAGAAGCTCATGGATCCAAATACACAGTACACCTAGGAACTACTAAGATGTTCAAGGACTTGCAGAGGTTTTTGTGGTGGCTGGGAATGAAGAAAGACATTGTGACATGTGTGGCCAATTGTCTTACGTGCCAGATGGTGAAGGCTGAACACCAACGACCCGGGGGGCTTTTACAGTCGATAGAGATTCCAGAGTGGAAATGGGAATAGATCACCATGGATTTTGTGGTGGGTTAACCCTGGACCAAGAAAGGTCATGATGCGATATGGGTCATGGTAGATCGTCTTACCAAGTCAGCACACTTCCTTTCCTTAAAGACCACTGCTAAGGTGTTAGACCTAGCTGAGCTGTATATCAGAGAGATAGTGCATTTGCATGGTGTACCAGGATCGATCATCTCTGATAGAGACCCAAAGGCCACTTCCAAGTTGTGGAAGCAAGTTCAAGAGGAACTTGGTACCAGGTTGAAGTTTAGTATAGCTTATCACCCCCAGACGGATGGTCAGACAGAAAGGACAATCCAGACATTAGAAGATCTATTGAGAGCTTATGTGCTCGATTGGGGTGGCTCATGGGAGTAGTACTTACCTTTAGCTGAGTTTTCCTGCAACAACAACTACCAAGCCAGTATCGGGATGCCTCCGTATGAAGCTTTGTACGGGAGACCGTGTCGATCGCCACTTCACTGGGATGATGTGGGTGAGAGGACCCTGTTGAGGTCAGATGAGCTCCAAGTGTATGCTGATAAAGTTGATTTGATCAAGCAAAGGCTGAAGAGAGCCCAAGATCGAAAGAAGTCATATGCTGATGCAAAGCAGACTGATGTGCATTTCACTGTGGGGGAGCATGTGTTTATGAAAATCTGACCGCTCCGAGCTATAGCTAAGCATAGAGGAAAGTTGAGTCCCCAATACATGGGTTCGTTTGAGGTGTTAGAATAGATTGGTGAAGCTTCATATCGTTTGGCATTATCCCCTCAGTATAGCATGATGCATGATGTGTTTCATGTGTCCAACCAAAAGCAATATGTGCAAGATCCGAGCCATGTACTGAGCATTGAACCTATTGAGCTTCAAGGGAAGCAGACTTATCTTGAGACACCTTTGCAGATTCTAGATACCAAGGTGAAAGAGCTCAGATGTAAGAATATAGAGATGGTAAAGGTTCTTTGGACCATGGAGAGGATGAGGCCACATTGGAGCTGAAGGCAGACATGGAGAAAGCATACCCTGATTTGTTTGTTTGATTGTTTGAATTTTGAGGATAAAATTCGTATAAGGAGGGAAACCATACCCTGATTTGTGATGGATTTCGTGTGAAATGGCCTTGATTGTTTGATAATGGGCTTTGTTGGTCATTGAGCCCAATTGAAAAGAAAAGAGAAATAAAAAGGAAAAGAATTTAATTAAATAAAAAGGAAATATGAGAAATAGATTTTTATAAGAGGATAATGGCAAATAGATATTCCCCAATAAGGGAATCCGTGCCTTTAGGATTTCTTGAGGTCCAAGGGACCCAAGATAACAAGATAATGGCAAAGGGAAAATAATTACTAATTAATTTTGAATTAATTAATGGATAACTTCAGAGAGAAGGAAGCCTTCTCATCCATTGTAATTTGTTTCCCAAATTTTGTAAATAGATATATAATGTCAAGACGAACCTTCCCTTAAAATTTGAGATAAAGAGGAGCTATGGTTTAGGAGATATGAATTTCCCAATTAATCTCTAAAATTGGGAATTATTCTGAAATTAGGAATATACTTTCCTTTGTGTTTGATCGCGAGCAATGAGATCTGTTGGATCTTGATCCGACGCCTAGCGCCCATCATCTAAGTCCCACAGGGAATGGGACTCTATGAGTTACATAGGGAGTTTCCCTCTCAGATTTCTCAAAATCCAAAGGGTGTACAAACTGGTTGTTAATTCCTTTGGACTCAGGAGAGTAAACCGCAAAGTTTCATCCCGACTTTATCGAGGTTTGGCAGCCTATTTGGGAAGTTCCCAATTCTCACACATTTGTCTCTACCCTATATATAGGGGAGGATGCATGAGGGAACCAGCATGACTAATTGCTAACCCAACCTCTGTGGCAGAGCGCAAGGAGCAATTTTGTGCCTCCAATTATCCCGTTTACCTTGACCCGCACCCCCGTTCCAGTGGCGAACCTCGTCTGAGTATGGTAGGTAGAGGAGGGCCGCGGCATGTTCTGGGCACCCAATTGAACCCTAGGTTGGGTTCGACGGAGGGAGGCGAAGCTCCCTGGCTGATGGGCATGCTCAAAGGAGGACGAAAGTGCGTTTGACTAGTAGAGTTGCTGTGCTCGACGCAAGGTTGAAGAAGACCCATTGGTCTTTTACATTTTTGCCCATCCACACCTTCTTTGCAGGTAAGGACATTTCCATCCTTTGGCTTATTTCTGATTGACTTTGGTGTGCACATTCCATGTCGCTGGATCCGGAGTGGACCAACGGACAATAGATCTAACGACCCCTAGTTTTCTGAAATTTCCTAATAAATTGATAAAAAGAATTTTCTTTGCTAAAATCATGTCTTGTGCTAGAAAACTCGGATGAGAAAAGTTTATACATGTAAATTGATCATAAAAATATGAGGAATAAGTTAAAAATAAATTGAAAACCTAAATCGTGTCATTTTGCAAAAGTATATAATTTGGATGAAAAAGATGTTAATTCGTGGTTAGAAACCCTAATTAATGATTAAGGGTAGATTTGATGTTGCAAATAGATGAATTCGAATATTGTTAACTTAATTAATGATTAAGATGAATTGTAACCTATTTTGGATATGCAATTGCAAGATTTAGGGTTTCAACCTAATATGTTGGATAATATCCTTAGAAAACCCTAAGTAAGAGAAAAAGGGGAAGAAAAGACATAGTTAATCCAAAAATTAGGGTTTTATGGACCAAACCTGATCTTAAGATCTTTAGTGAAATAAAGATGAAATAATTAGGATTTGTAAGTAATTTTATAGGGTTTTAAGTAATAAAGGAAGTGGAACCCTAATTGTGGTCAAAACCCTAAAAAGGGCTAGTAACCCTAGGGCACAATTAGGTCTATTAGACTTGGATACCATGATCCATGATAGAGAATGTTGGATGTATATTTCAGGGCCAAATTGTGTGCTTTCTTGATTTTGGATTACTTGCTTGTTTGGATTATTCCTGCACTCGAGTCTGCTTGACAGGTATGTGGTTAATTATGATTAATCGCATTAGTTTTCTTGAAGGTTTCCTGGATGGTTAATCGCATTGAATAAAACTAAACAGTTTGGATGTTCATACTGCAATTATAAAGTCACTATGGTTATCACAATTATAAATACCTATATATTCTCGCACCTGCATGCCACCCTAATGGATGATGCCAAAAAGGTATGGACCAGGAGGGTAGACCAGTGGGTACCATGAGAGGTGACCCAGACACCAAGCTCGGGAATGAGAAGGTGGTCTATGTTGCATGACTATGGGGAACCATGAGAGGCGACCCCCAGGCACCAAGCTCGGGATTGAGAAAGCGGCCTTAAGTCAATGGCAAAATAGAAACCCTAGAGGGGTATTCCAGGGTTAGGGCAAAAGCGGTGGAGAATGACACATTGAAAATGTAAATTGGTTTGCTAAATTACCCTGATTGTGATAATTAAATTGTTAGCCATATTCGTGAAATTTTCGGTTGTCCCCACATACCAGCGTATTCCCGTATGCTGACCGACGTTTTGTTTGTCGGCGTTTTAGGTATAACCCCAAAAAGCACAAACAGTAAAGGGACACATTGTGAAAATAAGAAATAAAGTGCAAGGAGGATTAGATAGAATAATTCAAGCTGTGGATAGATAGATTCCCAAATTTTTAAAAAGGTATGCAAAGTTTTCTTTTAATACCAGATTCCAGTTTAGCTAGTAGAATTTCATAATTATTATTGATTATTTGTCGAACCTTTGATCTGGTTTATTGGGTTAATGGCTCAGACCTCTTGGTCTCCCTTAAGTGCGGGTTACCGGGAGGTGGGTTCGTTACACACCACTTGATCACCACTACACCTCCAAGGAATAAGACAAGACCAAGTTTAAGATGGCTCAGGATGAAAAGGAGATATCCATGATCCATGGTCGAGAAGAAGAAGAAGAGATCTAGGAAACATAGCTTACCATTGTAGAAGATGAAAGATGATCAAGGAGCACCAAAAGCTTGTAACTCAAACTCCAAGCTCCAAGAGAACCTCTCTAGCTCCTAAATCTTCTCAAGGTCGTCTACCAAGAAGGAGAGAAAGCAAGAATGTCAAAAGGATTCTCTTACATAAAGAGAAAGGAGACCATATACTAGGGGAATGAGAGAGAGGTCATGCGAGAGGTGTCATCACCTTAGGAGGCTAGGTGACACTCATCAACGAAGAAGGGGCCACATGCAACAACATGCAAGATGTGGTGATATGATCTAGGTTAGATCTTTCCCTCTTGGTCTCCTACCAAGGTCATGGCCTTACAACCCGATATGGCATAACCCTACACACTCACAAACTAATACACCATAACCCTACACACTCACAATCTGATACACCATAACTCTACACACTCACAAACCGATACACCATAACCCTACACACTCACAAATCGATACACAACCTATCCAAGGCTCTCTAATCCAATATACCACATTTAAGAGAAAAACACATCTCACTCATGTTTTCTAACCATAACCAAGGATATTACCTCATAACCAAGACCTAAACAAGGCACCCATTTCTCTCTCTCTCCTATAGATGATGCTAAGAGAGAAGGAACACTCTAGAGGTGGAAAATTTGCACATCAACCCCTGCTCTGGGTGAATAGAAAATTTGCACCAAAACCACACCACAAAACACAAGCATCATCCAAACAAGCTTAAACATGAAACTTAAGCTTTCTACATGTCCTAATTTCATATCAGATGATTAGAGCAAGGTTCTAGGAAACATACTTAGGCAAAACAAATGGGTTTATCATAAAATGTGGGCTGGGTTCCTTATAATTGATAAACCCCTAACAGATATTTAGCCCCCAAAATCCTAAGAGAAAAGGGAGGGGTACTTCCTCCTCATCTCTTGTTCAAGCTACCATGTGGCTTCCTCAATACCACGATGATGCTAAATAACCTTCATCGGTACTAGGTCCTTCCTCTTTAGCTTCTTCACTCTCCAGTTAAGGATCAACACTAGACCTTCCACATAGGTTGTATCCTCATCAAGCTCTAACTCTACATGATGAAACACTAACTCTGTAGCCAGATGACACTTCCTCAACATACTCACATGAACACTGGATGCAACTTGTGCAACTCAGGTGGAAACCAAAATTGAGTTCTCATTTGGATAGAACAAATCTTTCGTTTGAGTACATGATGGAAATATTAGCACTAAATGTATATCCAAATCACATATTATATAGCATTCATACACTGATATACCCAAATAAAGAATAAATCATCTTATGCACAAATATATGTATACATCATGTATTGAGACTCAAACATAACCATATGTACTAATCTTACTGACTTAGTTATGCCATCTGATAAAAACAAAATTATAGTCATATACTAGACCAAATCTTACATAATGGCCACTTAGGCCCAAAAATCATATTATAACATACATATACTTGAAATCCCATGAAAACATTGGAAACAATAAGAACATTGTACATTAGGGTTTTAGCAAAAGTTTACTAATTTTCATATCAAATCAGGGGTGAAATTCCCAAAATACTCTTACTAGGATCTACATCATAACATAGGTGAAGAGTCAAATCAGAATATTACATAGTTATAATAATGTTTAACTTATCTAAATACACTTAATGTAAAATATTCATTAATTTCTAAAGTTATTTATATGTTATATGAAAAAATTCAAATCCAATATCTTATAGTAATCACACTATAATGTAATTGTAACATATAAGATCTCAGACCCTACCCTGGATGTTTGACATTTTGGACTTAGCCAAACAAGGTTTAGTATAACCCAAATGAGATAATGCATGAACAAATCACCCTAATGTTCTCACATTAGTCTTAAGCCAATTCTAGACATATAAATGTGTCACCTAAGATAATGATAAAATTTCATGCAAATAATCATACATAATTCTTTTGGTGATAATATTAAGTTATGAAATATAATGAAATAAGAAAAAGTGGTAATAATGAAATAATGTGCTAATGATGGCCACGAATATTAATTATGACATAACTCATTAAAAAGAATCCCAAAAGTGGAATCTTAGTTAAGAATCTTGTTCCTTGGGTACCTATTGTTGGGTTTCATGGCCTCATAGTAGGCATCAGAAACAAAATTTTTACTGGCCATTAACCCATAACAGGAGATCGTATCAACGACTATGAAATGGGAAAGATGGTTTTAGCGAGATATACTTGGTCCTAGGGATTTCCCAGCAACAATACCTTGCAACCATGTGCGGTCTTCAATGCCATGTCTTAGACGATGTCTATGCAGCTTCTGGTCTTCACCATGGACTCTGGCCTCCACCACAGATTGTAGTTGACATGCCCTCCTGAGTGGAAAAAATCTCCCACCTCTACATATAGTCCACATGGACCACTTGGAAACCCTACCATTCTAGAAGAACTATCCATAAGGAGATGACCCTCCTATTAGTGTACTAGCACCAACCTGCTCTCCCGAACTCAGGCTACTTTTCTGTAGTTGTTTTTCCCTCACTGTGCCTCCCTAGTCAAGTAGCACTTGCTCAGGCTCTCTTGGTTACCAAAACCAAAGAAGACAACAACTTTGCAAAGCAACTGATGTTCTGAGTTGTGTGTTCTGTGAAGCCCCCAATACCCCTCTATTTATAGTAGAGGGTAGGGTCATGGTTCCCAGTATGTTCGGGAGTAGAAAGATCTAGAAATTCCATGAATAACTTGCACTGTGACATGTGAAACGATCGTTTCACAACTGAAACGATCATTTGGCAAGGTGATCCAGTCAGTTCACTAGTGAACCGGTCATTTGGTAGTGTGAACCGGTCGGTTCACTAAGTGAACCGGTCATTTCACTTCCCATATTTTCCTGTAATTGACTTTCCTTAATCGTTTCCTATTAATTCAAAGATTAATCCTTATTCCAATCGAATTGAACAACCGAAATGTGAAAGTTTTCCTCCAATTAGGAAAATCCCAATTTCCTCAGTTGGTAGGACTGTGAGCCGCCCGGTTCACTGAGTGAACCAATCGGTTGGCTCACACCAGCCAATCGGCTCACAAGGGTGAACTGGTCAGTCGGCAGTCCTGACATTGCCAATGCAACCTCCAATTGACCTGACACTCTAACCAGCTAGTTCAACCCTTCAACTTGATATTTATGAGTCCATTCGGTCAATTGTATGTTTAATTGAGTACCTAAACACCTTTAGTCTCGATCTAAACATTATTCATGGACAATCTCCTCTTCCAGGGGTATCCTATGTGTGTGACCCTATAGGTTCCAATTTACATTGGTAGTGAATGTTCATAACAACTTATGACATCACAAGCAATGAGTCGAATCTAGTAACTCATCATTGCTACCCAAGTAACTCAGAAAGTTGGAGAACAAATTGATAACACCAATTTTTGTGATGTTTTTGTCCTTTATTCCATTATCAAAACTGCCCTTTTCTGCTATTTTCCTCTCTTTTATAAGTACTTTTGCAATAATTGGCCAAGCAACGCTCTTAATCCAATATCACCATCTTTTATAGAGTTTTTCCTCATTTTGGTACGATAAGGCCGTCCCGGCCCACAAATAAGTTCAAGTCTGCATCGGCCTTCCTGACACCCGATACGACCTCTGCCCGACAGGGTGGAGCGACACAACGACGCACGACAAGGGGATGCCGCACAAGATGAAACTGACAGACGACACGTCTTCTACCCGACAGGGAGCCAAATTCGCCACGACAACCCAAGCTTGTCGCGCGACACAGCCACCCACTGGAAGGTGCCGCCCGTCACGTGACCGACAGGCAACACCCCTGTACCGAGCGATACCAGTATCGGCCGCCCACCGACCCGTGAATAAGGAGGACACATGGCGCTTCGAGCACCATAACTTCCCCCAACCACTGCCTATAAATAGAAGCTACAGGAAGCCGAAAAGATAGTTCAGACAGTTGGGAACTTTGAGCGATCTTCGGAGGAAAACTATGAGAGCAAGAGTATCGTGCCCCAGTGCTCGTGCCGGGCAACTCTAGGTGAGCTCTTCCTCATCCCGAGAGAGAGGGGATGGTTCACTTAGGACTGTCTCGGGTGACACTGCGGGCCGACATTGACCAACGTAGACGAGCGACACAAGTGCCTGACAGTAGAACGTGTCACTCCATGCCCAACATGATATCAAAACCGATACGCTTTGCCCGTCATGCGTGCCGCCCGAGAGGGTACACCGCCCGACATGAGCGTATCGGCTAGGGTCCTTGAGTGATACAGTCGTCCGTCATAGTGTGCCGCCTGAGAGGGTGTGCCGCCCAACACTGCTGTATCGGGCTAGGCCCCTGACCGGTATCAGGCTGGAGAGCCACAGTAGCCTGTCGTCCTTCTACATCAAGAAGGCGACATCTATCTTTAATTCTGTAATTTAATTCCTTACTTATGCAATGTATTAAGACCTTTAATGTTTATGGGAATGGAAAAGCTTAATTACTTGCTACTCTATGCTTGGTGTAAAATGTTGGATGACTGCAATGTTTGATATCTAAACTCTAGCTTGCATGTTTGGATCGCGTTTCGCTTAGCTACTGAATTGTGTTTTCTCGTCGCAACAACTTCGAGAGTTGTGTTGTGGCTCTAGTGTTTGGTCCAATTCTGGAGTACGAGAGTGCCTGGAACGGAGTTGTTTCAGTAACATTCCACTCTAACTTAAGTCCAGCAACCTCGAGAGGGGTGTTGATGCTAGGTTAGAGGTACCCGCTCTAAGAGAAGGGGTGCAGGATGTTACTGCTACCGCTTGTTTAATTGAGTCTTATCCTTCGTACCTTGCTCTACCTATAGTTTTATCTTTCTATTTCTATTGCATGAAAACCCCAAAAAAAACTACTAAATGACTAAAACCTTAAATCTTTCTTGTAGCTCCAGTTGGAGATAGTTTTCTTTGTTTTGTTTGTGACATCTTGTTGTTTGCCTTTTGGGAATTTATTATCTCTTTACACCTGCCGGAGAGTAGCGTATCGATTCTTGGTTCTCAACACTACCACCCTTGTCCCTGTGTTCGACCCCGTATATCTACTTCGACCCCGTAAACAAAGTTGCAGGGGCCTAGAAGGATTCAGGTTATAAATGTAAAAGTCTGACTAACTTCAAATCCGCCTCCATTTTTTTGGACACGTGATTTAGGTCGGTCAACTTTTTGGTGTCGTTGCCGGGGATGAGGCATATGACACTATTGACAAATCCGAATCCACTAACTACACTCCCGTGCCTCTTTCACATTTATTTCTCTGATTAACCTTATATGTGCTTTAATTGGAAGAGGATGCGTTAATCCTACTTCTTCCTAATACCCTAATCAAGATGAGGAGGGATGTTAATCTGAGGGTTTATAATGAAATAAGATGAATCATGGTCGAAATTAGCGATGTGAAAGCTCATAGATTTTTTTGGTGACTAAGAGAGACCACCCCGAGTGAGATCGGTATGGTAACTCTCAAGGCATGAGAGGGGGTGGTCCAGTCACCCACTCTTACGTCAAATCAGTATGGATTTTATTTCATAAACTTCCTTCTATGTGGTTCAAACTTGGGTCCTTCATTAGGACATACAAAGCTCTTATCACCTGGGATAATTAGGCTAGACTACTCAGAGATATAGTATTTTAGGCAAACCTTACATTATGTCCAAGCTGCTATCCCATTGTCTTAGGGGTCCCCATACCACAACTTCATGGTGCTGAGGAAAATATTCCCATCCCCCAAGGTTGTGACCCTTTCTAGACACCATTACCCTTGGATAATTCCCTAAAAAATTTCCTTATAATTATAGAGATCATTTGAAATCATCAACTACTAAATATTATTTGGTATAATGGTCTATGATATCAAATGTAATTACACCCATTTTTTAGTATCCCCTAATTATGGTGAACTACTAACTCAAGAAATGATACCTAGATTTCCATGATCCAAATTCAACAAATAATAAATAATAATAAACAATTTCCATAAATTGAACTTGAATTGGATATGCATGTACTCCTTAAGGTGACATTAATTTTCAAGAAAATAAAAATATGCATTAGAAGAAGTACTAGGATATCTAACTAAAAAATTCTCCTAGTGACTTAGCTTATTCCTCTTTGATGCATTCATCTATTTATCTATTATTCATATGCTTATGTATGGAAAGTACCTATAACGTCGACAAACAAAAGCACATATCAATATATTTCTATATTGCATACATGGGTGCATACAAAAGTGTACATGTATACTACCAACATATATATTTTAAACAATCAAATATTAGCACATATTAAAATGTATTTTCATTTAGATATCACCTTATCTATGCATCATTGGACTTAGGCGACATACTCGTTGATAGGTCTAATCATGGGTTTACAATATCATGGGTTTTATTATATGATACTCATGTTGGAATTGCAGTGAACTGGAAGTAAATAGAAATCCAAAAAGATATTGATAGCATCAACCATCGATGAATAATCCACAAACTTCAAAATTTGATATGTGGGTACTCATATATACATATAGAATCCATGTCATACTGTCCATGTACTTCAAGTGTGTATATAAATTCAATCAACCAAATGTGTATTCAAGCAATTAATCAAAATTCGATCTTCATGTTTGTATAACCCTAAAGTGTCACCAAATATTCAAAAGATACTAATTAAACCTATCCTAGGTCATAAACTAGGGTTTGGGGTCATCTCGAGTTTGGATTTGGAATAAGTGTATAAAACCCTAATTCTAACATATCATGATTTCCAAGGATTAGAATCCTTAATTGCATCTTCGGTGTAACCCTAATTCTAAGATTTGTCATTTTGTACTCTTAACACTGTGTTAGATTAGATTACATTAATTGAACATGATACTAACACTAGTTTCATGAAATCTAGATATTTATATAATCTCTACCACTATCATATATTTAACACACTTTTGATCTAGAAGCAGAATTAGGCATATTAACGTAACCCAATCTCTTAGGTCATATGTATACTATTTCTAGATCAGATTACACAAACCAAGATAAATTCACCATCATATTATATATCAATGCAGCAATATCTCAATATAGTCATCAATGTATTTTTTAAAATTTGGGTTCATACTCATACACCACTGAAACATCTTATTTTGAAAAATATATTATGAATGCCTCATATTACTAAGATAGATTGATAAAATCATAGTAAATTACATGTTATTCATTCTTAATCAAAGTTATCCTTGACATTAGGGTTTAAATGCATCAACCATTACCTAAATATAACCCCAATATTGTTTTGAACATGAAGCATAATAAATCTATCAATGTAATTTATTCATATTGTGCCAAATTTTCTGATTATTCTAGTATATAATATTACTATCATCTGAGCTATATTCTATTTAGTAAATTTTATGCAAGATTCAAATAATCTAACTAATTTGGTCCTCATAGGTCACCAAAACCTATTTGATTTTAACATTATCCTAGTCTAACCCATGATCGAGGGAATGAGCATCGTCTCCCTAATGTGATAAACATGTGTATAGGGAGAATTGTGTCAAATTCTAGTGACTCTTCTTCTCCCTCATGGAAGAGATTACCCCGAGTCCTAGAAAGTCAACAGAGCAATGGACTCCTTGAACCTAGGCTTTATAGATCCAAGCAAGGGTCTGTGTATCTCTTTGGATCTCTACTCGATTCAATCAGATACTAATTATGGTTTGCAATGTATGAATCTTGGGAGAAACAAAAATGTCATATACTGGTTTGAAGCACAGAACAAAGACTCAATTAAAAGAATAATAATTCATACCTTGGTACTCTAGTTGGACTTGATGAGGAGCACACATTATCCGACATCCTTCAGGGTCATTGTAGCCATCTAGGTTCAAACATGAAGCTTGTCCCCATTGATGGATGCAAGGTCTCAAAGATGACTATCGAGCGTCAACTTCTCATATGGGGGTAGATGGGAATTTCTCAATTTTGGATGAAGTCTCTTTGTGCCTTATAGTGGCATTTTGAGCATGGTTCCTGGATTCACAATTTTCATCAAATCGTGGAGATATTGCCAAATTTATCTTTATGATAATGTCTTTCTTTGACTTGTATAGAATCTGTTGGAATATGGGGAAGGGGGTGTGGATTTTGGTATAGATTGGATAGGTGGAGAGAGATATGTGTAGGTGAGAGGGTCACCTGTAGATGTTCATAGGGTTACCTACAAAAAGGCTAGGTGGAAGGGATGACTGTCCAGGCACTGCTTTATGTGGGATCTGAAATCCGTGTCAAAGGGAACTCAATCACTATTTTTATCATTTTTTCTTCTTTTAGATAAAATCCTTGAACAAATAATTTTTTATCTAGGAAAATATATTACTCCTTTTAATCTCAATCTATTGGTATTATCTTCCCTTTTTTATTATCCTCTCATAGGCTAGAGGTTGTCTCCCAATTAATCTGTTTATCCCTCAAACCTTGCCTTATAAATAATTTCTAGATAATTACATATTAATTACCTAGGTCACACTATATCTTAGAAACTTATAGATTTCCTTCCATAATCCATATTTCAATAATCATCTATTAATATTATCTTTAAAATTTATCATGATCACTGAATACTTATTTCCTTACATTTTTATTCCAAATACCGATATGTAAACCCTAATTTGCCCCATTTAGGCTTGAATTGGGCTCTGGGCCCATGTCCCATTCCAAGGGGTCCAGAAGCTTAAAGATAATCTTAATTATGAAATTAAGTCTTGGACCACTATAATAATTTGATTGAAGACTCAATTGACACATTTGATTATCAATAATTTATTCCCTTTAAATTGAAGACTTACTCTAAGTTTAGTGATTAATTTCGTCATTCCAATTCATTCAATGTCATATTATTGAAGTCATCATTCTAATGTTACTCTGATTATCTTAAATTGAATATCAATACATCAATATTGAAGTCATAACCATCGAATCAAAATTTACCGAATTTTAGGATATTATGATATGAAATCTTTTTTGATGTTGATCCTTGATATATTAGATATACATTTGAGTTTGATAGAGTTCTCCTAAAATAACGACTATCATATGAGTACAAAAAATTGTAGATTTATAATCATTGTATGGCATATTGATTGGTTTAGATATACAAGTATAAGATTTAGTGTCCCAAGTTAATCTTGAAGATGACTTATAAGATATTGTTCATAATGGAATTGTTGTAAACAATATAGGTAGTCATAAGTAGTATTCTTATGACCATTGGAGACCTCTCAAATTTTAGATTGTAGACCAAAAATACATGAAAATAGCATATTAGTAGGGTGTTATGAGGTTAGGGAAAAAGTGTAATCTTGATTCAAGGTCTATAGATTGGATTTGCAGTTGGACTTGAACATATTTCATAATTTTTTTAATGTTTCCATACTAGGATTAAACCACCCTAAGGGTACAACAAAGGAAGTCCCATTCATACAATGATGTTTCATATCAAGGAAGACCAACAAATCTTAGATTTACATGTAAAAATGTTGAAGAGGAAGGATATACCCTTAGTGAAATATTTTTGGCATAATCATGGTGTTTAAGAGCCCATCAAGGAGTAGATTTGAATGCATACAACTTTTTTTTAGGATCTAGAACATGAAATTTTATTTCTAGGGGAGATTTGTAAGACCTATAACCTTACTATTTCTTAATCTTGCCTTATATTCCTTAATAGAATTATTTGGTGGATTAAATATGACTACATTTTGGAAAATTTCAATACTAAAAAAAACCATGTAAGCTCTCAATGGCAAGAATAATTGTAGAAAAAATTCATGTAATCTCTTCCTAGTTTTGTATTTTTTTGTTTCTTCCTCTCTCTTCTACCTTCTTTGATGAGGTTCTTGGCTATCTATTGTTGGAACATTACTCCCTACCTAAGAATCTCTTATTTTCACCTTCTTTTTCTTAACCGGATTAGTGCTTACTAGGGTGGATGATTGAGGTAGAAGGAGGATCATTGGGCTAGGTTCTTATGTATTGACCTTCTCATCACCTATGGTGAGCGTTTTAGTCTATTTTTAGTATTATTTAACATACAATTGTACATGGAACAACTAAATGTCACTAATTATATGTTAATTTCAATAAATATGAAATGTTTATGGATTTTTATTTTCTATAACTTGGGGAACTTCAACATTACTATGATGTAGTGAATTTTCACTAAATTTGACCACTTATCTCCTCTTCCTTTCTTAATATTTTATCTTTATAGATCCGATCCTTACTGAATAAATACTAGATATTATGTGAATCAATTCTCTAGAAATAATCACATGGTCCCAATTGACGTGTTTTAGTAACATATTAAAGAAAAAATAAGTTATATGACTTTTGATGTTAGAAAAACGTAATAAATTTGAAGGAAATGCCTATATCAAAAATATTTGGCGGATAACTTATTTGAGTGGTTAGACAAGTTTATTTTTCTCCCCTTTTTGGTCAGGATGGAGATTTCTCGAGAATGAACCTATGTCTAAAGTTTATTGCATTTTGGTTGTGGTTTAAGAGATATGAATTTTTGAAGATTAGAGAATATTGGACTATAGTTGCCTTGGTGATTGATAATTCCACTAAAGTGTGACATCTAATGTCCAATTGGTAGTTTCTATCTTGGACAAATCCCATTTATTTAGGAGTTTACAACCATCATCAGATCCCAATCTGATGGCTACAAAGTTTTCTTCAACCTTACTCCCAAACTAGAAACAAGGTACTATAGCAGTTATCTTTTCCCTCTATCCTCACCAAGTCTCTCCTTCTTTCTTCTTGATTCTTCTTCCATTAAAATCCTATCATCGATGAACCTATACATGCCTTGAATGGGTGGTTTTCTTACCAATTTTGTGATCTACAATGTGGCCACCTCCATGAATTCTCCTATAAGAAAAGCCCAAATTGAAATCCTACTTTTATTCACTAAAACCCTTTTTGAGCACCCCATTGTCATCACAACTTCTCACTCAAAAAAAACCTCCCTTTTCTCCACCATAAAATGAACCCCAAATTTCCCTCTATCGAGTTTTTGGTGCTACAACATGAAGACTATGTTTCCAGGCCACCTCATGCTTCTCCAAACCATGGGATGGATTTATGAGGCTCGATGTAAGCTTATTGGATAGACCCTGAGGCTTTCTCATCCTCCTTTATAGAATCAGACTGCTACTTCAACAACCCATGTAGCCGTATTATGGTGCATACACATCACAGTCTTAAGTCTTGCATATACAGATATAGGGTCGGTCGCAGAGACTTGGTTGGATGGAAAAATTCCTCAATTAGTCATGTCATGGAGAGACTGGGCCAAGTACGGGCCTCATCGAGTAAGATTAGACATGCAAGGCCAATATATGACTGCCCAATAATTATTTTACAAGTACTTTCACATCATCGCAATATTTTTTCCCTAGAAATCTCTTAGAAATGTTAGGAAAATCCAAATAATACATTTATACTGTCATTTTCATCAAAAAATTGAGAGGAATCCAACATAACTACTTTTAAGACCAAATTTTTTCCTAATATTACTTTTTATCTTTATTTTAAAAAGTTTATTTTATCAACATCAATATTATGAATCCAATCTCTATATCTAACCTTTTTAGTAATTTGGAGATTGCTTGCAACTATAGATCCAATCATGATGATTAATGGAATGTGTAGACTTTGGGTTATCACTAATCGATACTCTTTATGATGAAATGTTACAAAATGCAACTATTTTTGCCTAAAATGAATTGTGGAAATTGACTCTAAGAATGATCAAACATTATTATTTACCTTTCTAACAAGTTGAACTATATATGACAAGTTGATCCTTTGATTATAATTTATGGTTAAATCCTATCATGAGCTATGTGTGGACCATTCCTCAATATTGTTATTGAAAATGATGTTCGAACTTGATACTAGTCTTGAAATAATGAAAATGTGGAATTTTTATCATGGATGTAATACCACACCTTCACTCATTATTAAGACATAGAAACCCTAATCTTATACTGGTTAACCTTACATGTTGATGCCTAGTATTTTGATGAATGTGTACCTATTTATGTGTCAGGACCTTGAGCTTGATCTAATTTGTATTAAAGATCTTTACTATGACTTTCAAAGGTATGTGTGCTATATCATATTGACCTACATTGGTATTGTTTGGTTGTTTCTTATGAAGAAGTCTCTTATCCTGACATATAAAGCTTGTTGAAACTAAGTGACCTTTCAAGATATGACACTGTATCATTCTAATTATAAATATGTTTTGTGAACCCTTATATAAAGTAATAAAATCAATTATAATTTGAGATTAAAATTCAACATGAAAAATGATTGTCACCATTCGGTGTATCCATGATTTTAGGCATGGGTAAAAACATGCCCTCACCTAGGGGGATGAAAGGGTATAATTTACATACAAAACAAAAAGATATACACCTATGGGTGCAGTAATTGCATCCAATGTGGAGGTAAAAAGATTGTCACCTTGGTTATAGATAGGGTTCAATACCTTGAATATACTTGAACCTAGGCGATAGAGGGAGACAATACCCGTACAACTGTATAATAGAAAAGTGTGATTAAATCATTATGTTTTGTTGAAATATTTAAAATTTTCTAAATGTTTGTGCTCTTATTTATTATATAAAATACAAAATTTTATATTATTATGCAATTTCACATGTTTCATCAATAACATACATATGAAATAGCACTAACCATCTCCTAATTGCCCCTATTAGGCAAAAAGTACACCTCATAAAGGTTTGACTAGATCCCATTTCACAGTCAACTATTTTGATGGTGAAGAATTATCAATTTTCATCAAAACATGTGGGATCATATTAATAAAGTTTGCATAAGTTCTGTAAGAATAGGTCTATGTGTTATATTCGACCAAGTTTGCCTTTAAGACATGATTAAAATTGTTTATGTTAATTATAAAAATAAATAAGAACATGATTTAATATCATGTATGATGTGTGTCTAATTTTTTGGGCCACTATGAGACATGCTCTTCAATAGAACATGATTTAATATCATGTACGTTATGTGTCTAATTTTTTGGGCCACTCTAAGACATGCTCTTCAATCCCTTTACTACTATCTAGGTAGTGGGATTGGTATGAGTAATAATACATATATGGTAACTGGTATCATATGTAGACACATATCCTGTACATGACTATGATTTATAATATCATATCTCAAATGTACCTAGGAAACCCTAAATTCCACAATGGTTAAAACTGGGGTGTCAAGAATTGACCACAAGGGGTCTTTAATAGTAACACCTTGAAATGATGATATTTGGTGAGGCTCCCCTATCCACTTTGAATAGTAACACATTGAATAGTAACACCTCATATTCACCTTGAAATGTGGGCAAGGTTCCCCTCTCTATGCAACCCTAGTGAATCTAGAACTAGACCTTAAGATAATCCTTTGAAGCCCTAGAGAGTCTTCCATCGCCTCATATTTTTCCAATATATACCCAAAGACCACCAGGTAGATTGAAATAGTATATCTCCTCATATATTCTTTCTCTTTTTAGGATGTCTTGACATGATCTATACTCAATCGATTTTGTCTGGCATGGGAAATAATTAGAACTTGAATAATTTGAAAAGTTGACTAAGACGAACAGACTCTTGAATCAAACTATATCATGACAAGTGAATGTACTATTTGAATAATGCAACCATGATATACTCAAAATGAAATCAATATCCTTTTTATGATGCTATACTCCAAATGAGGGAACCTATATATAACCTCTTGCAGTTTAAATGGCCCAATTGACTATAATGCTTTTTAAATAAGCTTGATTTAAAAACAAATAGAGATATTAGACCTTGATATATCTAAAGATACACTAGTAGTTGATGATAAAATATTTATGTGTTGATTCCTTATGCAACCCTTAGCTTATCCTTTAGAGGAAAGGAACGAAATGATGATATTTGGATATTAATAAAAGCCCATATTTTTTATTATTTGGTGAAAGGAAACTGACAACTTCTTGCAATTGATCTCTTTGACCCAAGAGATAGATCTTGAAATCTTGACTGAATGGAAATCTTGAGGATGGAAATTATGAACACATGCATATTATTAAGTTCATACAAAAATCTAGTTCTTGATCATTCATTAACTGAAATAACCTTGATGGAAAAATTGATATCAATATCTCAATACATTTCTAAATTGTTTTGTATGGATGAATGATCACACATAGGGTATAAATAGGAATTGAAAACCTAGTCTTGAGTGTTGGACCCATGATATTTGATATTAAACTTCAACTCATGAATCAACTTTTTACTCGACCAAGATCTAACTTGAAATCAAACTCTACAATAGAAATGAACGAGCTATGATATTTTGACTCTAATTGATAAAGTGTCATGAGTGATTGTTTTAAATGTATTATGATTATAATCTTGAATATGAATTGGGATATAAGTTAGAGTATACATTCCTATTTTTTTGGGGATTTTTGATTTTTTAGAGCAAAGGTCCATTTAAGGAGTGATGTGATGAAGTGAATTTTCACTAAATCTATTGACAAAATTATCTCCTCTTCCATTCTTTATATTTTATCTTACTAGATCTAGAACCACTTCATCATTTAGTAAATGCTAGATCTTTAGTGACTCTCAATTTAAAGAAATAATGAATAACGACCAACTTGAGGCAATTTACCAACCTATTTATAAAAAATACAAGTTGTATGACTTTTGATGTTTTCTGGCCAATTCCAATATTTTCGGAGAAACAAAGTATTTTTTAGAAGTTAGAAATGCATAGTATCATATACGAGCTTATTTAGTTTCTTTGGATCAAATATAATTATTCATTTTAAGGAAATTCCTTTTCCAAAATGATTTGGTGGAGAATTGATTTGAGTGGTCAAATGAATTTATTTGGGTCTCCTTTTTGGTCAACATGTAATTTATTGGGTATGAAGTTGTACGACAAAAAACTTATGTTATTTTTAAACCTCATATTAGTCACCAATATTAGTCTATATATTGTATCATCTTATTAATTAAAGAGTTGTATTCGTATAATGAGAATGAGTAAATACTAGAAATTTACTATAATGAATGTGTACTAAGTCTGACTATTAAAGTTGGAACCTTAATAGAACAAAATTGGAACAACACATACTTGAGAAGCTTTCCATACTTCAATATTTGAGTAAATGACTTATGGGAAAAAATTATTGGATATTTCTTTAAATTAGTATATTATTCATGTATATAATTTAATTATGAATCCAACACAAAAGGAATGGATGAAATCAGAGCTAAAATGGGAAAGTTATTGTGCCTTTAATATGCATGTACTAAAAAACAACTGGTGGTAAGGGGCGTTGTTGTTCAGGATCAATCACCCAAAATGGCATAATTTTGATATAATCAATGGATTTTGATGAAATGTGGTTCTATAGATTCCTATTTTTATCCTCTACTAACCAAAAATAGAAGCTTTCAAGGTTCATAGGATGACTTCCATGACAACCAAGGAAGAACCTCGGTAAAGATCCCTAAATAGAGTTATTTTCTTATGCATTTCTATCTGAAGACTTCAAATCTCCTCCCCATTTCTCGAATTTCGTTGTACCTTTTTTATGGATTTCAAATTTATCTCTTCAAGATCAAGGTGAGTAGAGTGTATGGATCTTGTAATGCATAAGAACATGATAGGGATGATTTTTTGTTTTCCTCTATAAGTGAATCATTGATATTTATGTTATTAGTATTGTTTTCTTGTGAAGTTACTACTGAAAGAAAGCCTAGGAAGGCTTAAAATGAATTACAGTTTGCTAAAATAATTCCAGACCAGTGTGAAATTGGAGGAAGCAATAGTTTGTGAAATCTTTGTAAAATAAGGGATGAAATAATACTTGATGTCTTGGTAGAAATATGGATATTTATATGATAATCTTGTAACCTGATAAAGCTTACATGCAACTGAAAGCTAATGAAATAATATCTTTTGAAAATCTATTATTTATTTATTTATGATGATCTGCTTTGCATTTGATGACTTGGATGAATAAGAAAGTGGAGGAAGGGTGTGTGATGGATGGAAGGAAGTACTATCAAGTGGATGAGAGATCCCAAACTTGTGTTTATTTGGTCCTTGGGGGGATCCTGAACATGTGTTTATTTAGTCCAGAGGGGGGACCATGAAATTGTGTTTATTTGTCTAGAGGGTGAGAATCATTTACTTTTGTTTAATTTATCCAAATGTGGTGATCTTGGACTTATATTTATTTTTGGTCCACAGGGGGTGACAATCCTGAACGTGTTTTTGTTTTTGTTCTGGGGGGGAGGTCTTGGACTTGTGTTTATTTGTTCTAGAGGGGGAGGGGTCCTAGACGTGAGTTGATTTTGTCTAGAGGGGTCATACTGGACTTACTTTTATTTTTGGTCCAGAGGGTGGGATCCTAGACTTGTTTCTATTTTTTGTCCAAAGAGGTTAAATCATGAAATTGTTTTTGTTTGTCCATAGGGAGGCACATCCTAGACCCGTTGTAATTAATATTTTCTACATATTTCTGTTGTGCTACTTATTATGCCTATCTGATGGATTGATCATACTATTTAGATATTAATTATTAAATTGCAAAATAATTGTGAAGGATAAGAAAGTTGTAGCAAAGTGTTAGTTTATGTATCTACTCACATAAACATTGGGTAGTCAACCAATAAAAAAAATTTAGGTCTTCAAGGAATCAACTAGCCAATCATCTTTTCAATCTGAGAAGCTTACTCAGATTGCTAAAGTTCTTACATGATCGTGAAGTCTAGATTGTTCTTATACCAGGGTCATGGGATGAACATCAGGTTTTCCTTGTGTTTCATAATTTAGCATGACATTTTGTATGCACAACTTTGTGTATACGTTGAGAATTTTTTTTGGTGAATATTGCATGACATTGCAAGCATAGTCATAAAGAACTAAATGAGTCATTCTAGTTATACTTTGATGACTAATTAGGAAAGATATATAAAGATCTTTTGTTATCAAGTTTCTCTCTTAATGAGATAGTTTCTTAATTAATATTGTTTCATTTGTCGAAGTGTCATAAACCATTGGGGTCCAGTCTTAATAATTATTGTTTTGTTGGTTCTTTGGAATGGACCCCAACAAGTTTTGTATCAGAGCCTAATGTTCTAAGTCTGTATAGGAACACAAGAGGTGTTGAGCCTTTTCTTTTATTATTACCTATAATATATGCATCTTTTACTACTATGGATGCTAGAAAAGGATATCATGCATTAGACTTAGCTCTTGGAGTGGGTGGATCCCAGTCAGCTCCAGAAGGACATGCAGAAAATAACCCTAATTCATCACCTCGTCAATCATTTAGGAAAAAGTCAATTCACAATTCTGAACATGTACCTGATGTGTAACAAACGACGAGGCTTCAACAACATCATTATGCTCCTGATCCACAATTTTCACCTATAATGTTACCGATGGCACAAGGTTTTATGGATGTAATTAATCAGGATGTAGGGTAGTTCTAGGGCACTTGTACCACAACTAGACCCTATTAGAGAATGTAGTAGATCATATGAAAAATAAAAAATATTTGGGCTAATGACTTCACAAAAAGTTCTAAACCTGATGAAGCCGATGCATGGTCATTTGAGAAAAAAAACATCCTTTAGTTAGCACATGTACCATAAGAGTAGATGGTGGAACATGTTGTGTACCTGTTAAAAGGTAATGCTAGCCACTGGTGGTGGGCCACAGTAGACGCAAGGAGTTGTAAACAATATGACATGGATTGAATTTAAGATATGTTTTGAGAACAATATTATCTTGAGAATTTTGTGTCTAACAAGATTAGGCAATTTGAGACACTGATGCAAGGGAACATGTTAGTGACTGAATGTGAGTTCTTCTTATACTTACTAAGGTTTTGTTCTCATCTCTGTGTAACTGATGAGGACAAGACTAGAAGGTTTGAAAGTGGATTGAATCCATAGATGAAAGAAAAGGGGGCTATCAGCTCAAATTTTCATACCTTTGTAGATGCCTCCAGGAGAGTAGAAAGAGCTAGTCAATTTAGAATAGAAGTTGAAAGGCACAAGAGTGTAGGAACATAAAATTCTCAAACCAAGTTCTAGAAGTCGGACAAGGACTGGTAGACCACCACCAAATAGAACGACACCATCTTCATTTAGTGCACCACCTAGGCGACAACAATGTAAAGGTTGAGGCAATAAAGGTCATGGTAGATGATACCAACCTCAGGGTGTCAGTAGTGCATAATATTGTGTACTCTTGAGATCTCTAGAGACTGGATACCTAGTTATGCTTCAACATTACAATAATGTACAACTTTTGGACATATGCATATAGGTTAGTATTGGGGTTCCAATCCACCCATTTATTACAAGTGTTGACAGCCTGGACATCTTTTGAGACATTGTCCACAAGGAGGACAACAACAATAGCCAGAACAGGGATCAATGGGTCAATAGACCAAACCCAACTAACTTAATAGAGTATTATTAGAGGTACAATTTCTCAAGTGGGATCCAATACATAGGAATCTACATCCTAAAGTGGTACTAGTAGACAAAAAGGAAAGGCACACATGACTAGTCAGATTTATGCTAAAAATCAACAAGAAGGAGTGGTCTCTCCATGAGTAGTGTCAAGCTAGATGCAATTAATTACTAATGTCCTCAATCCTGACATTGTTCTAATTGATCCTATGCCATTCATTCTTTTGTGACTAGAGATATGATATCCAAAAAGTTATATGTTATTAATTCAATTACCTCGTGATTTTATTATATAAATCCCTACAGTAGAACCTATGTATATTTATAAAAGACACCCAAAATGTATTTTATTTGATGAGACTCATAGAATTTAGGTGGATCTACTGGCACTTAAAATTTATAGATTATATATAATCCTAGTATGCATTATTTTAAGAAATATAAAACAAGATTAGATTTCTTTACAAAAGAGGTGGATCATCGTGGTGAAGATAGAACATGGTTTGTTTTTTGGGAGGGGGGATAGAAGAGTCCTAGGAACATGTATTATTTTAGTGATGATTTCTAAGAAAATCTAGAGAAAGGGATGTCAATGATATCAAGCATATGTGAGAGATAATTGTGTTGAGATTATCTGATGTATATATAGTGTAAGAGTTAGATGACATTTTTTCTTGAAGATTTGCCACAATTACTACTACCTAGGGAGGGTGATTTTTAGATCAACCTAGATTGCAATACTTTACCAACATCTTTGCCACCTTACCGTATTGCTCCAATAGAGATTAGAGAGCTTAAGATACAAATGCAAGAGTGGCTATATAAATGTTTTATACATCCAAGTACTTCACCTAGGGGAGCACCAGTTCTATCTGTGAAAAAGAAAGATGACACAATGAGATTGTGCATCAAATATAGACAAGTAATTGAGGTCACTATCAAGAATAGGTACCCCTTACCTATGATTGATGACCTATTTTATCATATAAGAGGAGATACTACCTCTTCTAAGATAGACTTGAGATCATGTTATCACCAATTAAGAATTAAGCCAGAGGATGTGCCAAAGTCATATTTTGCAAAAGATATGGTCACTATGAGTTTATGCTTATGTAATTTGGAATAACCTATGCTCAAATAGTGGTTATCGATTTAATGGACAGAGTGTTTAGACAATTCTTGGATGAAATTATTGTTGTATTTATAGATAATATTTTGATATATTATGTAGATGTTGAGTGTCATGAACATCATTTAATAACTTCCTTGCAACTACTAGGACCACATCATATGTTTGTAAAGTTTAGTAGATGTGAGCTTTGGCCTTCAAAAGTTGCCATTTTAGAGCATGCTATTTCTAGAAAAGGGATTTGTGTAGATCCCAAGAAGGTTGACTTAGTATTGTAATGGAAATATATTAAGAATCCAACTAAAAGTCGTAGTTTTCTTGGAGTAATAACATACAAAAGATACTTCATACATGATTTTAGAGTTAAGCCACATCATTAACAAGGATAACAAGGAAAGAGACACCTCTTATGTGGACAGAAGAATGTGAGAATAGTTTTAAAGTTTTAAAGGAAAGGTTGACTACAAGACTAGTGTTTTCAATACCTGAGAATGGTTGTAAAGTTTTCTATGATGTTTCTAGAAAGGGTTTGGGTTGTGTGCTTACGTCGGATGACAAGGTGATTGCCTATCCTTCTAGACAGTTGAAGAATCATGAGTAGAATTACCCAACTCATGATCTATAGTTAGCTACAACGGTCTTAGCCCTAAAGACTTGGCAAGATTATCATTTTGGAGAACTATGACAAGTATTTACATATCATAAGAGACTTAAGCATATCACTAGTCAAAAGGAACTAAACTTGAGACAACATAGATGGCTTGAGAAGATTAACAATTACAAGTGCATTATTTATTACCATCCTCCTAAGGACAATGTGCTTGTAGATGCTTATGTTGTAAATCACCTTCTTTGTCGCAATTGGGGTGTATCAACTCGAATGAAAAAGAAGAGATATGTTGTTAAAACGAAGTGGGATGGATATTGAATTTGAGTATAGCACGTGAGGGAGAAATTTTAGCACAATTACAAATTAAACCAACACTAGAACAATAAATTTTATGAAACCGTGGTATAGATTGTGAGATTCAATAGACTAAACATGAATTGCAAGAAGGAATCACTTCTCAGATAAAAACCTTCTATAGTTTAATGGAAGGATGTGTGTACCAAACCAAGTACAATTAAGAAAGATGGTTCTAAAGGAAGTACTAAGATGTATTAAAGTTTAAAATAGTGTATTGATGGCCAAGGATGAAAAAAGACATGGTTGTGTTTATAGCACATTGTAGGGCGTGTCAGCAAGTTAAGAAAGAACATCGAAAACCAGCAGGGATGTTGCAACCAATACCTATTCCAGAATGGAAATGGGACCACATCATAATGGACTTTGTGATAGGGTACCATGTAAACTGAGAGGTGATAACTCTTTATGGGTTACCATTGATAGATTGAGCAAGTAAGCTCATTTTCTTCCAGTGAAAACAATCAATGCCTCAGATCAACTAGAACATATTTAAGTAGATGAAATAGTTAGACTGAATGTAATTGCTTTGATAATGTGTCAGACCAAGAACCACAATTAACATATATATTTTGGGATAAGCTACATGATACTATACAGATGAACCTTATCTTTTGTATAACTTTTCACCCACATAGTGATGGACAGTTGGAAAGACCAATTTAGACATTAGAAGACATGTTGAGAGCCTGTGGCTTATAGTTTACAGTTGGGATGTGCATGTAAGCTTGAAAGAGTTTGGCTACAACAACATTTACCAATCCAATATAGGGATGGAACCAAATGAATTATTACATGGTATGAATTTTAGATGGATGATATGCTTGTATGGATTGGGTGAGAAATAGTTGATGAATCTTGAGATAATTCAACAAACTACTAAAAATATTGGGGTGATCAAGCAACATTGAAAGGTTGTAAAAGATAGACAAAAGAGTTATGTTGATAATCAAAATAAACCTTGGAGTTTAAAGTTGGTAATAAAGTTCTCCTACAAGTTTGTATATGGAAGGGTGTTCTTAGTTTTGTAAAGAAGGGTACGTTGACCCCAAGATATATAGGTCCTTATCCTATTATAGAGAAGATAGGCAAGGTTTCCTATAGATTGCAATTCCCACCTGAGATAGAACAATTTCATAATGTGTTTCATATTTTGATTCTAAGAAAATGTCACTCAGAAACAACTCATATTCTACACACAACAAATATACACGTAGTAGATGATGCCACCTAGGAAAAGGGACCAGTACAAATTATAAATAGAAAGCTTCATAAATTTATGAACCATGAAATATCTATAGTTACAGTGCTTTAGAAACACCACAATGTCAAAGAAGCAACATGTGAGTTTGAGAAGGATATGAGGATAACTCTTCCCGAGATGTTCTAAGTTTCAGGGATGAAACTTTACTAAGGGGGAGAGAAAATGTAACGACATAAAGTTATGTTATTTCAAAATCTCAAATTAGTCACCATAATTAGTCTAGATATCATCTCAAAATTTTAATTAAAGAGTTATAGTTTGATGACGATAATAAGTAAACACAAGAAAATTACTAGTATTAATGTGTATCAAGTAGTACTTCGAAATTTTAAACCATAATAGAAGCAAAAGTGAAACAACAAATACTAGAGAAGCTTTCCATGATAAAAATCTTGAGTAATTGATTTATAGAGAAATTGTTATTTGATTTTTTTAAACTAATATTACATGCATGTAGATAATTGAATAATCAATCCAAAACAAAAAGACTGCATAAAATTAAAGTTAAAATAGGAAAGTTATTGTATTTTTAATATGCATGTATTGAACAACCAATAGTTGAGCACGTGAACAATTGGTGGTGAGCGATAGTGGTTCAAGATCAGTCATGAAAAATGGCATAACATCTGATATACTCAATTGATTTTGATGAAATTTGGTTCTATGGATTCATATATTCTCATCTATCAAATTAAACTAAAAATAGAAGCTTTAGATATCCATAGGGAAACTTTCAAGGAGACAAAGGGAGAACCATAGTAAAGAGGGATTAACAAATTTGTTATCTTGTGGACTTCTTGTTAAAGACTTTAGATCTTCTTCTCATTTATTGGATTTATGGTGGTTTTTCCTAGATCTTGAAGCACCTATTGATTTCACTTCACCTTCCCTGTATTCAGTTTGTTCTTAGAGAAAAACATTGATGTGTTCCCCCTTATACATTCTTTTCTCCATCACCATTTTCCTAATGAAAGAGGTTTGAATTGAGAAAAAACTTGATGGAAGAAATTTTAATCATTATTTCTTGATAGATTTCGAATTTGTCTCTTCCAAAGGAATGTGAGAAAATACATGTATGCACTACTTATGCTACAAATTTCTTCTTCTTCCTTGTGTGCTCAAAATTAGTTCACTACTAGAATATATGTATAAAGGACAATAAACAAAGTGTGAAAGTAGACTTTCCATGGTCTGTCTCTTTTCATTTATGCTTAAATAAGTTCCAAAATTATGGAATATGAACAAAATCTTAGATCTTTCACTTATATACTTTTGATTTCTATTGATTTTACTTTAAAAAATCATAGTATTAATTTATCTTCTGTCTACCTTCTAAGTTAGACTATTAGGAAGAGTTTGCAACTTATGAAATGCATAAGAGCATGAAAAGGATGATTATTTATTTTTTGTTAAATGTGAATCATTGATATTGATGATTTTTTATATTTTGTTCTTGAGAAGTTCTAAAAAAGGAAGTCTAGAAAGCATAAATTGAATTTATAGTTTGCTGAAATTAATCTCATTCTTTTATCATATTTGTGGTAGCAATAATTTGTTAAAGCTTCATGAAATAAGGTCTAAAATAATACTTGATGCCTTGAAAGAAGTCTAGATATTTATATGATAATCTTGTGGTATGATAAGTCTTAAATGTAGCTGAATAATACTAAATTTATTCCTCTAGAACTGTTATTTATTTATTAGGGTGCTATGATTTGTGTTTGATGATTAGGAAGAGCAAGAAGGTGGAGTAAGGGTGTGTGACGGAAGGAAGGAAGCAATATCCAAAGGGGGAATCCTAGAAATTTTTTTGTCCAGAGCGGGGACACAATCCTAGACATGTGGTGAAATTTAATTTTTATTATATATCGGTTATACTTCCTATTATGTGTAAGAGATGTGCTGATAATGTTGTTCAACTATTAGTTGTTTAATTGTTAAATTGTTGCTAAGAATAAGAAACTTGCATCAATGTATTACTTTTATGTATCTTCTTATGTAGAAATTGGCTAATCAACCAATGAAAAGCTTTTAGGTCTTGAAGGTGAGGCACTAGCTAGGCAATCCTCTTCTCCAATCAAGTTACTTACTTAGATTGGTTAAGATCTTACCTGATTGTGATGTCAAGATTGTTCCTATATTGGGGTCATGGGATGAAGCTATGTTTTCCTTGTGTTTAATAGTATACATTACATTTTGTATGCACAACTTTCTATATAAGTTGAACAATTAACATTTTTGTGAATATTGCAAGTATAGTCATGAGAAACTAAATGCTAAATGATAGTTGTACTTTGATGATCAATAAGGAATGCTTTATAAAGTGTATTTGTTTGCAAGTTTTTCTCTAAATGAGATAGTTTATGAATTAATATCATTTTATTTTCTTTTTGGGGGTTAGTGTCATGCCCCGATCCCACAATTTCCACTAATCATGAGATTAGGGCATGACAAGAGGATTCAACTTAATACAAATACACCCTTAACTTTTTCTTTTCTTAATCACTTAAAATTAACTCAAAGGTAAATCTCATAACTTGAAATAAACTGAAATCTTACTAAACTTGCGGAAGCAAACTTATTGTTTCTAAATCTTGAAATATACCTTAGAGTTTAAACAACATATTACATTTTCCTTGCGGAATATAAAGTACAACAGTTAATTGAAAACTAAACTACATATTACATTTCATTATCTCTCTCTCTACCATACCACATGCCCAAGGACCGAGGGGAAAGGACTAAGAGACTTCTTACTAAATACGAACTACCTTCTAAGAACTTGGGTGATACGATCCTTCAACTTCCTCGTGCTGACGCTGACCTAAAAAAATGTTTCAGTAGGTTGGTGAGGTACTAGCTCAGTGAATAGAATTTCACCCAACCATCGTAGGTAACTTATTTTATGATTATTATTTGGAATAAAATACAAATTGATACTATACTGAGAAGATCTAACAATGTAACTTAAATATCAGAAGATGTCAACATTTCATTATAATAACAATTGCTGGAAAGCTATAGATACAATTAATTAATAGAAAATACTAAAATTTCATTTAAAGGACAACTGTTGTGAAACTAACTCAAATGTATCTTAACTCTTTAACTTATAAGAAACTTTGTGAACTTATATGAACATATTTTATCTTATGCCCTGATCTAATGCGGTGTACTTTACATATGAAGACTCATAGTGAACTACGATCCCACCGTACAAGACTTAGCCAACACCCCGGGATAGCTAAGTCTGACTACTGTCCTGGTCTGGAACAGGAAAACTGGCTCTCTGACCTTGGCACTCCTATGGTGCCATAAACTGGACTCCTCCTCTAGGCTGAGTACACAGGCAGAGGGTCTGAGACGCTCTGTGGGCCTCAACTTGGTACGCTCTGTGGGTACCTCTGGGTTGCCACTGGGACTTCTGGTTCATGTTGGGTAACCTATCTTCTCTTAGGAGACTTCCTCAAGGGCTTTGTCTCCCCGCACGCTCTGTGGGTGCGTTCCGACCCACGTATACTAGATGCACCGCTATGGTAGGTCATTTTATCCCTAAGGCACAGACCTCACATAGGGATTCTACGGTGTCAGGGTCCTTAAATCTATTATTATATTATTCTAGAAAAGCTCTTACTAGATTTTACATTTCTTTTACTTATACTTGACTCTGGTATCTCTATGGTACCATGTCTATTTATATGAACTTTACGACACCACATGAATATCATTCTAAATTTGACAGAGAAGTTTATTCAAGCATTGCAAATGCTGAGAGATTTGACATATTAAGCATGCAGGACGATTTCAAGTTCTTAAATAAACTAAATACATGTCCACTTGTAATTTACTAAGAAATCAACATTATTATTCATGCAGGAAGACTAAAATTCTTAAATAAATAGAATTTAGGTCAACTTGGCACATATATGCTTAAATCATACAATTGAACATCATAACACACTAACAAGAGTTAATTACTCGATATATGAGTAATTGTCAGTAGCACTTGTAAATTATTTGTAAGTCCTCAAAAATCTTTCACATCAACCCAAGATTAGAGTTGTGCATCACATTACTCAATTAAGATTTAAATTACTTATTATGGCATGAGTTATTAATATTAATTGAGAATTTCAAATAATTTCTTTGGAAAATGTGTCAATTTGTATAGTTATTAAACTACTCACATTAAGTATAGTAGGGAGCATGCAACTAGGTTTTCTTGAACGTTTTCATGTCATCGCCATTTCTTTGTAATCATGCATCAATTGAATTACTAAAATCGTGCAGCCTGGGTTTATACCGAAACTGTCTAGTTATCGGTCGTGTTCTACTGATTTCGGCTTTTAAACTAAATAACTTAGGTTTTGATCAACCATGTAATTCCACTAGTCTGAACCACACTTAATTGTATAATAAACTAGATCATTCAAAGAGTTAAGAAGCAAATCATGAAATAAAATCAGGCGACACCAATACCACACAATGCCTGATAACCGCTGTTACCAGCAAAAAACACATATTCAACCAAAATTATCTGACTTCCAGAGTTAAATCTTTCTTGGTGAGTGAAATTCTACTTGTAGCAGTTCAGGATGTCTGAATTCGTCTTGAAACACGTCTAGAGGCCAGTTTCCGGGTATACACAGGTCGTCTTATACCTCTAGCTTGCCCTAGATTCAACCTGCTTCACGCACAGTTGAAGGGGAAGCTCGGTTGGGTGCCTAATCGTGGCTAGATGGCTGCAGATTCCAGATCTAGACCTCAAGATGAGCTCGATGGCATCTCTTTGGAGTGCTACCTCATGCCCTAGATGGCCTTGGTCGTTGCTTCTTGTAGATGTTGTTGCTGCCAGCTTGATGGGAGCTGCCCTTGCTAGGTTGAGCTGCAGGTGGCGCAATGGAGGTGGGGTGCTGTGTTTTCTTGTCTAGACCTTAAGGACAGAGTCAGGGTGGCCGTTTGGTGGTGCTTGCTCCCCCAAGGCAGCTCCCTGGCCACTGCTGTGGCTTGCTAGGGCGCCGCCTAGCAGGTTAGGGATGCGATGCGGGCGAGGTAGAGGAAGAAGAAGAGCGGAGGAAGGAGAAGAAGATGGCACTGCTGGTCGGAGCTAAGGGTACCCAAATCGCCCCAACCATCGCCCTTGGTGCGGCCTACTGCTGTTCTATCAGGCACCACTCAAGCAGTTCCTATGAATCGATCGCGTGAAAGGGATAAGGAAGAAAGGGGAAAGGGGAAGAAATAGCTAATTTTTGGAAAAATTGCATTCAAGCCCAAAGAAACATAAATGTCATAACTATTGACTCGAAGGTCCAAATTGCATGATTTCTTTTGCAAACTTTCAAGCATGAAATCCTCTACCTTCTCAAGTCAAAAAATCATGTTAATTAAACTATAACACTAGATCAAAGCACTGATCACATCTTGAACACTTAACTTAACTTATTCAACTTGATGATGCACTAAGCGTTGTGCTTACTTAACTTAATCATCTTAATGATGTTATGATCATTGAACTTACTAGTTAGCTTTGGAGTGGGTCATAACAATCTCCCTCCCTTAAGAATTTCATCCCAAAATTCCTAAAAGAGAAAAGGAAACTTGTTATGCATCTCTGACTCAAGCTCCAACGTGGATTCCTGTAAGTTGTGGTTCCTCCACAAAACTTTTACTAACGGTATCTCGCGATTCTTGATTCTCTGATAAATTATTTGTACTGGTACTTCGACATAGGACACATCTTCTCTAATTTGTGTAGGTTCTGGGTCCACTATCTTCTCTATACTAGGGTAACATTTCTTTAGCATCGATACGTGAAACACATCATGTACATTAGCCAACTCAGATGGAAAATCCAACATGTAGGCTATAGGTCCAATCCTCTCAATGACAGGATATGGGCCCATAAACCTAGAAGTCAGTTTGCCTCTCTTGCCAAACCTCAACACTCCTTTCCATGGTGAAACTTTCAAATATACTTCATCACCAACCTCAAACTCAAGAGGTCTACGTCTCTTCTTGTAACATCCCTGACCTGGGTTATGAGTTAACCCTAGGTGTTTTGCCTAATTATGTAATTAAGATACTGGTGATTATCTTTTTGCATGTAATTAAGTTCCTGAGGAACATACTTTTCCTTTTCTGTTCCTTTTAAACAATGTTGAATTGATTATTTTGTAATACAGGGACCTATGTGAAATTTACCCAGTTAGAAGGGTTAACTTGCAATTTGCACATGTTGAGATGTTCCTCTGATGTTGAGACATCATAAGAAATGATTATGGTAAAGTTTGAGGGATTTCCCAAGCTTGAGCACCAAGGTGCAGCTGTGGAAGCAATCCCTGTGCTTGAAACCCTAAATTGGAGTAAAGTGCAATTTACCCAATTTGAGGGGTGCAACTTGTAAAATACACCATCTAAAATATCTTGTAAGACTCTTGTCATCATTTAGAGAAGAAATGATGAAGAAGTCACTTCAATTGAATAATCATATAATGAAAAACACCTTTGTGATTGAATAATCAAGGTGTAAGTACTATAGCCCTTTTATGTGTGTGCTTTAGTAATAAGTTGATCTTATTGCCTTCATTTCTTGACCTTAGAAGAATGTTGTCCTTAGAAATAAGAGGTAGGGGCGAGCAAAGAAGAAAGGGAGGACTTAGATGAGAAAATGAGGAAAACCTATGTACTTATGTTGAAATTCCACCCAAGTATATAAGCCCTTTTCCTCACTTAGCAAAGGAATGTTTCTTTCGTTTCCTTCACTGTTCCCCCTTGCTCAACAGACTAAGGAGAACTCTAGAGCTCAGGAGGACGACCAGGGGAGTGCAAGGTAGGTTTGGATCCTTCCTTTTGCTTAAATTCTTGGATGGAACTCGAATTCAAGGTCAAATTCATTGCTAGCTCACTGAGCTCTATCTTTCTAGCCATCTCTTCTCAACTTTCCTTGGAGGATTCACCTTGGCCGACCTGTGGAACTTCTAGGACGCCATTAAAGGCTTGGAGCTCGAAAGCTTGGAGCTCAAGGAGAAAGCTTTAGGTGGGTTTTATAACTCTAAACTTATGCTTTGTTATATACATCTTTTCTATGCTTTTAGTTGCTAGTTCTTCTTCTTCCCTATCTTCCCTTGCTTCCTTGCAAGAAAATCCATGAGGAACTGTTGCTGTTCTTGAGCTAGAAGATGAGGGCGTTATTTCCTATGCTTATCCATAGTTTTCCACTTTACCATACGACCTCAACCAATTGCCCATACGGTTTACAAAACCGTTTGGTGGGCAAACGGTTTCAAGGTCGTATGAAGGCATACGGTCTGAAGACCGTATGGCCGCGTTAACCAAGTGTGGACCGTATGGGAATCCTGTTCATAATTATGAAGGTTAATCACCCACAAAATTTGAGAGGTTAACTCCAAAGGAATCGTGAGATATAGGCAAAACAATTAGCAAATTCAATTGAATTTAGTTCTGATTTTCAATCTGCTTAATTTTCCCTTTTTGGGCAAACGGTCTCAAGACCGTATAAGATGGTTGAATAAGCATTGACCGTATGAGATTACTGTTCATAATGATGTTAATTAATAACTCACCAAATTTGATGGACTAATTCCAAACGAGTTAAGAGTTGAAGGTTGATTACTAGGGCAAAGCCTAATTGAAATTAGTGCTGAAATCACAATGAGCTAATTTGAGATTTTGGGTTGATTAGCCCAAACGGTCTCAAGACCATTTGGGGAATCATCCAAACGGTCTCAAGACCGTTTGGGGATCACTCAAGACCGTATGGAGGTCTGGGGTCAAGTATAGTTGACCAATTGAAGGTACAAAGGTACCAAATTACATTTCAATCAAGTATTGATGTAATGATCAACTCAATAAATCAAACCTTGATGAATTTTCACTAGAGTCCAAAGGATGGATGGGCAAACGGTCTCAAGACCATTTGGAACTCATCCAAACGGTCTCAAGACCGTTTGGTGACAACCCAAGACCGTTTGGAAGTCTAGGGTTAAGGTAATTTGATCAATTGAGGGCCCAATTACAATGGGTTATTAAAATAATCAAATTGCTGATTTGTGACTTAATTAAGGTTCAACCCCTATCAAATCAATCTAGATTTTGATGAATTCTTGGGCAAACGGTCTCAAGACCGTTTGGAGTATATCCAAACGATCCCAAGACCGTTTGGGCCAAGTTTGAGCCCAATTGGAGGTCAATTGATGGGTTCAACTTCGATTTGATTCACATTGTTGAGTGTTGATGGTTGAACGTTTATAGACCTTAATTGAATCAACTCCAACCCTAATTAGATATCAATTGAGGGTCAATTGAGTGACCAATTGGTTAAGGCTAACCCTAATTGTCTCAATTGGTAAGTGGTTAGCAAGCTTGAGACCAATTGATGGCTTCAACATAGGAAACACTAATCGAGTTTACCCTTTGAACCACCTTGGAGGTCCATACGATCTTGAGCTTTTGAGGGCATTCGACCTCAAGACCGTATAAGGTCATTCGACCTCAAGACCGTATAAGGTCATTCGACCTCAAGACCATATAAGGTCATTCGACCTCAAGACCGTATAAGGTCATTCGACCTCAAGACCGTATAAGGTCATTCGACCTCAAGACCGTATAAGGTCATTCGACCTCAAGATCGAATGAGGGCATACGACCTCAAGATCGAATGAGGGCATTCGACCTCAAGATCGTATGAAGGTTGAAGATGTGAAACCTATTGGAGACTTTTGAAGTTATGTCTGCCTAATGCCTTGAAGGCTTAAATGGTTTAATAGTTGTTCAACCTAAACCCTAATGATACCAAAAGACATTAAGGGTCAAGTGGTTAGTAAATTAAACCATGATGATGATCAATGAGTAATTTACCATAATACCCTTGAAAGGTTCAATTGAGAGAAACCTTATTCTAATCAAACCCTAATCACTTAATAGTGGTGATTTGGTCTATGTTAATCAAAGTGGACTTAACCCAACCTGATCTAGATTGGTGTTATCACCATCTACAAGTATGAGGAGAGAGAAAGTATCTTAAGAAAGAGAAAGTACCCTTTTATGATGGAAATTCAAGTAAAGTACCTTCAATACACATGAATGTGCATGATTAGGGTATGATCCACCTATGTGAGATCATGGAACCCTAATTATGATAAATGATGAATCTTAAACTAATCTGAGAGCATCAATGATGATGTTCCTCATACATGATGATGTTATGAGTTCAATTCACCATAATGTGAATAGTAAACCCTAATTCAAGGGTGATGACATGTGAATAGTAAACCCTAATTTAAGGGTGATGACATGCAAAATGAGTAGCAAACTCTAATTGATGAGAATCAGAGAACTTAGCTCTTATGACAAGAGTGGAAAGTATATTCTTGTTTTTAATTACCTTATCAGTTGAATTAACCATGCAGGTTCTGATATGAAGGTGATCATATCCAGGTATGAATGATGATATTATATTCATTGAAAGCATGTTGTTAGCTTTATGAATAGTAAAATATATTGATGCCTTGTCAGTGGCATCCTATGTTTTAATGGGCTGTAAGAGCCATGAATACCATCAAGGTCATGCTTTAGAGATGACTTGTGATGAGTATACTGAGAAATGATGATTGATGTGAGTTAGTTTTGTTACATTTAGTATTCTACTTTCATAGCTGTTATGCTACTGTTATTGTTTGAAGAAGAATGTATGATGTAGAAGAATACTGAATGTACCTAACTAATCAAGTGAAATGTAGAGCCCTGATCATAGATCCATCATTGTCAGAGACCAAATGATGGTGAAACAGGTTTTCCTACGGGAACTCCTAGATCACATACTGTTGAGTATGTGGGGTATATGGATGTGTAGAACCTTACATCCTAGTGTAGGAATTTGATGTAGATGTATAATCCATCAATCCTTCACTACAAAACTCATACCGTATCAGTGGATGGTAAACATGAAACCTCCTGATGACGAGGAAAACATAGATATCCGTATCAGTGAAGATAAACATGAAATCTCCTGATGATGAAGAGAGTACAGAACGCCACTGTAACTCTAAAATAGCGAAGGACCAGATTACCCTGGTGAGCTATAATAGTAGAGACACAAGATGTCCTACAAGTGATCCTCTTACTGACTGAGGAAGGTGAAGGTCATGAGAATCCGGCTCTTTCGATGACCTAATATGATACTAAGGCACTTAACAGTGATTGGTTGGGGTATGAGTGGTAAACCTCATCTCCATAGGGCATGATAATAAAAGTAATGTTTGAAAAACATACTCTACAGCGTAGTATACCTGTTAGAGTTAACTACGAGTTAGTTGATTGATGTTACACTGTATAGTGCATATGTTCTTCATGCTTGATAAATGTTGAACTCTTGTTTACAACTGCATCTGCTATTGAATACTTTGTAAGCTTTTACTGCTTAAGTTATTCTTTGATGTTATAATAAAGCTTCTGGCGGAGAGTTATAACTCTCGCTGGGACAATTATGTACAATTGTCTCACCCCGTAGACTTCAACTTTTTAGGTGGACATCGGAGGCGGAGGAACAGGTCTACAGGTGACCAGTCCCAGCAGCAACAGCACCAGGAGCAACAGTAAATCTCAGGTGGAGATTTAGTCTACCATGTGGTGTAGTTAGAGTCAGTCCTATGTGTCCTCTGTACTCTCAGGTCTTGGAGTCTTTTGGTTATGAGTTCTTGAGATTTTGTATCTTGTTGTATATAATTACTCAAGAAGTAATTATCATGAGATGTAAACAGTTTATCTCCTTTTATGAATGAAGCTTTATGGATTCAAGCTCTTGTCTCGAAAAGTTTTAATTTCCCGTGATTTTTGTCTTCCTCTGTTAATCGATTCGCTTCCGCTCAGTTTAAATCGTGTTTATATCATGGTTTGGAGATCAGAGCCCACAATTAGTGGTATCAGAGCTCTAGGTCCGTTGAGTCTACAGAGGCATAGGAATTAGGATGTCGAGTCTACCCTTAGTATCTCTTCCTTATCTAATAGAATCTTCTGCTCCTCAGGAGAAGAAGATACATAAGGATGGCAGAGCCACATGATGAGTACGTGGAAGAGAGTAGTGCTAGTGCACCTCGAGGCGGTGCAAGGGTTCCAGAAATAGAACAGCCTGCACCTGAGCCACCCCAGTTTGACCCAGCTGATATGGGTAACCCAGCAGTTCAGACGATGTTTGGGCAGTTTATGACTGCCATGACACACATCACCGACAGGATGCCCATGCCTGCACCTAGGGCACCTGCCCAGCCCAAAGGACAAGGTATCGGTAAGACGTTCGAGCGACTTTGTCGTGTCGGAGCTATCGAGTACTTTGGGACTGCTGACCCCACAGATGCTGACCTATGGTTAACAGAGTTGGAAAAGGCTTTCAGGATTCTTATTATCCCGGAGGCTGAGAAGGTTAGACATGTTGTCTATCTTCTCAAAGGCAGTGCTGGTCACTGGTGGGACATGGAAGAGCAGAAGAGACCTGGAATAGAGTTCTCATGGGAAGAGTTTCGTCAGGAATTTATCAATAGATATTTTCCAAAGACCTTCCTAGATGAGAAGATCTCTCAATTTGAGAGATTGAGGCAGGGCATGATGAAAATTAGCGAGTATGAAGCTAAGTTCATGGAATTGTTGCGGTTCTGTCCACAGATGGCTGCCACAGATGAGGAAAGAATCAGGAGATTCGAGAAGGGTTTGAATGTTGATATGTCAACCCCTTTGTCTGCCTTAGAAAACCGAGAGAGATTCTCTACCTTCGTTGAGTCAGTCCGAAGGATAGAGAGATCTGTGGTTGAGAAGAGGCAAACCCAGAAAAGATATCCACAGTTCCAGGGTTCTTCATCTAGGGATTTCAAGAAACCTAGATTCTCTACACCTAACCCTCCACCACCCAGATCGAGTTCTCAAACTCAATGGTCACCAAGCAGAGGTAGAGGACGGAGTCAGCCGCTTCAAGGGACACACAGTTCTGAATCGATGTCAGTTACTGGACCACCCTGACCACAACAACAGGAGAGGAGATGCTACAACTGTGGTAAGGTGGGAAACTTGATGAAGGATTGCCGTTCTAGGCCTGTCAGTGTGACACATCCTCCGAGACAGAATCAACAAGGATCTCAGAGAATGCAATCTCAAGGAGCAGCTCGAGGACGTGGACAAGCGTCTCAAGCTGGATCATCAGCACCACCTGAACACCAGGCGACAGTGAGGTTCTATGCTATGAACCCACCAGATGCAGTGGTCAATCCACGGGTAGTGGCAGGTCAGATGGAACTTTTATATCCTGATATGTCTACATCCTGTGTTGTATCTGTTCTGATTGACCCGGGTGCTACGCACTCTTTCATCACTCATAGAGTGATTCGTAACTGCAACGTGACTGTTAGTCATAGGGCAGATAGTTTGTTGTTGGAAACTCCGTTGAGTGGGTCTGCCGTTTTGCAGGAGGTATGCTCTCCCTGCATCCTCTTCTTTTCTGACCATCGCATTCAAGTGGATCTTATACCGCTTGATATGCAAGGATTTGATATAATCCTCGGGATGGATACCTTAGAGAGGTATAGAGTTGTCTTGGATTGTGAGTCCAAGTTGGCTGTGTTTGCTGATGAAAGCAACACATGGATCTTTCAAGGTGAAAGAAAGATTCTGCCCACCTGTCTTGTGTCATCTATGGTTGCTGATAAGCTGATGAGGCAAGGATGGTATGCATTCTTGGCCCATGTGGTAGATGTTACCAAGGAAAGTTCCAATCCTGCGGAAGTTCCCATAGTCAGGGAATTCGAGGATGTGTTTCCTGAAGAACTTCCTGGTATACCACCACTTCGGGAGATTGATTTTGAAATCAATATGATCCCAGATACGAAACCCATAGTCCAGACTCCGTATAGGATGGCGCCTGTCGAGATGGCAGAACTCAAGAAACAACTTCAAGAGTTACTTGAGAAGGGTTTTATCTGACCGAGCACTTCACCTTGGGGTGCTTCAGTCTTGTTTGTTAAAAAGAAAGATGGGTTAATGCGGTTGTGCATTGACTATAGACAACTCAATAAAGTAACAATAAAGAACAAGTACCCTCTGCCGAGGATTGATGATCTCTTTGACCAGTTGCGTGGTGCAACAGTCTTTTCAAAGATAGACTTGAGGTCTGGATATCATCAACTTCGTATTAAGGATAGTGACATATCCAAGTTTGCCTTTAGGAAAAGGTATGGTCACTATGAGTTCACGGTTATGTCGTTTGGACTAACCAATGCTCCAGCTGCATTTATGGAACTCATGAATAGAGTTTTCTGACCTTTCCTTGATCAGAGTGTTGTCGTCTTCATAGATGACATTCTGATCTATAGTAAGGATGCTCAGCAACATGGGCATCATCTTCGCCAAGCTTTGACCTTGCTAAGAGAACACAAGCTGTATGCTAAGTTTAGCAAGTGTGAGTTCTAGCTGCCGGAGGTATCTTTTCTAGGACATGTGATATCTGCCTTGGGAATTCATGTTGACCCTACAAAGGTAGAATCTGTTCTATAGTGGGAACAACCGAAGACACCGACGGAGATTCAAAGTTTCTTGGGGTTAGATGGCTATTATCGAAGGTTCATTAAGAACTTTAGTTCTATACCCTTACCCTTGACCAAGTTAACCCGGAAAGATGTTCCTTTTTCTTGGAGTGATAAGTGTCAACAGTCTTTCCAGTTGTTGAAGGAGAGGTTGACAAGTGAACCTGTGCTTGTGCTACCTGAACAAGGAAAAGGATATGTAGTCTTCTGTGATGCCTCTAAGAATGGACTTGGATGTGTGTTGATGCAGGATAAACAAGTGATTTCTTTTGCTTCTCGACAGCTTAAGAAACACGAGGAGAATTATCCGACACACGATCTGGAGTTAGCTGCTGTGGTTCATGCCTTGAAGATCTGGAGGCATTATCTCTACGGAGAGACATTCCAGATTTTCACAGACCACAAGAACCTTAAGTATATCTTCTCTCAGCATGAGCTTAACATGAGGCAACGTCGTTGGATGGAGTTAATCAAGGATTACGACTGTACGATTGATTACCATCCAGGCAAGGCCAATGTTGTTGCAGATGCCTTGAGTAGGAAATTAGCAACATCAACCATGGATAGAGCACAACTAAACTCTTTAGTGTGCTCTAAGAGAGATATGTTTATCTCTTTAAGGCAAGACAATGTACAGTTGAAGTTGTCATTGTTAGCCGGGTTGTTGGCTGAGATGCATATTAAACCTACCCTAAGAGAGCAGATTAAGGAAGCACAACAGGTTGATGCTGAAGTTCAACAGATTAGGTCAGAGTATGGAAATGAGAAGCAAGATGGTTTCCATGACTCGGATGATCATGTAGCATGTTATCATGGGAGGATGATAGTGCCAGATGTGGATAACTTGAGGAAGTTAGTCCTGGAAGAAGCTCATTGTAACGCTCGGGCCCACTGCCCAAGGCTCTAGTAGAGTTTCAGGAATGATGACTGGCCCCACAAACCACTACTAGCCTTAACTACACACTTTGTCTGCACTGACGCGCAAGCCAGGATCAACTTCCCGACTGGTCACCCATCCTAGTACTACTCCAAGCTGAGCACGCTTAACTATGGAGTTCTTTAGAGATGGGCTCCCGGAAAAAGAGGTGCACCTTGGTGATATGGGTAGTCTAATCATTCCTTTTAAGATCATGTTATCCGAGGCCTCAAATCCTGGGATGTTACACTCATTCTTCGATGTATGATATGCATCCAGGGAGCACCAAGATGTATCGTAATTTAAAGGAACTGTATTGGTGGTCTGGAATGAAGAAGGATGTTGCAGAGTTTGTTCTGAGGTGTCCTGTGTGTCAGCAAGTTAAAGCTGAACACCAGAAGCCTGCAGGAACAATGCATCCTTTACCCATACCCCAATGGAAGTGGGACCATGTGACCATGGACTTCGTTGTTGGCCTACCCAGGACAAACAAAGGACATGATTCCATTTGGGTAGTTGTAGATAGGTTGACAAAGACAGCGCATTTCTTACCTGTCAAAACAACCTATTCTGCTGAAAGGTTATCACAGTTGTATGTGCAAGAGATAGTGCATTTGCACGGAGTTCCTGTCACAATAGTTTCTGACAGAGGTCCTCAGTTTACAAGTCGTTTTTGGGAACAGTTGCATAGAGCCTTAGGCACCAAGCTAAGGTTTAGTACGGCCTTTCATCCGCAGATTGATGGACAGTCGGAAAGAACTATACAAACCTTAGAAGACCTGTTGAGAGCATGTGTTCTCCAGTTTACCGGAAGTTGGGATCTACACCTAAGCTTGATAGAGTTTTCCTATAACAATAGCTATCAACATAGTATTGATATGGCACCTTATGAAGCCTTGTATGGTAGACGTTGTAGATCACCTTTGTGTTGGTTTGAGACTGGTGAGCATCAATTGTTAGGTCATGATCTTGTGCAGCAGACCACAGAGAAGATTAAAGTAATACAACAACAGATTAAGACTGCACAGGATAGGCAGAAATCTTATGCTGACAAACGTTGTAGACCCTTAGAATTCCAGGTTGGAGACAGAGTGTATCTCAAGGTCTCGCCTTGGAAAGGAGTCCTTCATTTTGGAAGGAAAGGGAAGTTAGCTCCTAGATTTATGGGGCCTTATCCAATCATTGAACAGATTGGACAAGTAGCCTATAAACTAGAGCTGCCACCAGAGTTATAGATGTTACATCCTGTGTTTCACATTTCTATGCTAAAGAAATGTCATCCCGATACTGAGTCAATTCTACAACCTATGGAGGTAGAATTGAATGATGATATATCTTATGAGGAAGGACCAGTGTCAATCCTTGATAACAGAATTAAAAAGTTAAAGAAGAAAGATATAAGCCTTGTGAAAGTCCTCTGGAACCACCGTTGTGTTGAAGAAGCCACTTGGGAACTAGAGGATGAGATGAGAAGGAAGTATCCTGCCCTTTTCTCATAATATGTTTTATTGATTTCGGGGACGAAATCCTTGTAAGGGGTGGATAATTTGTAACATCCCTGACCTGGGTTATGAGTTAACCCTAGGTGTTTTTCCTAATTATGTGTGACAAAGTGGAATTTTGCATAAATATGAATTAATTCCAATTTCACCCTCTTATGGTCATTCATGGTGCCAAATCATTTTTCTTGGGTTCATAATCAATTTTGATACTCGAATACCAAATATGGTGACCAATGTGAATTTTATACATGTTATAACACCTTAAATTTGATTAATTCATCACTTTGTCCAAAGAATAAAATTGATCCATAAAACTTTATCATTTGATTCTAAAACCTTTTCTAGATATTCTCTATATTTTTGTGAAGCTTTGGTCCAAATTTGAGAACAATTCGACATTCCTACGAATTACTACGATTTCTTGAAGTTAATGCATTGAAAATGCCTTTTATTGCCCTTTTTATGGACTTTCCCACATTACTGATCCATTGCAAAAGGAGGGGGCGAACCCCAACCCTCAGATCTGTGACCCACGGATTAGGGCCTCGATCCAACAGCTGCGGGTCTGTCTTCTACCTCCCGTTGATTGTGGGGATGAGACAACTCGGCCTTAATGGCCAATCTCCCGCTCTTGACGCTATTTCAAAAATCAAAGCGAGCCATATTGCTCCTCTCGCGAATACGAATTAGTCCAGGTCTAATTTGACCACCTTTCATACTCTATACAGCTGCCAAAACAAGCTCCTCGTCTCCTGTTCTCATCCCGGCGGCCATGGCTGCGGCTCCTTTTGATCTAGCCCTAAAACCTAGCCCCAACCCTATATAAACACCCCTGAGATCTGCATCAAGTACACCTTGCTTAAATCGATAGTTTTGTGTGTTCTCCTAGCCTCGAGCACCCCCGATTTCCCCTCCTTTCTTTTCTCTGCTGCAAACGGCTCCGCCGCCCAGCCCTGTTGGGTGTGCCTCACCCGCACATCCTCTCCTAGATCTGCCATCACCATTACCTCCGCGATGTCAGGGCCAGCTTGGACAGCTTTCTCGTAGCCTTACTCAGTCCCTGCTACTCCTGAAGCCCCTAGCACCGGAGAGACAATCCTCCGTGGACCTGCGCTGCTCATGCGACTGCTGGAGCGGGAGAGAAATGTCCCAATCTGTCGGTTCAAGTGGTTTCCCCCGGTCCAACAAACCAAGCGTATGAACCAATCAAATAAGAAGCAAACTGGCCGAACCAACATTGAACCAAATCTTGATCCAAGAGAATCGCCTATCCTATGGCTCAATCTAGGCCACCCATCGTGCATCTGAGGGGCGTCCTTTTTCCATATTCAAAGGTATTATATCCCTTTCTGCTTAAAATTGCAAATAATAGCCAGATCTTGCAAAAATTGTATCAAATGCATCCTAGCTCCAAAAATTATGAAAAAGTAGTCAATTTTGATCAGAAAAATCCATTGGATCTATTAAAAATACTTTTGAAACCTGATGCCAAACTGAGATCACTGATTCACTTAAATCTTCATCTATTGATTATGTAAATTGTCTAAATGACTCTATTTGTGGTTAATCATAACTAAATGCTGAAAACCCTAGTTTTGGACTTGAATGATCATCTTGTAATCTAGATCTAATATATTTGAATCATCTACTCTTGAAATGAATCATTTGTGATCTAGATCTAATTTCTTGATTCAATCTTCATTATAATCTTTATAACGAGTAATCTTGATCCTAATCTTGCAAAACACTTGATGTAGTTTTTACCCATCAATCTGATCTTGATTCCCAATTACCATGATGATAATCTAGAAATTGATGATGACTTGAATAATGATCATAATACTTGGATTAACACATGATCCTATAAACCCTAGGTAAATCATTCACACTTGAAATACTTGACATTTGAAATAATGTTGGACATTTTGAGATATTGGTTGATTATAAGTGAATGACCCAACCCTAAGGTTGACATAGGAAAAGTGTAACCCTAATCTCGAATATTGAAAACTGATATTCTAAACATCATGATCTTGACCCTTGATCCAATCTTGATGATTTAGGATCTGACTCGAAGGGTTGACCTATTGATCGGATATTGATTATACTCAAAATCTCGGTGAAAGGTACGCTATTATATGAATCCTCCTTGATTGTATTGTAGATACTTTTATGTATCTCTTGATTGTATACTTGGCTATTTACTTGGATGAGCTATTGTTCCCTATGATTAGTCTTCTTTTTTTCTATACTATATTTTCAAAAACATGAAAATATAAATTGCATGCCCATTATGACTTCCTGTATATTGATAATGATGATGATATTGATAATGTTGATAATGTGGATATTGAGTACAACAACCCCCTCATTTGGAAGTGGGACTTGTACATTGGCTTCCTATGTTCCTATGGTGAAAAGGGGCCTAGTGACCTTCCCCATCGCGTTGGGGTAATAGAGTCATACAAAATATATAAGCATGCTTCTTGAATTACAGCATAATGGGAATTCGTAATAAAAGTTGATTTGCTTGAAAAACTTGTCGAATAAATGTTGGTTTTGTAAATTGCTCGTTATTCCTTGAATATAAGTCCTGCCAAGTATACATATCTTTCTTATAAACTGTTTTCCTTGATTTTGATAGCGTACTGTGCAATTGCATGATTGTGTCTTTCTTGATTTTAGGCAATATACATGGAAAACTGAATATGATCGCTTCCGCACTCATATACTCTGATGACAAAGAAAAATCTCCATATTGGGTTAGTATGTCTTTTAATTATCCAGTTTTTGAGTTATTTATTTCTTATTGTATATGCCAGTGTGTTAGATCCTACGGGGCCACTCAGGGACGGGCGCTTCAATCCTTCTTCTACTATTTCGGCAGTAGGATTGGGATTGGGGTAAGAACGGTTCCGTGACAGTTGGTATCAGAGCTTACACATTCTCATATACTTTAAGTAAATAATTCCTCAAGTCTCTTACACCCAAGAAACCCTAAAGTCCATAATGGTGAAAATTGAGGTGTCTAGGCTCGGGGTCCTGACATAATTTTTCCTATCCGTCTTCACGGTGGCTGAGATCCCCCGCTCTACCTGGCCTCTATTGATCCAGAACTGGATTTAAAGGTTCTCCTGTGAAACCCTAGAGAGTCTTCTAGCATCTCATCTCTTCTTTAAGGACAATCCTAAGCCACCCATGTAGATGAAGATTAGGTAGTTTTCTCATCTCATCATGTGATCCTTCTCATGACCTTTCACCACATGATGTCTCGATTATGGGTAGCTTATGCATGGGAAAAGTGAATTTTGAAATTGATACCATGATCTGATCTAAAATTTGAAAACTCGATTTGAACAATTAATTTTACCAAATACTCATGTATGACCCTTTATGAAAACTCAATTTGACCAAAAGTTGACTACATGTTCGCTATGTTTGAGGTAAATATTGATAATTTTGATTTGGTGAAATAAGGATGACTTATACCTTATTTTTGATAAGGTCCCTATTTTGATTAAGCCCATGTTTCCCTATTGCTGATTTAAACCTCAAACGTAGTTTTAAAAAAAAAACTCATATCATATTCTATACATATATCTTGACCATACTATCAAGTGACTAAGTCTAAGACTCCCAAAATCATGATATAAGACTATGATGCAAAAAGTAGTTTTTCTATTGACCATTGATGCCTTTTGTAATCTCGATTTTGGTATGATGAAGATGGGCTAGTTTTTGCACTATTATGCTCTAATTCCTCGAATGTCAAATGAAAATCCTCAATTTTCCAAATTATATCACTACCTTGATCATAAAAGTAAAGAATTGCAAATCTTGACATTATTGCCCTATTATCTTATGACTTCGATGTATATGATTTAATTTTGATATGCTCCCTATTTGAATAAGATCAGTTGATAATGACTAAAGTTGGTAATGTGCCAGATTAGGGTGGTAGTTGACTCATGACTCCCCTAACCTAGGTCACATCCCTATTTTGACTACCTCTAAATTTTCACCTTGTTGATTATTTAGAGTGTGGAAAGGTAATCCCTTTCACCCTATTTGGACCGGTTGACCTAAGCCTAATAGGTTGAACCCATGGTTAATACTCGATCTTGAATATTGACTTGATAATGATCTTGAAATATGACAATGTTGACTATAGCTTGTGGTTTATTTCCTAGATAGACCTAGGTCTAGATCATTCATCAACCTTGGAAACATGATAATGAAATTATGATATGTTGCTCGAATATTGAATAAGGTTGCTTGAAATTGAATATAGATGAATGATTCCCCCTAAGGTCTAAATAGGAATCGAAACCCTAGCTTCAAAATTTTGGACCTATGACTTTTGATCTCGACTCTTGATATTGATATATAATATTGTGACTCACGATTATCCAATCTCAATAATGATACAAATCCTATGATCATACTATTTGGACATTAAGATGTATGACTAATGACGTAAAAATCCCAAATGTTGAAATTTTCAAAATGATGACGATATTGACTCTCTCGATAGGGTTTAGCTCTCAGAAGGACTAGGGTGGGACCTTACCAGTGATTTTGAGCTCGCAATAATGATATTGAAAGTATGATGTTGTCTCAAATTGTTGAAATATGAAATCTCAAATCATGGATGTATGACCCCACCTAGGCCAACGTAGAAGCTAAGACCCTGAGATATTGGGATTGAAAGTCACCTTGTACACTTGAACTCTATTTGTTTGACCTAAAATATGATACCTCCAAATTTGTGATCAATAGGATTATTTTCCATATTTGGGACTCATATGATGACTTTGGACAATATATGATATGAACTTGATGCTCAATTGCTTGATGATGAATATGGTGTTAGTACCAAGTTGATTATGAAATGGAACATGGAATACCAATTGTGATTTTTGATTACTTGAAAATTGAGGACATGATTTTGTTTTTATACTTGAGGATGCCCCTGTATTTGAGGTTAAGATCTAGTTCTGAATAAGTACTAATTTTAAGGATGTTTTTGAATTTTGGGGACAAAATTCCTTTTTAAGGAGGGAAGGATGTGACAAAGTGGAATTTTGCATAAATATGAATTAATTCCAATTTCACCCTCTTATGGTCATTCATGGTGCCAAATCATTTTTCTTGGGTTCATAATCAATTTTGATACTCGAATACCAAATATGGTGACCAATGTGAATTTTATACATGTTATAACACCTTAAATTTGATTAATTCATCACTTTGTCCAAAGAATCAAATTGATCCATAAAACTTTATCATTTGATTCTAAAACTTTTTCTAGATATTCTCTATATTTTTGTGAAGCTTTGGTCCAAATTTGAGAACAATTCGACATTCCTACGAATTACTACGATTTCTTGAAGTTAATGCATTGAAAATGCCTTTTATTGCCCTTTTTATGGACTTTCCCACATCACTGATCCATTGCAAAAGGAGGGGGCAAACCCCAACCCTCAGATCTGTGACCCACGGATCAGGGCCTCGATCCAACAGCTGCGGGTCTATCTTCTACCTCCCGTTGATTGCGGGGATGAGACAACTCGGCCTTAATGGCAAATCTCCCGCTCTTGACGCTGTTTCAAAAATCAAAGCGAGCCATATTGCTCCTCTCGCGAATACGAATTAGTCCAGGACTAATTTGACCACCTTTCATACTCTATACAGCCGCCAAAACAAGCTCCTCGTCTCATGTTCTCATCCCGGCGGCCATGGCTGCGGCTCCTTTTGATCTAGCCCTAAAACCTAGCCCCAACCCTATATAAACACCCCCGAGATCTGCATCAAGTACACCTTGCTTAAATCCATAGTTTTGTGTGCTCTCCTAGCCTCGAGCACCCCCGATTTCCCCTCCTTTCTTTTCTCTGCTGCAAACGGCGCCGCCGCCCAGCCCTGTTGGGTGTGCCTCACCCGCACATCCTCTCCTAGATCTGACATCACCATCACCTCCGCGATGTCAGGGCGAGCTTGGACGACTTTCTCGTAGCCTTACTCGGTCCCTGCTACTCCTGAAGCCCCTAGCACCGGCGAGACAATCCGCCGTGGACCTGCGCTGCTCGTGCGACTGCTGGAGTGGGAGAGAAATGTCCCAATCTGTTGGTTCAAGTGGTTTCCCCCGGTCCAACAAACCAAGCGTATGAACCAATCAAATAAGAAGCAAACTGGCCGAACCAACATTGAACCAAATCTTGATCCAAGAGAATCGCCTATCCTGTGGCTCAATCTAGGCCACCCATCGTGCATCTGAGGGGCGTCCTTTTTCCATATTCAAAGGTATTATATCCCTTTCTGCTTAAAATTGCAAATAATAGCCAGATCTTGCAAAAATCGTATCAAATGCATCCTAGCTCCAAAAATTATGAAAAAGTAGTCAATTTTGATCAGAAAAATCCATTGGATCTATTAAAAATACTTTTGAAACCTGACGCCAAACTGAGATCACTGATTCACTTAAATCTTCATCTATTGATTATGTAAATTGTCTAAATGACTCTATTTGTGGTTAATCATAACTAAATGCGGAAAACCCTAGTTTTGGACTCGAATGATCATCTTGTAATCTAGATCTAATATATTTGAATCATCTACTCTTGAAATGAATCATTTGTGATCTAGATCTAATTGCTTGATTTAATCTTCATTATAATCTTTATAACAAGTAATCTTGATCCTAATCTTGCAAAACACTTGATGTAGTTTTTACCCATCAATCTGATCTTGATTCCCAATTACCATGATGATAATCTAGAAATTGATGATGACTTGAATAATGATCATAATACTAGGATTAACACATATGATCCTATAAACCCTAGGTAAATCATTCACACTTGAAATACTTGACATTTGAAATAATGTTGGACATTTTGAGATATTGGTTGATTATAAGTGAATGACCCAACCCTAAGGTTGACATAGGAAAAGTGTAACCCTAATCTCGAATATTGAAAACTGATATTCTAAACATCATGATCTTGACCCTTGATCCAATCTTGATGATTTAGGATCTGACTCGAAGGGTTGACCTATTGATCGGATATTGATTATACTCGAAATCTCGGTGAAAGGTACGCTATTATATGAATCCTCCTTGATTGTATTGTAGATACTTTTATGTATCTCTTGATTGTATACTTGGCTATTTACTTGGATGAGATATTGTTCCCTATGATTAGTCTTCTATTTTTCTATACTATATTTTGAAAAACATGAAAATATAAATTGCATGCCCATTATGACTGCCTGTATATTGATAATGATGATGATATTGATAATGTTGATAATGTGGATATTGAGTACAACAACCCCCTCATTTGGAAGTGGGACTTGTACATTGGCTTCCTATGTTCCTATGGTGAAAAGGGGCCTAGTGACCTTCCCCATCGCGTTGGGGTAATAGAGTCATACAAAATATATAAGCATGCTTCTTGAATTACAGCATAATGGGAATTCATAATAAAAGTTGATTTTCTTGAAAAAATTGTCGAATAAATGTTGGTTTTGTAAATTGCTCATTATTCTTTGAATATAAGTCCTGCCAAGTATACATATCTTTCTTATAAACTGTTTTCCTTGATTTTGATAGCGTACCGTGCAATTTCATGATTGTGTCTTTCTTGATTTTAGGCAATATACATGGAAAACTGAATATGATCGCTTCCGCACTCATATACTCTGATGACAAAGAAAAATCTCCATATTGGGTTAGTATGTCTTTTAATTATCCAGTTTTTGAGTTATTTATTTCTTATTGTATATGCCAGTGTGTTAGATCCTACGGGGCCACTCAGGGACGGGCGCTTCAATCCTTCTTCTACTGTTTCGGCAGTAGGATTGGGATTGGGGTAAGAACGGCTCCGTGACATTATGTAATTAAGATACTGGTGATTATCTTTTTGCATGTAATTAAGTTCCTGAGGAGCATACTTTTCCTTTTCTGTTCCTTTTAAACAATGTTGAATTGATTATTTTGTAATACATGGACCTATGTGCAATTTACCCAGTTAGAAGGGTTAACTTGCAATTTGCACATGTTGAGATGTTCCTCTGATGTTGAGACATCATAAGAATGATTATGGTAAAGTTTGAGGAATTTCCCAAGCTTGAGCACCAAGGTGCAGCTGTGGAAGCAATCCTTGTGCTTAAAACCCTAAATTGGAGTAAAGTGCAATTTACCCAATTTGAGGGGTGCAACTTGTAAAATACACCATCTAAAATATCTTGTAAGACTCTTGTCATCATTTAGAGAAGCAATGATGAAGAAGTCACTTCAATTGAATAATCATATAATGAAAAACACCTTTGTGATTGAATAATCAAGGTGTAAGTACTATAGCCCTTTTATGTGTGTGCTTTAGTAATAAGTTGATCTTCTTGCCTTCATTTCTTGACCTTAGAAGAATGTTGTCCTTAGAAATAAGAGGTAGGGGCGAGCAAAGAAGAAAGGGAGGACTTAGATGAGAAAATGAGGAAAACCTATGTACTTATGTTGAAATTCCACCCAAGTATATAAGCCCTTTTCCTCACTTAGCAAAGGAATGTTTCTTTCGTTTCCTTCACTGTTCCCCCTTGCTCAACCGACTAAGGAGAGCTATGGAGCTTAGGAGGACGACCAGGGGAGTGCAAGGTAGGTTTGGATCCTTCCTTTTGCTTAAATTCTTGGATGAAACTCGAATTCAAGGTCAAATTCATGGCTAGCTCACTTAGCTCTATCTTTCTAGCCATCTCTTCTCAACTTTCCTTGGAGGATTCACCTTGGCCGACCTGTGGAACTTCTAGGACGCCATTAAAGGCTTGGAGCTCAAGGAGCAAGCTTTAGGCGGGTTTTATAACTCTAAACTTATGCTTTGTTATATACATCTTTTCTATGCTTTTAGTTGCTAGTTCTTCTTCTTCCCTATCTTCCCTTGCTTCCTTGCAAGCAAATCCATGAGGAACTGTTGCTGTTATTGAGCTAGAAGATGAGGGCGTTATTTCCTATGCTTATCCACAGTTTTCCACTTTAGCATACGACCTCAACCAATTGCCCATACGGTTTACAAAACCGTTTGGTGGGCAAACGGTTTCAAAGTCGTATGAAGGCATACGGTCTCAAGACCGTATGGCCGCATTGACCAAGCGTGGACCGTATGGGAATCCTGTTCATAATTATGAAGGTTAATCACCCACAAAATTTGAGAGGTTAACTCCAAAGGAAATGTGAGATATAGGCAAAACAATTAGCAAATTCAATTGAATTTGGTTCTGATTTTCAATCTGCTTAATTTGCCTTTTTTGGGCAAACGGTCTCAAGACCGTATAAGATGGTTGACTAAGCATTGACCGTATGAGATTACTGTTCATAATGATGTTAATTAATAACTCGCCAAATTTGATGGACTAATTCCAAACGAGTTAAGAGTTGAAGGTTGATTACTAGGGAAAACCCTAATTGAAATTAGTGCTGAAATCACAATGAGCTAATTTGAGATTTTGGGTTGATTAGCCCAAACGGTCTCAAGACCATTTGGGGAATCATCCAAACGGTCTCAAGACCGTTTGGGGATCACCCAAGACCGTATGGAGGTCTAGGGTAAAGTATAGTTGACCAATTGAAGGTACAAAGGTACCAAATTACATTTCAATCAAGTATTGATGTAATGATCAACTCAATAAATCAAACCTTGATGAATTTTCACTAGAGTCCAAAGGATGGATGGGCAAACGGTCTCAAGACCGTTTGGAACTCATCCAAACGGTCTCAAGACCGTTTGGTGACAACCCAAGACCGTTTGGAAGTCTAGGGTTAAGGTAATTTGATCAATTGAGGGCCCAATTACAATGGGTTATTAAAATAATCAAATTGCTGATTTGTGACTTAATTAAGGTTCAACCCCTATCAAATCAATCTAGATTTTGATGAATTCTTGGGCAAATGGTCTCAAGACCGTTTGGAGTATATCCAAACGATCCCAAGACCGTTTGGGACAATTTTGAGCCCAATTGGAGGTCAATTGATGGGTTCAACTTCGATTTGATTCACATTGTTGAGTGTTGATGGTTGAACGTTTATAGACCTTAATTGAATCAACTCCAACCCTAATTAGATATCAATTGAGGGTCAATTGAGTGACCAATTGGTTAAGGCTAACCCTAATTGTCTCAATTGGTAAGTGGTTAGCAAGCTTGAGACCAATTGATGGCTTCAACATAGGAAACCCTAATCGAGTTTACCCTTTGAACCACCTTGGAGGTCCATACGATCTTGAGCTTTTGAGGGCATTCGACCTCAAGACCGTATAAGGTCATTCGGCCTCAAGACCGTATAAGGTCATTCGGCCTCAAGACCGTATAAGGTCATTCGACCTCAATACCGTATAAGGTCATTCGACCTCAAGACCGTATAAGGTCATTCGACCTCAAGACCGTATAAGGTCATTCGACCTCAAGACCGTATAAGGTCATTCGACCTCAAGATCGAATGAGGGCATACGACCTCAAGATCGAATGAGGGCATTCGACAATAAGATCGTATGAAGGTTGAAGATGTGAAACCTATTGGAGACTTTTGAAGTTATGTATGCCTAATGCCTTGAAGGCTTAAATGGTTTAATAGTTGTTCAACCTAAACCCTAATGATACCAAAAGACATTAAGGGTCAAGTGGTTAGTAAATTAAACCATGATGATGATCAATGAGTAATTTACCATAATACCCTTGAAAGGTTCAATTGAGAGAAACCTTATTCTAATCAAACCCTAATCACTTAATAGTAGTGATTTGGTCTATGTTAATCAAAGTGGACTTAACCCAACCTGATCTAGATTGGTGTTATCACCATCTACAAGTATGAGGAGAGAGAAAGTATCTTAAGAAAGAGAAAGTACCCTTTTATGATGGAAATTCAAGTAAAGTACCTTCAATACACATGAATGTGCATGATTAGGGTATGATCCACCTATGTGAGATCATGGAACCCTAATTATGATAAATGATGAATCTTAAACTAATCTGAGAGCATCAATGATGATGTTCCTCATACATGATGATGTTATGAGTTCAATTCACCATAATGTGAATAGTAAACCCTAATTCAAGGGTGATGACATGTGAATAGTAAACCCTAATTCAAGGGTGATGACATGCAAAATGAGTAGCAAACTCTAATTGATGAGAATCAGAGAACTTAGCTCTTATGACAAGAGTGGAAAGTATATTCTTGTTTTTAATTACCTTTATCAGTTGAATTAACCATGCAGGTTCTGATATGAAGGTGATCATATCCAGGTATGAATGATGATACTATATTCATTGAAAGCATGTTGTTAGCTTTATGAATAGTAAAATATCTTGATGCCTTGTCAGTGGCATCCTATGTTTTAATGGGCTGTAAGAGCCATGAATACCATCAAGGTCATGCTTTAAAGATGACTTGTGATGAGTATACTGAGAAATGATGATTGATGTGAGTTAGGTTTGTTACATTTAGTATTCTACTTTCATAGCTATTATGCTACTGTTATTGTTTGAAGAACAATGTATGATGTAAAAGAATACTGAATGTACCTAACTAATCAAGTGAAATGTAGAGCCCTGATCATAGATCCATCATTGTCAGAGACCAAATGATGGTGAAACAGGTTTTCCTACGGGAACTCCTGGATCACATACTGTTGAGTATGTGGGGTATATGGATGTGTAGAACCTTACATCCTAGTGTAGGAATTTGATGTAGATGTATAATCCGTCAATCCTTCACTACAAAACTCATACCGTATCAGTGGATGGTAAACATGAAACCTCCTGATGACGAGGAAAACATAGATATCCGTATCAGTGAAGATAAACATGAAATCTCCTGATGACGAAGAGAGTACAGAATTCCACTGTAACTCTAAAATAGCGAAGGACCAGATTACCCTGGTGAGCTATAATAGTAGAGACACGAGATGTCCTACAAGTGATCCTCTTACTGACTGAGGAAGGTGAAGGTCATGAGAATCCGGCTCTTTCGATGACCTAATATGATACTAAGGCACTTAACAGTGATTGGTTGGGGTATGAGTGGTAAACCTCATCTCCACAGGGCATAATAATAAAAGTAATGTTTGAAAAACATACTCTACAACGTAGTATACCTGTTAGAGATAACTACGAGTTAGTTGATTGATGTTACATTGTATAGTGCATATGTTCTTCATGCTTGATAAATGTTGAACTCTTGTTTACAACTGCATCTGCTATTGAATACTTTGTAAGCTTTTACTGCTTAAGTTATTCTTTGATGTTATAATAAAGCTTCTGGCGGAGAGTTATAACTCTCGCTGGGACAATTATGTACAATTGTCTCACCCCGTAGACTTCAACTTTTTAGGTGGACATCGGAGGCGGAGGAACAGGTCTACAGGTGACCAGTCCCAGCAGCAACAGCACCAGGAGCAGTAGTAAATCTCAGGTGGAGATTTAGCCTGCCATGTGGTGTAGTTAGAGTCAGTCCTATGTGTCCTCTGTACTCTCAGGTCTTGGAGTCTTTTGGTTATGAGTTCTTGAGATTTTGTATCTTGTTGTATATAATTACTCAAGAAGTAATTATCATGAGATGTAAACAATTTATCTCCTTTTATGAATGAAGCTTTATGGATTCAAGCTCTTGTCTCGAAAAGTTTTAATTTCTCGTGATTTTTGTTTTCCGCTGTTAATCGATTCTCTTCCTCTAAGTTTAAATCGTGTTTATATCATGGTTTGGAGATCAGAGCCCACACTTCTCAACGCCACTTTTTTGCCTATCCTGTGCAGCTTTCAACTAATCACAGTAATCGTTTCTGTAGTCAAATCCACTATATGTGGTCCAAGAATCTCTTTTTCACCCACCTTGTACCAACATACATGTGATATACACTTTCTACCATACAAAGCTTCATACGGGGCAATACCAAGACTGGAATGGTGACTATTGTTGTATGGAAACTCTATAAGGCTCAAGTGTTCTTCCCAACTTCCATTGAAATGCAAAACACATGCTCTCAGAATGTCCTCAAGAGTTTGAATGGTCCTCTCTAACTGACCATCCGTATGCGAGTGAAAAGTTGTACTAAACCTCAACTTTGTGCCTAAAGCATGATGCAACTGATTCCAAAACCTAGAGGTGAACTAAGGATCTCTGTCTGATATAATTGAAACTGGGATACCATGTAGCCTGACTATCTCATCCATGTATATATTAGCCAATTTCAGGACATCAAAGGTTGACTTAATAGGAAGAAAGTGAGTATACTTATTCATTTTATCCACAATCACCCATATCGTCCTGGGCAACCCTACCAAAAAATCCATTGTGATATGTTCCCACTTCCACTTTGGTATAGGAAGATATTGCAAAGTACCTATAGGTTTCTAATGCCCAGCCTTAACCTGTTGGCACACACTACATCTAGCCACGTACTTAGCTACATCCTTTTTCATACCTGACCACTAGTACAACTCCTTGAGATTCATGTACATATTAGTGTTGCCTAGATGCATAGAGTACATCGATGCATGCGCTTCCTCAAGAATATGTTCTTTCAAATCATTGTCTCCAGGTACACAACATATCATGCTGATACAACAAACCATCATCTGAAAACCTAAACTCTGGTCTCTTTCCCTTTGTCATATCCTGCATGATCTGTTGTAACACAATGTCACTCTGCTGAAGTTCCTTGATCTGATCATAAAAAGTAGGCTTGTCTTGCATCTATGCAATCAAACCACTCTGCTCAGTCACCGTCTAAGTTCAACTTCCACATATCTACTAGTAGGTTTCTCTTGAAACATGCCATAGAGAATACATCTACTGTTGAACTTGACTTTCTATGCTAAGGGCATCTGCTACCACATTCACTTTTCCAGGATGATAATCTATCATCACATCATAATCCTTGATCAATTCTAACCATCTCTGCTGTCTAAGATTCAGATCTTTCTGGGTGAAGATATATTTCAAACTCTTGTGATCCGTAAACACCAGACATGCCTCACCATAAAGATAGTGACGCCATGTCTTAAGAGTATGAACTACTGTAGCTAACTCCATATCATGTATCGGGTAATTCTCCTCATTCTTCTTAAGCTGTCTAAATGCATAAGCTACTATTTTGCCTTCAGGCATCAACACACAGCCTAAGCCTCTCCTTGAAGCATCACAAAACATTGTGTAGCCTTTACCTGCCTCAGGTAGGATCAACACTGGTGTTGTAGTCAACCTCTTCTTCAAGACCTGAAAACGTTTCTCACAGTTGTCTGACCAGACAAACAGTGCATTCTTTTTTGTTAAGCATGTCAGAGGTGATGCTACAACATTGAAGTTCTGAATGAACCTCCTATAGTAACCTACCAATCCTAAGAAGCATCTGATCTCAGTAGGAGTCTTAGGCTGCTCCCACTATAGAACAAACTCAACTTTCTTAGGGTCAACACTTACTCCATCTCCTGAGATGACATGTCAAAGAAAAGACACCTCAGCTATCCAGAACTCACACTTACTGAACTTAGCATATAACTGATGTTGTCTCAACAACTGTAATGCTATCCACAGATGCTGCTCATGTTACTCATCATCTCTGGAGTAGATCAAAATATCATCTATGAAAACCACTATGAACTGATCCAAGAATGGCTTAAAAATTGAGTTCATCATATCCATGAAAGCTGCTAGGGCATTAGTCGGTCCAAATGACATGACCAGAAACGCATAATGCCCATATATTGTTCTGAAAGCCGACTTAGGAATATCTAAAGCCTTTATCCTCAACTGATGATATCCAGATTGTTGGATAAATTGGACATTATGATAAATCCCTTTGTTTCGATGATGAAAAACATTTCATTCTTGTTGATCTAACGTGCTACTTGAGTGTTGCAGCAATAAGGTGGATGACAAAGCTCTAGGGAATCTATATGCTTGAATGATTGTAAATGTCATGAAATGTAATCAATTGTAAACTTGTACAAATATATGATGTACAAGTACTTAGACTTCATGTAAATCAAGCGTTAGATCTTCCCTAGCTAAACACCACACTTAGTTAGGTCATCCCCTTCAATAGTGTCACATATGCACACTCATACACACACTTAGTGCCTTAACTAAAAGATTGAAACAGGGTCAATCTCGGTCGACAAACTCCTCGACCGAGACACTCTCGGTCGACAAACTTCTCGACCGAGAAAGACCCAAGTAGTCGTTAGACACAGCTGACAAGGTAGTTGGCAGTTGGAAATGAACGTTGATCCATAGAGCCTATCGGTCGACAAAACTTCGACCGAGTAGGTATCTCGGTCGACAATTGCTCGACCGAGATGGACTCTGACAGCAACTGTAGAATAAAGCAACTAGCTGTTACTAATGCAACTAACTTATACCTAACGGCTAGTTAAGCACTTAGAACTCCCTAGAAAGTGTCTAGAACGTCCTTAAGAACTTGTAGGTCATTCCTATAAATAGGACATGCCTTAGGACACCTAAATACACCTAAGATACACTTGTGATACACTTGAGCATACACTTACAATTGGCAATCTATTTTGAGAAATTGAGCAACACTTGCATTGGCGATTCCTCTACTTGCTCTAAGTTCGTGTCCTATAGGCTAGTATCTCCTATCCACTACAATCAAACGTGCATATACATTGGTTAGGAGATCTACATCCTTGATATAGGCAAATTAAGCCTTGTGCTTCAAAGGTTAAGTTGTAATTTCCATTTTCCTTCTTGTTCCTTTTATTCTTTGTATTCTCCTTGCTACTCCTAGGGTTGGAGGCTGCGGATTAGAGAAGGTTCCTCTCGGAGGAGAAGGTGGACTTCAAGCTACTTCAAGAAGGCTATTGCAATGGGAAGCTACTTCAAGAACGATATTGCAACGGGAAGCTACTTCAGGAGGAAGGCTGCTTCAAGGTTGGTGCAATTACTTCTAGGTGAAGGCTGCTTCAAGGTTGGTGCAATTACTTCAAGGTGAAGGCTGCTTGAAGGGTTTAGGGAAAGAATTGTAATTTTATGTAAAGTCCTTGCGAGGTAATAAAATTAAATTCTTTCCAAATCCCAGTTGGGTAAGAAACCAGGTAGTGGACTGACTACCTTAGTATTTGCTAAGGTAGGAACCACTCTAAATCCTTGTTCCCCTTGTCCAATATTCTTGTGGTTGGTTGTTTGAGTTAAATAATTGTTAAATTAATTCTAAAACCCTATTTACCCCCTGTAGTGTTTTTCAATTGGCATCAGAGCAGGCTTCAAGGAACCCTAACAAGGTCTTGAAGAATGGGTGACGGGGTGCTCAACAACCTTAATCTTGAAGGGACACTTGTTGCTAGACCTCCAACGTTTGATGGAACAAACTACACATATTGGAAGAGAAGGATGCAGTTCTACTTCCAAGGCATCAGTTGGGACTTATGGAGGATGGTATCAACCCCATACGAGCTTCCTCAAACGCAATATGCAGAGTGGGATGCAAATACGGTAAAGTCAGCTCAAATGAATGCCAAAGCTGTAAGCATTTTATATTGTTCAATTTCATTAGGAGAATTTAATAGAATATCAAACTGTGACACAGCCTATGACATTTGGCATAGACTTTCCATAACTTATGAAGGTACGGTTCAAGTTAAAAACTCTAAGATTAGTATGCTTAAACAAAAGTTTGAACACTTTCGTATGGATCCGAATGAATCCACTAGTGAAATGTTTGCAAAATTCTCTTCTATTGTTAATGGTTTGAATGCCTTAGGAAAAATTGTTCTTGAAGAAGATCAGGTATCAAAGGTACTTCGATCACTTCCTCCCAAATACAAGCCCAAGGTGACAGCCATTGAAGAAGCTAATGATCTCACTAAACTGAAAATGGAGCAACTCATTGGCAATCTAGAAACTCATGAGGCAACTTTAGAAGAGGAAGAAAGAAGAGAACGTGAACGTCAACAAGGGAAAAAGAAGGACATTGCATTCAAAGCATCAACCAAGGACAATCATGACACAAGTGAAGATGATAGTGAAGAAGAAACTCTCATTGTAAATGGTAAGCAATATAAAAGTTTTAAAACTAATAAATCTTCTAGTGTTTCTTCTTCCAGGTGCTTTGAATGTGGCAAAAAGGGACACATGAAAGGTGATTGTCCAAAACTCAAGAAAGGGAAGAAATCATCTCACAAAAAGAAAGAAAGAGCATATAAAGCTGCATGGGATGATTCAAGTGATGATAGTGATGATGGAAAAGAAGAAGTAGAATGCCTCATTGCTACAACAAATGAAGAAGAAGAAGAGGTAAGTCTTTTTGATCTACCAAAAGAAGATTTATTTGCTAGTCTTCAAGATACTCATGAGAAATATATTGAGTGCAAGAAGAAACTTACGAAATCAAATAAATTAAATAATGATTTAAATGTTAAACTTCTTGCTCTTGCATCTGAAAATGAAGATCTCAAAAAGGCAAATGAAGATTATGATCTTAAGTTAAAATCTGTAGAAGCTGATTGCAATCTTCTTTCCTTAGAAAAGTTAAACTTGCAAACTCAAGTGAATGATCTTCAGAAACAACCTGTTCTATGTTCACACTTAGATTATGATGAGGTTGTCAAAGAAAGAAACTCTCTAGTATCTGATTTAGATCAAGCAAAGAAAGATATAAACAAGAAGATGGATGATATTGTTAAGTTACAAAGAAATATAAATAAGTTAAGAGGAAATGACATGCTTGAAAATATTCTGAAAATTTCCTCTAGTTATAATGGAATAAGAGGATTAGGATATGATCCAAAGAGAAATAAACCCAAAAGGGCTAAAGCATCCAAGACTAAGATTATGTTTGTACCTAGGAACATAATTCCTAGAAAGAGAAATGAAGTTGACTCTATTAGTTGTCATTATTGCATGCGTCTTGGACATTATTCATTTTCATGCCCATATAAGAAAAAGAATGATGATTTAGCTTGGATTCCTAAAACTTAGTAGCTCAAAATTAACTAGTTGAGATTTGACCTAAACTGATTCTTGATATACAAATGTCATATCTCAACACAATCGAACTCTAACTTGCATAATCTTATTTTGCTTGGAATCAATTAACAGTTCTGAAAACATTCCAGAAACTTTGTCGGTCGAGAATCTGTCGACCGAGTGAACATTCGGTCGAGAAATTGTCGACTGAGCAGGTCACTGATTTCGAGTCTGCTGTAAAATTGCTGAAATTTTTTTGTAATTAATCAAATTGCTATGTATTTGTGGTTAATGACTGTTTGTACATGCAAAACAAAGTATAAATTCTAGAAATCATCCTTGAAAACTTATATGAGATTAATTTGGTTTATTCTCTAAATGATTTAAGTTAAAACTGAAAATTATGAATCATGTTGATTTAAGTCAATTATTACCTTCATGGTCTGTTCTAAGTATTCTTTGCTTTATTCACATAGAAACCATATGTTGAATTTCATGTTGTTACTGTTTTATCATTACATCATGGATATGCTTTCAACATTTCATTATTCAACTTTCTATATATAAAGTTGATGCTTGTTGCATGAATGATCCTTGATGATACATAGGCAAGAAAAATGATTTGTTGGTAATATGTTGTTTTAATGCTTGTAACACATAAGATAAAAAATTTCTCAATTGATATCTTTAAAGACTTGAGATATTAATCGTGTTTTCATTTTTAAGAATCTTATGAGGGTACAAGAAGAAATGGAATTTGATATTTATGTACCTACAACAAAGTTTATATAAATATTCTAGGAAAATCAAGGACAAATGTTTTCATATTGAGTATTATTTAAAATGCTTCAAATTGATATCTAATCAAATTACATGCAGATATTATACTTCATATATGAGTGTTCAATTTGGAAATATGCAAATTTGCCTCTTGGTTGAAATGAAATTTGACCAAGGGGCGCTATGGTCGAAGTCAAGGTCGACCTAAAATAAGCTTTGACAAAATGCTTATTTGGACATCATTTCATTGTACTTAATCTTAGTATACTTTTGATAAAGGTCAAAATCAAAATTTAAAATCATTTGTGACCTAAGAAGCTTTAAATTGCTTTAATGGTAAGATTAAGGGGGATCACATAAAAACAAATTTGATTATTTGATTAAGAAGCTTACAAAAATATTGTAAACATCATTTGGATCTTGTTACGACCTTAGTATTTTTACCCTTGGTTATGAAGAAATCTATGAATTTCATAAAAATGATATATCTTGTTCTTAAAGGAACTCTCTAAACAAATCAGGGATTAACATCCCTTGTAAAATGGGTGAGAAATCAATACATATGCCATGAACCTAACAGGATGTCATATCTTTTCAAGGCTTAACATCCTTTGCAAATGATTGAGAAACAAATTGTGGCTAAATTAGACAAAAAAAAATTAAATCCATGTTCCTAATAGAATATCTATCTAAGGGGGAGCATAATATAAAATTAAGGGGGAGAAGAAATATAAAATATTCAACTTGGATATCTTTTTGAAATGACAAAGGGGGAGAAAGAATATAAAATCATAAATATAAATGAGTTTCATAACATCTTGGCCAGAACTCACTTGCAAAACAAGAATGGCTACAAAAGGTAATCTTCAGGTATGAAACTCACATGTTTTATATTTCCTTATTTCATATTTAGGAAATGTTTGTCATCTTCAAAAAGGGGGAGATTGTTGGATAAATTGGACATTATGATAAATCCCTTTGTTTCGATGATGACAAACATTTCATTCTTGTTGATCTAACGTGCTACTTGAGTGTTGCAGCAATAATGTGGATGACAAAGCTCTAGGGAATCTATATGCTTGAATGATTGTAAATGTCATGAAATGTAATCAATTGTAAACTTGTATAAATATATAATGTACAAGTACATAGACTTCATGTAAATCAAGCGTTAGATCTTCCCTAGATAAACACCACACTTAGTTAGGTCATCCCCTTCAATAGTGTCACATATGCACACTCATACACACACTTAGTGCCTTAACTGAAAGATTGAAACAGGGTCAATCTCGGTCGACAAACTCCTCGATCGAGACACTCTCAGTCGACAAACTTCTCGATCGAGAAAGACCCAAGTAGCCGTTAGACACAGCTGATAAGGTAGTTGGCAGTTGGAAATTAACGTTGATCCAGAGAGCCTGTCGGTCGACAAAACTTCAACCGAGTAGGTATCTCAGTCGACAATTGCTCGACCGAGATGGACTCTGACAGCAACTGCAGAATAAAGCAACTAGCCGTTACTAATGCAACTAACTTATACCTAACGGCTAGTTAAGCACTTAGAACTCCCTAGAAAGTGTCTAGAATGTCCTTAAGCACTTGTAGGTCATTCCTATAAATAGGACATGCCTTAGGACACCTAAATACACCTAAGCTACACTTGTGATACACTTGAGCATACACTTACAATTGGCAATCTATTTTGAGAAATTGAGAAACACTTGCATTGGAGATTCCTCTACTTTCTCTAAGTTCGTGTCCTATAGGCTAGTATCTCCTATCCACTACAATCACACGTGCATATACATTGGTTAGGAGATCTACACACTTGATATAGGCAAATCAAGCCTTGTGCTTCAAAGGTTAAGTTGTAATTTCCATTTTCCTTCTTGTTCCTTTTATTCTTTGTATTCTCCTTGCTACTCCTAGGGTTGGAGGCTGCGGATTGGAGAAGGTTCTTCTCGGAGGAGAAGGTGGACTTCAAGCTACTTCAAGAAGGCTATTGCAACGGGAATCTACTTCAAGAAGGATATTGCAACGGGAAGCTACTTCAGGAGGAAGGCTGCTTCAAGGTTGGTGCAATTACTTCTAGGTGAAGGCTGCTTCAAGGTTGGTGCAATTACTTCAAGGTGAAGGCTGCTTGAAGGGTTTAGGGAAAGAATTGTAATTTTATGTAAAGTCCTTGCGAGGTAATAAAATTAAATTATTTCCAAATCCCGGTTGGGTAAGAAACCAGGTAGTGGACTGACTACCTTAGTATTTTCTAAGGTAGGAACCACTCTAAATCCTTGTTCCCCTTGTCCAATATTCTTGTGGTTGGTTGTTTGAGTTAAATAATTGTTAAATTAATTCTAAAACCCTATTCACCCCCCCTCTAGTGTTTTTCACAGATCTCAAGTCTATCTTCGAAAAGATCATCGCTCGACGCAACTGATCAAACAAATCATCTATCCTTGGCAACAAATACTTATTCTTGATGGTGATCTTATTCAACTATCTGTAATCTATACATAACCTCATGGTACCATCTTTGTTTTTCACAAACAAGACTGGAGCTCCACATGGTGAATAACTAGGTTGAATGAAACCCTTATCCAGAAATTACAATAACTGAATCTTGAGTTCCTTCAACTCTGCAGGTGCCATTCTGTAGACCGGTAGCGCTACAGGTTGGCTACCTGGAAAAACCTTATCAGCTACAGTGGTTGATATGATACACGTAGGAAAAACCTTCCTGTCTCCAGAAAAGACACAAGAAAATCCACCCTGTTGAAAGACAACCTCCTTCTTCCAACAGTTGAGCTGAACTCGATACGTCTCTAGGCAATCCATATCCAAGATAACTTGAAAAGAGTTAATATCTAGGGGTATAAGATTAACCACAACGGTGTAACCACCAAAAGTCAACAAACATATGGGACAAAACTCTGTCAACATTGTCGGTTCACCTAACGAAACCCTCAACAACAACTCAACCAGTATCTCCTGCGTTAACAGGTTAAGCTCACAAGCTAAAGAACATTGTATAAACGAGTGAGTAGCACTGGTATCTATCAAAACCATAACTGAAATGTTGTTAAAGAAAAACATTTCTCCTGTAATCACTCAAGAAGAAACAATACCGTCTTTCGGTGTCAAAGAGAAGAAGCGTCCTGAAGCTCTTCCTCTCCCATGATGTCCTCATTGTCCTTCCCTAGAATTGCGTTCTATACTACCTTAGGAACCTGAAGCTATAGAGGAACCGGGTCCTCCAGCTGGAGCTTGTCTCGGGATATTCTAGTACTGTGACTGGGGACCCTATGATGCTGACTGCTATAACTAGGGGCAATTCCTCTTGATATGTCCCATTTGTCCACATTGATGACATCCTTGAAACCTTGTTCGCCAACACTGTCCTAAGTGTGGTCTTCCATAGATATCACACATGGATGCATCACGTCTCTGCGGTCCTGCCACTGACACTAAAGATCCTGAAGACCGAGTTGGAGGTATCCATGTAGACTGTGTACTCCATCTTCCAGAATTAGGTCTTCCTCTACTTGATGAAAAACTAGATCCTTGTCTACCAAAACAGCCAAGTCCTCATCCTATCTTTGAAAAGAAACCACCACCTCGTCTGTATCCACCACTACTTTATAACCTTCTAATAAATTCTCCAGATCTTTTCTTACTCTCAGTCTTCTTATCAGCATTAACTGACTCTTCTACACATTTCGTTGCTTCTACAAATTCCCCAAAGTTTTCTCTATTTCTTCGACCAATGGCTGAAATGGTATGTCTAATCTCTAACCTTAATCCTTCTTGAAATCTTCTACACTTTTCTACATCATTAGGAACAAGTTGCGGATAGAAATTTGCCAACCTTGCGAAATGTGCCTCGTATTCACCAATTGTCATACTTCCTTGTTTGATATTCTACATCTGTCTTATTTTCTAACTCAGAAAAGTAGGTGGGTGGTACTTAAGATGGAATTCATCAAAGAAATCCTTCCAATTCAGTACCGTGTCCCTTCTTTTATCTTCCACTCCACGCCACCAGATCTCTGCATCACCTTTAAGCAAATAAACTGTGTGGTTGATTTGTCTTTCCTCAGACAGCTCCATCAGATTGAACACTTTCTCTATCTGTCTCAACCATTAATCTACCACTATAGGGTATATAGTTCCATTGAACTCAATACCTCCAAGCTTCTTAACCAGCTCATAGGATCTCATCAGGTCCTTGCGGCTCGAGGTAGAAGCTCGCCTCTCCATCTTATACTTTTCTCTAGTTTCAAGAAACATCCTATACATCCTTGATGCCTCATCCACATCATATCCACCACATGGACCCATTACCTGAGTATCAGGTCCAATGTGTCTATCAGATTGGTCCTCAGGACCATGTCCTCTTCCTGTCATCTACAATAGTATAACAGAACACTTTTGTTAGAAAATTGCAGTTAGAAGGAAAACACATATGTCCTAATCCTATTGGTCTCTTACTGTCCCCTGACCTTGACTTAGAGTAACTACGTACTCAACCTATGCTCTGATACCAAATTAACTGTCATGCCATGATCCCACAATTTCCACTAATCATGAGATTAGGGCATGACAAGATGATTCAACTTAATACAAATACACCCTTAACTTTTTCTTTTCTTAATCACTTAAAATTAACCCAAAGGTAAATCTTATAACTTGGGATAAACTGAAATCTTACTAAACTTGTGGAACCAAACTTATGGTTTCTAAATCTTGAAATATACCTCAGAGTTTAAACAACATATTACTATTGGATCCTAGATGGGTGATTAGATGCTCTAGAGGTGGGGTGAATAGAGCTGAATGCACTTAAACAAAATTCATTAGACCTTCAAGATATATCACAAGATAAGGTTGGTAAATAGGAAATGTGTGTGCAACTAAAACATGCATAGTAAGGGAGAGAGAGATTGAACATACACCAATTGACAAGTTGCTTTAGAGTGGTTCCACACTTCAAACTAGAAGTGAGTCGGTCCACTACCTAGAGAGGTCAACCTCTAGGATTTCTTAACCTTGCATCTTCATTATATTCATTATAAGAGATACAATACATGACCACCAAAGGACTTACCAATCCAATACAAAGAGTCTTCAACCTTACCAAGGACTTACCTACTTTGTAAGGAGTCTTCCGCCTTCTTCCAAAGACTTACCTACTCTTGCACAAGTCTTCATCCTTGCATGAATTACCCACTCTTCTTGGATCTTCCGCCTTTGACTTCACCTTCACTCGAAGAAGCTTCCACCAAGGATTTACCCACTTGAGCAAGGAGTCTTCTGTTGACCTAGGTGTCGCATATTGCCCATATTTTGATAATGACTTAACCATTCCACTCATATGTATCTAACATTTCTAATTGAGATCATTGCAGACATTAGATACAAGAAAAGAATCAAAATTCACTCAAAGCTACTCTCCCGGCACATGCAAAACATGTGACTTTCACCCGCTTTGTAATATAGCCCTTAGAGGCTTAGAGCAATTTTTGTAATCACTTAAATTCATGTTTTGCATTGTATCTAAGATGGATAAAATGATTGGAACTCAAAAATCCATCATTTATACAGTTTTTGAATATTCCAAAATACCCCTTAACAGGGATTTGGTCGGCCGAATTACAAACTCGGCCGATCCATGTATTGAGGAATTTTCTGGGCTGTCGGCCGAGTTTCAATGCCAGGAAACTCGGCCGATCCACTGGTCAGTCAAAACCAAAGGAAGACTGATCGGCCGAGTTTCCCCCTGGAAACTCGGCCGACAGATTCCCTGTTGGTTTTGTCACCTAGTGTGTCGGCCGAGTTGCCTTTAATGAAACTCGGCCGATCGAACTGTACTGGAATGCAGAAAAAGCAATTCCAACCGTTGGAGGAGTTGGTGGGACTCAAAATAGATCCGTTGCAAGTTGTAAAACGGCTAGTTTGTGCCACTTAACTCACCCAACCTCAAAGGGACACCCTCAACTATAAATAGGACCTCTTGGACTTCATTCCAAGGTTGCTCATTCACATATGCTTGGTCCTAGCCTTAGTTGAGTGGTTTCTAATCCTTTGAGCCCCTTTCTCTCTCTACCTTCAAAGCAAATTCGTGAGTATGAGTGAGTTAGGATCCCATGTATGAGAGCTATCATTTGTAATCTTGTAAAGCTCTCCTTTCCACTTCTCCCATCTCCATTCTCTATGAAGATTGATTGAAGTTTCTTCTCCGAGTGAAAGAGAAGAAGGTTGTTGTTCTTCCCCAAGTGAAGGAGAAGAAGGCTAGCTGCTCCAGGCCTCCGAGTGAAGGAGGAAGGTGCTAAAGCTCTCCAAGTGAAGGAGAGGTGCAAGGCGAAGGGCAAGCAAGATAGGTAATTCCTTCAAGGCCGAAGACCAGAGCAAGAGTGGGTAAGTCCTTTAGAGAAGGCGGAAGACTACTTGCTTGGTGGGTAAGTCCTTGGTGAGGTAGAAGATCTTGGCTTGTTATATAAGACCTTGGATGGTTGGTTGTTGTAGCTTGTAATCTTATTTTTGTGAGAAATATAAGAGCCTCAAGTTACAAATCCTAGAGCCTAACCAACTCTAGGTAGTGGACTGACTTGATCCTAAGTTTAGGACGAGGAACCACTCTAAACCACCTGTCCAAGTGCATGTTTATCCATATCTCTTACCCTTGCTATGAATGCTAGCTTAGGACATCAAATTACTGTTTTGCTTCAAATTACACTCGTAATATAATTTGGTGGTTTAATCTATCTTGTGAAGTTTGTGAAGCTCTATTCAACCCCCCCCTTCTAGAGCCCATTGATCCAACAAGTGGTATCAGAGCGGGTCTTCTCCAAGCTACTTCAACAAGTAGGAGAAGATGGGCGATTCGGCTCTCGGTTCACTCAACCTTGAGGGAAGCTACTCCACAAGACCCCCGGTCTTCGACGGCACCAACTTCCTATATTGGAAGAGAAGGATGCAGTTCTACATCCAAGGAGTTAGCTACGAGATGTGGAAGATAGTCCACCTCAAGTACGACGAGCCGAAGGGGAACATCACAACATGGACGGACGAAGAGATGAAGCGTGCTCAACTAAATGCTAAAGCCATTAGCATCATCTACGCTGCCCTCTCTCCATCGGAATTCAACCGCATCTCTTCATGGGACACCGCTCATGAGATTTGGCACAAGTTATGTGTCACCTATGAAGGGACGGAGCAGGTCAAGGAGGCCAAGATCTACATGCTCGGAGGCCTACTTGAAAATTTCAAGATGGGGAAGAATGAAAGGGTTGCGGACATGTACACAAGGCTCAACGTCATCCTCAACAGCCTTGCAGCCCTTGGGAGTGTCATGGATCGAGGCACCATCAACGCCAAGATCTTGAGGTCTCTTCCAAAGAGATGGGAGCCGAAGGTGACTTCAATTGAAGAAGTCTACAAGCTTAGCGAGTTGTCAACCGAGGAGGTGGTTGGTAACCTACAAGCTCACGAACCAAGGCTCGACAAGCAAGAGGAAGAGGAGAAAAGGGAAGAGAAGGAGACAAGAAAGATGAAGGACACGGCCTTCAAAGCTCATGTCGAAGAAATGATGAGGCAACAACAGCTTGCCATGAAGTCTCCTTGCCCCTCCTCAAGCGAAGACGAAGGTGCTAATGACCATGAAGCCAATTACTCCAAAGGAAGACACTTCAAGGGAAAGCAATCCTCCTCCACTCCTAGGTGCTATGAGTGTGGCCAAAAGGGCCACTAAAAGAATGATTGCCCAAAAGTCAAGAAGGGCTATCATAAGGGCAGTCACAAGAAGGATGACAAATACAAGAGAGAATCCAAGTACAAGAAGAAGGACAAGAAGGAAAGACGATCCAAAGATGCAGCTCATGCGGCATGGGAGGAGTCTTCTACTTCAAGTTCATCTTGTTCCGAGGATGGAGAATGTCATCTTGCACTTATGGCATCTACTAGTGAAGAGGTAATGGAGGTAAGTGAGGTAAGCAATGTAAGTGATGAAGCTTTACTTGAATTATCAAAAGAATCTATCATTGAAATGCTTAGTGAATGTCAATCATCTCTTGCTAAATGTAAAGCTAAAAGAAAGAGATTAGGAAAGATAATAGATGATCTATATGCCAAGATTGACATTCTTGATGAAAATGAAAAGTTACACCTTGATAGTATAGATTCTTTGCAAGAGCAACTTCAAGACCTTGAACTTCAATACAATGGAGTAGAGGTTGAGAATGGTGCTTATCTTAAAACTATTGAAAGTCTTAAGATCGAGAACCAAAATTGCCTAGATGAGTTAGATGTTCTAAAAACTGAAAATGTTGAACTAAAACTCATTGATGATGCTAGGAGAGAGGAAGTTCATTGTTATCAAAAAGAAATTGCTATGCTTAAATCTGAAAATGCTAGATTGCTTGCTCAAACAAATGATCTATCCTCTAGACCTATCTTGCCTAGGAATGAAGTTGCTAACTTAACTATTGAAAAAGATTCTCTTCTTACTAAAGCCCTCTGTCTTGAGGCCGACCTGTTGCATGCTAGAGAAGATCTTGATAGTTTATCTACTACTATTAAAAATCTTAGTGATGATAATGCTAAATTAAGATCTACCTTGCAAAGGTTTCTTTCCGGTAAAAAGTCTCTAAATGATGTTCTAGAGCACTCTACCAAACAAATTGGTACTAGTGGTCTAGGATACGATGAGAGTATCCCAAAAGGTAAGAAGAAGAAGAAAGGTAAGAAAAAGAGTGTGGAAACTCCAATTCTCAATGGAGAGTCTTCCGGCTCTAAAAATCCCATGGTATGTATGCATTGCAAATGTGATGATCATTATTCTACCTATTGTCCTTACAAGCCTAAGGGGACCAACCCAAATATGAAATGGGTCCCCAAGCTAACCCCGGACCCCAAAGTTTGAGTTGGGTTCCGACATCCTCTTTTCTTGCAGGTCACAAAGAAATGGATTGTTGATAGTGGCTGCTCTAAGCACATGACTGGAGAAATCAGCCATTTCAACAAATTTGTGAAGAAGAAAGGAGGATCGGTAACCTTTGGGGACAACAAAAAGGGTAAGGGTATAGGTGAGGGTGATGTAGGTAATGATTTGTGCATTAAAAATGTTTTGCTTGTTGATGGCCTACATCACAACTTGATCAGTGTGAGCCAATTATGTGATAATGGTTACCTTGTGCTCTTTACTTCCTTAGAATGCTTGCTTCTAGATTCCCTGTCCTATAATGTCATATATAAGGGAACTAGAAATGGTAATCTATATGTGATTGTTCTTGATGCTTTAAAGCCCATACTAAATAGATGCTTAGTCATGGATAAAAACGATCTTTCGCTTTGGCATCGACGCTTGGGTCATGTGAACTTGCATCAAATGAAGAAACTAGACAAAAAGGACTTGGTTCGAGGACTTCCCAAATTGGATTTTGAAAAGGATGAGGAATGTCAACCTTGTACCCAAGGGAAACAAACCAAATCCTCTTTCAAGTCCAAAGGGGTCATGAGTACCAAGAGAGTTCTAGAGCTTCTTCATATTGATCTCTTCGGACCTATGAGAACACAAACGCTTCGCGGCTCCAAGTATTGTCTTGTTATCGTCGATGATTTTTCTAGATATACTTGGACTTTCTTTCTTGTTTCCAAAAGCGACACCCTTGACGTTTTCTCGAGCTTTTGCAAACGAGTCGAAAACGAAGCTTCTTGTCATGTTGTTTCCATCCGTAGTGATCATGGGGGAGAGTTTGAAAATGATCTTTTTGAACGTTTTTGTGAAAAATCGGGTTATTCGCACAATTTCTCTTCTCCTCGCACACCCCAACAAAATGGAGTTGTTGAGAGGAAGAATAGATCGCTACAGGAAATGGCTAGGACCATGCTTCTTGAGTATGATACTCCTAAGAAGTTTTGGGCTGAAGCCGTTAGCACCGCATGTTTTGTGCAAAACCGAGTTTTCACTCATCCGACGTTTAAGAAAACCCCCTATGAACTATGGCGTGGTAGGAAGCCGTCGATTGATTTCTTCCATGTGTTTGGATGCCCTTGTTTTGTTTTGAACACCAAGGACTCTCTCGACAAGTTTGATCCGAAATCTTACAAGGCTTTCTTCCTAGGCTATAGCACTACCAGCAGGGCTTTTAGAGTATTTAACATAGAACTATCTAAAATAGAAGAATCCATAAATGTTAAATTTATTGAAACTAACCCTGTTGTTGGCAAGCCTATTGGTGATAATGATGTTGCAGATGAAATCATTCCTATCCTCAAAGATCTCAACATCAAAGATAAAGGTAAGCAGGTTCAAGAAGAAGATCAAGAAGAAGAAGAGAAAGAAGAAGAAAGGAAGGATCCCACTCCCCGCTTCGCCAAAGATCACCCCAAGGAGTTGATCATAGGCAATCCATTTGAAAGAGTAAGGACACGGGCTGCACACAACAAAGAACAAGCAGACAGCGCCTTCATCTCTCAAATGGAGCCGAAGAACATCAAGGAGGCCCTTGGTGATGATGAGTGGATCCTTGCCATGCAAGAAGAGCTTGAGCAGTTCGAGAAGAGCCGAGTGTGGACCCTAGTGCCAAGACCAAACAATAGAAAGATCATTGGCACCAAATGGGTCTACCGAAACAAGCTTGATGAGCAAGGAAAAGTGGTAAGAAACAAAGCAAGGTTAGTAGCTCAAGGTTATAATCAACAAGAAGGTATTGATTTTGATGAAACCTATGCGCCTGTTGCTAGATTAGAATCTATTCGCATGCTACTTGCCTTTGCTAGTTATAAAAATTTCTTGCTTTATCAAATGGATGTTAAAAGTGCGTTTTTGAATGGTACAATTGAGGAGGAAGTATATGTTGCTCAACCTCCGGGCTTTGAAAATGATAAGTTACCCAATCACGTTTATCTCTTGCAAAAAGCTCTCTATGGTCTCAAACAAGCACCTCGAGCTTGGTATGAGAAACTAAAGAACTTTTTGTTAGATAATGGGTATATCATGGGCAAAGTTGATTGTACCTTGTTTCTAAAACACACTTCTACCCATTTTCTCATCATTCAAATATATGTTGATGATATTATATTTGGCGGAACTGACATTGATCTTTGCAAAGAGTTTGGTTCTCTTATGCAGAGTGAATTTGAGATGAGTATGATGGGTGAGCTGACCTTCTTCCTAGGCTTCCAAATCAAGCAGACCAAGAATGGTAACTTCATCAACCAAGGCAAATACACGCTTGAGTTTCTAAAATGCTTTGGGATGGAGAACATGAAGCAGATGGACACGCCCATGTCAAACACTGCCAAACTTGACAGGGATGAGGAAGGTGAGAAGGTAGATGAGAAGCTCTATAGAGGTATGATTGGAAGTTTACTTTATTTAACTGCCTCTAGACCTGATATAATGTTTAGTGTTGGCTTGTGTGCCCGCTTTCAATCAAGCCCTAGGAAATCACATCTTATTGCCGTCAAGAGGATTTTGAGGTATCTAGCCAAAACTCCAAATTTTGGACTATGGTACCCTAAGTCAAGGGACTTTACTCTTGTGGCATATAGTGATGCTGACTACGCAGGTTGCTTAATTGATAGAAAGTGCACAAGTGGCACTTGCTTCCTCTTGGGACCATGCTTGGTGTCTTGGTTCTCCAAGAAACAGAGCACAGTGGCATTATCAACTACCGAAGCTGAATACATTGCAGCCGGAAGTTGTTGTGCCCAGGTCCTATGGATGAAGCAAATGCTCCAAGACTTTAACATTCATTTTGATGCTTCTCCTATTTTCTGTGATAATACTAGTGCAATTAATCTTTCATATAATCCAATATTGCATAGTAGAGCTAAACACATAGAAGTCCGCCATCATTTTCTCCGTGATCACATTGTCAAAAAGGATATTTATATCACACATGTGGATACGGAAAATCAGTTGGCTGACATTTTCACTAAACCGCTTGCTAGAGATCAATTTAATTTCATTAGGTCAAAATTGCTAATAATCTCTCTTGATGATGTTGAATTGCTCTCTAATTAGCTGGTTACATGCTATGTGTGTTGCTCATGCTTATAAATGCCTTGTTTGCTTAAAATGCTTGTTTTTGATAAATATCTCTATTGGTTTTATCTCATTTTCGGGTATTTTTCGCAAAAAGAGTTTTTATCGACAAATAGTACACTATGATGATGAGAATGTGCCTAAATGTGTTTAAAATACATCCTAGATCCCTCAGAAAAATTGCCCTAGGTCGTATGAGGCTAGGACTAGATTTTAGGATTTCTCACATCAGGGTTTTTGTCGGCCGAGTTGGAAACTCGGCCGATCGGTCGGGCGCAGGGTGTCTGTACACTCTGTCGGCCGAGTTTCCCCACCCTGGAACTCGGCCGATCGACGGCAGACGGGTTTATATATATAGGATTCGGCCGACTTGCTCCCTCTCAACTAGAGCAAAGTCGACCGAACCCTAGCCGCCCAAGCCCGACTCCTCCTCTCCTGGTCTTTTCCTCCCTCTCTCCGGCCGTTCTTGCCCCCAAAACGGCCCCCTTGTGTGCCCTAGCTGCTTGTACGGTTCCGTTGCTACGTTTTTCTCCGTGTGGATCGGCGCCCTTCTCTCCGTTTCTTCTCCGATGAGGTCGCAACGTCGGAAACGCGCCGTTCCCGCTCCTGCTCCTTCGGTTCCTCTAGCTCCGAGGTATATGTCCTTTGACAACCTCTCTTTCGTGGACAATACCGCGGTTGCACGGTATAAAGAGCTTCTCCCTCGATCTCCTTTTCCTTTTCGTGCTCTTTATCAACCGCATTGTTTTCACGCCGATCTTTTTGAGGCGAGTCAAGTGTTTCGCACACACCATCTTGACGCCTTTAGCATCGAGGATCCAAAATTTCACAATCTCAAGTATAGCACCAAGGCTGTCCGCCAATTCTACGCAAACTTGCGGTGGAATTACGACACTTTGGTTCCTCCCTCGGATACCTCGATTGTCTTAACCTCTATGATCGCCGGACAACCGTTTCATATCACCGAGCGATCCTTTAATCTTTACCTTAATGGCAACGTCGGCCCGGCGTCTTGGACCACCTCATATCCCGATTATTTCGATCTTTTGCGTCCCGAGGACATCTATAAGGCACTCGAGATAGACTTGTCGGATATTCACAAATTCCTCAAGCTTCCCGAGTTTCCTTATAGAAAGAAGGGCACCCTGCCTTCTTCTGCTCTGTCCTCCCCTCGCCGTGTGTTGGCGTTTGTTCTTAGTTGCAATGTTCACCCAAAGAAAAACCAAACGGACATAGCCGAGAACACTGCCATGATGATGTATCTCCTCTTGAACAATCATGGAGTCAAATGGGCACGGTATATCCTGCACCATATGACATGTTTTGATTCTGGAAAGAACACGAAGGGCACCCATCTTCCTTATCCTGCCCTAATCTGTGGACTTTTCCAGTTTGCCACTGGTAAATCTCTTTTCACCGATTATCTCTACCGACCTGATCGAAAAGGGGTTTACATCAGTGAGACCACTCTCCAGAAGAGTGTCCCTACATCTGGTGCATCATCTTCTTCTGCTCCACCACCACCACAACCTCCATCATCATCGGATGCACCTCCTCCTCCACCATCATCAGCTGCACCACCACCTCCTGAGCCATCTTTCCAACCTCCTCCACACCCGGCTTTTGCCGATTTTCATGTTTCCAATGAGGCCCTCATGGGGTATCTCATGCATCAGCAAGCCTACAACATGCAGGTCCAACACCATCTTCATGAGGATCTCTGTCATGTCATGTCATCCATGTCTTTATCCTGCCCGCAGCCCTACCCCACCTACCAGCCCTACCCCGGTGACGACTACGCTTCTTATGCGTATAGTCAGTTCTATCCACCTCCACCACCCTCTGCTTCCGCTGACCACTCTGCAGGTGGATACTCTCACCCTTCCCCGGTGTTGGCGCTTCCAGGTGGACGCTTGTCCGAGCTACTGGCCCAGTACACCTCGACTGCTCCTCCCATTGAGATAGCTTATGAGCTCCATGCTCTGGGCATGTCTTGGGCTGAGCAGAGCGCGAGATGGACTGGACGGGCTTTTGGTCCTACAGACGAGGATATGCCAGATCAGGACGATGCCGAGTCAGATGAGGCGACTGCGACAGATGCTGATACGGATGCTGACGATGATGATGCTGCTGATGAACAGGCTACACCGGCTGATGCCCCTCCTTCTGATGGAGACGAGGACTACCAGCCCGATGAGGATATGGATGCTGCTGTTGATGACGTCGACATAGATTAGTATAGCTTAGAGTAGATGTGTCTAGTGTAGTCTCGCATGACCATGTCATTTTCTTTAGGGACTATGTTTGTATCATCTATATTAGGCACATTATCTGAGATGTACTATGGCTTTTCCGCTTGTCCTTGTAGCTTTTGGTTTTATGTTTTGGATACATTTTGTATGACTTATCTTATCATGTAATCCATATTTTGATGAATGACAGTTGGTTGTTTTCATGAATTATCTTTGTGCTTCTCTGTCTTCATATGCTATGTTTGATTGAGTGTTTTGGAGAAGACCTGGTTTGTATGCTCTTCTATCCCCCTGCCTTTTTGAGATGACAAAGGGGGAGAAATATACCTCAATCATATTGCCATCATATTGCTTTTAGTGCTTGTATGGTTCTTTTCTTGTCTTTAAAACTTATATATCTTGACTTGGCTAGAATCATACAATATATATATGCTATGGCTGTTTGTGTGTTAACTAACAATGCAGGGATGAGTAAGCATGAATTGAGGGGGAGCATTACAAGACTGATCATATTTGCATCCCCTTGCAATTCTCTAAGCAAAGGTATAATTTTCATATTCTTTTCAATATGTTGAGGAATGGTTTGTCATTGTCAAAAAGGGGGAGAATGTTGACCTAGGTGTCGCATATTGCCCATATTTTGATAATGACTTAACCATTCCACTCATATGTATCTAACATTTCTAATTGAGATCATTGCAGACATTAGATACAAGAAAAGAATCAAAATTCACTCAAAGCTACTCTCCCGGCACATGCAAAACATGTGACTTTCACCCGCTTTGTAATATAGCCCTTAGAGGCTTAGAGCAATTTTTGTAATCACTTAAATTCATGTTTTGCATTGTATCTAAGATGGATAAAATGATTGGAACTCAAAAATCCATCATTTATACAGTTTTTGAATATTCCAAAATACCCCTTAACAGGGATTTGGTCGGCCGAATTACAAACTCGGCCGATCCATGTATTGAGGAATTTTCTGGGCTGTCGGCCGAGTTTCAATGCCAGGAAACTCGGCCGATCCACTGGTCAGTCAAAACCAAAGGAAGACTGATCGGCCGAGTTTCCCCCTGGAAACTCGGCCGACAGATTCCCTGTTGGTTTTGTCACCTAGTGTGTCGGCCGAGTTGCCTTTAATGAAACTCGGCCGATCGAACTGTACTGGAATGCAGAAAAAGCAATTCCAACCGTTGGAGGAGTTGGTGGGACTCAAAATAGATCCGTTGCAAGTTGTAAAACGGCTAGTTTGTGCCACTTAACTCACCCAACCTCAAAGGGACACCCTCAACTATAAATAGGACCTCTTGGACTTCATTCCAAGGTTGCTCATTCACATATGCTTGGTCCTAGCCTTAGTTGAGTGGTTTCTAATCCTTTGAGCCCCTTTCTCTCTCTACCTTCAAAGAAAATTCGTGAGTATGAGTGAGTTAGGATCCCATGTATGAGAGCTATCATTTGTAATCTTGTAAAGCTCTCCTTTCCACTTCTCCCATCTCCATTCTCTATGAAGATTGATTGAAGTTTCTTCTCCGAGTGAAAGAGAAGAAGGTTGCTGTTCTTCCCCAAGTGAAGGAGAAGAAGGCTAGCTGCTCCAGGCCTCCGAGTGAAGGAGGAAGGTGCTAAAGCTCTCCAAGTGAAGGAGAGGTGCAAGGCGAAGGGCAAGCAAGATAGGTAATTCCTTCAAGGCCGAAGACCAGAGCAAGAGTGGGTAAGTCCTTTAGAGAAGGCGGAAGACTACTTGCTTGGTGGGTAAGTCCTTGGTGAGGTAGAAGATCTTGGCTTGTTATATAAGACCTTGGATGGTTGGTTGTTGTAGCTTGTAATCTTATTTTTGTGAGAAATATAAGAGCCTCAAGTTACAAATCCTAGAGCCTAACCAACTCTAGGTAGTGGACTGACTTGATCCTAAGTTTAGGACGAGGAACCACTCTAAACCACCTGTCCAAGTGCATGTTTATCCATATCTCTTACCCTTGCTATGAATGCTAGCTTAGGACATCAAATTACTGTTTTGCTTCAAATTACACTCGTAATATAATTTGGTGGTTTAATCTATCTTGTGAAGTTTGTGAAGCTCTATTCAACCCCCCCCTTCTAGAGCCCATTGATCCAACAAGTGGTATCAGAGCGGGTCTTCTCCAAGCTACTTCAACAAGTAGGAGAAGATGGGCGATTCGGCTCTCGGTTCACTCAACCTTGAGGGAAGCTACTCCACAAGACCCCCGGTCTTCGACGGCACCAACTTCCTATATTGGAAGAGAAGGATGCAGTTCTACATCCAAGGAGTTAGCTACGAGATGTGGAAGATAGTCCACCTCAAGTACGACGAGCCGAAGGGGAACATCACAACATGGACGGACGAAGAGATGAAGCGTGCTCAACTAAATGCTAAAGCCATTAGCATCATCTACGCTGCCCTCTCTCCATCGGAATTCAACCGCATCTCTTCATGGGACACCGCTCATGAGATTTGGCACAAGTTATGTGTCACCTATGAAGGGACGGAGCAGGTCAAGGAGGCCAAGATCTACATGCTCGGAGGCCTACTTGAAAATTTCAAGATGGGGAAGAATGAAAGGGTTGCGGACATGTACACAAGGCTCAACATCATCCTCAACAGCCTTGCAGCCCTTGGGAGTGTCATGGATCGAGGCACCATCAACGCCAAGATCTTGAGGTCTCTTCCAAAGAGATGGGAGCCGAAGGTGACTTCAATTGAAGAAGTCTACAAGCTTAGCGAGTTGTCAACCGAGGAGCTGGTTGGTAACCTACAAGCTCACGAACCAAGGCTCGACAAGCAAGAGGAAGAGGAGAAAAGGGAAGAGAAGGAGACAAGAAAGATGAAGGACACGGCCTTCAAAGCTCATGTCGAAGAAATGATGAGGCAACAACAGCTTGCCATGAAGTCTCCTTGCCCCTCCTCAAGCGAAGACGAAGGTGCTAATGACCATGAAGCCAATTACTCCAAAGGAAGACACTTCAAGGGAAAGCAATCCTCCTCCACTCCTAGGTGCTATGAGTGTGGCCAAAAGGGCCACTAAAAGAATGATTGCCCAAAAGTCAAGAAGGGATATCATAAGGGCAGTCACAAGAAGGATGACAAATACAAGAGAGAATCCAAGTACAAGAAGAAGGACAAGAAGGAAAGACGATCCAAAGATGCAGCTCATGCGGCATGGGAGGAGTCTTCTACTTCAAGTTCATCTTGTTCCGAGGATGGAGAATGTCATCTTGCACTTATGGCATCTACTAGTGAAGAGGTAATGGAGGTAAGTGAGGTAAGCAATGTAAGTGATGAAGCTTTACTTGAATTATCAAAAGAATCTATCATTGAAATGCTTAGTGAATGTCAATCATCTCTTGCTAAATGTAAAGCTAAAAGAAAGAGATTAGGAAAGATAATAGATGATCTATATGCCAAGATTGACATTCTTGATGAAAATGAAAAGTTACACCTTGATAGTATAGATTCTTTGCAAGAGCAACTTCAAGACCTTGAACTTCAATACAATGGAGTAGAGGTTGAGAATGGTGCTTATCTTAAAACTATTGAAAGTCTTAAGATCGAGAACCAAAATTGCCTAGATGAGTTAGATGTTCTAAAAACTGAAAATGTTGAACTAAAACTCATTGATGATGCTAGGAGAGAGGAAGTTCATTGTTATCAAAAAGAAATTGCTATGCTTAAATCTGAAAATGCTAGATTGCTTGCTCAAACAAATGATCTATCCTCTAGACCTATCTTGCCTAGGAATGAAGTTGCTAACTTAACTATTGAAAAAGATTCTCTTCTTACTAAAGCCCTCTGTCTTGAGGCCGACCTGTTGCATGCTAGAGAAGATCTTGATAGTTTATCTACTACTATTAAAAATCTTAGTGATGATAATGCTAAATTAAGATCTACCTTGCAAAGGTTTCTTTCCGGTAAAAAGTCTCTAAATGATGTTCTAGAGCACTCTACCAAACAAATTGGTACTAGTGGTCTAGGATACGATGAGAGTATCCCAAAAGGTAAGAAGAAGAAGAAAGGTAAGAAAAAGAGTGTGGAAACTCCAATTCTCAATGGAGAGTCTTCCGGCTCTAAAAATCCCATGGTATGTATGCATTGCAAATGTGATGATCATTATTCTACCTATTGTCCTTACAAGCCTAAGGGGACCAACCCAAATATGAAATGGGTCCCCAAGCTAACCCCGGACCCCAAAGTTTGAGTTGGGTTCCGACATCCTCTTTTCTTGCAGGTCACAAAGAAATGGATTGTTGATAGTGGCTGCTCTAAGCACATGACTGGAGAAATCAGCCATTTCAACAAATTTGTGAAGAAGAAAGGAGGATCGGTAACCTTTGGGGACAACAAAAAGGGTAAGGTTATAGGTGAGGGTGATGTAGGTAATGATTTGTGCATTAAAAATGTTTTGCTTGTTGATGGCCTACATCACAACTTGATCAGTGTGAGCCAATTATGTGATAATGGTTACCTTGTGCTCTTTACTTCCTTAGAATGCTTGCTTCTAGATTCCCTGTCCTATAATGTCATATATAAGGGAACTAGAAATGGTAATCTATATGTGATTGTTCTTGATGCTTTAAAGCCCATACTAAATAGATGCTTAGTCGTGGATAAAAATGATCTTTCGCTTTGGCATCGACGCTTGGGTCATGTGAACTTGCATCAAATGAAGAAACTAGACAAAAAGGACTTGGTTCGAGGACTTCCCAAATTGGATTTTGAAAAGGATGAGGAATGTCAACCTTGTACCCAAGGGAAACAAACCAAATCCTCTTTCAAGTCCAAAGGGGTCATGAGTACCAAGAGAGTTCTAGAGCTTCTTCATATTGATCTCTTCGGACCTATGAGAACACAAACGCTTCGCGGCTCCAAGTATTGTCTTGTTATCGTCGATGATTTTTCTAGATATACTTGGACTTTCTTTCTTGTTTCCAAAAGCGACACCCTTGACGTTTTCTCGAGCTTTTGCAAACGAGTCGAAAACGAAGCTTCTTGTCATGTTGTTTCCATCCGTAGTGATCATGGGGGAGAGTTTGAAAATGATCTTTTTGAACGTTTTTGTGAAAAATCGGGTTATTCGCACAATTTCTCTTCTCCTCGCACACCCCAACAAAATGGAGTTGTTGAGAGGAAGAATAGATCGCTACAGGAAATGGCTAGGACCATGCTTCTTGAGTATGATACTCCTAAGAAGTTTTGGGCTGAAGCCGTTAGCACCGCATGTTTTGTGCAAAACCGAGTTTTCACTCATCCGACGTTTAAGAAAACCCCCTATGAACTATGGCGTGGTAGGAAGCCGTCGATTGATTTCTTCCATGTGTTTGGATGCCCTTGTTTTGTTTTGAACACCAAGGACTCTCTCGACAAGTTTGATCCGAAATCTTACAAGGCTTTCTTCCTAGGCTATAGCACTACCAGCAGGGCTTTTAGAGTATTTAACATAGAACTATCTAAAATAGAAGAATCCATAAATGTTAAATTTATTGAAACTAACCCTGTTGTTGGCAAGCCTATTGGTGATAATGATGTTGCAGATGAAATCATTCCTATCCTCAAAGATCTCAACATCAAAGATAAAGGTAAGCAGGTTCAAGAAGAAGATCAAGAAGAAGAAGAGAAAGAAGAAGAAAGGAAGGATCCCACTCCCCGCTTCGCCAAAGATCACCCCAAGGAGTTGATCATAGGCAATCCATTTGAAAGAGTAAGGACACGGGCTGCACACAACAAAGAACAAGCAGACAGCGCCTTCATCTCTCAAATGGAGCCGAAGAACATCAAGGAGGCCCTTGGTGATGATGAGTGGATCCTTGCCATGCAAGAAGAGCTTGAGCAGTTCGAGAAGAGCCGAGTGTGGACCCTAGTGCCAAGACCAAACAATAGAAAGATCATTGGCACCAAATGGGTCTACCGAAACAAGCTTGATGAGCAAGGAAAAGTGGTAAGAAACAAAGCAAGGTTAGTAGCTCAAGGTTATAATCAACAAGAAGGTATTGATTTTGATGAAACCTATGCGCCTGTTGCTAGATTAGAATCTATTCGCATGCTACTTGCCTTTGCTAGTTATAAAAATTTCTTGCTTTATCAAATGGATGTTAAAAGTGCGTTTTTGAATGGTACAATTGAGGAGGAAGTATATGTTGCTCAACCTCCGGGCTTTGAAAATGATAAGTTACCCAATCACGTTTATCTCTTGCAAAAAGCTCTCTATGGTCTCAAACAAGCACCTCGAGCTTGGTATGAGAAACTAAAGAACTTTTTGTTAGATAATGGGTATATCATGGGCAAAGTTGATTGTACCTTGTTTCTAAAACACACTTCTACCCATTTTCTCATCATTCAAATATATGTTGATGATATTATATTTGGCGGAACTGACATTGATCTTTGCAAAGAGTTTGGTTCTCTTATGCAGAGTGAATTTGAGATGAGTATGATGGGTGAGCTGACCTTCTTCCTAGGCTTCCAAATCAAGCAGACCAAGAATGGTAACTTCATCAACCAAGGCAAATACACGCTTGAGTTTCTAAAACGCTTTGGGATGGAGAACATGAAGCAGATGGACACGCCCATGTCAAACACTGCCAAACTTGACAGGGATGAGGAAGGTGAGAAGGTAGATGAGAAGCTCTATAGAGGTATGATTGGAAGTTTACTTTATTTAACTGCCTCTAGACCTGATATAATGTTTAGTGTTGGCTTGTGTGCCCGCTTTCAATCAAGCCCTAGGAAATCACATCTTATTGCCGTCAAGAGGATTTTGAGGTATCTAGCCAAAACTCCAAATTTTGGACTATGGTACCCTAAGTCAAGGGACTTTACTCTTGTGGCATATAGTGATGCTGACTACGCAGGTTGCTTAATTGATAGAAAGTGCACAAGTGGCACTTGCTTCCTCTTGGGACCATGCTTGGTGTCTTGGTTCTCCAAGAAACAGAGCACAGTGGCATTATCAACTACCGAAGCTGAATACATTGCAGCCGGAAGTTGTTGTGCCCAGGTCCTATGGATGAAGCAAATGCTCCAAGACTTTAACATTCATTTTGATGCTTCTCCTATTTTCTGTGATAATACTAGTGCAATTAATCTTTCATATAATCCAATATTGCATAGTAGAGCTAAACACATAGAAGTCCGCCATCATTTTCTCCGTGATCACATTGTCAAAAAGGATATTTATATCACACATGTGGATACGGAAAATCAGTTGGCTGACATTTTCACTAAACCGCTTGCTAGAGATCAATTTAATTTCATTAGGTCAAAATTGCTAATAATCTCTCTTGATGATGTTGAATTGCTCTCTAATTAGCTGGTTACATGCTATGTGTGTTGCTCATGCTTATAAATGCCTTGTTTGCTTAAAATGCTTGTTTTTGATAAATATCTCTATTGGTTTTATCTCATTTTCGGGTATTTTTCGCAAAAAGAGTTTTTATCGACAAATAGTACACTATGATGATGAGAATGTGCCTAAATGTGTTTAAAATACATCCTAGATCCCTCAGAAAAATTGCCCTAGGTCGTATGAGGCTAGGACTAGATTTTAGGATTTCTCACATCAGGGTTTTTGTCGGCCGAGTTGGAAACTCGGCCGATCGGTCGGGCGCAGGGTGTCTGTACACTCTGTCGGCCGAGTTTCCCCACCCTGGAACTCGGCCGATCGACGGCAGACGGGTTTATATATATAGGATTCGGCCGACTTGCTCCCTCTCAACTAGAGCAAAGTCGACCGAACCCTAGCCGCCCAAGCCCGACTCCTCCTCTCCTGGTCTTTTCCTCCCTCTCTCCGGCCGTTCTTGCCCCCAAAACGGCCCCCTTGTGTGCCCTAGCTGCTTGTACGGTTCCGTTGCTACGTTTTTCTCCGTGTGGATCGGCGCCCTTCTCTCCGTTTCTTCTCCGATGAGGTCGCAACGTCGGAAACGCGCCGTTCCCGCTCCTGCTCCTTCGGTTCCTCTAGCTCCGAGGTATATGTCCTTTGACAACCTCTCTTTCGTGGACAATACCGCGGTTGCACGGTATAAAGAGCTTCTCCCTCGATCTCCTTTTCCTTTTCGTGCTCTTTATCAACCGCATTGTTTTCACGCCGATCTTTTTGAGGCGAGTCAAGTGTTTCGCACACACCATCTTGACGCCTTTAGCATCGAGGATCCAAAATTTCACAATCTCAAGTATAGCACCAAGGCTGTCCGCCAATTCTACGCAAACTTGCGGTGGAATTACGACACTTTGGTTCCTCCCTCGGATACCTCGATTGTCTTAACCTCTATGATCGCCGGACAACCGTTTCATATCACCGAGCGATCCTTTAATCTTTACCTTAATGGCAACGTCGGCCCGGCGTCTTGGACCACCTCATATCCCGATTATTTCGATCTTTTGCGTCCCGAGGACATCTATAAGGCACTCGAGATAGACTTGTCGGATATTCACAAATTCCTCAAGCTTCCCGAGTTTCCTTATAGAAAGAAGGGCACCCTGCCTTCTTCTGCTCTGTCCTCCCCTCGCCGTGTGTTGGCGTTTGTTCTTAGTTGCAATGTTCACCCAAAGAAAAACCAAACGGACATAGCCGAGAACACTGCCATGATGATGTATCTCCTCTTGAACAATCATGGAGTCAAATGGGCACGGTATATCCTGCACCATATGACATGTTTTGATTCTGGAAAGAACACGAAGGGCACCCATCTTCCTTATCCTGCCCTAATCTGTGGACTTTTCCAGTTTGCCACTGGTAAATCTCTTTTCACCGATTATCTCTACCGACCTGATCGAAAAGGGGTTTACATCAGTGAGACCACTCTCCAGAAGAGTGTCCCTACATCTGGTGCATCATCTTCTTCTGCTCCACCACCACCACAACCTCCATCATCATCGGATGCACCTCCTCCTCCACCATCATCAGCTGCACCACCACCTCCTGAGCCATCTTTCCAACCTCCTCCACACCCGGCTTTTGCCGATTTTCATGTTTCCAATGAGGCCCTCATGGGGTATCTCATGCATCAGCAAGCCTACAACATGCAGGTCCAACACCATCTTCATGAGGATCTCTGTCATGTCATGTCATCCATGTCTTTATCCTGCCCGCAGCCCTACCCCACCTACCAGCCCTACCCCGGTGACGACTACGCTTCTTATGCGTATAGTCAGTTCTATCCACCTCCACCACCCTCTGCTTCCGCTGACCACTCTGCAGGTGGATACTCTCACCCTTCCCCGGTGTTGGCGCTTCCAGGTGGACGCTTGTCCGAGCTACTGGCCCAGTACACCTCGACTGCTCCTCCCATTGAGATAGCTTATGAGCTCCATGCTCTGGGCATGTCTTGGGCTGAGCAGAGCGCGAGATGGCCTGGACGGGCTTTTGGTCCTACAGACGAGGATATGCCAGATCAGGACGATGCCGAGTCAGATGAGGCGACTGCGACAGATGCTGATACGGATGCTGACGATGATGATGCTGCTGATGAACAGGCTACACCGGCTGATGCCCCTCCTTCTGATGGAGACGAGGACTACCAGCCCGATGAGGATATGGATGCTGCTGTTGATGACGTCGACATAGATTAGTATAGCTTAGAGTAGATGTGTCTAGTGTAGTCTCGCATGACCATGTCATTTTCTTTAGGGACTATGTTTGTATCATCTATATTAGGCACATTATCTGAGATGTACTATGGCTTTTCCGCTTGTCCTTGTAGCTTTTGGTTTTATGTTTTGGATACATTTTGTATGACTTATCTTATCATGTAATCCATATTTTGATGAATGACAGTTGGTTGTTTTCATGAATTATCTTTGTGCTTCTCTGTCTTCATATGCTATGTTTGATTGAGTGTTTTGGAGAAGACCTGGTTTGTATGCTCTTCTATCCCCCTGCCTTTTTGAGATGACAAAGGGGGAGAAATATACCTCAATCATATTGCCATCATATTGCTTTTAGTGCTTGTATGGTTCTTTTCTTGTCTTTAAAACTTATATATCTTGACTTGGCTAGAATCATACAATATATATATGCTATGGCTGTTTGTGTGTTAACTAACAATGCAGGGATGAGTAAGCATGAATTGAGGGGGAGCATTACAAGACTGATCATATTTGCATCCCCTTGCAATTCTCTAAGCAAAGGTATAATTTTCATATTCTTTTCAATATGTTGAGGAATGGTTTGTCATTGTCAAAAAGGGGGAGAATGTTGACCTAGGTGTCGCATATTGCCCATATTTTGATAATGACTTAACCATTCCACTCATATGTATCTAACATTTCTAATTGAGATCATTGCAGACATTAGATACAAGAAAAGAATCAAAATTCACTCAAAGCTACTCTCCCGGCACATGCAAAACATGTGACTTTCACCCGCTTTGTAATATAGCCCTTAGAGGCTTAGAGCAATTTTTGTAATCACTTAAATTCATGTTTTGCATTGTATCTAAGATGGATAAAATGATTGGAACTCAAAAATCCATCATTTATACAGTTTTTGAATATTCCAAAATACCCCTTAACAGGGATTTGGTCGGCCGAATTACAAACTCGGCCGATCCATGTATTGAGGAATTTTCTGGGCTGTCGGCCGAGTTTCAATGCCAGGAAACTCGGCCGATCCACTGGTCAGTCAAAACCAAAGGAAGACTGATCGGCCGAGTTTCCCCCTGGAAACTCGGCCGACAGATTCCCTGTTGGTTTTGTCACCTAGTGTGTCGGCCGAGTTGCCTTTAATGAAACTCGGCCGATCGAACTGTACTGGAATGCAGAAAAAGCAATTCCAACCGTTGGAGGAGTTGGTGGGACTCAAAATAGATCCGTTGCAAGTTGTAAAACGGCTAGTTTGTGCCACTTAACTCACCCAACCTCAAAGGGACACCCTCAACTATAAATAGGACCTCTTGGACTTCATTCCAAGGTTTCTCATTCACATATGCTTGGTCCTAGCCTTAGTTGAGTGGTTTCTAATCCTTTGAGCCCCTTTCTCTCTCTACCTTCAAAGCAAATTCGTGAGTATGAGTGAGTTAGGATCCCATGTATGAGAGCTATCATTTGTAATCTTGTAAAGCTCTCCTTTCCACTTCTCCCATCTCCATTCTCTATGAAGATTGATTGAAGTTTCTTCTCCGAGTGAAAGAGAAGAAGGTTGCTGTTCTTCCCCAAGTGAAGGAGAAGAAGGCTAGCTGCTCCAGGCCTCCGAGTGAAGGAGGAAGGTGCTAAAGCTCTCCAAGTGAAGGAGAGGTGCAAGGCGAAGGGCAAGCAAGATAGGTAATTCCTTCAAGGCCGAAGACCAGAGCAAGAGTGGGTAAGTCCTTTAGAGAAGGCGGAAGACTACTTGCTTGGTGGGTAAGTCCTTGGTGAGGTAGAAGATCTTGGCTTGTTATATAAGACCTTGGATGGTTGGTTGTTGTAGCTTGTAATCTTATTTTTGTGAGAAATATAAGAGCCTCAAGTTACAAATCCTAGAGCCTAACCAACTCTAGGTAGTGGACTGACTTGATCCTAAGTTTAGGACGAGGAACCACTCTAAACCACCTGTCCAAGTGCATGTTTATCCATATCTCTTACCCTTGCTATGAATGCTAGCTTAGGACATCAAATTACTGTTTTGCTTCAAATTACACTCGTAATATAATTTGGTGGTTTAATCTATCTTGTGAAGTTTGTGAAGCTCTATTCAACCCCCCCCTTCTAGAGCCCATTGATCCAACATCTTCTACCTTCACCAAGGGATTACCCACTCTCGCTCCAAGTCTTCAGTTTTGATCTTCACCAAGGGATGTCTTCCCTTGTTCTTCTTCACCTTTCTTAGCCAAGAGAGAGAACCTTCATCTTCATGATTGAAATGAGAGATGGGAAGGTGGTGGAAGTGAGAGCCTCACAAGATATACATGTAGGACAAGCTCTCTTACAAATCTCCTACTCACTATAATGGATGTAGCAAGTGATTAAGCTTAGAGAGAGAGAGAGTAGGTTGTAGGAAGCACTCAACTATAGAATAGGAACCTCACATAGAGTTTGCATTGAATGCTCAACCTTGGAATGAAGCCCAAGGGGTCCTATTTATAGCTGGGGATGCCTCTTAGCCTTTGGGAAGACTTGAGAATGAAAACTAGCCGTTTTGTGGCTTGCAATAGATATATTTTCACTTGTTGCAACTCCACAACGGCTAGAAACACTTTTCTACACTTTTTTGTAAAGTGCAATCAGTCAAGTTTTTATAAGGGTAACTCGATCGATAGAGTAAAAGACAAACCCGATATTCAGACCATCAGTCGAGTTTGTCCTGGGTAAACTCGACCGACCAATGAAAATCGAATTGGTCTGGTACTCCATCAGTCGAGTTCTGTGAAGTGTAAACTTGACCGATCAAAAGTCATTTTCAAGATTCAATCAGGATCGGTTGAGTTTGCAACTCACAAAACTTGATCGATGAACATCCTGATGTGAATTTTGGAAAATAGCTTTTGAGTGCTTAAACATTCAATCTAAGTGCTCCTGGTTCTTTCTAAGCTTAATTACAAGTCATACAATCATTACAAGTGATTTACAACATGATTCTAATGGATTTACATCATATTACAAAAACGTACACTTGTATTGAATTTGACTTGTCTTTTCTCCAATTTGATATGCGCAAGTTAGGGCAATTGGAGTGTGTCTATACCTATTCTAAAATCACTCAAGTATAGACATTAGACACCAATATGTGGAATGGTTAATCATCATAAAAACATGGGTTTAGTAAATTTAGACGTGAGTCAACATTGACCTAATTGACCTTGAGTCAACAATTACATCTTTCTTACGGAATATAAAGTACAACAGTTAATTGAAAACTAAACTGCATATTACATTTCATTCTCTCTCTCTACCATACCACATGCCCAAGGACCGAGGGGAAAGGACTAAGAGACCTCTAACTAACTACGAACTACCTTCTAAGAACGTGGGCGATACGATGCTTCAGCTTCCTTGTGCTGATGCTGTCCTAAAAAAATGTTTTAGTAGGTTGGTGAGCTACTGGCTTAGTGAATAGAATTTCACCCAACCATCGCCTATAACTCATTTTATGATTATTATTTGGAATAAAATACAAATTGATACTATACTGAGAAGATCTAACAATGTAATTTAAATATCAGAAGATGTCAACATTTCATTATGATAACAATTGCTGTAAATCTGTAGATACAATTAATTAACAGAAAATACTAAAGTTTCATTTAAATGACAACTGTTGTGAAACTAACTCAAACCTTTTTGAACTCTTTAACTTATAAGAAACTTTGTGAACTTATATGAATATATTTTATCTTATGCCCTGGTCATATGCAGTGTACTCTACATATAACGACTCGTAGCGAACTACGATCCCACCATAGAAGACTTAACAGACACCCCGGGATAGCTAAGTCTGACTACAGTCCTGGTCTGGAATAGGAAAACTAGCTCTCTGGCCTCAACACTCCTATGGTGCCGTAAACTGGACTCCTCCTCTAGGTTGAGTACACAGGCGGAGGGTCTGAGACGCTCTGTGGGCCTCAACTTGGTACGCTCTATGGGTACCTTTGGGTTACCACCATGACTTCTGGTTCATGTTGGGTAACCTATCTTCTCTTAGAAGACTTCCTCAAGGGCTTCGTCCCCCCACACGCTCTGTGGGTGCGTTCCGACCCTTGTATACTGGACGCACTGCCAGGGTAGGTCGTTTCATCCCTAAGGAGCATACCTCACATAGGGATTCTACGGTGTCAGGGTCCTTAAATCTATTGTTTTATTATTCTAGAAAAGCTCTTACTAGATTGTACATATATCTTACTTATACTTGACTCTGGTATCTCTATGGTACCATGTCTATTTATATGAAATTTACAACACCACATGAATATCATTCTAAATTTGACAGAGCAGTTTATTCAAGCATTGCAAATGTTGAGAGATTCGACATATTAAGCATGTAGGAAGATTTCAAGTTCTTATATAAACTAAATACATGTCCAGTTGTAATTTACTGAGAAATCAACATTATTATGCATGCAGGCAGACTAAAATTCTTAAATAAATAGAATTCAGGTCAACTTGGCACATGTACACTAAAATCATACAATTGAACATCGTAACACACTAACAAGAGTTAATTACTCGATATATGAGTAATCGTCAGTAGCACTTGTAAATTATCTATAATTCCTCAAAAATCATGTACATCAACCCAAGTTCAGATTTATGCATCACATTACTCAATTAAGAGTTAAATTACTTATTATGGCATGAGTTATTAATATTAATTGAGAAGTTCAAATAAGTTTCTTTGGAAAACATGTCAATTTGTATAGTTGTTAAACTACTCGCATTAAGTATAGTAGGGACCATGCAACTAGGTTTTCTTGAATGTTTTCATGTCATCGTCATTTCTTTGTAATTGTGCATCAATTGAATTACAAAAATTGTGCAGCCTGGGTTTATACCCAAACTGTCCAATTATTGGTCGTGTTCTACTGATTTTGGCTTTTAAACTGAATAACTTAGGTTTCGATCAACCATGTAATTCCACTAGTCTGAACCACACTGAATCGGATAATAAACTAGATCATTCAAAGTGTAAAGAAGAAAATCGTGAAATAAAAGTCAGGCGACACCAATACCACATAGCGCCTGATAACCATTGTTACCAGCGAAAAATGCAGGTTCAACCAAAATTATCCGACTTCTAGACTTAAATCTTGCTTGGTGAGTGAAATTGTACTCACATCGGTTTGGGATGTCCGAAATTTTTGGGAAACACGTCTAGAGGCCAGTTTCCGGGTATACACAGGTCGTCTTATACCTCTAGCTTGCCCTAGATTCAACCTGCTTCACGCACAATTGAAGGGGAAGCTCGGTTGGGTGCCTAATCGTGGCTAGATGGCTGTAGATTCCAGATCTGGACCTCGAGACAAGCTCGATGGTGTTGCTTTAGAGTGCTATCTTGCACCCTAGATGGCCTTGGCCGTTGCTTCTTGCAGAAGCTGTTGTTGCCTGCTTGATGGGTGCTTTTCCCTTGCTAGGTTGAGGTGCAGGTGGTGCAATGGAGGCAGGGTGCTGGATTTTCTTGTCTAGACCTTAAGGACTGAGTCGGGGCGGCCATTTGGTGGTGCTTTATCCCCCAAGGCAGCTCCCTAGCTGCTGCTGTGGTGTCATGTTGTTGTAGCTTGCTAGGGCACCGCCTAGCAGGTTAGGGCTGCGATGGGGGCGAGGTAGAGGAAGAAGAAGGGTGGAGGAAGGAGAACGAGATGGTACTGTTGGTCGGAGCTAAGGGCACCCAAATTGCCCCATCCATCGCCCTTGGTGCGGCCTGCTGCTATTCTATCAGGCACCTCTCAAGCGATTCCTGTGAATCGATCACGTGAAAGGGACAAGGAAGAAAGGGGAAAGGGAAAGAAATAACTAATTTCTGGAAAAATTGCATTCAAGCCCAAAGAAACATAAAAACGTCATAACTATTGACTCGAAGGTCCAATTTGCATGATTTCTTTTGTAAACTTTCAAGCATGAAATCCTCTACCTGTGCAAGGAAAGAAATCATGTTAATTAGACTGTAACACGAGATCAAAGAATTGATCCCATCTTGAGCACTTAACTTATTCAACTTGATGATGCACTAATCATTGTGCTTACTTAATTTAATCATATTAATGATGGTGTGATCATGGATCTTACTAGTTAGATTTGGAGTGGGTCATAACAGTTAGAGTGTTGAAATCCATTATGGTCTGATCCCGATAATCATAGTTTTTTTGGTTTGGGTGGATCAGGTCCCGAGAGAAGCTATGCCTAATTTCTTTTTGCATTTAGAGTTATGATTTAGGAGATATGAATTTTTGAAGGGGATAATATTAGACTATCTCCATTAATGTGTGACCTTTTATGCCCATCCCTTAGTTACTATATTTGGTGTGAATCATTTATTTTGGACTGTACAACTATCATAGGATCCCTATCTGATGGCCCACAGTTGTCTTCAACATTGCACCCAAACTAGAAATAAGGTCTTGTGGAAGTGATTTTTTCCATTTCTCCCCACCACATCTCTCATCCTTTCTTCTTAATTCTTCTTTTGTTAGAACTGTCTCAATAATGTGAACTACATGCCTTGAATAGGTGATTTTCTACCAAATTTTTGATACAAAAGGTGGCCACCCCCATGCCTTCTTCTCCAAGAAATCCCCAATTAAAATCCTATTTACGACCATCGAAGCACTATTTTAACACCTCCATTTGTCTTCTCATATTCTTCCTCTACACAATCCTCCTTTCCACTACCAACTAAAACCTAATTCACTCTATTTTATTTATCCTCTTCTTTTCAAGATTGTGGATCCATTGCATGGAGACTCTATCTCTAGGCCTCCTCAGGCCGATCCAAACCTTATGATAGATTGACGAGGCCCGATCAAAACTGACCAGCCATACTACAATTCTTTCCCATCCTCCTTTATCAAAACAAACCCCTACTCCAATGACCCACATAGACACACAATGGCTTACATGCACCAGGTTTGGGATTCTTGCATACAAGGACACATGTATGGTCCTGAAGACATGATTGGATGGGCTACTCAAGCATTTGTCTGGGGCATGGAATGACTGGTCCAGGGTTGGGCCTAGCCATGTTAACCCAGGAACACAAGACTAATATCAAATAGCCCAATCTTTTTGCTAATGGTACTTTCACATCTTAATAATAGTTTTTCCCTAGAAAGCCCTTGGTTAATGCTAGGATGATTCAAATAATATGTATAAATAGTCAAATTTTCATTTGAACATCGAGAAAATTTTGATGGAACTACTTCCAAGGCATAAATTATATCGTACTCTTACTTTAATCCCATATTATAGCTTTTTTAATTGATCAAACATCAATATTATGACTCAAAGTCTCTAGATCTAAAATTTTTAGTAACTTGGTGATTTCTTGCAAATCCAGATCTATTCGTGATGATTAATGAAATATATAGAAACATTCTTATCACTAATAGATAATTTTTCTCATGAAGGAATATGAAACTCAATTATCATTATCTAACCCTAATTTTGTGGAGGCTGACTCTAAGAATGCTAAAACTTTATTATATATCCATCTAATATCTTAAAAAACTATATTTTACCACCTTGTGGAAAATAAACTTAATCATGAGCTAGAAATGATAAGTTGACTCTTTTCATTGTGATATAGGGTTAAGCCCTATTACATGCTAGGTGTGGACCCTCCCTCGATTTTGTTATTATAAATGATGTTGGAACTTCATACTAGTCTTGAAACCTTGAAAATATGGAATCTTTATCATGGATGTGATACCACACCTAAGTTCATTAATGAGACTTAAAAATCCTAATTTGGTCCTTTTTGACCCCTATATGTTGATTCCTAGGACTTTGATGCCTATTTATGTGCCAGGATCTTCACCTGAATCTAATTTGATTTCCAAGATCTTTACTCTTACTTCCAAGGGTACGCTTTTTATCCTCTCATTGACCTACATATCTTACTATTTGGTTGTTTCATATTATTTAGTTGCTTATCTTGGCATCTAGTATCTTGTTTGAACTAGGTTACCGTTTATGATATGATGTTCTATCTTTCCAATTATATATATGTTTCAAGAACTTTGAACATAAAGTAACAAAACCCATCATACATTTGATACTATAATTAAATGTGTAAACATATCCTCACCATTAGGTGTAGCTAGGATTTAAGGCATAAGTAGAAACAAGCCCTAATCTAGGGGTGAGAAAGGGCCTAATGTACATAAAACACAAACTGATCCACACCTATGAGTGCAGTAAATGGATACAATCTAGAGGTAAAAATACACTCACCTTTTTGTGTAGGTAAAAATTCAATACCTTGAATATCCTCAAACCTATGTGATAGATGATACAATGACCATACAAATATATAATGGAAAATATGATAAAATATAGTATTTTTATTGAATTAAAGTTGTTTTAAATTTTGTTCTAATGTTCATTATATGAATGTTAGGAGTTTATGTGATAATGCAATTTCACATGTTGCATCGATAATGTACCTATGCAATTGCATTGATCATGTCTCGATCTTCCCCTATTTGGAAAAAGGACAACTTATTCAAGTTCGACTAGATCTTCTTCCACACTTAACTACTTAGATGAAGAATAAATAGACATTTTTCACCAAATCGCAAGGGATGATCTTAATTCAGTTTGCATAAGTTGTCCAATAATAGTACTAACTTGTATTGTTACCAAGTTCTCCTTTGAGCCATGATGTATATTGTGTATATTCATTAAATAAATTCAAAAAACTAAACTAATCTCACATATGTTGTGTGTGACTTTTTGGCCTCTCAAAGTCTGGAGCTTCAATCCCTTCACTATAACTTGGCACTAGGTTTGAGATTAGGGTAATTACATATCTTTGATAATTGGTATTAGATCTAGAAGCATATCCTCTACATGATGATAATTTAACGTTTCAGATCTTGACGACACCTAGGAAACCCTTAAGCCCACCATTTTAAAATTTGGGGTGTCTAGTTGATCGCAAGGTGTTCTACCAAGTAATACCTTATATATGTCTCATTGAGGTGGTGAGGTTCCCCTCTCAAACTAGACCACGTGAATCCATAACTAGACCTAATGGTTCTCTTTTGAAATCCTAGAGACTCTTCCATCATCTCATATTTTCTCAAAGTAATACTCTAAGACCACCCAATAGATTCAAGAGAGTGTCTCCTCATGTTTTACCTGTCTTTTTTAGGATATCTTGACTTGATCTACACTCACACAATTTTTGGTGGCATGCAAAATTAATAAAACACAAATAAAGTTTAAAAAGGTTACTAATATGACTTGACCCTTAACTCGAACTATATTAGAAGAATTGAAGGTACTCTTTGAATAATGAAACCATACTATATGCATATGTTCAATTTCCTACAAAGAACTAGGTCTAGATTGTTCATTAAACTTGAATATCCTCAATGATAAAAATTAATATCGATGTCTTGAAATATTACTAGATTGTTATTTATTGACGAATGGTTACACCTAGGATCCAAAAAAGAATTGAAAATCTAGTCTTGAGTGTTTGAAGCATGATATTTCATAACCAGACCTTGATCCTAGAATCTACCTTTTACTCAACCATGATCTGAATTGAAGTTCTACTCGAAACTAGAAATCAATGAGCTATTACCCCACTTCATCATCATATAAATACTAGATCTATTATGTCTTGCATTTTAAGGAAGTAATGGATAATTGCGTGACTTGAAGTATTTTAGTAACACATTTATGAGAAATCCAAATTATATTACATTTGATGTCTTGTTGACCAATTGAAGGATTTTTGGAGCAATAAAGAATTTTCTTGAGAAGCTATAATAAAGTGAAAAATATGGGCTTATTCAAGATACTTTGACTGAAACATGGCAATTAAATTAAAGGAAATGCTTTTTCTAGAATGATTTGGTGGAGAATTATTTTGAGTACTTAAGTTAATTTAATTTCATCTCCTTTTTGGTTGGGGTGAAGATTTCTTGGGTTTGATGCTATTTCTAAAACTTTGTTGCATTCAGAGTTATAGTTTAGAAGATATGGATATTTCAAGATAGGAGAAAATTGAAATATATTTTCCTCAATAATTGACAATTTTTTTAATGTGTTACATTTATTTTCTGACCCCCAATTTATATCTTTGGAGTATCCCATTTATTTTTGAGTGTACAACCATCATCCAATCCTGATCTAATAGTCACAAGATTACCTTAAACCTTGTGCTCAAAATGGAAACAAGGTCAGTTAGCAACAATTTTCTTACCTCTGTCCTCACCACATCTCTCCTCCTTTATTTAAGATTCATCTTCCACTAAAATCATGCCATCGTTATGAACCCCTACATGACTTGAATGGGTTCCCAAATTTGTGTGGTACACCTTTACAAGGTGCACTTTTCCATGACTTCTCCTCTAAGAAAATCCCAAACTAAAATCCAAGTTCCAACCACCAAAAGCCTAATTAAACACCCCATTGTCTTCACAATTTCTCCATTAACTAATACTCCCTTTTTCGTCCTACAAATGAACTTCAAATTTGTCCACTTTTCCTTTCATTCTTCTTGTTAAGTTTGTGGTACGGCCGCAAGGAGACTCCGTCTGCAGGCCACCTTGATCTCATCCAAACCTCAGGATGGATTTTTTAGGCCTGGCCAAAGATGACCAATTGACCTATAGAGGTTGTAGCCTCCTTTTTGAATATCGACCCCTTCTTTGGTGAACTATGTAGTCCAAAGTGGCGTATACACACCAGGTTTAACATTCTTGCGTATAGAGACATAGGGATGGTCCTAAAGACCTAGTTAGATGGGCATTTACCTTAGTTGGACGAGGCCTTGACCGTTAAGACCAGGTAGGTAAGGCTAGTATTCTACATCCCAATCTTTTTCCTAAAGGTTTTTTCACATTTTTTTAGTCCATAATATTTTTCATATATTAATAATAGCTTTTCCCTAGAAAGCCCTTATATAATGATAGTACGATCCATATATTGCATACAAATATTCTATTTTCATCATAAAGTAAATATGAGTGCAATCGAGCTAATTCGAAGACATAAGTATTATCTTAATCTTAGTTTTTATCCATATTTGAAAACTTTTAATCAGTCAAACACCAATATTATGAATGGAAATATCTAATTTTAACCTTTTCAGTAACATGGGGATTGTTTGGAACTCTAGATATAGTCATGATGATTATCAGAACATATAGCCTCACTATTATCAATCTTTTATATTTTCACACGTGAATGATACAGATCTCAATTATTGTTGTCTAACCCTAATTTTATGAAGATTGACTCCAACAATGGTTAAACATTATGATTTATCCTTCTAACATCTTAACAACTATACTTGTAAGGACCCTGACCTGAGTTTTGGGGAAACCCTATTTTCATTGGCTTAATCATGTACTTAAAACCTTTCTATAATCTTTTGAGTTGTAATTAGGGCTTGTGGAGAGCTTAAGTCTCCAGTTTGAGCTTGTTTGCGCTTTCTGTGCTACTTTTTGTACAAATTGCAATTTATCCAGTATAGGGGGTTGATGTGCAATTTTCCACCTCTAGAGTGTTCCCTCTCCTTCTTGACATCATATAGACTAAATAGAAAATAGTGGACACCTTACTTGAGCCTTGGTTGAGGAGCATCACCCTAGATGGTGATTAGGGATGATGTGAGTGTTGAGTACCTTGACCATGTGTGAGTTGGTTGTGTTGTCTCGACCTTGGGTCATGACCAAGGCTGATTTTGGAGGGTGTCATGGTCGAGACACCTCCTACAGTGTTTGTGTCATGACCTAGGAGGTCTAGGGAGGTCTTGGGTTGAGATGGATGACCTAGGGTTTGTGGAGGTGTCTTGTCTCGACCTAGAGGTAATGTTGGTTGACGGTGTCGCAACCATGGGAGGTGCACCCTAGGATGTCCACGGCCGCATCCATCAGGCATGAAATGGTGGTTAAGACGCTACCTATAGTCTATCACCATGTCTTGCATATCATGTTAAAGTGGTTTCATGTGGGTGCATGCTGGTCTTTTGCGAGTACAAGTGTCCCTTGGGTTCTTTAGTGTTTTGACACCTCACCCTTTTCTCTCTCTCTCATACTTCATCTATATAACCCATTAACTTTCCTTGTTTGCAACCCTTTTGGCCATGTATCTTCTTCCTCCTTCTTTGCTTGCCTTGGAGCTTGGTGGAGCAAGGAGGTTCGTCCTTGGATCTTGGGGAATCAATCTCCTCTTTCATGTGGTGGTGGTTGTGATTCGAGCTCATCTTCCATCCTTGGTAAGTGTTTGTCTTCTAAGTTGATGTTTCCTTTGATCTCTTATCTTCACCTTCCTCTCTTTTCTCGGCCCTAGACCTTGGTTATTCCATGGTAGTCATTTTGAGAAATAATTCCCTCATCACAAGGGTCATTGACCATGTCTTGACAAGGTAGACCCAAGTGTGAAGATTATTTCTCCTCTCTTTCTTCCTTTCCTCTTTGGTTCGGCCAAGAGATTCTTTTATTCTTTCCTTGGGCTATCTTTGACCTTTGTGTCTTCTTGTTCTTGAGGTGATCATGTGGTTGAGTGTGGAGCTGTTGGTGAAGTTCTTTCAACCCTTGGATCATGTGCTTGGAGTTCTTAATCTTGGAGTTGGAGATCTTGGTGGTGATCAACTTCAGGCAGATTATATAACACTAAAACTACCCTATTATTGCACTTCATTATACATTTTGTTACTGACTTATCTCTATAGATTGCTTACTCATCATTCTTGTCCTTAGTGGTAACTTCTAGAGCTTGTTTGGTAAAGTTATCTTGCTTAGTTTGAAAGTAATCTGAAACCCTAATCTTTTGTACTTGATTTGGTAGATAATGGGTTATGAAGGTTTTCCTCTATGTCTTGGCCTTTAACTTTCTCTAATGAATGGTGTTTGTACACCTAAATGTTGGAGGGGATGTTAGTTTTGGTTTTGGTTATCTTGAGCATAGTTTTCTCTTACTTGGATAAGGTTCCTCCTTGATAGTCTCTTGACCAATGATTTAGGGTCTTGGTGACCATTTTTATGTGACCTTTTCTTCATGATAACTATAGTTTCACCCTGGTATATTCTGTTTTAGCGACCTAGATGGTGTTCGTGAGATTCCTCTCTTGGTGGTCATGTCATTCCTCCCTTGGTCGTCGTGACCTTGATATCCTTTGGATGGTATACCCCTCTCACGGTTGAGTTTGACCTAGTGATGATAGGTTGAGACTGTTGGGGTGGTGGCTTAGTTACCCTTGGTGTTTGGGCTTTGTTCCTATTTTATTTGGGATGAGACAACCTTTAGTGTGTTTGGGTCACAACCATGAGAGTCTTAGGTCATGACATATGTTTGTGGTTGAGGTTGTTTGGTCAAGACACCTTCTGGTCGAGATGTCCTGGTGGAACCCTAACCCTAGTGTCATGGGCAAGACATGATCTAAGGGTTGGTCATGACATGGGAAATGTTAGGTGGTCACGACCTATGTAGTCATATAGTCAACATAGGGTGATGATAAGTGGTTGTCGAGCACATATGAACGCCTAATGAAAATCATATATGAATAATACATAAGCCATACATAGTGTTGTTTGGAACATTTTCTAATCAACCTTAATGATGTATCCTCATACACTCCAAGATAATGGAGGGTGATGGTCCTAGGGTGGATAGATGTACCTAGTCTTGTAATCTCTAATTGGTTAAGAATAAACCCTAACCCTAATAATGAATAATGAGCTTGCTTGTTTCCCTACTATGAAGGATTATTATGTTATGTGGTTACCTTTGTCTTACTTATCCATTTATAATCATGCATGTATTATAAGATCGACAACCATAGATAGTGTATGACATGATGACTATGATATATTACATGTTAAATGAGTCTTGTGAGGCATGTTGTGGCACTTGTGAAACATGAATGATGTGAATGGTCCTATGACCTGGAAATGATTTGTGGCCTAATTTGAGATAAGTTGAGGGATTGATATCCCATGATATGTGGCTTTGTTGATCATGTTGTGAATGGCAACAATATAGGCATAGTGTGGTGATAGTATGACAAGATCACACCCTATATGTTTACATCTGTTGAAAGTATGCCATGCCCTTATCTTTTTATGATTTGTTTTAACTTTATACATTGTACCTTGATTGATGCTAAAAGACACTTAATTGACTTAACTAATCAAGTGGAACCTAACCACGTAGTTTTGACCTCTTTCGTAGATCCATCTCGGTGTCAGCACCTATTGTATGGTGAAACGGGCTCACCCTTAGAGGAAGCATGGAGTCATATACTATTGAGTATATGCATTCACATGATTGGCTACGGGCCATACCCTGACAAGAGTGTGACTATGGGTCGTAGGTAAGTGATATGTTGCTTATGAGGTTTCACAGGATTGGCTATGGGCCATACCCTGGAAGGAGTGTGGATGTGGGTCGTAGCTCAATTTTGCTAGCGCCAAGACCTATACCAAGGTGGGTTAGGACTTTCACTATTGACTATATGTCACAAGTTGTAGTTGATTGGTATGTCTCTTCTATGTGCTCATGTATTGACCATGAGGTTTGGTGAGGTTGTGGATTCTAGATTTTCAATAAACCTTATATGGAACTGATTTCAACTTAGCATTGGTCGGTTGGATTTGGTTGCTATGACTCAAATCCTCAGGGCATAATAAAATATGTAATAAGCCATGTAGTATCTTGCTTAGGTTCAAATATGAAAAGATTGGATGAGTCATTTCTTGCTTTTGTACAGTATAGTTGGTAGTGAATATACATGTTCTTCATATTCCTTTTATGATGATAAGATTTTTCATAATCCAATTCAAGTTGCATATACTGTTAATGATGATTACCTGCTTATCGTAGTTGTAGTTTTACTTATGTCCTTTATCACCTTATCTGTCCTAATAAAAGTGTTGGTGGATAGTTATATCTCTTGTTGAGATTTGGAATCTCACCTCTTGGGTTCCCCACATCGTTTTAGGTGTACGTGTATGAGGAGGTAGAGATCATGCAGTGGAGGCTGAGCAACAACAAGAAGGATAGTAGCTGACAAGGTTGGAAGTATTTTTTGTGGTCCTTTTATTGTTAGAGTCCTATAGTCATCCATGTACACTCAAGTCTTTGGGATGGGTTTTGGGTGTGTTATGTAGATTTACCTTCGATATATGGTTTTGTCTCATGTGCCCATTTTGATGCAAAGATATAGTGGATATGTACTTATGTTTGGGACAAGTTTTCTTGTAATAGGTTGATGACATATATGGTAAGTATATGTTGATGTAAGTACCTTGTGTCCTTTGATGACTTATATTTAAGGGGTTTTGCTTCTGTGGTTCTTAATTAAAATGATTTTAATTTACAATGTTTTCTTATAATATGTTTGTTTAGCTTTGTTTCCACGTTTAGTTTTCAGTTATCTTGTGGTTTGTGGTGTGGGGCATCACAATACAAGACCATCTTGTCAAATTTATGTTGAATCTCATTCTATATATGACAACTTGACCATTTTGATAATTATTTAGGGTTAAGTCCTATTATGATCTAGGTGTCGACCATCCCTTGATTTATTTTATTACAAATGAAATTGTAACTTCGTACTAGTCTTGAAACCTTAAAAACATAAATTCTTGATCATGGATCTTATACCACACCTTAATTCATCAATGGAACTTAAAAACCCTAATCTGGTCCTTGTTGACCCCCTATGTGTTGATTCCTATTATTTTGATGCATATGTGTCTATTTATGTTCTATTACCTTGACCGATCTAGTTTGAATTGCAAAATCTCTACTCTAATTTCCAAATGTATGCCTTTTTTCCTCTTATTGACCTACACATGGTATTGTTTGGTCGCACGCCATGAATAAGTTTCTTATATTGTTATATAGCATCTTTTTTTAACTAAGTGACCTTTTATAAAGAAGTCTCTTCAGTATTTCCAATTACAAATATGTTATAAGAACCTTGAACATAAAGTAGCAAAATTAATTATTTTTTACATTGACATTTAGCACACAAACAAATTCTATCCATTGGGTGTAACTAGGACTTAAGGCATGGGTACAAATAATCCCTCACCTAGGGATGATGAAAAAGCCTAATTAAAACAAAGACAAAAAGATTGACACATGTGGGGCATAAATGGATCCAATGTAGATGTATAGAGTCCCTCATCTTTGGGTGTATACATGGTTTAATACCTTTAATATCCTCAAATCTAGGTTGTATATGATACAATGTCCATAAAACTATATAATGAAAAATTAGGATAAAACACATTTTGTTTTCTTGAAAGACTTAAAGTTTTTTTTATTTTCTTGTGTTTATTATATAAATTCCATGAGTATATATTATTATGCAATTTCACATGTTTCATTGATAGTGTACAATTGCACTGCCCATGTCTTGATTTTTTTCTATTAGGCAATAAGGACAACTCATATGGGTTTGATTATATCTGCTTTCGCACTCAACTACTCTAAAGATAAATAATTATACACATTTCACCAATCAAGAGGATAATCTTAATTGAGTTTGCATAAGTTTTATACAAATAATTTTATTTTGTATCTTTACCAAGTTATCCTTCAGGCCATGATGTAAACCGTACATGTTCACCCAATCAATAAAGAGAAATTCTATTTGATTTTGATGCATGTTATGTGTGTAATTTTTGGGCTTCTCAGAAATAGGTTCTTTAATCTTTAACTACTTACAAGGCGGTGGGATTGGGATTTTGGTGATAATGGATAAGTGACAATTTTTATCCTTCAATGTTACATGTTGTTCTAAAAAATGACGTCTATTGTTACTTTCATATTTGTATATCAAAATTTACATGTAACTTGTTCTAAAATGATATGTGTACATGTTTTCACTACTTTTTCCATATTTGATTCCTGGGATTAAGCTTTTGGACAATTTGTTTCATGATTATTCCTTAATGTGATAGGAAGAGATCAAAAAAAAAAAACTTTTGATCCTTCATGGGGAAATGGTCTTTGCGTGGCCAAAATGGTGAATATTTGACTATGTATATGCATGTCGTGCGTGAACCATGGTTTTGTTGGTTCTACTAATAGAATTGTGCAATCCTTAGTAAGATGTTATGTATTTTACCTTTTCTTTTCATGAAAGATTATTTACTATATTAATTGACCCCAATTCATGTAGTGCCCTTTTATTATATAACTTCCTTAGTGTACGAAAGTTAGTGGAGAAAAATGGGTATCATTGTACAAATATTAGGACCATGATAAGGTACTTAGCATTTTATAGTGTTGAGTATATGTAGGTTGTTGATATTCAATACTTGGTGTGGTCCCTTGATACCCATAGATTACATATTTATATTAATATGGTTGAGGTTATATATATAGTTGTGAATGAAGTCTAGTCAATGTAATTTCTAACTATGTAATATTATGATTAAAAGGGAGTATTTTCTATGTGATATGATAGGTGTCGTGATCTGAGTACAAAATATGGGCTTGATGTTTAATGTAGATCACATGATGATGCCCTAACTTTTTCTTAACACTGACTGAGATGTGGAAGGATCTTTAGAAGAACAAATAATTGTAAGGACCTATATCATGGGATAGGGGCCTTCACCATAACTTGTAGAAGTTTGGGTACATCCCAATTCCTAGGGTTCAATAATAAAATATGAAATAAATTCATGTAGCTTAACTTTCATACTTATGTTATCCATTTCACATTTATAACGTTTCATACTCTAATGTGCTTTATACATACCATGTGCTTTTGCTTTATATTTCCTCTTCTTAATAGAGATGTTTTCAAGAGGTTGATTCTTTCTATATAACTACTTAATTTAATATGTATAGTGAAGTTGTTGTACTTTTTTATATTGTACGTCTCTTCGGTCTCTCATTATGACTTTGGTCTCAATCTCATGGTTCTCCACCGCTTTTAGGTTTTTAGAACCTAGTCTAGGGGTATAATAACAATGAGTCACCTTCTCCAGGGTGGAAATTAAAAAAACATGGGAATGTAGCCTTTTAGTGTTGTCTCAAGTCATCCTTTTATACTTGGGTTTGAGTAGAATGTTCTATTTGATTTTTATCTAGGAATCAATTTTTGGATTGTATGACAAGAATACTATGGTTATGATGTATATCTAAATAGGAAGATATTTTCTATTAATTGGGTATGACCATGGTCAACTATGATGAATGTTGTACAATTACATGAAGGTATATCATTATTATGTGTTGTTGTGATCTCATATGTATATGATGATGGAATATTTATTTAAGCTTTTCCTTTCCTTATTGTTTGATTAGATTATTTGGAGATCCATTTGGTTTTTTTGGTTTTGAGGTTTAATATGTGACTTCATCCATTTGGGGGCATGCTTGTTTATTGATATTGGGGTTGGGTTTCACACAAATGGTAATATAAGAGAATAAGTTCTTTGCTTCTCTGATCAAATTAATTAAACTCACTTGGACATGGTACCATATTACAAAGTAATATATCACGTATTTATCTCACACTAAATTGATTTGTATAGTTATACCCTACGTAGCATGTTTTTATAGTAGTTGTAATTTAAAAATAATTCAAAATATTGTATAAACACATAAAAATACATAGAACCAATGAAAAGAAATATGATTGTTTCTTAAATAAAGGGAATATGTGTTTGACTAGTATTAAGATAATAACACATTTTTGTAGATGTATGATGGGAAAGTCAAGAACAATATTTTGATTTTAGAAACTAGGGATACTATGAAAAATTCCAAATTTTGATGATGTCTTAAATTTGTTTTGACAAATTAATGATGAATTAACTATTATATATATCTTTGTCTCATTACCCTATTGAATATGTTTTATATGTTTTTAGGCATAGTATGTTCCCCTAAATTTACAACCCTAATTGAATAACACTTAAAACATACAACAAGATTGACACGATTAAAGAATGATAAGGACCTTTACACATTCTTATTGTAGTTCACTCTCTAATGTCATACTTCATATAAAGTGCAATTTCTAATAGAGATGACTAAGATGAGAACACACTGACATGCCCCCTAATTCAATTTTAGATTGGTTACTTGGTTTTTATCATAGAGATATCATTTGACAATGTCAAAATTAGGTTTAGGGGATGTTGTCTTTGCCCTATTTTCTTTTCAAGAATCCATATGAAAAAATGATCCATGTATGAGGAATCACTTGAGCATCAACTGATTTTCTATTTCAAAAATCTTGTTGCTAAATAAGTTGATTTTGTTCAATAAGTGTCAACGGCCAATTTTCTCAAAGGGAAAATCATCCAGCCTTATAAATAGATCAAAACAAAAAAATTCATAGGTTGGTTTTCATCGGGACATATCTAGTCGATGGTATTTTAATTTCCTTATGCATAACATTTTCAACTAATTTTCTACTCAACAAAATCAAACAAACATGTTAGTTGTTGACACACAATAATGTATTTAATTGGTTTTCTCCAGGAAAACACCCATCAATAGGGATACAACTGGATCAATTTCTGAGTGCTCAACTAGCCATTTTCAGAAGTGAAATTTGAAAATATATCTATTAAATTTCTACCTACTTTCCTAGGAAAGGGTATAATTATTCACAATCACCACTATAGGTTAGTAGTAAACTTTAAATTTATAATAACAACCATTTAGGACCTTCCCAAGACTACCAGGTGATTCAAATATACAAATTTGAGTTAAGGGTCCATAAGTTCCTTTTTGAGCTTACACTTTGTTAATTTTATTGATTGAATAGGAGCACTTGTAAGATAGCCAACTATCAGTTGTCTACTTGTCAAGGTATCATTTCTCCTTTTAATCTCATTCTCTCAAGGTGGTTTAAGCCTATTCTAAGTTTGTAGGGAAAGTGTCCCTTATTTTATAGTAGATTGACCCCTAGTGAAGGTTGTTGTCTCTTTTTGTGGAATAGGAATTAGTTACTCTTTGTCCAAATAGAGAATGACTATTGTAAGATGTAGTGGTTGTAATGCAAGATACTTCTCCAGGTGGAGAAACCTAAGCAGGCGAGAGAACTTGGTACCGGTGCCATCAAATTTCAAGCCATAACCACTATACATAGTTGCGTTCATTTCATGTTTTCCCATTCTCTCTTCTTTTATTTTCATGTAATAAATATTTATTATTGAATATGTTTTTTTAGCTTTTATTAGTTGGATTCACTCTCCTCTTAAACGTAATATCTTATATAAATGATTTTGTTATAGACCCAAAAATTAGAATAGTAAAGATTGAACACACAATTTTGGTGGCGGTGATGTAGGGTTTGTTCTCTAAGGAATACATTTATTTTAGTAGTCCTCTATAGTTTTGATGTACCACCATCTCCACTTTTTAGATCTACCAGAACATTGCCTAAATACAAATCTCATGCATCATGTTCTTACCCAATGGCATGTTGTTCCACCATTAACATACTCATATTATGTAGTTTATGATTTTTGTGGGTAATATATGAATCTATTTGTCAAAACTTTGATCACACATCCATACTCCCATATTGAAAACTGAAACCCTTTATGTATAGTCCATGAGGTCTTATCATGCATGAAACACTTGCACATCTAAATCATGAATTGGTTCCATCATAGCAGTATATTGAGATACATTCATGCACAATTCATGATCTAACATTTTTTTATTTAGATTATATGTAGGCAACAATATGGCAAAATATACATGGTAAAAAATATTATGTTCTATGATGTCTACTTATACCTTATAAAAGGGATAGGAAAACCTAGATGGGATGGAAGCAACACACAACACACACATACATATACATACAAACATACAGACACACACACACACATATATATATATATATATTGTATATTTATACATACATACATACATATATACATGCATACACATAAATAAATACATACATACATTCATACATACATACATACCACCCTCCCAGGCATTCGGCCTCTGCCATGGGCATGGGAGGGGAGGGAGAGAAATCTTGCTCTCTTAAACCCATACATACATTCATACATACATACATACAGTCGACAAGGAGTGGCTCAAGTGGTCAAGCATGATGTCTCCTCACGAAGGGACCCGGGTTTGAATCGCAGCTGCCGCCTTGGTTTACCACCCTCCCAAACGTTCAGCCTCCATCATGGGCATGGGGGAGGGGTAGAGAATGCCTCTCTTTATCCCATACATACATACATACAAACATACACACACATACATACATACATGCATACATACATACTATACTTGTAGATTACTCCATCTCCTAGGGTTTCCTGGCGATCTGCCAGGCGACCGGAGAGGACCGGTGGCTATGGCGGCCACCCCAACCCCGACCACCCCCACCAACCCTACCGCCACACCATCCAATAGTACCCCACCCACCACTACCAGCCCTAACAATGGAGAGGGTTCAAGTTCTTCATCGACACCACCGAAAAGTAAGAAACCTTGGACGCAGGTTGTCAAGAGGACTCTTGCACAGGAGAAGGAGTGTGCGGCCTTTTCTTTCCCTAAACCTATTAAACGGGATGGCAAGGTCGTCGTCAATCTGGAAGTAGAAGAGTACGGTCGCATGAAGGATGTCTGGGAGTACTCTGCTTCCATCTACGTGATGGGTAAGAATCCCTTTTACCCACACCTGATGGCATGGATCGTGAGGGTTTGGAAGCCGAGGGGGGACTTTGATGTTGTCTCCAAGGAACAAGGTTTATTCATCATCCGGTTCTCCAATGAGATGGATAAAAAAGCCTACTTGAACAGCGGACCAAGATGGTTCGATGGGCATCTGGTGATCGCTAAACATTATCAGTATGGCAATACTATGGTGAAGGATGATTTCTCATCTCTTCCAATCTGGATTCGCATCCCCTCAAAGGGCAAAACCTGAACTACCAAAGCAGCGGGAACGATCGCCTCTGGAGTTGGTAAGGTTCTCCATGTGGAAACAATGTCAATCGAAACTGCTGGCACCGATGAGGCCAGGGTGTTGGTGGACGTCGACGCATCTGAAGACCTACCTGATAAGATCTGGGTAGATATTCCAGGAAAGAAGGATGACATCTCGTTCGATATCAAATATGAATACCTGCCAAAGAAGTTTCCTACTTGCTGCGTGTTTGGAAACGACAAAGATGAGTGTCCCGTTGACAAACCTCCCATCAAGTTTGTTGATGAGGATGGTTTTGAAAAACCAAAGAAAACATGGAAACCGAAGCAGGTTTCCAAACCTACTGAAGCTGAGGCAGCCTCAAAAGATAAGGAAGCAGGAGCCAAGCTGAATTCCACCAATTCAGGACACCCAAAGGACAAGGAGGAAGGTGAAATAACGGACTCCAACTCTTTTGGTATCCTGAGTGAATTTGACAAAGAGGTAGAGGAGATCGTAGAAGGAGAGAAAGCAAAAAACCCCGATAAAATCCTTAAAGGCAAGGAGAAGGAGAAGGCTCCACAGCGGAGCATAAGATCAAAGAAATAAGTACCTATGTCCATCTTGGTATGGAATGTGAAAGGAATTTGCAATCCTACCAAGAGGAGAGAGGTGAGAGAATGGATTAAATCAATCAAGGTCTCTCTCACTGCCATCATTGAAACAAAAATAAGAAGATGTAACAAAACCTGTATTAGTTCAATTTTCCCTAATGGTTGGTCGTCTACTTCCAATCATGAGGAGGTTGAACTCGGAAGAATTTGTCTGGGATGGAATCCAAATGTTTGGGACATTCAAGTCTATAGCAAATCGGAACAAATGATAAACTCCATCTGCACAAATAAAGGTGGATTATCCATCTGGTTCTCTGCCAAATATGCTTTCAATCTTCATTCTCAACGACAAGAACTATGGAGTGATCTGCTGGCACTCAAAAAAAGAATCGACCTTCCATGGTTGTTAATGGGTGATTTCAACAATGTTAGATTGCAAGAGGAGAAGCGAGGTGGCCGAATTGTTCCGGAAGCTGTGATTAAGTCTTTTAATCACATGATCAATACTGCTGACCTGTGCGAGCTCCCAATGAATGGGGAAGAACTTTTCACTTGGAATAAAGAAGGTAAGGATGTTGATAAAAGGATTGTAAGCAAACTGGATCGGGCTCTAGTCAACAGCCTATGGCTTCAGACCCTTCCTCAAGCCCGTGTTAGAGCAAGAGGCGCGAACATTAGTGATCATGCTCCTCTCGTCATGCAGGTCCTAGATAAAAAAACACAAACCCAGACCCTTCCGGTTTGTTAACTTCTGGACAGACTGGAAGGGGTTTGAGGACCTTCTCAACATCTCCTGGAACATCCCGATTGAAGGCAATCCAATGTTCATCTTCACAAGGAAACTCATGAGACTGAAGCGCATGATCAAAGCCTGGTCTAGGGAGTAGGTCAACATCCCAAAACTTCTACAGGAAATGAAGAACAATCTCACTATTGTCAAAGATAATCTCATGGCTGACCCGCTCAACGCTTCTTTGATCGCCAAAGAGGAAGAACTAAACAAGATGCTCAAGGATCTCAAGGTAGCTGAAGAAAGCTTCACGTGGCAGCATAGCAGGAAAAAGTGGATCGCTGATGGTGATAAGAACACCAAATTATATCATAATGCCATCCGTAAACGAGAAGCCCTAAACTGCATTTCTGAACTTATCAACGAGGAGGGTACTGTCATCAATGACCAAGAAATGCTTGCTGCTCAAGCCAACAACTTTTACAAAAAGTTATACAACAAATCAAGTACTGAAGATCACAATCCCGATGACGAGAACTTAACGTGGAGGTATAAACTCACTTCTACTCATAATAATATCTTATGTAGACAGGTGACAGAAGATGAAATCAAAAGCGCTCTCTGGAGCATAGGGGTGCACAAGTCTCCTGGCCCGGACGGTTTCAACTCACATTTCTATCGCTATGCCTGGGACACCATTAAACAGGACCTTTGTCGGAGTATCACATGGTTCATGGAAGGTGGCTGCATGCTACGACAAATCAACCACTCTTTTCTGGTTCTCATCCCGAAGAACAAGACGAAGGCCTCTCTATCTGACTTCAGACCGATCGCCTGTTGCAATTTCCAGTACAAGATCATAGCTAAAATCCTAGCTAAAAGATTAAAGCTCGTTCTACCGCACATCATCTCTGACAACCAAGGAGCTTTCATCGAGGGAAGGAGTATCTCAGACTTTGCTTTACTTTCTAGCGAATTCCTTCTTGAGTTCAATGTGAACAGAGGCTATAAAAAACTTTGCATGAAGCTTGACGTCTCAAAGGCCTTTGACAACGTACACTGGCCTAAACTCTGGTGGATTATGGAAAACATGGGTTTCTCACCTAAATGGATTTCTCTCATGAAGCAGTGTGTATGTACCTCCAGTTTCTCAGTTCTGGTAAACGACACACCGGACGGGATATTTCAAAGCTCAAATGGATTGAGGCAGGGGGATCCTCTTTCCCCCTTGCTCTTCACGATTCTCATGGAATACTTCTCTAGACTCATGCACAGGGCTGAAGAGTCGAAGAACATAGCCAGCTACTCCATTCACGGCACGAAATCTCTTAGTCACCTCATCTTCGCAAATGATGTCCTTGTCTTCTTGGAAGAAAAGCCTAAATACATCACCAATCTTAGACTTCTGTTGAAACACTTCGGCAATCAAACAAGTCTTCATATTAACGAGGAAAAAACACAGCAGTTTACTTCTTCAAACTGCACTGCACTTAACACTTCAATTATGGAGATCTCAGGGATCACAATCAGTCCTCTTCCAACTAAATACCTCAGCTTTCCATTAGCCGGAGGCAAATTTCAAGTCAAAGACTTCATTGGTTGTACTGATAGACTCGAGGAAATGATAGCCAAATGGCCTATCACAAAAACTTCTACGGCAGGCCGAGCCACTTTGATTTCATCTGCCGTAGAAGGCCTACTGCAATTCTGGGTGATGTAAGGGGAACTTCCAACAACTGTCCTAGACTGGATTGAGATGACACTGTCAAACTTCCTTTGGGCAGCAAGGACTCATCTGATGAAATACTCGAGACTTGCCTTACCCAAAGAAGAAGGGGGGCTCGGCTTCAAGCTTCCTAGCACCATAGCAGACTAGGGCACGACCAGAAGGATTATCAATTTCCTTGCCAAGAAATCTGTTTGGAGCAAATGTATGTGGAAACGATACCCAAAGGGTCTTGACTTTGAACCCAACACTAGAGAAGGCTACTCTAGAATCATAAACAGAATGACACCTATCTAGAAGAGCATCAAGCATTCTTTCTCACCACATAGGGAAGGATACTATACTCTCAAGGACTCTATCAACATATGGGACCTGGTTAGACCTCACGCCATTGATCACAATGGCACTAGATTCCTATGGACGAGGTATGAAGTTCCAAGATGGTCCTTATGCCTTTATAGAGCTGCTAACAATTCTCTTCCCACTCTGGACATAGTCCATGAATGGTATCCGGATTCACCAACTGCTTGTTATCTTTGCGAGGATCAAGATGAAACTAAGTGTCACCTTTTTTAGAACTGCAGCTTCATATTAAGCATCTGGAAGAAGGTGTGTGAGGAACTTCACTTCAAACCCTGCAAGCTTGCTGACACAATGGATATGATCTCGATATTAGGAAGGAACTCTGGTACCCAAAATAAGAAAATGCTCCTCCTCCTCGCTGCCACATATTTCTACACTTCGAAGGAAAGAAATCAAAGAAGACATAGTGACAGAAAAAGAGATATACAAAGCATTGTAAAGAAAATATGTAAAGCTATCTTAGGCAGACTACATTGTTAGGTAGTCTCTTTCCTTATTTGAGTGAGTAATGTAGTGTGTGTGGACTACATTGTATTTTGACTCTCTTCCTATTTTGGCAAGAGAGAACTTTCGGAATAAAATTACCAAATTTCGATACTATACTTGTGTTTTCCTCTTGATGGGAGAAATCTATAGGTTAAAGACTTTGTTGATTGCTTGGACAAGATGGATGAGATAATCTGTAGATGTCCATCAAAAAAGATATCCATGGCAAGTAGAGCTACTCTTACCAAGGATTCTATTGAGGGACTTGTAATTTTTAGGGTGCAACAAGTCGAGATAGTAGGATATGTTATGGGCAGGATGGAAATGAAGATGCCAAATTTTGTGTGGGAAAGTGACTATCATCCTATGAGGTATGCATGGTTGGCTTTACCTAAGGAGGATGGGGGTCTAAATTTGAAAACTCATAGAGACATAGAAAGATTGGGAACCTTGAGAAGAATGATTATCTTCCAAGAAAGGAGCTCAGTGTGGGGAAAGTGGATGAGAGAAAGATATCCAGGTGGGTTGAATTTCTAGCCAAAGATAAGGGAAGGATACTCATGCATTATAAATGGTATGAGAGCTTTATGGAAGAAAATGCAGCATCTCTTTGCACCCCTACCTATAAGTGAGTGATAGATTAAAGACCCAAGGGATAACCTCTGGGAAGTGAGAAGAATAAGAGTTGCAAAAGACCAGGTGATGGATCATATCTACATAGGAAAACAAGTTCCAAAATGGACCATGTGTGTTTATAAAATTCTACATGGAGTGTTGGAAACACTAGACAAAAACATAAGTGTAATAATGATGTTTCCACTTTATGTATGTTGTGCAATGATGAATATGAGTCTCATAATCATCTATCCTGGAGCTGCATTTTCATAAAAGATATTTAGGAAAATATTTGCAAGGAGTTCTGACTGCATATGGACTTGAAGGGATACATAAAGAACATGATTTCTTACTGTGGAAAAGGGGACAAGGAAAGACTATTATTTTTTGCACTCTGCTATCATACATGGAGCAAAAGGAATAGAAGGAAACATGGAGGCACTGCCATGGGAACACATATTATTACTGTAAAAATTTATAAATTGTAAAGTGAAAGTTACACATAAGATAGATGTGTGAGTTGTTTGATGATGGGGTGTAGCTCTGGTCTACATGTAACTCTTTGTCCTCCTAAAATTTTAGGGGGGAGTTAGAATATATGTTTACCTGTTTCTTATACATACTATACACAACCCATCCCTTGGGCCGCTCTAGCGATAAGCCGTGCGACCACCCACAGTGCGAGGACCACAGTAGGGTTTCAACCCCAGTCATCCACCCCATATTCACCATCGTTGATCCCCCTATACCCACATCCCAATCCGATCATGACCCAACAAGAGGAAGTGATTGTCATAAGAACAACTTTTGGTAATGTCATAGGGAGCAGAATCGGGAGCCCTAGCCCTAGCGAGACTATATCGGAGAAAGTTAGAGGAGCACCACCTACAAATTGGAACTGGACCCAGGTGTTAAAAGAGCCACCAGCAAGTGGAGAGAAGGCAACACAATACCCAATGACAAGATGCGAGGAAGGCAAAGTCCATGTCAAACTGGATGTGGATGAATTCGAGTGCATGAGGAACATATGGGAGTATACTGTGATGGTGTATGTGGTGGGGAAACAGACCTATTAGTGACTTCTTCATGCTTGGATCATCAGTACATGGAGACCAAAGGGTAGCTTCAACCTACTTTCAAGAGACAATGGCATATTCTTTGTCTGGTTCTATAATGCGGTTGATAAGAAGGATGTTCTTGAAATTGTCCCTTGCTGGTTCAATGCACAATTGGTGGTGGCCAAGGATTAATGCCATGGAGATGCTACCATACCAACCTAGATGACCTTGAAATCCTTTGGGAGTTCATAGACAAAGTAAGTTGTTGACACTATCTCTATTGGTGTCAGCAAGGTGCTCCATGTCAATGAATGATCCTTGGAGGAAAATGAAGCCAGGGTGCTAGTAGAGCTGAGCATTGAAGATGAAGCACCTAAAGTGGTTTGGTTAAAAGTCTGAGGGTGGGATCCAATTCTCATCGATGTGGAGTACGACTACCAACTAGAAAAGTACAACAAATGCCTAGCCTTTGGGTATAAAGATACATATTTTGATGAAGCCAAGAGGAGCAACAAAGAGTCTAATGCAGCAACTAACATGGAAAAGGGAAAGAAAGTGGTAGCAGAGAAGGTGTGGAATGTGAAAGTGAACAAAAACTCCAATCACACTAAAGAAGGAGTGTCCATCAGCAAGGGAGTGGACCAAGAATGTACATGAAAGGACCAGAGCCTGCAAAGGATCCCAATGCACAAGATCGATAAAAGGAGGAAGGTGAGTTCACCCCCCATCTAGGAGAAAAGGAACCTAGAGGGTTGGGATTCCAAAAAGCCAAGGGGATGGATCCATTCTTGACACATCTAATGCTTTTCAAGCATTGAACGACTTAGAAAAATAGGAACCCAACCTAGTAGACTAGAGAAGAAAGGGGGTGGTGAATAAAGCTAACAACAAGGAGCCCACAAGGCAAACCAAAGCTCAAAAGACTCTTTAATATGTCCATGATGCTATTGAATATTAAAGGGGGTGTGATAGGTACAAAACAAAGGAGATCATGGAGTGGATTTCTACTAGCGGTCATTCATTGGTTGCATTGGTGGAAAAAAGTAAAGGAGAAGAATAAAAACAACATTAGATATTTATTTCCATAGGGATGGGAGCATGTATCTAATGTAGAGGATGTTGAGGTGGCTAGAGTCTATGTGACATGGAAACTGAATGAATGGTAGGTGATAGTGATACAGATGTCAGATCAGTAGATTATGGTTGACTTAGGAACAATTGGGGTTTGCACATGTTGGTGACAGTTGTATATGCCCCTAACAATGTGAACTCCAAACTAGATCTATGGAAAGATGTGGTGTCTATGTCCAGATAGATTACTTTATTGTGGCTAGCGATTGGAGATTTCAATACTATTCATATGTAGAATGAGAAAAAAGTAAGTAGACCATATCTGAATGCGGAGATAGATGATTCCAACCACACCATAGATAAAGTCAATCTATTTGAACTACCAATGATTGGATGTGATATCTTAATGTAGAATAATGAGAGGAGTCCAACTGACAAAATTGCAAGAAAGCTAGATAGAGTGCTGGTGAATGATGAATAGATGCAAAATTTTTCCAATATGCAGGTAAAAGTAGGAGGATTTTGATTGAGTGACCTTGCTCCTATCTCGGCTTAAATTGCTAGAAAAAAGGAAACCTTTCAGATTCCTGAAGTACTGGGCTGAATGAAAAGGCTTGAATGATGTCATAATAGATGGATAAGACATATAAGTGACAGGGAACCCGATGTTTATTTTGCAAAGAAGTTAGCAAACACCAAATGTGCACTTAAAAAATGGGTCAAAGCTAAAGTGAATATTCTGAACCTGATTATCGAAACAAAAAGATAATGTAAAGAGGTCATAAAAAAGATGCTATACCATCCTCTTAATGATGAATTGATAAAGAAAGATGAAGAGATAAAAGGAATGTTAGAAGATCTAAAGAAAGTAGAGGAAAAATTCTATGGGTAGAGTTATAGAGAGAAATAGATGGAGGATGGGGACAGGAATACCAAACTCTATAACACTACTATGAAGCAAAAAGAGGCATACAATATCATTTCTGAGCTGATTGACACATAGGAGAGAGTGGTCAATACTAGAAGAGCAAGTCGTCAATTTTTGTACTTCTTTTTATAATAAAAAATTTGAAAATGATATAGAAGAGGAGGATATGGAGTGAAACCTTAAGATTACCATCACTCAAAACAACATCCTTTCAAGGAAAACCAATGAATAGGAGGCCACAAAGGCAGTATGGAGTATTGGCAACAACAATTCACCAGGGTTCGATGGCTTTAATGCCTATTTCTACAAGAAGACATGGGAGGTCATCAAAGAGGATCTGGATGCATATGTCAGTTGATTCTAGGAGGGAGGTAACATTGTGGATAGGTTAATCATTCTCTATGGTACTCATTCCTAAAAAAATGTGACATATTCCCTTGTTGATTTTAGACCTATTGCATGTTGCTCGGTACAATATATTTTCATTGTAAAGATTACGGATGCTATTGAAGTTGGCACTTCCTTATCTTTTTTCTGTGAATCAAGGGGCTTTGTGATAGGGAGGAGCATGAGTGAATTTTCTCTCTTGTCAAGAGAGTTTTTGTTGGAGTACAATGTCATGACAGGAAGCAGGAAAGATTGTTTAAAGTTGGATGTTTCTAAAGCATATGATAATGCCAGATGGGTGAAATTGTGGTGGATTATAAGGAAAATGGGCTTCAATGAGTAATGGATCATATGGATGTAATATTTTGTTAGGACTACAAGCTTTTCTATTCTTGTTAATGGCACATCTGTAGGTATGTTCAGGGGAGATAACGGTCTACATCAAGGGGACCCACTATTCCCTCTTATTTTTTATGATTGTTATGGAGTACTTCACATAGAAAATGCAGGCTGCAAAAAAAGGGAAGCAGATTAAGCCCTATACAGTCAATGGCACAAAGACGATGGTCTGCTTGATATTTTAGATGATGTGCTAGTCTTTATTGAAGCTAAATAAAACATTTTAGGGAGTTTGCAAAACCTTCTTAATGTGTTTGGAGAGCAGACAGGGTTGTGGGTGAATGCATATAAAACATATCTCTTTGTATCCAAAAATTGCTACCAGGTGGAAGATAGATCAATGGAAGCAATGGGAGTGGAGAAAGGGAAATTCCCAATAAAATATCTTGGTTTTCTTGTGGCTGAGGGTAACCTATAGGTGAAAGATTTTACTGACTGTATGGATAAATTGTAGGAAATGATTAATAGATGACTGACACCGAAGACATCTATGGTGGGAAGAACACCACTGATAAGGGATGCTACAGAGGGGCTTCTTATCTTATGGGTATAGTAATGGGAGATCCCCAATTTAATCCTAGATAGAATGGAGATGAATATGGAAAATTTTCTATGGGGAAGCGAACATCGCCTGATGAGATATGCAAGAATGGATCTTCCAAAAATATGTAGGAGGTGTGAATTTAAAGACACTTAGAGACACAGAAAAGTGGGGGACATTACAGAGGAAATTATCAATCTAGAAGTCACTTCAACTAGGGGGAAATGGATGAGAGAAAGATATTCATGAAGCTTTGTCTTCAAGCCAAAGACAACGGAGGGATACTCTCGCACCATGAATGTCAAGACAGAAGTATGGTAGCATGTTAGATGTTTGTTTGAACCTCATGCCACAGGGAACTGGAGACTTAAAGACACAAAGATAAATATATGTGAGGTGACACATTAAAGGGCAGAAAAAGACATGTATGTGGAGCAGATTTGGATTGGTGTTCATGTTCCAAAATGGAGCATGTTTGTATATAAAATTTTTCACATTGTACTTGAACACTTGACAAAGTATGTAGTTTGAATTATGATGTATCCACATTGTGCTTGATTTGCGAAGAGGCTGAAAAGTCCCATAATCATTTAGTTGGAGGGTACAATTTCACAAACAGGTATGCAAATTTATATGTGAGGAGTTTGGATTGCAACTACTTGTTGAAGAAGACTTGAGAAGAGTATTAACAAGATGTGGAAATGATGATATACAAAAGATCTAGTTTGTTGCTCTATGCTTCCAGATCTGGGAGGAATAGAATGCAAGGATACACAACGTGAAAATCACTTATGAGAGGAGTATTGTTATAAAAAATTGTAAATGTGTTGAGTGCAAGCTTCACATTAGATAGAAGACTGAGTTGTAGTCTTGTTTTGTGAAATAAAGTTGGGCATATGTAACTCTGGAGCCCTATAATTTTCAGAGGAAGTCCAAATATATTTACCTAATTTTTATACATACATACATACAATACATACATACTATACTGTGTGTCTGTCCTCTAGGGTTTCTCTGGACGATCATGTGGGCAATCCTCGAATCCCAACGGGCATGGCACCCACGCCACTGGTCAATCCGGCCAGTAGAATCTACCCTACCACACCAATCCATCCACCCCAACACCACAATCTCTAGGCACAAACAACACCTAGTATGGACATGCCATGGTGGAAGCTAATAGAAAACCTAATGTGAGTTTAGAAGGAAGTTGTAACGTTCAACGGATTACATGATTGGATAGGAATGAAAAATGGAGAAGATACCCTGGACCCAAGTCTTGAAACATCTGACAATGAGGAAGAACAATGAACTCATTTTCCCCAAGTCACGAGTGGTGGATGTCTTGGTCCACATTGAACTAGAGATGGAAGAGTACGCATAGATGCACAATATATGGGAGCATACAGTCTTGGTTTACGTCCTTGAAAAGAGGCCGCTATTTCCTCATCTACAAGCCTGGATTTGACACACATGGAGGCCAAAGGGAACATTTGAACTACTTTCCAAGGAGAAATGAATCTTCCTAGTCTGGTTTGCTATGACAGCGACAAGGAGGAGGCAATGGGCCTCAGACCAAGGTTCTTTGACTTGCACCTTGTGGTAGCTAGGGATTACACATAACTGGATGAACTAAAGAAGGATTTCTTCACCACTATACTGATGTGGATCACCTTGCACTCTTTTGGGGGAGCCTGGACAAGGAAATCAAGGGTACAATGGCTACTGGTGTGGGAAAGGTTTAGTAGGTGGATAGTTTCTTGTTGTAGGGAGACATGGTGAGGACATCATCAAGCTACAGATAGAGGGAAAGGAACCTAATATGATTTGGCTCAATGTCAATGGGTGAGACCCAATACCTGTGCGATTTTGCAAGATGCAACAGGTTTTGTGCTTGCGGTCATGGCAAGGGGTAATGCTTGATGTAGGAGCAAGGGAGCATGGCCATAGCTGAAGCTAAAGTAGTGAGGGTCTGAAGGTGAAGACCACGACCCAATAGTAGTAGCACAACGTTGAAAGGGAAAAGCCTAAACAACATGTGACGGGTCAGAGCACAAAGGAAGATACATTTCATGGAAACAAGATGCCAAATAAGGAGGATCAATCAAAGGATGATGGGAGGGGCAACCTAGGTGACACAACTGAACAAGAAGAAGGGGAGTTTGTATCTTCCACAAGGAGAAAGAGAACAAAAAAGGTGGGCATCCTAAAGAACCTCAGAGTAATCACCATTTGAGACACAATGAACAACTTCAAAGCCCTAACTGACTTGGATAGTGAGGAGGTTGGAGCAACTAGTCAAGGAGATAAGGAGGACAAGAGGAAGGTCAATAAGAAGGATCCATGTAGGCACACTAGATCACTAAAAGCACGTTGATCTATTACAGAATATCAAAGGGGGTGTGATAGGTACAAGAAGAAGGAGATTCATGAGTGGATTGCTGCTAGTAGGAACTCTTTAGTTTCTCTAGTGGAGAAGAAAATAAAAGAGGATAACAAAAATAGCATTATATACTTGTTTCCTCATGACTGGGAACATGTGCCAAATTTGACATTTTTTTTAACTAGCTAGAGTTTGTGTGGCTTGGAATCCTAATTCTTAGCAAGTCATAGTGATACAGATGTCAGATCAGCAAGTTATAGTTGACTGTAGGTATAATGGAGGTTTGCAAATGTGGGTGATAGTTGTATATCCCACCATGATGCAAAATGTAGGCAGATTCTTTAGCATGACTTGGATTCTCTTTCTAGATATGTTTCTTTATTGTGGTTGGTGATTGGGGACTTCAATAATGTTATACTGCATGCAGTAAAGAAAAGATCAACCAATGGTAGGCAGAGGTGTATATACACACGGAATAATGAGAGAAATCTAGAAGACATGATAACTAGAAAACTGGATAGAGCATTGGTTTATGATGATTGGATATAAATTTCCCCCAAAGTGTAGGTAAAAATAGGTGGATCTGAGTTGAGTAATCACACACCCATCTCAATACAGATAATAAAGAAGAAACAAAAGAGAAAGCCTTTGGGATTCCTAAATTACTAGGTTGATTGGAAAGGGTACAATGATGTCATTACTCAAAGCTGGGATATGCAGGTGACAGGGAGCCCGGTGTATATCTTTGTAGATAAGCTAGAAAATACCAAATCAATACTAATGAAATGGGCCACGACTGAAGAAAATACCAAATCTTCTTTAGCTTGTCATCCTTCCTAGTCAACTCAGGGTTAAGAGGATCTAGTAGTAGCTTCTCTCTAATTTTTTTCTTTACATGGACTCTTGGTTTCCTTGATCTGATTGGGGATGTTCACTTCAGTTGTGGCCCATTTATTTCCGACCAAAAGAAATGGGCCACAACTAAAGTGAACATCCCCAATCTGATCAAGGAAACCAAGAGTCCATGTAAAGAAAAAATTAGAGAGAAGCTACTACTAGATCCTCTTAACCCTGAGTTGACTAGGAAGGATGACAAGCTAAAGAAGATTCTAGATGATCTAAAGAAAGCTGAGCAAAAATTCTTTTGAAAAGAAGTAGGGAGAAGTGGATGGAGGATGGAGACAAGAACATCAAACTGTACCATACAATTTTTTTTTTAGACCTTGGGGAAAATATTATTCATCCATTTCCCTCAGTACAGGCTCATCATCATCTGATAATACAATGTGGCGTAGTGTAGCTTCCCCTTTGATCACCTCAGAGAGGAATTCAGGACACTGCTGCCACCTACCCCGTATTTCACTCCTACCTCTTCCCCATTTGGCCAGGAAGTTTGCTACCTTATTATCGGATCGCCTCTTGAATAAGAACTCGATTGATTGAAATGAGCATGCGAGCTTCCTGATGAATCTACACTCCTGCTTGCAGCTTACTGGGGTGTCCATCCTACCTTGTATCATGCTTATCGTTTTTTTACTGTCTGATTCAACCTGTAGATTGTTGAAATGACCCCTGCACTCCTGAATGCCATAGGCAATAGCTCTCATTTCCATCTTGAGGATGTTTGTGATAGAACCTTGGTCATATCCCCCTCCAAGCCATTGACCTGTGTGGTCTCTGATTACAAAAGCTGAAGAATTGTCAAAATAAGAGAAGTAGGTAACATCATTTTTGAGCTGATTAATGCAGAGGGAAGAGTGGTCAACAAACATGCTTACTTAGAAGAACAAGCTATAAAGCTCTACACTTCACTATACAACAAAGGGTTCAAGGCTGATCTAGAAGAGGAGGAGATTGCATGTAAGTCCAAGTTTATGAGTACACACAATATCATCCTTACAAGGAAGACAAATGTGCAGGAAGTTAAAGACACAATATGGAGTATTGGAAGCAACAAGTCACCAAATTATGACCGTTTCAATGCTTTTTTCTACAAGAAGACATGGGATATCATCAAGTATGTTTTAGTGGCATATGTTAGCCGGTTTATGGAAGGTGGGAACATGATGAGATAGGTCAATCGTTCCTTTCTAGTTTTTATTCCCAAGAAAAATATGATGACTTCTCTTGTTGATTTTAGGCTTATAGCATGCAGCTCAATACAATATAAACTCATTACTAAGATCCTGGCTGTTATATTGAAACTAGTACTCCCCTACCTTATCTCTATAAATCAAAGCACTTTTGTTGTAGGTATGAGTGAGTTTGATCTTTTGGCAAGAGAGTTCTTGCTAGATTACAATGTGACAAGAGGGAGAAACAAAGCCTGTCTAAAGCTGGATGTCTCTAAGACTTATGATAGCATTATATGGGAGAAATGATCAATAAATGGCCAACATAGAAGACATCTATGGCAGGGAGAGTGACTCTTGTGAAGGCTGCTATTGAGGGACTTCTTATCTTCTAGATACAATAAGGGGAGATCCCCTGGTCAGTCCTAGATAGAATGGAGATGAAGATGGCAAACTTCATATCGGCTAGTGATTATCATCCGATGAGGTATGTGAGAATGACTCTACCAAAAGATGAAGGCAGACTAAGCTTAAATTTTTTTAGGGACATTGCAAAGTTGGGGGCATTGAGCAGAATAATCATCTATCAAGAGGGAACCTTTAGTTGGAGGAAATGGATGAGGGAGAGATATCTAAGAGGATCATATTTCAAGCCAAAATAAGAGAGAGATACTCACACACTATCAATGTTATGATGGAGGTATGGAAGCAAGTGAACATTTGTTTGTCCCTCATGTAAGTTGGAGGATGAAGACTCAGAGATGCGAGGATCAATCTATGAGAAGTTACAAGAATAAGGGCTGAGAAAGACAAGCAAATGGGGTAGATAAGGACTAATACACATGTACTAAAGTGGAGCATGTGCGTCTATAAACTTGTACATGGTGCACTTGGTACTCTTGACAAAATACATAGGTGGGACAATGATGTTTCTTCTGTATGTATGTTGTGCAAGGAGGAGGATGAGTCTCACAACTACCTGGTAGGTTGCTACAAATTTACTAAAGAGGTATGGGAGTTAATATGTAAAGATTTCAGACTACAGTTAAAGCTTAAAGAGGAAGTAAGAAGAACATTGTCATGTTGCGGGGTGGATCACAAGAAGAGGATCTTGTTCAATGCTCTTTGCTACCATACATGAGAAGAGAGGAATGCTAGAGAACATGATAGTTGAGACACAAACGTTAGTAGTATTGTTGTAAGAGTTTTTAAATGTGTTAAGCGCAAGTAGCACATTAGATAGATGAGTGAGTTGTTCTATATTTTTGATGTATAGCATCAGGCTATATGTATATCTTGACCACATATACTTTTAGGGTGCATTCAATATATATTTCAATGATTCCAACTCACACATACATACATACATGTATATTGTAAGAGAGAGATGATTATTTTATCATAATATAATACATTTATAATATTTTCAAAAATAGATTATATAATGATAAAGTTAATAGGTAAACTATAAGAACTACTACAAAAAGGATAACTACAATAGTTCCTTAACTCCTTGTATAACATGTAACAACTATTGTAATAGACATGTGGTCGTAAGAGAGTTTTCTCTATACAACACCGAGTAATACTCATTATAATGTATGGATTGCATACAACATCAAATATTGGTTGCATTTAACCTAAGTACTCCTATTGTTACAGGGGTGCTCTATGCACCAAGTGTTGTCTATTGTAATATATGGTTTGATACAACAATTAATGTTTGTTGTAGTTGCATATGCACTCTTAATGTAATAGGATCACTTTATGATATAATAAAATATTTAATGCATATCGTAGTAGTGCACCTGTTACAACAGATCATTAATGTTATAGTTAATATCACTCGTACACTAGGAACTCTCTATTTTAGTATTTCACCTACAATATTTGACCAAATCCTTTTGATTGACCAAATCACTAGATTTCAAATTTTTTATAATGAATATTAAATAATTCATTTTAATGCATAAACAATTGGCGAATTATACATTATTTGGATGAACGCTTCCAATGCATTTTATATACAATCATGCATACACGGATGTAATCATACAAACAAGTATTGTGTAGCTATATAAAGTAGTGGGTACTTACTCTAGACATCAAAGGTAACGTACATATAGAATTAAAATGACAAAACCAATAAATATTTTAGACATTTGTTCAATGTTGAAGAACATACATCGCCCAATCATGTCAAACATCTTCAATCTTTTCATGATTGTAGCAACTGCCATTGTACTTCTCATAATACTACAATCATATGTCAATTTAGGAAATAGGTTATAAATTATTCAATACATTTTTAAGTTAAAAATTATAAGTAAAGAAATATTTGACTTACATCTTCAAGAATATATCTCACTCTCATCTCCACAACATCTTTCATGTATTATTACATCAAATAATACCCTCAATCCATATTGTTTAGCTACTTTACATACTATATAAAACATATATAAGATAAATAGAAATACATTTGTGGCAACTATGAAAAGGTACAAGGAAATAGTAGTAAGAAGAGCTACGACTACTGAAAATTTCAAAATTTCTATTTACATGGTGAACATAGTGTCACAATTGACATAAATATGAAATTTTGTAAATCCTTACAAACAAAAGAAACCCACCACTTTATACGTGGACAACATTGTGTGGTATTAGTTGCATTTGCGTGTGTTTAGAGTCAGGAGGTGGGGGTTGAAATATGTCTCGTTCTGCACATATGCTTATCAAAATGCATGTTTCTTGTCTATTCACGATGTATGTCCATGTGTGTGGCAATGTCAATCAAGTATCACCGTGCATGCCCATGTGTATTATGAAATACGGATAAAACAAATTCAAATACTGCATTAGGAGTAATAACTTTTAAGTAAGAATTACCTTTAGGTGGAAAACGTAATTCTTCAACTGAAAAATAAGAATGGAAAGGAGATCATCAAGCTCAATGCATGGAATAGCTTTGGCACGGTGACCATAAAACCGCATGATTCACAAAAATATCTGTTATCTCCATTCGCTTTTCGAATTTAATAATTTATAGTGATAAAAACTGATAGCGTGGTGGGTAGAGACCACGAGGGCCAGACCTTAGTGGTGCTCCGTCGTAGTCATTGGGAGCGCTGACCAGTGAAGTTGGGGGAGGCTGCTGCGATGCTGGCAGGCATCCAACTCAACTCGTGGCTCAGACTGGATAGAAAAATGCGGAAGCTGAAACCCATTCACTGATCCTCTATTCGGCTCTATCCTGCACAAAGAAGAGGAGGGATCATCTGGGTTTGTTTGCGGACGATATTTTAGAGCTTTCTGCTATGTTTGACTCTTTAGTCTTTTTTCTTTTTACGAATCCTGTAATAATGTAGCACATGAAATTGCCAATCTCGTAAAGGATGGCGACTTCATGTACACCAAGGAAGTTGGGGACATCCTTCATCCTATTTTGAACCTTGTACATTCTAATTTTTTATTAATAAACAGGATCGACCCTGTTATGAAAAAAAAACTGATAGATTATTCAGACCGTCGATGGATAAGTCAAAGCCCATTGGAGTCCTATGTTTGAAATATGTATTCCATGCGTGGAACACTTTCAAAATATCCGAAACGTGTTTAGTTCCAGTACACACAAAAATTGATTGTCTGTCTACAATTATATAATTAAAACGTCTTATGATGTGATCTAATTTGTAGTTACAACTGTAGCAGAAGTCGTGATCTCCTCGGTAACTTGTATCTTCCTACAAATAGATGTGATGAAATAGCGAGAGAGTGGAGGCTAACATGTAGCACCACAAAATGAAAATTATGCAGGAATACGAAGAATCAAACTTCAAGTATCATCCGTAGCAGCATTCAAAAAATTTACTATAGGACTGGTCCTACATTAAGGCCCTGTTTGGTAGGGTGTAATTAGAGCACAAAGTGTATTTTATAATGAATGATGATTAAAAACATAGAGTTGGAACAGCTAATAATTTATTTGGTTAGGTGTAACTGGATCTTTTATCTTTCATTTTTGTATATTTGGTTGGCAAAGCAGGTCCAGTAAAACACAATGGCAACTATGGTATTTATCTGTTCGTTTCGTGGTCAGGTAGGTGCTGTAAAATCGTAATATGACCTCCGCACACAGAGGGGGGGGGGAGAGAGAGAGAGAGACCGCACCGGGGGTCAGTTGTTGTTACAGCTACAGCTACAGCCTATAAAGCAAAAAGCACACCGCTCCCTGGAAAGCATGACACACGGACAGCCTAACTACACCTGACCGCGTCCGATTTGAGCGCGGTACATTTTCCGGGAATTCACGACAGATCGAGTAGTCAGATGCAATTACAATTCCGCAAACCGCATCCTATTACACCCTACCAAATAAAATTAAATAACGAAAACATCACATTCAAACTCATTTTTTTCAAGCAACACCCTACCAAACAGGGCCTAAGGGCATATTTAATTTGCTCTATTTTGTTAGATTTGTTGGAATACAACATTTAGCTAATCCTGGTATAGCAAATTTCTGATTTTAAAAGTTCCTGTAACTCCAAACTTTGCGTTTGGTCTATTTGTACTTCCATGAGGAACACTTCGTCGTTTTTCGCACTACACAAGAGTACGAGAGCGTGGACAGCCATGCTGGAGCTCGACGCCCAGCAGTTTCCAAATGGATGGGCCCGTTCAACACTCACTGCTTGTCCCCAAATTGGATTGTTCTCATTTCTCTACTCTCGTAAACTAAATCTGACATTTCCATTTCTGGATCATCCTTTACAATTCAATACTCGGTAAACCAAACGTACCCTAACTTTATAATATAGCAGAAACGAATATTGTCAGATAATGAATTAAAACAGTCCCGCCGAAGGGGTAATTGTGGGATGTTACTTCTTTACAAGGAGTGAAAATAGATAAAAACCACTTCATAAAGTTTTGAATCGTTGTAATTCATGCGATTGTTGACAGGAAATGAAAAAAAAAACTATCTAACATGGTTGATGTTTGAACGTGAAGATAAAAGCGTCAAGTCGATGAAGATAAAGTCCGGGCATGCATGAACCTGTTTTAGTAGGTTTTGTTTCCGTGGTTGAAGATAAATGTGGCAAGTTCTTTTCAGGCCTTTAAGCAGCCGTTTTTCTGATGATCATTAACTAAATCGATAGCTGCATTAAAATAGTGAAGAAATGCCTTTTCCAAATAAGAACGTTGGATTTATGGACAGATCAGATGTGTAAACATAAAGGAAAAGAGTTCCGTCACTGCATCCATATGCGGCCGTTGTTCGGCCGATTGTTCATGGTTGCATAATGTTTATTGTCTCGACACCATTAATAAACCATTACCAACATTTTCAAGTTTTGAGTCTCGGGAAGGGACCTGCTGCGTTTGCTCATTCCATCAGGATGGTTGTCGACGGAGGAGAGTAGGTAGCGGTTTGGGCAGTAAGGGAAGGGGAGTAACCGGTTTGTGAAACTCTATTTTCCAATTCCGATAGTTATACCTGAGAAAAGGAGTCAAAATTCTGCATCCGCGCGTGAGAGCATGCACCGGATAGAAACTAAGGCCCTGTTTGCTAGGATGTAGTAGGGTGACATTTTGTGAATTAGAAAGTTGATCAAATGAAAACATGCATTTTCAACACTGTAAATAGTATTTGGTTCGATGCAGCTGTTCATCCGCACATTTAAACACATTCATATGGTTTCTACAGAAAAGCATCATATCTGTAGGTTGTCTAGATTGCATGTGCTAGATTTTGTGCCTACAAGAGCAGACAATAGGCCCTGTTCGGCAACGGATCACGATCGGATTTCGGCTTGTCTTATTATGCCACGTCTGCGCCATATCAGCAGATTCAGTCGCGATTCTGTAGCATTGCGCACATACATGTTTGGCTGAAAACCCCGATTTTGGGATTCTGTAATCCCAAAAGTTAGATTATCTCAGTCATGCTAGCAACATGATTAGGAATTCCAGTTCGGATTTCGCTGTGTCTTTTGTAAATTTTGTTTTATATAACAGATTAAAAAACACAAGTTATGAGGTTAGTCGGATTGGTTTGTCAAATAGGGTCAAACAGGAAACCCCAATCTGAATGATCTGGATGATTGGACTAATCCATTCTAATCCAGTCCGGATTTCATAATCCTAGTCGGTTGCCAAATAGGGGCCAGAAGAGTGGCTTTCCCGTATGGCTGTGGGCCCGGTACCTTTCAAGCGGCTCAAATTTAAAGGCTGGTGACACATCATTCTGTGTTTTTTCTTTTTGCCAGCACCTAACTAAACCTGACCACCTCCTAAACCAGTGCGGTACAAACACCAGGAATTTAGAGTGAACTGTACGGTTGTATGCAGTTATATTTCATCTAACTACACCCTAACACACCCAATCAAAAAAAATATAAAATAAAAAATTGAATAAATGATTGTAAGGAACTCAAACAACATCCTAATAAACATGCCCTAAGTGCCATTGATTTTTTTGTTTACTATTGGAATAGCGGGATTCAACTTTGGAGATTCAACTCAGATTCTCAAATCTTATATTTTTCATGATGTGAAACCTATTTGGGAACGGACCGAAATTTTGTAGTTGTTCGAGATTAAATTGGATTAGAACGGGATAATGGAATTACTTTAGTCTAGTTTTAGTCTCATTTTGTTTGACAACCCAATTAAAATTCTGATCTTCTTTTCAGTATTGCATATAAGAAAGAGGTTAATCTAGAATAAAAAATTTGTAATACTGCTCTAATCATGGCTGAGTTGGTCCGGATAATGCAATTATGGTCCTAAGCAGACCTCATTAGTCTATTTTTTACCAAAAACTATAGGATTAGACTCTGTTTTTTAATCGGATATAGTCTCACATGACACACATGTGGCACAAAAAGACAACCACTAACCCACTCCAACTTATTTACAGCCCAAACACTCAAAAAGTTCAATGGGAATTTGCTTTCATGTTTTAACACTGCCGTGACACAATATACTAACTGAAATTGGATTGATAGTAGCTTTGTTGCCAAATAGATATTTATCCCAATATGGACTAGGAATGTTCCTTAGATTGGACAAATTCGACCATGTTATATGAGGGCTAAAAGTCGGTAGTCAAACATGGTGTAAGAGATTCGATTTTCAAATGATCTATCTAAAATAAGTACTAACAAAGCCTAATGGTCTTTTTATTAGATTTTTTTTTATAACGAGAAACCCCTCCCGGGATCGGCCACTATTGGACCCCACTCAACCAAGGGTAAACCCCGGAACCAACCGCGTACATGGGGGCACCGCGGCGCGCTCAATAACGTGGGGCCTTGTTGCACCCAGCCAGCGTCGAACTCGGGTCCATTCATAGGGGATTGCTGAGCCGCACCGCTGGGCTACTCCCTCACCCCCTTTTTTTTAGATTTTAGGAAAATGGTAGTCAATCGCAACAGCTTCATAGAAGGGACGAGTTACTTGACCGATTTGCATAAAGACACCCGACAAAAAAACAAAATCATGACTATATCCTAGGCATTATTTCTAATTTATAAATTCACATGTAAAGGTTTTTGCTAGATGTGATTATTACAATATTTTAGTGTGGTTATCACAATATATTAAAGCATGTTGTGTGAGTTGGTTTTATTATAATAGGATAGACCATATTGTGTAATTATGATCTATTATAACATGTTAGAGGATATTGTTTAATTATTGTCTATTGCAACAATTTTTCTCGTGTTATAATCAAACATTTATTCAAACAAGTTTAACTTGTTTTGTATAACATGATTCTAAAAGAACTTGTCAGAGCATGTTTTGTGGTTATGGTCGGGCAGAGGATCTTGTGTGACTAATGTGTATTAAAACAGTTTTGCACATATTGTAGCCAAGTATATTGAATTGGGTTGGCCTGTTGTATATAACTTGGATCTATTATAATAGATTAGAGCATGTAGTGGAATTATGATCTATTATAACATGTCAGAGCATGTTGTGATATTACAATATATCATTATAGTTTACCACCTGTAGTATCTCACATATACTAAAACGAGTTTCTCCTGTTGCATGCAACTTGTGTTACATAAATCTATAATAAACAATAGATAAATAGACATGTTGTGTTATATATGTTAATTACGACTTCAGTAGCAAACATGTTGTATCATTTCTATTATAATTGCTTATTTCTATAGTAATGAAGATAATATTATTACACCTCTAACTATATCTGACAAACTAATGCCATCTATGTTAACTAATATTAATAATGAATAGTATATATAACAAAAGGGAAACTCAACCCGAGAAGACTTCTTTTAACACCCCATATGTAGAACATTCACAAGATAGAGAGAAACTATACATTTGCATTTACTTCAAAGTGGATGTCTCAATCATGATATTCATTGCATAATAATAATGTTTATATAAACCATCAAAGGATAAAGATGAAATTTCTTATTCTTAATTCCGTAACATTACACATAATATGTTTCCAATAATAAGAAAAGAAATCTAAACTAGGTATAACTTACTTCCCACAAGGTCTTTTATTCTAAAGATCCTTGACCTAATACATCCACATCATAGGGCTCTACTCTTCTATGTTTTCTCCTTATTGAAATCACACCCCCAACCATGCATCAATCAGTATGTACTTCAAAGTGAACGAGTTATATCTCAAAGAGAACATGTAAGTAAAGAATATACTTTAAAAAGTAACATTAAAGAAAAGACACATTTACTTTTAGATCATTTCTTTTATCTTGACCTATATAAGAACCTTTGGGTTTGTACCAAAGTATCTCTTCTCTTATGCATAAAAGTTCCTCTTAGGTTGCACCAAAATGCCTCTTCTATTATGCACCAAAGTGCCTCTTAATTTGCTCTGAGGATCCTCTTAGTGAGGATCTTATATAAATTATCTTTATCATTTTCTTTCTCTTGTAAACTCTTAACATGCTCTTAGAACCTATTCTTAACTTTACTGTTAATGTGCATGAAGATGATATGATAATTATTGAAAAGAAACATGACATTCATATCATTATAGACCTATAAAATTTTATCTTCATAAGAAGTTGAATCATAAATAATACATTTCATGTACATTGTACATACATATATAAAAGCAATCAATGCTTGTGTTCCAAATTCATTGACCACTTACCTTTCTCTTAAAGAAGATCCTATTTGCTCTTCTTAGGTTGAAGAAATCCTAATTATATTCTTAGTGTTGATGAAGCCCTAGATACACTATTCATAAAATATTCCATATCAATTTGTATCACATTAAACCTTAATATTACATAATAGAAAAATTGGGGTTTGATCAATGGGAAAATCAATCCTAAAACTTTCAACTTCAAACTCCTTGTTGAAAAGTCTTTTGAAAACTATTTATCAGTGATTTTTTGATAGAAGGATAATTTATTATGAAATTTTGAAGATAGGGAAATCAGAATTCAAGAAACCATATGTGTGACTTTCAAAAAAATAGAAATGAAAATGATTTTAATAAGAGAGGATATCACCAATATAACAATGGCCATGATACATTCGATTAACCTTACAAGGGCAAATTCAAAAAACACATGTATGACATATTACCTATGCCATGGCATTGAGCTACCAACCCAAGAAGTAGAAAGCTCCAATCCTAATCTAACTAAAACATTATGGAAACCAAAACCAAGGCGTAATGCCTCTTAAGTATAATTCCCCGACCAAAACTTGTATCAATGAGACTCTAGAGCATCCCTAAGGTGGCTACAAGTTGAAGGTCAAGAAGATGAGAAACAAGAAATCAAAAAGGGAAAAATCTATCCCCTCAGTTTAAGTAAGAAATTCCCATGTAGGTAGCCCCGTCGGAACCAGAGAAACATTCTTGAGCCTTTTCAACCGTCTCAGAGAATAGAATCATGTTTGACCCTTAGACTGACTCTCCATCCAGATGGACTTTGGGGATGAAGAATCTAATGGATTGGGGGATAAACAATAATTGGTTTGGGGTTGTGGGATGCCAATGATAGTTTTCAAGGACTCACTTATATAGGTTTTGGTCTCATGTGGCTAGATTCACTGCCAGAGTAGGAAACATGGCAATGGATGAATACTCTTGCAGACAAGAGTCTACATACACCCAAACATAGACAAACTAGGTACTAACGACTTCATCAAAGAGCCAGGTACATGAAGGAAGGGCGAGAACGGTGTGAGGAGGAGATAAAAGGGAGAGAGATTGTCATAGGGAGGAGGAAAAGAACTAGATTGTTCAAAGTCTAGGGGGAGAGGAACAAGGTGGAAGGAAGAACATTCATTGTGAGATTTAGATCCCACGGATCATGAAGATCCTGCATAAAGTATAATATAATGGAAACTGACAGTAGGACACGAGGCAAGAGGCGGATATCTAGAAAATAATCTACATGACATAAAATTTGATAATTTGTAAACATAACACTAAATTTGATTAACATTGGCATTATTATTTAAGGGCTTTCTTTTCTATGTAAATTGGATAGGTATGATTTTCCATATGGATTGGCACTTGATCCCCAGGCTAATTAAATCACGTAAATTACAATTTTTGAGTTTGGTTTTGCTTTTAGATATATAATATATGAGTTACAATACAACTAGGATTTAACTCAATAATCTAAATATATTTCATTATATTACAACATTAGCATTAAGATCTATTATTTGGTTTCCTTATGTACTTATATTCTTTCCATCAGAGTTATATCTAGTTATATTGCACGACATATGTTATTTCACTCATTTAACTCATTATTCTCATTATCTGCATAAGTTCAATATGAACTTTTATAAATCACTTTAGTTATCTCCACTTATATAAAACATCTAACTATTATCACATTATATATATTACTCTATTTTCCACATGAATCATTCGTTTATATTTATTTCCATAAAGTTACTTAATTATGCACAGTTAAGTCAGTATTTTCATATCAGTGTACAATGTAGACATATTTAATGAACTTATTTACACATTCAACCACGATCAGGCTATTAGGTCATTAGTTAACTATTATTGGGAAAAACACATTAAATGTTTGAAGTACTTATGAAAATTTATGATATTACAATTCAACCCACCTTAATTGAATTTTATCCTTCAAATTTCCATATAAAACCTACCTTAGGGTTTTACTATTCCTATGTTGCAATATTCAACGTGTATTTCATGTAAATGAAACAAGGGTCAGAACTCAATGATACACTCTTCTATGATTCTGTAAAACTTACTCAAATTTTGGAGCTTCAAACCATGACCTGGATCTCTACCATTCAAATGCATTAGGTTTAGATGGATACACGATCTAGATCTTCTATATCAACTATCTTGGTGGCACCTCCAGATCAATGTTGTCCAGACACAAATATAAAGGTGTGACAACTCATCATTTCACACTTCAAGAACTTAGTAGCATACATGTCCCATACCACATATTCTAGCAAGAAGAAGAACATATGAACATAAATTGTTATTCAATGACATTCTAATTACAAATCTCAATGGACGTGCACAACCATTAAGGAAAAAGAGGAGATGTCACATGCAAATAGTGGGACAAAACATAGGACCCAAACTAGATAATCTCATATCCCTAACATATATACACATAGATAAATCTCTAATCACATATTTCTTATAGGGTTCCTACATCTACACGTTCCTAAAATAAAAGGGATAAATATTGTAAATCCTTGACTTTATGTCCTCTATACATATGTTTTCTATCATCAAAAGAGGGACGAAAGAGATACCTAGGAAATCATGAGAAAATCCTAGTGCCCAACTATATTTTTCTCTCTGATACTCTAAATGTAACACCCACTTGTAAAACATTCACAACATAGAGAGGAAGCATACATTTGCATTCACTTTAAGTGGAATATCACAATAACGATATTCATTAAATAAAAATAAGTTTCTATAAATGATATAAATATAAAGATAACAATTATCATTTTCAAATACTCAACATTACACTTAAACTAAGCATGATATGTTTTTAATAACAAGGAAAGAAATCTAAACTAAGTCTAGATGACACCCTACCATGTACTTTCGTCTAAAGATCTATGAGCTAGTACTTCCACGTCAAATGGCTCTACTCCCCTATGTTTGCTCCTTACCTGTGAGCATCACACTCCTAGACATGAATGAAATAGTTTGTAGGTGGAATTGAACATACTATATGATAACACCAAATTTTGTGATGTTTTTGGCCCTTATTTTATTATCAAAACTACCCTTTTTAATTGTTTTCCTCTCTCTTATTGTTATGTTTTTGAATAAACGGGTCACGCTACACTATTAACTCAATTTTATCATCTTTTGCAGAGTTTTCCTCATTTTTGAACTCATTTAGAAACAAAAAGGCCCGCCCCAGCCCACGAACGTGTTCCACCTACATCGGCCTTTTTACCAACCGGCCGACCGATACGCTCGCTGCCCGACACGGGTGCGCGATACCATATCGCGCGACACAAGGATGCCGCGCAAGAAGGAACGAATGAGCGACACACCACTTAGACGATAGGGAGCCGGGCTCACCACGACAACTGAAGCGTGTCACGCGATATAGGCTACCCACCGACAGGCACCACTCGTCACGGTGAATGACGGCTCGACATCCTTGTGTCGGGCGATACACATATCAGGCGTCCCTGAAGCTGCAATAATGGAGCTTAAGGAAGAAAATGTGGCGTCCGGAGCACCATAACGTCTCCCAACCGCTGCCTATAAATAGCAGCTACAGGACTTTGATGGGACGGGTCGGAATCCCTCAAAAGCCAACTTAGGAAAGCTTCAGGAGCTAGCGTGTCGTGCCTCAGAGGTGTGATAGGTGATTCTAGATGAGCACTTCCCTATTCTGAGAGGGAGGGAATGGTTCAGTTAGGGTCGTCCCGGGCACCGCTGTAGGCCGATATCGGCCAACAAGAGTGCCCGATACTGGAAGCAATACTCTAACCCGTCACGATACCGAACCCCGATACGTATCGCCAGTCACGATGTGTCGCCCGAGAGGGTGCTGCCCGACACGATCGTATCGGGCACGGGCGCCCCGCACGATACGTTTGACGTCACAGCGTGTCGCCCGAGAGGGTATGCCGCCCGACACGGGCTGTGATAACCTCGATTTTAGGATTCAATATCCAATATAATATTTGAAGCCATATTGGTGTAAAATGATTTTTAGTGTTGATTGAGGTGTGATGTGATCAACTAAATTAAGTTGAACTTGAGTCGACACTTTTAGATGTCATTTAATGCATACTTGACTTCAAAATCTTTATATGGGTACCAATTGGGATTATCTTAACTGAAGGGTGAACAAACATTTATTTTGGTCTTATTTTGATTATTAGTTAATGTTAGACAAAGGGTATCAATGTTTCAAATTTCAATTTATTTGAAATCATGGCTAGGGAGTTACTCAAATCCCAAAGTAAGGTTTATCATATACTTCAGGCTTCAATTTTCATGTTTGGCCATTATAAACCAGCCTGGTTGGGCCGCATGTTTGGCCAAGGTTTGAGAAAACAAAGACCTGGCTTTCCTCCGAGAACATAGGAGCAGGTGACTCTTTTCTGGATCTAGTGGAATTAGTCAGTGTGAGGATTTTGGGTTTGTTAACTTAATTGGATTAATCCACCACAATTCTAGGATCTCAGTAACTCTCGTGGGCAACGTTTGGAGCCAGACCTCTCTCTACTCTCCATTATATCTCACAGGCGGTGGCAATAGTTTATGCACCTAGACATTGCGTGAAACAGGCAACAATATACTCACTTATGCACCTTGACAAGGATCGTGCCTGCCATTTCTATCTCCATGCCATCGAGATCCTCCCCCATGCTTTACAGTGACCCAACCACTGCTCCAGTCCCAGACTTTAGAGGAGTTACATCTTGTTACTGAGGGTTCCTTGGTCAGGCAGGAAGTTTGGTTCCTACGATAGCCAGACTCCAAGCTCCAACTCGGGTGCCTGATCTACAGTCAGAGGTGCCTCCTTAGACCTTGACGCAGCCGATTCTAATACCCAATACCAACCTCATAGCCTGAACCCACGATGATCTTGTTGTCTATACAGACACTGGCGGAGGTCTCGCCCCCTCTCCAAGCACTTCTGTCGATGTGCTCCCACACCTAGGGCTGCAATGGCACCATCATCTTCCAGAGAGGAGGTTGTGTTGAGAGGAGCTAGCTCGCAGCAGACCTTCCACGCAACAACGGCGGCGGTGGCTCCACCGCAGCAACAGGTCGGGATCAGGAACAACACAGGATTCAGACCTTCAGTCAGTGAGGGATTCATGACAGGAATCATCGCAATCGCTGTGATCTAGAGCAAAGTCTTCTTCCCCATTACTTCCTCCTATACGGAGGCTTTGTGATCTGGAACGACTCCTGTGCGCGATGGTGATCACCTGTGAGAAGCGAAGGGCTGATCTGCGCCTAGCTATGGTATCTGCGGTCACCAAAGCAATCGTGGAGCTTTGAGGGACCTCTATACACCATGGGAGCCACCACTCGTGTGCTTGCTTCTCATTGGCGGCGGCGGAACCAAGAATAGAGCGGGGCACCCCAGCAAAGCGAGAGATCAGACTCGCAAAGGGGGGGATTGCTCTCATAGAGCGGCTCTAATCTTTGCTAGATCGGGTCAGTGCTAGGGTTACTTAATGAACCGGACCAAACCCGTGCTGACTCCAAAGGAGCTGGGCATGACTAGGGGAGGTGGGCCGACCAAGGTGGCCCAATCCAGCAATGCCACCTCGGCAGTGGGACCACCACACAAGGTAAAATGTTATTAATTCCCAAAAATTCCCATGATCTTGCATAATTCATAATAAATAGCATGTTTATCAGAAAAATACAAATAAAGTACTGAAATGCTCAGAAAAATGTGTAGAACAATATGGAAGCAAAATATTAGACTTTTTATGCACTAATAATAGTGATATCATGTAAGATGTGTAATGCTTGTTTAATGGATAACAAATAGCAAATGATGACATAAAATCATGGAAAAATATCAATAAGTCCACAATTATGTATAGAATGCATATGATGTTAGATATGGTCATGATGATGCATGAAAGTATATAATTTGATTAATATGGATAATTAGGGCTAATAACACTAAAGATTTGAGAAACCAAAGACCTAGCTTTCCTCCGAGAACATAGGAGCAGGTGACTCTTTTCTGGATCTAGTGGAATTAGTCAGTGCGAGGAGTTTGGGTTTGTTAACTTAATTGGATGAATCCACCACAGTTCTAGGATCTCAGTAACTCTCGTGGGAAACATTTGGAGCCAGACCTCTCTCTACTCTCCATTATAGCTCACAGGCGGTGGCAATAGTTGAGGCTCCTTGACATTGCGTGAAACAGGCAGCAGTGTACTCAGTTATGCACCTTGATAAGGATCGTGCCTGCCATTGCTATCTCCATGCCATTGAGATCCTCCCCCATGCTTTACAATGACCCAGCCACTGCTCCAGTCCCAGACTTTAGAGGAGTTACAACTTGTTACCGAGGGTTCCTTGGTCAGGCAGGAAGGTTGGTTCCTACAATAGCCAAACTCCAAGCTCCAGCTCGGGTGCCTGATCTGCAGTCAAAGGTGCCTCCTTAGACCTTGATGCAACCAATTCTAATACCCAATACCAACCTCATATCCTGAACCCACGATGATCTTGTTGTTTGTACAGACACTGGCGAAGGTCTCGCCCCCTCTCCAAGCACTTCTGTCGATGTGCTCCCACACCTAGGGCTGCAATGGTGCCATCATCTTCCAGAGATGAGGTTGTGTTGAGAGGAGCTAGCTCACTGCAGACCTCCCACGCAACAGCGGCGGCGGTGGCTCCACCACAACAACAGGTCGGGATCAGGAACAACACAGGATTCATACCTTCAGTCAGTGAGGGATTCATGGTAGGAATCATTACAATCACTGTGATCTAGAGCAGAGTCTTCTTCCCCATTACCTCCTCCTATACGATGGCTCTGTGATCTGGAACGACTCCTGCGTGCGATGGTGATCACCTGCGAGAAGAGAAGGGTTGATCCGCGCCTAGCTATGGTATCTGCGGTCACCAAAGCAATCGTGGAGCTTCGAGGGACCTCTATACACCATGGGAGCCACCACTCGTGTGCTTCCTTCTCATCGGCCATGGCGAAACTAAGAACAGAGTGGGGCGACCACAGCAAAGCGAGAGATTAGACTCGCAAAGGGGGAGATGGACTCTCGCAGAGAGGCTCTAATCTTTGCTAGACCGGGTCAGTGCTAGGGTTACTTAATGAACCGGACCAAACCCGTGCTGACTCCAATGGAGCTGGGCATGACTACGGGAGGTGGGCCCAGCAATGCCACCTCGGCAGTGGGACCGCCACACAAGGTAAAAAGTTATTAATTCCCAGTAGTTCCCCTGATCTTGCATAATTCATAATAAATAGCATGTTTATCAGAAAAATACAAATAAGGTACTGAAATGCTAAAAAAATGTGTAGAACAATATGGAATCAGAATATCAGACTTTTGATGCACTAATAATAGTGATATCATGTAAGATGTGTAATGCTTGTTTAATGGATAACAAATAGCAAATGATGACATAAAATCATGGAAAAATATCAATAAGTCCACAATTATGTATAGAATGCATATGATGTCAGATATGGTCATGATGATGCATGAAAGTATATAATTTGATTAATATGGATAATTAGGGCTAATAACACTAAAGATAATGTATTAAATGCATGCATGCTCAATAAATGATGAGATTTACAGAAAACCCTCATATATGTAACTAGAATATAATATATATATATATATATATATATATATATATATATATATATATATCTGAGATCAGTTATATGCATAGAATTAATGTTATATGAAGATGACCCTTAATACATGGGTTGTAACCCTAAATTGAATAATGTATATAAACTAGGGTTAATATGTGCACCAAAAAGGATATGGGACCTAATATTCAGATAATGAATCATAATCTGGAAAATGACATCAGTAAGATAAATATAAGACGATAATGCAAGTAAACGTTGGAATATCCTAATGAGATAATATGAACACTAATGAACATGACTAGGGTTAAGTTGATGAGAATCTGATGATAGTATGTGGTCTTGTCTTAATCAGGTGATGACTAGACTTCTAGATGATCAAGGATAAGTTAAAAATCTCTATACTCAGGTACGTGGGTTTATTTAATTATATGACTACGGTTTTCTTGCTTGCAATAATGATATGTATGTATGCTCTCTTCTATTTGCAAATATTGGATGTAGTATTTCTATGTAGTACTTGTTGTTTTGTCACTTGAAAACATAAATTATGAGTAGATGTTTTGTAGTTATTTAAGGTGTTCATTATCCCCCTTACGATGGAATGGATTAATGTTGGCTAGTACACCTCCCTAGAGCACACGGTGTACGGGGAGTTTACCTAGAGTACTTGGTACATGGGGATGGGCCCAATATTTATGTTTTGGTACTAGTCCACCTTGATAATGCAATTCATCTAGGAAAATGACTTAAATTGGCATATTTCGCTGAATAAAGAAGTGTTTTCTATGATTTTCTTTCCTTCTGCAAATCTTTTTCAAAATTATGAAATCCATAAATATATGTATCTTTCTACCCATGTACACAACACCTTGTGTGTTGATTTGTTGTTTCATGTATGTTTTAGGTTTAGAGATAGCATGAGAGAAAAAGTACAGGATGTGAGCAAGTCTTATAGGTTGTACCTATTGTGTAGATCCTAGTTTAGCATACATGTTCTTAGACTATTTAATCTCCATTCAATATGTAACTGTAAATCATTGTGTAATAATTCATGTTGTATAAATATACATGTTGAATGTTGAGAAATGTTATGGTTGTATGTTCATGTATGCGTATTATGCTTCTGCATCGCTCTCTGATATAATTGCTAACGTTTTCGGATTTTGTCTTCTCATCTCCATGGGGTTTTGAGAAGGTGAAAATCCAGGGACGTTACAGTTGGTATCAGAGCATGAACAATAGCTACACCTAACAATTTCTCACCATGAAACATAAAACTAAATTTAACCTTTCACTTTAAACTGTAGAAACATAGCAAGTTGTTCTATAGGAACTAGGTTTGACTTAGCCTCTAGGTTAGAACCTAGATGTTTGAGAACTTGGTTTAGACAAGTGTGTGAAACCCTTTCCATATAGAGCTCATATGTATTGGGTAGCTACACTAGTCTACACCATGTTCTCACCATTTCACTAGGTTACATGGCACCGGTCTATCTACTATGTGTTGGACACTCAAGTTTGCTGGTTTGGTTTTGTTTCCCAATCGGCTCGCACCTCGACAGTTTTCTCTGACGCCTTCTTTCTCAGAGAAAAACTATATAATATTTTATTAGATATATGTAAATATAAAAATGTGTGCCTCACACAGGAGAGTAGTGGGTGTTCATGCAATCTAAGTGAAAGGGAGTGACATCAGTCTAGAAGAGAGAATATATCTAGATTAGATGTCTAGAGCCTCATAAGGTTATGTGATAGATAGATAGACAAAACAAAAGACAAATGAAATAAGCATATGGAATCTTATCTAACTTTGATCTATGATGGTATAAGTTTCCTTATTAAGATTTGAGTTGTATATTAGTTGAATTCAATTTTGGAGAATTTAAGCAAAATCTTGATGATGAAAGTACATTCCCTTTTTCTACTTAAGATAAGCTACGTTAAGATAGAGATGAGTGTGCTTGAGCCTCAATCTCTTATACAAGGAGGATGTCTAGTGGTAGGATGAGATATGTGGTGAACTCTAGAGAGAGTAAGACCCACAGGGAGAAGGTTATAGGACCTAGCCTCCAATATATGAGATATGTGTTAAAAAAATGTATCCTACACTAGATTACTCTTGAGTGTTGAGTTGAGTCCTTATGCATGATTGAAATCTATATGTGAGAATTGGGTAAAAGAAAAGGATGGGTAGATGACCCATATGACAAAGTCAATCCTTTGGCTGAGTTAGGTCCTAGATAGAGTGACATATTTTGTGACTCTCATCATTAGTTGCAGGTGAGGTAATATATGAACTCTAGTTATGAGAGTATGATTCTTTGTGCAAAAGATACTAAAAAATACAATTCTCCCTTCTTCTCTTTCTTAATATATGATGATAGAAACCTCACTTGAGCTATATAGATGATTTATATATGAGGAGTCACTCGTATAAGCTTGACCTATTCTATATATTCCCCCCTATATCATACATGTAGCACCCAAAATTGAAATCATTATAAGTTTGAAAATAAAATATTCTCTTCCCTTCATATGAAACATGAAAGATATGATGCTGAGATTATGGGATAAACTTAGTATATTCTCTTTTTCTTTTCACATAATACATGGAAGACGTAAAAAGTTGAACTCATCAACTTGATATAAAGATATTTTCGGATCATAGGATATATGATCACAAATATGGTTCATAATTTTGATCCTTCTCAGTGTATGCTTCTAAGTTGAGTATGAATATCACACCATAGGGTCAAACCCTAACGGTCAAGCATGTTATGTAAACCCTTCCTAAGTAGAAAAATCCTAATATCAAGGATGAAAAATATTCCCCTCTAATTCTGAAATACTAGTATGATGTTGATCATAAACTACACTAATGATGTTAAGCCTGCTAATTCTAATAAATGATGGCATATAACTTGACATCACCATTTGATTAATAGGGTGATGCATGAAGCCTTGAGTAGTACCTTCTTAACTTCATATGTATGAGTAAAATCCTTATCCTTAAGTGATTATGAGGATGTAAATCCAAAATGTAAGAATCTCATGTGATGACTAAGTGACTAAGGGATGCTACAATTCCTTATAAAAAAATGACGCTTCAACCTATATATAAGGTGGGGTGGGTACACCTTACATGATTAAATATCCTAACATGACCGAATAATGATACTCTTAGCACTTAGAAGTGGTGGCCTAGAGGCATCCACACTCCTTGATATCAACTTAAGAATGAGACTAGTTGAATTTCGAGGACGAAATTCCATATAAGATGGGGTGAATGTGATAACCTCGATTTTAGGATTCAATATCCAATATAATATTTGAAGCCATATTGGTGTAAAATGATTTTTAGTGTCGATTGAGGTGTGATATGATCGACTAAATTAAGTTGAACTTGTGTCGACACTTTGAGATGTCATTTAATGCATACTTGACTTCAAAATCTTTGTATGGATACCAATTGGGATTATCTTAACTGAAGGGTGAACAAACATTTATTTTGGTCTTATTATGATTATTAGTTAATGTTAGACAAAGGGTATCAATGTTTCAAATTTCAATTTATTTTAAATCATGGCTAGGGAGTTACTCAAATCCCAAAGTAAGGTTTATCATATACTTCAGGCTTCAATTTTCATGTTTGGCCATTATAAACCAGCCTGGCTGGGCCGCATGTTTGGCCAAGGTTTGAGAAAACAAAGACCTGGCTTTCCTCCGAGAACATAGGAGCAGGTGACTCTTTTCTGGATCTAGTGGAATTAGTCAGTGTGAGGATTTTGGGTTTGTTAACTTAATTGGATTAATCCACCACAATTCTAGGATCTCAGTAACTCTTGTGGGCAACGTTTGGAGCCAGACCTCTCTCTACTCTCCATTATAGCTCACAGGAGGTGGCAATAGTTGAGGCACCTTGACATTGCGTGAAACAGACAACATTGTACTCAGTTATGCACCTTGACAAGGATCGTGCCTGCCATTTCTATCTCCATGCCATCGAGATCCTCCCCCATGCTTTAGAGTGACCCAACCACTGCTCCAGTCCCAGACTTTAGAGGAGTTACATCTTGTTACTGAGGGTTCCTTGGTCGGGCATGAAGGTTGGTTCCTACATTATCCAGACTCCAAGCTCCAGCTCGGGTGCCTGATCTGCAGTCAGAGGTGCCTCCTTAGACCTTGACGCAGCCGATTCTAATACCCAATACCAACCTCGTAGCCTGAACCCACGATGATCTTGTTGTCTGTACAGACACTGGCGGAGGTCTCTCCCCCTCTCCAAGAACTTCTGTCGATGTGCTCCCACACCTAGGGCTGCAATGGCACCATCATCTTCCAGAGAGGAGGTTGTGTTGAGAGGAGCTAGCTCGCAGCAGACCTTCCACGCAACAGCGGCGACGGTGGCTCCACCGCAGCAACAGGTCGGGATCAGGAACAACACAGGATTCAGACCTTCAGTCAGTGAGGGATTCATGGCAGGAATCATCGCAATCGCTGTGATCTAGAGCAAAGTCTTCTTCCCCATTACTTCCTCCTATATGGAGGCTTTGTGATATGGAACGACTCCTGTGCGCGATGGTGATCGCCTGTGAGAAGCGAAGGGCTGATCTGCGCTTAGCTATGGTATCTGTGGTCACCAAAGCAATCGTGGAGCTTCGAGGGACCTCTATACACCATGGGAGCCACCATTCGTGTGCTTCCTTCTCATCGGCGGCAGCGGAACCAAGAACAAAGCGGGGCACCCCAGCAAAGCGAGAGATCAGACTCGCAAAGGGGGGGATGGACTCTCACAGAGCGGCTCTAATCTTTGCTAGACCGGGTTAGTGCTAGGGTTACTTAATGAACCGGACCAAACCCGTGCTGACTCCAAAGGAGCTGGGCGTGACTAGGGGAGGTGGGCCGACCAAGGTGGCCCAATCCAGCAATGCCACCTCGGCAGTGGGACCGCCACACAAGGTAAAATGTTATTAATTCCCAAAAATTCCCATTATCTTGCATAATTCATAATAAATAGTATGTTTATCAGAAAAATACAAATAAGGTACTAAAATGCTCAGAAAAATGTGTAGAACAATATGGAAGCAAAATATTAGACTGTTTATGCACTAATAATAGTGATATCATGTAAGATGTGTAATGCTTGTTTAATGGATAACAAATAGCAAATGATGACATAAAATCATGGAAAAATATCAATAAGTCCACAATTATGTATAGAATGCATATGATGTTAGATATGGTCATGATGATGCATGAAAGTATATAATTTGATTAATATGGATAATTAGGGCTAATAACACTAAAGATAATGTATTAAATGCATGCATGCTCAATAAATGATGAGGTTTACAGAAAACCCTCATATCTGTAACTGGAATATAATATATATATATATATATATATATATATATATATATATATATATATATATATATATATATATATATATATGAGATCAGTTATATGCATAGAATTCATGTTATATGAAGATGAACCTTAATACATGGGTTGTAACCCTAAATTGAATAATGTATATAAACGAGGGTTAATATGTGCACCAAAAAGGATATGGGACCTAATATTCAGATAATGAATCATAATCTGGAAAATGACATCAGTAAGATAATTATAAGACAATAATGCAAGTAAACGTTGGAATATCCTAATGAGATAATATGAACCATAATGAACACAACTAGGGTTAAGATGATGAGAATCTGATGATAGTATCTGGTCTTGTCTTAATCAGGTGATGACCAGACTTCTAGATGATCAAGGATAAGTTAAAAATCTCTGAACTCAGGTATGTGGGTTTATTTAATAATATGACTACGGTTTTCTTGCTTGCGATCATGATATGTATGTATGCTCTCTTCTATTTGCAAATATTGGATGTAGTATTTCTATGTAGTACTCATTGTTTTGTCACTTTAAACATAAATTATGAGTAGATGTTTTGTAGTTATTTAAGGTGTTCATTATCCCCCTTATGAGGGAATGGATTTATGTTGGCTAGTACACCTCCCTAGAGCACACAGTGTACGGGGAGTTTCCCTAGAGTACTTGGTACACGGGGATGGGCCCAATATTTATGTTTTGGTACTAGTCCACCTTGATAATGCAATTCATCTAGGAAAATGACTTAAATTGGCATATTTCGCTTAATAAAGAAGTGTGTTCTATGATTTTCCTTCCTTCTGCAAATCTTTTTCAAAATTATGAAAGACATAAATATATGTATCTTTCTACCCATGTACACAACACCTTGTGTGTTGATTTGTTGTTGCACGTATGTTTTAGGTTCAGAGATAGCATGGGAGAAAAAGTACAAGATGTGAGCAAGTTTTACAGGTTGTACCTATTGTGTAGATCCTAGTTTAGCATACATGTTCTTAGACTGTTTAATCTTCATTCAATATGTAATTGTAAATCATTGTGTAATAATTCATGTTGTATAAATATACATGTTGAATGTTGAGAAATGTTATGGTTGTATGTTCATGTATGTGTATTATGCTTCCGCATCGCTCTCTGATATAATTGCTAACATTTTCGGATTTTGTCTTCTCATCTCCATGGGGTTTTGAGAAGGTGAAAATCCGGGGACGTTACACGGGCGTATCGGGCAAGGCCCCTACCCGGTATCGGGCTGGAGGATCTGTTGCTACCTGTCGCCCTTCTATATCAGGCAGACGACATTTATCTTTACTCATTTCAGTCATTTACTTCCTTTACTTATGCAATGTAATCAGAACCTTATATATTAATGGAATTAGAAGAGTTTAATTATTTGCTGCTTTATGTTTGGTACCTTTGTTGGATGATTGCTATGCTTAACATCTGAACTCTAGCTTGTACGCTTGGATCACATTTCGATTAGCTACCGAATCATGTTTTCCCATTGCAACAACCTTGAGAGAGGTGTTTTGGCTCTAGTGTTTGGTCCGATACTGGAGTACGAGAGTGCCCAGGATCGGAGTTGCTTTAGTACCCTTTCCACTCTAACTTAAGTCCATCAACCTCGATAGGGGTGTTGATGCTTGGTTAGAGGTTCCCGCTTTGAGAGGAGGGGTACAAGATGTTTCTGCTGCTGCTTGTTTTACCGAAGCTTTCTCCTTCGTTCCTTACTAAAGCGATAGTATTATCTCTCTATTTCGGTGCATGAAAACCCTAAAAATTGATAAATGCTTAAAACCTATTTTCCCTCGTAGCTCCAGTTGGAGATAGTTTTCTTTTGTTTTATTGATCCTTGTCTGTTGTTCCCTTGGGGAACTCTTATCATCCCCTTACCCTTACCAGAGTGTAACGTGTCGATTCCACATTCTCAACACTACCACCCTTGTCCCTGTGTTTGATCCCATATATCTACTTCGACCCCATAAACAAAGTTGCGGGGGCCTAGAAGGTTTCGGGTTATAAATTCAAAAGTCCGACTACTACAAATCCGCCTCCAATTTTCAGACGAGTGATTTAGGCCGGTCAACTTTTTGGCACCGTTGTCGGGGACAAGGCAAAACGATACTATTGACGAACCCGAATCCACTAACTACACTCCAGTGCCTCAAGCTTAGAAATGAGCTTGACAACACTCTCTTTTGCCTTTCTTATTATTATTATTACCTGAAATGAATAATTCGTATTATTAATAACATATTTTCTAACTTGCTTTTTACACAATATTCAGGTACTCAGAAGAAAGGCATTCTGCTCAACTCAGCACCGACACCATCAAACATGCCGCCTCGCATTAGACAACCCCTTTCAGAAGGTGAACACCAAGGGAGAGCTAGACCTCTTTCAAACCAACCAGACTTGGTTGGACAGTTATTTGCTTTTGTAAAGAGACAAGATACTATCATTAACCAGCTAGCTCAAAGTGTGCTTCCCAATCCAGGAGTCCTAAACTCCATGCAGTTCCAGATGGCAAATATGCAGATGCGCCAACATCAAATCGATCAACAGTTGGCCCAGATGGCCGATTTGATGAAGGACGCTTTGAGAAAGATACTCTCCAGCCCCGAATCTGCCAGAATGGCAGTGCTGAGATCTGGGAGGACAGTGGAGCGTCATGAGGAGGCTAGGCCAGAACCTGAATCGAGGACGATGGGTGCGAATCCCACAGAAGATGAAAATCGACAAGCTGATGCCAGAGAGCCTGAACAGAGATCCTTTGAGGAGCTACCTAGTCATAGAAGCCCTTACGCTCCCAGGCTACCCTTCCCATACAAGCTGATAAAGGCAAACCTGAAGAAGCGCCATGAAAAGTTCATGGAATCAATCAAGAAACTTTATCTTGAAGTTCCCTTTTTGGACGCCTTAGAAGAGATGCCAACTTATGCCAAGTTTCTCAAAGATCTAATTACTAAGAAAAGGAGAGGAGGAAGAATTGAAACTGTGCATCTAGCAAGTGTGTCCTCTACTATCGTAAAACTGGATTTGCCCAACAAAAAGAAAGATCTTGGGGCTTTCACAATCCCTTTCGCCATCGGAGATAACGTCGAACGGAAAGGTCTTGCCGACTTAGGGGCTAGCATTAGCCTTATGCTCCTAAGCTTCACGCAGAGATTAGGTTTAACCGATATGGTTAGAACCAATATGAGAACTGAACAAGAAGATCATACCTTTAAAAGACCTGTAGGCGTTGTTGAAGATGTGCCAATCCGGGTAGGTAATTTCTTCATTCCGTGTGATATAGTTGTCATTGATACTGTGGAGGACCCCCACTATCCTATCATCTTCAGACGTCCTTTCCTGGCTATAGGAAGGGAGTTGATCGATGTCTCTGAGGGAATAATAACTCTAAGGGTCAGAAACGACCACTTAGAGTTCAAGGTGAAGGATGCGATGAGAGGACCTTCCCTGTCAGAGTCTGTTTGCTTTGCAGATAGCTACGGCCAGTTCTACGAGGAGATGGAAGAAGACACCCGAATGGTAGACCCCCTTGCGAGGGCGATAAGAAGTCAAGATTCTGACTTGGAAAGTCTAGAAGTTGCGGAGTTTCTCAACTTTCTTAACCTGTCTGATGATGATTTGAGCAATGAGGATGAGGTGGTGGAATCTGTCAAGTATGCCTCTCTTGAGGGGGCGCCGCAAGAAAAGACATCCAGGGCCAAGCCTGAGTTGAAGCCGTTACCAGAAGGGTTGAGATATGAATTCCTAGATCAAGAAGAAAGGAACCATGTCATCGTCAACGCCAATCTTACAAAGGATCAGTTGGACAGACTTCTTGAGGAGTTAAGACTCCACCGACGGGCTATAGGATACTCAATAGAAGACATCAAAGGCCTTAGCCATGCTTTATGTATGCATCACATCAATCTGGAGGAATCCGCCAAACCTCTGGCTCAACCCCAGAGAAAGTTGAATCAGATGCTGAAAGAAGTCGTCAACAAAAGAGGTAATCAAGTTGAGGGATGCAGGGATCATTTACCCGATCCGCGATAGTAACTGGGTAAGCCTGATCCATGTAGTACCCAAGAAGGGTGGTATGACAGTGGTAAAAGGAGATAAAGGTGATGAAGTGGCGGTTAGGACTGTCATTGGATGGAGAATGTGCAATGATTATAGGAAGCTAAACCAAGCTACAAAAAAGGATCATTTTCTGCTACATTTTATTGATCAAGTTCTTGAAAGATTAGCGCATCATGACTTTTTCTATTTCTTGGATGGTTTTAATTTCAGGATTTTATCAGGTCCCCATCCTGCCAGACGACCAAGAGAAGACAACCTTTACCTACCTCTATGGCACCTATGCCTTCCGAAGGATGCCCTTCGGCCTCTGCAATGCTCCCGCTACGTTTCAACACTGCATGATATCAATGTTCTCAGATTTTCTAGAAGATATCGTGGAAGTTTTCATGGACGATTTTTCTATCTATGGAAAGGACTTCGATACCTGCCTGAAAACCCTCTCTTTGGTTTTGCAAAGATGTGAGGAGAAGAGTTTGGTTTTAAACTAGGAATAGTGCCATTTTATGGTATGAGAAGGCATCGTTCTAGGACATAAAGTTTCAAGGTGTGGCATCGAGGTGGACATTAGCAAGGTTGAAGCCATATCCAAGCTTCCTCCATCGAAGTCCGTGACGGGAGTGAGGAGCTTCCTCGGACACGCCGGCTATTACCGAAGATTCATAAAGGACTTCTCAAAGATTTCAAAACCGTTGTCCAATCTGCTGGTAAAAGATGTTGAATTTGTTTTCTCTGATGACTATCTAACTGCTTTTCAGGCTTTGAAGAATGCTCTTGTCTCACCACCCATCCTCCAAGCTCCAGACTGGGATTTACCATTCGATCTTATGTGCGACGCCAGTGACTATGCAGTAGGAACTGTCCTGGGGCAGAAAAAGGATAAAAAGCACCACATGATCTGCTACGCTAGTCGCATGTTGGACGGAGATCAGGTAAATTATACAACTACGGAAAAAGAGATACTCTCAATCGTCTTCACTTTTGATAAGTTCAGATCGTACCTCATCGGGGAAAAGGTTAAAGTATACACAGATCATGGGGCTATAAGATACCTCATGCAAAAGAAAGATACAAAGCCCAGACTGTTGAGGTGGGCCCTGTTGTTACAAGAATTCGACCATGAAATAGTCGATAAGAAGGGTGCGGAAAATGTGGTCACTGACCACTTATCAAGGATAATTTCAGAAGGGCATAGGGGACCGCCCATTAATGACAATTATGTCGATGAACCTTTAATGATGATCGAAACCAAGGAAGAGGACTTACCCTGGTTTGCATACATCTATAACTATCTTTCTTGTGGAGAACTACCCCCTAACATCACATATAACCAAAAGAAGAAGCTGTTCGCAAATGTGAAAAATTACTATTGGGACGATCCTCTCCTTTTCAGAAGATGTGCTGATAGCTTGTACCGGAGATGCATTCCCGAAGAAGAAACCCTGAACATTCTGAAAGAGTGCCACGCCTCCCCTTATGGAGGACATCTGGGTAGCGAAAGGACTGCTGCCAAAGTACTGCAATCAGGTTTTTACTGGCCCTCTTTATTCAAAGATGATGTACAGTTTGTAAAGGTCTGTAAAGAGTGCTAACAGACGGGCAATATTGGGCAAAGGAATGAGATGCCAATGGCAAATTGGATTGAAGTAGATATCTTTGATGTATGAGGGCTTGATTACATGGGACCATTTCCCCCATCAAGTGGGTATCAGTACATTCTAGTGGTAGTATATTATGTATCAAAATGGGTAGAAGCTGTTGCAACTCAAACGTGCGAAGCAAAGTCAGTGATCAAGCTATCCGAGAAGACGATTTTCCCTCGGTTCAATGTACCACGTACTATAATAAGCGACGGTGGGTCGCATTTCAGAGAAAAACAGTTTGAAGCACTCCGATGAAAGTATGGAGTTAACCACAATATCGCTACACCCTACCACCCACAGACTTCTGGGCAGGTAGAGGTTTCGAATAGACAAATCAAGCAGATTCTAGAAGAGACTGTCAGCCGGACGAGGAAGGATTGGTCAATGAAGCTTGATGACACACTTTGGGCCTACAGGACTGCCTATAAAATTCCCATTGGAACCACCCCCTATAAGTTGATCTACGGAAAATCCTGTCATCTACCCCTTGAGCTAGAACACAAGGCCCTTTGGGCAATTAAATTCTTGAATATGGATCTAGAGAAAGGAGGAGAAAAGATATATTTGCAGTTACAAGAGCTTGAAGAATTACGGATGCATGTTTATGAAAATGCAAAAATCTATAAACAGAGGATGAAGGTGTGGCATGATGCCCATATAAGGAGGAAGGATGTAAGTGAAGGTGATAGAGTTTTATTATTTAAATCCTCAATTCGTCTCTTTCCAGGAAAGTTACAAACAAGATGGTTCGGACCGTTCACCGTATCAAAGATATATCTGTCCAGAATGATGGAGTTATATGATAAAGATGATCCAACCAAGGTCTTTCAAGTAAACGGGCACAGGGTGAAAATATACTATAAAGACGAAGCTTTTGTTAGGAGGGCAGAGATCAACCTGCAAGATATGAATACCGCTGAAGGCGAAAAGTGACGAACCTAGAACGGTCGAGCTGGCGACACAAACTGCAACGCTCCTCGGGAGGCAGCCCGAGCTTTTTTTCTTTCTAGAATAGGATGTTATTTACTTTCTTACAAAACAAACATTATGAACATTTAGACTGTAATAAGGCCCGAGTCAGTGCATGCGGCACGTGTGCTGACTCTTCTGTTTTATGGGCCACCGCTCTATTTTGTGAAGCATTGAGGGGTAATACTATATGAGGTCGGGAACTTAACCTTAGGCCAATGATGTTTTACCCATCAATCGCTTTTTCCTTCGCCTTGCTTTAGTTTTTCATCTAGATCTTGCTTTGAAGGCCGCGTATCAGGCAAGTATCTCCTTTTCCTGATCGTATCGGGTGGAAACTCAGCCGGCGCACAGAACACACTGGTATCAGGCAACAATGTATCGGGGATTGCATAGACCATGACAGACGACATGCCCGGGCGGCGAGCACCCGTATCGGGAAAGATGAGTAATTACCCTTGATTAGACGGATGGGACCGCTCGTCTCAGGAATGATTTGTCTCAACGGCCGGCACACATCCCGGATTTACCCATTTTACCCCCGGCTGAGATTGCTATATATAGTACGGAGGTTTTTACCGTGTCAGGGTACTAGTTTTGCTCTTCTAGCTACCCGTATCATGTAGTAATTTCTCCCTTTGCTCTTGTGTCGTCCATGGTAGCTTCAGATAGAAAAGGTATAGCCCGACAACCTGCTTGCCCGACACGAGCTTCATACCGCGCGCGGCGTATCAGGTGGACGACTTTGGTTAATTTCCTTGTATCGCCCGACACATGTGTTGTGCGACACATCTTTAGCACGTGTTTGCCCGATACGCCACATCAGGCGATAACCTTGTCGCTCATCCTTGTGTCACCTCGCTTATTCTTGCTGTCGGGCGACACATTGTCCTATCAGAAAGACCCTATCGGGCATTTTATTTCACGCGATTGTATCACCTGACACACCCGTGTCGGGCGACAGACATGGAGTGCAGCTTCTTTCTGTATCATCCAGTTTTGTATTGCTAAAATGTTCTTTTGATGGACAACGCCCAGACTTTGTAACGGGCCGAATTTTATCGTGCAATCTCAATGAACTTGTTTAATGATAACAAATATGGCCCGTACAAAGCAAACCACCGTTCGAGTTGACAAACTTGGCAGAAGAATCAACACTGAGTCCGCAGCTGAAGCAACAATGGTCGGGAAAAATGCCAGAATCCCGAGGCAGTTGGACCATCAACTGTGGAGAAGAGAGCAAGGACGGAAGAAGTAACGACTCCATTTTCTTTCCCGGAGAATGCAACCAGAACAAGTGCAAAGCTCTCAAAAAGGAAACACAAGGGTCGTGTAGATTATGATGATGATAACCGACCTATGGTAGACAGAGAGCTCTTGAAAACACTTGTGGATACTATATCCAAAGAAGATACCCTCCATGAAGAAGGTGGATTCATGACTGATGAACCCAAAATACCCACATTCAATCCAGAAGCCACTAGAGAAAGACTTCCACTGATTTTCTCTTTTGGAGATGGTCCTAAACCACCGTAGAAGACAGACTATGATAAGGAAATGGACCTCTCTTGGGGCTACCAAATCAAGAAAAAGTATTGGAAGAGATAAGTGGACTTCTCTGACTAGTTTAATAGATGATGAAAGTCTAAAGAAATTGAGGTTGATGATCAGTCCTTTTGTTCATGTTCATAATGGAAGTATCTTAAAAAGACTACCTAGTTTAAGGGAATGCCTAATAATTTTGGAACTTCTTCCTCAGCAAAAGCGCATGACTGATCTCCTTGAATCTTACAATCCTGAACGCACATTTGCCTTTTGGTACAGCTGACTACAACATCTTCATCCTAGAATGGATATCAAAAAAAGAGAATCCTAACCAACTCCACCATGATGACTACTGGTACAGCCATGCTCACCAGCTAACCCTCACTGGGGTAACATTACCCTACCTTATCTACTTCACAACTCTGGGACAGAGTGTGGAGCAAGTTTGGGGGGGATACCATGTTCCAGTGAGGGAGGTATAAAAAAAAATTTCTTCAACTCCACCCTTTTTGTTCTTTTGTTATTCTCCTATATCATATGTACATATGCATGCTCTTACAAAAATTTTGAAAATTTTTGCTTACTTGTGTCTCCATAACATATGTACAAATACACTATATAGTAAAAACCTGATACGACTTCTTGCCAGTTTGTTTTCTACGTGCCCAAGGTGATGCAAGTTTTGTTATGTCTTTCTGATAATGCTTCCTCAAACAACAAAAGACTACGACTTTCCACGCCAAAAAATTTGAAAAATAATCTCGCAACAGCTAAGAGACGTGTATGCAGAAGGAAAAAGCTGCCCAAATAGCAACAAAAATTCCTCTTATTTTTTCTTACCCCACAAAATCCTAAAAAGAGAGAAAGCCTTATGAGAGTGAATAAAAGAATGAGAGTTGTGCCTAATAAAAAGAAAGAGAAAAAGAAAAAGAAATATATACACACTTGTTTTCCAAAAGTACCCATCTTTAGGCATGGTAGATCCGGGGCAGTGGTACGTAGGATGTGAAATTACTGCTCTAAAGCCAACTGCATGGCTTGGACTGCAGGGACCACTCGCCCGCTAACGGACCCTTACCTGGATGGATTAATGGGAAACAAGAAAAACCCAAAAAAGCCTTAAGCCTACCCAAACACACAACTTTCTGTCCCCAAAAGCTGTTTGGTGTGAAAGCTAACTTCGAAATCATGCACCAAAGTCTCGCTGAAGCTGTAGAGAAAATTTTTGCTGAAATAATAAGGCAGGAGAAATAAAGTCTGTTGTTCGTGGTCGGGCCACTTTCTCTGTGAGACATCTCAATGCTCGCTCAAACCCATGGTCTGAAAACTATACCGGTCGAGAAGAAGCATCACAAAACAAAGTTTAAAAATTGATTGAGGACAATCAAAATGCTAAGTTTGGGGGAGTTGATAACACCAAATTTTGTGATGTTTTTAGCCCTTATTTTGTTATCAAAACTGCCTTTTTAAACTGTTTTCCTCTCTCTTTTGTCATGTTTTTGAATAAACGGGCCACGCTACGCTATTAACTCAATTTTATCATCTTTTGCAGAGTTTTCCTCATTTCTGAACTCATTTAGCAGCAAAAAGGCCCACCCCAGCCCACGAACGTGTTCCACCTACATCGCCCTTCTTACCAACCGGCCGACCGATACGCTCGTTGCCCGACACGGGTGCGCGATACCATACCGCGCGACACAAGGATATCGCGCAAGAAGGAACGAACGAGCGACACGCCATTTACCCGATAGGAAGACGGGCTCACCATGACAACTGAAGCGTGTCACGCGATACAGGCTACCCACCGATAGGCGCCACTCGTCATGATGACTGACGGTATGACATCCTTGTGCTGTGCGATACACATATCGGGCGTCCCTGAAGCCGCAATAATGGAGCTGAAGGAAGAACACGTGGCGTATGGAGCACCATAACTTCTCCCAACCGTTGCCTATAAATAGCAGCTACATGACTCTAATGGGACGGGTCAGAATCCCTCAAAAGCCAACTTGGGAAAGCTTCATGAGCTAGCGTGTCGTGCCTCAGAGGTGTGACGGGTGATTCTAGGTGAGCACTTCCCCATTCTAAGAGGGAGGGAATGGTTCACTTAGGGTCGTCCCGGGCACCGCTGCAGGCCGATATCGGCCAACAAGAGTGCCTGATACTGGAAGCAACACTCTAACCCGTCACAGTACCGAACCCCGATACGTATCGCTAGTCACGGCGTGTCGCTCGAGAGGGTGCCGCCTGACATGATCATATCGGGCAAGGGCGCCCCACACGATACGTACGACGTCATAGCGTGTCGCCCGAGAGGGTATGCCGCCCAACACGGGCGTATCGGGCAAGGCCCCTACCTGATATCGGGCTGGAGGATCTGCTGCTGCCTGTCGCCCTTCTATATCAAGAAGGCGGCATTTATCTTTACTCATTTCAGTCATATACTTCCTTTACTTATGCAATGTAATCAGACTCTTATATGTTAATGGAATTAGAAGAGTTTAATTATCTGTTGCTTTATGTTTGGTACCTTTGTTGGATGATTGCTATGCTTAACATCTGAACTCTAGCTTGTACGGTTGGATCGCGTTTCGATTAGCTACCGAATCATGTTTTCCCTTTGCAACAGCCTTGAGAGAGGTGTTGTGGCTATAGTGTTTGGTCCGATACTGGAGTACGAGAGTGCCCAGGAACGGAGTTGCTTTAGTAACCTTTCCACTCTAACTTACGTCCAACAACCTCGAGAGGGGTGTTGATGCTTGGTTAGAGGTACCCGCTTCGAGAGGAGGGGTACAGGACGTTTCTGCTACCGATTGTTTTATCGAAGCTTTCTCCGTCGTTCCTTACTAAAGCGATAGTATTATATCTCTGTTTCCGTTGCACGAAAACCCTAAAAACTGATAAATGCTTAAAACCTATTTTCCCTCGTAGCTCCAGTTGGAGATAATTTTCTTTTGTTTTATCGATCCTTATCTGTTGTTCCCTTGGGGAACTCTTATCATCCCCTTACCCTTACTAGAGTGTAACGTGTCGATTCCGCGTTCCCAACACTACCACCCTTGTCCCTATGTTCGACAACGTATATCTACTTCGACCCCGTAAACAAAGTTGCGGGAGCCTAGAAGGTTTCGGGTTATAAATTCAAAAGTCTGATTACTTCAAATCTGCCTCCACTTTTCGGACGCCCGATTTAGGCCGGTCACTATATCTTAAAGAGAACACATAAATTGAAAATATACTTTGAATTTAAAAATTAAAGAAAATACACAATTACTTTTATATCATTTGCTTTATCTTGACCTATATAAGCATCCATAGGTTTTCATTGAAGTGCCTCTTCTCTTATGCATTGAAGTGCTTCTTAGGTTACATCAAAGTGCCACTTCTCTTATGCACTAAAGTGCATCTTAATTTTCTCTGAGGATCCACTTAGTGAGGATCTTAATACATGACCTTTTATCAATCTTTTTCTCTTGTAAACTTTTAACTTGCTCTTAGACCTTATTTATAACTTTACTTTTATTGTGCATGTGAGATGATACAATAAATATTGTTGAAAACATGACTTGAATTCATTATAGAACTATTATCTTTTATCATCATAAGTAGTTGAATCATAAATAATACATTTCATAACATTACATGTATAATTTACATACATATATACAAGCAATCAATGCTTATGTTCAAAGTGCATGGATCACTTACCCTTCTCTTAAAGAAGATCCTACTTTATCTTCTCAGGTTGAAGAAACCCTAATAATATGCTTGGTGTTGATGAAACCCTAGATACCCTATTCATATTATATTTGTAGGGAAATATGGGCATAGAGTACGTAGGGAAACAAAAATTTATCTATCCATATTCCCCATAACAACATGATCACGTCAACAACTATATAATTGATAGAATGGTTTAATGAGTTCACACCTGGTCCTGGAGAAAGTACACAAATTATTACTCATTTTAGTAGTACAACTCTCCTAGTTGCACTAGGATGGCGTCTATAGCATCTCTTGGTCTCACCGTAGACAACAGACTGACATTGTTCTCCTAGAAGCAGACAAAAGCATCCACACCTCTATGGAAGTCCACACGGACCGCCTAGAACTCATGTAATTCTAGTAGAACATACATGAAGGATTTGTTCCTCTAGTTGGTGTACTAGTCACCAACTTGCTCTCTCATCATTTTTCTCCCATGTTGTCCCTCCCTTAATCAGGTAGGACTTGCTCGGGTTGTCTATTGGTTACCCCAACCAGAGAGCCCAACAATTGTCTGAAGTGATTGAGTTGTGTCTTGAGGATGCCCTCAGTACCCCTCTATTTATAGAAGGGTTAGGGTGAGGGTTACCAGTCTATGTGGGAGTGGAAGGGATCAAAATCTCATGAATTTTCACAACTTGCAACAGGTGAAATGATTATTTCACCAATGAACCGATCGGTTGGCATGTGAGTCGATATGTCCACCCAGTGAATCGGTCATTTCATCATGTTTCCCAATCACAATTTCATTGAAAATTAATATCCAATGTAATGCACAACATGACATCAACAAAAATCCTTGAATCAATCAAATTGATTTACCAACCACTCGGTTCACAACCTAAGCCATCCAATTCATGGACCTGAGCTGATTGGTTCACTTCCTGAACCAGTCCATTCAATGTTCAGCATTGCCAAACTTGGTTATACTGACTTGACACATTGAAATGACTTGTTCAACACTTGAATCGATCAGTTCAATTGTCTAGTTAGTCAATTTTCAACCAATGTTGTTTGAATTGAATACCTAAACACTTTAGTAATCAATTAGATTATTGTTCATGATTAAACTCCTCTTCTAGGTGTATCCTATATGTGTGACCCCATAGGTTCCATTTTATGTTGGTAGTGAATGTCCATAACTTATTTATGATGTCACAAGCAAAGAACAATGCCTAGTCACACATCATTGCTACCCAAATAATCATGAAAGTTGGAGAACAACTTCAACCTATGATCTATGTTAGGTGTTATAGTGATTGTCTAATTCCTTTGTCTCTGATATCCAGAATGAACTTGAGGCATGGAATCATCATCCTCACAATGTTAATCCATGTTCCTTGATCCTGAGTAGACTGTCTAAGATATATGTCACCTCAATATCATTTATTAATTCACATGTGCATGTGCATGCTTTTTTCAGTCTAACTTATCAAGTGGACTGGATATCATACTCTCGTAGGAGGTACAAATCCCATTTACATCACTCACAATCATCCACATGTGTCAAAATCCATCCAGTCATCACCTTTATGGAAACTCTTATTCAGGATCATGGTGGATGATGTCAAAGCAGACCGAACTACATGTGATGAGTGCAGTGACTTCAGGTCTAAGAACTACAATCACCACCTTTACTATTACAGATGACTATGACCACCATGTATGGTTTCCATGTGTCACTCTTTAGGTGGGTCTATCTGATACACTATTCTCTAACAAGTATCTAGGTGATTGGTTTGATATCACAAATATCATTACTAATGAGATTCTATCATCAACCAACACATACTCTAGTTTTTAGTGTTACTTCTATCTATCTCCCTTCCAAAGTAACAACTGACTAGGGAAATAATAAGAATGTACATACTCTTAACATCCGTATGATCTCAATGTTCAAGTCACGTACTTGAAGACATACGTCTTTGAGTAGTTTTCATTATCTAGACATTCATTATGTTTCCTCATTATCTCATAACTAAGTGAAATGGAATGAATTGGAAGCTTGCCTTTATTATTAATCAAATCATTTATATGATATGTCGTCACAATCATCATATGATTCGATCTCTGGGCATACATACCGATAGACTCCCACTATCACTTAGAGTCAATCATCCATGAATATTATTCTTAGTGATCTAAACATGTCCATAATGTTTCTGCTACACAAGTGCTAATCTAGTGGGTTGGCAACATATTGCCTATAGTCAGTATATTGCATATTTCACATCTCTTCATTGTATGACATTTCATATGAGATGGAACTGCCATTATATGTTATTTGATATTCCTTGCCTAACCAGTAGTCCCATGGTTTGGCATAGTATTTCAATTGTGACATTGAGGTTGGAATATCCACAAGTTCACCTATATGAACTTCTTAATCTATATAGTATCCGTTCTTGTGTTCTCAACACAAGGATAATTGACTTCTATTATAGAAATAAAATAATGGTCTATTAGTTCAGAATACTTTCCAACTAATAACTCTTCTCTAAGACTAAACACACACTTTTATATTGTGATCATTCTTTATCATTTTGGAAGCTTGCATTGATGTAGCCCTTTACATCCAACTCTTCCTTATTACCATATTGTAGTAACAAATCCTTTAGTTCTTCTCAAGTACTAATGGATGTTGTTTATGGCATTCCTATGACCTTCATTGGTTATGACTAATATCTTCTTGTCATGTCCAATTCATACAAGATGATGGGATGAGTACACTATATTGCAAATAAATCCAAATGTGAATGAATATGGTATCTATTCCATTCTTCACAAGAATTGGAACATTAGATTCTTGAGAAACCGATCCCATTTTTATGGAAAGATTCTCTCTTATATATCCTTTATGCTGAACCCTTTCAACATTTTGTCAATATATGTGTTCATATTTAGGTTAAGAAACTTTCAAGAACTATCTCTATAGATCTCAATTCCTATCACATAGGATACATCTAATCCTTCATGATGAAGGTGATTTCCATATCATGTTTCAATACTTAGTATTGATATATCATTCCTCATAAATATGTGGAATATATATGCATATGTGTTCTCACTAAATCTTTTGTAATCACAAATTTCATCTTTTTATCTTGACTCAAGTCAAACTCTTTGACTGTCTTGTCAAATCAAAGATTCCAGTTCTGAGATGCTTGTTTCAATGTCTACATTGACCATTATAGCTTATAGGATTAATTTGCATTAATGGAGTTATAGAACCTTCAGGTAAAGTCACGTACACATCCTCTTATTAATTCCTATTAAGGAATGTGATTTTAAATGACATATGCCAAATCACATAGTCTTATCAAGCTGCAATATCAAGCACATCTAGTGGTAAAAGGATTTCATCATTCCCATCACTTTGAACTAATTTGGAAACCTTTCAACCAATCTATAATTTATGTTATCCATTTGGTCTTCCTTATAAAAACCCTACTACAACTTTTGGGTTTTACCCCTCTAGGTGGTATCACCAAGGTCATACCATATTGGTGTTTATGGATTCCATTTTTGTGTATAATGTCCTCTAGCCATTACTCAGACTCTGGTCCCTCAATAGTTCTTAGTTGAATGTTAACTCATCATCTTATGACCTACTCACAACTTGTCTGAGTTATATGATTCACAATCTTTTAATCTCAGACATGTTTTGCTAGAACTATGAGTTGTGTGTTACATAATGAACTTGAGATTCCATAACCACTTGTGACTCTGTTTGTTCTCACTGTTCCTCCTATGGTTCAAATGTTCTTTGTTGAATTCAAACTTTTTGAGTTATACTTTACTCATACCAATTCCAATGGAATTCCGTCACCCAAAAACATACATTGTTATTGGTTTGAGGATAAATCTTTTGAAAGAATCAACTTTCTTCATACATGCTTCAATCCTTAAGACATATTGGTACATTACCATATCATTTCTCATATGATGTATTTAAAACCATTTTGGATGGTACATTTTTTTAATGTAAAGCATGGTTTCTAAAGGAAGTTATAAGATTAAATTAAATGATAATCATATCATGACTCGTAAGGATGTGATTCCTTCATTCTGACACATCATCATGTTCAGGTGTTGTGATACATTATTACATTCTCTTCATATGGTCCTCAAACTATTCATGCAAAGTATTTCAACTTTTTATCATATCAAGGTACCTTAATACCTTTAAGGAAGTTGTGTAATTCTTACATATAATCTCCTTGAACACTTAAAGAGATTTATATTTTACTGAATACATATCACCATATTATCACTAAATATAATGAAGTTCAAACAACTATCTATAACATTTATTCCAAAGGCCTTTGTACATCAATATGCACATGTCCTTGTTGAATGTTTATTCTCCCACTACACCTAGTGAGAGGTGGTTTGTCATGTTGCTTACATATAAGAATTGAATGTCTCTTATTGATTCAATAAGCAAAAGAGTCTAGATAAGCATGAATATGAATTCTAGAAATGCATTTCTCATAAGTGTGCTCGAGATGATAATGATATTGATTGTTGATTGTTTGAGTTATCAATTATAATCCATTGGTATTTTGTTAAGAGCATTCATTTTTTGATCCAATCACATAAATATTATAAGACATTTGGGTCATTGTCATAGAAGATGACATCTTTGAAATAGAAGCATTAACAACTCTTTATTTATAATCATCCTTGTCCATACAAGATGCATAAAGTAAAATGTCTCTATTTATTGGCATAATGAAAAGGCAGTTCAACTAACTGTATTACATGCCCAATGGGCTAAGATAAATTGTAGATGCAAACTGAAATTGCAACAACTCTTTCTCATCATAGTCCATCTTTGTCCTTTCATAAAGGCTTTACTTCTTATCAGATCTTATACATCAACGTATGTCAGATCTACATCTGGTATCACATACCAGTGATGAAAAAGTAATTTAGATTTATCTTATAATGTTTATACCTAATGTAGATGCCACTATCTCTTCCTTCTTATTTTTTAGTTCATCCAAGAAGAGAGAGAAATTCCCTTTCCAGTGTCCAACTTGGTGATAGTGGTGGCATTTGCCTCCCTTCTTTACTCCTCCTTTTATTTTGAGATCTAAAGACTTGGGCTTTTGGCCAGCTTTAGAACTCTTCATAGCTTTGCCTTTGCCCTTATACTTTCCCTTTGTCTAGCTAATCATCATCACAGACTTGGCTTTTCTTTCTTCATTTGTGCCTCAACTTTTCTCAACATGCCTAATAACTTTGTCAATGTCTTGTTAAAGTCATTCATGTTGTAGTTCACAACAAATTGACTATAGGATTCAGGCTGAGGTTGCAGAATCACATTAGTGGCCAACTCTTAACCCAAGGGGAATCCTAGTCTTGATAGGTTCTCCACATACCCAATGAGCTTGAGCGCATGAGGACGTACTGGATCTCCTTCCATTTTACATTTGAATAGTGCTTTGGAGACATCATATCTCTCCTGTCTTGCCTAATCTTGGAATATGTTCTTAAGATGTGTGACCAACTCATGACATCCATATTCTCATGTGGTCTTTGCAACTCATAGTTTATGGAGTACAACATCAGACACTTGAAATAAATGAAATCTTCAATATGCTTCTTATAAGCATCCCTATCAACCTTAGGCGCATTGGGAAGATGTTCATCTAGTCTGGTGTCTCTAGGACAAAGAGATTGTGCTTGTGTGTGAGAACAATTCTCAATGTCCCGAACCAGTCACTAAAGTTATTCCCGTTTAACTTGTCCTTCCAAGGACAAATCGTATAGAAAAGTTATGTTATGTGTTGCCATTGATTCTACAAAAGAATTTGCAATTTTTTTCAAAAACTCATTTTTCATTTGATTTGATTTGATTTGTAGAATTTGATGATATTCAAGTAGGTATTTAATTTATTATCACTCCCACTATTTTATTCAAATTGATAGACCTCACATACTAATTCAGGAGATTACAACATACAACCTTCTCGTGAGCCAAGATCCAAAATAGTTCAACTGTTAGTTGGCTAACACTAGTGTCCATATTCAATTATTAAGGTAGACAACATTTTTTTGATATGCGAAACTTCTTGTCATAGTAATCATCATGCCTCTAGTGCTTAATTTTATTAAGTACACCAGTTAAGCCTAACCTAAAAGCTAACATGATAGATATGCACACAACATGGGTAGAACCTACATATCTGTAAGGACCCTGACCTTCATTTTCGGCTTACCATGTTTGTTTTTCCTAAACCTGGTTCTTGGTTGCTTGCTAATCACCATTAGTGGTGATTAGAGTTTGCTTGTGCTTTGTTGAGAGTTGGAGGTGCTACTTGCAAAATAACCTAAGTTAGGGTTGAAGGGCAAGTTTGTCACCTTGAGAGATGTCTTTCTCTCTCTTTTCTTCCTCTAGAGTTGAGAGGAAGGTTTGGGCTCGGGCCTTGAGTTGTCGTGGGGTTTGTTGAAGCTCTGTTGGGATTGGTTGAGCCTTGTTGGGGCCATGCCTTGCTTGGTTCAGCCTTGTATCGGGCAAGGATGCCTTGTGTAGGCCATGGGGTATCACCCATGTGTGTGTGTTGGCCAAGGTGGTGGTGATGGTGTGTCGGCCATGGATGGAGTGTGTCATCCTTTGACCTTGTTTGACCTCCTTTCTTTGGTTGTGTCACCCTAGCTTGGACATATGGTCGAACATGGGCAATAGGACTTAGTCGATGTAGATAGATAGCTGATACATGCTTATCCTTGGATGCGCGATACACTCTCTTAACCTCGCTACACGATAGTGCCTTGTGCATCTGGTATGTACGTCAGGGTTGCACGTTAATGCCTTGATCTCTAGTTGCACGACACCCTTGGGTGGTGGTCGATACCTTCTAGAGTTGGCTGATATGTGATTATATATATAGTTAGGCTAGTATGCTTTTGGTATGAGATGCTACCCTACCCGATACAAGCTGTGGTGAGGGACACGCTACCCGCCACCCCTTTTAGGGAGGGCTGTGGAAGTTTTGGTAAGGGTTCTAACAACCCATGATGTATATAGATGATAGTTCCATGTTAAAAATGATATTACATGTGCTATGGTGTAATCACCTTGAAACCTGCAACTATGATAATGAGATAAGATGATAGGTTGTGCACTGGGAAGTTTGGAAGGATATGATGTTGCTACATATGTTGATATAAATCATGTATATGACTACCTATTTGGGATCTGATAAATGCTTATGTTGATAATAAAACTATGATCTCTACAGCCGATGTGTAATATACTCATGATCTTGCTTTATACTTGATAGCATGATAATCCTATTAATACATGATGGCTTTGGTTATCTTTATGGATGTGTATACTGACCACGTATGTATTTCTATGTGAATTCATAGCCTATAAGAGCTATGATATGTATGTGCTTGAGTAGCACTAGGTAATGAGATAACAAGTTGATAGGTCTGAGGACCTGATATAAGGCTGAGTGCCTAGTTGAGATGAGATAAGGGATGCGTTCCCAGATGCTGATGCATGATTATGATGTCTTGAGAGGTAGTGGTTGATGTAATGAGGGATTGAGGTCCCAAGACCATATGATGATGGCAATTATGATGTAATCCTATATGAATATGTTTATACTTTGGTTGCCTCAACAATTGGCTTTAAATATACTAATTATTTATAGATAAACATACCATGTAGTTTTCCCTGGCCATAGATCCATCATCGTTAGTACTTGGTGATGGTGAAACAGGTTTATCCTGTAGGATTACCTGGAGCACATATTGTTGAATATTTGAGGTTTCTCCTAGCCTAAAATAGGAGGGTTGAGTGCAACTGTGGTTGCAGACTTAGGATATATGGAGCATGGTGAACAGGCCCATGGAACAGGATATGTGATGATGAGCATGATGCATTCATGGCTCAGATGTATGTACTAGCAGCTATGATGAGGTGATCTAGAGATATGGGTAGCTTGTGGAGCTAACCCAGAGGATGAGGCCTATAAGCATAAGACTGCGGTCTTGCTTAATGATTCATGTACTGACCATGGGAAGGTGAGGTCATGGAGTCTGGATCTCTTTAGACCTTGTATGGGACCATATTGGGCTTCGCAGCCAATGGTTAGATTTGAGCAGGGAAGGCTCACTTCCTCAGGGCATAATAAAATGTAATCCAGCTGAACGGTATATCTTGCTTAGAACAAAACACAGAACATTGATTGAGGCCTTGCTTATATAGTTGATCTAGTTATACTATGCAATTGTTTGTACGATCCTTATAGTTTGTGATAAGTTCTTATAAAGCTTATCTTGTCAATCATGTTCCATAAAGAAATACTTGGTTCTATGCCTTCCAGATATCTTGGTAAGCTTGATGGTAATAATAGCCTTACTTAGTATGTTGCTCTTGTTATACGCTTTACCAGTTATCTACTGTTATTTTCCTTAACCTTCTAAGGTTTTATAGTTTTAGCGGGGAGTTATGTTTCTCGCTGGGACTGTGTGTCTCACCCCACTGGTTTACACCCTTTTTAGGTGATCGCTCTAGATGTGGTGGTGGTTGTGAGGTTGCGGCTGAGCAACAAGGAGAGCAGTAGAAGGCAAGAGTTGGACATGTTGCTATTTTGGTGGTTTTGTAGTAGAGTCCTAGAGTCATCCATGTACTCTCAGGTCCTCGGAGATGTTTGACGATGTTTCATGATGCTTATCTATTGTAATTTTTGTATATCTTGTTGCTGGTCGTACGTGGTCGTTATGTATGTATAAACAAGTGTTGAACTCTAGTGCTGACAGTACAACCGGTTCTGATAAGATGTGGAGTTATAACATGGCTTGTGAATGATTATATAACATGTCTTTCTACATGATCTGGATGCAAAAGTTCTCTCATGTATACTTTCCGCAATCAATTTTAATTAACCCGTGTTTTCGGTAATATATGGTTCCACACATTTTCTCGTGTCATCTCATTGTCTGTGTGATGGGGGGGTGTCACTGTTGATTTGGTATCAGAGCTCTAGGTTCACTGACTCTACAAGGATCTAGGACTAGGTTTGCATCTATTCTTATGAGTATTCCATATTTTCTTACAATAACCTTCTGCCCTCAGCGGAAGATAAAGCTTAAAGATCTCTGGAAACCATGAGCAACATGCTGCCGAGAGCAACGATGCTGCATCAGTTGATGGAGCAGGAGGGTAGGCACGTGAAGTTCGGGTGCCTGAGGTCCCCCAACTTGACCCAACCATTCTCGAAAATCCTGCCTACCAACAGCTTATTGGGCAGTTGATGGCTACGATGAATCACATGGTGGAAAGGTAGCCAGTGCCTCAGCCAAGAGCACATGCTCCCCATGGTGAAGTATCGGGTATTGGGAAGACCTTTGAGCGGCTGCACTGAGTCAGAGCTTCAGGTTATGCTGGCACGACTGATCCAGCGGATGCAGATCTATGGCTGACAGGTCTTGAGAAGGCCTCCCAGATCCTCGACATCCCCGAAGAAGACAAAGTCAAGTATGTTGTCTACCTTTTGAAGGGTAGTGCTGGACATTGGTGGGTCATTGAGGAGCAAAAACGACCCGGTGAGGAGATTGGTTGGGAGGTTTTCCAGTGAGAGTATGTCAGCAAATACTTTCTGAAGATGTATCTGGATGAGAAGATCAACCAGTTTGAGCGTCTATGCCAAGGATCGATGAGCATCACCGAGTATGAAGCCAAGTTCATGGACTTGTTGAGGTTTTGTCCTCACATGGCGGCGACAGATGATGAGCGGATCAGGCGGTTTGAGAAAGGTTTGAGTGCTGAGCTGTCGACACCTGTTGTTCCTTTAGAGAATCGGGAGCGGTTTGCCACGTTTGTGGAATCCCTCCGCAATATCGAATGATCTATTAAGGAGAAAAGGTTGTCCATGACCAAGAAAAGGTCTGCTCAGTTCCAGGGATGGAGGTTTGGTGGCTTCAAGAAGCCAAGGTTTTCAGCACCTTCCGCAATGCAGAATTCTCGTACACCATCTCAGTGGTCTCTGAGTAAGGGAAGAGGTTATGTTTCTTCACCATCAAAGGCACATAGTACAGCTTCTGTGGTAGTGACCGGGCCATCTAGGCCACAGACAAAAGGCAGGTCATGTTACAACTATGGACAGACTGGGCATTTGAGGTCAAATTTCCCAAGGAAAGACATTGAGGTAACACAACAACCAAGGTAGAATCAACAAGGGATAGACAGATAGCAACCCAGTGGTAGAAGAGGGCGATGACGTGGTCAAGCGTCGCAAGCGGGATCGTATGCTCAAGGAAGCATATGACATGGACAACAAGAAATGGCTTAATTCTATGCTATGAGTCAGCCGGAGGTGATAGTCAACCCGCGAGTGGTAACAGGTCAAATGGAGTTATTTCATTCTGATTTGTCTTCTTCTTGCTCCAAATCTGTTTTAGTTGACTCAGGTGCTACACACTCTTTAATCGCACATAGCCTGCTTGCTAGCTGTCCTTGACCTGTTAGTTGTAAGAAAGATAGCTTGTTGTTAGAAACCCCTCTTGATGGTTCCTCAATGCTTCTAGAGGAGTGTCCCTCTTGTGTCTTATCTTTTTCTAGACACTGTATACAAGTGGATCTTATACCACTTGAAATGCATGGATTTGGTGTGATCCTTGGGATGGATACCTTAGAGAAGTATAAGGTTGTGTTGGAGTGTGGTTCTAAGCAGGCAGTGTTTTATGACGACAGAGAGAAGTAGATCTTCCAAGGAAATAGGAAGATTCTTCTGACGTGTCTAGTATCAGCGATGGTGGAAGAGAAGTTGCTGCGGCAAGGTTGTAGAGCATTCTTAGCACACATTGTGGATACCAAGGAAAAAGGTCCTAGCCTTGAGGAGGTAACGGTTGTCTGAGAGTTTGCATATGTGTTTCCTGATGAGTTCCCCAGTGTTCCCCCACCTCGAGAGATTGATTTTGAGATTAATCTGGTACTAGGAACGCAACCAGTTGCACAGACACTGTATAGGATGGCTCCAGCAGAGATGGCAGAGTTGAAGAAGAAGTTACAGGAGTTGTTGGAGAAAGGTTTCATCTGACCGAGCACATCGGCTTGGGGTGCTCCAATGCTGTTCGTTAAGAAGAAGGATGGGTCGATGTGATTATGTATAGATTACCGACAGTTGAACAAAGTCACGATCAAGAATAAGTACCTATTGCCGAGGATTGATGATATGTTTGATCAGTTGTGTGGCGCTACAGTATTCTCAAAAATCGACCTACAGTCTGTATATCATTAGTTGAGGATTAAGGCGGATGACATACCTAAGTCAGCTTTTAGGATGAGGTATGGTCACTTTGAGTTTGTGGTTATGCCGTTTGGGCTAACCAATGCACCTGCTGCTTTCATGGATCTGATGAACCGAGTGTTCCGTTTGTTTCTAGATCAGTTTGTTGTAGTCTTTATAGATGACATATTGATCTACAGTCGGGACAGTCAAGAGCATGAACGACATCTTTGACAAGCGTTGACTCTTCTTTGCTAACATCAGTTGTATGCCAAGTTCAGCAAATGTGAGTTCTGGTTGAAGGAAGTGACATTCTTGGGTCATGTGATATCTACAGAAGGAGTCAGAGTGCACCCTAAGAAGGTGGAGTCAGTTGCAGATTGGGAGCAACCAAAGACGCCGACGGAAGTTCATATTTTTCTAGGTTTGGCAGGATATTACCGGAGGTTTATCAAGGACTTCAGTGCGATAGCATTCCCAATAACAAAGCTAACCAGGAAAGATGTACCTTTTGTTTGGGATGATCGTTGTCAACAAGCTTTCTAAAGTTTGTAGGAGAAGCTAACTAGTGCTGTAGTGCTAGTGCTGCTAGAGCCTGGGAAGGGCTATGTTGTTTTCTGCGATGCTTCTAAGAAAGGCTTGGGCTGTGTACTGATGCAGGAGGATCATGTGGTTTCTTTTGCTTCGCGACTACTTAAGAAACATGAGGAGAATTATCTGACACATGATTTGGAGTTGGAAGCAGTGGTCCATGCGTTAAAGATTTGGAGATACTATCTTTATGGGGAAGTGTGTCAGATCTTTACAGATCATAAGAACTCAAAGTACATATTTTCGTAAAATGAGCTGAATATGCGACAACGTCGTTGGATGGAGCTAATCAATGATTATGATTGCACCATTGAGTATCATCCTGGTAAGGCAAATGTAGTAGTTGATGCACTTAGTAGAAAGTCTTCTTCTCTCTCCACGAAGAAGGCACAATTGAGTTCCTTGGTATGCCATAGGCGAGATATGTTTGTCTCCTTGCGGCAAATGAATGTGCATTTGGAAGTTTCCTTGTTGGCAGGACTGTTGGCACAGATGCAAGTCAAGCCTACGCTGAGACAACAGATCAAAGATGCACAACAGGCAAATGATACAGCACAATTGATCAGGTTAGAGCTTGGCAGTGAAAAGCGTGATGGGTTCCATGAGTCCAAGGATGGACTAGTTTGCTATCATGGTAGGATGGTGGTCCCCGATGTTGATAATCTAAGAAAGCTAGTGCTCGAGGAAGCACACACATCAATGTATGTTATGCATCCATGAGTCACCAAGATGTATCCTAATCTGAAGGACCTATATTGGTGGTCTGGCTTAAAGAAGGATGTAGCAGAGTTTGTGGCTAAGTGTGTTGTATGTCATCAAGTTAAAGCTGAGCATCAGAAGCCGGAAGGTACGTTGCAACCCATGCCGATACCGCAATGGAAATGGGATCATATAACCATGGATTTTGTAGTTGATCTACCAAAGACAGCTAGGAATCATGATTCCATTTGGGTAATAGTGGACATATTGACAAAATCTGCTCATTTCATACTAGTAAAAATGACGTATACAATAGAGAAGCTTGCTCAGGTGTATGTAGATGAGATAGTGTGATTGCACGGTGTACCAACAATCATAGTCTCTGACAGAGGTCCTCAATTCACAAGTCATTTCTGGGAACAATTGCACAAAGCGTTGGGAACAAAGTTGAGGTTTAGTATTGCCTTCCACCCCCAGAAGGATGGACAGTCTAAAAGGACTATTCAGACTTTGGAAGATCTTCTCCGAGCATGTGTTTTGCAGTTCCTAGGTAGTTGGGATGTGCATCTCAGCCTGATAGAGTTCACTTACAACAACAGTTACCAACAAAGCATTGACATGGCTCCTTCGGAGGCTCTATATGGAAGGAAGTACAAATCCCATTTATACTAGTATGAGTCTGGTGAGTATCAACTTTTGGGTCCGGAGTTAGTGCAGTAGACAACATAAAAGATCAAGGTGATATGACAATAGTTGAAGGCGGCACAGGACAGACAAAAGTCTTATGCAGACAATCACCGATGACCGTTACAGTTCCAAGTCGGAGATAAAGTGTATCTCAAGGTCTCACCTTGGAAAGGTGTGTTGAGGTTTGGACGAAAAGGCAAATTGGCACCCAGGTATATGGGGCCATACCCAGTGATAACATGTGTTGGCAAGGTAGCTTACAAGTTAGAGATTCCGCCAGAGTTGCACTGGTTGCATCCAGTGTTCCATGTCAGCATGTTGAAGAAAAGTCATCCAGACACAGGGACAATGATACAGCCAGTTGAGGTTGAGCTTGATGAAGATATGACCTATGAGGAGGGTCTGGTGGCGATCCTTGACAGAAATATAATGAATCTGAAGAGGAAGGACCGGGTTCTTGTGAAAGTCCTTTGGCATCATCGTGGTGTTGAGGAAGCCACATGGGAGCTTGAGGAAGAGATGAGGTGGAAGTATCCCTCTCTTTTCTCTTTGGATTTCAAGGATGAAATCCCTATGTAGAGGTTTATGGCTTGTAAGGACCCTGACCTTCGCTTTGGGCTTACCCTATTTGTTTTGCCTAAACCTGGTGCTTGGTTGCTTACTAATCACCTTTAGTGGTGATTAGGGTTTTCTTGTGCTTTGTTGAGAGTTGGAGGTGCTACTTGCAAAATAACCTAAGTTAGGGTTGAAGAGCAAGTTTATCACCCTGAGAGATGTCTTTCTCTCTCTTTGCTTCCTCTAGAGTTGAGAGGAAGGTTTGGGCTCATGCCTTGAGTTGTCTTGGGCTTTGTTGAAGCTTTGTTGGGCTTGGTTGAGACTTGTTTGGGCTATGCCTTGCTTGGTTGAGCCCTGTATCGGGCAATGATGCCTTGTGTCGGCCATGGGGTATCACCCATCTGTGTGTGTTGGCCAAGGTGGTGGTGGTGGTGTGTCGGCCATGGATGGAGTGTGTCATCCCTTGACCTAGTTTGACCTCCTTGCTTTGGTTGTGTCACCCTAGCTTGGACATGTGGCTGAACCTTGGTTGAGTGGTGGCATGGCATGTGCATGAGTTTTTCAAGGTGATAAAATGTGTGGACAAGTGTCCCTTGGTAAGGTGACACCTTGCCTTGGTTTAACCTTGACCCTCATCTATATATGCCTTACCTTTCTCTTAGGAACCCTTTATCTCTTTGTTTCTCTTCTCTTCCTTAGTGCACGATACACCTCTCCCTTGCAACCTTGGTGGCTGATACCCTTGGAGGAGCTAAGGTTGCTGGTCGTTCTCTTTGAAGGAGCTCTCTTCTTCTTCTTCTAGCTTGGTGGCCGAACCCTAGGTGGACCTTGTTTCCATGGTAAGCATCTTCCCTCTCTCCTTAGCATCTTCTTCTCCATCTTGCCTACTCTTCGGCCATGGTGGTTATGATCCTTGTTCCTTTTCTTGAGGTGGACGAAGTGGTGAGCTTGGAGCTAGGAGATTGAAGCTTGGATCTTTGTAGTGAGGAGTTTGCTTAAGGCGGGTTACATAACTTCTAACCCTAGATATACTACCTTCTATGTGTTGTATGATTCATATATGTTGATGACCGGACATTGCATGTTATGTTTCTTGCTCTAGTATATGTTGTTGATCTATGGGTATAGTGAGCATGATGTTGTTGATGTTTATATGTCTTGGATTTAGTTGACCGACCCAATAGTTTGGAGTTTTTCTTTGGTAGCAATACTCCTTTCTCTCCTTGGTTATGAGAAGTGAGTTGGAGCTCTAGTGATGTGGGAAATACCCCTCTCTCATTTAAGTTGAGAGGTGAGTCTACACCCTAGTTGCTTGGGCAACACCCTCCTCTCACCATGGACTTGAGAGGTGATATCTTGGATGTATGATGACCTAGTTGGAGGATGAAGATGACCTTGGAGTAGTGCTGCCCGATAGTTTAGTCTTGAGATGTACCCTTGGCCGATGTGCCTAGTTGGAGTTTGGTTGGTGGCCGATACACATGTGTGCTTGGGCGATATGCTTTGTTGAGTGCCCTGCATGATACACCTCATTAAGGTAGTTGGCTTGGTGCCCGATGTACCTTGGATGTTATAGAGCTCAGTGGGCTATCCTTGTGTTGGGCGACATGGTTTGGTTATGGTGATGCCTGATATGGTGGCATATATAAACCCTAGATGCTGCTTTGATGGAGGCCGATATGGAGTGTTGCCCTTGACCGATAGGCTTCTTTGAAGCATTTTTGTGTCGCCTGAGTTGTGAATATGTTGGGCGATGTCATACTAGGGCGCTATGTTTTTGATAGTACGAGCCATGGGCGATAGAGTGGTGTGGCTTCCCGATAGGAACCCTAACCCTAGATGGGTGATAGGGCTTAGTCGATGCAGATAGATAGCAAATATATGCTTATCCTTGAATGTGCGATACACTCTCTTAACCTAGATGCACGATAGTGCCTTGTGCATCTGGTATGTACGTCAGGGTTTCACATTAATGCCTTGTTCTCTAGTTGCACGACACCCTAGGGTGGTGGTCGATACCTTCTAGAGTTGGCCGATATGTGATTATATATATAGTTAGGCCAGTATGCTTTTGGTATTAGATGCTACCCTACCTGATACAAGCTGTGGTGAGGGACACACTACTCACCACTCCTTTTAAGGAAGGTTCTGGAAGTTTTGGTAAGGGTTCTGACAACCTGAGATGTATATAGATGATAGTTCCATGTTAATAATGGTATTACATGTGTTATGGTATAATCACCTTGAAACCTGCAACTATGATAATGAGATAAGATGATAGGTTGTGCACCAGGAAGTTTGGAAGGATATGATGTTGCTACATACAATGATGTAACTCATGTATATGACTACCTGTTTGGGATCTGATAAATGCTTATGTTGATAATAAAACTATGATCTCTACAGTTGATGTGTAATATACTCATGATCTTGCTTTATACTTGATAGCATGATAATCTGGTTAATCCATGATGTATCTGGTTATCTTTATCGATGTGTATACTGACCATGTAGGTATTTCTATGTGAATTCATAGCCTATAAGATCTATGAGATGTATGTGCTTGAGTAGCACCAGGTAATGAGATAACAAGTTGATAGGTTTGAGGACCTGATATAAGGTTGAGTGCCTAGTTGAGATGAGATAAGGGATGCGTTCCCAGATACTGATGCATGATTATGATGCCTGGAGGGGTAGCGGTTGATGTAATGAGGGATTGAGGTCCCAGGTCCGCATGATGATGGAAATCATGATGTAATCCTATATGACTATGTTTATACTTTGGTTGCCGAAAAAATTGGCTCAAAATATACTAATTAATTATAGATAAACATATCATGTAGTTTTCCCTGGCCATAAATCCATCATCGTCAGTACTTGGTGATGGTCAAATAGGTTTATCCTGCGGGATTACCTGGAGCGCATATTGTTGAATATGTGAGGTTTCCCCTAGCCTAAAATAGGAGGGTTGAGTGCAATTGTGGTTGCAGACTCAGGATATATGGAGCATGGTGAACAGGCCCATGGCCCAGGATATGTGATGATGAGCATGATGTGTTCATGGCTCGAATGTATGTACTAGCAGCTATGATGAGGTGAGCTAGAGATATGGGTAGCTTGCGGAGCTAACCCAGAGGCTGAGGCCTATAAGCATAATACTGTGGTCTTGCTTGATGATTCGTGTACTGACCACAGGAAGGTGAGGTCATGTAGTCCGGATCTCATTAGACCTTGTATGGCATGGGATTGGGCTTCGCAGCTAATCGTTGGATTTGAGCAGGGAAGGCTCACTTCCTTAGGGCATAATAAAATGTAATCCAATTGAACAGTATATCTTACTTAGAACAAAACACGAAACATTGATTGAGGCCTTGGTTTTATATTTGATCTAGTTATACTATGCAATTGTTTGTACGACCCTTATAGTTTGTGATAAGTTCTTATAAAGCTTATCTTGTCAATCATGTTCCATAAAGAAATACTTGGTTCTATGTCTTTCGGATATCTTGGTAAGCTTGATGGTAATAATAGCCTTGCTCAGTATGTTGTTCCCTATTATACGATTTACCAGTTATCTGCTGTTATTTTCCTTAACCTTCTAAGGTTTTATAGTTTTGGCAGGGAGTTATGTTTCTCGCTGGGACTGTGTGTCTCACCCCGCTGGTTTACACCCTTTTTAGGTGATCGCTCTAGATGTGGTGGTGGTGGTGGTTGTGAGGTTGCGGTTGAGCAGAAAGGAGAGCAGTAGAAGGCAAGAGTTGGACATGCTGTTGTTTTGGTGGTTTTGTAGTAGAGTCCTAGAGTCATCCCTGTACTCTCAGGTCCTCATGGATGTTTGATGATGTTTCACGATGCTTAGCTATTGTAATTTTTGTATATCCTACTGCTGGCCACATGTGGCCGTTATGTATGTATAAATAGGTGTTGAACTCTGGTACTGACAGTACAGCTGGTTCTGGTAAGCTGTGGACTTATAACATGGCTTGTGAATGATTATATAACATGTCTTTTTGTAGGATCTGGATGCAAAAGTTCTCTCATGTATACTTTCCGCAATAAGTTTTAATTAACCTGTGTTTTCGGTAATATATGGTTCCGCACGTTTTCGCATATCATCTCGTTATCTATGTGATGGTGGGGTGTCACAATATCTACCATCACACTTCCATGAGATGGAAGGCTCACCATGCTTGGGAATAACCTACGCTTGTTTGATCAAGCTTTTCATTTGTGTTTCTTATAAGACTTAATATTTTATTTGAGGGAGTTTGTTTTTAAAAATACATATACTTTATCCAATCACCAAATATATAGTACATATCATATACATGCTATATCACGCAACATAAACATGCAATATAAAATATTAACGATAGCTATGGCCACACTACTGTAATTCCTTGTAGCAAAAGGAATTATTATCACCTAGGTCAACATCACATGCATGAACCTATTGCTTTGTATAGATTTGTGCTAGCCAATCTAGGTTGATAGGTTCAACCCTTATATTGGTTGACTCACCTCTTGACTGGTCGGTTGATCGTCTGAAGTTGTCATCTAGCCTCCTGTCCAACCAATGTATGAACCTCCAAACAGTTGGTTGGGCCCACCAGGACGTCAGTTTGTACTCCTTTATTCTATCCCCTTGGACCTCTGGCCGGTTGGTTCGTCCCATGAAATGGTCAGCAGGCCTAACGCTAATCATCATCTTCATCGTTGCAAGAAAGGACACTTTACTATTGCTATTAAAATAATTCCATGGTAATGAGAAGCCTCGAGTTACATTTGAGGGGAGTATGGGTAGGAAAGAATAATACTTTTACATTGGAAGAAGAAGGTAGAGGCTTAGTATGCAAACCAAGATAAAACATGAACAAAAGAAACCATCCAACAACACACAAATATTTGGGTTTTGTCCATATCCATGTTACACATGCACCATCAAAACTCTCTTTTTAGAGTGACACATGTAAGTTTCATATATATATATATAAATATATATTACTTTGGGATTATATATGGTATTTGATCAGATATACACATTAAGAAGTTTAAGTATTCACATCGTATGCAATAACTAAACAATGAAAACCAAAAATCTAATCTTACCGATTATCCTAAAACATAGTCAATTGACGTAGCTCTACTACCACTGTAGGGATATATGGGCACATAGTAGGTAGTTGAAACAAAAGTTTATCTATGCATATTCCACAGAATAGCAAGATCATATCAACAATGATATAATGGGAAGGATGGTTTAACAATTCCATGCATGGTCTTGGAGAAAATCCGGTGACTATTCCTAGTTGCAGTAGTGCAGCTCCCCTAGTTGCATTGGGATGATGTCTGTAACAACTCCTGGTCTCACCATGGACAACAGGCTGATGTTGTCCTCCTAGCAGGTGACAACAACCTCCACGACTCTATGGGATCCCACACAAACCTCCTAGAACTCCTATCCTTCTAGTAGAACATACAGGAAGGAGTGGTCCCTCCCATTGGTGTACTAGTGCTCTCCCACAATTGTCCTCCCTTGTTATCACTCCCTTTATCGGGTGGGAATTTCTCATATTCTATATTGGTTACCACAACCAGATAGGAGAACAATTGCCAGAGGCAATTTAGTTGTGTCTCTGGGAAGCCCCATGTACCCCTCTATTTATAGGAGGGTCAGGGTTAGGGTTCCCAGTCAGTGTGAAAGTGGAAGGAACTGGAATCTCACAAATTTTCACAACTTATGATTGGTGAATCGGTCAGTTCACCAGTGAACTGATCAGTTCACCCAATGAACTGGTCATTTCATCATGTTTCCCAATCACGATTGTATTGGAAATTAATATCTGATTTAATGCACAACATCAAAATAAATCCTTGAATCAATCAAATTATTCCACCGGTCGCTCTATTCACAACCTGAGCTGGCCAGTTCATGGACCTAAGTAGATCAATTCACTTCCTGAACTAGTCAGTTCAACGTGCAAAATAACCAAACTTGGTTCTATTGACTATACACAATGAAATGATCGGTTCAACACTTGAATTGGTCAGTTCAATTGTCTAGCTTCCGTCTAGTGATCTTGACCTAAGAGAGTAAGAATCCCCTTCTTTCCTCCATTTATTTCTTTGTTATACTTCCTTCTACCTTTCTATAGGTTGGAACCTTTCTGTTCCATGGTATAAATTGCTCTAAAGCTCTAAAACCTTACCTTTCTTAATCCTTATGCTTTGGGTTTGCTCATTTGATGAAGAAAAGTGCTAGATGGACGAGTTCACAGCTTATGCTTGGATTTCCTACAATACCTACTCATGTTTCATTCTGTTTGGGAACTTATCTTCTAATTAGAGGCAAGTTTTATAACTTTCTCCACATTTATTTCTTACCATAAGCTTGCTAGCTCATGTTCTTGCTTTTAAATGATGATCCATGCACTAAAATTGTATGCTTGACTTGGATTTTGATTTTTATAATGTTCCTATTCTGATTTTAGTTCTAGATGAACCTGTGATCATGTGTACATTATTCCCAAGGTATAATATGACTTGGATCATGTTAGTTTGATAACTGATGGTGCTAAACACCTATCAACCAATGGTCAATTTTAGGGTTTAAAGTTTATTTGTTCTATAAACACATGACTCAATGATGGTACCATTGCAACAACCAATGGTGTTGTCTTCATGACAACTGATGGTGGTGACCAAGGGTGTCAACTAATGTTCACCCCTAAGTCAGGTGTTGGCTTAATTATAAGCTTAGACATTAACAACTAAGTACCCTAATGATGTTATCAATCAATGTTGATATTAGTTTGATATTTGATGGTGATCAATGAATATAGTGCTGATCTAACAACCTAAGGTAACTTAATGGTCACTACTAATGGTGTATCTAGTATCCACAACCTATGGAGAGTTAAGCCTGTAGTTGTAACATCAATTAAGTCTTAAACCAATGGTTTCTTGGGTCATTTGATGCAATGGTCAGACCTGTACTCCAATTGATGGTTTTAATATATGAACTTGACCAAATGGTTAAGATCTAATGTTTCTTCATCCAATAAATTGGAATGATGCTTAAATGTAATATGTTGGTCCTAATAAAGTGATTTAAATGGTTTCCTTTATGAGATCAACTTAAGAAGCTCATTTACTAACGACTTGTTTTAAATAAACAATCGCTTGTGGGTTTTACCCTACTCTCAATGGAACTTTTTGTGTTGTTAATCAAGGGATGTCTAGGGTTAGATGGTAACTCCTTCTAGAGAAAAAATTAACGACTTAGTTGGTGGTTTGTTCAAGATGTTTAATTATGTAAATGACCAATGACTTTACCTTTTCAACATTCAATTGTTAGAATTTGATGCTTTAATATTCCCATTGTTTTGGGTGAAGCGTGTAGTGTAATGCTATGATTTTGATGATGAGAACTTGATGGTTCAATGCCCTAAACTGGTAGTCTTACCCTTTCTCACGTATGATTATGATTTGTAATCACCATAATGAATTAATGGGTAACCCTAATGAGGTATATCTTGTTATACCTAGCTTTAATTTAACTAAATGATGGTAATTGAGTATGAATAGTCCTTGAATGACTAATACAATCATGGAGTACTCTCTTATTGTTGTTGAAACCCTAGTATGCTATAACCCGATGGTTACACCTTGGTTGATGTGTAGTTTCATACATGAGAATAGTATGGAATGTGATTGCGATGCTTCACCTTATGCATCCATGATCCAATGGGGATGCGGTGAGTTAGGGTTTGGGTATGAGTGTTGATTAGTAACATTGATATAATTTATCTTGTTGAACCTAACTCTAATGCAAAATAGATAAACATGAGTATTCATGTTTAACCTTCTTATATGAGGGCCTGATGGTTAAATAACCTCCTTAATATGATCATAACCTTAATGTGTTAATTGGTGGTTATCATAGCCACATGATTGATACTTTCTTATGCTAAACATGTGCATTATGAATATGATGAGGGTTAATCATATCTAGATTCCTTGCATGTTGAATAAAGGAATATTCTTAGTGAACCCTTGTATTATTATTCATGAATATCTCCTAGCTCATTAATGCAATATTGTGTTGATCTGGTGTATTATATGTAAGTGATGTTGTTGAGCTTTGCTATAAGGCATGAAATGATAATGATGATCTTGTAGGGAATAGTATGATGGTCTTAATGACCTTTAGGCATGGTTGAGCCCTGAATGAGGTGTAATCCTCTCATGTTTATAAGGGTTGATACCCTGTGATATTGTGAAAAGGATTTATATCTTGTGATATTATGAATACTAGTGTAGTCTCATGAATGCCATGTGAATAGTACCATGTGATGATGAGGTGAGAAATTATGTTTCACACATTTTATATGTTTTGAAGTTGTGTTACTTATATACTTTCTAGAAGTGAATTCGGGTTTGTATGTCCACTTGTTTGATGTTGACTTAATTCACCCAATTGGAGATAACTAATCAAGTAAAACTCTAATCATATAGTGCCCGATGCCATAGAACCATCTTCAGTGTCAGAACTTGTTGGATGGTGAAAGGAGTATTCCTAAGGCAAACTGGGAGTGCATACTATTGAGTATGTGGGGTGCTTGTCATCCTGACACCAAGTGTTTTGGGAGGATGGTTGTGATCATACCTATACTGCTTTTTGAGAATGACTTTGGTTGGGTCTCAATGATTAGAACATGATATGATTAGAGGACAACTTCCGTTGTACCTCAGTGATTGGGTTTGAATATCCTAGATGCTAGCATCGTGACCTGTACTAAGGTGGGCTAGTTACATGACTATATGTCTCTATTTTGTAGTTTTACTATATGTCACTACAGTGTAGACTCGTACTGACCGAGTATGGAGATGATCTTGGAGTCTGGCTCTTCCTAGATCCTATATTGAATTGATTGCGACCAAGCGGTGGTCCGTTGGACTTTGAGTGGTATGACTAAAACTCCCTAGGGCGTAATAAAAGATGTAATACAACCATGTAGCATATTTGTTTAGGGTTATACATGACATTTCACATTGGATGATAACCCTTGTTTGTTATCTTTACATAAAGATGATGCTTAGTGCAATTAAGAGATAGTAGATATACTTAGGTTATGGATATTCTTAAAATTGTAGATGTGTACATCCATTAGCTATGCTTATGTTAATAACTATACTTCTACTAATGATTACAATCTTGATGCCAGCTATCTCATGTTGTTAATTATATTTAGCATGCTAGCCATGCCTTTGTAACTAGAGATGCATATATTGCTAATAATGCTTATCTAGATAGTTGTTCTTATGTTGTATCTCTTATGATGTTGATATGTTCAACCTGTTAAACATGATGATGTTGTTAGCTATTCATATGATACTATATGTATTCATGATGTTAGAGATGCTCATGCTGCTAGACTCCTGATACTATTAATAGGGATATGAGAATAGTCTGGCTAATGAAGATAGTTATTATTTCCTCCTTTATGTATATTGTTAATCATTAGTGTTGTTGAGCTTATTTATTATATATGATTATTGCTTAAACTGACTCATTACCTAAAAATGTTGGAATCAATAAATGGTGTTGGAGGTCATATCTCTTACTAGGATATGGGTCTCAACCTTGTGGTTCGCCACATTTTTTTTAGGTAATCAAAAGTGACAAAAACAAACATGTGGCAGAAAAGAGGAGCTATAGTAATGAATCTTTGAGAAAGTTGATTATATGTCTAGTGTGTCCAAGAGTCATCCTTGTACTCTCAGGTCTGGGAGAGAAAAAATTGTATATGGTGTTTCAAGTGAATCAGACTTTTGTTAGCATATTAATGCTTGTTTGTGTGGAATATATGAATATTGTTCTCCTGTGTATATATGTTGTGGCTAAGATGATAGAACAATTTGTATCAAATTCTAGGCATAGTATGGATATAAGAAAGGTGTTGGGCTCTTATGGAAATGTTTCGGAGCATGTGTTGACGTTGAAATCGGTTTTAATTTACCCATATTTTTTTGTATGTGATTAATTAGTGATCAATTGTGCTTTATGTTTTGAGTAATCTTGTTTAGTATAACAGGTTCTTACAAGTTGGTATTAGAGCTTTAGGTTCACTAAGTCTATAGGGACACTAGGACTTAGGACTAGGATGATGTCAAAATTAGGAATATGACATAAAAATATGGTGCATACTACCTAATCTCAGTATTTGGGTGCCCTGGCTAGGTATTCAATTATTGAAGAAATGGTAAGTATGGAACTCTTAGATTGTTATCTTTCTGATTACTCTGATCAAGTAGTCATTTTGAAATAATCTAAAGAGCATAATAAAGTAGAAATCATGGTGCATATAACTCAATATTACCTCAAGAGAAGATGAGGATTACAACATTATCTATCAAAACTTGAATTGTTGGTAACTACAAGAGAAAGATATAACACCATGAAATCAAAATCCAAATACAAATAAGCAAAAGAGGAGTTCTTGAAGGTGAAATTCAAGAAGATAATAAAGTAAAAGACAGATAAGTCTGTTCTTATAAAGTGATTCAAGGTATGAAATTCACATAAGATGGAGAGAATTCCTATGATAAGTATAAAATGAGAATATGAATGGAAACAATGACAAAGGTATAAGGTGGAACCTGAGTTAATCTCATACCAACCTATGTATGTATGAAAATTTTAATGTAAAATCAGCATGGCATGTGAAAGAAATTAAGGGAGATGATCCATGTTTAATGAAGGAAATGAAGAATATGATGATTTACCTGTTAATAAGTGTTTGCAAACATTATAAAATAAGATTACATACCCTAGTGGGATAAATAGTCATCAAGGAAGGAGTAATGAGATATGTTAATCATGATGATTCCTATGCTAATGGCAAGAAGCCCAAAATGAAAAAGGAAAAATGATACATAAGAATTTGTAACCTACATAATGAAAATAGAATTGGTTACCTTTTTTCTAGTGACCCTTGAACAATGATGTTATGATGTGGGAAGTGTGTTTCCCTTTGTGTCATTCCTTTCTAGGGAACACATTTCCAGTGGATCACAGCCACTTGGTATGTGTAGATTCATTGTAAACATGAGGTTGGTTGGCTTATTATAGCAGAAGGTTGCTTAGACTATGGTTCCAAGATCATAAAGTCTATGATGAGTATGCTTTTGATCCTACCAATAATTAAGAAGACTCCTCTTATATGTCTTAAGATTTGATTATGTTGGTAAAAGTAGATGAGAAAAGGACATGAGTTCCTAATAGCACATGAGGTGGATACCAAGGTAATGAATCCTAGTATCCAAGATGTATCAATAGTATAGGAAGTATGTGAAGGTTGGAGATGTTTATTAAATGAGCATTCCAAGTATTCCTCTCCCTTAGAGAAAGAGAGAGAGAGAGTTGATGATGACCCTCTAAATGTTGTTTGGAAGGAAAAAAAAAGTGATTCTATAATGTTTTGTATGGTCTAGTGATAGTTGGGCAAGACTACTATCAAGGATAGATGGTTTGTTGATCATCAGACATGTGTTACTATGTTCCTTTAAGATAAACGTAGGATCAAAATATCAATGGATAAGAGTTAGAGTGGATGAAACAAGTTACATGACCATGATGAGTTTAGGATTTTGTCCTTTAGACTAACCAATGTACCAATAGAATTTATAAATAGGAGAACCAGAGTGTTTAGGTCATGTCTTCCAAGTTTTAGGAAGCTTTGAATGATGAAATCTCAATGTATTTTAGAGATGGTCATTAACATGGTTAACATCTTTGCTAAACCTTAAGAATGTTGAAGCAACTGTACTTATGTGAGACAATTCTAGAAAGAGTGAATTGGGGGTTCACTAGAGTATCCTCTTGGAGTTATGATACCTCTGTTAAGTATGTTATGTGAATCCTGATAAGATGAAGACAATGTCATTACTCCACCCCTAACAAGGTCAATTAGGAGGTTATATTTGTTAACGGTTACATACAAGTGTATGATTCTTCAACCATATAGAAGGTCAGTCCGCAATTGAGATGACTGGAGAATCCTCTAAAAACACATTCCTCATAGTTATTCAAAATTAGGGGATGCCTACCTGATTGATTGACTTGTTGATTACAAAAATCATTAAAGGAGCATAGAGATGAAACCTTGTAAAGTTACATATGATAAGAGATACATAATGTTCTATGTTTGATAAGAGCCAACGAGTATGACTTTTGAGTAATGTGTTGATACAATAGATACAATTATAGGATGATAGCTAGAATATAAATTTGTAAGTTACTATTAGATTTGTACATGTGGCACAACAAGTTTCTATGTTCCATATTTACAAATGTCTTCTTATGTGGGGTTTTTTGTGCTGACCCAAGATAAGATCTGTATGGATTGAAAGAGAAGAACATGAACTCTATAAGATAGATGTGACATTACCATAATATGAAATTAACCATGTGTAATATTGAGGATGACGTGCATGATAAGTGTCCATCTATGTGTACCTTGGATTTCAGTGGAAAAATCCCTATTAGGGGTTTATGGTTGTGAGACCCCTAACCTTTCTTAAAGTGTTGAACAAGCTTAATTATCATAATTGAAATATTATAAACCTATTATAACCTTGTTATATGATTTGAAATAATTAGACAAGCTTAAGTTTCAAATTTGGTCCACTTTGGACACTATTTGAGCAAGTTATGTAATTTTATGTATATTTTAGACTTTTCTACAATTTACCCAATTGAGGGGTTTTCTTTGCAATTTTTCAAATGCATTATGTTTCTTAGATGTTATATTATAATTCTTGATCTTTTTTATCCATGGGGCGGCTATTTAAACCTTGTTTTGAAGGTGTTTTCTCCAAGGGTATTTTAGGGTTTACCCCTTGATGGATGAGCTACCTTTAGGAGCTATCAACTAATGATTTATTTGTTTTGCTTGGTAATTCAAGAAATGAGGGACACGAAGGTCTCTATGATATGTGGGGCAGATGCTTGTGTGTGTGCTTGCATATTCTTAATAGTTTAAGGCCATGGACACTTGGAAAGATATTAGAACTTCAAGTTTTTCTTTTTCTTTATCTTAAAGTTTTATATACTTATCCCTAAGCACCCAAATGAACCATTTTCACTTCCATCCTCCTATGAACCTCATTCTCTCTATGTTCTTCTGTGAAGTTCTTGTCCAAGGAATAAGAAAGTGGGGATCTTCTTGGGGAAAAAGCATCTAGGGTTGTAAGTGACTTCCTTTTAGGGTTTAAAAAGCTTCCGTCTAGTGATATTGACCTAAAAGAGTAAGACTCCCCTTTTTTCCTCCATTTATTTCTTTTCTATCCTTCCTCCTACCTTTCTCCAGGTCGGAACGTTGCTTTTCCATGGTAGAAATTGCTCAAAAAGCTCTAAAACCTTACCTTTCTTGCTCCTTATGCTTAGGGTTTGCTCATTTGATGAAGAAAGGTGCTAGATGGATGAGTTCACAGCTAATGCTTGGATTTCCTACCCTACCTGATCGTGTTTTATTCTGTTTGGGATTTTATCTTCTAATTAGAGGCAAGTTTTATAACTTGCTCCACGTTTATTGCTTACCATAAGCTTGCTAGCTCATGCTCTTGCTTTTAAATGATAATCAAAGCACTAAAAAGCTATGCTTGACTTGGATTTCTATTTTTATAATGTTACCTATTTTGATTTCAGTTCTAGATGAACCTTTGATCATGTGTACATTATTCCTAAGGTATAATATAACTTGTATCAGGTTGGTTTGAGAACCGATGGTGCTAAACACCTATCAACCAATGGTCAATTTTAAGGTTTAAGGTTGATTACTTCTATAAACACATGACTCAATGGTGGTACCATTGCAACAACCGATGGTGTTGTCTTCATGACAACTGATGGTGGTGACCAAGGGTGTCAATTGACGTTCACCCCTTAAGTCAGGAGTTGGCCTAATTAGAAGCTTAGAGATTAACAACTAAGTACCCTAATGATGCTATCAATCAATGGTGATATTAGTTTCATATTCGATGGTGATCAATGAATACAGTGCAGATCTAACAAACTATGGTGACTTAATGATCACTATTGATGGTGTATTAGGTATCCACAACCTATGGTGAGTTAAGCATGTAGTTTTAGCATCAGTTAAGCCTTCAACCAATGGTTTCTTGGTTCATTTGATGCAATGGTCAAACCTATACTCCAATTGATGGTTTTAATATATGACCTTGACCTAATGGTTAAGATCTAATGTTTCTTCATCCAATAAATTGGAATGATGCCTAAATGTAATATGTTGGTCCTAATAAAGTGATTTAAATGGTTTCCTTTATGGGATCAACTTAAGAAGCTCATTTACTGATGGCTTGTTTTAAATAAACAATCTCTTGTGGGTTTTATCCTACTCCCAATGGAACTTTTTGTGTTGTTAATCAAGGGATGTCTAGGGTTAGATGGTGAATCTTTCTAGAGCACAAATCAATGAATTCATAGGTGGTTTGTTCAATATGTTTACTTATGTAAATGACCAATGGCTTTACCTTTTCAACATTTAATGGTTAGAAGTTGATGCTTCAATATTCCCATTATTTTGGGTGAAGCGTGTAGTGTAATGTTATGATTCTGATGATGAGAATTCCATGGTTCAATGCCTTAAACTTGTAGTCTTACCCTTGCCCTCATATTATTATGATTTATAGTCACCATAATTAATTAATGGGTAACCCTAATGAGGTATAACTTGTTATACCTAGCTTTAATTAAACTAAATGATGGTAATTGTGTATGAATAGTCCTTGAATGACTAATACAATCATGGAGTACTCTCTTATTATCGTTGAAACCCTAGTATGCTATAACCCGATGGTTACATCTTGATTTATGTGTGGGTTCATACTTGAGAATAGTATGGAATGTGATGGTGATGCTTCATCTTATGCATCCATGATCCAATGGGGATGTCATCGGTTAGGGTTTGGGTATGAGTGCTGATTAGTAACATTAATATAATTTATCTTGTTGAACCTAACTCTAATGCAATTACATAAAGATGAGTATTCAAGTTTAAACTTCTTATATGAGGGCATGATGGTGAAATAACCTCCTTTATGTGATCATAACCTTAATGTGTTAGTTGGTGGTTATCATAGACACATGGTTGATACTTTCTTATACTAAGCATGTGCATTATGAATATGATGAGGGTTAATCATATCTATATTCCTTACATGTTGATGTAATAAAGGAATATTCTTAGTGAACCCTTCTATGATTGTTTTTTAATATATCCTAGATCAATAATGCAACATTGTGTTGATCTGGAGTATTATATGTAAGTGATGTTGTTGAGCCTTGATATAAGGCATGGAATAGTATGTTGTTAAGCCTTGCTATAAGGGCATGGTTGAGCCCTGAATGAGGTGTAATCCTATTGTGTTGATAAGGGTTGTTACCTTGTGATATTGTGAAAAGGATTTATATTTTGTGATAGTATGATGACTAGAGTAGTCTCATGAATGGCAAGTGAATAGTACCATGTGATGATGAGATGAGAAATTATGTTTCACACATTTTATACATTTTGAAGTTGTGATACTTATATGCTTGCTAGAAGTGAATTAGGGTTTGTATGTCCACTTGTTTGATGCTACCTTAATTCACCCAATTGGAGATAACTAATCAAGTGAAACTCTAATCATGTAGTGCCATGTGTCATAGAACCATATTCATTGTCAAAACCTACTGGATGGTGAAATGAGTATTCCTAAGGGAAATTCAGAGTACATACTATTCAGTATGCGGGGTGCTTGTCATCCTGACACTAAGTATTTTGGGAGGATGGTTGCAGTCATACCTAGCCCACTTTTTAAGAATGACTTTGGTAAGATCTCAGTGATTATAACATGGTGTAAATAGAGGACAACTGCGGTTGTACCTCATTGATTGGGTTTGAATACCCTAGATGCTAACATCGTGAACTATTTAAGGTGGGCTAGTTACATGACTATATGTCGATGTTTTGCAGTTTGACTATATGTCACTACGGTGCAAACTTGTACTGACCGAGTATGGAGAAGATCTTGGAGTCCAACTCTTCCTAGATCCTATATGGAACTGATTGCGACCAAGCGATTGTCAATTGGACTTTGAATGGTAAGACTCAAACTCCCCAGGCATAATAAAAGATGTAATATTGCCATGTAGCATATTTTTTTAGGGTTATACATGACGTTTCACATTGGATGATAACCCTTGTTTGTTATCTTTACATAAAGATGATGCTTAGTGCAATTAAGAGATAGTAGATATACTTAGGTTGTGGATATGCTTTAGATTGTAGATGCGTACATACAATAGCTATGCTTGTATTGATTACTATATTGCTACTACTGATTATAACCATGATGCTAGCCATCTCATGTTGTTAGTTATGTTTAGCATGCTAGCCATGCCTTTGTAACTAGAGATGCATATACTGCTAATCATGATTATCCAGATAGTTGTTCTTATGTTGTATCTCTTCTTATAATGTTTATATGTTCAACCTATTAGGCATGCTAATGTTGTTAGCTATGCATATGATACTAGACTTATTCATGATGTTTGAGATGCTCATGCTGCTAAACTCCTGATATTGTTAATAGGGATATGAGAATAGTTTGGCTAATGAAGATAGTTATTATTTTCTCCTTTATGTATTTTGTTAATCATCAATGTTGTTGTGCTTATTTTTTATATATGATTACTGCTTAAACTGTCTCATTACCTAAAAATGTTAGAATCAATAAATGTTGTTGGATGTTGTATCTCTTACTGGGACATGGGTCTCACCCTTGTGGTTCGCCACATTTTTTAGGTAATTGGAAGTGACGAAAACAAACATGTGGCAACAAAGAGGAGCTATAGTAATGAATATTTGACAAAGTTGATTAGATGTCTAGTGTGTCCTAGAGTCATCCATGTACTCTCATGTCTGAGCAAGAAAAATTTGTATATGGTGTTTCAAACGAATCAGACTTTTGTTAGCATATTAATGCTTGTTTGTATGGCGTATACAAATATTGTTCTCCTGTGTATATATGTTGTGGCTAAGATGATAGAACAATTTGTATCAAATTCTTGGCATAGTATGGATATAATAAAGATGTTGGGCTCTTATGCAAATGTTTTTTAGCAGGTGCTAACGTTGAAATTGGTTTTAATTTACCCATATTTTTGGGTATGTGATTAATTAGTGATCGATTTTGCTTTATGTATTGAGTAATCTCATTTAGTGTAACGGGTTCTCACACTGACCCTATGGTCTTGTGCATTTAGGGAACAATCAAATCCTACTCCCATCGGTCTCATCCTTACTTGACCTTAGGATTGACTTAGGGTTCTATTGTGACTTTATTTTATTTCACCACACATTTTTCTTGTGGTTCTTTTGATGATATTCAAGCACATTGCATCCTTTAGAATCTTTACCCAAATTTCCATCATATCTCTGGGAACTCATAGTTTTCCTTATGTCCCTTCATGAGAAACATGGCGATCTACCTATCTAGGCCTAGCCCCATTCTACCGGTCACTTCCATTGTGACTTTTCTTCATGTCCCTTAGAGATGGTCATACTTGGGTGCAAAGAATTATGCCCAATCTGTGTGCTTTTGTGTTTCATGCACTTAATTTCCCAAGTTCTTTTAAGTGACCTTTAAATTTAGCTCAGCTCTTAAACAAATTTTGGAACTCACTCTTTTAAGAAGGGTCCTTTCCCAAGAGGGGATAAATCTATCACTTGACCATACCAAGTGTCACAAAACTTTATTAAATCCAAAGTTTACATCATCACATGTAGGCATATCTCCTATCATTCAACCCATGCATGTGGCTAGCAAGCTAAGAACTTATTAAACCATTTTTAGGTTTTCTGTCATGTCCTACTTGTTCATCATAAACCATATTATCTCATTACGTACTACGAAGCTTCTTATTCATTCCTCCAGCATGCATGTCTCATAGACCAACATGCATTACCCCTCTGGCTTAGAACTAAATCATGTTGCCAGCCTTGATGTCACTCACTTTGTCATAGGTGCATACCTCTCCTACCCGTATCTGAGTGGGAACACAGTCATTGAGGTTCCTACCTGGAGCAATATAGACTTTTTGGTCACAACTAACCTTCCAATTTAGGGTGCTATCTCTCTCTTAAATATTTTCCCCTTTTCAGGGATGACCCACCCTAGGTGGGTCACCAAAATCAAAAGTTACAATAGGGTTCATGAAATTACTTATTGTCTATGTTTCCCATGCATACTCCAATCCTCCATGTATATCATGTATGTCTAACCTACATACTTGCATGCATGGACAACCTAAGGTATCCAACTATTTGGGTTCTCTCTTTCACTATCCACTACTTAAAGTTTTGGGTTGAGGTTGGAGCTTACAACCTGCACCTTAGGTTTTACAATTCACATGACCCACTGAGGTTGTTTTCCCTTACCATCCCTAGTCTATCCAGGGTTTACCCATCAAACATTTTCTCTTTATCATTACATCCACTTTTATTATTTGGTGTAGTATGCCTTAATCCTTAACACTCTTATCCCCAAAACTCTGAAGGGGGTGGAGAGAGAGAGAAAACCTCAGGCACGTTAAAGTTTGTCCAGTAAAAGGGGGTAAATAAGGGATAAAAGGAGATTAGAATTCCTAGAGGTATCTTATTTCCAATCAAATCCTCAAATTTTTGCTAGGCAATCACATAGATTCTGGGAGTCCTCATAAACTGACTAGTGGGGAAGAGGAAAATCTTGCTAGCCCTTGAATCGTGATCCTTTTCTAGACACCTCCATCTTTAGAAAATTCTCTAATAACTCCCTTGGGCTCTAAAGAATTTGTAAAATTTAATAATTATTAGATATTAAATGGAAAACCAAGTTCTGATACCAAATGTAACGACCCCACACCTCGTCAACCCCCAATTAAGGAAGGTCAAGAAAATAGATCCATTATCCCAATACAATATCATATAGTTTGTAAATAATAAAAAATAATTAATAAATTTAGGACTCGCGTGCTCCCCGACTCCTCCGCCCTGGGTGAAAAAGTGATTTGGAAGGAGACGACGTCTGTCCGGCCACCTTACCGTAATGCTCGATGGCATGGTGATAATAATAGTTTTGGGAATGGTCCAGAGGAGCTTCGTAACTCAGGGAAGGTGCCCGATCTGGTCTCAGATCTATCTTCAATCAAATGGGAGTCTCTCCAGACGAGAAAAGATGGGAAGCCTACATATCTGAAGAAGATGGATGTCACCATAATAGAAGGGAAAATTTCTTATCCTAAGAGAGAAGTAAGGGAAAATGCGGATCGATGGAGTAAATGTTTACTAGGATACATTATTGACTTTGTTCCTCATATTCCTACTCTCTCCAACCATTTATCTGAGATATGGAGAACTCAAGATGGATTTGAAGTCTTTGATTGGGGTGAGGGCTTTTTCCTGGTAAGATTCTCCAGTCAGAATGACCTTGAGATGGTACTAAACTCTGTATGGATTATTAGAGGATGACCGGTTATTTTGAAGAGATGGTCTATCGGTGAGAAGCAGGTGAAATCGATCCTTGAGGATGCTCCAGTGTGGGTGGATATTTGTAAGCTTCCTATGGAGCTATGGGATATCCAAACTTTTGAAAGAATAGGTTCCTACCTTGGCACTCCAGTCAGAATGGATGAGAGTACTCTTAATGTGAGTTGCATTGAACATGCTCATATTCTGGTTGTGATGAATTAAGATGCTCTATTTCTGAGTAGGTTATCCTTGGTCAGTGACGAAGGGGATGAGCAGGTTGTCGAATTGGATTATGAATAGGTTCCCTATAGATGTATGAAGTGCGGGTTTCTGGGTCATGGCAATCTTCGTTTAGACCCTGCTCCTATCATACTAATCCTGAAAGCTGATAAAAATGTTAAGAAGATATGGGAGGTCAAAAAAAAATCAAGAACAAGTCCACCACGGTGAGATTCCTACAGGAAGGAAGGATGATGATGGTCTGTATATCATTAAGGAGGTAGTTGATGAGGACGAAATTAATTGAGCAAGAGAGAAACTCTATGAGGAAATTCCTGCTTTTGTAGATCTGAGATTATCAAAAGAGGTTAATGAAGGTTTTGAAGTTAGTAATGCGAGGGCATCTAGTCCTTCAGGTCCTTCAACTCCGACTTCAATTCCTGTTGCTCCTAAAGTTTCTCCAAGTTGTAATATCAGTTTGTCGGCTTCTTCGGCTCCAATTACCAATGCTATGATTAATATCAGTCTTAACGAACCCCCTAGCTGTCAAGCTAAGCTAAATGTTGGTATTTATCACATGGTTGAAAACTCCCAATATTCTCCTATTCAAGCTGATCTCCATTTGTCATCTGAAAATACTGAGGCTGACAGTTCAACAACCCTGGTTATTAAATGATTCCTTCTTTCTCTATTTCTTCTTGGAATGTTAGGGGGATTACTAACAAGATTGTCCCTATCCAAGAAGAAATTAGGAGGGCGGGTAATGACATCTTTATCATGGTTGAAACTAAGTTGAGATATAAGAAAATGTCTAGTTTTATGGTGAAAAACTTTCCTAACTATGTCTGGGTTTCTAATCATTCTTCTCAGCCTTTGGGTAGAGTTCTTGTTCTGTGTAAAGAGGAAAATTGTTGCATCACTAAGCTGGAGGAGAATGACTAGGTTGTCCATATGGGTGTATCTGTTGGAGTTTCTTCCTTCTTCCTGTCTGCAGTATATGGCCACAATCCGGACAAGGATAGGACCTTTCTTTGGGAATCTATTGAAAACTTTTCTCACAAAGTGGATAGGCTGTGGATTCTTATGGGTGATTTTAACTGTGTCAGATAATCCAATGAAACAATTAGTAAGCAGCAACCGTCTAGGTTCTCTATGGATGATTTTAATAGTTTCACTTTAAATTGTGGTCTCTTTGACTTAGATCTCTAGGGACCCTTCTTTACTTGGAGTAATAATTAGGAGGGTATTGGTTTTGCAACCTCGAGGATTGATAGAGTCCTCTATAATTCTGATTTCTTATCTCTTAATGCTAATTTTTCTGGAGAAGTTATTTCCAACATTGTTAGTGATCATAAAAGAATCCTCCTCATTGTTGGGCATCCTAGGAAGATCAAGTCTCCATTTATATTTATCAACTCCTGGGCTCAACATGACCAATTCCCTGACATTCTTAATTCGGTGCGGAGTACTGATGTGCAAGGTTTTGCTACCTTCAGCCTATATAAAAAGCTTTCTTTATTGAGGATTGAGTTGTCAAAGTGGAATAAGAACTCTTTTGGATATGTGAATGATAAAGCCAAGATTTATAATTTCAATGCCCTTCAATCTCAAATAGAGGCTGACTTACATCCTACTGATGAAGACCTTCGTGCTAAAGCTAAGTGTTTGAGGCTGGAAGCTAGTAAATGTGCTAAGACCCAAGAAGCTTTCTATAAGCAAAAATCTAGGATTTCTTCACTCAAAGAAGGGGATTCAAATACTTATTTTTTCTATTCTTCGATGAAGGTCAAGAGGAATTCCAATTCTATTAAAAAACTCAACATTGATGATGCTATCTCTCATTGCCCTTCTGAAATCAAGAGGTATATCTCTTCCTTCTACAGTAATTTGTTTAACACTAACTCCACTGGTGTTCATGTTTGGAAGGGTGATTGGAAATGAAAAACCCTTAACTCTAGTAAAAAAAATCTCTCTTATCCGTGGTGTCACTAGAGCTAAGATCAATGGCATTGTTAAGAATCTTAAAAATGATAAGGCTCCTAGGCCTAATGGTTTTAATGATGTTTTCTATAAAAACTCTTGGGATGTTATTGGTGATGATGTAACTGATGCGATCATGGAATTTTTTTCTAATGGAAGGCTTCTTAGGGATGCTAATAAGACTTTCATTACTCTCATCTCTAAAGGTGGTGATTCTTCTGACATTAAGAACTGACATCCTATAGCTCTTTGTAATGTCTTCTATAAAATCTTATCTAAGATTCTTGCCAATAGAGTTCAAGAGGTTCTTCCGTCCATTATTGATCAAAGGCAGTGTGCTTTTGTTAAAGGTAGAAGCATTAGAGATGCCACTTTGCTTACCAATGAGATTCTTAGTGATTTCAAGAAGCATAACAGTCCTAATATGATGTGCATTCAGGCAGACATTACCAAGGCTTATGATTCTGTCAATTGGAACTATCTTTTTTCTATCATGGTGAAGATGGGGTTTCCTATTCTGTGGATCAAATGGATTGAGGAAATTTTTGTTTCTACCTCATACCAGGTTCTTATTAATGGTGAGCCACCTGAATCCTTTAAACCTTCTAATGGTGTGAGACAAGAGGATCCCCTCACTCCCTACCTTTTTGTTATTGCTATGCAAGGTTTTACATAGTTGATAAATGTTGCTGAAGAGGAAGGGAAGATTAGTCCTATTAGAGCATCTAAGAATTATGCTATATCCCACCTTATTTTTTCTGACGATCTCATGATTTTTTCCAAAGCTCATCATGACAATGACTGTGCTATTAATGAGATTATTCATGATTTTGGGGAAATGTCTAGTCTCCATGTGAACCCATCCAAGAGTTCGATTATCTCCAGTAAAGGGGTTGTTAAAGCCCCTATTCTTGAGACTCTTGAATTCAAAGAAAGTTCCTTTCCCTCTAAGTATCTTGGTCTTCCTTTTTTCACAGGGAAGTTATCTAAGAATCTTTTTCCAATCTTGTTGATAAAATCAAAGGCAGGATGGATTCTTGGAAAGCCAAGCTTCTTTCTATGGCTGTTAGATTGGAACTCATCAAGTCTACTCTACGTAACATGTAAAATTATTGGTTGTTCTCCTTTCCTATTCCTACTTCTACTCTTGATCATATTGATAAGCTTTGTAGGGATTTCCTTTGGAGTGGTTCAAAATCTAAGAGGAATCTCCATTTGGTGAAGTGGGACAAAGTTACTAAACCTAAGAAGGAAGGAGGTCTTGGTCTCAAAAAGGCGAGAGACATGTCCCTAGCATGTCTTCCTGTTAATACTTGGAATGTAGCCAACAAGAAGGATTTTATATGGGTCAAATGGATCTCAGAAAAATACTTAAAAAGAATATTTTTTGGCTGGTCAATGTCTCTTCAAATTTTTCTTGGCTTTTTAACAATGTCATTAGAGCTAGAGACATGCTGAAGAATCATACTAGATCCCATATTGGATCGGGATATAATACCATGTTGTGGAAGGATCCTTGGTTCTCTAAAGGTGGTTTTCTTAGTGATCTTGTTGGAAGTAATCTCATATCTATGTCTGGCCTTCCTTGGGATGTGAAGGTGGATATTACTATCAAGAATTCTGAATGGCATATGCCAAAGAGCACTAATAGACATCAGGAGGTTATCTTGAATTATCTTAAAGCTGATAAGATTGACCCTATGAAAGATGATCATCTTACTTTTATGAACTTGAAGTTCCCTAAGTACAATGATTTTTGGGATGTTGTTAGAATCCACAGTCCTGAGGATTAAAAACTCGCAAAAAAACTATTATTCATTTGTGGAAGGCTATACATAACTAGATTCCTACTTCTGACTTTCTGAGAAGAAGAGGAATTTCCCTTGCTTCTATTTGTTTTCTTTGTAATACTGGGTATGAAGACTCTTTCCATTTGTTGTTTGGCTGCACTTTTATTCACAGTATTTGGGACTTTTCTCATTCTCTTATGCCTTCCCTCTTAGTTCCTCATAGATGGAATGATCTTATTTCTACTTGCAATAGTAAGATTGGTATCTTAAGCAACCTTGTCTTCTATCACTCTTGGTATGAGCATAACAAGAGAGTGCATGATGAGGTTTATAGATCTTCGGAGGAAGTGTGGAAACAAATCTTGGAAGAGGTGTACACAGTTGTTTGGAAGGTGTCTTGCCTTCCATGTGCTTGGTTTGATTCTATCTTTGTCTTGGGCTGCGAGTTTTCTTCTTGGAGTGGCAGAGCATTTCCTTCTGCAGAAGCTCTATTCTTTGGTTCTATGGATGAGCTCTATGGCTCCTTTTAGTTGATTTTTCTTTGAGTGGATGAGCTGACCCCATTTGGGAGTGGCAGAGCTCGCTCTTTATGATAGGGTTTAATGGACCTGCTATGTATGTTCCTATGGGGTTCTTCGGGTTGTATATGCTCTGTGCTTGGGTGACGAAGTGCCTTGTTGGGACAATTTCCCTTGGCTTTCTGGTTTCCCTTATTTTCTACTTATGGTCCTATTATTGGATTGGGTTGTGAGCTTATCTTTCATGGAGTGGCAGAGCTCACCCAATGCTGGTATGCGATGCTATGGTTTCTTAGGGTGATTTTCTTTGGGTTTCTTTGGCTGTTGTTCTTGAGTGGATGAGATGATCCTGTTTTAGGAGTGGTAGAACTCTCTTTTTTTCTTCATTCTGGGTATGTGCTTTCTGTGATGGTTGAGTCCCCATCTCTTTATGGGTGTTGATGCTCCCCTCTCACTTGGTTTGGTTCCTCTTTATCTGGTTTAGTTGTGGAGTTTTATTTTTATTCCTGATATAGTGGCTTTGTTCTTAGTTGAGGATGTTTTATGGTGCTTTGTTTCACGTTAGTGTTGTATAGCTTCTGGTTATCTGTTGATTTTTGATTCCTGGTGCTCTCCCTGGTTCCTGGTTGGCTATTGGGTTATGTTGTTGAGTGGTTGGGCGATGCTTGGTACTGATGGAAGATGGGTTTGGTTTTACAAGTATCATTTCCTGGTGTTGTTGGCCCTGTTTTCTGTTAGAGTTTTGGTCTGCAGTTGGTTGTTCTTGTGTGGTTGAGCTGATCCCGGTAGGGAGTAGAAGAGCTCTCCTTTTATGTGATGTGTGACATGGTCATGTTGGCTTTTGTGGCTATCTTCTTTACACCTCTGAGCTTTCTAGTTGAAATTGATCTATGCCTAGATGATGATCTTCTCGTGTTCCCTGCCTGCCTTTATCCTTCTTGGGGACTGATGTTTATTTCTAGAACCTTATGCTTCCCATTCCCGGTCTTTCATGTCTTATTCCTCTTTTGGGTTAGGGTTTTGTTGTTTCTCTTTCTCTCTTTTTACTATAAAAGTTGTAGAGATATAGATACCCTCTTCTCCTTTATAGTTGGTTTCTCATTTAGAGAATTAACAAGCATTGTACACTTTATACAAAAAAAAAAAAGAACAAGAGTTTTGACCGACCAAAATGTTTTTTAATAAATTCTACCACAACTAATCTTAAAACAGGATAAAATTTTCTTTATTTTGATTTCTTTTCTTATTAGAAACAAAGTGGAATCAAAACCTAATCAACCAAGGTAATCCATACCACTTTCTAGAGAATTCTACATAATTCTCACCGTTATCTTTGTTTCTTGTTCTTTTATTTATTATGAGTTTTCTTTTATCTTTCTCCCCTTTTATCACATTGTTCTTATCAAATCTGTATGAACCACAAAAACATAAATTCAAGGGAAATATTGCAAAAGAAAGCCATTCAAATCCTACAATTTCCATTCATATACATTTTATTAGAAAAATTGCATTTCAAACCATACAAGAAAAATTGAGGTTATAACATTATACCTGATATACGTCCCCATTTAAGCATGTCCTTCATAGGAGGGGCTGATATTTAACTTCTTTATGCAACATTGACACTCATATTAGGGGCAACCTAAGTTAGCCGATATAGTTAGTGCTCCCAATACACCTCATGACCACGAAGAACATGATTTGTTTTGAGTACTAGGATAGGGGGGATTCTTTCAAGGCCTTTGGATGCCCATTTTAATGATGTGTTGGTACCTATGATAATGCCCTCGTACCGCTTTCAAGGATCCAATATGAGTGTTGGAACATATTCAATGATGTGTGGGTTCATAGGTGTGCATAGTGTGGGTGTAAGGATTTAACTTGTCTAAAGAAATCACATAAAAGATAAGAAAAGTAAATGTAACGACCCCGCCTCCCGGTAACCCCCAATTAAGGGAGACCAAGAGGTCAGAGCCGTTATCCCGATTTCCGGAATACACATGTATTTATAATACATAGTTAGGGTGGCATGTAGGTGCGAGAATACACATGTATTTATAATTGTGATAACCATAGTGACTTTATAATTGTAGTATGAACATCCAAATAGTTAAGTTGCATTGAATGTGATTAACCATCCATAAAACTTTTGGGAAAACAAATGCGATTAATCGTAATTAACCACATACCTGTTAGGTTGAATTGAGATAGAATAGTCCAATCAATCAAGACATCCAATCAAGCAAGTACAAGAGTCCTGAAACTACATCCAATTCCTTTTTATCAAAATCTATTCAAACCATCTTGCTACTTAAGGTTTCTATTCCCTTTTTAGGATTTCTACCTCTTTTAGGGTTTACTTTGCAATTAGGGTTTTTCTTGCACTTTTATTACTACAAACCTTACTTAGGAAAAATAACTCACACACCCTAATGATTATAACCTATCTCATCTAACAGTCTTAGGGTCATCATTTAACATCATTTTTCACATATTTCAAATTAAATATGATATCTTCCTCTTTTACCATAAATTAAGGTTTCTAGATGCATTATCATGCAATCTCTCATCTAGATTAGATTTGAATCTAACATTATCATTCAATAGGTTATTATTACTCAACTAACCCATTAGGCATCATAGATTCAATCATCAACCTCAATTAGGGTTTTTAACCTAACTTTAATGCACTTTTCATCAACTTAATATACTTTTGTAATTAGGAACGGAATCAGGATTTCATATCATTTTCATTGGATTCCTATCGTTCTCCTGATCAATTTTTATATATAGCATGTCTTTATTCGACCTACCAATTATTTTCTACAAAATTTACAAAACTATTACCTTTCAGCCAATCGAAGGTCGCCACGTCATCCTGCGGCCCGCTACTCTTCATCCATGCAGACTAGCCCAGGCCAATCGGCCTCGGCCATGTTGGACCGTCTGGGCCAATGGCCTGTGGCCAACCCAACTGCTAGCTACGCATACCACCCCCACTAATAGGTCCAGAAGACGGTTATGCCCCTCCTTTACTCACAACAACCTTAGGGAAGATTCGTAAACTAGACTTTTCCTTCTCCTTCCTTAGCTCGTGCAACAACACTCTTGTCGTCAAAGATGGCAGTCAACCTCCCTGCCGACTTGACTCCATGCTCCCAAGCTCCGGCGACCAAGCAGCCACTGTGGAAGCTCCCGCCCAGGCTTGTCGGACCCGAACAACCTATCAGGAGCTGCAGGTTCTCACTGTGGCGGCTCCATTAGAAGATGGCCAATGGACAGCAGTCTGAACAGGGTACATGTTGCCCAGCGATAGGGGAAACGAAACAGGACAGAGAGGAGTCCCTCGATTTCGATCTAGGTTTAAGACAATGTGGTAGCATCATAGGGGAATCATCTAGGGGTGTAAACGGTGCAGGTATGGTGTGGGTCTAGCCATACCCATATCCATACCCATCTTATTTAGTGGGTCTGGTTCTGGTTCTAGACCCGCATAATACAAAACCTGGACCCGCACCATACCCGTACCCGCAATTATAGCGGGTATGCGGTGCGGGTATGCGGGTAAGTGGTTCTATAAAACATCATATTATTTATGTAAGATAAATGACTATGTTCTATATATTTTAAGACAACTAGATATTGTTATTATATAGAATGTTAACATCCCTAGAATCGTCCCTCCTTATATAGCCATTTACATAAGATCCACTTCATTGTAGAGTCTGGATCCCACCGCTCTTTGGGGAAAGTCCCAATTTTGCACGAAACAGGGGCACCAAAGAGGCTATCCAGTCTGATTTGATCTCCCAAGACTGATTATCCACTCTCCAAGAGTCCTAGTGGATCAGGAAAAGTGATCTAATGAATAGATTTCACATTATACTATTCCCTTTTTCCTGATCTGAAGCGAAAAGCAGCTACCGTTGGATCTGGATCCAATGACTAGAAAGCCTCGTATTAGAACATCAATTTTTACATTTAATGTTATCATTTACACTTTAGGAAACTTGTAAAAATCATATCTCCCAAACCGTTTGTTAAATTAACCCCAAATTTTGAGGAAAACTTAATAATGACTTAATCTACCTTTATGCAAAAATTGGGCTCATTATCTAAAAGGAAACGTGCCCTTTCTTAAGTTGAAAGATATCACTTAATTATATATATTTCTCACCTATGTTCTCTTTCCTTTGCCATTAAATTATTATTATGAGTTCCTTGAACCTCAAGGAACCTTAATGGCTCGAAATCCCATCTTGGGAATATCCCTTATCCTTTTACTTACGTTTTATCCATTATTTCTCATTATCTTGTTTATTTCTTATTAAAATATCTCTTTTTGAGGATTTCTCTTTATTTTTCTTTTAATTTTCTTCATTGGAATTATTTTAACATAAGAAACCTCATGGATACAAAAATCCATCTAGGATAACTCAATTATACCTCTTTTCACTTTTTTCCCATATTTTATCATTGTTTTCAATTTCTTTCTTAATAAAGAAATATTTAATTGGTCTTTTCCTTTCTTTTTGCATTATCTTTGCAACTTTGGGCTCCTTGGAACCCAAGGAACCCAAGAGGCACGAAATCCACCTTTGGACTAAATACTTTTGCCTTCTAGAGGTTTATACATTTTTATTTTCTCCATTTCTTATTAATAATGGAATTCCTTATGTCTTTTCCTTGTTATTGGGCCCCATAGCCAATAAAGCCCACAAAACAATCATCAAGGCTATTGTTAACGAAATACATTTATTCAAAACAAATTATATCTTAATTTGTTCAAATATCTTTAATATGAGAAATCACATTTCTCACCAAATGAACCAAAAATTTGGGGTTGTAACATCCTTCCCCTCTTATAGGAATTTTGTCCTCAAAAGTCCACCAGGCACACAAAAAGACAGGATAAGCCTTTCACATGTCCATCAGGGCCCCCATGTGTCTTCACCCTTTCCATGGTGCTTCCCATGAACCTTCATTATCTCATATTCTTCCATCTGAGTTCTTTCTTACCTCAGTATATCGTACCCTCATAGGTGACTCAGGACATTGCAGCCTCTCAAAAGTTGAATAGGTTCATGGCTCAACACATGGCTTGGGTACCTCACATAGTGCTCTAGATCGGACTCATGGAACACATTATACGTCATGTTATCCTGAGGGGTAAGACTAAGCACAACCATCTCCACCAATCCATCTCAAATGGACCCATATATCAGGGACTCGGCTTTCTCAACTGTAGCTTAGAGGGGTCAGATTTTCACATCACATACTCTCTCACAGTGAACTGCATGTCAATCTACTTTGCATCATCTTATGACTCATGTCGCCCATGGGCTCTCTTTTAGACATTGCACGATCAAAGTGACTTCATATGCACACACTGTGATTCTTTCTTGACCTTCGCGAGGTCCCTTCACCATCATCATCTCAATGAAGTGGTGACCGACACAACCTCCCCTACAGAGCTTCTTTACATCGTGATATTGTCTATGGTTGTTATCATCACATCTTATAGAGGACAAGAACAGTCTCAAGGTATCACCCTGAACGAGCACACATACTCTCATCAGACCCTCTAGTCTGGATTACACTAACCATTAGTTAGGGTGATAAACTATACTAACATCGAGTTCTTCATGCACCTACTTCCACCACATGGAAGCGACTCTTTAGATTAAACTTAAGAACTCGCATCAAGGTGTAGTTGAACCAACTCTCTCTCATATGTAGTTTAACCGGATCAGTCCCTTGACAATATTCTTTCTTTCTCTTGTCATCTAGGTAAGGCGATCTACCATAATCCACATTGTATCTTGACCTTCCTTCATCAAGGGAGACTTACCTCAACATCTATAATGGAGAACTCCCATTCCCTCTCAGGGACTCTTTTATCCTCTATATCGATACACTGGGTTACTGGTGTGCGTCCTTCACCTCCTATCATGCATGGCAACATACCACATGCAACCTTATCTTAGGCATCCAAAGTACTACCATCACTTACTATCTTCGTAGTACGGCGTATGGTGATCTTAAAATCACAATCTCTTGTATCTCATGATTCCTCAAGTTTGATTCCTCAGAAACCCTAAACCACTCAAGTCAGGGTTTCATCACCTTCTTTTCCAAAGACGTGCATCTGAGGTTCTACAACCACCCTTTTATCACATCAGGGCCTAGGCTGGCTAACCAAACAACCACTAACTTGTTCAACAAATCTCGTTACATCTGAGTGTTAGCCAAACATATCTCACAAACCTAGGGTTAACCTAACAACCTCTTCTAGCCTCTGTATCTCATCCATAGCATCCATTACCACTTCACATCGTTAGGTGTTAGGTAATGTTGAAGACATACACCTCCATGTATTCCACTCATTACCTCATCTCAGCTCTAAGTCTATCTTCATCAAGAAACTCTTAGCTCATTCTCTTGATTTTCAAACTCAACCTTGTATAACTCATAGCTCATGATAAAACATCCTCACCAGATGACTGCCTTAATACTCATAGTGCTTGTAAACCATCCATGTATCATTCATTCCACTAGGGTATGTTATCATCTTTGTCCTCATACCTCATACCAATGTTCCAACTCACATCATCTTAATTCTTGGTGTATGGTATGCGTATTTTCCTCTCTCTCACTCACATAACAAGTGGAAATAAGCATTTGGCGACCGTCCAAACACAGAGTTCTTCCTGTTCCAAGAGTAGAGATGGTACATCCCACATTGCCAGTACACCTTCAAATCTAAGTTGAAATGTGAAACTTATGCCTCTACATCACAATCATCTTGATATCAAAGTTACTTCAATGGAAAACTGGTTTCGAACCTACTTAGGTCCCCACACATTCTTTGGTCATCTCCTCTTGGTCTATAGGGTGCTGACACTTTAGGGGTCATCCCTCTTCCCTTATGCATCCAGAGAGTGCCCTATTCGTATGCCCTTTGGGTCCCATGAGTTCACGAAGGTGATCAATCTCCTAACCCATGGACCTTAGACAATGATAGTTGTTACCTCCCGACCCTACGGTCATGTGCAACTAGGGAATTAGGCAACTCCTACTTCTATTGGTCTTATCCCTACCTGACCCTAGGATAGACTTAGGATTCTAAAATAGTACATGTCTAGGTTAGAACCTTACCCAAGCCTTCATCATCTCTCTCTTTGCATTCTTGGGTTGTCTTTCATCCTTTCACAGGGGTCATGGCGACCTGCCTACCTTGGTCAGGCCCCATACTGGTTACCTCCATGGTAACACACCCACATGCACTTAGAGATGGTTATCTATGAGTCTACAGGTTCATTCTCATACTATGTACTCTTCACTTAGCTTCTCAAAATCCTATGAGACCTCTTTAGGTTACCAACAAAATTGATATACACCCTACAAAAGGGTCCCTCTCCCTAGATGGGAGGAAATAAAACCTTGATAACAAAGGTCACAAAAGTCATTAGTTCTAGGGTTTACATCTACATGAGCATGATTAACCCTAGTAAGTTACTAAGGCACAAGCAGACCACCTACTAAACCATGCTAGGTCATACTTGTTCTCATTCCTCAACATGGACCAAGAGCAAACCTTCTCATGTCACCACCTTAGCTGTGAGGGATTCATCAACGATAGCTTAAACTTAAGGGGTTTCCCTTTCCTCTAAACATGAGGAGTACCATGCTCGAATCTATAGAAACTCAAATATCATTATTAGCATCAGGTACACCACTTCCCCTCTTAGGCCTAGGTTCAATTTTTGGATGTCCAACTACATGCTGAACTTCTTAACCACAAACCGAACATGTACAAGGTATGACATGCACTTCGTGTCATCCTTCTATACGAGTAACATCTTAGAGTGGAGTCCTCCTCAAGGACAACCAACAAGGTGTAAGGCTTCACAACTGGTTACTTAAACCTCCCCAGGGTCTAAGGCAGTCTTTATCTTATCTCAAAAGGTAAACACCTATACCATAGGCACATAGGTACCAGAAGCATCATCCTCTCTCTAGGGTTTGGTTCCTCTAATGGAAACCAAGATATCATCAGCCTCCAGGGATCAAGCATGAGGCAACCACTATCATCCACTTAGGTCACATCATCCTCAACTCCCCACTATTCCTCATATCTCAGAATCTAAGATTCCAACCTTCTTGCTTAGGTCCTTCTCTCTTTCTTTAGAGTTAACCCTACAAACAACCTTATTACTTGAGGTCCTCTCTCCATGAAGGATCAAGCTCACCAGTGAAACCTTTGTTCAAACTTATGTTTGATTAAGATTGTCCAAAACTCTTATTTCTTATCTCATAAGCTATCCATCATACTCTCTTGGCCAGGGTTTTAGCCTACTGTCAGCGCTACTGACGTACTATGGGTGCATATTATGCCATGCCCATATAAGCCCATCAGGTTTCTATAGGTTCTTCACTAACCTCATCAATTAAGGAGCTATCCTACACTCTAACATGCATGACCCTTCCTAGGGTTGGGTCGCCAAAGGCACTAGGTTATCCAACCTCACATGGTTCATATCGTCACGGGCATCTGAAATCATTTCCACCCACACATGTGGTCTATCATGATGTCTAACTCATCGTGTCATATCTTTCTCTAATCACCACTTAGGGTTAGGTTTATCATCATCCTCAAAGTGTGTCGGGTCTCTACTTACAATGGAGGTCTCTACCTCCAAGACTAGCTTTCTCCACTCATCCTCCTGACAAGAAGGTCTAACCTCAGGTCTCTCTTGAGGGTAATGAAAACTCATGTCATATGACCTAAGCATGTGTCTACTCTTTAGTTTATTCTTAACCTATTAAGCTTATGTCCATGACATCTTATTTACATGCTTTTCATTAATTTGGTGGAGGATTCCTTAATCCTTATCAATCTTACCCATCCCTCAAGAAGGTGAGGAAAAGAGAGAAAACCCTAATCCTTAAGGTCCTTAACAACATTTGAGTTGAGAGGGGATGAACAAGATGAGAGGGTCCTAAAGGTATCTTATTTCGAGTCAAATCCTAAGACATTGGCTAGGAAGTCACACTAATTCGGGAGTCCTCGTATTCTGACTAGCGGTGCAAAGGAAAATCTTGACAGCCCCCAGACGTGATCCTTTTCTAGACACCTCTGTCTTTCGAAAAATCCTCTAATAACTCCCTTGGGTTCTATAGAGTTAGTAAAATTTAATAATTATTAAAGATTAAATGAGGAATCGATGCTCTGATACCAAATGTAACGACCCCACCTCCCAGTAACCCCCAATTAAGGGAGACTAAGAGGTCAGATCCGTTATCCCAATTTTTGGATCAAAGTTTCGACAAATAATCAATAACAATTATCAAATTTTACCAACTAAACTGAAAATTGGTGTAAAATAAAACTTTGCATACCTTTTCCAAAAAGAAGGATATCTACTTCTATCTGCATTAGGAGTCCATTCTAACTAATCCTCCTCTGTAATTTATTTCGTATTTAACTCCACATGTGCCACTTTACGGTTTGTTCTTTTCAATCTTGTACCTAAAATGCTGACAAAAAAAACGTTGGTCAGCATATATGAATATGCTAGTATGTGGGGACAACCAAAAGTTCACAAATAAGGCTAACAATTTAATTATCAAAATCAGGGTAATTTAGCAAACCAATTTACATTTTCAATGTGTCATTCTCCACCGCTTTTGCCCTAACCCTGGAATACCCCTCTAGGGTTTCTCTTTTGCCATTGTCTTAAGGCCACCTTCTCAATCCCAAGCTTGGTGCCTGGGGGTCACCTCTCATGGTGCTCCATAATCATGCAACATAGACCACCTTCTCATTCTCGATCTTGGTGTTTGGGGTCACCTCTCATAGTGCCCATTGGTCTACCCTCTTGGGCCTGACATTTATGGCATCTTCCATCAGGGTGGCATGTAGGTGCGAGAATACACATGTATTTATAATTGTGATAACCATAGTGACTTTATAATTGCAGTATGAACATGCAAACATTTAAGTTGCATTCAATGTGATTAAACATCCGTAAAACTTTTGGGAAAACTAATGCAATTAATTGGTATTAACCACATACCTGTTAGGCATAATTGAGATCGAATAGTCCAATCAATCAAGACATCCAATCAAGCAAGTACAAGAGTCCTAAAATTACATCCAATTCTTTTTTATCAAAATCTATTCAAACCATATTGCTACTTAAAGTTTCTATTACCTTTTTAGTCTTTCGACCTCTTTTAGGGTTTACTTTGCAATTAGGGTTTTTCTTGCACTTTTATTACTACAAACCTTACTTATGCAAAATAACTCACAAACCCTAATGATAATAACCTATCTCATCTAACAGTCTTAGGATCATCATTTAACAACATTTTTCACATATTTCAAATTAAATATGATCTCTTCCTCTTTTACACTAAATTAAGGTTTCTAGATGCATTATCATGCAATCTCTAATCTGGATTTGATTTGAATCTAACATTATCACTCAATAGTTTATTATTACTCAACTAACCCATTAGGCATCATAGATTCAATCATCAACCTCAATTAGGGTTTTTAACCTAACTTTAATGCACTTTTCATCAACTTAATATACTTTTGTAATTACGAATGGAATTAGGCTTTCATATCATTTTTATTGGATTCCTATCATTCTCCTAATCAAATTTCATAAATAGCATGACTTTATTCGACCTACAAATTATTTTTTATGAAATTTACAAAACTATTACCTTTCAGCCAATCGAAGGCCGCCACGTCATCATGTGGCCCACTACTCTTCATCCATGCAGACTAGCCCATGCCAATGGGCCTCGTCCATGTTGGACTGCCTGGGCCAATGGCCTACGGCCAACCCAGCTGCTAGCTTCATGCGGACCACCCCCACTAACAGGTCCAGAAGACGGTTCCGCCCCTCCTTTACTCACAGCCACCTTAGGGCAGATTCATAAACTTGACCTTTCCTTCTCCTTCCTTAGCTCGCACAACAACACTCTTGCCGTCGGGGATGGCAGTCAACCTCCCCGCCGAGTTGACTCCATGCTCCCAAGCTCCAACGACCAAGCAGTCATCGTGAAAGCTCCCGCCCAGGCTCGTAAGACCCGAACAACCTATCAAGAGTTGTAGGTTCTCACTGTGTCGGCTCCATCAGGAGATGGCTGGTGGACAGGGGTTTGAACAAGGTACCTATTGCCCAACGATAGGGGAAACGAAACAGGACAGAGAGGAGTCCCTCGATTTCGATCTAAGTTTAAGACAATGTGGCAGCATCATAGGGGAATCATCCCTCCTTATATAGCCATCTACATAAGATCCACTTCATTGTAGAGTCTGGCTCGCACTGCTCTTTGGGGAAGGTCCCAATTCCACACGAAACAGGGGCACCAAAGAGGCTATCCAATCCAATTTGGTCTCCAAAGAATGATTATCCACTCTCCAAGAGGCCTAGTGGATCAGGAAAAGTGATCTAACGAATCGATTTCACATTATAATATTCCCTTTTTCCTAATCTAAAATGAAAAGCAGCTACTGGTGGATCTGGATCCAATGACTAGCAAGCCTCGTATTAGAACATCAATTTTTACATTTAATGTTATCCTTTACACTTTAGGAAACTTGTAAAATTCATATCTCCCAAACCGTTTGTTCAATTAATCCCAAATTTTGAGGGAAACTTAATAATGACTTAATCTACATTTATGCCAAAATTGGACTCATTATATAAAAGGAAACGTGCCCTTTCTTTAGTTGAAAGATATCACTTAATTATATATATTTATCACCTATTTTCTCTTTCCTTTGCCATTAAATTATTATTCTAAGTTCCTTGAACCTCAAGGAACCTTAATGTCTCGAAATCCCATCTTGGGAATATCCCTTAGCCTTTTACTTACCTTTTATCCATTATTTATCATTAGCTTGTTTATTTCTTATTAAAATATCTCTTTTTGAGGATTTCTCTTTATTTTTGTTTTTGTTTTCTTCATTGGAATTATTTTAACATAAGAAACCTCATGGATATGAAAATCCATCAAAGATAACTCAATTATACCTCTTTTCACTTATTTCCCATATTTTATCATTATTTTCAATTTCTTTCTTAATAAAGAAATATGTAATTGGTCTTTTCTTTTCTTTTTGCATTATCTTTGCAACTTTGGACTCCTTGGAACCCAAGGAACCGAAGAGGCACGAAATCCACCTTTCTATTACATACTTTTGCCTTCTAGAGGTTTCTACATTTTTCTTTTCTCCATTTCTTATTAATAATGGAGTTCCTTATGTATTTTCCTTGTTATTGGGCCCAATAGCCAATAAAGCCCACAAAAAAATCATCAAGGCTATTGTTAACGAAATCCATTTATTCAAAACAAATTATATCTTTATTTGTTCAAATATCTTTAATATGAGAAATCACCTTTCTCACCAAATGAACCCAAAAATTGGGGTTGTAACAGTAAAGATGTGAAGGCAAGAAACTTCAGTCAGATGAGAAATATCTACCCTAAAAACATATCATACATGTAGATCAATAGGATATAATCTTGCTCATAACATAAGTACTTCCTTAGCCTTTCCTCTATTTTATATTTTTTTTAAATAAAAAAATTAAAAGGAAACAAGGACGGAGGAGGACTAAAAAACCATTTTAAGGGATGAACACCCATAAACCTTAAAAGGGAATTGGACCCAAAAACAAAAAAAAACATACACACATGTAGGAAAAGTAACAAAAAAGGTGATAATAGAGAAGATACCAGATTTGGCAGGTGAGATTGAGAGAGAAAAAAGAACTATGGATTTGAGAGATGGAAGATCACTTTTGAATCGTGAGAGTGGGTCTTCTGAAACACTGCTATCCTCCACCCTTCCCCTAGTCCTTGGGAAACCCAACAATCTTACACCAAATGACATAATGATAAGTATATATTATATAAGAAAGAAACAAAAGGAAATTAAACCTAAATATAATAGAAACATTGAGAAAACTAAAAGGGATAGGGAGATAAACCTAGATCCTATGATTTTGTGGAATAGAGTATCTAGTGTGCTGTATCCAATCGAAAAAATATTATCCACTCTCAAGGGAACTAGTGTGACAATTGTAAATAAGATAGAACATGATAATCTTGGATTTACGACCATATTTTATTTGTAAAATGAGTACAAACAAGATGAATGTTTAAATCAACTGAGAAATGTGAAAAAAATATTTTTTTTATTCCACATAAGGAATGATAAGGAAAAATATGGAATGTACAATAGAAAATGGATCCAAATATCTTTTCACAAATAAGGGTTCAAACCCCTATCATTCCTAGTAAAATGTCACTAAACTTGTTTCTTAATGTTCTCGATTTAGGTTGGTTTTCGGTTGGATTAAAGGAAACAAAATCAGAAAAAAAGTGACAAAACAATTTTGATAGTGGATCTTTTAGACTTGGAATGGTCGTGACTTTTTTGTTATTTACCTAAAGATCCTTGTTTTCTAGAAGTAGGGTCCTAATAGCCTCAAGATCTCCCACGACGGAATTCCCTCCCTGGAAGTTAGGAATGACTTATAAAAAATGTGATGACAGATAATATGAATAATATTCACTTAAGAGAAAGTTTGATTCCTTTCAAATAAGCAAGTCACACAATATATATTGAGAAAATGATATAAAGCCAGTTCAAATAGATAGATAGATCAACATTTGAGACCAGATTCAAACAATTATGAGCAGTTTTGAGATGAAAACAATTTATATGCGATATTACCTTTATTTAGCCCAATGACGCTCAGAAAACCATTGTGTTAGTGGAAGGATCATATGAAAATGAGCAAGAAAAAATAAAGAGAGGGGTAGTTGATTGACTAGATTTCAAAGAATAAAAATGGGTCCTCAAAGATGGATATGGGGGTCTATTTATAGGGTGGAATTAAGGTTTGAGATTCTTGATGGAAGATTCTAGAGTTGAAGAAGAATGCAAGAATCCGTCAAGATGACAGTTAAAGGAACAACACATTATGCCATGTCTCACATCTAGTAGATTGTGTGGTTATGTCGGGTTTTCTGATCAGAGAAAAAAATGTTTCTCATCCAAAATTTGGATATACTAGGAGGTTTTGGGTGATATATCAAATGAGATTGAGTCATATGAAAAAAACTCAAGTTGAAAATAAAGGAAAGATAAGTGATGTAAACTTGATGGCTAAGTCATTCCTTTCTTCTCTCTCATGCTAAAAAAGACATGAATGAAAAAAATTATCCTTTCTGAAGTTAGGATAAAGACAAAGAGCACCAGAATTTCCTATGGATTAAAATTTTAATATTATACACAAAGGAACTAAAATTTGAACTTTTATGAAAATACTTATAAAAAGTAGAGTTGGAGGGCCAATTGCACTTAAGTTCGAAGGAAAGTATGTTTTTTACAAGTGCCCCAAACTATATTGAATTTATATGCTTCATCACAAACAAATTAACTGATTTTTTATAAATTTATAAAATAATATTAATTTAAAAGTATATGTATGATTTTAAAGTGATTAAATATCATCCAATGTCTCGTACAAGTATTAGTATTATCAACCATTAGTCCCTAATATGATAAGTAGAAATATTTCACCTAGTGCGAACACTACACTTAGATAAACATCAATGGATGCATATAATTGTACCTATAACCATAGATACCTCCTCTAAGCATCTCGAAATGACAAAATATTTTTCTCCATAGCTTCGACTTAATTCCATGTTCCACTGGTATGGACACTACTAAAACCCATTGACCAAATCGCTACCTATACCTTAATGATCATTCATGATGAGAAGAGTATTAGTTTTTTCTACATCCATAAAAGATCTTTCATTCATTCTCGTTGTTACTTCTATCTCAGTAGTCGTTTTAATAACTAAGATACCCCTCAAAGAGTGCATATGTCAGTGGAAGAAATTGTAGTGTTATCCATAACATGAGGAACATGCTTGAGAGGAATGTCACAAATAATTGGTAATCATAGAAAATAATGCAAGAAAATAGCATAAGTTAATACGGGACAAGAGTCATACATTCTTTATCAGGTTCAACCACTTCAACTTAAAATTCAAAACAAAGCTAACTAAGGCCAAAGCTTGTCTTATAAACTAAGGCATGAGGAAAACCTAATGAATTCCTCTAGTGGTACATGGAACCATTACTTTAAAAGGTTATTGATTCAGCCCTATTTTAGGGCTTTATGTTGTGTCATTTTGCATTTCATCCACATCTATACATGTTACATTACATGTTATTTCCCCCAATATGCTTATTTATATCAAATGCACTTATGGAGGCTTTTTGCATGTTTTATAGGTACTTTTTCCACTACTTGATGGCATGGAAAGAGTATGGTCCAGTCTAGGGTTTCCTCGGGCTTGGAGGAGCTCAAAATGAGGCCAAACCACTTCCAACCTACCCCAAGTGGTCAAAGAAAGTTTTGAAGCAATACCCTCCATGGATGATCAAGTTCAAGGCTCAAATGCATGGGAGAGACAACGCCACGACCGTGGTGAGCCCCCACGGCCATGGTGGACATGCCCCAAGTACAAAAAATCAGTAAAACTCCCAGAAATCGATGAAAATGGCCAAAACGACCGTGGTGATCAACATGCCTATGGCCATAGGTGTCCACCACGACCGTGGTGACCCCCCACGGCCATGGCCATCCATGTACACCTCCCTGTGATATCCACATTCTAATAAACCCACGACTGTGCCCATCCACCACGATCGTGGTCTACCCTACCCACCACGACCGTGCTACTCACAAAATCCACCTAGTTTTCACTACTTTCCCCATTTTGCCCCTAACTTAACGCTAGAACCCCTAGATCCCTATATAAGCCCTAGTGGCGGCTATGGGTCAAGGGTTGGCTTCTTAGAACCTCATTTTTGCCCCCTTGTCACCTCCACTCCATTCCACTTCACCTCCACCTCAAATCCACTCCATTTCACCATTTCCACCACATAACCCCCCATATCTAAGCCTTCTATCCACTTCCCACCATCATCCCACTCCATTCCATCCAAGAAGAAGGAGGAGTATGACCTTTCAACTACTGGAGAGATGGAGTCCTTCATCTACACCGAGCTCCATGGCTTCTTCTACCTCTTTCTTCTTTCTTTTTGTATTTTCCATTTCTATGAGTAGCTAGGCCCCATTGGTGGGCTGTTTGGGGGAAAATATGTTACTTTGATACCATGTTGGGGGAAAATGACATGTAAACTTTGTAATTTCATTTGTTAATGATTATATTCTATTTGCATCTCATTCTCCATGAATTGCTTGTTGGTTTGTGTGTGGAATCACCTAGGAATTTAGGCAAATTGCTTATATGTGTGAATTTTGGGATTTTCCCCTACGTCCAATTCTTGGATCCCTAGGCTGCCTCCCATCTTCCTACATCCTAATCAGTCTCCCTAAACCTAAGTGAGAGATCTATGTAGCTAGATTGGATAATTCTAGTGCAGTTAGCATGGAGCCTTCTCAAGGCTAGAATGTGGGGGAATGCAGGTCCAAAACCCTAATTTCACCTCCCCATTACTACCCTCGGCCCCTAATTGCCCTAGGAATACCTAATCTAGAAACCTAGACTTGATTAGACTCTAATTTAATTAAACCTAATCCCTAACCCAATTGAGCCTCGTAAGGGTAGTAGGGGGTGTTAGGGACTAGTTCCCCTATACACAACCTAGCATATCCATGGCCAGTTAGTATCTTAGTTTAATCCATTACACTCTAACTTGTTGTTTGGTTTGAATGATCTAAATGAAATCATAATGTTAATATGTCACCCCCAACTTAAGTGATAAGTTCATACCCCTAAATACCCCACACCTCTCTTTATTGCTTAAAACCCTAGTTTTGTGCTTGCTTAGCTTAATTAGTTCTTTCCTTGCTTAGTTAGATTCTTTCTTTGCTCTTGTCTTGTTCATGCTAGTGTAGTTCTATAATTGCTCTTTTTCTTCTCGCTTTCTTGCCTTAGTTCAATTTGCCTTTTCATACCTAGCTTAATCCTTTCTTGCTTGTTTAGCCTTAATCTAGTCTAGGGTTAACATAGATTTCATTGCTGCCTTTAACTGCTTTCTTGTTCATCCTTAGTTAATAATCAAATTAACCTTTAAACCCTTAACCCTAGTCTCCACAGTAGGAACCCAGCTAAACTAACCTAGCTCTAGCGCCCCCTGTTTTCCCTGTGGATCGACCCTTTACTTGCCACCTTCCTATACTATGACATGACCCCGTACGCTTGCAGGTGTAGTGTTTTAGTGTGAGTAGGTGTTAAGTTAGGTTTATAAATTTCAAAACCAAGAACCCATCCACCGTGTACTCCGACCTCGTGGGGCGCATCTAGTCGGGTCAAATCGGCTAGTGTGTTGCACCTCTAGCGGAGACGCACCAAGCTTTTTGGCATCGTTGCCGGGGATTAGAGGTGTTCAACCTAGATAGTTAGTTTTGCTTTGACTTTTCCTACTGCCCTCATCATTGCTATTCTTTATTCATTACTCTTTGCATTCTTTGTGTATATTGGTTTACTAACTTGTTTTCTTTTGTTTGGTTGTGCTTTGTGCATGTGACAAGCCATTCGGGAGGAAACAAGATGGGAGGCCAAAATGCACCTCACAAGCCGCTTCAAGACTACTTCATGCCTAGCAACTACAAATCACCAATTGCTAGCAGGGTTGATCAAATGCCAGGGGAGCAATTCTCTATTCCTCCAGATCTTTTTGGGCTCCTTCCCGTCATCTACGACTCAGAGAGTGCGAACCCCTACAAGAACTTGGACTCCTTTCTTGAAGTATGCTCCACCTTCAGGACGTCGACGGCTAGTGATGATACAATTCGACTGACCTTGTTCTTTTTCTCCCTCAAAGATAGAGCTAAATACTGGTATGACTCAAGAAAGGACATCATGAGTTGGGAAACAATGAAGAATGCTTTCTTGAGACAATTCTACTCTATAGCAAGGTTGACAAAAATGCGGCATTCCATGACAAGTTTTAGCCAAATGGGCAACGAGTAGTTTCATAATGCATGGGAGAGATTCAAGAAGTTGTTAAGAGAGTGTCTTCACCATGAGATCCCTTTGTGGCAGCTAGTTCAATCATTCTACTCTGGTTTGTCTCTAAAGGACCAAGACATAGTGGACTCTTCTTGTGAAGGAGTTTTCATGGCTAGGCCACCTGAGGAGATATGGCCTTTGTTTGAGCAGTTGACTAAAGGATCAAGAATTTGAGCTTCTAGCACGATGAATGAAAGGGGATATGCCTTTGGTGAGACACCTGCTACTCATGATGACTCAAGCCCGCAAGTGATGAAGATTCTTGGTGACATGGTGAACTTCATGAAGAACCAGGTGACAAATGCTCCTTGCCACCCAGTCAATTCTATTGAGTTCTATGGAGAAGAAAAGAAGACACCTCACTCCTATAGCTACCAGGAACCACAAAGTCCCACATACAACTCAAGGTTTAAGGAAGAGGTTATTTCTAGATTGAGAGTGTTTGATGATGTTCAAAGAGATGTTGTAAGGTTAGAAGAGAGAATAGAGCAGCTATCTTCCATAATTGCTCTTCAAGAAGAAAAATTGTCTTCAAGACCCATCCTGAACCACCATGAAGCAACTGGACCCATGCCCTCCTCTCAAATTTTCTATAGTCCACCCCCCATGTAAGTACACCCCATTCACTCATTCCAAGGCTATTCCCAGCCTTACACCCCTCCACCACCTCCCTTACCTCAAATCTCCCAAAACTTCACTTTCCAACCCCAATTCTCTCATCCCCCTCAATTCCCTTCTCCATCTCAATTTCAACCCCAAGTGTCACCTCCACCTCCTCCACAGCCACAACATGCTCCCCCTCTCCACCATGAATAAGGTAGTGTCGTGACAGTTCTAAGGAGTGGAAAAACTCTTGAGCAGCCTGTAAGTCAAAGAAAGGTTGATAAAGCAAAGCAAAGGCAGCCATGTGGTGATACTGTGATTGATATTGTTGAAGATGATGTTGTGATATTGCATGTTGAGTTTGGGATTCCATGTGATCCACCACATATCCCTTTTGCATGTCCTACCATCCCTAGCGTTCCGCCTCATGTTCATGTAAGTGAGAAAAAACTAGTGATCCTCCATTTATAGAAGCACTAGATGAGCCACTGGAATTGAAAAGGAGGCAAAAGCACAATGTTGATATTCTTGAGGTGTTTCACCAAGTAAAGGCGAACATTCCACTTTTGGATGCTATCAAGCAAATCCCATCATATGCCAAGTTCCTCAAGAACCTATGCACTGTGAAAAGAAGGTCAACAGGGAGGATTCCAAAGAAGGTGAGATTGAATGAACAAGTGAGCTCCATCATACAACACTCACTTCCTGTGAAGAGAAAGGACCCAGGATCCCCACTCATACCTAGTTACATAGGGGGACATCGCATAGACGTGTCCTTACTTGATTTGGGATCTAGTGTGAATTTGATGCCATATCATGTCTATGTTGAGTTGGGTTTAGGCAAGTTGAAGCCGACACATTGCACTCTCCAGTTGGCAGATAGATCCATAAAAGTGCCCAGGGGTAGAGTGGATGATGTCTTGGTGATGATAGACAAAGAAAAAGGCACAGTGTTCCCGGCGGATTTCATTGTACTTGATATGGAGCCGGAGGATAGGAAGATTCCCATCATCTTGGGGAGGCCGTTCTTATCTACAGCTAATGCCGACATTCATGTACGCAGTGGCACCATGACAGTCTCATTCATGGACATGAAGATCAACATCAATATGTACAAGACCCCAACCCGGTGAGTCTGAGATAGGGATATTGGACGTGGTCACTTCACAAGTCCAAATGGGCATTTGAGAGAAGGACATCAAGGTTAAGAAGTTAATGATGATTATTGTGATCAAAGGGATGAGGAAAATAGATTGAGTGCAAATGAAGGATGCATGTTTTTCAAGAATGGACACATGAGAATGCCAAACGGATGAATTTTGAAGAATCACCAAGAAGCCCAGCTGAAGGCATGAAACTTAGCGCTTGTGGGAGGCAACCCTCCTAGGTTTGGGATTTTTTCACCCAAACTTCAATTTTTGACACTTTTGCTTTGTTTTTACACTTTCCAAGAAAACACACACACACTTGTGTTTAATAGTTTTTGTCTAGTTTTAAGATGTGCAGGTGGTAACAGGGTGAAATGAAGGAAATTTGAGTACAATTGAGAGAAGGATTCAAAGAAAAATCACTTTGGGTCAAGTTTTTGAGTGTTTGATGTTCCTCATTTTGAGAGTAGCAGCTATAGGGACCACCATGGCCGTGGCACATCAATACGACTGTGGTCATTTGCATGAAAAACAAACCAAGTCCCTGGATTCAGAAGCAAAATTGAGAAAAGTTGCCAAAGGACTGCACTACGGCCGTGCCAGGCAGCACGACCGTGCACCTTGAAGCCACCACGGCCGTGCTACTCAGCACGGCCGTGCTGCAGACCAATTTCAGCCACTGAAGGTAGATTAGTGCCACAGCTACTATGTATATCCTCCACCACAGGGAGGAACACCGCCAGAGCCTCGAGAGAGCTATGATCGTCTACCCTATCATCCTAAACTCTAGGATCATGTTGAGGACATCATGATTCAAAAGTTTGGGGTGGTAGGGAAGGTATGCCCTAGTTTCACTTTACATTTCACCTGCCACATCCACTTTTGTTTTATTATTTTTTCTATCTATCTTAGTCATATTTACTACTTTGCATACTTGCATGCCATGTAGTTTGCTTCCGTGCTATTTTTGCATAATTTTCAAAAAATTTGCCATACATTGCATTTCATGTAGATTTTTGTAATTCTTGCATGTTATAGCTAGTATTTGCTTGTTTACTACTTTAAGTTCAATAATGTAGGGTTTAGATGTGATTGAAGGAAACTTGGCACCATTTTTGCCAATTTTACCCAAATTTGGAATTTCTTGTCTAAAATTGTGTTTCAACCCAATCTCTACTTTTTGGATTAAAAATGATGACCTTTGACAAATGCAAGTGACTTATCCTTTTTTATTGCTAAGTGGTATCAATGTTTGGCTTTTTACATGTGCATCACCTCTCTTATGGTTTTGATTGATTTGGCTGAATTGTGAAGTTGATCAAGCTTTGAATGCTTAGTGTTTGTAGAATCACTTGATTGATATATCAATTTCATCTTGTTCATTCATGTGGTGTGATATCTAGGATGAAGTATTGGATTAATTTTCATGCAGGATGTCTTATGTGGAGAATCATACCTATGACCCCTCTTTGATTGGACTTTTCATTCACCATCTTCTTACTCCTCCGCCTCATGAAAGGATGCCAAAGTGCACATATCAGCCGTAGCCACCTCTAAAAGTTTGGGGTGGCCACATCTCCATCTTCCCACTTCACTCTACCCACCATATGCCCTACATACTCTAAGGGCAAAGAAAAAAAAAGAGAAAATTTCAAAAAAGAAAAAGAAAATAAAAGAATGCTCGTTTTTAAGAGCATTCAAATAAAGAAAAGATGAGTGTGTAAAACACTCCAAAAATCTTATCGCTACCATTTCTTCCACTTTCATACCTATTGAGCTAGGAAACATCAAACCTAGCTCATTTTGCCCTTTTCCACAGCCATGTGGGTCATTTGGTGTGATTTGAAACATAAGATTGAATGCAAGAATGTGAAACAATACTCCTAGTCATTCTTGATTAACGCCATTATGAAACGGTCTACCCGAAACTACATGAAAGAAATATGGATATCTTGTGTATTCTAAGAACTATATTTGAAGTTCATATGCTTTGTGCTCTTTTCATGATTGGTTTGTGAATGTAGGAGAGGAGAGAGGTGGAATGCATGTACTTAGTCATCTTTGAGCCCATTCAGCAATAATCACCTTTTACATTGGATTTGTCATGTCTTGAATGTGAAAAGTTTGTGGAGAGATTGAGTTGGAGCGTACTTGAGGACAAGTATGTTTCAAGTTTGGGGTGGTGATTCAGCCTTATTTTAGGGCTTTATCTTGTGTCATTTTGCATTTCAGCCACATCTATACTTGTTAGATTACATGTTATTTCCCCCAATATGCTTATTTATATCAAATGCACTTATGGAGGCTTTTTTCATGTTTTATAGGTACATTGTCCACTACTTGATGGCATGGAAAGAGGATAGTCCATTCTAGGGTTTCCTTAGGCTTGGAGGAGCTCAAAATGAGGCCAAAACCACTTCCAACCTACCCCAAGTGGTCAAAGAAAGTTTTGAAGCAATACCCTCCATGGATGATCAAGTTCAAGGCTCAAATGCATGGGAGAGACAACACCACGACCGTGGTGAGCCCCCATGGCCGTGGTGGACATGCCCCAAGTAAAAACAATCAGCAAAAATCCCAGAAATCGATGAAAATGGCCAAAATGACCGTGGTGATCAACATGCCCGTGGCCATAGGTGTCCACCACGACCGTGGTGACCCCCACGGCCGTGGCCATACATGCACACCTCCCTGTGATATCTACATTCTAATAAACCCACGACCATGCCCATCCACCACGGCCGTGATCTACCCTACCCACCACGACTGTGGTGACCCACCACGGTCGTGCTACTCACAAAATCCACCTAGTTTTCACTACTTTCCCCATTTTGCCCCTCACTTAACCCTAGACCCCCTAGATCCCTATATAAGCCCTTGTGGCAGCTACGGGCCAAGGGTTGGCTGCTCAGAACCTCATTTTCACCCATTTGTCACCTCCACTCCATTCCACTTCACCTCCACCTCAAATCCACTCGATTTCACCATTTCCACCACATAACCCCCCATATCTAAGCCTTCCATCCACTTCCCACCATCATCCCACTCCATTCCATCCAACAAGAAGGAGGACGATGACCTTGCAGCTACTGGAGAGGAGGAGTCCTTCATCTAAACCGAGCTCCATGGCTTCTTCTACATCTTTCTTCTTTCTTTTTGTATTTTCCATTTCTATGAGTAGCTAGGCCCCTTGGGTGGGCTGTTTGGGGGTAAATATGTTACTTTGATACCATGTTGGGGGGAAATGACATGTAAACTTTGTAATTTCATTTGTTAATGATTATATTCTATTTTCATCTCATTCTCCATGAATTTCTTGTTGGTTTGTGTGTGGAATCACCTAGGAATTTAGGCAAATTGCTTATATGTGTGAATTTTGGGATTTGCCCCTAGGTCCAATTCTTGGATCCCTAGGCTGCCTCCCATCTTCCTACACCCTAATCAATCTCCCTAAACCGAAGTGAGAGATCTAAGTAACTAGATTGGATAATTCTAGTGCAATAAGCATGGACCCTTCTCAAGGCTAGAATGTGGAGGAATGCGGGTCCAAAGCCCTAATTTCACCTCCCCATTACTACCCTCGGCCCCTAATTTCCCTAGGAATACCTAATCTAGAAACCTAGACTTGATTAGACTCTAATTGATTTGAACCTAATCCCTAACCCAATTGAGCCTCATAAGGGTAGTAGGGGTTGTTAGGGACTAGTTCTAATTAACCACATACCGGTTAGGTTGAATTGAGATAGAATAGTCCAATCAATCAAGACATCCAATCAAGCAAGTACAAGAATCTGGAAATTACAGTCAATTCCTTTTTATCAAAATCTATCCAAACCATATTACTACTTAAGGTTTCTATTCCTTTTTAAGATTTCTACCTCTTTTTAGGGTTTACTTTGCAATTAGGGTTTTACTTTCCCTTACTCTTTTAAACCCTAATTTTCTCATCTAACCTTCACAAAAGTTATTAAGGTTACCTTTTAACAACACATAACCTTAATTTCATATTAAATCACAATTAATCATCAATTAAGTCCATTAAGCCTCGTTTACATTAAAGCTACCATTTTTATCCTTTTAATCTATGACAAACTCATTATGCTCATTTATCATCAATTAATAGTTTATTATGGTCTAATTCACATATGAACATTATTTATCATTAATTCTACCTTTATCCATTAGAAAAACCCTAATTATGATATTAAGGATATTAACTTTATTCATGATTTTGAATAATTAAAGCCATTAAGTGTCGCATTTACCAATATTAGGGTTTCAAGGCCCATTCAAGTATATTCATACACATGAAACTCTAAATTAAAAAATTACATGTAAAGTTCATCCTTTTGTATCTTAATGTATTTTTCATGATTAATAGGCTAATATCAACTTTAATCATCCATTAAACCCTACTAAATATATTAATCAACTCAAAATAGGGTTTCTTAATCTTTAATTCCTTAAAGTTGATAGCTTCCATTACTTTTTGAATTGCAAGAGGAAATATTTTTGAAGTATATTTTTATTGGATTCCACTCATTTTTCTGAGCAATTTTCATATTTTATGTGTACCAATCCGAGCTACCAATATTTAACTACGATTTGCAAAAAATAACTTACTTGAGCCAATCGGAAGCTGCCACGTCATCTCCATCCATGCAACGTGGTTCGGTGGGTTTGAAAACATTTTGAAATGTCTAAAATGCCCTCAGTTAAGTGATCAGTTTCTTTAGTACACGGAGGGTAGAAACGTCCAATCCGCCTCTGACTTCTTCAACCTCGAGCCACCTTCCTTATTCTGCCCTAGCGGCCAGGTGCAGAGCTTTGTAGGCCGCCTCCTACCACCTCATAGTTCAGATCTGGCCGAAACCCATCCCCCTACCTCTGCTCCCCCCCGCCGCACTCAACCAGGCCACCGATCATGGCCAAGATGGCTAGACCCATGAGCGTCAAGCCAGCGATTCGCTGTGGGATTACAGTCCTCTTGCAGGCATTGTGTGAGGATGAGAGAGAGGAGATGATGGCTGATCACTTCTTGGTTGTTGTGGGAGCGTCTTGCTTCTGACAAGACTACATACAACCCATCACTGCTCCCTGGATAGGGTTATACCCTCAAGGTTAGGGTTTTGCCAAAGAAGATGAAGAAAGAAACAAAGGGGTGTGTGGGATCCTTTTCAAACTTGACTCTGGGATCTACCCCTTATATAGGGGAGGGTATCCATTCCCCAAGACGTTCATACAAGGGAAAACAAATCCCTCGTCTAATAGGAAACCACATTCCTTCATTATTAAGAAATCTTCTCTCTCTTCTTCAACTTTTTGATATCCTTTATTATTTGGATATTTAGAGATAGGAAAATCCTTTCCATTATTCTCTTTATTGCTTGACTTTTAACCCATTGGTCATGAAATTATATTTTCTTTTAATAGAAAATACTTCCTATTTAACAATACCACATAATCCATTAATTATGTATTCACATTATCTTCTTATTTTCTATTATAGGTATTTTCTCTTTCTTTTTCATCATTGGGACTCCTTGGATCCCAAGAAACTCAAATATTTTGAAATTCATTTAATGGATACTCATTATCCTTCTAGATGCATCTATATCCATTAGTTCTCATTATGTTGTTTATTTCTTATTAAAATATCTCTTTTTGAGGATTCCTCTTTATTTCTCTTTTATTTTCCTCATTGGTATTCCTTTTAACATTAGGAATCCTTGGGATAAAAAATTCCACCAAGGATAACTCAATTATACCTCTTTCCACTTATTTCCCACATTTATCATTGTTTTCAATTTCTTTCTCAATAAAGAAATACTTAAGTGATCTTTTCATTTCTTATTGCATTTTCTTTGCAACTTTGGACTCCTTGGAATCCAAGGAACCCAAGAGGCACAAAATCCAACTTTAGATCATATTTTGTTTCCTTCTAGAGGTTTCCACATTTTCTTTTCTCCATTTTCTTATTTACTCAAATAATGGAGTTTCTTTTGTCTTTTTCTTGTTATTGGGCCCAATAGCCAATAAAGCCCACAAAACAACCAACAAGGCTATTGTAAACGAAACTCATTTATTCAAAACAAATTATATCATTATTTGTTCCAATATCTTTAATATGTGAAATTACATTTCTCACCAAAAGAACCCAAAAGTTGGGTTGTAACATCCTTCCCCTCTTATAGGAATTTTTCCCTCAAAATTCCCTCAATCAAACAAACAAATAGGATAATCCTTTCTTATGTCCATCATGGCTCCCATGTGGCCTCACCCTTTCCATGGTGCTTTCCAAGAACCTTCATCATCTCATATTCTTCTATCTGAGTTCTTTCTTACCTTGGTATATTGTATCCTCATAGGCTACTCAGGACATTTTAGCCTCTCATAAAGCTGAATAGGTTCAGGGCTTAGCACATGGCTTGGGTACCTCACATAGTGCTCTAGACTAGACATATGAAACTCATCACACATAACTTATCCTGAGGGGAAAGGTTGAACATAACCTTCTCCACCAATCCATCTCAAATGGATCATACAGTCGAGACTCAACTCTCTCTTAGATATAACTTAGAGGGGTCGGATTTTCACATCACATATTCTCCCACAATGAACTGCATGTCAGTCTGCTTTGTATCAGGTCACAACTCATGTCGCCCCTGGGCTCTCTTTTAGCCATTGCATGATCAAAATGACTTTATGTGCACACACTGTGGTCCTTTTTCTGACCTTTGTGAGGTCCATCCACCATCATCATCTTAATGAAGTGGGGACCGACACAACCTCCCTTACAAAGCTTCTTTAGATCCTGATACTGGTTGTGGTGGTTATCATCACATATTATAGAAGACAAGAACTGTTTCCAGGTATCACCCTGAATGAGCACACATGCTCTCATCAGACCCTCTAGTCTGGATCATACTAACCATTAGTTAGCGGTGATAAACTATACTAACATTGAGTTCTTCATGTATCTACTTCCACCTCATGGAAGTGAATCTTTAGGTTATACTCAAGAACTTCTGAACTCACATCATGGTGTAGTTGAACCATCTCTTTCTTATATGTAGTTCAACCGAATCTGTCCCTTGACAATATTCTTTCTTTCTCACGTCATCTAGGTAAGGTGAGCTACCATAACCCATATTGGATCTTGACCTTCCTTGGTCTAGGGGAGATTTACCACCACATCCATAGTGATGAACTCCCATTCCATCTCGGGGACTCTTTATCCACTATAACAATACATTGGGTTACGGTGTTCGTCCTTCACCTCCTGTCATGCATGGCAACATACCACATGCAACTTTATCTTAGGCATCCAAAGTACTATTGTCACTTATTATCTTTGTAGTACCAAGGTGTATCATGATCTCCTGCATGTCATGATTCCTCAAGATTGATTCCTCAGAAACCCTAAACCACTCTAATCGGGGTTTCATCTCCTTCTTTTTCAAAGAAGTGCATTTGAGGTTCTTCAACCATCCTTTTGTCATGATAAGCCCTAGACTGGCTAACTAAGCAACCACTAACTTGCTCAACTGATATTGTTACATCTGAGTGTAAGCCAAACTTATCTATTTTCCAAATGAGGGTTAACCTAACAACCTCTACTAGCCTCCACCTAAACTAGGAAGCTGTATCTCATCCAGGGCATCCATTAGCACTTTACATCCTTAGGTGTTAGGTAATTTTGAATACATACTCCTCCTTGCATTCCACTTATCATCTCAAACTCTAAGTCTATCATCATCAAGAAAACTGTGAGCTTATTCTCTTGGTTTTCAAACTTAACCTTGTATAACTGGAAAATTCCACATAGCTCCTGCTAAAAAAATCCTTATAAGGTGACTACTCTATTTCTCTTAGTGTTTGTAAACCATCCATGTATCATTCACTCCACAAGGGTATGTTATCATCTCTATCCTCACACCTTATAGAAATGTTCCAACTCACATCATTTTTATCCTTGGTGTATGGCATGTGTACTATCCTATCTCTCACTCCCACAACAAGATGAAATAAGCATTTGGCGGCCATCCAAACACAAAGTTCTTCCTGTTCCAAGAGTAGAGATGGTACATCCCACATTGCCAGTACACCCTCAAATCTAAGTTGAAACATGCAACTTATGTCTCTACATCACAATCAGTTCGATATCAAAGTTACTTCCATGGTAAACTGATCTCGAACCCACTTGGGTCACCACACAATCCTTGGTCATCTCCTCTAGGTCTATAGGGTGCCAACACTTTTGGGGTCATTCCTCTTCCCTTATGCATCCAGAGAGTGCCCTACTCATCTACCCTTTGGGTTCCATGAATTCATGAAGGTGATCAATCTCCTAACCCATGGCCCTCAGACAATGATAGTTGTTACCTCCCGACCCTATGGTTATGTGCAACTAGGGAATTAGGCAACTCCTACTTCCATCAGTCTTATCCCCACCTGACCCTAGGATAGACTTAGGATTTTATTATAGTACATGTCAAACTTAGAACCTTACCCAAGCCTTCATCATCTCTCTCTGCATTCATGGGTTGACTTTCATCCTTTCATAGGGGTCATGGTGACCTGCCTACCTCAGTCAGGCCCCATACCAGTTACCTCCATGGTAACACACCCACATAAACTTAGAGATGGTTATCTGTGAGTCTACATGTTTACTCTCTTACCATGTACTCTTCACTTAGCTTCTCAAGATCCTCTAAAACCTCTTTAGGTTACCTCAAAACCAACAAAACTGGTATACACCCTATAAAAGGGTCCCTCTCCCAGGATGGGAGGAAACTACACCTTGAAAACAAATGTCACAAACGTCCTTATGTTTAGGGTCTGCATCCACATGAGCATGCTTAGCCCTAGAAAGCTACTAAGGCACAAGTAGACACCTACAAAACCATGTTAGGCCACACTTGTTCTCATCCTCAACATTAGACCAACTTAGTTGTGAGGGGTTCATCAAACATACCTTTAACTTAAGGGGTTTCCTTTTCCTCTAAACATGAGGAGTACCATGCCCGAATATATAGAAACTCAATTCTCATCGTGAGCATCAGGTACACCACTTCCCGTCTTAGGCCTAAGAACCCTAGGTTCATTTCTTTATGCAACAGCTGTCCAACTGCCTGCTCAACCTTTAACCATGAACCAAGCATGTCCAAGGTATGTCATGTGCTTCCCATGATCCTTTTATTCGAGTAACACTTCACAATTGAGTCCTCCTCAAGAACAATCAGCAAGGTACAAGGCCTCACAACTTGTTACTAAGCCTCTTCAGGGTCTAAGGAACTCTTTGTCTCATCTCAGTAGGTAAACTCCTATACCATAGGCACATAGGTTCCAGAAGCATCATCATCTCTTTAGGGTTTAGTTTCTTTAAAGGCCACCCATATATCATTAGTCTCTAGGGATCAAGCATGAGGCAACCACTATCATCCACTTAGGTCACATCATCCTCAACTCCCCACTATTCCTCATGTCTCAGAGTCTAAGCTTCCATCCTCCTTGCTTGGGTCCTACTTTCTCTCTCTAAACCTAACTCCACATCCAACCTTACCGCTAGAGGTCCTCTCTCCATGAAGGATCAAGCTCACAATCACACCTCTATGTGGGTGAAGCCTATGTTCAAACTTATGTTTGCTCGAGGTTATTCATAACTCTTTATGGTGATCTCATAAGCTATCCATCATACTTACTGGCCAGGGTTTCAACCTACTGCCGCACCACTGACGTACTCTGGGTGCGTGTTATCCCCTACCTGCATAAGCCCATAGGGTTTCTATAGGTTCTTCACTAACCACATCAATGAAGGAGATATCCTTCACTCTAACATGCACGACCCTTTCCAGGGTTGGGTTGCCAAAGGTTCTAGGTCATTCAACATCTCATGGCTCATGTGGGCATCCAAAAGCATGTCCACCCTCACCCTGGTCTATCTTGACATCTACTCCTCGTGTCATCTCTCTCTCTAACCTTCACTTAGGGTTAGGGTTAACATCATTCTCAGAGGATGTGCCAGGTTTCTACTTGTAATGGAGATCTCTACCTCCAAGACTAACTCTCTTTACTTATCCTCTTGATAAGAAGGTCTAGCCTCAGGTCTCTCCTGAGGGAATGATAACTTATGTCATACGACCTAAGCATGTATCTACTCTTTTACACTTATTCTATTAAGCTTATGTCCATAACATCTTATTTACATGCTTTTTATTAATTTGGTGGAGGATTCCTTAAAACTTATCAACCTTACCCATACCTCAAGAGGGTGAGGAAAAGAAATAAAACCCTAATCCTTAAGGTCCTTAATAGCATTTAAGTTGAGAAGGGATGAACAAGATGAGAGAGTCCTAAAGGTATCTTATTTCGAGTCAAATCATGAGACTTCGGCCAGGCAGTCGCACAAATTTGGGAGTCCTCGTATTTCAACTAGCGGTGCGGAGGAAAATCTTGCCAGCCCCAGATGTGATTCTATTCTAGACACCTTTGTCTTTCGAAAATCCTCTAATAACTCCCTTGGGTTCTACGGAGTTTGTAAAATTTAATAATTATTAAATATTAAATGAGGAACCTATGCTCTAATACCAATTGTAACGACCCCACCTCCCAATAACCCCCAATTAAGGGAGACCAAGAGGTCAGAGCCGTTATCCCAATAAACCAAATCAAAGGTTCGACAAATAATCAATAACAATTATCAAATTTTACCAACTAAACGGAAAATTGGTATAATATAAAGCTTTGCATACCTTTTCCAAAAACAAGGATATCTACTTCTATCCGCATTAGGAGTCCATTCTAACTAATCTTCCTTTGTAATTTAATTCTTATTTAATTCCACATGTGCCACTTTACTTTTTGTCCTTTTTAATCTTGTACCTAAAACACCGACAAACAAAACATCAGTCAGCATATCGGAATATGCTGGTATGTGGGGAGAACTGAAATTTCGCAAATATGGATAACAATCTAATTATCACAATCAAGTTAATTAACAAGCCAATTTATTCTTTTCAATATGACATTCTCCACCGCTTCTGCCCTAACCCTGGCATACCCCCTTCCGGGTTTCTCTTTTACCATTGACTTAAGGCCACCTTCTCAATCTCGAGCTTGGTGTCTAGGGTCACCCTTCATGGTGCCCTTTAGTCATGCAATATCATAGGCCACCTTCTCAATCCCGAGCTTGGTGCATGGGGTCACCACTCATGGTGCCCATGGGTCTTCCCTCCTAGGCTTGACCTCTTTGCATCATCCATCAGGGTGGCATGTAGGTGTGAGAATACACACTTATTTATAATTGTAATAACCATAGTGACTTTATAATTTTGCAAGTATAAACATCCAACTATTTAGGTTGCATTCAATGTGAGGAAACATTCAAAAAACTCTCGGGAAACTAATGTGATTAACCACAATTAACCACATATCTGTTAGGCTGAATTGAGATAGAATAGTCCAATCAATCAAGACATCCAATCAAGCAAGTACAAGAATCCTAAAATTACATTCAATTCCCTTTTATCAAAATCTATCCAAACCATCTTGCTACTTAAGGTTTCTATTCCTTTTTAGGATTTCTACCTCTTTTTAGGGTTTACTTTGATATTAGGGTTTTACTTCCCCTTACTTTTTTAAACCCTGATTTTCTCATCTAACCTTCACAAAAGTTATTAAGGTTACCTTTTAAAACCACATAACCTTAATTTCATATGAAATCACAATTAATCATCAATTAAGTCCATTAAGCCTCTTTTACATTCAATCTACCATTTTTATCCTTTTAATCTATGACAAAGTCATTATGCTCATTTATCATCAATTCATAGTTCATTATGGTCTAATTCACATATGAACGTTATTTATCATTAATTCTACCTTTATCCATCAGAAAAACCCTAATTATCATATTAAGGATATTTATCCACAATTAGGAACTTTTATACTCAAAATATCTTAAAATCATCATATATTAACTTTATTCACGATTTTGAATAATTAAAGCCATTAAGTGTTGCATTTACCAATATTAGGGTTTCAAGGCCCATTCAAGTATATTCATGCACATGAAACTCTAAATTAAACCAATTACATGTAAAGTTCATACTTTTTTATCTTAATGTATCTTTTCATGATTAATAGGCTAATAATATCAACTCTAATCATCCATTAAACTGTACTAAATATATTAATCAACTCAAAATAGAATTTATTAATCTTTAACTCATTAAAGTTGATAACTTCCATTACTTTTCGAATTGCAAGAGGAAATAGCTTTTCAAAATATTTTTATTGTATTCCTCTCATTTTTATGAGCAATTTTCATATTTTATACGTACCAATCCGAGCTACCAATATTTAACTACGAATTTTGCAAAAAATTACTTGAGCCAATCGGGAGCTGCCACGTCATCTTCGTCCATTCAACGTGGTTCGATGGGTTTGAAAACATTTCGAAATGTCCGAAATTCCCTCAGTTAAGTGATCGGTTTCTTTAGTATATAGAGGGTAGAAACATCCAATCCGCCTCCGGCTTTTTCAACCTCGCACCACATTCCTTCTGTCGCCCTAGCGACCACGGGCAAAGCTTTGCAGTCCACCTCCTACCACCTCATGGTTCCGATCTGGCCGGAAACCATCCCCCTGCCTCCGCTCCGCCCACCACACTCAACCAGGCCACAGATCATGGCTGAGACAGCTAGACCCATGAGCGTCAAGCCAGCAATTCTCTGTGGGGTTACAGTCCTCTTGCATGCGCTATGTGAGGACAAGAGAGAGGAGATGATGGCTGATCACTTCTTGGTTGTCGTGGGAGCATACTGCTTCCGACAAGCCTACATACAACCCATCGCTTCTCCCTGGATAGGGTTATACCCTCAAGGTTAGGGTTTTGCCAAAGAAGATGAAGAAAGAAAGAGAGGGGTGTGTGGGATCCTTTTCAAACTCGACCTTGGGATCTACCCCTTATATAGGGGAGGGTATCCATGCCCGAAGACATTCATACAAGGGAAAACAAATCCCTCATCTAATAGGAAACCACAATCCTTCATTATTAAGAAATCTTCTCTCTCTTCTTTATATTTTTGATATCCTTTATTATTTGGATATTTAGGAATACAAAAATCCTTTCCATTATTCTCTTTATTGCTTGACTTTTAACCCATTGGTCACGAAATTATATTTTCTTTTAATAGAAAAAACTTCCTTTATAACAATACTACATAATCCATTAATTATGTATTCACATTATCTTCTTATTTTCTATTATAGGTATTTTCTCTTTCTTTTTCTTCATTGGGACTCCTTGGATCCCAAGAAACTCAAATATTTTGAAATCCTTTTTAATGGATACTCATTATCCTTCGAGATGGTTTATTTCTTATTAAAATATCTCTTTTTGAGGATTCCTCTTTATTTCTCTTTTAGTTTCCTCATTGGTATTCCTTTTAACATTAGGAATCCTTGGTATACGAAATTCCAACAAGGATAAGTCAATTATACCTCTTTCCACTTATTTCCAACATTTATCATTGTTTTCAATTTATTTCTTAATAAAGAAATATGTAATTGATCTTTTCTTTTCTTATTGCATTTTCTTTGCAACTTTGGACTCCTTGGAACCCAAGGAACCCAAGAGGTATGAAATCCAACTTTGGATCATATTCTTTTGCCTTCTAGAGGTTTCCACATTTTCTTTTCTCCATTTTCTTATTTACTCAAATAATGGAGTTTCTTTTGTCTTTTTCTTGTTATTGGGCCCAATAGCCAATGAAGCCCACAAAACAACCAACAATGCTATTGTAAATGAAACTCATTTATTCAAAACAAATTATATCATTATTTGTTCCAATTTCTTTAATATGAGAAATTACATTTCTCACCAAAAGAACCCAAAAGTTGGGGTTGTAACAGAAGCAGAGGGGTACAGATGTAAAATTGTGTAGGGGATTCTCCTCCTCCCCAGGACACTCCATGGCCGAGACCCTTGCAAATAGCAGGTTGTGAGAAATCGGGCATCTTTGCATAACACTTCGATTTGACGAAACAAGAACAAAAGAAGTAAGATTAAGGCTCCACGAACTCACTGATATGGTTAATTTGCTTGGAGGCAACATGGTGAAGAACCAAGGGCCTCCGCAAGGCCAGAAGAATAGTCTAGTATTCGGTGATAGCTCATGCCATGTGTAAATAAATTAAGGTGATAGGACATCATTGCGGGGAACAACGCAGCTCGGGGTACCCATATTTATAGGTTTGGGTCAGAAAACTAGAGGGTAGGCTAATTGGCCGAAATCCTTGTGCCCTAATAATTGGGGTTTTCCAATCTGAGAAAAAATAGGTAGTAAAAGTAGGGATGGAAAGATACATATTTCTCTCTTGATCACAGTGCAAGAAAAATTGCAAGAAAAGGTGGAGTAGAGAGGGAGATATGAAAGGTCAAAGTTCAAGACACTATTCACGTCCTAGTCAAACTCCTACTCAAGGTAGGAGACGACCTCAATGCCATCCAAAGATGATCCAATAGTCAGGAGGGATATCCACATAAGGAAAATCCACAAATCAAAAACCATAGCGTGATAGTGTAACAAAATCAGATTAATTTAATAAAGTGACATTTCATTTAATTCTCTTTTCACTTTCTTCTTTTGAGGGCACAAACAAATCCCAAATTAGATGAAATTTTGCGCAGAGGCTAATTAAGGCATGTAGATTTTTATTATACAATTAGATTAGCCTTTTGAGATATTTTAATGTGTTAAATAAACTAAATATTATTTTCTCTTTCCTTATGCATTAATGATTATAAGATTCTCCAAATTTGATGACACTTCACCCACAAGTCATATTTAATGTGTTGGATATGAATTTACCATCAATTTCACATGTTGGAGTTGTTTGTACAATTATTAATATTTGGAAGGTTCTACACACTTTCTCTCTCCTGATTTAATCTTTTAATCAAACATCTTCCAAATTGGGTGAAAATTCACCCAAAGGTTATATTTATTATGTAGATCATGAATCCAAGATTATTTTCCTCTTTTGGAGTCATTTAATATTTTATTTGATATTTTGGGGAAAACTTAAATCTTTTCTTTCCTAAATGAATTAAATTAATTATTAATATGTGAATAACGTGAAACTTGAATCCCAAGATAATTGGGACCGTAGGAACACGATTCTTAATTTGGATTCCACTTTTGGGATTGCTTTTAATGATTTATCTCATTATTAATATTTGTGGCCATCATTAGCACATTATTTCATTATTATCACTTTTGTTTATTCCATTATATTTCATAACTTAACATTATCGCCAAAATAATTATGTATTATTATTTGCACGAAATTTATCATTATCTTAGGTGACACATTTTATATGTCTATTATTGTCTTAAGACTAATGTGAGAACATTCGGGTGATTTGTTCATGCATTATCTCATTTGGGTTATACTAAACCTTGTGTGGCTAAGTGCAAAATGTCAAACTTCTTGGGTAGGGCCTGAGATCTAGTATGTTATAGCACACCACCCCTTAAAGGGATTTTGTCCTAAAAAACATCCACATATGAGAAAACAACTTATTTACCACCCCTTAAAGGGTTCATCTTATTAAGTCGAAACTATTCTTTAGGTACAAAGGGTTCCACTACACTACCTTGAATCCATACATAGAAGCATCATGCAAAAAGGGAAATATAACTTGTAAACCCTAACTATAGAACTATGGGACAACTTGTTCTTGTCCTTGGTAATCCTCATGAACCTCTTCACCATCCAAAGCAAAAATTCTTATGACTCACCTTTCCACACGTCTTCCTCTATTATTGTTGCCATTATTCTAATGAGGTACTTGAGGTGCTTGTTGTTGAGCTGGTACTTGTCCATTATGAAGCCTAGGGTAGTTAGGGCGAACATGCCCATGTTCATTGCAGTGATGACATATCAGTAGTCTATCCTTCTTCCGTGCCATATTGTACACATAATGATGATCACCATTAGGGTTCTTCCTCTCTTGATTCTTTTTTTTTGTGGGACTGGAATCTAGGATATGATTCCACATCTAAGGCCTTATCCACCATTTGTTGAAAGGCCAAGGGCAGCTGTGGGATAAGAGCATGACCTATATTATAGTTGAGTTCTTGTAAGAATAGATCATCTCTACACTCCTCACATAGTCTTTCAGCATACCTCTCAAGTAAGAGGAAATTTTTCACATAAGTAGATATAGTCATGGAACCTTGATTCAAACTATAGAACTCAACTTCCTTCTTCTTCAAAGCAGCAGTGCAGATGTACTTTCCACAGAAGAGAGCCAAAAACTCTACCCAAGACATCGTTGAGGTGACTCTTGTTTTTACAATTCCATTCCACAAAACTCTTGTTGGTCCAGCTAGAACATATGAAGCAAATCTAACCTTCTGGTGTGGAGGAAATGTCATGCCATCAAAAGTCCTCTCTATCACCAACATCCAATCATCAGCTTTGTCCACCATCTCTAACTCGCCTTCGCCCTTGAAGTAGGGTGGTTGCATTATCATGAACTCCATGATTGATTACTCCTTAGGTTTGTTGGACACAGGTGGGTTGTTTAACTTCCCTGCCATAGCTATGGAGAGAAGTTGTCGTAGCATGGTCAACTCTTACTTAGGAGTGATAACTACACCTGTACCAGCAAAGGTTGCAATTTCCTGACCTACTGATGGCAACTTCCAGATGGAGGAGTACCTTGAGTCACTAGTGTGTTAAAGGGTGGATCCATCCTTAGCATCCCAAACCTAGGGTTTTGGGTTGTCTTGTAGCCAGACATGTTGTCAAGAGTTGAGTTATCTCCTACCATGAGGGTTTTTGCCTGCATAAGGAAAAGGTACTAGGTATAAGCATCCTATGATAAAGGTAAACATCTTAACGGAGACAGGATTGAAATAGTTAGATAACCGACTTCTAGTGGCTCTGATACCATGTTGTAAGGAGTGGGATCCCAGAGGGGAATCACTCCCTACTAGAAATAAAAAGGCAACATCCCTTTAACCAAACACCACATAAAATTTTTCAACAAGGGATGATAACCAATTCATTCAACATGTATGTATCTTAACACTATAAGTAGTAGCGGAAGAGAAATTATCCAACCATTACAAAGCTTGATATCATTATACATCACTTTACCACACATGGGTGACAAAAGGAAATCTAGCATATTAACCAAGGATCTAGTTGAGGGTCATCTAACCACCTCTTCAAAGTCTCCCAAAAGCTGAGTTACAAGGTTGAAGTCCAAGTCCTCCTTGCTCTACCTCAGGTTGGAAGCGTACCTCACAAAAGGAAAAGAAAAAGAAACACCAGCAAAGGCTGGCATGCACATACTAAATAGGAAATCGAGCAATATATGGCAACAAGGACATCAAATATAAAAGATTCCCATAGAAGAGTAGGGTACTACCCAAAACATGCATAAAAGATATGAACATCAATAAAAGAGACAGATAGAAACAAAGTATAATAATAAGGCATACATGTGTAACATTGGTGACAAAACTAGAATAATATATCATGTTGGTAGGAAATACACATCTACCATAAATGTGGGGTAAGTAGGAAACAATACACATCTACTCGAATGTGGGGTGAGAAGGAAACGATACACATCTGCTCGAGCAGGAATTTAACATCTGCCCTTGTATATAAGTATACATGAATTTTAACATCTGCATTCACAAATGTGGAAATTTTAACATCCACATGAAAAGTACATTCAACATTATACTAGTAGTCACCACATGATGCATAGAACAAGAATAAACATGTATAAACAAATAAGAATAATGTAAACATCTTTCAAATATAAGGTGGGATAAGAGGATCCATACCATCAAATAATGTGCCATATATATACATCCACTACCATGGTGGGAAAAGAAGCACATAACATCAAATAAGTCCAACGTGCACCAAACATATGAAAAAGAGTCCAAGAGAATATCCATGATCATAAGATCAACAATAAATAAGGTGGTTCACATGAACCATGATTTTCAAAAGAAAAGACACATGTGTAGCCTATTGTCCATAGGACCAAGAGAAACAAAATATAGGTGAATTGCTCAATATAGAATAATAGGAGATGCAAACATACCTCTCTAACGAGTCTACTCTATTTAAAGACAAGTCTAGGTCCAAGCCTAGGCCTCCAAAGAACCTATTAAGCATATATGTATATTTCGTGTCAATTTCATACTCATTATTCAAACCCTAGAAAACACCTTTTTCTTAATGTGTAAATTAGGTTATCTAAATCATGCCATATTTTAGGTTACCTTTTATTGAGTCCAAAACATATTTTACAATATTTTTCTGACTTATATATACTTAGTTACGAATTTACAAGGTATTAATTATTTAGATTAAAAATTACTTATTATTAATCATTGGATTTCGGCAATAAAACCAACACCATTAGAAACCCCTTATTTTTTTGAATCCAATGACTATTTATTTATAATTTTTGGCCCAATAGATAACTAGTTATGAACTTTAGAATTTCAACCAATCAGATAGTTAGAAAATGCCATGTAAGTAGAGAAATTGTAAAAGAGAGGGAAAGAGAGGTCGGGACCTGGATGACCTGGCCCAATCGGGTGAGGCCAAGTCACAGGTCAAAGCCCAGTTGACCTCACCCCAAAAAAAGGGAAACCACAAGCGAAAAGACTAAATTTCCCTTGTTCGATAAAATAAAGAAAGTAGAGAAGCAAAGGGGTACATGTGTAAAATCACATGGGGATTCTCCTCCTCCCCATGCCATGCCATGGATGACACCCTTGTAAGCAGTAGGTTGTGAGAAATTGGGCATCTTTGTGTAACACTTCGATTCGAGAAAACAAGAACAAAAGAAGTAAGATTAAGGCTCGACGAACTCATCGATATGGTTAATTTGCTTGGAGGCGACGAGGCAAAGAAGCAAAGGTTGCTGCATGTCTAGGATAAGAATTCGATCTCTGGTGATATCTCACACCATGTGCAAAGAAATCAAGGTGATAGGATAGCATTGTGGGGAATGACACAGCTCGGGGTACCGATATTTATAGGTTTAGGTTAGAAAACCAGAGGGTAGGCTAGTTGTCCAAAATCCTTGTGCCCCAAGAATTGGGCTTTTAGATCAAAGAAGAAATAGGTAGGGAAAGTAGGGAAGGAAAGATATAGATTCCTCTCTTGATCACAGTGCAAGAAAAATCATGAGAAAAGGTGGAGTAGAGAGGGTGATATGGAAAGTAGAAGTTCAAGGAATTGTTCACGGCCTGGTTGGACTCCTACTCGAGGTAGGAGATGACCCCGATACCATCCAAAGATGATCCAATAGTCAAAGGGATAGCTGTAGAAGGAAAATCCATAAATCAAAAACCATAGCGTCACAGTGTGATAAAATCAAATTAATTTAATAAATTGATATTGCATTTAATTCTCTTTTCTCTTTCTTCTTTTGAGGGCACAAACAAATCTCAAAATAGATGGAATTTTGCATAGAGGCCAATTAAGGCATTTAGATTCTGATTATGCAATTAGCTTTTCCTTTTTAGATCTTTTAATGTGTTAAATAAACCAAATACTATTTTGTCTTTCCTTGTGCTTTAATGATTATAAGACTCTCCAAATTTGATGAAACTTCACCCAAAAGTCATATTTAATGTGTTGGATATGAATTTTCCATTAATTTCACATGTTGGAGTTGTTTGTATAATTATTTAATTTTTGATGGTTCTACACACTTTCTCTCTCTTGATTTCACCTTTTAATCAAACATTTTCCAAATTGGATGAAAATTCACCCAAAGGTTATGTTTATTATGTAGATCATAAATCCAAGATTATTTTCCTCTTTTGGAATCATTTAATATTTTATTTGATATTTTGGGGAAAACTTAGATCTTTTTTTCCTAAATGAATTAAATTAATTATTATTATTATGTGAATAATGTGAAACTTGACTCCTAAGGTAATTGGTGATGGTATGGTATGCCTACAGAGACAATCATATGATGATTTCAATGAGGCATATGATACTTGATTTTATAATGGTAAAAGTAATTCCATCCATTATGTTTGTCTCAGTCATGAGATGATGACACATACATGATAGATGTCTAAAGAATGATGAGACTCAATGACATATGTATTCAGGTTGAGGACCTAAACAATGAGACCATATGTATAATAAGAGCATACATTCTTGATATGTCTATAGTCGGATATTACTATGGAAGAAAAATAGACAACATTAATACATAAAACTAGAGTGTGTGTTGATTGATGATAGAGTCTCATTAGTCATGATATATGATATCAAGTCAAGCACATAGATATATGTTAGAGAATAATATATCAGACAGACCCACCGTGAGAGTGATACATGGATACCATGGAATGGTAGTCACAATCATCTCTCACAATGATAGTGGTGATAGTGGTTCTTAGACCCGAAATCACTGCACTCGTCACATGTCGCTGGGTACACTTTTACATCATCAAATGCATTCCTGAAACAAGGATGTTATAAAGGTGTTGGTTGGGTGACTTTGACACATGGGGATAACTTGTGAGTGATAGAGATGGGATTTGTCCCTCCTACAAGGATTATGATATCCAGGGCCCCTTGATAAGTGAGACTGAGAATTGTATGGCCATACTCATGTCATTCAATATATGATATGTGAACTCACATGCATCTCAGACAGTCTACTCTAGGTCAAGGAACATATTTTGAATGTTGAAGAGGATGACGTTTCATGCCTCGAGTTCAATCTGGATGTCAGTGGCAAGGGAACTATACGATCACTGTAACACTAATCACAGATTGTAGGTTTTAATTTGTTCTCCAAATTTCTGAGTTACTTGGGTAGCAATTATAAGTTACTAGATTCCTCTCATTGCTTGTGATGTCATAAGTTGTTATGAACATTCACTGCCAACATAAATTGGAACCTTTAGGGTCACACACATAGGATACCCTTGGAAGAGGAAATTGTCCATGAATAATGTTTAGATTGAGACTAAAGGTGTTTAGGTACTCAATTAAACATACAATTGACTGACTAGACTCAGAAATGTCAAGTTCAAGGGTTGAACTAGCCGGTTAGAGTGTCAGGTCAATTGGAGATTGCATTGGCAATGTCATGACTGCCATTCGACCGATTCACCCTTGTGAGCCGATCGGTTGGTGTGAGCCAACGAACCGATTCAGTTGGTGAATCAGATGGATAACAGTCCTTCCAATTGAGGAAATTGGGAATTGTCTGATTGGAGGAAAACTTTCATGAGTCACTTGTTCAATTTGATTGGAATAAGGATTAATCTTTGAATTAATTGCAAATGATTGAGGAAAGTCAATTACATGCAAGTATGGGAAGTGAAACAACCAATTCACTTAGTGAGCTGACCCGTTCACACTCGCAACTGACCAGTTCACTAATGAATCGATCGGCTCACCTTGACAAACGACCATTTCAATTGTGAAATGTTTGGTTCGCCTATCGCAGTACAAGTTATTAATGCAATTTTTGGATCCTTCTACTCTCGAATGGACTGGGAACAATGACTCTGCCCTCTACTATAAAAATAGGGGTACTGGGGGCTTCTCAGAACACACAACTCAGAACATCAGTTGCTCTGCAAAGTTATTGTCCTCTCTGGTTTTGGTAACTGAGAGAGCCTGAACAAGTGCTACCTGACAAGGGAGGAACAATGAGGGAAAGATAACTAAAGAAAAGTAGTCTAAGTTTGGGAGAGAAGGTTGGTGCTAGTACACCAATAGGAGGTTTGTCTCCTTCCTTCCAGTTCTTCTAGAATGGTAGAAATTCCAGGTGGTCTATGTGGACTATCTACAGAGGTGGGAGATGTCTTCCGCTCAAGAGGACACATCATCTATAGTCCGTGGTGGAGGCCAGAGTCCATGGCGAAGACTAGGAGCTGCACAGACACTGTCCAAGACATGGTGTTGAAGACCGCACATGGTTGTGAGGTATTGTCACTGGGAAAGACCCAGGACTAGGCATATCTCGCTAAAACCATCCTTCCCATTACATAGTCATTGATGCGATCTCCTTTTATGGGTTAATGGCCAGTAAAATTTTTGTTTCCACTGCCTACTCAGAGGCCATAAAACCCAATAGTGGTATTAGAGCCATGTCAACGTACCGTGCTTTTGGATAAATCGATATGATCAGATTTTGGTTTTACCATCATTTATTTATTTCATACAATGCAAATATTTAAAATGACTCATGTGCATATCCGACTAAATACCACATGTGACCACAAACTAATATACATATATGATATAGTATATATGCAATTGATATGTGTCACCCTAAAATTGTTTTGATGGTGGATGTGTAGCATGATTATGTCCTATAAACCCTATGTGTGCTTGGTTGGTTATGGTTGTTTGCATCTTAATTTGTATACCAAGCCTCTACCTTCTATTCCAAATCTAACTCGAGATAAATTAAGATCATTTCTCTTCTACCTTTGCTCCCCTCGAATGTAACCTGAGGTTTCCCAAAGATTATGTAAAAGTAGGATAGTTTATTGTGACAACACTCTTTTTCTTTTTCTTATTGATATTCTTTGCCTAAAAGTAAAAATTCAATTTTCTAAACTTGATTTTTCATGCCTTTTCAGGAACTCGGAAGAACTGTGACCTGTTCCACCGAGCTTTGATACCATGTCTCGTTGTGAGCAGTCTCTTTCTGAGGGTGAATGTCAGGGCCAAGGCGAAAGTTTGAGCCAGCCTAACTTGGTTGGTCAGCTTTCCGCCTACATAAAAAGACAGGACACCATCATCATCCAACTGGTGCAGGGTGCGCTTCCTAGCCCTGGAGCTCTGAATTCCATGCAACGCCAGATGGAGAGCTTGCAGATGCGCCATCGTGAGGTCGATCAACGGATGACCCGGATGACTGCTCTGATGAAGGATCCTATAGGAAAAGCACTTGCATACCCTGAAACTGCCAGAATGGCAGTACTGAGGTCTGGAAGAACGTTGGAGCACCTTGATGAAGCCAGGCCTGAACCCGAGCGAAGGCCTGAGGGTGCAACTCCAGTAGAGGAGGAAGGAAGACAAGAAGACATTCGAGAGTCTGCGCAAAGGTTCCCTGAAGAGCTACCTGGCGGAAGGAATGCTTATGCTCCTAGGATTTCGTTCCCGTATAAGCTGATAAAGGCGAATCTGAAAAAGCATCATGAGAAGTTCATGGAGTCGATCAGGAAGCTACATCTCGAAGTGCCCTTCCTTGACGCATTGGAGAAGATGTTGACATACGCCAAGTTCCTCAAGGACCTTATCACAAAGAAAAGAAGGGGAGGAAGGGTTGAGACAGTGCGAGGTATCTCAACCTTTTCGACCTTTCTGACAAAGACTTGCAAGAAGAGGATAAGGTGGTGGAGTCTGCGAAGTATGCCTCTCTCGAGGGGGAGCCTCAAGAGAAGGAACCCAGACCAAAGCCTGAGTTAAAAGCGTTGCCTGAAGGCCTGAAGTACGAGTTCTTGGATGAAGAGCAGAGTAACCCTGTCATCGTAAATGCCAATCTTTCAAGCAATCAGCTAGACCGACTCCTTGAGGAGTTAAGGCTCAATAGGGGGGCTATAGGATATTCAGTAGATGATATCAAAGGCCTTAGCCCCGCCTTGTGCATGCATCACATCAAATTAGATGAATTTGCCAAGCCTCTGGCTCAACCCCAGAGGAAGCTGAACCAGATGCTCAAGGAAGTCATCAAGAAAGAGGTAATAAAGCTTAGGGATGCAGGGATTATTTACCCAATCAGTGATAGCAATTAGGTGAGTTTGATCCACGTAGTACCCAAAAAGGGAAGGATGACAGTGGTTAAGGGTGAGAAGTGCGACGAGGTGGTGGTAAGGACCGTCACCGGATGGAGGATGTGCATCGATTATCGAAAGCTAAATCAGGCTACCAAAAAATATCATTTTCCGCTACCTTTTATTGACCAAGTTCTTAAAAGATTAGCGCATCACAATTTCTTTTGTTTCCTTGATGGCTTTTCAGGATTTTACCAGGTACCCATCTTGCCCGACGATCAGGAGAAAACAACATTCTCTTGCCTCTACGACACTTATGCCTTCAGAAGGATGCCCTTCGGACTCTGCAACGCCCCCACCACCTTTCAAAGATGCATGATATCGATGTTCTCATATTTTCTTGAAGATATCGTAGAAGTTTTCATGGACAAATTTTCAGTCTATGGGAAGGACTTCGATAGCTTTCTGAAGAATCTGTCATTGGTCCTTCAAAGGTGCGAGGAGAGAGTCCTGGTCCTGAACTGGGAAAAGTGCCATTTCATGGTGAGGGAGGGCATCATTCTGGGGCATAAGATCTCAAGGCGTGGGATCGAGGTGGACGTAAGCAAAGTTCAAGCAATATCTAAGCTTCCTCCATCGAATTCCGTGACGGGAGTGAGAATCTTCCTCGGGAACGCCGAATATTACCGAAGATTCATCAAGGACTTCTCGAAGATTTCCAAACCACTGTCCAATCTTCTGGTAAAAGATGATGAATTTGTTTTCTCTAACGATTGTCTCAGTGCTTTTCATGCCCTGAAAAATGCTTTAATATCACCACCTATCCTTCGAGTGCCAAAATGGGGTTTACCTTTTGAGCTGATGTGCGACGCTAGCGACTTCGCGGTTGGAGCAGTCCTAGGGCAAAAGAAAGATAAGAAGCACCATGTGATTTGGTACGCTAGTCACACGCTGGACGAGGCTCAGGTAAACTACACAACAACTGAAAAGGAGATGCTCGCGATCGTCTTCACATTCAATAAGTTCAGGTCGTATCTCGTCGGAGCAAATGTCAAGGTATACACAGATCACGGGGCCATAAAATACTTAATGCAAAAGAAAGACGCAAAGCCCAGACTGTTGAGGTGGGCCTTGTTGCTCGAAGAGTTCGACCATGAAATTATCGACAAGAAGGGAGCAGAAAATGTGGTCACCGACCACCTATCAAGGATAGTGGCTGAGAGATAGGGAGGGCCACCAATCAACGACGACTATGCCGATAAGGCTCTTATGTTGGCCGAAGCTCAAGAAGAAAGCTTACCCTGGTTTGTAGACATCTGCAATTATCTTGCTTGTGGAGAACTGCCTCCTGACATCACATACAATCAGAAAAAGAAGCTATTTGTGGATGCTAAAAACTACTACTGGGATGATCCTCTCCTATTCAGAAGATGCGTTGACAACTTATACAGGAGGTGCATCCCAGAGGAAGAAACTGCAGACATCCTGAAAGAATGCCACGCCTCCCCCTACGGTGGACACCTGGGTAGCGAAAGAACAGCTACAAAAGTGCTACAGTCAGGATTCTAATGGCCCTCCTTATTTAAAGATGCTGCACAATTTGTAAAAGTTTGCAAAGAGTGCCAGTTTATAGGGAACATAGGGCAGAGGAATGAAATGCCAATGGCGAGCTGGATCGAAGTAGAAATATTTGACGTGTGGAGGATCGACTACATGGGACCGTTTCCCCCATCCCGGGGGTATCAATACATACTCGTGGTGGTGGACTATGTATCAAAGTGGGTAGAAGCCGTAGCCACCCAAACGTGCGATGCCAAGTCGGTAATCAAGCTATTCGAAAAGACCATCTTCCCTCGTTTCGGTGTACCGCGCACTGTTAGAAGCAACAGAGGGTCGCACTTTGGAGAGAAACAGTTTGAAGCACTCCTGCGCATGTACAGAGTGAAGCACAGGATCGCTACACCCTACCACCCACAGACGTCAGGGCAGGTAGAGGTTTCCTACAGACAAATCAAGCAGATCTTGGAGAAAACTGTCAGCCAAACGAGGAAAGATTGGTCTATGAAGCTTGAGGATGCGCTTTGGGCCTACAATACTGCTTACAAAATGCCCATTGGAACCACCCCCTACAGGCTTATCTATGGAAAGTCCTGCCATCTACCTTTGGAATTGGAACACAAGGCCCTTTGGGCAATCAAGTTCCTAAATATGGACCTCGAAAAAGCAGGAGAAAAGAGGTTTTTGCAGCTTCAAGAGCTCGAAGAGCTGAGAATGAACGCCTATGAAAATGCAAAAATCTACAAACAGAGGACAAAATTGTGGCATGATGCCCACCTCAGGAGAAAACATGTAAGAGAAGGGGATAAAGTCTTGTTATTCAAGTCCTCTATTTTTTTTTTTACTGGAAAGTTACAAACAAGATGGTCAGGACCATTCACTGTGTCAAAGATACACCCATCAGGAATGATGGAGCTCTACGACAAGGACGATCCGACCAAAGTCTTTCAAGTGAATGGGCACAGGGTGAAAAGGTTCTATGAGGATGAAGCTTTTGTCAGGAGAGCAGAGATCAACTTGCAAGATATGGGTACAGTCGAGGGCTGAACAAGATGATCCTACACAGGTCGAGCTGGTGACGTAAACTTCAGCGCTCCTCGGGAGGCAGCCTGAGTTCTTTCTTTCCTAGAGAAGGATGCATTTTTCTTATTACTTGTAAAGACAAACTTTATGGATTGTAATAAGGCTCGAGTCAGCACACACGCCGAGCGTACCGACTCTTCTGTTTTATGGGCCATCGCTGCATTTTACAAAGCATTGAGGAGAATTTTGTCTGAGGTCAGGGACTCTACCCTAAACCGATGATGTTTTGCCCGTTAATTACTTTTTCTCCGCCTTACTTTAGTTTTAGCTACCTTCTTTTATGCCGTTTCGAGCACCAGCTCAGCTGGCGCGCGGTCACGCTTGTATCAGGCTGTAGTTTCTTGGGCACCGCAAGAGCCGTGACGGATGGTATTCCCGAGCGACAACCGTATCGTGCATGAGAATAAATGCCCTTAATTAGACTGACGGGACCGTCGTCTCGAGAACGACATGTCTCAAACGGCCGATGTGCACCCCAAAATTGCCCGATTTACCCCCAGCTAAGTTTTCTATATATAGTAAGGTGGATTTACCATGTCGGGCTATCACACTTATTCTTTTTAGCCACCCACATCTTTCAGTAATACGCTTTTGCTCGCATATCGGCCAGCTTGCCTTCACCCTTGTATCGGGCGATGGCTCCAAAGAGCAAGGGTATAGCCCTACAGACTTATTGCCCAACACGGGTTTTCATATCACACGCTGCTTATCAGGTTTACAAACTTAGTTGATTTTTGTGCATCGCCCGACACAGTTAAGCACGACACAATGACCGATAGTGTTTGCCCGATATGCGATATCGGGCGACACATTTTTCTTCTGAGACGTCCTATCGGGAGGATGCCTTTTGGCGACCTTATCGCCCGACATACCCGTGTCGGGCAGTGTGTTGTGCTACACAGCTCTTTTCGTATCGTCCAATCCTGTATCGTCTCAAGCTTTCTTTTAGTGGACGATACCCGGATTTTGAAATAAGCCAAGTTTTATCAAGTTTCTTTTATTTTTCCTGCCTAACATGGTTAATGAACTTTATAACAGGTATGGATCATACAAGGCAAACCTTCGGCCGAGCTGACAAATGAGGCACAAGAATAAGAATTGCGGCCGCAGCTGAAGCAACAACTGTCGGACAGAAACGTCAGAACCCTGAAAAGGATCACTTCCTTATCATAGTCTGTCTTCTGTGGTGGTTTAGGACCATCTCCAGAGACAACACAAGTCTTGCCCCGATGGCCTCCAGATTAATTCTGGGCATTCCGGTTCCATCCTCTTAAAAAGGGGGGAAGCATCCACAAGTGTTTTCAAGAGCTCTCTATCTACCATGCACAAGCTTCGAGCCTCCTTCTTGAGAGCTTTGCACTTGTTCCGGCTGCTTCCAACTGGGGAAATAAAATGGCTACAACAAAGAAGCATATTGCAGCTTCTACAAGGCACAAGTGAACCCACTAGATAACCTTCACTGGGTTAACATGACCTCACCCTGTATTCTTCGCTACTCTGGGACAGAGTGCAGAGTAAGTTTGGGGGGTACCCATGTACTAGTGAAGGAGGTATAAAAAATTTTCTTCACCTACACCCTTTGTGCCATTTTGTTCTTGCTCTTTATCATGTGTATATACCCATGCTCGTATAAAATGTCATGATCATATAAACATTTTTGAAAATTTTTGCTTTTATTCCCATGCATATGTACAAAGTTGCTATAATAGTGAAAACATGTTGCGACTTCTTGCAAAGTTTTTTTTCTATGTGCTTAATGAGATACAAGTTGTGTTATATCTTTTTGATAATGCTACCTCAAATGAATAAAAGATTATGTTTTACCATGCCAAAAATTTTGAAAAATACAATAATCTCGCAAACAGCTAAGAGACGAGTATGGAGAAGGAAAAAGCTTCCCAAACAGCAGAAATCTCTTTGTTTTCCCTCACTTGAAAAAAAATCCCAAAAAGAGAAAGAAGCCTTATGAGTGTGAATAAAAGCATGAGAGTTGTGCCAATAAAAGAAAAAAATATATATATATACACACTTTTTTTCAAAAAGTACCCATCTTTAGGCATGGTAGATCTGGGGCAGTGGTACGTAGGATGTGAAATCACTGCTCTAAAGCCAACTGGCTTGGACTGCAGGGACCACTTGCCCGCTAATGGACCCTTACCTGGATGGACTGATGGGAAACAAGAAAAACCCCCAAAAGCCTTAGCCTAACCTATACACAACTTTCTGCCCCAAAAATAAAGCTGTTTGGTGTGTAAGCTAACTTCAAAATCATACAACAAAGTCTCGCCGAAGCTGTAGAGAAGAATGTTACAACCCCACCTCCTGATAACCCCCAATTAGGGGAAACCGAGAGGTTGAGCCGAACCCATTAATCCCGGATCAAAGGTTCGACATATAACCATAAACAATTATTAAATTCTAACAGACTATACTGAAAATGGTAATAAAAATTTTCTTTACATACCTTTTGAAAACTGTGATCTCTATTCTTCTATCCATCCTGATACTAATCTATCTAATCCTCCTTTGCACTTTAATTCTCATTTAGTGTCACATGTGCCACTTTACTGTTTGTTCTTTTCATTGTACCTAAAACGCCGACAAACAAAACGTCGGTCAGCCGTAGCTGGTATGTGGGGGAAACAATAAACATGCAACTATGATAACAATGTAATCATTCAATTACTTGTTTAAAAACCAATATTACATTTTAGATATAACTCCGCGACCCAAGGGTACCCTATCCTCTGTGTTGTCCCCATTAAACCCCTCATGATCCACCTATATGTGAACCAATTTCTAGGGTTGAGTCACATGGCACTACTCGTAAGTAGTCCACTCCTTAACTCGGGATTTGCTAAAGAGTCTCTAACTCACGGTAACCTAGACCTTACTCTAGGATTACCCCTTTTTAGCCTTTTCAAAATAACATAGGTGGACCCAGATCTAGCCAGTTATATTATGCACCTTTATAGTGATAGTCATAGTCACTTTATATGTTGCATGAAATAAATAAACATCCAACAGTTTAGTTGCATTCAGTGCGATTAAACATCCGAGAATCCATCGGAAAACTAACTCGGGTAGTCATAAGCGTAACCACATACCTGATTTGATGAGTCATGCAGATTATTGAACATTTACTTCATGTATATACAATCAAGCCAATCAACATATCCAAGCAAGTAATTCAATCATCACATATTTCCTGAAAAGAATATGTACTCTATTGTTACACTCTTCATCGAGAATCTACTCTATTTACTTGAATTCACTTTCTCGGGTTTGTGTCTATCTTAGGGTTTCATTATGCAATTAGGGTTTCCTTTTATCTTTCACCGCATTAAACCCTAATTTTATTCGATTATTCAAAAACCCTAGTTATCTTATCTATTCTTCAATACTAAGGTTATCTCAACAACATATAACCCTATTTCCATATTTCAAAGCACCTTAATCATTAATTAATTTCATTAAACTTCTTTTACATTAAAGATACTATTTTTAACCCTTTTAATTCATGGCAATATCATTATGTGCATCTATCATTAATCCAAAGCTCATTAGGGTCTAATTAACATATGAACTCGTTTTTCCATCAATTATATATTTTATTCATGAAAAGACCCTAATTACTACATTTAGGGTATTTATCAGAATTAAGGACTCTCATATACAAATAACTTTGAACCAACATTTAACAATCATATTTTCACATTATTCACATTAAATATGATCTTTTCCTCTTTTACCCTAAATTAGGGTTTCTAGATGCATTATCATATATTCATGTGTAAAACCCTAAAGTAAGCCAATTATTATCAAAAGATCATCTTTTTCAAATCCTATTTTCACTTTCATTAACAACAGGTTAATTTCAACTTGAATTATCTAAATAATGTCATTAAGACTATTTACCATCCAATCCAAGGGTTTTCCCTTAATTAACACCCTAAAGATGATAACTTTATGTTCTTTCTAAAATCAAGCATATAAACTTTAAACTAACTAATTATATGCCAAGTCCATCCTTTTTCTTCCAAATATCCATTTTTATCATTAACAGGCTAATATCAACTTACTAATCACTTTAATCATACCAACATAGGGTTCTTTAAACAATTAACACATTAAAGTTGATATCTTCGATTATTTTTCGAATTTCATAAGGAATCAGGATTCAAACATAATTTATTTGGATTCCTCGCGTTCTGAGGATCAACTTTCATATATAATTTGTCTCAATCCGAGCTACCAATCTCAAGTTATGAAATTTGTAAAATCACTTACTTTTCGACCAATCAGATGGCGCCACATCATCCAGCTCATGCAATGCGGCCCGCCTTCAGTTTATAACTGAATTACCATGTTACCCCCGCTTGAAACGATCAGCTATTCAGCCCGCGAAGGGCAATATCATCCAACCGACTTCTGATCCTTCTTCTACCTCCAGCAGCACCGCGACTGCTGCCCTAGGCGCCATGGACGGCGCTCCTCCTCCTCTCCTGGACCGCGACGACCCCCGGGGATAGCCCCCCTTGCTCCCTAGGTCCTCGCCGCTCCTTCAGGTCCTCCAAGCCGCCGCCAAGGTGGCGTGTACCTGACTCAAATGGGGCCGCGAACCTGCTGTCACCTGCAGCCGTGCTGCAATCTTTCGGGAGGAAGGTCTTGAGAACAGAAGCACGGGTTGATCCCTGGTCTCTCCAAGGTTGTTGTGGAGGCTTCCTTCCTCCATCAAGACCACCAAACGAGCCTTTGCTTCTTTAGGATCAGATCCCTCCCTTTGATTAGGGTTTCACGTGCAAGAACCAAGAAGAAGGGAAAGAGAGAGAGAGAGAGAGTGGGATCTCTTTGGACTCGACCCAGAGGGTCTACCTTTATACAAGGGTAGGTAAAGAAGCCCTAGGTCGGCTATCCTTGAATCAAAGAGTCTATTTCCCAAAAAGGAAACTTATTCCTTCAAAGAGAAGTATTCCTTCTCTCTCTTCCTAATCCCTTTTGGTATATCCTACTACTTGGATATAAGGACTTCGAAAATCCTCCTCTCTTATTTACTTTATAGTTGCTTTTTAATGCTTTGGCACAATTCCTATTTTTCTTTATAGAAAATATCATCTTTTTAAATAATTCCATATAATTCATTAAAGAAGCAACACATTATCCTCTTATTTTGCCTTTTTAGTATTCTCTCTTTCTTTACTCTTTATTGGGACTCCTTGGATCCCAAGATACTCCATTATTTCGAAATTCATTTTATTGGAATGCTCATTATCTGACTTAATGCACCTATATGCATTATTTTGCATTATCTTGTTTATTTCTCATTAAATTAGTTCTTTTTGAGGATTTCTCTTTACTTCTCTTTTATTTTCCTCATTGGCATTCCTTTTATTATGAGAATTCCTTGGGATACGAAATTTCCCCAAGAAAACTCTTTTATACCTCTTTCCATTCATTTTCCACTTTTTATCATCATTTTCAATCTCTTTCTTATAAAAGAAAACTTAATTAAACTTTTTCTTTTCTTATCATTTTCTTTTTGCAACCATGGACTCCTTGGTACCCAAGGAACCCAAGAGGTACGAAATCCTCTTTGGATTTTCCTTCTAGAGGTTTCTACATATTTCTTTTCTTATAAATTCAATTATTCTTTCACTAATTGAATTTCCTTGGTTATTTCCCTGTTATTGGGCCCAATAGACAATAAAGCCCATAAAACACAACCAATCGAGGCTATTGTGAATGGTATCCACTTAATCAAAACAAATCATATCATTATTTATTCCATTAGCTTTAATATGAGAAATTACATTTCTCACTATTTGAACCCAAAAATTGGGGTTATAACAAAGAATCTTACTTAAATAATAAGGCAGGAAAAACAAAGTCTTTTGTTCATAGTGAGACAACATTATCTCCAAGGCATTGCGATTCTTGTTTCATCTTTTGAACAGAAAGCTACTCCGAGCAGAAGAAGCATCACTAAACAAAGTTTAAATATTAATTGAGGACAATCAAAACGCTAAGTTTGGGGGAGTTGATAACATCAATTTTTGTGATGTTTTTGCCCTTTATTCCGTTATCAAAACTGCCCTTTTCTGCTATTTTCCTCTCTTTTATAAGTAATTTTGCAATAATTGGCCAAGCAACACTCTTAATCCAATATTTCCATCTTTTGTAGAGTTTTTCCTCATTTTGGTACGATAAGGCCGTCCCGACCCACAAATAAGTTCAAGTCTGCATCGGCCTTCCTGACGCCCGATACGACCTCTGCCCGACAGGGTGGAGCGACACAACGACGCACGACAAGGGGATGTCGTGTAAGAAGAAACTGACGGACGACACATCTTCTACCCGACAGGGAGCCAAATTCGCGACGACAACCCAAGCTTGTCGCGCGACACAGCCACCCACCGGCAGGCGCCGCCCATCACGTGACCGACAACCAACACCCCTGTGCCAAGCGATACCAGTATCGGCCGCCCACTGACCCGCGAATAAGGAGGACACGTGGCGCTTTGAGAACCATAACTTCCCCCAACCGCTGCCTATAAATAGCAGCTACAGGAAGCCGAAAAGATAGTTCGGACAGTTGGGAACTTTGAGCGATCTTCGGAGGAAAACTACGAGAGCAAGAGTATCGCGCCCCAGTGCTCGTTTTGGGAAACTCTAGGTGAGCTCTTCCTCATCTCGAGAGGGAGGGGATGGTTCACTTAGGACCGTCCCGGGCGACACTGTGGGCCGACATCAACCAACGTAGATGAGCGACACAAGTGCTCGACAGTAGAACGCGTCGCTCCATGCCCGACACGATATTGAAACGGATACGCTTCGCCCGTCATGCGTGTCGCCTGAGAGGGTGTGCCGCCCGACATGAGCGTATTGGCTAGGGTCCTTGAGTGATACATTCGTCCGTCATAGTGTGCTGCCCGACATTGCTATATCGGGCTAGGCCCATGACCGGTATCGGGCTGGAGAGCCGCAGTATCCTGTCGTCCTTCTACATCAAGAAGGCGACATCTATCTTTAATTCTGTTATTTGATTCCTTACTTATGCAATGTATTAAGACCTTTAATGTTTATGGGAATGGAAAAGCGTAATTACTTGCTGCTCTATGCTTGGTGCAAAATGTTGGATGACTACTATGTTTGATATCTGAACTCTAGCTTGCATGTTTGGATCGCGTTTAGCTTTAGCTACCAAATCGTGTTTTCCCATCACAACAACTTTGAGAGTTGTGTTGCGGCTCTAGTGTTTGGTTCGATTCTGGAGTATGAGAGTGCCTGGAACGGAGTTGTTTCAGTAACATTCCACTCTAACTTAAGTCCAGCAACCTCGAGAGGGGTGTTGATGCTAGGTTAGAGGTACCCGCTCTGAGAGGAGGGGTGTAGGATGTTACTGCTACCGCTTGTTTTACTGAAGTCTTATCTTTCATACATTGCTCTGGCTCTAGTTTTATCTTTCTGTTTCTGTTGCATGAAAACCCCAAAAAAAACTACTAAATGACGAAAACCTTAAATCTTTCTTGTAGCTCCATTTGGAGATAGTTTTCTTTGTTTTGTTTGTGACATCTTGATGTTTCCCTTTTGGGAATTTATTATCTCTTTACACCTGCCGGAGAGTAGTGTATCGATTCCGGGTTCTCAACACTACCACCCTTGTCCCTGTGTTCGACCCCGTATATCTACTTCGACCCCGTAAAAAAAGTTGCGGGGGCCTAGAAGGATTCGGGTTATAAATGTAAAAGTCTGACTAACTTCAAATCCACCTCCATTTTTTGGACGTGCGATTTAGGATGGTCACGAATTCAACCTACAATCTATGATTAGTGTTACGGTGATCATATAGTTCTTTTGTCACTAGCATCTGGATTGAACTTGAGGCATGGAACGTCATCCTCTTCAAAATTCAGTCCATGTTGCTTGACCTAGAGTAGACTGTCTGAGATGCATGTGAGTTCACATATCATATATTGAATCACATGAGTATGGTCATACAATTCTCATTCGTGCTTATAAAGGGGCTCTGGATATCAAACTCCTTATAGGAGGGACAAATCCCATCTCTATCACTCAATCTATCCCCATGTAGGAGGGATATGGTCTTACAAGGACTTTAGAGTTTACACTCACTATTGAGAACACTTCTCAAAGTCCTGAACTAGTTTCAAAGTTTATCCCATTTATGAACTAACGACAACAATAATGTATATGTGTTTGTCATTTAGATTCTACAAAAGAATTTTTGCAACTTTTCAAAACATTTTTTATTTAATAAATTTGACTATATTAATTAGGCCTTCAATTAATTATCACTCCCACTATTTTGATCAAATTGATAACCCTCGTGGATTAATTCAAAAGATTTCAACTTACAATCTTCTAGTGGCCAAGATCTAAAACATTTGCATCAATACCCAACCAACACTGGCGCTCATGACCAATTATTAAGGTAGGAAATCATGCCAATTGTATCATATGAAATTCTTGGATAGATGATATGTGAAACTCTTTGCCATAAACATATTCATGTCGCAAGGTGCTTGATCCAATCAAGGTCACCAAGTTAAGTCCGACCCAAAAGCTAACACAATGAATATGCACCCTACGAAGGCAGACCCACATATTCACCATCACACTTCCACGAGGTAGACAGTGCACCACGTGAAGGCGTTCCCATACATAGTTGAACAAGTTTTTCACGTGTTCTACTTTTGGAAGACATCTTCAACTTAATATTATATTTGAGGGATTTTATATAAGTACATATGCATATCCAAACACCACATATTTATAGTACATATCATATACATGCTATAACCACAATGAGAAAACATGCAATATCGATAAAAGTGATGATTATGGCCATCTGATTGTAATTCCTTGGAGCCATAAGGAATTACAATTATCTAAGGTCTACATCATATGAAACATGTTTGTTGATGAAGATCTTTGTGCTTGAACCATTCCAGGTTGATCGAATCATCCTATGACATGATCGTCTTACCTCCTGGTTAGTCGGTTGGTCAGTTTGGCCTCTGATGTTGAGACACCTCCAACAAGCGATTGGGCCATCAGTCGGTCGATCTGGCTCCTTCGCAATCCTCCTCTATCCTCTAGGCAGTTGGCTCGTATGGTGCTGAGCGTCTTCTTCTAATGTGACTTGTAATATTATTTCCCTTCAGAGATGGTAAACCCTAGAATGACCTAAGTACGGGTGGTAAAACCCACTCATCCATAAAGGACTTGAGGACAATATCCTATAAGGGTATGAAAACCTTAGTTGTTCAAGGGAATCATAAAACCCTATGATGCAGGGTGTATTCCCTAACTCTATTACTAAATCTTAATCCTGGATAATCAAAGTTGCACATGTGAAATAATAACCCTATCCAAACAGACCCTATGTAGGGGTAAAGGAAAGAGAAAATACAAATGGGTTGGATAATTTGGTATGGTACCACAAATTAGATACCCTAGTTACCCATTCATGCAAGTATGTGGCATGTAAAGGATTTTGGATATATATAGGTAATTAGTGGTTACATAAGAATAAACATAAGTCCCTCAACTCACATTTATAGGTGGTGTCTCGACATGGGGTGGGTCAACCTAAGAATGGAATTGACCTATAGGGGATGCATAACCCTAAACCTGTGGTGTTAGGTTGTGGATAGAAAGCCTAACTTCCTCCCAAAGGTCAAGAAGGCACCCTAGGTTAGGACCTCTCTTGGAAGGATGAGTTGAATAATCTTGTGTAAAATGCTAAAATATTAGGTAACCTTAAACGTCCTAAAAGGACCTAAACATAGAAAATGGAATATGATGGGATGGTATGGGTTTATGACTTGAAAACACTTCACCCTACCTAGTCAGAATAAGTTGTCCTAAATAAATAGAAAATTTATGTCCAACACATTTAAATGTGGAAACCTTGGTGAGAAAAATCCCAGGGTAAATATGTGATGGCAAGCAAATTTCATCTACAAAAATGTATTAATCATGCATCTAAGGTATGTAAGCCCTACTGCAACCAAGTCTAGAAAATAAGGGTATGTGTTTGTCTTAATTTCATGGATTCATAAATATATAGGAACAAAAACTTTTTCTAAAGAAATCTCAAGAATGTGTAATGGGAGATAACACATTGAAAGTAACTATATGAAATATATTTAAGTTTTATTGGGTAGTATGGGTCATGGGACATATAAATATAATTATATAGAAGACCCTTATCCTGGGACATGATGTATTTAAGAAAATAAACAAAATGTAGTTATGACATCTCAATAGACCTAGGCATGGTATAGACCTAATCAACTTGAGGGTCAAGTAGGGATGCTTAAAGGTACATAAGACCCAATGGCCCAGGAGGTGATCATGCCCTGGGTACATAAGGCTTGTGGCATGAGGAGAAAACCATGCATGCATACTTAAGGCCCATGGAGTTAGGATAATGGCCACCTCCATAAGTACATAAGACCCAAAGGGTCAATGTGAAAGGAACTCCATCAATACATAAGCCCCATGGGGTCAAAAGTAGGTCACACCAAAGATAATTATACCCCTAGAGACCATAATAGAATGGCTAAGGCTAATTATACATGAAATGTGGATATAAGGAATACAAGAACTTATGTAATCATTATTGAAATAAATATCATGGGAAGTTGTGCACAAAATCAATAGTTTCAAGAAAAGTGTTGATTGCCAAAGGAAAGTGAGTTTTAAATAATTAAATGTCTCAACTCATCAATCACCCACAAGTATACATGATCAATTCTAGTCGAGGTCAAACCATAGGGAGCTAGGCTAGCTAAGAGCATCAACTGCTAATTTTAAAAAATCTAAGTCTGTTTCAATTTAAAAGTTGGTTTTGATCAAATTAACTTTAAAATGTAATAAAGAAAATAAAAAGAAGTAATCACTTCGGGAATAGTTGAAATCCGATTATGAGAGTCTTGGATATGGGATTTCACTTCCACATCATAACTCAATAAAGAACTACAAATTCGATTTAAATTAGTCAATATTTAAAAGGTGGGTCGATGTTATGTAATCCATCTCTTGAAGATATAAGATAGTCCTAACCTTGTATAGCATTCCCATGCATATACACATATTTGAACTACAACCTAGAACCCTGAATATAATCCTAACCATTACCATGGTCAAGGACATGCTGTCAAAATGGTTATTCCTTATCTCTTAATATATCTTTCCAAAAATAATAAGAAGCATAAAACATGTAATTATGGTGTCCAGCCATACATACAAGAAGATAAAGATCATAAATTGTTTTGAAATAGAATATCAACTAATATTAAACATGAAATTTAGGTCACATGAGTTATGGCATGGGAGCTACTCTCCCATGTCCAAGAAAAGGAGTCTACTTATTCACAATGAGAAAACATAGGCACAAATGATAAGTCATTAAAACAAACATGTGTAGAGAGAGAGGAATAAAAAATAAATCCATGGTAGTGAAGAATAGATGGAGATGTTTGATCAAGAGGTGGAGATCTATCTTTGAAAATGCTCCTTGCTTCAGCAACTTTCTCTCTACATATTTGTAAAGGAAAAGAGAAGAGAAATGGAGACAAGAATGGGTTCTCTCCTGAGAAACCTTAGATTTCTCTCCAGAATCTCCCCTCCAAATCTTTGGCCTCATCTCTGGTCTCTAACTTCTCCAAATGATATGTGGTATGCTTTGAAGGGAAGTAGCTCGTTATATCTAGCAAAAATGAGAAATTGTTATTTTTTTAAAAGTGTAGAAATAAGTCTGACACACTGTGTTTATAAGTCTATAAGTCATGTCAGAACCAATTTTCCGAATGAGTCAGGCCATGATTGTAATTAACACGCCATGTGAGCAAGTCACACGTTGTAAGGGGGGTTCTCTGTCAAATTCTAGACTTTTTGAGCCACATCGTGTAAGTAGGGCACACATCGTGGCTAGGCTCGATTGAGGAGTTGGCTGGCTGAGAGTCACACATCATGTGGAGTGGTCCACATGTCGTGTTGCTATTGTCTGTTGAGTTTTGAACTCCATGACTTGGGGAAACTCCAGAAATGCCAAAAGATCGAATTTTGGGAATTTTTCTTTCCTTGTGAATGGAATGTGGTGTACCTACAATTTCAAACCATAACATGAGTTATCAACAAGAAACAAACATCCTAACATGAATTAGAGTAGAAATATGGTTAAATTGAGTTTAATGTGCAACTAAAGTGGCATGAAAATATGATATGATTTGTGCACATCAAATCCCCTAAGCTTGAACAATTGCTTGTCCTTCAGCAAAAAGAACTAGATAAATGGCTAGAATTAGCAGAAGGGCAGAAATCAAAACCATATGAATATGAATTGACAGATCTCAAAGTGGCAATTTTCATCATTTAGATATGTAACTAGACATGAAGTCAATCCTAGCTCTTTGTTAAGATTTTTATTTCAAATAGACATTCAATTAGCTTTGAAATAATTAACTAGAGAGAAATTAATAGAAATAAGATGACAGAGCCAAAAATATAATGATTTGCCCAAGAGCTCACTGAAATGAAATTTTGCGTCTTCCTGGAATGACATTGTCATTCAAGAAAAAATGTCAATCTGATTTGAGTGTATGGTGCTCGGTTGCTAATATAGGCTTACGCGCATGTGGAATACCGTTTGGGGATTTACTTCCCTTTTTCAAAGGTTATCTAATGTGGAATATTATCACACTGCAAATTCACTAGGAATATAATGCCTAGAGTTTACCAAAACCCAACTGCAATAACACCACCCACAAGCAGACAAATCTTATCGCAGTATAGTTAAGCATTGAATCCCAAAGGACTATGTTTTTAAGAATTATCTAATCAAAGTAGCTTAGCGAGAACTAGTATTTATCATAAAAGTTGAGATTGGTTTGATTAATCTAAGATTGCAAGAATAAAAAGCACTAGATTAAGGTTCTAGTTATCAATAGATGGAAACACTAGGGTGGAACTGGGTTTCACAACCAGTACTTGAATCTACGCAATAATTTAAATCCAAACTTGTATGAAGATATAATTGGAGTTATGCAAGTTTCCTCTTTTAGAGTCGTAGATATCTCTGTAAGCTCAATGTCTTGTTACTTATGAATCCTCTATCCACTACTCCATAGACTTTCCATCAGAAGTTCTCATCATGACATCTCCCAAAGTTAATCGGTATTCAAATCTTAAACATTGAAGTTCTCGCAGTAAAATATTATAATAAATGACGTAAAAAGGGTGATCAATCCACAAAACATGTGATCAACGATTATCTATGAATTATATAAGTTCATACAAGAGTTGGAATATGAAAGAAATTGCAAGAAATTGGGCAGTGGGGTTAGTCCCCACACCCCAGTGAAATGACTACTCCCTCTACATGGTGAGAATAATATCACAAGAATAGGAAGGGGATTCCATCAGGTCATGATGATGGCAAAAGAGGCAAGGTGTGGTGTGTGACAGAAGACTTCCTTCCTTCTTTCTCCTTCAGGTATTAACCCTGACTTGCAACAGAAGTAGGAGGAGGAACAACATCTCTGAGAAGAGATCGGTCATTTAGAGAGAGAGATCGATGGCCTGGAATTGCAGATGAAGGAGATTTGTCAATCTATGCTTGAGGTCGATAGGCGTCGACTAGCTAGGTCGACAGAACTAGCTCGATCGATAGGTCTTATCCTTGCTTTACTCTTAGTTGTAGTGTTTTAGTGTTTCTGTCTCCAGAAATTATGAGATGACTTGTACATCTACACTGTGGGTCTATTTATAGGGTTGAGGCTATCGACCTCTTGCGTTCCATATCAGTGTCGACCACTTTCCATTAGTGTCGATCGATGGGTCCATCGATTGATGGGTTCGTCAGTTCATGTATTTTAAACTTCCTGTCGTCAGTTCTTGGAGGTCGACGGGACTGTTGATCTTGAGGGTCACAGGATTGTCGATTGAAGTTGTGGTTGTCGACGAGAGTTTTAACAACATTTTTTCGGCAAGTTGATTTATTGCCTGTTGCTTGGACGATGATGATGTGAAGCAGAGGGGTCGACAAAGGTGTCAACCTTTCTTATCAATGGATTGTATGTCGTTCTTTTTTGATGTAGACTAAGGAGGTCGATATAGCTTTCGAGCATTTAGTGTATCAAGAAGGGAGGTCCACAAGGCAGTCGACCTCTTCATTGTTGGTTGATTTTGATGTCGATTGACATGTCGATCGAAAGGTTGATTTTGGTCTTGGACACAATTTTTGTGTATCGATATACCTTCTAAAAATGCTCAAAATCCATTTTTTTGACATTCGGACCTCATTGGCCTATATTACTCAGATAACATACACTTGCATTTTAGGGCGTATACAAAATACCTATAAAGTTTTTGGTGTCGTTGTTGGTGAAACGACAAACTCAGCACTACGAGTGTTGTATTTGGCCACTCTAGGTCACACTTTTATTTTTATTTTTTCTTTCAAGATGGATTTAAAATATCATTTTCTTCAATCTTAGTACTTGTTCTCACATTATCCATAATACTTTTAGGTACTAGTACATTGTGCACACTAGATCCCACGACTACGGGGAGTCATCTCCACAGAGCTTTAGATCGGCATAGCTCATGCACTAAGGAAGAGAGTTTGGTAACATAGGGGGAAGACTAATTGCAACTCCTCCTTTGAGTCCACCGTCGACCACTCAGCAGGACCCCCTAGGTAAACATGTTGTAGAGTGATCGAATTCAAAACCTACAAAGGGAGTGAAGAAAAGTATCAAATTCCTACCAATTAACATAAAAACCTAAGTAGATCAAAACAAAGCTATTATATTGAAAACTAAGCTATATGAATGCTAAACTAGACTGAAATTGCAACTAAGAATGGGATGAATATGCATTCATCATTATCCCCAATAGTGCACTGGATATTTGTCATTTTCATAGGTTGTTTTATATTGATTTTTGTGCACTATTTTATATTAATTGAGCATGATTTACTACCATTAGCCTATGATATTCATTTGCATCAAATACATGTGATTTTAATGTTTTCGAAGGATTTCTTATATTTCAAGAACTTATGTTTGGATTTTATGAATTTCAAGAATCTACACATCTCGATATTACCAACTTTGATGCTGGTGATATCGATACATGCTCATGTTGGAATAGAAAGAAATCGAGAAGACTCATTAGTACCGACTTTGCATGTTGATACTACTAATGACATCATGGCGTTTTGCTCAAGATTAATAGAATCAACTTGGTGTTATCGATAGCCAAGTTGGTAGTACCGATAAAATGCCAGGTGGTCACAAAAATTAAAGGAGTCAGTAATACCAACACATTAAGATTAGGTAAATCTAAAGACATCCTTTAATCTGATGGCTAAGGATCTATTTCGCCTGAAGTCACTTCTATGACTTAGGGGGAATTTGTCTAGACCTAATATGACGTTCTAATTCCATTAGACAGTAGTCGCGAGGGAGGAGAGGAGAAAGCGGAGAAGAAGACGATGCTTTGGACAATCCAAGCACTTCCAGCGGACATATTTGTAGTCAGATGGTAGAAAATTGGCACGTGGGCGACACGGGAACTATTGCACCATCTACTTTAGGGGTTCTTTAATTCCAATAATGTTCTCCATATTTTTCTTCGTGTCCCCTATGTTTTTGACCATAAAAACCATGGGGGGCTAAACCCCTTATTCCTTAGAACCCGAGAGTATCCTGGTGATGCATTATATTTGAATTTTATGCAATAATATATCAATTTATTTCAATTTATAGACTTATTTCTATGTGATTGTTATGAATTACCCATGTTTTACCACCATAGGTAAATTTTTTTGGTGAAGTCAGAAGGTTTCTATTTATCTCGCCCCCTCATGCAAGCAAAATCATGTGAGTTCATACAATTAACATTATTGTTTGCTAAATTAAACATCGTAGTACTACTTCCATTATATGAATCAGAACTAATGATACTCTCTAGTTCTGTGGGAACATTTCTATGGGTTGAGAAAATGTTCCTAGTTTTTTGGTGGCATTTTGCCAAGGCGTCAGCTGCCTTATTGCCTTCTCTTTTAATGTGAGATACCCTCAATTTAGTCTTCATTTTCTCCTTAATCACCTTGCTTCATAGAGTAGTTTTAGGACTATCTTTTGGATCTTTTCTCATCGCTCCACAAGTCAAGGAAGAGTCTATCTCGATCTCGACCTACTCGATATATAGTTCCCATGCAATGTTTGATGCTAGCACTATAGCTTTAATCTTAGCCATGAGTGCACTTTCAGCTTTTATCCTCTTGCTCCATCCTCCCCTCCATCTACCTTCATGATCCTGACGGATGGCTGCAATGCAGGTCTGATCTTTCTTAAAGTATGAATTCACATTGAACTTGAGATAGGCATATGTTGGAGGACTCCATTCAACATCGTTCAAATCCCCCTTCCTGTCACACAGTCTATCCCAGCTATCAGCCACTTAAGAAGCTTCAGATCTATCCTCAGGATCTGGGAGTTGATACTCTTAGTCTCATTCTAGAAGATATCCTTATTTCTACAGGACTAGATATGATGACATCCGATCAAAATAGTGATGCCTTGTTCCCCTGGTGTCGTGAGCTGATGTTCCATTCATTTCCACACCACTGTTTCTCCAAAGAAGTTATTCCATAGATAGTGGTTCAATAGCTTTTTTCATACACACTTGACCATTTCACAATCCCACAGAGCATGAAGTATAGTTTCTTCATGATTTCCATATCTAGGGCAAGTACTATCATTCGACATGTGCCGAGTCATCCTGTGGCTGTTGGTCAGCAGTGCATTGTGTCCAACTAACCAAAGAAACATCCTTAAGTGGACTCCAAGTAAACTCACCATAAGTAGTTAATTAGACCTTAATTGCTTTGAAAAAAAGAAATTAACAGTTGGAAATCATAGAAATACATGTTTATATCACCCTTTGAGAAAGGTGTCTTACAAATGTGAAGAGATCACCTAGAGGTTTTGTTAAATCACCTAACTAATAAAACAATCGATACGAGAGTGGGATGTGTATTAGATCAGGTAGTGTATTACACAACGAGAGTGGGTAGTTCTAGCTACATGCTCTTAGTCTAGGGTTAGGAGAGATAATTATTACTGTTATAGCTATTAATTACAATGTTAACTGAGGTGAAACTATAATCCTAAGGAATTCAGTCCAATTGTGATTAATCACCCATAATTCTAGATTCACATTTTGCATTCTTAGTTAATTAAACCAAATAATCAATTTTTCTTTGGTCTAGATGATTGTAATATAGTCATTAGTAGTTTTCAAGTTTACGTTTCCATGTGTTTGACATTTGGGCCTCATTGACCTATATTAGTCTGATAGAATACACTTGTGTTTTAGGGCGTATGGAAAATACCTATCAATTTTTTGGCATCGTTGTTGGGGAAACGGCAAACTTAGTACTACGAGTGTTGTATTCGGCCACTCTAGGCCGCACTTTTATTTTTCTTTTTATCCTTTCAGGTTGGTTTTTAAATATCATTTTCTTCAATGTTAGTACTTGTTCTCAAATTCTCCATAATAATTTTAGGTACTAGTACATGGTGCACACTAGAGCTCACGACTACGAGGAGTCATCTCCATAGGGCTTTAGTCAGGTAGAGCTCCTGCACCAAGGAAAGGAGTCAGTAATTCAGGGGGAAGACTAATTCCAACTCGTCCTCTGACTCCACTTCCAACCACTCCGTGGGACCCCCTAAGAAAACTTGCTACAAAGTGATAGAATTTAAAACCGACAAAGGGAGTCAAGAAAAGTATCGAATTCCTACAAATTAACATAAAAATATACGTTGATCAAAACAAAGATATTCTAATGAATACTAAGCTATAAGAATGCTAAACTAGACTGAAAATGCAACTAAGAATGGGATAAATATGCATTCATCATTATCCCCAATAATGCACTGGATATTTGTTGTTTTCAAAGGTTGTTTTATATTGATTTTTGTTCACTATTTTTTAATTTCATATTAATTGTGCATGATTTTCTCCCATTATCCTATGATATTCATTTGCATCAAATAAATGTGATTTTACTGTTTCCAAAGGATTTCTTATATTTCAAGAACTTATGTTTATATTTTATGAATTTTAGGAGTTTTTCAAGAATCTACACAGCTCGGTACTACCAACTTTGGAGTCGGTGATACCAACACATGCTCAGGTTGGAACAGAAAGAAATCAAGAAGAATTGGTACTATTGACTTTGCATGTTGATACTACCGATGACATCACAAAGTTTGGGTCAAGATTAATCAATGAAACTCAGTGCTATTGACAGCCAATTCAGTAGTACCAATAAATTTCCAGGTGACCACAATAATTAAAGGAGTCGGTACTACCGACATATCGGGATCAAGCAGATCTGAAGACAACGTTAAATCTGATGGTTAGGATCTATTTAACCCTATGTCACATCTTTGACTTAGGAGGAATTTATGTAGAACTAATATGATGTTTCAATTTCATTGGACGACATCCAAGAGTAATGAGAGGAAAAGGTGGAGAAGAAGACTACATTTTGGACGTTCTGGGCACTTTCAGTGGACATATTTGCAGTCAAAACGTAGCAAATCAACACGTGTACGAGAAGGGAATTGTTGCACCATCAACTTTGGGGGTTCTTTAATTCCATTAATGATCTCCACATTTTCTCTCGTCTCTCCTATGTTTTTGACCATGAAAACCATGTGGGGCTAAACCCCATATTTCTTTGAACCTGAGAGTATCCTGGTGATGCATTGTATTTAACTTTTATGCAATAATATATTAATTTCTTTCAATTTCTGGACTTATTTCTATGTGATTGTTATGAATTACCCATTCTTTATCACCATAGGTAGTTAATTAGATCTTAATTGCTTTGAAAAAAGAATCTAATGGTTGGGAAATCATAGAAATACACGTTTTATATCACCCTTTGAGAAAGGCTGCTTACAAACATGAAGAGATTACCCAGAGGTTTTGTTAAAGCACCTAAATAATAACACAATTGATACGAGAGTGGGATTGGTATTAGAGTAGGTAGTTGATTTCACCACGAGAGTGCCAGGGTTTGAAGAGATAATTATTACTATTATAACTATTAATTGCAATGTTAACCGAGGTGAAACCATAATCCTAAGGAATTTGGTCCAATTGTGATTAATCACCAATAATTCTAAATTCACTTTTTGCATTCTTAGTTAATTAAACCAATTAATCAAAGTTTTCTTCAGTATAGATGAATGTAATATAGTTAGTAGTAGTTTTCGAGTTTAAGTTTCCATGTGTTCGACATCTAGGCCTCATTGTCCTCTATTATTCTATTAGAGTACACTTGTGTTTTAGGGCGTATAGAAAATACATATCAAGGTTTTAGCACCATTCTTGGGGAAACGACAAACTCAGCACTACGAGTGTTGTATACAGCCACTCTAGGCTATACTTTTATTTTTCTTTTTATCCTTTCAAGCTAGATTTTAAATATCATTTTTTTCACTCTTAGTACTTGTTCTCACATTCTCCATAATAATTTTAGGTACTAGTACATGGTGCACACTAGAGCTCATGATAACGGGGAGTCATCTCCATAGTGCTTTAGTCAGGCAGAGACCCTACACCAAGGAAGGGAGTTCAGTAACTCAAGGGGAAGACTAATTCCAACTCCTCCTCTGACTCCACCACAGACCACTCAGCGGGACCCACTAGGAAAACTTGTTGTAGAGTGATAGAATTCAAAACATGAAAAGGAAGTCAAGAAAAGTTTCAAATTCCTACAAATTAACATAAAAATATAAGTAAATCAAAACAAAGCTATTCTAATGAAAATTAAGATATATGAATTTTAAACTAGACTGAAAATGCAACTAAGAATGGTATGAATATGCATTCATCGTTATCCTTAATAATGCACTGGATATTTTTCATTTTCATAGGTTGATTATATGGATTTTTGTGCACTATTTGTTAATTTAATATTTGGGCATGATTTACTCCCATTATCTTGTGATATTCATTTGCATCAAATAAATGTGATTTTAATAAGGATTTCTTATATTTTCAGAACTTATGTTTGGATTTTATGAATTTCAGGAATGTTTCAAGAATTTACACAGCTCGGTACTACCAACTTTGGAGTCAGTGATACCGACACATGCTTAGGTTGGAATAGAAAGAAATCGAGAAAACTCGGTAGTACCAACATTGCATGTTGATACTACTGACGACATCATGACGTTTTGGTCAAGATTAATTGAGGCAACTCAATGCTATCGACAACCAAGTTGGTAGTACCAAAAAGTTTCCAGTTGGCCACAAAAATTAAAGGAGTCGACACTACTTATATGTTGGGATCATGTAAATCTGAAGACAACGTTTAATTTGATGGTTGATGAACTATTTTACCCTAAGTCACTTCTATGACTTAGGGGGAATTCGTCCAGACCTAATATGGCGTTCTAATTCTATTGGACGGTAGTCGGGAGAAATGAGAGGAGAAAGCGGAGAAGAATACATTTTGGACGATCTGGGCACTTCCAGCAGACATATTTGTAGTCGGAAAGGTAGAAAATAGGCATGTGTGCGAGAAGGAATCAGTTACACCATCTACTTCTGGGGTTCTTTAATTCCATTAATGTTCTTCGTGTTTTTCTTCATCTCTCCTATGTTTTTGACCATTAAAACCATGTGGGGATAAACCCCTTATTCCCTAGAACCTAAGAGTATCCTAATGATGCATTGTATTTGACTTTTATGCAATAATATATCAATTTCTTTAAATTTTGGACTTATTTTTTGCAATTGTTATGAATCACCCATGTTTTATCACCATAGGTAGTTAATTAGACCTTAGTTTCTTTGAAAAATAAAATTAATGATTGGAAAATCATAGAAATACATGTTTAACGCATAGGAAAGTGTATAAGTTATGGTTTTCTAACCTTTAATCCTCCTTTCAGAATAATTATCGGTCTTTAGTCCTACCAATGATGATCAAGCATAGATAGGTCATTCAATTCCACAATTATATATCCAAGAGTAAAGAGAAATATATATTAAATTATGTAAAAAGTCAATACAACCATTCCCCAGGCTACTCTTGGGTCCGAAGGAAAGGAGGGGTTTAGCCCCACATGGTTTTCAATTGCAAATACATAGAGAGAGAGAAGAAAAACATGGGAAACATGAAGGAAGTTCATGTAACGTCTAGAGAGAAGGTGTTCCAGATGATCATCCTCGAGAAACTCACATTCTGCAGTCTTTTGACATCAAAATCGTCTGCCCGAGGTTCTCAGATCTCCCGGTTGACACCTTTCAATTCCGTGCTTCTCTCCCTCTCCTCTCTGGCCTTTGTGCGATGCAACATGATAATCCCCATAGGTATGGTCATCCTCTTTTAAGTCCTAGGTCAACTTACGGTACCACATAACGTGGACCGTCAGATATGAGTAGTCAAATTAGATTTTTGAAATACATTAAAGTCGGTGGCACCGACTTGGGTGTCAGTGGCACCGACGACATCGGGCATGGTGTGACTGTGGCGAGATCGGTACCACTGACTCTTCATGTCGGTGGCACCGAGCTGGTTCGTGTACTTTTCTCTGCCTCTCTGAGTCAATCTCGGTGGCGCTGCCTTGGAAGTCGGTTGTACCAACTCTTTTGGTCTTCTATAGCCCAGCCACTGCTACTATTTTGGTGTCACTGACTGTGATAGTTGGTGGCACTGACTCTTCATGTACATGGAGAATCCTCAAAAACCCATCAAAACAAGTATGAGGCTGGGGAATGTATAAAATAATATAAATATTATGAAATGAGCATAGTTTGATACAAACAAAATATACAAGCCAATAATAATGATTTATGCAAATATGATCAACTAATTGACTATTAAATGCTCAAAACGAATATAAAATAGTCCTATAAAAGTGACTCAAAGCATGTACATCAGCGGCACTTTCATATTCTATGGAAACCCTTTTTATATTTGATGTTATTTTTCCTTAAGTTGCTTAATCCATATTTAACAGGCACATACCGACCTTAATGTTGATATCTTCTACTCTTCACCTTTTGTTGGAGTATGCTCCCAACCCTAGGTGTAGGACTTGGTGAAATGGATCACATAGGTGGTGCTCATGTGAGATAGACTTGATATAGGTAGATATCCCTCTACTTAGATCCTAAGATAGATGCTATCATGCAAACCCTAAATGGGAGAATATTTTGTAATCATGTTAGAATTGAATATACTGATGATTTATATTTCTACTTCTATTTGGTCTTTTTCTTACAATCATTTGAGAAAAGAAATACACCTATTCTAGCATCCTTTTAGTGTTTGTGTGTGTGTGGAATGGATGGGTTTAAGTTCTAAAATTAAGTAGGGAGTGGATCCCCTCTTGGGTCCCACTCCTTACAGTTCCTTATTGAGATGGATAGTGCATTCATTTGTTTTAAGGTAATTTTATCAAAGGACTTGATGTCTGGGATCTTATATTGTAGGATTTCTCCTCGCCTACAAGCATTCTAAGAAAACAAGTCACTAGGTTAAATACTTAAATAAGAATATATCTATGTTAGTCTCTATGTTCTTTCCTCTAAAAATGTCATTATAGGTATATATATATTAATCATGGATTGCATATATACTTAGACCAATGAGCTTTCTACAACAATTTATTCTTCAATTTTAAATATTTCAACACCCACAAATTCTTATACCTAATACATTCACCAATCTCAATAGATAAATAAGTTTGAGGCTTATCCTAACTAGAATTGTTGTAAGACCCTTAACCTGGTTTAATGCTTAAATATACTTGTTTGATTTAGTTGGGTTCTTAGTTTTGTAACTTTACATTTTTTTATGTTTTAAGATCAATTGATAAAGATATGTTTCTAACTTGGTATTAGACTTCGTTTGCTCAAGTTTTACAATTTTATGTACTTGTGTGGGCCTATATGCAATTTTTTTTCCTAGTACATAGCTGCATATTTAAGACATAATTTTTTTGTTACATAGTATTCATTGTAACCTGAATTAGTTTCATTTTATTTGAATTTTTTTTTACCTTGTTGCATAAAGGTACCAACCCTTTGATGTTAGTTTTGTATGGATATAAAGGTATGTGTCTTCCAATGGATGGACTAAGTGTGCCTTTTGGATTGATTGACTAGGTGTTCCATCTGATGGATGGAATGGTTGTGCCTTCCTATGCATGGACTAGGTGTGTCTTCAGATGCATGGATTGGGTGTGTCTTCCAATACATAGACTATGTGTGCCTTTTGGTGGATGGATTGCGTGTTACTCCTAATAGATGGATTGGTTGTGCCTTTCATTGTAAGTTTTACATGTTCATAAACCAATACATTTCTTGGATGGTTGCAAACTTATGGAGGTTCTAGTTGAACAAACCAATGGAAAATTTGACTTTTGACTGATAGAAGTGTTATTTTCAACCTTTGACCTTCTTTCTCTTTCCTCCTAGATATATATACCCCCTTTCACTTCCATCAATCAGACCATTCTACCCAACACATATTCTTTCTACTAGAGACCATCAGAAGGAACCAATTTAAAAATGGGGAGCTTATTGAGGTTGAAGCTTTGTGAGATCATGGTTGGATGTGGGTGCAAGCCGATCTTGGTCTCTTAGGATCATTTGAAGCTTCGTTGTTTAGTTTCTTGCTCCATACACATAAGATCTTCCCTCCTAACCTTGCTTCTTATTGTTGCCCCTCTCCTCTCTTCTTCCATGGATGGAATCTATGGTATTCCTTCCTAGAAACTCAAGCGTATGGATGAATAACCCTCTTTCTTCCACTTTTCCTCTAGATCTACCTTTTTCTTTAAGATAGGAACTATCTTGGAGCCTTTAGAGTATAAAGCTCAGGTCTTTCCTTATATTCTTCATGACTCCTTGTTTCAATGTTTTCCTTCACTTCAAGCGAGTGATATAATTTTTCATATGTTTCTTGCCTACTCATAACCTATGTTATCTGAAGCTTGTTCTATAATAACCACAATATGAGAAAGGATGACCATTATGTGCACTTTTTAACATGAGAATAATGATGATGAATTCTAAACCATCCTTAGACCTTATAAATGTTTCTCTATTGTAGAATGAGATTTTCTTTAAACATGCATGGTCTTAATTTTAAAATATAAGTGTAATGAATCTAATGAATGTCACATAGGTGTTGTTTTGGTACCAAATGTCTAGAAATCTGACTCGCGCTTCTACGGTTATTATAATGCTTTTGTATATAGTTATTTTGCTGATATGACAAATGGATGAATACATGGTGCTTAAAGTATCTCATCCTTGTTATGATTCGAACACATAAATGCCTATTTCTTCGATATATCATAACTCATATGTCTGATGGACTTCTATGCTAAAAAATTTGGTGATACCTTTTCTATGACTTCTTAGGCTCTATGTTCAATTTAGAACGACCATGATGTTTCTATAGGAAGTTATTACTGCTTTTATATGAATGGATTTTTGAGTTGTTTTGTGCCCCCATGGAGGTTTAATCCTCTTAATGAATAATGACTGACTAATATACCATGATGGAATAACATGAAATATGTTTCATACATTTTATATCTTTTTAATTTATGATATATAATTTATTTTACATATATTATTTTGGAACTTGTATGTAACTGGATTGATGCAGTCAAAATATCTAAATTTATCTAAGGAATCAAGTGTAACCTTAATCATGTATTGTCCTGAGTCCATAGAGCAATTCCTGTGTTAGAGCTTGTTGGATAGTGAAATAAGTAATTTGAAAGGATCTTGGAGTTGTATTGTAGCATCCAACTTATAAAAACATGATTAACTAATGCGGAAGCATTCACTAAGCAGCGGATTACCAAAAATCACTAAAAATTAAAACCTTTTTACCAAGAGATCCATCAAAGGAAAACTTTTTCACACAGAACCAAAGTAACAAATTTACATTCTGTTTTCCAAAAGTACATATCCTATATCATCTCTTTCTGTGAATTACAAGCATCAACTACCCTGTGAAACTAAACACAGGTAGTATGAAATCTCGAGGCACTGAGCCAAAATCTCGAAAGCACTAACTACTACTCTGATGACCTGAGAGTACAGAGATGACACATAGGACTATGTATAAATCTAAATAAGGCATAACAACCAGTGTCTCCACCTGAGACTTCACTGTTGTCCCTGTTGTTGTTGCCGCTGTCCTTCACCTACTGAAGGATTCCTGCCTCCTTGTCCGTGTCCACCTAAAAATGTGGTTCCCACAAGGGTGAGACAATTATAAATTTCCCCAGCGAGAGTTATAACTCTCCGCCAGAAACATTATTATTATAGCTTAAGAAGATAAATATGAACATAGGAATTGTAATTGTTTGACAGTAGATAATTCAATGTCTAATAAGATTAGAACATTATTTTTATCAAAGCATTGCAGTTATAACTTGATAGAGCAACATGTCACTTATCCATTAAGGAATATGAAAAACATGTATAACATTTATTCACTGTAGAGTAATTACCACAACATAAACTCTCTTCAGGCTTAAATCATATATCTAATGCTTGGCATTGCCATTGTGGAGTCATGGCCTATAGACATACTCTTTTCACAAAGTATTGGGATCTTAATCCCTCATCTCATCAAGTATATTTCCATTTCCTAACAAGTTCATCATCATGATTATAGGCTATGGGTATTTGAACTCTTAACTCATCATAGAGTACTTGTTACCACTTATTAGGTAACGTAATACCTTCAAGTCATCTGACCAAGGACATTATGATTCTCGCTACACAAATCATTGCACATAGATCACAAAGCTCATATCACCTCTTATAACCCCTTAATATGAAATAAGGCATATTATGGCTTATAAAGCCCATAAACAGTTTCAATAAGTAAAACATCATGTGGCACACATGACTCATAAGTTTTCAGATTACTTCTCACTAAGCAATAAAGCATATGAAGGCTTATAAGGACTATAAAACCTTTTCAATATACAGAGCATCATAGCCCATACCTAGCTATGCTCATCATCTCAACATACCTGCATGATTAGTACTCATGATAACAATCATATATCAGTACCATGCAATACAAGGGTTTTCTTATTACATTCATAACTCATCAATCTGTATTTGAGCTTCACATAGGATTACTCTGTGTCAAGATTTCACATAGCATCATCCTGTGTTAGGGTTTCACATAACATTACCCTATTTTAGGATTTCACATAACATCATCCTGTATTAGGGTTTCACATAGCATTACCCTATTTTAGGATTTCACATAGCATCATCCTATATTAGGGTTTCACATAGCATTACCCTATTTTAGGATTTCACATAACATCATCCTGTATTAGGGTTTCACATAGCATTACCCAATTTTAGGATTTAACATAGCATTACCCTATTTTAGGGTTTCACATAAATAACCATATAGGTTCTCAAGATCATTTTATTAATGATCAAGTCCTATTCCATTGCTTCACATAGCTAGGAATCAATATGGATAACATAAGTATTCAATCATACTTATTATTCTCATCATTCATCATTAAATGAATTAACAACACATAGTATGAATTTCTCTCCCTTCTTTACTAGAATATGATTGCATCATAATTTATTGGCTTGGATTAACCTTTTCATAAGGCATGTTAGCCTACACTTATCAAAGTACATTACATCTCAATGTAACAATTGACATGACACATCTCATGTGTCACTCATCCAATTATATTGGACTTATAACACATCAAGGCATATCAGAATTGGGGTGTTGGATGTGATATCTATCATATCTTGATGTATCACTTCCCTCAACACCTTTATCTTACTTGAGTTCATCCACTTAGCTTGTATTAGGGTATTCCCCATCCTAATACTTTATGCACCAATTCATCACATTCATCATGTAATGTATTGGTCATTAGTCACTCACTTAGAATATACAACCATTGCCAATAATATGGACTCATCCTTAAGTTAGGAACTATTGATATAAGGATATCCATTATCAACCTCTCTAGGTGTTATATTTGTCAAAACATTAATCACTATCCCATTATTAGGAATAGGATTCTCCATATTTATAATTTGAGGATTCACATATCATATTACATATATTTAAGGATTTCACATAGTATTGCTCTTCAATAGAGTTTTACATAATCATCCTTCTATTACAGGGTTTCACCTAGTATTGTGTGAAATTAAGATTTCACAACACATCACCTAGTGATAGGACTTCACATAGAATTAGTAGCACTACCCTATATTACAGTCTCATGCACCTTTATCCCATTTTAGGGATTAAGGTTTACCATTCACATCCAAGTAAGGTTTCTCATATCTCATACCCAAATTAGGGTTAGGATGTACAATTCCCATCAATTAGGGTTTCTTACATTGTTACACTAAGTTAGGGTTACATCATCACCCTAGATTATGATTTCCCTGAGTTTTGCCCTAAATTAGGGTTTCACATAACCTTGCCCTAAATTAGGGTCAAGGTACATCAATCTTTTCAATAAGGATTTCATGATCTCATTATTATGGATCAAACCTTGATTATATATATATTAATAATGAGTGAATTAGGGATTATGATGTAAGCAATCATCTCTCTCATTATTTCTCTCTATCTCATCCTCTCAAGGATGTTAACTACTTCCAAGATTGATATAGGTCAGCCCTTTAATTAAGTTCAAATAGTTAGGGTTAACCTTCATAATCACCATTGGTCTGCATCATTAATAATCAAGTATCTAATTGACCTTTCATCATATTAGGTGTCCAAATGGTTTGACCAATTTGAACCTCAAAATGTTTTAGTCACTTAGACATCAAATGGTCTTGGTCACTTAGACCTGGAACGGTCTTGACCAAGTAAGTACAAACGGTTTGAAACCATTTAGCAAAGTTGGTTCTTGAAACCATTTGACAAAGTTGAGACTTGAAATCAATTGCTAAAGTTGAGACTTGAAACCGTATGAACTTGAGTCTCAAATGGTATTAAGACCATTTGGACTCAAACGGTCTTAAGACCGTTTGGTCCAAACCCTCTCAAAATCGAATGGACCAAAAAGGGTCTTCAACACTTAATCGATTCAAGGTTCCAATCCATGGACCAACTATCAATTGGGCCATCAATTTATTCTTCAATTGAACCACTAAGTCACCATTCAACTGGTCCTGTAATTAGGGTTTTGAACCCAATTGATCTAGGGTTGATAATTAAGAAACCATCACTTAGGGTTTTGAAACTAAAGAACCATCAATGGTTGACATTGTGGAACCAATTCAATTGTAATCAATGAACCATCATCATTATATGATATAACCTGACCTCAAACGGTCTTGAATGACCCCCAAACGGTGTTGAGGTCGTTTGGATGATCTCCAAACGGTCTTGAGACCATTTTCCCATTTCATCATCAAAATCCATGACATCCAATTAGGGTTTGGATCATTGGATTGATTATCAAATCAACAATTGCTTACATTTCAATTTGGTATCTTTGGATCTTCAAATACCCAACCATACTCAACCCTAGACCTCCTAATAGTCTTGGTTGACCTCCAAATGGTATTGAGACCGTTTGGGTGATTCCCAAATGGTTTTGAAACCGTTTGGGTCAATCAACCCAAAACCTCAACTCAATCAATTGCAAAATCAGCACTTAGTCGATTAAGGTTTCTATTTGAAAGATTGTCCATATGTTGAACTAACCAATGGTAGCCATTATATCATCATCCAACACATACTAGGGTTCATACCTCAAATTGTCAACCCATACAAATGGTCAACTCCTCTAAATGGTTTGGAGTTCCAAACTCCAAACGGTTTGGAAACAGGTTGGTCTCCAAACGGTTTGGTGAAACTATTTGGACCGAACCATTGAAACCGTTTGCCCTAGATATTTGGGGAGGTGTGTGCTTATGATGATTTCATCACCATCAAGGTCCAAACCCACGAAGTTTTCTGTGATTTCCATGGTGGTTGCATCAATCAACCAAGATAAATTTTGGAAATGTAGAATGGATCACCAATTGATAAGGAATTGAATGCAATAATAAAATCAAGGGTTCAAGTTATAAAACCCACCTCCAATTGAGCTCCAAAGCTTCAAGATCACGTCAACAATGGTGTATGAAACTCCTTTCACTATTCCAAGGGTCGTCCTCAAGCTTTGAGTGAAAAGAAATGGTTAGGATTGAAGAGGGGATCGAGATATGAAGAATTCATACATGGATTTTCGATTTTCACCATGGATTCAAGGTGAAAGGAGGTCAAGAAGCTTACCAACAGGTTGGGGGTCGTCCTCCTGATCCTACAAAGCCCCTTGGTCGTTTTCCAAGCAAGGGAAAAGAAATGGAAACGAAAAAGCCCTTGGTTTGGCTTGTAATGGGTACTTTTATAAGAAATTCCATGAGAGATAAAAGGCCTTATAAAAATTCATTTAATCCCAAAAATAGTGCCGCCTCTTCCTCCTCAAATCCTTGGATCCGAGGATATCTTTTTTTACTATTATTATTCTCAATTATCCATGATTTAAAGAAAAGCAAATTAAGCACCTTAAATCATATTATAATAATATCCATAAGTGAATGGATATTCGTTTTCTTATAATAAGGTGAGTGAGTTATCCACTTCCCTTGGATATTTTCGTGTCCTAGAAAAGGAACAAAGGTGTTCACACTTGAGCAAATTCAACCATCTCATTTTTGGTTGAAGGCCCTTCAAATATTTTATTTATTTTTGCATTAAATGGAAGTAAAGTTCCAATTATGCTTAAATCTTGATTATTTTAATATCAAGATTCTCCCTCCTCCAAAATGATTTTAATGAGGCACCCCTCTCATTTTATTACCTCAACATGATTCCAAGATACATTAGGGTCCTTATCGAATTGATCATTTGCATATTGAACCCTGGGTTTTGGGTAAATTGCACATTACACCAAAACTAGGTTTTAATGCACAAACATTGCTTTATCAGCTCTTTATTGGTACTCAGGCTACCACAAGCCATACCTCTGCATCATATTCATTCTCATGATGCTTCAACACATGTGGAACATATTTTGATGCAAAATTTGCAATTTAATCCCTCAACTTGGGTAATTTGCACTTTAGTCCAAATCAAGTAAAACATTATTTCAACATTATTCAAAAAGGACTAAAATTGAAATATAAGTTCCTCTTGAGCCCTAATTACTTTTCACAAGATAAGATTAAGCATATAATTATCTTTCTTAATCAAAACACCTAGGGTTAAAGTATAACCCAGGTCAGGGATGTTACAAATTATAAACCCCTAACAAGGATTTCATCCCCGAAATCCCAGGAAAAAGGAGGGACATATTTATTCATTTATCATACCCTCAAGTCTCCACCTAATATCTTAATATCATGGAGATATCATGGATCTATAATCCACACAAAGTTCCTTTCACTAATTCAACCTTATCAATGTTTATGTTTATGCGGTGCATAAACCCCTAACATATGATGTCCATATTATTTGAAAGGAAAAAGCATAAAAGAACATACTTCTATCATCACCCAAGAATATTTACCCAAAGAGAAACATATATATCTAACAGAGATAATTCACTCAGCAATCCTTTATTTGTTTGGGAAAGTTCACTTAACTTTTCTCTTTAATTGGGAATGTTCACTTAGCTCTTCCCTATTTAATTGAGAATGTTCACTTAGCTTTTCTCTTTGATTGGGAATGTTCACTTAGCTCTTCCCATTTAATTGAGAATGTTCACTTAGCTTTTCTCTTTAATTGGGAATGTTCACTTAGATCTTCCCTATTTAATTGAGAATGTTCACTTAGCTTTTCTCTTTAAATGGGAATGTTCACTTAGCCCTTCCCTATTTAATTGAGAATGTTCACTTAGATTTTCTCTTTAATTGGGAATGTTCACTTAGCTCTTCCCATTTAATTGAGAATGTTCACTTAGCTTTTCTCTTTAATTGGGAATGTTCACTTAGCTCTTCCCATTTAATTGAGAATGTTCACTTAGCTTTTCTCTTTAGTTGGGAATGTTCACTTAGCTCTTCCCTATTTAATTGAGAATGTTCACTTAGCTTTTCTCTTTAATTGGGAATGTTCACGTAGCTCTTCCCATTTAATTGAGAATGTTCACTTAGCATTTCTCTTTGATTGGGAATGTTCACTTACCTCTTCCCATTTAATTGATAATGCTCACTTAGCTTTATTCTTTAGTTGGGAATGTTCACTTAGCTCTTCCCTATTTAATTGTGAATGTTCTATTAGCTTTTCTCTTTAATTGGGAATGTTCACTTAGCTCTTCCCTATTTAATTGAGAATGTTCACTTAGCTTTTCTCTTTAGTTGGGAATGTTCACTTAGCTCTTCCCTATTTAATTGAGAATGTTCACTTAGCTTTTCACTTTAATTGGGAATGTTCACTTAGCTTTTCTCTTTAATTGAGCATGTTCACTTAGCTTTTCTCTTTAGTTGGGAATGTTCACTTAGTTCTTCCCTATTTAATTACATTATACTCTCTAGATTGTTTCAGAATGACTACTTGATCAGAGTAATCAAAAAGACAACAATCTAAGAGTTTCATACTTGCCTTATGTACAATAATCATATACCTGGCCAGGGTATACAAGTATTGAGATTAGGTAGTATGCACTTTATTTACTATCATGTTCCTCACTTTTCATATCATTATACACATAGAATTTTCCATTCCTAGATTTTCTCCAGGCATCACTTCTATATCTCATCTTTTATCACACAGATAAGAGAGATTATAAAGCATTTTAAAGAGCACTGAGTAAAATGTAAATTCTCATCTCCCTCATGTCCTGATAGGGTAGTCAGGGAAAACTCAAAACAACTACTTTCTTATTTTTAACACATAAAATCATGAAATGAAATATCAGAATGAATCTATTTCATCTGACTATTACCCCTCGCGGTCATCTACCGCTTTAGGTTGACTCAACACATAGAGTCTAGTGGTTTCATGTTGCTGCTTTTTCCTTTACTTAGTGGCTACTACCCTGGTGCACTAGGCATTTATTGCACTGGTGACACCAAAAACTTTGGCTTTTCCAAATAACTAGGCAAAAGTCTCTAAAATTATAAAGACCTTACCTTAAGTCTTAGCTTATTGCCCCTCCTTGGGCACTACCATCACATATGTACTATCTGTCTAAATTTATGGTAGAGTGTACTTTCTCGCCATATGTTAATCTTTCCCACATTTCCATTGTTCCAACATGACTATGTCATTCAGGAACCCTTTCTAAGCTCAAAGTTTCCACATTAAGTACTGGTAACCTAGGTTGTAATGCTAGTATCCATTCTTCTATATGCATTATTGTTGTCCTAACCTGCCCTTTAAGAGCATAAACATAGGATTCTCTATCATGATCAGGTCAAGATGGGAATTCTCAGGCACTTGTCCTTCTCTTACCTGGTCCCATGCACCCTCTCCTGGTGCAACAACATTGCCCTTAGCAATGTGTTCCTCATGTTCCCCAGTCCTTTATAAATTTTACCCTTTACTCTACATAAGAAGAAGTCACTATAGGGTATACTAGAGGACACTAACACAGACTCAACACCTTAGTCCTGTGTCTCTATAGATTCAGCGAACCTAGAGCTCTGATACCACTTAATTGTAGCATCCAACTTATAAAAACATGATTAACTAATGTAGAAGCGTTCACTAAGCAATGGATTACCAAACATCACTAAAAATTAAAACCTTTTTACCAAGAGTTCCATCAAAGGAAAACTATTTCACATAGAACCAAAGTAACACATTTACATTTTGTTTTCCAAAAGTACATATCCTATTTCATCTCTTTCTGTGAATTACAAGCATCAATTACCCTATGAAACTAAACACATGTAGTATAAAATCTCAAGGCACTGAGCCAAAATCTCGAAAGCACTAACTACTACTCCGAGGACCTGAGAGTACAGAGATGACACATAGGACTCTATATACATCTAAATAAGGCATAACAACCAGTGTCTTCACCTGAGACTTCACTGTTGTCCTTGCTGCTGCTGTCGCTGTCCTTCACCTACTCAAGGATTCATGCCTCCTCATTTGCGTCCACCTAAAAATGTGGTTCCCACAGGGGTGAGACAATTGTAAATTGCCCCAAAGATAGTTATAACTCTCTGCTAGAAACATTATTATTGCAGCTTAAGAAGATAAATATGAACATAGGAATTGTAATTGTTTGACAATAGATAATTCAATGTCTAATAAGATTAGAACATTATTTTTATCAAAGCATTGCAGCTATAACTTGATAGAGAAAAATGTCACTTATCCATTAAGGAATATGAAAAACATGTATAATATGTATTCACTGTAGAGTAATTACCACAACATAAACTCTCTTCAGGCTTAGATCATATATCTTATGCCTGGCATTCTCATTGTGGAGTCATGGCCTGTAGCAATACTGTTTTCACAAAGTATTGGGATCTGAATCCCTCATCTCATCAAGTATATTTCCATTTTCTAACAAGTTCATCATCATGATTATAGGTTATGGGTATTTGAACTCTTAACTCATCATAGAGTACTTGTTACCACTTATTAGGTAACTTAATACCTTCAAGTCATCTCACCAAGGACATTATGATTCTTGCTACACAAAGCATTGCACATAGTTCACAAAGCTCATATCACCTCTTATTACCCCTTAATAGGCAATAAGGCATATTATGGCTTCTAAAGCCCATAAACAGTTTCAATAAGTAAAACATCATGTGGCACACATGACTCATAAGTTTTCAGATTACTTCTCACTAAGAAATAAAGCATATGAAGGCTTATAAGGCCTATAAAACCTTTTCAATATATAGAGCATCATAGCCCATACCTGGCTATGCTCATCATCTCAACATACCTGCATGATTAGTACTCATGATAACAATAATATACCATCACCATACAATACAAGGGTTTTCTTATTATATTCATAACTCATCAATCTTTATTTGAGCTTCACATAGGATTACTCTGTGTTAGGATTTCACATAGCATCATCCTGTATTAGGGTTTCTCATCATTCTTATTATTCTAATGATTCATCATTAAATGAATTAACAACACATAGTATGAATTTCTCTCTCTTCTTTACTAGAATATGATTGCATCATAATTTATTGGCTTGGATTAACCTTTTCATAAGGCATGTTAGCCTACACTTATCAAAGTACATTACATATCAATGTAACAATTGACATGACACATCTCATGTGACACTCATCCAATTATATTGAACTTATAACACATGAAGGCATATTATAATTGGGGTGTTGGATGTGATATCTATCATATCTTGATGTATCACTTCCCTCAACACCTTTATCTTACTTGAGTTCATCCACTTAGCTTGTATTAGGGTATTCCCCATCCAAATACTTTATGCACCAATTCATCACATTTATCATGTAATGTATTGTTCATTAGTCACTCAGAATATACAACCATTGCCAATAGTATGGACTCATCCTTAAGTTAGGAACTATTGATATACGGATATCCATTATCAACCTCTCTAGGTGTTATATTTGTCAAAACATTAATCACTATCCCATTATTAGGAATAGGATTCTCCATATTTATAATTTGAGTATTCACATAGCATATTCCATACATTTATAAATTTCACATAGTATTGCTCTTCAATAGAGTTTTACATAATCATCCTTCTATATCAGGGTTTCACCTAGTATTGTGTCAAATTAAGATTTCACAACACATCACCCAGTGATAGGACTTCACATAGAATTAGTAGCACTACCCTATATTAGGGTTTCATGCACCTTTATCCCATTTTAGGGATTAAGGTTTACCATTCACATCCAAGTAAGGTTTCTCATACCTCATACCCAAATTAGGGTTAGGATGTACAATTCCCATCAATTAGGGTTGCTTACATTATTACACTAAGTTAGGGTTACATCATCACCCTAGATTATGATTTCACTGCGTTTTGCCCTAAATTAGGGTTTCACATAACCTTGCCCTAAATTAGGGTCAAGGTACATCAATCTTTTCAATAAGGATATCATGATCTCATTATTATGGATCAAACCTTGATTATATATATATTAATAATGAGTGAATTAGGGATTATGATGTAAGCAATCATCTCTCTCATTATTTCTCTCTCTCTCATCCTCTCAAGGATGTTAAATACTTCCAAGATTGATATAGGTCAGCCCTTTAATTAAGTTCAAATAGTTAGGGTTAACCTTCATAATCACCATTGGTCTGCATCATTAATAATCAAGTATCTAATTGACCTTTTATCATATTAGGTGTCCAAATGGTTTGACCAATTTGAACCTCAAAATGTTTTAGTCACTTAGACATCAAATGGTCTTGGTCACTTAGACCTGGAACGGTCTTGACCAAGTAAGTACAAATGGTTTGAAACCATTTAGCAAAGTTGGTTCTTGAAATCATTTGACAAAGTTGAGACTTGAAACCATTTGCTAAAGTTGAGACTTGAAACCGTATGAACTTGAGTCTCCAAACGGTTTGAGACCGTTTGGTCTCAAATGGTCTTGAGACCGTTTGGACTCAAACGGTCTTAAGACCATTTGGTCCAAACCCTCTCAAAATCGAATGGACCAAAAAGGGTCTTCAACACTTAATCGATTCAAGGTTCCAATCCATGGACCAACTATCAATTGGGCCATAAATTTATTCTTCAATTGAAACATTGAGTCACCATTTAATTGGACCTTCAATTAGGGTTTTGAACCCAATTGATCTAGGGTTGATAATGAAGAAACCATCACTTAGGGTTTTGAAACTAAGGAACCATCAATGGTTGACATTGTGGAACCAATTCAATTGAAATCAATGAACCATCATCATTATATGATATAACCTGACCTCAAACGGTCTTGAATGACCCCCAAATGGTCTTGATGTCATTTGGATGATCTCCAAACGGTCTTGAGACCATTTTTCCATTTCATCATCAACATCCATGACATCCAATTAGGGTTTGGATCATTGGATTGATTATCAAATCAGCAATTGATTACATTTCAATTTGGTATCTTTGGATCTTCAAATACCCAACCATACTCAACCCTAGACCTCCAAATGGTCTTGTTTGACCTCCAAAAGGTCTTGAGACCGTTTGGGTGATTCCCAAATGGTTTTGAAACCGTTTGGGTCAATCAACCCAAAACCTCAACTCAATCAATTGGAAAATTAGCACTTAGTCTATTAGGGTTTCTATTTGAAAGATTGTCCATATGTTGAACTAACCAATTGGAGCCATTGGATCATCATCCAACACATACTAGGGTTCATACCTCAAACGGTCAACCCATCCAAATGGTCAACTCCTCTAAATGGTTTAGAGTTCCAAACTCCAAACGGTTTGGAAATCGTTAACCGTTTGGACCAAACCATTGAAATCGTTTGCCCTAGATATTTGGGGAGGTGTGTTCTTATTATGATGTCATCATTATCAAGCTCCAAACCCATGAAGTTTGTTGTGATTTCCATGGTGGTTGCATCAATCAACTAAGATAAATTTCGGAAATGTAGAAAGGATCACCAATTGATAAGGAATTGAATGCAATAATAAAATCAAGGGTTCAAGTTATAAGACCCACCTCCAATTGAGCTCCAAAGCTTCAAGCTCACGTCAACAATGGTGGATGCAACTCCTTTCACTATTCTAAGGGTCTTCCTCAAGCTTTGAGTGAAAAACAATGGTTAGGATTGAAGAGGGGATCGAGATATGAAGAATTCATACATTGATTTTTGATTTTCACCATGGATTCAAGGTGAAAGGAGGTCAAGAAGCTTACCAACAGGTTGGGGGTCGTCCTCCTGATCCAACAAAGCTCCTTGGTCGTTTTCCAAGCAAGGGAAAATAAATGGAAATGAAAAAGACCTTGGTTTGGCTTGTAAAGGGTACTTTTATAAGAAATTCCATGAGAGAGAATAGGCCTTATAAAAATTCATTTAATCCCAAAAACAGTTCCGTGTCTTCCTACTCAACTCCTTGGATCCGAGGCTATCTTGTTTGCCTCTTATTCTTCTCAATTATCCATGATTTAAAGAAAAGCAAATTAAGCACCTTAAATCATATTATAATAATATCCATAAGTGAGTGGATATTCTTTTTCTTATAATAAGGTGAGTGAGTTATCCACCTCCCTTGGATCCTAGGATATCTTGTTTGCCTCTTATTCTTCTCAATTATCCATGATTTAAAAAAAGCAAATTAAGCACCTTAAATCATATTTTAATAATATCCATAAGTGAGTGGATATTCTTTTTCTTATAATAAGGTGAGTGAGTTATCCACTTCCCTTGGATATTTTCATGGCCTAACAAAGGCACAAAGGTGTTCACACCTGATCAAATTCAACCATCTCGTTTTTGGTTGAAGGCCCTTCAACTATTTTATTTATTTTTGCATTAAATGGAAGTAAAGTTCCAATTATGCTTAAATCTTGATTATTTTAATATCAAGATTCTCTCTCCTCCAAAATGATTTTAATGACGTTCCCCTCTCATTTTCTTGCCTCAAAATGATGCCAAGATACATTAGGGACCTTATTGAATTGTTAATTTGCATATTGAACCCTGGGTTTGGGGTAAATTGCACATTACACCAAAACTAGGTTTTAATGCACAAACATTGCTTTATCAGCTCTTTCTTGGTACTCAGGCTACCACAAGCCATACATATGCATCATATTCATTCTCATGATGCTTCAACACATGAGGAACATATTGTCATGCACAATTTGCAATTTAACCCCTCAACTTGGGTAATTTGCACTTTACTCCAAATCAAGTAAAACATTATTTCAACATTATTCAAAAAGGACTAAAATTGAAATATAATTTCCTATTGAGCCGTAATTACTTTTCACAAGATAAGATTAAGCATATAATTATCTTTCTTAATCAAAACACCTAGGGTTAAAGCATAACCCAGGTCAGGGATGTTACATGTATACTATTGAGTACATGTGGGTGCAGGGATGATATATCTTTGTCACCTTGATCCTGAGGTTTGGAGAGAGATCAAGGTCAGGTTTCAGATGTGGAAGTGATATAGAGTGACTGCGGGCGTAATTCACATTTGATATTTTATACCCTAGTTTCTAGTGTGGTGGCCTATGTAACCAGGATGTACTAGGTCGTTAAGTAGTTGGATCAAAGTGACACTACAGTTGTTACTCTTACAGACTGAGGGGAAGAGATCTTAGGATTCCAATCATCCTACATATTATACAGGGTTGATCTCATCTTTGTAGTGGTCAACCGATAATTTGAGTGGTATGCCTCAAACTATCCAGGGCTTAATGGAATATGTATTTGAGTCATGTAGCATATTTGTTAAGTTTACTTGATAAACTCATATTGGATGATGATCCTTTCTTTGTTTCTTTGAATTTGTAGATGGTTTATAATCTGGTGAAAGAAATCAACTATACATATGACTCTATCTATGTATATTCTTATGTGTAAATTATATAGTTTTTCAACTTTGTACTACTTATTCTTTAAATCCTTAATAAAATTTCATATTTGTGGTAAGAAAGAGATGTTTTGGAGTTATATCTCTCTCTAGGACATGGATCTCACCTTATGGGTTTCCACACCTTTATAGGTAATCAACAGTGTAGTCAGTTGTGTTGGTGAGGAGGACTGATTTGGAGACTAGTAGAGCTCGAGTGGTTGGTGTGATTTAGAGCAATGTTCTATAGTCGTCTATGTACTCTCATGTCCGGGAAAGGAGATCTTTATATCATGTATATCAACCCAAGATTTATGTTGTATGCCATGAGCATTGTAATGTTTTTGAATATTTGGACAACACTATTTGTATATAGGTTGTAGCTGAGGCCACTGATCTCATGTAAAGTTACCTAGTAAGAAAATACTTTTTAATTTGACCTTTGTGCAAATATTTCTTCTCAAATATTTAGAAAGTTTTATTCAATTTATATTATGTACCATTTTAGTAGTATGCCATATTATTGATTGATTGGTGTTTTGGTTTTGAGTAATCTTATTTATCATTGTGGGTTGTCACAATTTTGTTCTTGTGTTTCCACAATTTTAGCTAAGAGATATTTTATCCTTAATTTATCACCCATGAGTTTTGAATCACCTTGAACAACACCTCCATTCTCCTCCAATTAATAGAAAAGATGGATGCACACTTAACTTCTTTCTAATAAGGGTATATGCAACAAACTCTTATGTAAATAGGTGGTCAAAAATGGAGAAGTCATTGTCCTTTAAGTAATACTTACATCCTCTCTATACGATATTAAGGTCCTTATGAGTTAATTATCAAATAGAAAAAGGGTTCTCAATATTTGCAGGATTTTAAATCAAAACTGAAGAGTGGTTGTTATATTCGACCCAAGAAATATAAACATCTCATGAGAGGACTAATGCAGCGGTTGTAGAAAATGATGAAATAGGAAGACGAACATTTAAATTATAGGGAAAATATGAAATTTTGTTTTTTCAACTCCTCCCAAGGGTGGAAAAGGAAAAGATCAAATTTGAAATCAAAAATCATATTCTTCGATCTTGTTACGAGAACCCCATATCAACTGATGAACTGGTACTAAACTTGTTTTTAATGTTCTTGAGTTAGATTTGTTTGGTTACAAGAATCAAAATAGGTGGAAAGTGATAAAAAAGTTTTACTTATGGATTTAGATCTTTGGGGATCGGGATGACAGTAACATTTCCTTCATTCCCCTAAATATCCCAGATTATTAGATGTGGGTTCCTAATTTACTCAGAGTCTCCATGGAAGAGATCCCTCCCTAGAAGTTAGGACAGATGCGTAGAAAAAGAGAGAAGATGCAATATGAAGATGTAAGAGCAAGATTTGTTTACGTTCAAATAGTCAAATAAATCAATATAGATCGATCAAGTGACAGCAATGTAATTTACAACAAAATATGCATCAAAAATTATGAGTGGATTGAAATATTTATGAATGATTTGGAGATGAAAAATTATGATTTGTGATATTACTCTTATTCATCCTAAAGGTATTTGAAAAATAGTTGTATTACAGGAAGGGTCCTCAGAACATGAGTGAGATTGAAAACAGAGTGTGGGGTAGTTGATCCTCTACTTTAGGAGAATCATAAGGGACCTACAATGTGGTGGATACGAGGGTCTATTTACATGGTGGAATTAGTATTTGGTATTCCTGATGAAAGATTCTGGAGTGGTAGATAAACACACTCATCCAAGGGGATCATGGTTGGTAGAACCACATTCTGTCGTGTGGCACATCTTGTATATCATGTGATTCTGCAAGGTATTCTTGGGAAGAGAAAAAGTGTTTTGTATCTAAAATATGGATGTTCAAGAATTTTTGGGTGATATTTCATATGAAATTAAGTCATATGAATAAAACTCAGATTTTGGATATAAGGGAAGAGGAGACATTGAAACCTGATGGCTAAGTCTTCCCCTTTTTCTCTTTCTTGATCAAAATATATGAATAAAAAGATTATTAGGTTAATGGAAAAGAGAAATTGTTCTTTCCACATATTTAAAATGAATATTAAATTCAATGGGACTCAATTGGGATGTTTTATGTAAAATTCTTATTAAATTAAGAAAGTCCGTCCAGAGTAGCCCGGCTGGTTACGGCTCGGTATGTCCAGATGAAGGACCTGGGTTCAAATCACGCCGAAGGTGCTCTGCAAAAAGTAACATGAATTTGATTGGGCGTGGGAGGGGGCTGACTGGACCACACCCTCTCATGTCCCGAGAGTTTACGTTGTCTGGGGGGGGTCACGATTGTGGCGCTTCTACGGGGGCGGTTCTCTTGTAAATAAAAAAAATGAAGAGTTAGAAGGAAAATTGCACTTGAGTATATATGAAAGTATATTTTGTATAGGAATCCCAACAAGGTAAAAATGTGTAACAAAATGGGATTAACAACCTAACACAAGTATTAAAATCTTTATAAATAAGCTACATTTATATGAACTTTTCAAAGCTAGACCACGTGGGCACAAGAGACTTCATCTCCAAAAAAGATCTAAGTTCCCTTTCCTTGATGATAACTTCATTTCCAAATACATGTCGTAATACCTACCCTTTCACTTTGTTTGAAACATGTGTACTTAGGACATCCCAGAGCTTACGGTTTAAGTAGATTTGTACTTGAGAAACCTTTGTTACTCACAAGAATGTGGACACATTGATGTTGATTTGTGATTTCTTTACATCCACATGTGTTTCACTAATGTACACACAAGTTATGCTATTTAGTATATTATTTGTTATGTTTGATGTTCAAGATGTACGGATCCTTTCATTTATAATCCTTTTTTTGGGTCAACCTTGGAATCGGGACTTGCTCTCAATTCATGTAATGTACCCAACTAAATTTGTTTTTTTCATAAGCATATGATCTACATGAAATCAATGAAAATGAAGGAAACAAGGGTACCATTATATATGATAAAAATAGTTCTTAATATATGCTTCACTATTCATATTCACTCAATGCTTTTATACTACCATATCTCCATTATATAAGTGTTCTTCCCCATTTACCAACATTTATTTGATTAAATCTCTTTATGATTCTATTAGGTCCCTAACCATGATGTTGAAGATGAATCACTCATTTATTCATCGAGTTGTATCTGCTGGCACATGTGTGACACAATTGTATATTTTTAGAGAGGTGATATAAATATATATTGTTCATGTTTGAATTATGTCAAATGACCTTTTTTTGGAGACTCCATTGGTGGTTTCAACCATATTGTTGGATGTGTGCTCATCTTGTGGTAGCATATTCTAGTAGATATGTTACCCCTTGGGACATGTGGGTTTGCATTGATCCTAAGGATGGATATTCTACCAAAGTTTAAGGGGATAATGAGTGATATATCTTATGCATTAATATAAAGATTGGTATATGGTGCGGATTCAACATTTTCTTCCCCCAATTTATAGATTGATTGCTATGTTAGGGACAACCAACCTAAACTTGAAACTAACCTAGACCAACCTTATAGATTAGGGTGCACACTTGTCATGGATGGCAAGTATGTGATTCTAGGTCGGGTTGTTGGGTCAACATAGGTGCCAACAAATTTATTATGTAACATGGCGTACATTCAAGCCTGATGTTCTTCAACAGCCGACGTGCATTTATATATTTATTCACTACTATAGAAAAAACATTCAGTGTTGCTTTTCTTGGCGTCAGTTATTAAGATAATCCGACGCCTATATTAGTCAATGTCGGATATTTAGGGAAACCGACGTCTATTGTAGAAGACCATCCAGACACGAGTACCACTTTCTATTCAGCATCGGCTGGATATAACAAACCGACGCCTAAAATCGCCCGCGAAATCCAAATTTTGAGTGAAAAAAATTTGTGTCACATACAGCGTCGGTGTTTTCAGTAATCATCGACGCCTATACTAGAAGGATATTTCTGCGAAAAGTTCCTCTTTCGGTGTCGGTCAATTCTTTTATAACCGACGCTGATAATATTTCCCACCAAATAAGATTGTCTAATTTGGACGTCGGTTTTTTCTTATCAACTGACGCTTATCTGAATCAGCGTCGGTTATCTACAGAACAACTGACACTGTTTGCTATGGCCTCAGTTTTTTGGAATGACCGACGCCGATTGTTAACTAATTAGCACCCCACGAAGCAGACTCTTCCCCTTTCTCTGTTTCACTGCAATCTAGCGTTGATTTTAGGTCTGGAGATTCTGGTGAGCAAGTACCCACCGCCGCCGCCGCTCCTTCCCCCTGTTTGCTTTGGCGATTCCGGTGCCGAAACTGTCTCCTAGTCTCCGCCGACACGCCTCCTGGTCGCCCGGCCGCCCACTGTCGCTGGCGATCTACTCTCTCCTCGCCGACGCTCTGCTCCTGGTCGCCCGCTCACCTGGTACCCTTCTTCCTCTTCCTTCTTAGACAATAGGGTTTCTCCAGCTTGCTCCTTGCTCCTGCTCTTGGCCCCCTACCCCTCTTCCTGCTTTTTCATGCTCTTCTCATTTTTAATTGAGTTGTACATGCATCAAAATAATTCCTACTTCATATAAGCTCTGTATGTATGTACTGCTGCACCCATTTACATCTTTATGTATGAACTGCTTTATGTATGAACTGCAACACCTACATTACATATTTATCATTTGCACATACATTGATGCTCTACTATGAACTCAACCACTAATATTTACTGATACATTATACTTGTACCTATAAATACATTCATACCTTAGTTTTTCTTGTATTGTTATGCGTTCAACTAATGTATTATCTATGTAGATGTACTTTGTAGTTTGCAATACATATAACGGTATAATGTACATATCATGTACTACCTACTACTAATGTTATGAGTTCAACTAATGTATTATCTATGCATATTCTATACTATGTTTCAAGAATTAATTGATCATCTACTGCTGCCCTCCGTCTCCCTGCCCGGCGCCTGCTCACCTGCTTGCCTGCCCACTCGCCTACCCTCCGTCTCGCCCTCTCTCCCTGCTGACGCTCAAATAGAGGTAATTCATCTAGCTTGCTTACATTCCTTGTAATGCCATCTTTTATGTGCTATGACCCACTAGTCACCTTTAGAGTATTAAAATGATGCAACTTGTACACTTTTTTAATTTGAATTTATAAATCCTATGAAATGATATCACCCCACAAAATCAGTAGTCACTATTATGTCTTGTACTCTCTAGAATCAAGATCTAATACTCTTATGCCCATTCTAGTGGATTATTATGACCTATGATGACCTAACATGAAACCATGCTCTTAATGATATGATTTTTTTGGCCTAGAAACCCGTCCAAGATTTACTCATTAGGAGTAAATCTTGGATAGTCCCCAGTTTGGGACTGGTCTTGAACACCTAATCTCACTTAGGATGTAAGTGTATAATGTGTATTGGGTTTTCAAGAAAATATCGGCAGCATTTCCCTATTTTTTCTCTAAGTACATATGTACTTAGAGAACATCGGGGAATGCTGTCAAAATTTTATCAAAAAACAAATACACATTATACACTTACTAGTTACATTAGGTGTTCAAGGATGGGATAGGTGGTACACATTTATTATATATAAGAATGACATCACATGTATTTGTTATCCGTAGACCCTAATCTTGTCCTAATATATACTTATTTTCTCTTTGATCATAGAATGGATAGATCATGAATGTCCATTCGCAATCGCTGCACCCCCGAGTTTATATCTGGTCTTGATCAATTTATTAGATTTGCCGAGGAACATAGGAAAGAACTTGGAGATAGGTTGTACTATCCATGTAGTCATTGCGGTAACAACTTGAAAGTCAGCACTGGTGACGAAATCAAAAGTCATGTCATGTGCAACGGGATTGTACAAGGCTATACAGAATGGCACTGGCATGGAGAGATTTCAAACTTAAAATCAGTGGATGTCGATAGCAGTGCTTGGGTGGAAGAAGAAATTGCCTTCGATGATGTAGATGTGAACAAACTAGTTCCAGTAAACATCGTTGATGCGATGTTGGATAGTTGAAGGGTAGAGCACACCAATCCACCTCCTATCTTTACAAAAATTGTGCATGATGCTGAGATACCATTATACACAAGATGTGCTAAGTTTACGAAGCTTAGCGCTGTGTTGAGATTGTATAAGTTGAAAGCTAACAATAGATGGAGTGACAAAAGCTTCACTTCATTGTTGACTTTGTTGAAAAAAATGCTTCCTGAAGGAAACGAGCTGCCAATCTCAACATACCGGGTAAAGAAATTGTTGTGCCTAATGGGAATGGAGGCCAAGAAGATACACACATGCCCGAATGATTGTGTATTATTTCAAAAGGACAATGCGGATTTGAAAGATTGTCCAAAATGTGGTGCGTAACGGTATAAATTGACGACTTCGGGGGAGTGAAAAACTGGTTCTCCTGCTAAGGTGATGTGGTATCTACCTATAATATCACAGTTTCAACGCTTGTTTGCAAATCCAAAAGATGCGAAGAATTTGAGGTGGCATTTAGATGTTAAGAAAAATAATGATGGGATCCTACAACATGCGTCTCATTCCCCACAGTGGAAGAAGATTGATCTATTGTACCCCAAATTTGGTGAAGAAGATAGGAATCTAAGACTTAGGCTTTGTACAAATGGGATGAATCCGTACGGGACATTGAGTAGCCAACATAGCACTTGGCCTATCATGCTTATTATATACAATCTTCCTCCCTGGCTGTGTATGAAAAATAAGTACGTTATGCTGTCGTTGTTGATATCGGGCCCTAAACAACCCGAAAATGATATCGATGTTTATCGTGAACCTCTGATTGATGACTTAAAGAAACTTTGGGCTGAAGGTGTGATGACCTATGATTCTTCAAGAAGAGAGACATTTCGTTTGCACGCTATGTTGTTTTTCACTATTAATGACTTTCCAGCATACGGAAATTTGTCTGGATATAGTGTCAAAGGAGATAAAGCGTGTCCTATATGTGAAGAAAACACTGATTCAATAAGACTAAAACATACCGGCAAGACTGTATATCTTGGTCATCGAAGGTTTCTTTCAAAATTCCATCCGTATCGTAGGAAGCGCAAAGCATCCAATGGATGGAATAATGAACGGAGTGCACCTAAACCTATACCAGGGGATGTTGTTTATGAAAGAGTAAAAGAAATTGCCAATGAATTTGGTAAGAAATCACAATGTAGTATGGCCACACGGGGTGACAATTCTTCATTCAAGAAGAAGTCAATATTTTGGGATCTTCCTTATTGGAGTTCTTTGACAGTCAGACATTGTATCAATGTAATGCACGTTGAGAAAAATGTTTGTGATAGCATCATTGGTACTCTGTTAAATATACCAGGTAAGACTAAAGATGGGATAAAATCCATATTGGACCTACGTGAAATGGGAATAAGGTCAAAATTAACATAATTACGTGAAATGGGTAATAAAAGAACATACTTACCTCCCGCTTGTTACACGTTGTCTAGAAAGGTGAAGAAAGCTTTTTGTGAATGCTTGGTAAATGTTAAGGTGCCACAGGGTTACTCATCTAACATCTGTAGATTAGTATCAATGAAAGATTTGAAGTTGATATGTCTTAAATCTCATGATTGTCACACTCTAATGCAACAAATATTGCCCGTGGTAATTCGATCTATATTGCCGAAGCATGTAAGATTTGCAATCACCAGACTTTGTTTCTTTTTCAACAGTCTATGCAGCAAAGCTATTGACCCTGATACTCTCAATAATTTGCAAAGAGAAGTGGGTGTTACCCTATGTCAGCTTGAGATGTATTTCCCTCCTTCGTTCTTTGATATCATGGTACATCTTGTTGTCCACTTGACTAGGGAAGTGAAAATGTTGGGACCAGTTTACTTGCATTGGATGTATCCCTTTGAACGATACATGAGCGTTTTTAAAGGTGATGTTCGAAACCGTTATTGGCCTGAAGGGAGTATTATTGAAGGTTATGTGGCCAGAGAGGTTATGGATTTTTGCAATGACTTTCTGATCAGTAATAACACTCCTGTTAATGACAAGAATATTGAGGAGGGCAAAGGAATTTTGGGATCACGGGTGAAAGTAATCAGCCATGAGCAGTTGGAACAAGGTCACTTGTATATTTTACACAACATGGACGAAGTGAGTGTTTATATCGAGGAACAGACCAATTTCATCAAGAGAAAACATCCTCGAGCAAGTTCAATGTGGCTTGCTAGAGAGCATAACAAGACTTTTACTAAGTGGTTTGAAGATAAAGTCTTAAATCAACTATCTCAAACACCAAATGATATTACGGAAACTATCAAATGCCTCACCTTTAAACCAAAACCGAATATTATGTCTTATGAAGGGTTTGAAATTAATGGGTTCACATATTACACAAAGCGCCAAGATGATAAGAGTGTTGTCCAAAATACTGGGGTCACTCTTCAAGCGCCGACTATGTATTTTGCAAGTGCAAAGGATAAGAGTCCACGTGAAGCTAAAATGTCATATTACGGTGTCATTGAAGATATATGAGAATTTGACTACATATATTTCATAATTCCGCTCTTTAAATGTAATTGGGTTGATAACACCAAAGGAGTTATAGTGGATGAATTGGGTTTCACTTTAGTGAATTTGAAAAGATTGGTGAGAAGGGTGAACCATTCATATTGGCATCACAGGCGAAACAAATATTCTATATCGATGATCCTGCAAATGATAAATGATCGGTTGTTCTTCATGGTAAAAGACAGTTCATTGAAGATCCTATAGATGAAGAAGAGTACTATGATAAATATGATGACTCCAGTCCATTCTCAGTTGGGTTGCCAACTCCACAAAATATTGAAGCTAATGATGACTTATATGTGCGCGGAGATCACAATGAAGGATTGTTAATTGATAAAAGATCACAATTTTAGAGGCATGCATGTTTATATTTTTTATTGAAGCTAAATGTTTTCCTTTTTAATATCCATATCATTTTCTGATTTGATGTTTCATTATTTTCTAGTTAATACAAATGCTAAATGTTGTGGGAGGGTGGACCAATCTCACCCGAGATTACATACTCGATACTGAGAATAGGTTCTTGATTGATTCCAATTCTAGACATTGATCAGTATTTCACTAACTCTACACTAATCATTTTTGTTTGTATTCTCTTTGAAAAATAAATATAGGAAGAAGGAAGCCACACAACAATAGAACTACTTGGACCCCAAAGACTGGGAGGAGTTTGTTACCCAAAGAAAAACAGATGAATTCAAGGTATTAAGTTCCACTCCCAATTTAATTAATATATGTTTTTATGTATTCACCTATTCAAGATTAACCTTTATTGTTACTAACCAAGTCAATGTGCTAACTAACTAGGCTATCATCGATGCTCAACGACAACTACATGTTACAACCACACAATGGGTCCAAGAGGATATGCAGGCATTCGCCAAAGACTACAGGCTATGCAGGACGGCTATGACATAGCTATGCAGGATATGTAGGCGTTCGCCAAAGGTTATATAGATATATAGGCAGCAAGCCATGAAACAGCAAAAGAAGCCACAATGAAGAGAAACAGGATACAGATACAGTACATAAAGTGCAGCAGCACGCACAAGTGCTTCAGATTCATATAACAACATGATAGACTAACACATATATAGTGCATAACAACAACAACGCTGAATTTACATACAACACTAGCTTAGTACATATATAGTGGGACTAAGGTGACGATCCCACCTGCTAAAACAGGTTACCGACAACTACATGTTACGACTGGGAGGTCGTGATTCAGCAACCGTATGCATTAGCAGGATGACAAACAGATTCTGCAAGGTATTCTTGGGAAGAGAAAAAGTGTTTTGTATCTAAAATATGGATGTTCAAGAATTTTTGGGTGATATTTCATATGAAATTAAGTCATATGAATAAAACTCAGATTTTGGATATAAGGGAAGAGGAGACATTGAAACCTGATGGCTAAGTCTTCCCCTTTTTCTCTTTCTTGATCAAAATATATGAATAAAAAGATTATTAGGTTAATGGAAAAGAGAAATTGTTCTTTCCACATATTTAAAATGAATATTAAATTCAATGGGACTCAATTGGGATGTTTTATGTAAAATTCTTATTAAATTAAGAAAGTCCGTCCAGAGTAGCCCGGCTGGTTACGGCTCGGTATGTCCAGATGAAGGACCTGGGTTCAAATCACGCCGAAGGTGCTCTGCAAAAAGTAACATGAATTTGATTGGGCGTGGGAGGGGGCTGACTGGACCACACCCTCTCATGTCCCGAGAGTTTACGTTTTCTGGGGGGGGTCACAATTGTGGCGCTTCTACGGGGGCGGTTCTCTTGTAAATAAAAAAATGAAGAGTTAGAAGGAAAATTGCACTTGAGTATATATGAAAGTATATTTTGTATAGGAATCCCAACAAGGTAAAAATGTGTAACAAAATGGGATTAACAACCTAACACAAGTATTAAAATCTTTATAAATAAGCTACATTTATATGAACTTTTCAAAGCTAGACCACGTGGGCACAAGAGACTTCATCTCGAAAAAAGATCTAAGTTCCCTTTCCTTGATGATAACTTCATTTCCAAATACATGTCGTAATACCTACCCTTTCACTTTGTTTGAAACATGTGTACTTAGGACATCCCAGAGCTTACGGTTTAAGTAGATTTGTACTTGAGAAACCTTTGTTACTCACAAGAATGTGGACACATTGATGTTGATTTGTGATTTCTTTACATCCACATGTGTTTCACTAATGTACACACAAGTTATGCTATTTAGTATATTATTTGTTATGTTTGATGTTCAAGATGTACGGATCCTTTCATTTATAATCCTTTTTTTGGGTCAACCTTGGAATCGGGACTTGCTCTCAATTCATGTAATGTACCCAACTAAATTTGTTTTTTTCATAAGCATATGATCTACATGAAATCAATGAAAATGAAGGAAACAAGGGTACCATTATATATGATAAAAATAGTTCTTAATATATGCTTCACTATTCATATTCACTCAATGCTTTTATACTACCATATCTCCATTATATAAGTGTTCTTCCCCATTTACCAACATTTATTTGATTAAATCTCTTTATGATTCTATTAGGTCCCTAACCATGATGTTGAAGATGAATCACTCATTTATTCATCGAGTTGTATCTGCTGGCACATGTGTGACACAATTGTATATTTTTAGAGAGGTGATATAAATATATATTGTTCATGTTTGAATTATGTCAAATGACCTTTTTTTGGAGACTCCATTGGTGGTTTCAACCATATTGTTGGATGTGTGCTCATCTTGTGGTAGCATATTCTAGTAGATATGTTACCCCTTGGGACATGTGGGTTTGCATTGATCCTAAGGATGGATATTCTACCAAAGTTTAAGGGGATAATGAGTGATATATCTTATGCATTAATATAAAGATTGGTATATGGTGCGGATTCAACATTTTCTTCCCCCAATTTATAGATTGATTGCTATGTTAGGGACAACCAACCTAAACTTGAAACTAACCTAGCCCAACCTTATAGATTAGGGTGCACACTTGTCATGGATGGCAAGTATGTGATTCTAGGTCGGGTTGTTGGGTCAACATAGGTGCCAACAAATTTATTATGTAACATGGCGTACATTCAAGCCTGATGTTCTTCAACAGCCGACGTGCATTTATATATTTATTCACTACTATAGAAAAAACATTCAGTGTTGCTTTTCTTGGCGTCGGTTATTAAGATAATCCGACGCCTATATTAGTCAATGTCAGATATTTAGGGAAACCGACGTCTATTGTAGAAGACCATCCAGACACGAGTACCGCTTTCTATTCAGCATCGGCTGGATATAACAAACCGACGCCTAAAATCGCCCGCGAAATCCAAATTTCGAGTGAAAAAAAATTTGTGTCACATACAGCGTCGGTGTTTTCAGTAATCATCGATGCCTATACTAGAAGGATATTTCTGCGAAAAGTTCCTCTTTCGGTGTCAGTCAATTCTTTTATAACCGACGCTGATAATATTTCCCACCAAATAAGATTGTCTAATTTGGACGTCGGTTTTTTCTTATCAACTGACGCTTATCTGAATCAGCGTCGGTTATCTACAGAACAACTGACACTGTTTGCTATGGCCTCAGTTTTTTGGAATGAACGACGCCGATTGTTAACTAATTAGCACCCCACGAAGCAGACTCTTCCCCTTTCTCTGTTTCACTGCAATCTAGCGTTGATTTTAGGTCTGGAGATTCTGGTGAGCAAGTACCCACCGCGGCCGCCGCTCCTTCCCCCTGTTTGCTTTGGCGATTCCGGTGCCGACACTGTCTCCTAGTCTCCGCCGACACGCCTCCTGGTCGCCCGGCCGCACACTATCGCTGGCGATCTACTCTCTCCTCGCCGACGCTCTTCTCCTGGTCGCCCGCTCACCTGGTACCCTTCTTCCTCTTCCTTCTTAGACAATAGGGTTTCTCCAGCTTGCTCCTTGCTCCTGCTCTTGGCCCCCTACCCCTCTTCCTGCTTTTTCATGCTCTTCTCATTTTTAATTGAGTTGTACATGCATCAAAATCATTCCTACTTCATATAAGCTCTGTATGTATGTACTGCTGCACCCATTTACATCTTTATGTATGAACTGCTTTATGTATGAACTGCAACACCTACATTACATATTTATCATTTGCACATACATTGATGCTCTACTATGAACTCAACCACTAATATTTACTGATACATTATACTTGTACCTATAAATACATTCATACCTTAGTTTTTCTTGTATTGTTATGCGTTCAACTAATGTATTATCTATGTAGATGTACTTTGTAGTTTGCAATACATATAACGGTATAATGTACATATCATGTACTGCCTACTACTAATGTTATGAGTTCAACTAATGTATTATCTATGCATATTCTATACTATGTTTCAAGAATTAATTGATCATCTACTGCTGCCCTCCGTCTCCCTGCCCGGCGCCTGCTCACCTGCTTGCCTGCCCACTCGCCTACCCTCCGTCTCGCCCTCTCTCCCTGCTGACGCTCAAATAGAGGTAATTCATCTAGCTTGCTTACATTCCTTGTAATGCCATCTTTTATGTGCTATGACCCACTAGTCACCTTTAGAGTATTAAAATGATGCAACTTGTACACTTTTTAAATTTGAATTTATAAATCCTATGAAATGATATCACCCCACAAAATCAGTAGTCACTATTATGTCTTGTACTCTCTAGAATCAAGATCTAATACTCTTATGCCCATTCTAGTGGATTATTAGGACCTATGATGACCTAACATGAAACCATGCTCTTAATGATATGATTTTTTTGGCCTAGAAACCCATCCAAGATTTACTCATTAGGAGTAAATCTTGGATAGTCCCCAGTTTGGGACTGGTCTTGAACACCTAATCTCACTTAGGATGTAAGTGTATAATGTGTATTGGGTTTTCAAGAAAATTTCGGCAGCATTTCCCTATTTTTTCTCTAAGTACATATGTACTTAGAGAACATCGGGGAATGCTGTCAAAATTTTATCGAAAAACAAATACACATTATACACTTACTAGTTACATTAGGTGTTCAAGGATGGGATAGGTGGTACACATTTATTATATATAAGAATGACATCACATGTATTTGTTATCCGTAGACCCTAATCTTGTCCTAATATATACTTATTTTCTCTTTGATCATAGAATGGATAGATCATGAATGTCCATTCGCAATCGCTGCACCCCTGAGTTTATATCTGGTCTTGATCAATTTATTAGATTTGCCGAGGAACATAGGAAAGAACTTGGAGATAGGTTGTACTATCCATGTAGTCATTGCGGTAACAACTTGAAAGTCAGCACTGGTGACGAAATCAAAAGTCATGTCATGTGCAACGGGATTGTACAAGGCTATACAGAATGGCACTGGCATGGAGAGATTTCAAACTTAAAATCAGTGGATGTCGATAGCAGTGCTTGGGTGGAAGAAGAAATTGCCTTCGATGATGTAGATGTGAACAAACTAGTTCCAGTAAACATCGTTGATGCGATGTTGGATAGTTGAAGGGTAGAGCACACCAATCCACCTCCTATCTTTACAAAAATTGTGCATGATGCTGAGATACCATTATACACAAGCTGTGCTAAGTTTACGAAGCTTAGCGCTGTGTTGAGATTGTATAAGTTGAAAGCTAACAATAGATGGAGTGACAAAAGCTTCACTTCATTGTTGACTTTGTTGAAAAAAATGCTTCCTGAAGGAAACGAGCTGCCAATCTCAACATACCGGGTAAAGAAATTGTTGTGCCTAATGGGAATGGAGGCCAAGAAGATACACACATGCCCGAATGATTGTGTATTATTTCAAAAGGACAATGCGGATTTGAAAGATTGTCCAAAATGTGGTGCGTAACGGTATAAATTGACGACTTCGGGGGAGTGAAAAACTGGTTCTCCTGCTAAGGTGATGTGGTATCTACCTATAATATCACAGTTTCAACGCTTGTTTGCAAATCCAAAAGATGCGAAGAATTTGAGGTGGCATTTAGATGTTAAGAAAAATAATGATGGGATCCTACAACATGCGTCTCATTCCCCACAGTGGAAGAAGATTGATCTATTGTACCCCAAATTTGGTGAAGAAGATAGGAATCTAAGACTTAGGCTTTGTACAAATGGGATGAATCCGTACGGGACATTGAGTAGCCAACATAGCACTTGGCCTATCATGCTTATTATATACAATCTTCCTCCCTGGCTGTGTATGAAAAATAAGTACGTTATGCTGTCGTTGTTGATATCGGGCCCTAAACAACCCGAAAATGATATCGATGTTTATCGTGAACCTCTGATTGATGACTTAAAGAAACTTTCGGCTGAAGGTGTGATGACCTATGATTCTTCAAGAAGAGAGACATTTCGTTTGCACGCTATGTGGTTTTTCACTATTAATGACTTTCCAGCATACGGAAATTTGTCTGGATATAGTGTCAAAGGAGATAAAGCGTGTCCTATATGTGAAGAAAACACTGATTCAATAAGACTAAAACATACCGGCAAGACTGTATATCTTGGTCATCGAAGGTTTCTTTCAAAATTCCATCCGTATCGTAGGAAGCGCAAAGCATCCAATGGATGGAATAATGAACGGAGTGCACCTAAACCTATACCAGGGGATGTTGTTTATGAAAGAGTAAAAGAAATTGCCAATGAATTTGGTAAGAAATCACAATGTAGTATGGCCACACGGGGTGACAATTCTTCATTCAAGAAGAAGTTAATATTTTGGGATCTTCCTTCTTGGAGTTCTTTGACAGTCAGACATTGTATCAATGTAATGCACGTTGAGAAAAATGTTTGTGATAGCATCATTGGTACTCTGTTAAATATACCAGGTAAGACTAAAGATGGGATAAAATCCATATTGGACCTACGTGAAATGGGAATAAGGTCAAAATTAACATAATTACGTGAAATGGGTAATAAAAGAACATACTTACCTCCCGCTTGTTACACGTTGTCTAGAAAGGTGAAGAAAGCTTTTTGTGAATGCTTGGTAAATGTTAAGGTGCCACAGGGTTACTCATCTAACATCTGTAGATTAGTATCAATGAAAGATTTGAAGTTGATATGTCTTAAATCTCATGATTGTCACACTCTAATGCAACAAATATTGCCCGTGGTAATTCGATCTATATTGCCGAAGCATGTAAGATTTGCAATCACCAGACTTTGTTTCTTTTTCAACAGTCTATGCAGCAAAGCTATTGACCCTGATACTCTCAATAATTTGCAAAGAGAAGTGGGTGTTACCCTATGTCAGCTTGAGATGTATTTCCCTCCTTCGTTCTTTGATATCATGGTACATCTTGTTGTCCACTTGACTAGGGAAGTGAAAATGTTGGGACCAGTTTACTTGCATTGGATGTATCCCTTTGAACGATACATGAGCGTTTTTAAAGGTGATGTTCGAAACCGTTATTGGCCTGAAGGGAGTATTATTGAAGGTTATGTGGCCAGAGAGGTTATGGATTTTTGCAATGACTTTCTGATCAGTAATAACACTCCTGTTAATGACAAGAATATTGAGGATGGCAAAGGAATTTTGGGATCACGGGTGAAAGTAATCAGCCATGAGCAGTTGGAACAAGGTCACTTGTATATTTTACACAACATGGACGAAGTGAGTGTTTATATCGAGGAACAGACCAATTTCATCAAGAGAAAACATCCTCGAGCAAGTTCAATGTGGCTTGCTAGAGAGCATAACAAGACTTTTACTAAGTGGTTTGAAGATAAAGTCTTAAATCAACTATCTCAAACACCAAATGATATTACGGAAACTATCAAATGCCTCGCCTTTAAACCAAAACCGAATATTATGTCTTATGAAGGGTTTGAAATTAATGGGTTCACATATTACACAAAGCGCCAAGATGATAAGAGTGTTGTCCAAAATACTGGGGTCACTCTTCAAGCGCCGACTATGTATTTTGCAAGTGCAAAGGATAAGAGTCCACGTGAAGCTAAAATGTCATATTACGGTGTCATTGAAGATATATGAGAATTTGACTACATATATTTCATAATTCCGCTCTTTAAATGTAATTGGGTTGATAACACCAAAGGAGTTATAGTGGATGAATTGGGTTTCACTTTAGTGAATTTGAAAAGATTGGTGAGAAGGGTGAACCATTCATATTGGCATCACAGGCGAAACAAATATTCTATATCGATGATCTTGCAAATGATAAATGATCGGTTGTTCTTCATGGTAAAAGACAGTTCATTGAAGATCCTATAGATGAAGAAGAGTACTATGATAAATATGATGACTCCAGTCCATTCTCAGTTGGGTTGCCAACTCCACAAAATATTGAAGCTAATGATGACTTATATGTGCGCGGAGATCACAATGAAGGATTGTTAATTGATAAAAGATCACAATTTTAGAGGCATGCATGTTTATATTTTTTATTGAAGCTAAATGTTTTCCTTTTTAATATCCATATCATTTTCTGATTTGATGTTTCATTATTTTCTAGTTAATACAAATGCTAAATGTTGTGGGAGGGTGGACCAATCTCACCCGAGATTACATACTCGATACTGAGAATAGGTTCTTGATTGATTCCAATTCTAGACATTGATCAGTATTTCACTAACTCTACACTAATCATTTTTGTTTGTATTCTCTTTGAAAAATAAATATAGGAAGAAGGAAGCCACACAACAATAGAACTACTTGGACCCCAAAGACTGGGAGGAGTTTGTTACCCAAAGAAAAACAGATGAATTCAAGGTATTAAGTTCCACTCCCAATTTAATTAATATATGTTTTTATGTATTCACCTATTCAAGATTAACCTTTATTGTTACTAACCAAGTCAATGTGCTAACTAACTAGGCTATCATCGATGCTCAATGACAACTACATGTTACAACCACACAATGGGTCCAAGAGGATATGCAGGCATTCGCCAAAGACTACAGGCTATGCAGGACGGCTATGACATAGCTATGCAGGATATGTAGGCGTTCGCCAAAGGTTATATAGATATATAGGCAGCAAGCCATGAAACAGCAAAAGAAGCCACAATGAAGAGAAACAGGATACAGATACAGTACATAAAGTGCAGCAGCACGCACAAGTGCTTCAGATTCATATAACAACATGATAGACTAACACATATATAGTGCATAACAACAACAACGCCGAATTTACATACAACACTAGCTTAGTACATATATAGTGGGACTAAGGTGACGATCCCACCTGCTAAAACAGGTTACCGACAACTACATGTTACGACTGGGAGGTCGTGATTCAGCAACTGTATGCATTAGCAGGAGGACAAACAGATTCACCGTTTGTGGTGAAATCTGTTTGTCCTCCTGCTAATGCATACGGTTGCTGAATCACGACCTCCCAGTTGTAACATATAGTTTTCGGTAACCTGGTTTAGCAGGTGGGATCGTCACCTTAGTCCCACTATATATGTACTAAGCTAGTGTTGTATGTAAATTCGGCGCTGCTGTTGTTATGCACTATATATGTGTTAGTCTATCATGTTGTTATATGAATCTGAAGCACTTGTGTGTGCTGCACTTTATGTATTTTGTAAATGAATATAGATGTATTTTGTTATATGAATCTGAATGTTTATACATTTCTGAATGTTTATAAATGTATTTGAATGTTTCTACATGTGTGAATGTGAGAATTGAAATGATGTCTGAATGTATCAATGTATCTACTTGTGTGAAAAATATATTTTTTTGATTTTGCAGGTTTGTGGCCTCTTTGTTGGCTGATATCAATGGACGTCGTAAACCTGCAGTTTAGAAAACTGAACTGCAGGTTCTCATCCTGCTGACCAGCCACAGTAGGCCTGCAAACTGATAAGAAAAAAAAAATAAAACATAGGCGTCGGTTATTTATAGAACACCGTCATCAAAGGCCTACCACGTCGGTTTTTGGACAAAAACCGCCGCCGAATGTGACCACGGCCGTGGTGGAAATGGCATCGCTTATTCGTATAAAACCGACGCCTATAGGATATATAGCGGCGGTTGTTTAGTTGATAACCGACGCAGAAAGTATCCTAGATGGCGTCCTTTTTGTGGCGCGAACCCTTTTGGCGTAGGCTGACTATATATAACCGACGTCTGTCGGTTATGTAGGCGTCGGTTATAAAACCGACGCCGAAGAGTTCGACCTTTAGCGGCGCCCACATAGACGTCGCTTGAAAACCGTCGCTAAAAGGGGTTAAACAACCGACGACAAAGACGTGTTCTGTAGTGGTGATTCTTTTTCTTGAATAATTTTTTTCACAATTGATAAGAAACCTTAATATATTTATAGTTGATTTACAATTTTATCATTATTTTGAGTCACTTAGTCATAATGACTATCTTAAATTAAGGTTGCACATCAGTTTAAACATAGACCGGACTGGTATGGGTCGGATAGGACCGAGACTTAATTAACGAAATATTTTTACGGAGGAACATACTCATTGAGACTGGTCCATTTCGGACCAGATCAGACCGGAAAAACCAAAAGTCAGATCGGGACTAGACCAAGAGCGGACCAGATAACAAATATTCATATAGTTGCCGCTCAACTACATTACAACTGCAAGTAAGGAAACGTTGGAAACATACAATAGACGAATCCATACCATAATTGTAACTTTGGAAGTCCAAATACGTATATGAAAACTAGGAAACAGTTAGGGTTCTACTGTACCTCATACAGTAACACGTCTGTTCAACTATTGTCCTTTCATTTTGCCTTGCATTAACGATCTGTAAATAAATACTTCATAGTTGGACCCCTTGGTGCAGTTGCATGGGCCGAAGCCGTTAATCTTTTATTGGTATAATAACACATGCGAGTATATACCAAGAACTGATATACATATTTGAAAATTCTGAAGTTATCAATAATGCTATCCGCTCCACCATTATCCTTTATATTATATTTAGTAACATATATTTATTTTTTGTATTACCCATTCTAACCGGTTCAGACTGATTTTCACCAATTTAGGATCGGATCAGACCAAATGTCGAATTTCAGAAAAATAAAAGACCAGACCGGAAGTCAAGTTGGTCCAAGATTAGACAGGTTCGAATCCGGTTTGGTCCACCGGTTTGAACCGATATATGTACATCCTTTTCTTAAAAGTCTTGTAAATCTAAGTTGTCTCCCGGGCATCCCTTATCTAGGAAAGAGACTATACCACCAAGATAATAGATTTAGTGCTTAGTGACACTTTAATCTAATGCAAAATTTGAGGATAAAATTATCCCAACCAATAGCTATTTAGAAGAAGAATCAGTTGAGAGTCTATTTTCTTATCACATTAAGATAACTGGTCTAAAGGAAACCCACTCATTACAGATTAGAATATTTAAAAATCCACATTACTTGTCTATTTGATCTTGTTTATGACTTAATAGTGCCGTCCAAAATTTTTCTAGCAAATCTTGAACCGTTTCTTGCATATCATTACGAGATTTAGATATATTTTCCTTTCAAAACTCATGTATATTTAACTATTTGTCATATGGAATCAATTGATAAAGGCTCACACAATTTTCTTGGCCAATAAAGCTTATTCATACAAGGTAAGTTTTTTTTAAGGCAGCTTTTCTCTGTGGGTCATAAAACTAATCCAGCAGGCGCCGCACACCTCGGCTTACTCTGCATCAGCAACCTCCTCGACTCACTCTACATCAGCAGCCTCAGACTCAATTGTTTCTTCTTCAACAGAGGGCTCCTCCACTGCCGCCTCGGCCTCAACATCTGTAGGATCCTCTATAGCCACCTCAGATGGTGTTGGGTCCACTTCGGTCTCAGCTTCAAGAAGCTTGGATGCAGTCGTTTCTGACTCCTCCACAATGGGGGTATTATCATCCTGCATGCACATACAAAGCGCAATGTCAGAGGGTAACATAAGAATACATTATTCTCTGCATAGGTAGATGACAAAAGTGAATCATCATCATTTTAATGTTCAGATCTTCGTCAATTTTTCTAGTAGGAGAACATGGAACGAAGAAAAATGACTCTTTCCAAACTTATTCATCAAATATCAAGCTATTTTCGGAAAGACAAACACAAATCGAATTGGTTTGCTTGGATGTGATGACGGTGAAAGATGAAATCTAACAATTCGAGAGAAAACCCTTTCATTCATAGTGCATCGTACCATTGAGAATCTGATATTTTGTCATCCAGACAAAAGATTGAAAATTTTGACCGATAAAGAAATAAAAACCAATTGATTCTAAATTCAACGAAGAATTAAAAAAAAACGGACCTCAATGCTGGCCATGGCTAATACAAGGACCTTGTTCTAAGCGTTTCTTTGAAGGTTTGGAGTCGCTGAGTGAGGAGGCTGGTGAAGGGTTTGTATTTATACTATTTGTGGCAGCCCCCTCCCGCATGTATATATGCCAGCATGGTGAAGAATGTTAAAGAAGGTTGGCCCACCACGATTCACATAGGCTTGGCAAGTGACAAACTATTTTTACCCAATCAGCTGATAAACATTAATGCAACAACATGTGACATGGTGTGCGATAAATAAAAATCCAAATTTAATGCCATATTTTAGAAAATATACATCAGATCTAGGCACAAGGAGAGAGGAGAACGGTGGAAGATTGAAAGTGACAAAGAGAAAAAATGGGTAAAAGAAAGGATGAGAAAAATTAATATGAGTAAATAGTGGGACGAATGTACTGCTCAATTAATTTGAATGACCATTGAATATCAAAGTGATCCATAAAGCCAATTTCTCATTTAATTGTTCTCGTGTCCATATCTTAATAAGGAGTTCTATATGGTTATCACTTTGTATTTTTAAATATTATTAAGATTTAGCAATTGGTAAAATCAAATAACCACTATTAGAGAATGAAAAGCCAAACTTAGTTGCATGGTTGAGTAGAAAGGATAAAGCGAGAAGTCTGAAAGTATAATTTCATTAACTTGGACTCTAACTAATATAGTGAAGAGTAAAGACAATTTATGAGGGCAATAAACCATTACAATGTTTCCTTTTAAAAACTACAATAATAAATAATGTATAAAACTTTTTATCATAAAATATAAATATGGTAAATCATTGTACTGTTTACAATATTTGGTAAAATTGTTTTCATGGTTTAAAAGTAAAATTTTTTACATAAATATCATGATTGATCAAAAAAGATACAAAAAATAAATCAAGAAAAATCTAAGGAATGAATATAGTTTGAAATATATGTTGAATGATTAATGAATGAAATTGATGAGATTCATTGTCCATTGAATTGTTGCCTTATCAATATGACAATTAGAAATTTTTATAGGCATTTCTACTTTTTTTGATAAAATATAGCTATAGTAAACAAGTATACCATATAATATATGAAAAATATGAAACTATGTATATATATGTACATGTATATGTGTATATATGAGTGTGTATGTGTATATATATGCTTATATATATACATATACATATATATATATATATATATATGTGTGTGTGTATGTATGTATATGTACGTGTGCATGCATGTATATATAGGGTCGGGTCATTCCGTCCTTGGGTTCAGATTTACTTAGGCGCTAACCCTTTCCATATTAAATTGTGGGTCTAAAATCAAGATGTTTCCCACTCGTAAAAGGTTAAGGGTCCAGTTGTGTGTCGGGTTTGGTTGAACCCAACTGCATGCTCAACCCAATATTGAAGGGATGGAGAAGAGAAGAGAAGATAAAAAAAAGATTGATAAGATAAAAATAAATGGGAGAGATATGAATCATAATTACATTGACAAAATTTGGTCATGTATGTAAATACTTTTCAACACAACAAATACAAAAAATATATAAAAATATTTTTACGGAAAAAAATGAAACAAATTGGACAGTCAATCCTTTCTTTAAGGAATTGTTTCAAGATAGAAATTGTTATTATAAAAAATCAATAAAATTAACAATTAATCTTAAATATAATATACACAAATTGCAAAACAAGCACATATCATAAAATATACAAAAAGAAATACAAAAAATAACACAAAATGATATTATTACAGATATATATAGAAAAATCACATAGATTAACATATTTTGTTTGTTGTACTATTCTCTTAGACGAATGCACTAATTTCATTTTAATGTGTGTTCTTTTGGTTGAAATATGTACTTCATGTTCATTCCTCCTTTCTTCTCTATATTATTTAGATAGAACATGACCAAACCCATTTATGCCTCATAATAATTATGTATTTCCCCATTGGGTAGAATATGATTCCTATCCTCACCTTTTGTAATTCTTTTCATGTGCTCATTGTTCCCTCATTATTTATGGCCATCTATACTAATCTTCTCCCCCAATTGTTTCTTCCACCTTTATTACTAATCTCTCTCCTTATCTCTCTTTGCTATTTTTTGCCCCCCTTTGTCCTCCCCTCATGTGCCTTCTAAACAACCAATAAATGTCCTTATCTTTTCATGATTTAGTTGTGATGAATGAGTGTCATGAGCATACACAAGCCCACAACTCGATGCTCTATTAGAATTTTAGTAAGATGAGTGCCCTCACTGAAAAGCACTAGTCTTGATGAGCACTTTCTCCTTGCTCACAGACAACTTGGATAACATTTTTGATAAGTACCCCATCATGACACTAACTCAAACTTAGGACATGTATTTAAAAAGTAAATATTAATGGTCCTTGATAAAAGGGTGTACATACAGTTTATATTGTTAGTCTAATCATTCTTTATGATAATATTTTCATTGGGGGCCTCAAATCCTGGGTTGTTATCCCCCTAATGGAATCTTGGTTTCGTCATTTAGGATCGGCTATATAAACTCATAGTATTTTCCCTACTGAGGCTCATAATGACACTTATACACATCAACTCATTCAAAGCTACCAAGAAGGGTGGATAAATCTCACCTCACCACATAACCCTTTCTAATGCCAAGCTAGTAGGGATCAGGAGTGAGGGTGCCACTTGCACATCTATATCTAAAAAGGAGGTGTACCTTAGTATGCTGGATAGTGCATTTAGTTAGTTTAAGGTAATTTTATCAAAGTCCTTGAAGTTTAGGATCTTATATTGTGTGATAAGTCCTTTCCTACAAGCATCCTAAGAAAACATGTCACTAGGTCAAGCACTTAGATAAGAATGTATCTATGTCAATCTATATGTTCTTTCCCCTAAGAATGTCACTATAGGTCTATTTTGTAGATCGTGGATTTCTTACATTCTTAGACCAATGAGCTTTCTATTGAACCTTATTCTTCAATTTTCAATCTTCCAACGCCCACACAATGTTTGTACCAGATACATTCATCAATCTTAATAGATAAATAAGTATGAGGCTTATCCTGACTAGAATTGTTGTAAGACCCTTGACCTAGTTTAATGCTTAAACATATATAATTGATTTAATTGGGTAGTTTTTAACTAAATTTTTATTTTTATTTTTTAGAACAACCGATAAAGCTATGTTTTAAATTTGTCCTATATTGAACTTCATTTGCTCTTGTTTTGCAATTTTTTGTAGTTGTGTGGACCAATATGCAATTTTTCATTTCTTGGGAGATAACTACATATTTCACACATAGATATTTTGTTAAATAAATCTGTATAAGTTTCATATCATTTGAATGTTTTGAAACCTTGTTGCATAAAGTTACAAACTCTTAATGTTAGATTTGTGTAGATATGAAAGTATGTTCCTTCTAATGGATGAACTGGGTGTGTCTTCTATTGGATGGAATGGGTGTGCCTTGTGATGGATAGAATGGGCGTCTCTTCTGATTTATGGACTAGGTCTGCCTTCTAATGAACAAACTGGGTGTACCTTTCAATGTGTGGATTGGGTGTGCCTTATGGTGGATGGACTGGGTGTACCTCCCAATAGATGGATTGGGTGTGCCTTCAAATGGAAGTTCTACATGTTCATAAACCTATGGTTTTCTTGGATGGATGCAAACCAATGGAGGTTCTGGTTGAACAAACCAATGGAAAACATGGCCTTTGATCGATAGAAGCATAGTTTTAAACCTTTGACCTTCTTTCTCTTTCTTCCTAGCTATATATACCCCTTTCACTTCCCTCAAACTGATCATTCTAACTCAAACATGTTTGTGCTACTAGAGAACATCCGAAACCATCAGCTGAAGAAGGAGCTTTATGAGGTTGAAGCTTTGTGAGATCATGGTTGCATGTGGGTACAAGCCTAAGATCTTTCTCTCTTAGGGTCGTTTGAAGATTTCTTGGTTAGTTCCTTGCTTCATACATGTAAGATCTTCCCTCCTAACATTGTTTCTTATTGTTGTCCTTCTCTCTTCTTCCATGGATGGAATTTATGGTATTCCTTGTTAAACACTTGAGCACATGGATGAAGAACCCTCTTTCTTCTCTCTTTTGCTCTAGATCTACCCCATTTTTTAAGATAGGAGCTATCTTTTAGCTTTTTCAGTATACACCTCATGTCTTTCTTTCTATTCTTCATGACTCCTTGTTGTTTAGACGTTTTCCTTCACCCTTTAGGTCAATGATATAACTGTTATTAGGTTTCTTGCCTTCTCATAACCTTTTTTATGTGAATCTTGTTCTAGAATACCCATAATATGAGAAAGGATGGTCTTTTTGTGCATTTCTTGATATGAGAATGATGCTGATATGAATTCTTAAAGCTTCCTTAGAACTTATAAATGTGTCTCTTATTTTGAATGAGATTTTCTATAAACATACAATTTCTGAATTATATAAGTGCAATGACTCCTATGAATGTCATTTAGGTGTTGTTTTGGTACCTAATGTCTAGCAATCCGACCCACACTTAAGACTTTGTTGTATAGTGGTTAACCTAGGGTCATTATAATGGTTTTTTATGTTGTTATGTGTATAATATGACAATTGGCCAAAAACATGTTTCTTAAAGTACCTCATCCATGTTATGATTTAGAGACATAAATGCCTAGTTCTAGGAAATACCATGACTTTTACATCAATGGACTTTTATGTTGAAATTTTGGGTCAAATCCTATCTATGACTTGTTAGACACTCTACTGAATTTTGGACAATAATGATGTTCCTATAAGAAGTTAATATTGTTTGTTGTATGAATTGCATTTTGGGCTATTTTGTGCCCTAGAGGAGGTTTAATCCTCTTAATGGATAATGATGGATCAATATACCATGATGGAGTAATGACAAATATGTTTTATAATTTTATATCTTTTTAAGTTACAATATACAATTTATTTTACAAAAATTATTTAGGAACTTGTATGTAATTTGATTGATGCAGTCAAAAATATCTAAATTGATCTAAGTAATCAAGTGTAACCTTAATTATGTAGTGCCCTATGTCCGTAGAAGTATTGCAGTGTAAGAACTTGTTGGGTAGTGAAATGAGTAATTAAAAAGGAGCTTGGAGTTGTATATTGTTGAATATATGAAGGTGTATGGAGGGTATATCCATGTCGCCTTGATCCTAAAGGTTGGATAGCGGTCAAGACCATATCACGAATGTGGAAGTGATTGAGAGCAATCATAGTCATAACTTAGATTTAAGGGTTTATACCCTAGTTTCTAGTGGCATGGCCTGTGTACCCAAGACATACTAGGCTATTTAGTAGTTAGGTCAATGTGACCACTACAGTGGTTATTCATACTAAATAGGGGGAAGATATCTTAGGATTTCAGTTATCCTAGATCTTATACAGGTATGATTTTGACTTCATAGTGGTCAGCTAGTAGTTTAAGTGGTACACCGCAAACTATACAAGGCTTATGAAATATGTAATCTAGTCGTGTAGCATATCTATTAGGGTTAATTGGTAGACTCAAATTGGATGAAAATACTTGCTTTGTTTCTTGTAATTTGTAGTTTTTAATGTGGTAAGAAAAATCCATTGTTCCATGACTCTGATGTAAGTTATATAGTCTTCCAACTTTGTAATACTATCCTCTTTAAATGCATAATAAAATTTCAAATTTATGGTTACCACGAGATGTTTTGGAGTTATAACTCTCACTGGGACATTGTAACTGACCCAAATCTCACATGTGGAAAGAAGTAGATCTAGAGTAGTCAAACTTCTAAATTTATAACCTGACACTCAGGTCCCCCACAACTATTATACCGGGTCCGATGTTATAAATTGGGGTCAATCCACAGGGATAAGGGTGGTAAGTGCTAAGAACATAGAACCTTAGTGTGACAAAGTGGTGTTTGCTTTAATTTTGAGGATGAAATTTGTTTTAAGGTGTGTAGGATGTGATGGAGTGGACTTTTCGAATCCTCAAATGTCCAATGACACAAGTGAAGTCATACATGTTGAGTTGTTTGAGAGTTTCAAGTGTTTTTATAAAGTTTGATTATTGATTGAGGTTATATAATGATTTGGATCCATAAGTTTATGCCTATTTGAGGAATTTAGTTGACTAATCTAACAATGGAGTTTTGGCACCAAACTTGAATGGAAAGTACCTTGAGCTGTGATGAAACTATGATTAAAATTTGATGAAGAATATAAGTTAATAGATGAAGTTATTGAGGTTTCAAATTTGTGAAATAATGTATGTGTTGGTGACTTTGAGGACTAGGTCTATTAATGATTTTAGACCAGGCGATTGATATGTGTAGAGTCACGCTCCCCCTTGTTAATGTGTATGGATTGGAGCCCCTTTCAGAAGCCATAGATTGTCCTTAAGGAGAGCTAATCATGGCCTCATATTTGGATCACATGGTTGGGATTCACCTCCTACTTCGTGTACCCAACTCATAATCCCACGTCTTGGTCGTGGATCGACAACGTAAAGGAAGTGGGTGGTTTCTTCCTGGTAGCGCTAAGACCTACAAACCGATCGTCAGGCCCCTCATACAAGTTATCTAGACGAGTGTTGAGGGAGAGTTGGTTCTCCTCTCCATTGGCTTCTCTGCCACGGGTTGAAGGAGGCACCATAGAACCTCTCTTAGTTTTTATGATGCGATGAGGACGTCCGTCAGTCACGCTGGCTGTGAGAACAACAAACAATAGATGGGAGAGGAGATTGAAGTTTGGAGTCCAGGAAAAATGATGACCATCAAGGGAGAACAACTATGGATTTTGGAGGCGTCAAAATCTGTTAAAGATGAGCACTTGGCGAGACCCTTGGCCGCTGATCCATCACATGGTGGCGAACTCTTCCAAGCTACAAAGAGGACCCGCCAGAATCCCCCAACTGTCGGCGCACAGCAGGAGAAGCTAATGACGACAGGATCTACGAGGAGGAGGCATAATAACAACGAACTAGAGGGTGGAGGCATCGAGGAGAATCGAGAATCTGTTGATGGCTCACCGGAGGTCCATCCCTAGAGGCAACAGTTCAAGGAGGAGTTGCATAGGGCAGGTCATGGCGAGGAGGATGACCTCATAGCCTATCTCTGGCTGGAGAGTAGCCTCACAGTGGTGCCCAGCCAGAAGGAATAGTGAACCCAGAGGAAGAGAGTGTTGGTATGTATGCCCTGAGAGCCAATCATGGGATGATTGGTGGGATACATTAAGATTGATTTGATAAACATAAAAAGGAGAGCTTCCAATTCTTTCTGGTTCAGTCATATGAGATAGTGATAGAACAGATTGAATGTCTAGAGAATGACAGTACTCAATGACGTATGCCTTCAGGTTCATGACCTGAACGATGAGATCATACAGATGCTAAGAGTTTGTACATTCTTGTTATGTCCCTAGTCGGATGTCATTGTGGAAGGTAGATAGACAGCAATGACACACAAGACTAGATTGTGGTGTTGGTTGATGACAGAATCTCATTAGTCATGATATAGAGATATCAAACCAAACACATAGGTACTTGTTAGAGAACAAGGTACCGGACAGACCCACCGTGAGTTTGACACATGGAACCATGAGATGGTAGTCACAGTCAGTACTCACAGTGATGGTGGTGAGTGTGATTCTTAGACCTGAAATCACTGCACTCAACACATGTCGTTGGGCACACTTTGACATCATCAAACGCAATCCTAAAACATGGGTTGTTATAAAGGTGATGATTGGATGGCTTTGACACATGGGGCTTTTGAGGGGTGAGTGATAGATATGGGATTTGTCCCTCCTGAGGGAGTTTGATATCCATGGCCACTTGATGAGTAGGATTGAGAAAGGTGTGCACGCATGTGTGAATCAGTATATGATACTGATGTCATACATATCTCTTCCAGTCTACTCTGAGATCAAGGAAGTGAATGAACGTTGACAGGATGACTGTTCCATGCCTCGAGTTCATTCGGGATATCAGTGACAAAGGAATTATACATTCACTGTAACACTATTCACGGATTGTAGGATGAAAGTTGTTCTCCAACTTTCTACTTTCACTTGGGTAGCACTGATGTGTGACTAGGCACCGCTCTTTGCTTGTGAAGTCATAAGTGTTATGGACTTTCACTGCCAACGTGAAATGGACCTGCAGGGTCACACACATAGGATTTAACCTGGAAGAGGAGTTTTGTCCACAAAGCAATGTTTAGATTGATTACTAAAGGAGTTTAGTAGTTCAATTAAACACTCAATCAGTCGATGACTCAATATCATATGGTTCAAGGTGTTGGGCGCATTGATTGGAGTATCGGATTGATTGAAATCGCAATTGACTGATTTTGCCCAACCTGTACTCCCAACCGATCGGTTCATGTGATGAACCGGTCGGATGAGGTTGTTGAACCGGTCGGCTGGAGTGTCCAGGCCGATTGGCTCATGCCCAGGTTGAAACGACCAGTTCAAGGGTTGAACCGATCGGCTCAACTGGTGCAACCGACCAGTTGGGAAAAGTCATGTCGGCAAGAATTTTCCTTTGGTTTCAAATTGCCCAATTCGATTGGGAATAATATTGGTATTCGATACCAATTGGGAAACAAACAAGGAAAGTATTTTTGAGCCGGATTAGGTCCATGAACCGATCGGTTTAGGGCACCAACCGATCGGTTGGAGTGCCCCAAACGATCGGCTCAGGTCCAACCGATCGGCTCAATGGCCAAACCGATCGGTTCAGTTGTGAACCGATCATTTCAAGTTGCGAACCGGTTGCTTTTTGTGGAAAATTCTCGAACCCTTCTACTCCTGCTTTAGTCCCGCATTGCCCGGGATGGAGAACCCTGTCCCATGACTCTCCTATATATATAGGGGTATTGGGGGCTTCTCAAAGTACAACTCAGTGCAACCAGTTGCTTTGCAAGTTGTCGTTCTCTCTGGTTTTGGTAACCGTGAGAGAGCCCAAGCAAGTGCTTCCCGCAAAAGGGAGGTGCAGCAAGGGAAGGACAACTGCAGTTGCAACAGGAGGCAGGAGAGCGTGTTGGCGACTAGTACGTCAACAGGAGGGTGCGACTCCTTCCACTTCCTTGTGGGACAAGGAGAGTGGAGTTCCAGGTGGTCCGTGTGGACTACTACAGAGGCGGGAGGACACTGCCGCTTAGGAGGACAACTGTCATCCGACAGTCCGGTTTGAGTAGGAGTTGTCAGTCCCGGTGCGACCAAGAGATGCACAGACACCGTCGAAGTCCGGAGTTGAAGACCGCGCATTGCGCGAGGTATTGTCGCCGAGCAAGCCTCAGGACAAGGTATGATTCCACAAACCATCCTTTCCTATTATATAGACGTTGACGCGTTTCCTCGGTATGGGTTGGGGAGAATTTTTTTTTGTTTCCGCTGCCTTCTCTGTCTCCCCTAGAACCCAACAGAGAGGTGAGTCATGCACCGGTGGCCAGGTGACATAGATGAAGAGCTGACAACCAAGTGACGCAGACGAAGAGCACATAGGGCAGGCTCGCGTTCACACAAGAGAAAGAATGAGGCGAGAGAAAGAGAGCTAGATAGGCTCGGTCCAATAGTAGTGAACCAACCCTGAACCGACTGGACCCCAGCAGGCCAAACAAAGGAGTTGTGCCAGCCCTCGATGTTGACATGTCGACTCACGATTGGCCCAATGAAGGTAATTAATCTGAAATACTCCAATCCTGCATAATTCGTAGAAAATAGCTCATTTATCAGATAATTACAAACAAGGTACCAAAATTCTCAGAAAAATGTGTACAATAATATGAAATCATAATATCAGGCTTTTGATGCACGAATATTAGTGATATCATGTTATTTGTTAAGTACTTAATTGATAGATAATAAATATCAAACAACGACCTAAAATTATGAGAAAATACCAGTAAACCATAATTCATTTTTATAATGCATATGATGTCAGATATGGTCATGTTAAAGCATGAAAGCATATAATTTGATTAATATGGCTACTTACGGACAATAACACTAAATATAATGCAATTAATGCATATATGCTCAATAAATGATGAAATTTACAGAACACTCTTATATAAGTAACTGGAATCTAATCTGGAACTTTGATATGAGTTAGAAGCATAGAATTCATGTTACATGAGGATGACCCTTAATACATATGATGTAACCCTAATATGATTAATACATGTAACATAGGGTTAACATGTGCACATAATCATATGTAACCAAGTAATCAGATTATGTGTCCTAATCTGAAATATTAGATCATTAACCTAATTATAAGAATACAAGAATGCACATGGTTAGGGTTAAGATGAGACATAAGATGATGAGAATCTGATGACAGTATATGATCTTATCTTAATCAGGGTTGACAAGGATATAGATGATGTGAGGAATATGTGAATAGGATATTTGTGATCAAGGTACGCCATTGCCTCTTACTTGGCTTATTATACATTATGCTTGTGTTAAATGGTAGTAAAGACTTGGCATATGGTATTGATTGAAATGATTGTTCTTGTATGATATGTTGGTTGGCTTTCTATACTTACTGCTATGAACACATCAAACATAATATATCTGTTCCATTATATGAAAGCACCAACTCTTTGGCAGTGTGCTTGGAAGTGACCGAACTCTTTGGTAGTGGTCACATTGTACATATGGAAGCACCAACTCTTTGGTAGTGTGCTTGGACCCAACTCTTTGGTAGTGGTCACATTGTACATATGATCCAACTCTTTGGTAGTGATCATAAAGGCCTTGAGATATAAAGGAAAATTAGCTTAATATATGTGTTCTCTTTTGTCAATGAATATCTTTGTGCAATTATACACTTTTCTTATATTCTTTTATTACTGCCAAGTATATTAGTTTTATCTTATTGCCAAGATATGATGAGAGGTATATAAAAGACACGTAGGCGTACTCAGTACAATATTCTTGAATATTGTGCTGACGTGTACCACATGTAATCTTTTGTTTAGGTTGTGGTTATGCTCTTGAAGATCCAGGATAGTTGAGAGTTGTGTAGCGAGTTGATGTACATGTGGACATGTTGTCTTAAGATCCTATAGTTTAGTGGTAGTACATGTATATGTATAAGTTTTCTGTTCAATATGTAATATCAAATGTTGTAACAATTCATGTTGTAATTATATGTTGAATGGTGAACATGTGTTGTATGGTTTTATTATTGTTCATGTGCATGTGCTACTGATTTTTTCATTTTGACTTCCTCTTATTTTCTTCTTCTTAGCCTTATGTAGGATGTTTAAATTGGGATTTTCACTGAGGTGAGGGTTTCAATTTGGACGTCACATATGGGATTAAGTTTTAGAAAATCTGGGGACATAAAAGGTGGTATCAGAGCATGAACAATAGCAAAGCCTGACATTTTCTCATTATGCTACTCAAATAAAAGAAAAAACCTTGAACATAAGAAATCTTTAGGGTTAGATTAGCTATCTTTTAGAGACTAGATCTGACCTAGCCTCTAGGTTAGCACCTAGATGTCTGAGAACTAGGCCTAGACTAGTGCTTGTTGTATAGCAAGTCCTTAGCTGTCATTCTTTCCTTTTAGTGTAGCGGTATGGGACGTTGCATTATTTGGAAATGACGTGCATCAAGGGAAGAGAAACCCTAGACATACGACACTCATTGTCTAGAGTAGATACACTAGTCTACACCATGTTCTCACCCTTTTCAATAGTTTTCATGACACTGTAATCTCTACTATGTGTGAACCACTTGTTTTCAAGATTTGGTTTTTGATTCCAAACGGATCAAACCTCGATAGTTTTCTCTGACGCTTGTTTTATAGGAGAAAAACCATATAATATTTTATTATATATATGTATTACAAAAATGTCTCCCCACACATGTATGAGTAGGAGGTGGTCATGCAACCTAAGTGAAAGTGAATGACATCAGTCTAGAAGAGAGTGTATTTCTAGATTAGATGTCTAGAGCCTTTTTGATATATATATGTTAGATGGAATAGATGATATAAGTTTTGATGATATGATGTAAGTCTTACATATATGACATAAGATGGTTATGATGATCTATGTTTGTCTTTGAGGACTTAAGTTCAGTTTTGAGGTTTTGAGATAAGTTTTGATGATGCAAGTAACTATACTTTTATGAGATAAGATAGATTAAGTTAAGACAATGTTGTGAGTCATCATGATCCTCAAGCTCTTTTACAAAGGAGGACCTCTAGTGTTAGGACCAGTTTTGAGGTTAGTTCAAGAGAGAGCGAGACCCACAGGGAGAAGGTCAGAAAACCTAGACTCCATGAAATGAGAAATACGAGAAATATGTGATATGGTATGTCCTAAACTAGACTACTTCTGAGTGATTGAGTTGGTTTGCTTTATGCATGATTCCTATAGTTTCTTGAACCCTAGATTTCCTTGGGAAGACCAAACCCTAGAGTCAGAGAGAGGCTGGTTATATGAACATGTGAGCATGAATATGAGTGCCTCCCATCTGGGTGAGGGAGAGAGCACAAGACCCTTGAGGAGGTAGCTATGTTAGTTTCTGTGAAGCCCCATTCTCGAGTTGGTCATTTCCCACATAGGAATCTAATGGTGTATATAAGATAGAGAGCTGGTAAATAGTGTTTCATGGTTAGAGATATGAAAAGAGAATATCATATCATGGATTGTTTTGTGCTTATGTGGCTACATCTTGTAAGGCTCTCACTAGTGCCAATGAGGTTGACCTAAGAACCCTGGACTAAATAGGGAAGATAAAGTATATGCATATGAGATACTCATAGAGTTGAGTTAGCTCAGACGGACTGAGCACGACACTACCCTCGTGGTATGGGTTAGAGGAATCTCATTTGGACTATATAAAGTTTAAATACATGTTTCACGAGCCACTTGCATATGTTTGTTAGCACAACCATGATATAAGATATGTAAGACGTGATCTAATCTCGAGACGTGATATATAGACATGATAAGATGGAAACCTAGAGATGGTTTCATAGATGGCAATGCATAAATGGTTAACCATATACATGAATAATGATGATAATGTGATATTGTTGGCTAATCTTGTGATGAAATCACTAACAAATGTTGATTATGAGCAATGAAATAAAATCATATGAATGAAACATCTTATATGAAGTGTTAATCTTAGTACTTAATAAAGATCAAAAATATAGTTTCACAGGTAGCACAACATAATGATTATGACACCTTGATATGATCTAGATGGATAAAATGGGTTAACTTCAGTAAAACCCTCCTTAAAGACATATGTTAATCTCGAACATGTCCTAAAAATGAGCTCAATAAATGTTGGACACCTTGACATAATCAGTTAACTTTAGTTAACTTCTTTGGAACGTGATAGTATGATGTGGAAATCTTATGCATGGACAAAGACAAGGATACAATCCTAACCTGTGAAATATGGCATGACATAACTAGAGCTCCTAAACCCTTACTTCAATCATTATGAAGGGGTAGTTGATCCTAGATTCTTTTAGAATGCCCTAGAAAGACATGGATATAGTTATGAATCCGTTGTTTGTTGATATGCTACACCTGGAGTGTTGTCCTACATATGGATGAAGACCTTTTGTTTTTTTTTCTTTGAATTAAGAGAATGGCTTAATTTTGAGGACGGAATTTCTTTTTAGATGTATATGATGTGTCAAAGTGGTTTTTGCTTTAATTTCAAGGACAAAATTTGTTTTAAGGTGTGTAGGATGTGATGGAGTGGACTTTTGGAATCCTCAAATGTCCAATGACACAAGTGAAGTCATACATGTTGAGTTGTTTGAGAGTTTCAAGTGTTTTGGTAAAGTTCGATTATTGATTGAGGTTATATAATGATTTGGATCCATAAGTTTATGCCTATTTGAGGAATTTAGTTGACTGGTCTAACAATGGAGTTTTGGCACCAAACTTGAATGGAAAGTACCTTGAGCTGTGATGAAACTATGATTAAAATTTGATGAAGAATAGAAGTTACTAGATGAAGTTATTGAGGTTTGAAATTTGTGAAATAATGTATGTGTTGGTGACTTTAGAACTAGGTCTATTAATGATTTTAGACCAGGCGGTTGATATGTGTAGAGTCACACTCCCCCTTCTTAATGTGTATGGATTGGAGCCCCTTTCAGAATCCATTGATTGGCCTTAAGGAGAGCTAATCCTGGCCTCAGATTTGGATCACATGTCTGGGATTCACCTCCTACTCCGTGTACCCAACTCATAATCCCACGTCTTGGTCGTGGATCGACAACATAAAGGAAGTGGGTGGTTTCTTCCTGGTAGAGCTAAGACCTACAAACCGATCATCAGGCCCCTAATACAAGTTATCTAGACGAGTGTTGAGGGAGAGCTGGTTCTCCTCTTCGTTGGCTTCTCTACCACGGGTTGAAGGAGGCACCATAGAACCCCTCTCAGTTTTTCTGATTCGATGAGGACATCCGTCAGCCACACTGGCCGTGAGAACCACAGACAATAGATGGGAGAGTACATCGGGGGTAGGATTCCAGGAAAAATGATGACCATCAAGGGAGAACAACTATTGTAACGACCCCGCCTCTCAGTAACCCCCAATTAAGGGAGACCCGAAGGTCAGAGCCGTTATTCAATTAACAGGATCAAAGGTTCGACAAATAATCAATAATAATTATGAAATTCCACTACTAAACTGAAACTGGTATAAAATAAAAACTTTACTTACCTTTTTAAAAGTTGGGATTTATAAACTTCTATCCATGAAGATACTAATCTAACTAATCCTCCTGTGTATAATATTTCTCATTTAGTTCCACATATGCCACTTTACTGTTTGTTCTTTTCATTTGTACCTAAAACGCCGACAAACAAAATGTCGGTCAGCAAGAATCTAGTATGTGGGGGAAACAATAATTGTGCAACTATGTTAACAATGTAGTCAACCAAATATCATTTAACATCCAAGATTACATTTTAAGCAATACTACTCAATCCTTGCCTATCCCCTATCTCTGTACCGTCCCTATAGTGGACATGGATACTACCTCTCTCATATGGTAGATCCTTACCCCCATGTCCCTACCATACAAGTAGCCAATTCCTAGGGTTATGGAGTCGCATGGCCCTACCCAAAGGTATCCCAATCCCTGACTCATGATGACTTGATGAACCTACCCCATTGGTAGCCATTTACTAGGTCAATCTATAAAGCTACAGAGGGGACTAGGATCTGAGCTAGTTGGCACATCTCTTATGTGATAGTCATATTCACATTATAATTTGCATGAATTAAATGCAACCAATAGTTTAATTCAAGTCATCGATGAAACCGAAAAAATCCTTGAGAAACTAATTCGAGATATTCATAGGCATAACCACATACCTGCCAAGCTATTTTTGAATGCAGATTTAGTCCAACAATCAAGTAATCCAGAGTAAATCAAGCAAGCACAATTCAATCCTGAAATATTCATCCAATATTTTCTATCATCGATCATGGTACACAAATTTAATAGTCCTAATCGTGCCTTAGGGTTACTAGCCCTTTTTAGGGTTTTGACCATAATTACGGTTTCTCTTCCTTTTTACCACGTTTACTTTATTTTTATCAAAATATCCATCAAACCCTAATTATTCCATTTTATTTTCCATTAATATCTTAAGATCAAATTTGGATCACAAAACCCTAATTTCCAGATTACAATATCATTTCTTCCCTTTTTCCTTACCTTAGGGTTTCTAGGGGTACTAATTACATTATTAGGTTTAAAACCCTAATTCTTGCAATTTTCTCTTTAAAATATATCAAGAGTTAACTTTATCACTAAATAAGTTAATAATGATTGAATTTAATCGCTTGCAAGATTAAATATATATCTTTTATCAACATTTAGGGTTTCTAGCCACAAATTAATACCTTTTCTATCCAAAATATGCACTTTTGCAAAAATATATAGACTTAGGTGTCCAAACAACTTTTAATGCATCCCTCGTATTTTTCTGATCATTTTTCATGTATTAACTTTTCCCATCCAAGTTTCCTAGATCAAGATATGATTTTATTATGAAATCCCCTTTTTATTGATTTATTGGCTATTTCAGAAAAATCACGGATCGTCTGATTCATGCACCGCTGGTCCACTTAGGATCCAACGCTCCAGATGCGCACACCTACTTGCGATAAAAAGAAACCAAAAAGGCAAATATGCCCATACCTGAACACTAGAGGAGGGAGGGCAAATTGGTAACTTTCTTCGGGAAGTCATCTTCAACCTTGGGTCTCGACCAACAGTAACTCGCGAGTCAACTCGTCTGTTGACTCCACACTCCGGACCACCTGCACACAAATTGAGGGGCTTGACATCTTCTCCAACGCCACACGAACTCAGGGGCACCCTCAATCTCCCTCCTGCATCGTTCCTTCTTCGCCAAGGGCCCTTGGTCCCTCCGGCAGCAACAACAACTCGACGATGGGGAAGGTCGATGGTTCTGGCCAAATTGGATGCGCCGAAGAACTTGTCTCAGGGGTCTGATCATGCGAGAACAATTGGTGGGGATGTTGGTATCGTGGAGCACCCTCCCCTATATATATAGGGCCCGTCCATGGCTACCTGAGATTTGGGGTTTCTCTGGTTTCGCTATGAAACCTATGGAAACCCAGGATGATCAGACTCAGAAAGACCTCCCCATCTCAATGGGATACTTTCCATCTGCGCACATCCTCTCAAACTCAACCAAAGTGGGAAACTAAATTTCCTTCCCCGGCTCCATAGCCTGTTGTGACTGGGACTTAGTTCCATCCCTCTGATTCCTGATCAACGGTCCTCAATCAATCCGAATTTCAAAAAAAAATCCAATTTCATTGTGACATCAAAACCTTAGGCAATTAATAACCTAACTTTAGGTAATTTTGTAAATTGCATAACTCAGAAACCGTGCAATATTTTCCAACCAAAATTTTAAGAGTTTCTCTTTCTTGCCTTTATCTACTTGCATGTCATGTTTGAGTCCGAAACTCCAAAAGAAAAGGACTATTTCTTCAAAGGCAAGTTACCCATTAATAAAATTCATTTAATGATTATTTTTCTCTTTCCTCAAACCATTATCTTGCTATTTGGGACTCCTTGGACCCCAAGGAACCCTATATTTCGAAATCCTTTTTGAGGATACTTATTATCCTTCTAGATGCATCTATATGCATTATTCTTCATTATCTCTCATTATCTTGTTTATTTCTTATTAAAAAAGTTCTTTTTGAGGATTTCTCTTTATTTCTCTTTTATTTTCTTCATTGGTATTCCTTTTATCATTAGGAATCCTTGGGATAAGAAAATACACTAAGGATAACTCAATTGTACCTCTTTTTACTTATTTTCCACATTTTATCATTGTTTTCAATTTCTTTCTTAATAAAGAAATACTTAATTAATATTTTTTTTCTTATTTCTTTTCTTTGCAACTTTGGACTCCTTGGAACCCAAGGAACCCATGTGGCACGAAATCCACCTTTGTATTAAGTTCTTTTGCCTTCTAGAGGTTTCTGCACCTTTCTTTTCTCAAAAATTCAATTATTCATTTATTAATTGGATTTCCTTGATATTGGGCCCAATAGCCAATAAAGCCCACAATACAATCATCAAGGCTATTGTAAACAAAATTACATCCTTATTTGTCCAAATATCTATAATATGAGAAATTACATTTCTTAGAAGTTGAACCCAAAATTGGGGTTGTAACAACCTTCCTCTCTTATAAGAATTTTGCCCTCAAAATTCCACCAAGCAAATAAACAATTCAGGATAAGCCTTTCATATGTCCATCACGGCTCCCATGCGGCCTTACCCTTTCCATGGTGCTTCCCATGAACCTTCATCATCTCATATTCTTCCATCTGAGTTCTTTCTTACCTTGGTATATCATACCCTCATAGGTGACTCAGGACAATTTAGCCTCTCAAAAGATGAATAGGTTCAGGGCTCAGCACATGGCTTGGGTACCTCACATAGTGCTCTAGCTCAGACTCATGGAACGCATTATACATCATGTTATCCTGAGGGGCAAGGCTAAACACAACCATCTTCACCAATCCATCTCAAATGGACCCATATATCGGGGACTCAACTTTCTCAGTTGTAGCTCAGAGGGGTCGGATTTTCACATCACATATTCTCCCATAGTGAACTGCATGTCAGTCTGCTTTGCATCAGCTCATGACTCATGTCACCACTGGGCTCTCTCTTAGCCATTGCATGATCAAGCGACTTCATCTGCACACACTATGGTTCTTTTCTGACCTTTGCGAGGCCTCCTTCACCAACATCATCTTAATGAAGTGGTGACCGACACAACCACCCTATAGAACTTCTTGCATCCCGATAAAGTCTATGGTGGTTAACATCACATCTTAAGAACTGTCTCTTTGTATCACCCTGAACAAGCACACTTGCTCTCATCAGACCCTCTAGTTTGGATCATACTAACCATTAGTTAGTAGTAATAAACTATTCTATCATCGAGTTCTTCATGAATCTACTTCCACCTCATGGAAGTGAATGTTTAGGTAATACTCAAAACTTTGAACTCATATCATGGTGTAATTGAACCATCTCTCTCTTATAAGTAGTTCAACCGGATCTTTCCTGTGACAATACTCTTTCTTTCTCATTTCATCTAGGTAAGGCGATCTACCATAACCCATATTACATATTAACCTTCCATGGTCTAGCAGAGACTCACAACATCCATAGTGATGAACTCTCATTCCCTCTCATGAACTCTTTATACTTTATATCCATGTGCTGGGTTACTGGTGTTCGTCCTTCACCTCCTGGCCTGCATGGCCACATGCAACATGTATCAGACATCGAAAGCTCTACCATCACTTACTATCTTTGTAGTTTCATGGTGTATGGTGATCATGAATTCATGTATGTCATGATTCCTCAAGGTCGATTCCTCGGAAGCCCTAAACCACACTCATCAGGGTTTTATTACCTTCCTATCCAAAGAAGTGTATCCAGATTTCTACAACCATCCTTCTACCACATCAAGGACTAGGCTGGCTATCCAAACAACCACTAATCTTGTTCAACAGATCTTCTTATATCTGAGTGTTACCCAAACTTATCTCTTTTTCTCAACTTAAGGTTAGCCTAACAACCTCAACTTCTTCTAGCTTCCAGCTAAACTGGGCAGCTATATCTCAACTAGAGCATTCATTACCACTTCTTATCCTTAGGTGTTAGGTAATGTCGAAGACATACACCCCAATGTATTATACTTATCATCTCATCTCAAACTCTAAGTCTATCTTCATCAAGAACACTCTGAGCTCATCCTCTTAGTTATCAGGCTCCACCTTGTGATTCCTTGTAACACTTGCAAAAATCCACCTAGTTCAAGATAAAACATCCTCACAATATGATTTCCTTAATACTCTTAGTGTTTGTAAACCATCCATGTATCATTCACTCCACTAGGGTATGTTATCATCTCTGTCCTCATACCTCATAGAAACATTCCAACTCACATCATCTTTATCCTTGGTGTATGGCATGCGTACTGTCCTATCTCTCACTCCCATAACAAGAAGAAATAAGCATTTGGCGGTCGTCCAAATACAGAGTTCTTCCCATTCCAGGAGTAGAGATGGTACATCCCACCTTGCCAGTACACCTTCAAATCTAAGTTAGAATGTGCAACTTATGTCTATACATCACAAACATCATGATATCAAAATTACTTCCATGGAAAACTGGTCTCGAACTTACTTGGTCCAAGCACAATCCTTAGTCATCTCCTCTAGGTCTATAGGGTGCCGACACTTTTGGGGTCATCCCTTTTCCCTTATGCATCCAGAGAGTGCCCTACTCATATGCTCTTTGGGTCCCATGAGTTCATGAAGGTGATCAATCTCCTAACCCATGGCCCTCAGACAATGATAGTTGTTACCTCCCGACCCTATGGTCATGTGCAACTAGGGAATTAGGCAACTCCTTCTTCCATTGGTCTTATCCCTACCTGACCCTAGGATAGACTTAGGATTCTATTATAGTACATGTCCAACATAGAACCTTACCCAAGCATTCATCATCTCTCTTCTTGCATTCATGGTCTGACTTTCATCCTTTCATAAGGGTCATGGCGACTTTCCTACCTTAGTCAGGCCCCATACCGGTTACCTCCATGGAAACACATCCACACGCACTTAGAGATGGTTAACTATGGGTCTACAGGTTCATTCTCATGCCATGTACTATTCACTTGGCTTCTCAAGATCCTATGAAACCTCCTTAGGTTTCCTCAAACCCACAAAACTGGTAAACACCCAACCAAAGGGTCCCTCTCCTAGGATGGGAGGAAACTACAACTCTTGACAACAAGGTCACGAACATCCTTAGGGTTTATATTCACATGAGCATGCTTAACCCAGCAGTTACTAGGGCACAAGTAGACCACCTATTAAACCATGCTAGGTCATAATTGTTCTCTTTCCTCAACATTAGATCAACTTAGTCGTGAAGGGTTCATCAAACATACCCTTAACTTAAGGGGTTTCCTTTTTCCTCTACACATGCTCGAAGCTATAGAGACTCAAATCTTATCATGAGCATCAGGTACACTGCTTCCCCTCTTAGGCCTAGGAACCCTAGGTTCTCCTTTGGATATCCAACTGCATGCTAAATCTCTTAACCACGAATCAAGCATGTCCAAGGTATGTCATGTACTTCCATGATCTTTTATATAGGAAGCACCTCAGAGTGGAGTCCTCCTCAAGGACAACCAACTAGGTATAATGCCTCACGACTGGTTACTTAAACCTCCTCAGGGTCTGAAGCACCCTTTGTCTCATCTTAGCATGTAACCACTTATACCATAGGCACATAGGTACCAGAAGCATCATCCTCTGTCTAAGGTTTGGTTCCTCTCAAGATAACCAAGACATGTTCTGCCTCCGGGTTCAAGCATAAGGAAACCACTATCATACACTTAGGTCGCATCATCCTCAACTCCCACTGTTCCTCATGTCTTGGAATCTAAGTTTCCCACCTTTTTGCTCGGGTCCTACTTTCTCTCTCCAGAGCTAACTCCACATCCAGCCTTACAACTAGAGGTCCTCTCTCCATGAAGGATCAAGCTCACAGACATACCTTTACACGGGTGAAGCCTATGTTCAAACTTATGTTTGCTCATGATTATCCATAGCCCCTTATGCTTATCTCATAAGTCATCCATCCTATCCTTCCAGCCTCGATTTTCAACTTACTTCCACACCACTGACGTACTCTGGGTGCAAGCTATGCCCTACTTGCACAAGCACATAGGGTTCTATGGGTTCTTCTCTAACTTTATCCATGAAGGAGATATCCTTTGTTCTAACATGCACGACCCTATCCAGGGTTGGGTTGCTAAAGGTACTAGGCCATCTAACCTCTCATGGCTCATATGGCATCCAAGGCTTGTCTATACAAACATCTGGTCTACCAAGACAACTAACTCATCATGTCATCTCTCTAACCTTCACTTAGGGTTAGGGTTAACATCATCCTTAGAGGATTTGCTAGGTCTCTACTTTTAATGGATGTCTCTACCTCCAAGACAACTCTCTCTCTACTCATCCTCCTACCAAGGAGGTCTATCCTCAGGTCTCTCCTAAGGGCAATGACAACTCGTGTCATACGACCTAAGCATGTATCTATTCCTTTACTCTTACTCTATTAAGCTTATGTCCATGACATCTTATTTACATGTTTTTTATTAATTTGGTGGAGGATTCCTTAATCCTTATCAACCTTACCCATACCTCAAGAGGGCGAGGAGAAGAGAGGAAACCCTAATCTTTAAGGTACTTAGAGAATTTGAGTTGAGAAAGGATGAACAAGATGAGAGAGTCCTAAGGTATCTTATTTCGAGTCATATCCTAAGACATCGGCCAGGCAGTCACACAATCTGGGAGTCCTCGTATTTTGACTAGCGATGCAGAGGAAAATATTGCTAGCCCCCAGTCGTGATCCTTTTCTAGACACCTCTGTCTTTCGGATAATCCTCTAATAACTCCCTTGGGTTCTATAGAATTTGTAAAATTTAATCATTATTAAATATTAATTTAGGAACCTATGCTCTGATACCATTTGTAACGCTTGGGCCTACTTCCCAAGGCTCTAGTAAGGTTTCAGAAATGACAACTGGCCCCACAGACCACCACTAGCCTTAACTGCGTGCTTTTTCCCCACTCATGGCAAGTCGGGGTCAACTTCCGGACTGGTCACCCATCCTAGTACTACTCCAAGTCAAGCACGCTTAACTATGGAGTTCTTTAAAGATGGGCTCCCTGAAAAGGAGGTGCACCTTGGTGATATGGGTAGTCCAATCATTCCTTTTAAGATCATGTTATCTGAGGCCTCAAATCCTGGTATGCTACAACTATGGCTTTTGGAGGCATCAAAATCTATTAAAGATGAGCACTTGGCGAGACCCTTGGTCGCTGATCCATCACATGGTGGCGAACTCTTCCAAGCTTCAAAGAGGACCCGCCAGAATCCCCCAACTGTCGACGCACAGCAGGAGAAGCTGATGACGACAGGCTCTACGGGGAGGAGCCATAATAACAGTGAACTAAAGGATGGAGGCATCGAGGAGAATCAAGAATCTATTGATGGCTCGCCGGAGGTCCAGCCCTAGCAACAACAGTTCAAGGAGAAGTTGCAGATGGAAGGTCATGGTGAGGAGGATGACCTCATAGCCTATCTCTAGTAGGAGAGTAGCCTCACAGTGGCACCCAGCCAGAAGGAATCATGAACCCAGAGGAAGAGAGGTGAGCCGTGCACTGGTAGCCAGGCGACGCAGACGAAGAGTCGGTAGCCAAGCGACGCAGATGAAGAGACGGCGGCCATGCGACACAGACGAAGAGCACAGAGGGCAGGCTCGCATTCACACGAGAGAAAGAACGAGGCGAGAGAAAGAGAGCTAGACAGGCTCGGTCCAATAGCAGTGAACCAACCCTGAGCCAGCCGAACCCCAACATGCCAAACAAAGGAGCTGTGCCAGCCCTCAACGCTGACATGTTGAATCACGATGGCCCAATGAAGGTAACTAATCCGAAATACTCCAATCTTGCATAATTTGTAGAAAATAGCTTGTTTACAAAATTTACAAACAAGGTACCGAAATTCTCAGAAAAATGTGTACAATAATACGAAATCATAATATCAGGCTTTTGATGCACATATATTAGTGATATGTTATTAGTTTTGAAGTACTTAATTGATAGATAATAAATATCAAACAACGACCTAAAATTATAAGAAAATACCAGTAAACCATAATTCATGTTTATAATGCATATGATGTCAGATATGGCCATGTTGATGCATGAAAGCATATAATTTGATTAATATGGATACTTACGGCTAATAACACTAAAGATAATGCAATTAATGCATACATGCTCAATAAATGATGAAATTTACAAAACACTCTTATATAAGTAACTGGAATTGAATCTGGAACTTTTATATCAGTTAGCAGCATAAAATTCATGTTACATGAGGATGACCCTTAATACATATGATGTAACCCTAATATGATTAATACATGTAACATAGGGTTAACATGTGAACATAATCATATGTAACCAAGTAATCAGATTATGTGTCCTAATCTGAAATATAAGATCAGTAACCTAATTACAAGAAGACAAGAATGCAAGTAATGATGTACACATCCTAATGAGCTAAGCTAAACCATATTGAACACTATTAGGGTTAATATGAGACATAATATGATGAGAATCTTATGACAATATATGATCTTATCTTAATCAGGGTTGACAAGGGTATAGATGACGTGAGGAATATGTGAATATGATATCTATGATCAAGGTACGCCATTACCTCTTACTTGGGTTATTATACATTATGCTTGTGTTATATGGTAGTAAAGACTTGGCATATGGTATTGATTGAAATGATTGTTCTTGTATGATATGTTGGTTAGTTTTCTATACTTATTGATATGAACACATCAAACATAATATATCTGTTCCATTATATGAAAGCACCAACTCTTTGGCAGTGTGCTTGGAAGTGACCGAACTCTTTGGTAGTGGTCACATTGTACATATGGAAGCACCAACTCTTTGGTAGTGTGCTTGGACCCAACTCTTTGGTAGTGGTCACATTGTACATATGATCCAACTCTTTGGTAGTGATCATAAAGGCCTTGAGATATAATGGAAAATAAGCTTAATATATGTGTTCTCTTTTGTTAATGAACATCTTTGTGCAAGTATACACTTTTCTTATATTCTTTTGTTACTGCCAAGTATATTAGTTTTATCTTATTGCCAAGATATGATGAGAGGTATATAAAAGACACGTCGGCTTACTCAGTACAATATTCTTGAATATTGTGTTGATGTGAACCACATGTAATCTTTTGTTTAGGTTGTGGTTATGCTCTTGAAGATCCAGGATAGTTGAGAGTTGTGTAGCGAGTTGATGTACAGGTGGACATGTTGTCTTAAGATCCTATAGTTTAGTGGTAGTACATGTATATGTATACGTTTTCTATTCAATATGTAATATCAAATTTGTAACAATTCATCTTGTAATTATATGTTGAATGGTGAACATGTGTCGTATGGTTTTATTATTGTTCATGTGCATGTGCTACTGATTGTTTCCTTTTGATTTCCTCTGATTTTCTTCTTCTTAGCCTTATGTGGGATGTTTAAATTGGGATTCTCACTGAGGTGAGGGTTTCAATTTGGACGTCACACATGAGATTAAGTTTTAGAAAATCTGGGTACGTCACATTTAGCTCAGTTACACCAACCTAATAGTGAGATAAGTTTTGTGTTCCTTACTGACCGGCCTAAATCGCACGTCCAAAAATGGAGGCGGATTTGAAGTAGTCCGACTTTTATATATATAACTCGAAACCTTCTAGGCCCCCACAACTTTGTTCATAGGGTCGAAGTAGATATACGAGGTCGAACACAGGGACAAGGGTGGTAGTGTTGAGAACTCATAATCGACACGCTACACTCCGGCAAAGAGGTAAAAGAGATAGTAAAAGTCCCCAAACGGAACAATTGGATAAGATTGCCAAAATAAAAGAAAACTATCTCCAACTGGAGCTACAAGAAAGATTAAGGTTTTAGGCAGTAATCAGTTTTTAGGGGTTTTCATGCAATAGAAACAAAGAGATAATACTAAAGCTAAAGCAAGGTACAAGGGAGAAAACATCGGTAAAACAAGCGGCAGCAGAAACATCCCGTACCCCTCCTCTCAGAGCGGGTACCTCTAATCAAGCATCAACACCTGTCTCGAGGTTGCTGGACTTAAACTAGAGTGGAAAGGTTACTAAAGCAACTCTAATTCCGAGCACTCTCGTACTCCAGAATCAGACCAAACACTAGAGTCACAACACCTCTCTCGAGGTTGTTGCAACGGGAAAACACGATTTGGTAGCTAATCGAAATGTGATACAAGCATGCAAGCTAGAGTTCAGATGTTAAACATAGCAATCATCCAACAAAGGCACCAAACATAAAGCAGAAGGTAATTAAGCTCTTCTATTTGCATAAACAAATAAGGTTCTGATTACATTGCATAAGTAAAAGAAATAAATGACTGAAATAAAGATAGATGTCACCTTCTTGATATAGAAGGACGACATGATACAACGGACCCTCCAGCCCAATATCGGGTAGGAGCCTAGCCCGATACAATCGTGTCGGGTGGCACACCCTCTCAGGCGACACGCCATGACAAGCATATTTCATCGTGCGAGGACCCTTGCCCGATACGATCAGGTCAGGCGGCACCCTCTCGGGTGACATGCCGTGACGGGTGATGCATATCGGGGTTCGGTATCGTGTCGGGCTAGAGCGATGCTTCTAGTATCGGTCTCCTATGTCGGGGATCCTTGTTGGCTGATATCGGCATGTAGAGTTGCTCAGAGCGACCCTAAGTGAACCATTCCCTCCCTCTCGATATGGGGAAGTGCTCACCTAGGATCACCCGACACAAGCACTGAGGCGTGACACACTAGCTCTTTGTAGCTTTCCTGAGGTGACTTGCACAGGGTTCCAACCTATCTTTTCGGCTTCCTATAGCTGCTATTTATAGGCAAAAATTGGGGAAGTTATGTGACGTGTATTTTACTACGCGCTTAAATGCAAGTATACGCGTCGAGTAATATAGGCCTTGTGAGGCCCGAGTCGAACTCAGGGATACGTGAATTATTGGAGACTTCTACTAACTAATCGCAATCAGCTAGACCGATTAACAAAGTAGGGTTTTGTTGTTCAAATTAAAAGAAAATAAAAATCAATCAAAGAAAACAATCGATTAAAGGTTAATTTAATCAATTAAAAGGGATATCTTTAGGATGGCGGTTTCACCGTGGGTCAACATTGTATTAAGTTTCATATCATTCTTCACACTTCTCTCTCTATCCGGGTAGTGGCCTGAAAATAGAATTACCCACTGTCGTGGTGTAATTCACTACTTATATTTAGGTTGATTCTACCGTCGTAGTAATCATTCCCCTAAACTAAGCGCATTACATCCGATCTCTCAGTTTCCACCATTAATTTTACACCTCCTTTGTCAAGGGATTTATCGATTAATGTAGGTTTCGTCTCTTTTCAACTGTTAATCCTTCTGTCGAAGTGATTAAGGGCATTAAGTTATTAGTATGGTGATCAAGCATAACAATATATGGAGAAAACGAAACTATACCACAGATTTAAGAGAGAAAATATGAATTATTAATATAAAATTGTCATACAATGCATTCCCCGGGCTACTCCCGGTCCTAAAGACAAAGGGGATTAGCCCCGCATGGTCATCTCAATGAAAGACAGAGGAGTAGAGAAGAAAAACATGGGAAACATGGAGCAAACTCGTGTAACCCCTGATACAAAGGTGTTCCTGGAGATCCTCCTCGAGAAACGTGCGTTTTGCAGTCTTCCGGCAGCAAAATCGCCCGTCGGAGGTGCCCGGACCGCTCGGTTGACGGCCTTCGTCTCTCGTCTCCTATCTCTCTCTCTCCTTCTTGGATGTTGTGCCACACAATATCCTCTCCCTCGGGCTGTCCGTGCTCTTCTTAGGTCATAAGACCACTTTACGGCTCCGAAAAAGCTCAACCGTCGGATTAAAACGATCCGTTTTAGTGCTGAAAATCGCCAGATCCCGACGCTGTCGATGGTATCGACCCTAGGTCGATGGTATCGACCATGGCACAGGTTATTCCTTCCAAGATCACGTTTTGGAGCAAACTCGTGTAACCCCTGATACAAAGGTGTTCCTGGAGATCCTCCTCGAGAAACGTGCATTTTGCAGTCTTCCGGCAGCAAAATCGCCCGTCGGAGGTGCCAGACCGCTCGGTTGACGGCCTTCGTCTCTCGTCTCCTATCTCTCTCTCTCCTTCTTGGATGTTGTGCCACACAATATCCTCTCCCTCGGGCCGTCCGTGCTCTTCTTAGGTCATAGGACCACTTTACGGCTCCGAAAAAGCTCAACCGTCGGATTAAAACGATCCGTTTTAGTGCTGAAAATCGCCAGATCCCGACGCTGTCGATGGTATCGACCATGGCACAGGTTATTCCTTCCAAGATCACGTTTTGGGGTTGCTTTTTGATGAAATGTCAATACTATCGACCTGGGGGTCGATAGTATCGACTCCGGACAATGCAAAAGTGCCTGAAAAAGTGCCAAAACATGTGTATAAGTCCAGGGATTATATAAAATCATATAAATATGATAAAAGAAGTATAATTTGATGCAAAAAGAGTTTAAAGGCCAACTATAGTGAATTATGCAAATATAATCAAGAAAATGACAAATACATGCATAAAACAGATATAAAATAAGCCTATAAAAGTGACTCAAAACCCATGCATCAAACTCCCCTAAGCTTAAACCTTGCTCGTCCTCGAGCAACAAAACTTTGGATCTGGTTGAGATAAGTCAGCAACAGGACATAAATACATGAAATGAATCTACATCATCCCCACTTTCTTTCCACAAACCGGCCCTCATTGACCACTGAACACTAACTGCCATCCAGGCGACCAAAGACCTATGTAAAAGATGTCTATCTCCCAATCAATGAAATACTATCAATTAAAGCAGTTAATATGATAAACTCATCAGGTCCATACTTGATGCATCTTGTGATCTCCTATCTACGTTGCTCATTTCCTAACTACCATCTAAATGGAAGCAGATCTCCTGATATTAATGAATGAGGAGAATATCATGGGTGGCCTACCAATTAGAGCAACACGTGGATGGGATAGGTGGTTGTGAAAGAGATGGAAGCACATAATAGTCAATCATGCAATACAAAAATTAATGACCTATCATGATGCAAAATGCAAGTGAAAATGTCCTAATGTTACATTTTTGGTGGAATGATGCATGCACTATCATTCCGTCTCAAGGTGAGATGGAATATCTAAGAAAACTACACCATGTGCTTATTCTTCTTAATATGTAAGTGAGAACATGTTCCTTTCTCCCTCTCATTCCTACTTACTTCTCAATTCTTTTTTTTTTCTTTTTTTTTCTTCTCTTTTTTTTTCAATTTTTTTTTCAAATTTTTTTTCAAGCCCTTATTTTCATAGATGACAATGAATTATTTGTCGGGCTCACTTCTTGTTACATACTTGTGCATCTGAAGCATTCTATTTGGAGGGTATGGAACAAGTTCATCACCTTTAATGTTTTCAGAGTAACATAAGATACATGGTGTACAATATGCTCAAAAGATGTAAATGCAACTACATAATGACAGTTATGCAACTACTATGACATGCACCTAAGGATAATGTGCATGTATAACTACTCTATCCTTTTTTTTCATTTTCATGCAAAAAAAAATGTGAAAATAGATATAATACAAGACCTATCTACATGGTATGCAATCAAAGAGTGAAAGACAGTAATGTGCTCCCATTTCTTATGGTGGAGTGTGAATGAAATTGCGGTGGATCAGATCACAAGACTAATTGACAGAACCTTTCGAAAATATCATATGTCCCTCTCTAAAGACCTGTGTACAGGGTAACTGAAGGATTTCTCTCTTAAACTTTAGTCTAAGGTCACGTTAGCGTTTGGTCGGTTTGGGCTCAAAAATCCTTGTCAATCACTTTTCCTTAGACAATAAAGATGGTCATTCATGTCCCCGTGTCCTAAAGCTGACTCACCCAAGCACTTCCTCAGTTATGCAACTCAATTACTCACAAGAATAAGCTCAAAACGTTTTCAATATGTCCATATTTTCATGTGCCCACAACCCAAGAGTAAAACTTGTAATTGAAACCATGCATTTATTGCTCCACAGATTACACTAGATAGATGTGGATCCTACAAAAGCGGTAAACCTAGAAATAAAAACAACTAATAATTCAAAAATAAAATCAACATGAATAAGTAAGTAAAAACTAAGATAGAGGGTTGTTCCAACACCCCCCCTAAGCTTGAATATGACTATGGCCTCATAGTCAACATTCTCACTTAAGAGGTGGAACAACGATACCATTCGCTTTGAAGTGTGGTAAAGAAGGATGGTTAGATGCTCAAGTAGACCAAGTGATGCTTGCTATCTCCCTCCTTTTTGTGGCCCATTTTTGTGTCTTAGTGGTTCTAAGACGTGACTTGCTTCATCCATCTTTCCTCTACAAAAAACGGTTCGAAAAAATCTTGTTTCGATACCTTTTACGGCCTGTTTTATGTAGCTGTCCTGCAGGTGTCGATACCATCGACCAAGGTCGATGGTATCGACCCAGACTCAGCGATTTTGTTGAATCGACGCATATAAAAGCATGGGAACTCAAAAGTGTCGATACTATCGACCCTAGGGTCGATGGTATCGACTTTACTGGCACCAATTTTTCTGTAAATCTTCAGGAATCTCGATACTATCGACCCTAGGGTCGATGGTATCGACTTTCTTCAGTGTTTACTTCTCCAAACTCGATACTATCGACATGGGTGTCGATAGTATCGACCTTAACATTCTGCACACTTCAAAACACGAGTTAGGGTACCATTTTTACAAAAATTATCAAAACCGAAGAAAAAAACTAAGTACATAAACATAAAAGAACATAACCAAACATAAAATTGAACCTAAAGTTGGGTTGCCTCCCAACAAGCGCCCTTCTTTAACGTCTTAGGCTAGACGGTATGCAGCTCATCATCTTTTCACTTTGGGAACTGTGCGTAGAGGATCATGTGGTAATTTGAATTCAACTCGATCTCCTCCAATTCCCAAGGACAAAGTACCTCTCCCTAAGGCAGTCACGACATCCGCCGTTGCTTGAAAAGGTCTTCCTAGAAGAATTTCACAGCTTTGGAGTGGTGGTATATCCATGACAACAAAATCCACCGGGAATATGAATCTATCCACTTTTACGAGAACATCCTCACACACTCCATATGGTCTCACGATAGACCCATCTGCTAATTCAATTGTTGCGACCGACTTCTTTATCTCTTTTAACCCAAGCTTTTGAAATGTCGCCAGAGGCATGAGATTTATGCTGGCGCCTGAATCACATTGCGCTTTAGAAACATGTTGACCACCTATTGAACACGGAATGTAAAAACCTCCTGGGTCTTTTCTCTTCTTTGGTGAATTCCCGTGAATCATAGAGCTCACCGTCTCATTCATCCAATAAATTTCATCATCTTTTATCCGCCTCTTCTTATTAATGATTTCCTTGATGAACCTCCCATAGGCGGGTACTTTCTCGATCATCTCCACTAATGGAATATTGATGTGGAGTTTTCGGAAAATCTCCAGGAATTTTTTAAAGTGACGATGCTCTTTCTTTGACTTGGTATTTACCGGGTCTGAAACATCAGCTGCATCAGCACGCCTGTGAGGTGGCACATAAGGGCTTTTCGGGGGTACCTCCCCTAATATTGCTTAATCATTCCCTCAGACGTGGGCCTTGACGAGATATCCTCAATGGTAGCAGCTTGTTGTGGATTCTCTTTCACATTTTCTGTCTCTTCACATGCACAAACAACTTGCACTTTTTCATCTTGCCTACATGGAGATATAGTATTCACAACTCTTTGTGATTTCCTGAAGAAAGGGTTTCCACCAGGCAATCCATAGTAAGTGCGTGGATATGGTATTGCTGGTGTTGCATTCACATTGAAAGTCATTTTTCTTTCTTCTACAGCTTCTTGCACCTGAGATTCCTCCTCATTGCTCACCACAGACATGTACTTGACCTGATGGTGTGCTTGGGCCACATTTGCATTCTCTTCTGGTTTCTGTTGATTGGCGTGCTTGATGGCCGCCACTTCACTTGAAATCTGAGCCACGGTGGTCTCTAATGCCCGCATTTGTGCTCCATGGCTTTGCAGCGTTTGCCCAAATTTGGTTAGAATGTCACCTTGAGATTGCAATTGCTTACCAAACATGGCCATCATCTCTTGGTTTTGCTGAACCATTTGAGTTAATAATTCAGTGTTCTTGTCCTCGGCTTTCTGCTGTGGCTTGGCATCCGAATCCTGTAGAAAATTGTTCGGATCCTTCCATGAAAACTTTTTATCTTTCCTCCATGCATAGTCATTGTTTCTATAGCCCTGTTGTTGCATGAATTTTACTTGGGCTTCCTCATTCTCAGATGCATCTTCTTTAGTTAGCAGCTTCTTGGCTAGGAGATCTAACTTATCATTTAGCTCCCTAACTATTCTAGATTCACCAGCAGCCTTGACCTGTTCCACTGCACCTCTGTCACCCCATGACTGTTTCCTAGCCATGTTCTTGAGTATTTCCCAGCATCTATTGTCAGTGTTATTTAGGAAAAATCCGGAACCAGCCGAGTCCAAGTTGCTTCTATCATGCTCGGAGAGAGAAAAGTAGAAGATCTTCACCTGTGTCTCCTTGTCCAGTCCATGATGTGGACATCTCCTCAACATGACTTGGAATCGCTCCCAAGTCTCAGAATAAGTTTCACCCGCCTGTTGGGTGAAATTGTGGATCTTCCGGATCATATCATTGGTCTTCTCAGGAGGGAAGAACCTCTCGAAGAAAACCTCTACCATGTGATCCCATGATTCAACAAACTCCTCGTCGAGGTTATGAAGCCACTCTCTTGCTACTCCAGCCAAGGAACTCGGGAATAACTTGAGGTACAGCACATCCTGTGGAAATCGATCTATCTTCACCATATCGCAATTTTCAACAAACTGACTAATGTGTGCCACTGGATCTTCATTTTTCAGTCCGTGAAATGTGTTGGATTTAACCAGGTTAATCAGTGCTGGATCGATCTTGTAGGTTGGAATGTTTAGCCCATGTTTCTTTATAGGCCCCTTTGATGCCGAGGAAGAAGACGCCTTGATCTTCTCCCATATTGTCTGTGCTTCAGCCATTACTTCTTCTTGTTCTTGCTCAGATTCCGAATTTATATCACTGTGGTGTTCCTCCTCGTAGTAGTCCTCGTCCTCTGGTCCCGTAGATGGAACCTCAGGTGTGCGATTCACGTAGTCTCGACTACGTGTGTGCACCATGCAAAGTACCTGAAAAATGGAAATAGGGGTTCAGTACAATGCTTTGAACGAGTCAACACAATTATAGAGAAATAAAAGAATTTTTGAAATTTTTCTAAAAATAAATAAATAAAAAAAATAAAAAAAATGTGGCCTAGAATGGCCGCTCTTAGCACTCAAAGTGCCAATAATTCGCCGTATCCCCGGCAACGGCGCCAAAAACTTGACGTGTATTTTACTACGCGCTTAAACGCAAGTATACGCGTCGAGTAATATAGGCCTTGTGAGGCCCGAGTCGAACTCAGGGATACGTGAATTATTGGAGACTTCTACTAACTAATCGCAATCAGCTAGACCGATTAACAAAGTAGGGTTTTGTTGTTCAAATTAAAAGAAAATAAAAATCAATCAAAGAAAACAATCGATTAAAGGTTAATTTAATCAATTAAAAGGGATATCTTTAGGATGGCGGTTTCACCGCGGGTCAACATTGTATTAAGTTTCATATCATTCTTCACACTTCTCTCTCTATCCGGGTAGTGGCCTGAAAACAGAATTACCCACTGTCGTGGTGTAATTCACTACTTATATTTAGGTTGATTCCACCGTCGTAGTAATCATTCCCCTAAACTAAGCGCATTACATCCGATCTCTCAGTTTCCACCATTAATTTTACACCTCCTTTGTCAAGGGATTTATCGATTAATGTAGGTTTCGTCTCTTTTCAACTGTTAATCCTTCTGTCGAAGTGATTAAGGGCATTAAGTTATTAGTATGGTGATCAAGCATAACAATATATGGAGAAAATGAAACTATACCACGGATTTAAGAGAGAAAATATGAATTATTAATATAAAATTGTCATACAATGCATTCCCCGGGCTACTCCCGGTCCTAAAGACAAAGGGGATTAGCCCCGCATGGTCATCTCAATGAAAGACAGAGGAGTAGAGAAGAAAAACATGGGAAACATGGAGCAAACTCGTGTAACCCCTGATACAAAGGTGTTCCTGGAGATCCTCCTCGAGAAACGTGCGTTTTGCAGTCTTCCGGCAGCAAAATCGCCCGTCGGAGGTGCCCGGACCGCTCGGTTGACGGCCTTCGTCTCTCGTCTCCTATCTCTCTCTCTCCTTATTGGATGTTGTGCCACACAATATCCTCTCCCTCGGGCCGTCCGTGCTCTTCTTAGGTCATAGGACCACTTTACGGCTCCGAAAAAGCTCAACCGTCGGATTAAAACGATCCGTTTTAGTGCTGAAAATCGCCAGATCCCGACGCTGTCGATGGTATCGACCCTAGGTCGATGGTATCGACCATGGCACAGGTTATTCCTTCCAAGATCACGTTTTGGGGTTGCTTTTTGATGAAATGTCGATACTATCGACCTGGGGGTCGATAGTATCGACTCCGGACAATGCAAAAGTGCCTGAAAAAGTGCCAAAACATGTGTATAAGTCCAGGGATTATATAAAATCATATAAATATGATAAAAGAAGTATAATTTGATGCAAAAAGAGTTTAAAGGCCAACTATAGTGAATTATGCAAATATAATCAAGAAAATGACAAATACATGCATAAAACAGATATAAAATAAGCCTATAAAAGTGACTCAAAACCCATGCATCATTATGGTTCTCAGGGCGCCACGTGTCTTCCTTATCATTGCAGAATTAGTGGATGGCCGATATCAATATCGCCCGACAGAAGGATGTTGGCTGTTGGGCATCGTGGCGAGTGGCGCCTGTCGGTGGGTGGCCGGTACTGCGTGACACGTTTGAGTTGTCGTGTCGAGCTCGGCTCCCTGTCGGGTAAAGAGGTGTGTCGTCCGACGGTTCCTTCTTGCACGGCATCCTCACGTCGTGCGTCGATGCATCGTGCTACCCTATCTGGTAGTGAGCATATCGGCTGGCTGGAAGGCCGATGCAGGTGGAGCATGTTTGTGGGCCAGAACGGCCTTATTGATGATAAATGAGTCCAAAATGGAGGAAAACTCTGCAAAAGATGGAAATATTGAGTTAAGAGCGTAGTGTAGCCGGTTATTGCAAAAGTACATAAAAAAGGAGAGGAAAAAATATAAAAGGGCAGTTTTGATAACAAAATAAGGGTCAAAAACATCACAAAATTTGGTGTTATCACTTACGAAATGATGTTACTTCAACCAACAATGAAATAACAATAAGTAAAGAAAATCAAGAGAGAAACAAAAGAACAAGAACAAACAAAGAATGATATAGAAACTATGGATGGGAACTCAGATTGGGTTTCACCATCTCAGGCTTCTCACCAATATGCAATACTCACACCCATTGTATACCCTTAGCAAGATTACAAGCAGTCATCATTTATGTTTAATTCATCCTCTCTCAAGCTTAGGATAGATTTAGATGATGAGGTTGTCTCTTTCTCAAAATGGCAAACAAACAATCACAAAAATGGCCATATGACTGTTAACTTATGCATTCCAATATTTTCATGCATTCATACAACTCCATAAAACTTCGATACAGTTAACACTACTCTTTTAAGGAACTAACAATCAAACATCTCAAGATGATATCTAATCATGCAAGTGAAGAATTAAGAACAAGTGTACGGAGATAATTGTTGCTAGGGGTATATATATATATATATATATATATATATATATATATATATATATATATATATATATATATATATATATATATATATATATATATATTCAAATGTATGCAAGTCTATACATGTTGGAAGAGCCTTAGTGGATACTCCCAACCCAAGAAAGATGTTTAGCCACTCCTAGTAATGATTAGCTTTATGGATTTTCAAATATTCATGGACATGGAGCATTACTAATAATGGAATGAAGTGAAGGGGATCATAATGGATAGATTCAGAGAAGGGAAGTAGAAAGAAACACTGACGATGACCAAGGAATCACGAGAGTCAATGGTCTGGTCCTCCTTGCCCAATGTGGTGCAGTGCTAATGAAGACCATTTCTTTGTCCTCCTTCATCCAAGGGATCACTTTGAACAGGATGAGGGCGGGAGGTAGCAGTAGTAGACTTGTTAACTTTCATCCTTCTTATCTACCAACTAATGGTGGTAGTGGCAGTCGATGGTGAGCTTCGTCTATGATACCACCTTGGCATCCCTTTTACTCGTGATCCCCCAACGTTCATGAAAGCCTCGTATTTATAGGCCTCTAATCTCTGGCTCGGGAGTGGACATAGGGGTCCTTTACCTAAAACCCAAGTACTAGTAATATCCTCATTAAGTCACGTGCCTAATGGTCTCGAATGATAAGTGTTACAAGTCAGGTCGTCGAGTAGCGATTTTCTGTGGAACATCAATTGACAAAACAAGGGTAGCTATTAATTAGGCATTGGTTGGATGTAGTGGTACCCTAGGGCGTTGGCATGGGTGGCCATCAATTATTGATCCATTGGTGGACCAGTGTCGTGTCTGCAGTGGTGCCATAAATTATGGGCTTTAGCAGCCATCGATTGGTGGGACTTCATGACCATTAGGTAAAGTGCAATGGTGACTGATGGCCACATAGGTTTGCCATTGGGTGTCAAACTATGGTTGCATAGATCATCCTTTGGTTGTGACTATTGGCCACTCCATCGACCAATCCGTGGTGTCCATAGGTGGTCGGAAATGATGGGGATCTTGTTCCTTCGATCCTCTACATGAAATGGCCTTGTTATCTTTAAGTAGATGAAGAAGAAATATTTATATGCAAAATGATGGGAAGTGATTGTGAATCATCTTGTGTGAGGAATCAAAGGGTAAGTGAAGGCATAAAATATCCACCAAATTATGTGTTATCAACCCCCAAACTTTGAGTCTAGCATGTGCTCAAGCTAACAAATATATTTAAAGCATTGAACAATTTCAAAGGGCTTTATTAATTTATTTCTTTTGTGAGTGTGAAGAATGTGATAATGTCATCCTTATGTCAAAACATATGCAGAATGACTAGGGGTTGTTGATCCCAAGATTTTCTCTTTAGATTGAGTTGTGCGACTCGTATTGCCTTCTATGACCTTCTTTAGCAGAAAGATTTTCGTTGTCATGTTGTACTGGTGATCCTTTTCTAGGTAGTGCTTGCACAAGGTTCTGGATGAGATAGCTTTGACACCCACCTTTTATTTTCTTGGATATCCTATGTATTGTTTTGGGGGTGGGATAAGGTTATACTTTCCTTCCATTGTCAGGTTCGCTCAACCATGTATACTATTGTTAAGACATTATTTCCTGTTTGGCCCCTGATATAATGTCAAGTGGTTGTGTGAGGTTCTTTTTGAAAGGTAGTTGTGTAAAATTTTGTCTTCCAGACTCCACTACTGGGATGACATGTCTACATTCGTGAGTGCAATTATACACCAGTTGGGCAAAGTCATTTAGCATCTTACTAGGCACAACTCTAATGATTTTATTCCTCTTGAAATTTATTCTTGCTCACATGCTTTGGGATGATAGGATTTCGAAGAAGTTTGAGGTCGCCAAGCCTCTTTTGATCCCAAAGCATAGATTTTTGCACTAGATGGGGTAGTTGTTTCCTCCTTGATAGGGTTATGTATTTTCCTACCTTTACTTGGGACTAGGGTGATCAATCAGGAGCATATTAGATAGAGTCCTCCTTACTTCAAGTGTTCAACTTGGGGAACAAGAATTTATCGGCCCTGAATGCGCGTCTAAAAAGTACAAGCATGATCCCAAAGGTAAATTGGAATTTTAATTTATAACCCAAAACCTTAACATTCAAGGACCCCCACAACTTTAAAATGGGGTTGAACACAGAGACATAGGGACATTTAAAACACTTAAGATCGCCCTCTTAAGTCAGTTAAGCCGATCTGATAGTTGATAAGAGTTTGGAACTAGAACTAGTCCAACAAAATGACATGAAATAAGACAAAACAAAGTAAATAAAAACAAAACAGAGCCCGTCAGATTCTACTACTCAATGAGAAGGAGTTCCTGGCTATGGAACCACAAGTTGGGCAATCTATGCACTTGTTCTCGAAAGTGGACAACCTCGAACACCTCATCAGGCAATCTACTTTGAAACATAGTATGTATTGTGGTATCTGTACCTATAAGGGGTCATCCCACTCATTTTCACGCAGCGTTACTATAACCCATCAATGATATGAAAGCACTCTCAAGGATGACAAATCAACACCATACAATATTATAGATACCCTCTTAGGCATAAATATTTTGAGATGCTAGGGATAGATGTGATCTGGATAGATCTTGGTGGTGTGCCAGATTGGGCTGGGCTGGGCCTGACCGTGCCCAAGTCTCTAGTTTTGTACATATCACCTTGAACCATCCTCTTTTCAAATTTCGATCCAAACTACCTTCCCTTATCCATTTCTACTACTAATCTTTGGATCATGGCAAAAATAAAAGTTCAAGCAAGAAAGTGATCAACCAAACTAGTAATCATAACTATAAAGAGATAATAGTATAGAAAACATACTAGATCTGGAATGAAACTACTTGCTTAAGGTAAAAGTATATAAAAATGCCCAAAACTAGCAACATAGCCAAGAAGGAGGTCAACTAGCCATTGACAAGCATAGTTGGCACCGAACAAAGATGGAAGAACATCACTTTTATAGAAACTAAATAGAATAGTATAACAAAGGAGAAGAAGAAGAGATTTAGCCTATAGAGGAGATGTGGCTCTCCCTCCTTAGCATTCTTATGGGTTGGATCTCATCTTTGGATCGTCCTCCTTGGTCTTCTAAACTCCTTGGCCTCCTTTCTCTTTGATACCACCCCAAACAACATCTTGGTGGGTACATGGAGGTGGAAGATGGTTAGGAATAGTAGGAAATGGGTGAATGGTGGTGGAAAATGATGGTAGAGGGAAGCAAACTGAAGGGATGGATGTAGGATGAACACTTCAACCTTTTTTATACCTTGAAACTCTCCCATGAGATTCTAGGAACCAAAAATATGTGGAGCTCCTCTCTAGATAGAGAGGGGTGGGTACTTATAGTTGAAGGCGTGGTGTATGTAATAAGTGGTCACTACACCTTCAGTTGTTGATACCCTTTATTCTTTGCCCGACCGTACCGAGTGTAGTGGTCGAGACAAGTAAGCAGTCAGTATGGATGTTGCAGGAAAGACAAGTGTAGCGGGCTAGACAGATGTAGTGGCCGAGACAGATATCACGGGCATAGAGCTTGTAGTGGTCAAGACAGGTGTAGTGGTCATTGATCTTATCCTCAACCCAATCGTGTCGGTCTAGTCCCATCCTTGTCGAGTGTAACGATCACTACAATCTTGTTGTGGATGTGGTTGTAGATGTAAATATAGCTTGGAGGTCAAAGAAGTCACTAGTTGTAGCGGTCAATATGGATGTTGTGGTCAAAACATATGTAGAGGTCGCTACTTTTGTTCCCAGCCTGACCATGTCGGGCTGGGCTCAACTGGGTCGAGGGGAGAAAACTTAGAGAATTGATGTATTTTCAAGTTTAGTGCATGCATATCCCAAATATTAGCTAGTTGAGCAACTCTATCTATGAAAAGATATAAATTACTAAAAAATAAGAATCTAGAGTTATTTTGGGCATTTAAGTCTATAATGACACAAGACTATGAGCAAATGATTTGCATAAATGCATGAATTTGGGTGTTATCAACCACCTAAAGCTTAAACCCTTACTTGTCCTCAAGGAAGACTATGCTCAAAGAACAAAAAAGATAATATACAAATTAATCTTGGAGATAAATGCTAAGGTTAAGAAAAATAGTTTAAAACATCAATTCCCCTAACCCATGTTGTTTCACAGCAAACCCCCACCAATCGAGAACAACATGCTAAAGTAAGATCAAAGATCATCTAAGCAAGATTAAGTGACTTCTCTGCAACTTGTCAGTACTCGTGAGGGTTTGAATCATAATAGTTGAGCATTAAAGCATTGTCACATAGGCAACCCAGTGGGTGATGAGTAATGAGAAACTATTATCTATTCATGTTTGTCAATCAAGAATAATACACCTCCCACTTATTCAGGTACTAAGAAGCAACAAAAAGAAAAAAGAATCTAATGACTTATGAGGACCCTAATCAACCTAAGGTTGGACCATGTAACGAGCAACAATCCCTACAAGCCAAGCCAGTTGACCTAGGGAATTGAGATGCTCTCCTCATACTATGCTCAAACAAACCCTGCTACGGTGATGGTCGCATATGACTTAATGGTTCTTAAAGACTCTCTAATGAGCTTTTTAGGGTGGTACAACCAGGCACGACATACCCACATTCATGAGCACAATCATACATTGGTCGAGCACCATCCCTCAACTCTCCAAAAAGAGAAAACAACACTCATTTTTTTACACCCATGCTTTTATCTGCATTCTAATTTATAGGCATGAGTGAGAACTACTTTGAATCTTTTTGGATTTTGTTGGCGGCCAAGCCTCTTTTGCAAATTTTTTAGTTTTCAACTTTTTGACTCAATATAAGGTAATAAGGTGCATAGTCCATCAAGGAAATCACTTCAACCTGATTTTAGCTCAAAACTCATCATTATTCACTTGATCCATGTGTGAAAAGTAGTAATTATGAGTCAAGGATCCTTAGAACATAGGCAAGTTTATGAATAACACAACTTGGAATTTTGATCAAACTCTAGCTCTTTCCAACGGTCTGATATCCCATATTTGTCATTCCCAAAATATGTCAAGGGAATAATGTATTAAACTATGAAAAAGAGTGCATAACCTTAGATTAATTTCCAAAAATAATAAAAGAGTCAAAGAGCTACTTAAGCAAGAGACCAAGTAGTTTAAGATGAAAATTTTGTACTTAGGTGCTTGGATAAGAATTTAAGTATAAGATTCACATCACATAGCCTTAATTGCAAGGCCACAAATTACAGAACAAAGTCCTACAAAATAATACAACTAGTCTAAACTGTTGAATTTTTTTAAAATTTATGCCTAAATACAGGAAGTAAACATGCATGCGAGAAGAATGAAGAGATATAAGGGTGAATAGCCCTACCACCCCAAGCTTAAAACTTTACTTGTCCTCAAGCAAGCCTTGTACTTGAGAAAGTATGGAAGGGATGCATGGATGTACATGAAAGAAATTTATTAAAGTCCTAGTAAGATGCATGTATGCAAGTTATGTAAGAGAGATAGAGGAAAGAAACTATATAAGAAAGAACATGAAAAACAAATTTATTTTAACAAAAAGAGAAAAGAAAGGGTTAAGAGAGAAAGGGGTGGCTGCCCCACGATACTGACACTAGGATCCCAAATCCTATCATTTAGGACCAGTGTCACCTATGTCTTGCTAATTGGGTCCACCTTGTAGGAGTAGAATAGGTGGAGATATGAACCCTTTCAAGTCTGAAGTAGAGTAATAGAATCGGTGACTCAATGAAGTCATCTCTGAGCTGGAATTGATTTGAACAATATTGAAATGAATTCTTCAGCAGAGCATCCTCAAGGTAACCATAAATGTATGAATCTGAATAGGAAGGCCCTAGGATGTTGATACAAGATGAGATGGAGGGGAGAGGCTGAAAGTTTTCTCAAGGACTCCTCTAATCTTTCTCCACCTATGAACTAGAGGTTGGACGCTCAGATAAATTTTCATGTACAATCTACGACATCCAATCATCTTATGAATAAGAAGTATCCCCAGGTCAATCTGTTTGTGGTTATACCACTCCAAGCTGGTCACATTCTATGGGGTCCAGGGTATCTCAATGCTCAACAACCATGTTGTAATGGATTGTCAATCCAACTCCTTTAATGCCAACCATCCCTTGAAAAGGGATGGTGGATAATGTCAGCTCATGCCACTCCAGTTCCTCATCGCCATTATACTCACTTCCCCAATTTGAAAGGTCATCGTCATCCTCATCGAACAAATTGTTTCAAACCATGATTGGTGTACTACTCAAAGAAAAGTAACAAGTATCAGTATGAGAAATATCACCCTGGTCTAGATCAATGTATGATTCAGGTTCCTCAAATTGACCTTCATGTTGCAAGGTTGTTTGACTACCCAGGTGAGGATAAGAGTCATCATCATCATTATATAACAATTCATGTGTGTGGCTTGTATCTTCCATTATTTGATTAGCTGAATCATCTGGATAAAATGAAGGACTTCCCTAGGTGGTTTGGTCTTCACAGAAACATCCTAATAAATGCAATTGATGATCTGAATAGGATGGTGAGGCAAACTCCATTTCAGGCCTGATGGAAAGATTTTGATGACTATAATCTTCAATGTCATGTGGTGGCACTTGCAACCATGTACTAACCAAATTGATGAGCTCTTGAAGCTTCCTACCCTGTTCAACATCCTTATCATGAAGTTGTTGGACTTGAGCAACAATTCTTTTAAGATCCGTCAATTACAAAATGCTCTTCAGTTAGAAACATGCAGTGTCAAACTGATGCTTTTGGATAAATCATTGTTGAATAGTTTGAAGTATACTTCTGATGTTGTTTGCAACCTCATTGGCTAAATGGAGATGAAGATCCTACTTTTCTAGTAGATGTTGAAGCAATTTGACATGATCTTGGAGATGAGGAGCTAAGGAGGAGGCAAGTGCATTGGCACTTTCTCTAGCTAGCTCCACTACTCTAATTGGTTCTTGATCCCATGGTGAATTAGAGCTCCAGGGACAATCTCTCTTGATGAAACAGTGATCCTAACGATGATCGGGGCAATTATAGCTCGATTAGATGAAGCCCACAACTTTCAATTATTTTCCAGCAGTCAGGGATGCAAAAAAATTTAGGAGGACAAGTGGACAAGATAACTTGTCTTATAGAAGCAAGATCCAAGACTGAAAAAATGTATAAGAAAAGAAAGAAATATATTCAGTATATATGAACAAGTATGTGCAAAGCAAAGAAGTACTATGCATATTTATACAGGATTATGGATGACACGATAAAATCTTTGGGCATGCAAATGTTGAAAACCACGTCCCTGACAACGGTGCCAAAAGTTGATTGGCCCTGAGCCCACCTCTAAAAAGTATCGACACAATCCTAAAGGTAAATCAGACTTTAAATTTATAACCCGTAACCTTAACCATCAAGGACCCCCACAACTTTCGTACGGGGTCAAAGTAGATATATGAGGTCAAACACAGGAATGTGGGGACATTTAGAATGCGTAACATCTCACTCTTAAGTCAGTTAAGCCAATCTGATAGTTGATAAGAGTTTGGAACTAGAACTAGTCTAGCAAAATGTCACGAAATAAAACAAAACAAAGTAAAGAAAACAAAATAGTTTCTGTCATATTCTACTAATTAAAGAGAAGGAGTTCCTGGCTATGTAGACACAAGTTGGACAGTATATACACCCATTCTCAGGCATGGACAAACCTCAAACACCTTATCAAGCAACCTACATCCAAACATGGTACGCATTATGGTATCTATACCTATTGGAGTTCATCCCACTCACTTTCGTGCAACATGACTATAATCCAATAATGATATGAAACATCTTTTAAAGATGAAAAATCGACACCCTATAATGTTCTAGATACCCTCTTGGGTCCCAAATATTCTAAGATGCTAGTGATATATGTGATCTTCATCAAACCTGATGGTGGGCCTGACGTGTATTTTACTACGCGCTAAAAATGCAAGTGTACGCGTCGAGTAATATAGGCCTTTGTGAGGCCCGAGTCGAACACAGGGATACGTTGAATTATTGGAGACTTCTACTAACTATTTGCGATCAGCTAAGCCGGATAACAAAGTAGGGTTTGTTGTCGAAATTAAAAGAAAATAAAAATAAAACAAAGCAAACAATCGATTAAAGGTTAATTTAATCAATTGAAAAGGATATCTTTAGGATTTCGGTTTCACCGCAGGTCAACATTGCATTAGGTTTCATATAACTCCTCAATCTTCTCTCTCTATCCGGGTAGTGGCCTGAAAATAGAATTACCCACTGTCGTGGTGTAATTCACTACTTAGGTTTAGGTTGATTCCACCGTCGTAGTAATCATTCCCCTAAACTAAGCACATTACGAGCGATCTCTCAGTTTCCACCATTAATTTTACACCTCCTTTGTCAAGGGATTTATCGATTAATGTAGGTTTCGTCTCTTTTCAACCGTTAATCCTTCTGTCGAAGTGATTAAGGGCATTAAGTTATTATTATGGTGATCAAGCATAACAATATATGGAGAAAATGAAACTATACCACGGATTTAAGAGAGAAAATATGAATTATTAATATAAAACTGTCATACAATGCATTCCCGGGCTACTCCCGGTCCTAAAGATGGAGGGGATTAGCCCCGCATGGTCATCTCGCACAAATACATGGTAGAAATAGGGGAAATCATAAGAAAAACGTGAATTGAATGGGAAAACCCCTGAACGGAGGAGAACCGGTGGATCCTTTGCGTAGAACACGAGCTTTCCCGCCTCTCGGTGGTGAAATTCGTCTTCGGCAGCGTCCAGAACAACATGGATGAGCTTCTGGCCTCCGTTCTCCTTTCTCCCGCTTCTCGGCACTTGTGCAATGACAAATTAGATCCTCCTATCGTCTGGGCGGCCGTCATTATGTATAAGTCCCTAATTAGGTCGTCAATTAACTCCAGCCGTCCGATTGAGATCGAAATGAATCCAACGCATATCTGCCGGCTTCGATACCATCGACGCAGGTCGATGGTATCGACCCTCCCTTTTTGGCATCGGTTCTGTCATTAAGTGACGCTGTAGCCTCCATGTGTCGATGGTATCGACTTGGTGTCGATACTATCGACTGCTCCTTCACCATCTATCTGAAGACGTCTCGATACCATCGACATCAGCGTCGATGGTATCGACTCTTTGCTGCTCCTTACGGCTGGCAACCTGCGGTCAAGTCGATGGTATCGACTCCCGTCGATGGTATCGACGGAAGCAGATATTTGTTTTTCCTGAAATTTAAAGAACAGATCAAATAAATCCACACAAATTATGATAATGTGATAAATAATGCTCGAAATGATAAAACTAAGGGGATTTGACATAAAATGATGGCAAAGACCGAAATGAGTGAATTATGAAATATTATCCATAAAAATGACTAATAAGAGCACAAACCACATATAAAATAGGTCTATAAATGTGACTCAAAATCATCGCATCAAACTCCCCTAAGCTTGAACGTTGCTTGCCCTCGAGCAACTAATCCTTAGAATAGAATTGCAGATGTCAACTGAAAAACAACACACCAACCCAACATCCTATGTGACTCCCACGGAACATTCTCAAACTGGCCTTCTCTAACCACAGAACAACAATTACCCTAAAGGCGACAATAATCATCAATAAAAGAAATTTACCTCCAAACCGATGAACACTATCACATAAGGCAGTTAACATAATAAAATTCGTTGTATCAGCATTGGTGCATCTTGTGATCACCTATACTACATTGCTCGCCCTAACTACCATCTACATGGAAGCAGTTCTCCTGATAATCATTAGTGAGGAGAATTTCACGGTGGCCTACCAATCCGAGCAACGGGTGGATGAAAATGGGTGGCTCATGGAATAATTTGGAAATATTGTACAGTTTCAACATGCATAATACAAAAATGTCCTAAATGATGCCAATGCACATTGAAAATACCCTAAAGCCTAAAATTGGGTGAAGTGATGCATGCACTAAGCTTCCTCCTCAAAATGAGATGGAATTCTAGTTAAGCTACATCATGTACTCAATTTCCTGTAATGCGAGTGACCTCATGTTCCTTTCTCCCTCTTATTCCACTTTCTTCTAAAATCTCTCTTTTTTTTCTTTTTTTTTTCTATTTCAGATTTTCAGAATTTTTTTTTCTTTAGCCCACATATCCACATAACAATGCTAAAAACAATAAGTTCATTGGGCTATTTTCTTCATGCTCAGAAATTCTTGCAATATTTAGAAGGTATGGAACAATTTAAATCACCTTTGAGAAAAAATTGAGGTACATTGTGTATTTTATGCATGAATATCATGAGTGCAACTACATGGCATGCACCTAAAGGTAATGTGCATGCATCCCTATATTTTTTTCTTCTTTTTATGCAAAAGTATGGAAAATATCAGTGCAAGTCCTATCTACATGCTATGCACACAAGAAGGAATTAAAACTGCACTTTACTTCCAATTCTTAGGTGGATTATGGAAAAATGAAGTGGAATGATCACAAGATTAAATGACTGAACCTTAGAAAGATATTATGTGTCCCTCCTTACTGACCTGTGTAGTGGTTTAGAAGGTTCTCTCTCTTACATCCAATTAAGGTCTCATTACCATTTGGTTAGGTTAGGCTCAAACAACCATTACTGTCCACTTTGCATGAATCCATAGGAGTACAGGTGTGAAATGTTGTTTTAAAGTTGACATAATCAATCATTTTTGTAGGATGTGTTCCCCAAGGTCAACCAAAGCAAGCTATCCAAAGACACAAAAATTTTTAAATTTTCCTTAAATTTCCCATGAACTAACAGCAAGATGACACACGTTTACGACATCCACAGTTACACTAGATAGCACGTGGATCCTACAAAAAACTAAAGATGCAAGAAACAAATAACAATGCTAAAAACTAAAATAATAAAAGAAAAGATAGAGCTGTTCCAACTACCCCCCCAAGCTTGAATTCGACTATGGCCTCATAGTCAAAAACAAACTTAAGAGTGGAACAGAGATACCCGATCAGTCTTGTGGAGGCGGAGGTGGTTACTGTGGGGCCGTAGGATCCCAAGAAGGATACTCCCCCTGGAAGCTCGGATCGTAATGGGTCCTCGGCGGAGGCTGTGGATAGCCTCCAAAGTAGCTCTGACTCCAGTAGTGGCCGTAGAAGGGCTCCTATTGCATCTCCATCCTTTGCAACCGATTGTGTATCTGTTGTTGGTTGTCGAGGAGGAGACGTTCATTCTCGAACATCGCCCTTTGGTTGTCAAGTAACCGGTTCGTAGTATCCTGAATACCGGTATACATCTCTAGATGCTGCTGCTGTGTCTGATGTATGTCCTGCAGCATCGTGTACATGCCTTGCATGGAGTAGGCATCCTCGCTCGGCTGCGAGGGATGTGGTGATGGCGGCGGAGGCTGTGATGATGAATACGCACCCGGATGCATCCGAGGACGCTTCCAGGGTGCTACCTATGCACGAAGAGGTGTGAATGCCGCCTCTTCCTCTTCAGTCTCGCCTTCTTGTCCGTCGTTGCCGCCTTCATCGCCGCCTTCTTCCTCATCAGAGTCGATGGCTATGATCGGCCATCTGAAATGTTGTGCGCCCTCGATGTTGAAGACAGGATCCGGCAGTGCACACTCCTGGTAAGCGTGGTTGACGTGGCAGTGTGCATACGCCAACCCATCCCGTAGAAGAATGAGGTTAGAACGGTGCAAATGTTGAACGTTCACCTTACTCTTCGTGGAAAGCGGAGTCATGGATTGGAAATTCAGTCCCAAGTACAACGCCAGTTTGGTGATTAGCCCACCAAAATGGATCAGAGCCTTCCTCGTACTCCTCTTTACCGCCAGGACGCGCTGCAAGAAGAACGCACCCCAGTTGCATTCTTGTCATTTCAGGAGCATGTTCAGAAAGAAAAGGTCGCTCTCCTGAAACTTGCTCAATGCTAGATCGCTACGAGCAAAGAAAGTGAAACTCAACATCCGGTGTAGGACCCGGACGAAGGGATGCTCGAAATCCGCTACCGCCGCATTGTGGTAGCTCACTGTCTTTCCCACCGGCATTGTCACTAGCTCGGCGAAGATCTTGTCGTAGTCGGTGCGGGAATCCGGGCGCCGGTGATCGTGTTGAGAATGGTTCCAGTTGAAAATGTCATTGAACTGCTCAAGCGTGATGTTGTAGTTGATGTTGAATACTCGGAATGACACCCTTCCCCTGATCCACTCACGATCAGAAGCAACTACGTCATTGGGCACGACACATACATCAAGGGACGCCATGAACTCTGCCACCAACTCTTTGTAGGTGGGCCATTCGCCAAAAAATGGTTGCCCATCCGCATGATACTCCAACTCGTCGTCCTGTATGCCGGTGTGACGTGCTTGTCCTGCCAGCACATAGGCCAAGTTGGCCTCGAATCCCAGCTCTTGGATCATTCCCCGGTCCACATACCGGGTCGGCTCGATCTTCCGCTTCATGATCTCCTCATAGACCTTCTTCACCTCCGCGAATGGGTGAACCAGGCATGGACGTGAGACTGAAGCAGTAGGGGGTGGCACAAACTCCGCGATCTCCATAGGATTCGCGCGAGAGGACGATGCTCCGGCGACATGCACCATTGTTGCGAGAAGGATGGGATTAGACGAAGAAGAGCTCGGGGAAGATGGAGAAGTGATTCTCCGCTCGGTGAAGATCCTTGCTCGATGTTGCTGCTCTTCGATCTTGGAGGGCTCGGGGATGTGCTCGGCGCAAAGGAGGAAGTTCACTCTGAAGGTGTGACGTCAAATGACGTAATGAATCTCCTTATATAGACTTGGCCGGCGCTACTGTTGACCCGTCGATACCATCGACGCGGGTCGGTGGTATCGACACGTCTCGATGCTATCCGCCTCCCTCGCGAGTATCGACGGCTGACGATTGCTGGATCTTGAAACCCGGATTGCTGACCTGTCGATACCATCGACACAAGTCGATAGTATCGACGCAGCACCCAGATCGCTGATGTGGACTTCGCGATCGCCGTCGATGTCATTGTGCAGATCGGTGACATGGATGGTCGATACCATCGACAGGAGTCGATGGTATCGACTTGGCTTCATTGCGACACCGCCACTTTTTCACTTCAACCTGTGACCATGTCGATACCATCGACAAGGCCGTCGATGGTATCGAGTTGACTGAAACAAATCGCTCTGAACTTCTCCAGAGATCTCGATGGCATCGACTGCTGTTTCGATACCATCGACAGTTGTTGCGCGACCTGCCTGTAGGTATGTCGATACCATCGACGAGACCGTCGATAGTATCGACTCAGAACGAACCTTGCAGTTGTCAACCTGAACCTATGTCGATACCATCGACCAGTGTGTCGATGGTATCGACCCTGCCTCAGCCTGCAAAAAGAACAAACGGATCAAGGTATCTTCTTTACATCCAAATTTAAACGAAATGAAAGCAATCTATGACTATAATTAAACTATCCTAGTGTACCGATGGTTGGGTTGCCTCCCAACAAGCGCCCTTATTTAACATCTTAGGCTAGACGGTATGAAGCTCGTCATCTTTTCACATTGGAGACTGCGCTTAGAGGATCATGCGGTAGTTTGAATTCAACTCGATCTCCTCCAATTCCCAAGGACAAAGTACCTCTCCCTAAGGCAGTCACGACGTCCTCTGTTGCTTGAAACGGTCTTCCTAGAAGAATTTCATAGCTTTGGAGCGGTGGCATATCAATAACAAAAAAATCCACCGGGAATATGAATCTATCCACTTTGACGAGCACATCCTCACACACTCCATATGGTCTCACGATAGACCCATATGCTAATTCAATTGTTGCGGCTGATCTCTTTATCTCTTTTAACCCCAACTTTTGAAATGTCGCCAAAGGCATGAGATTTATGCTAGCGCCGGAATCACATTGCGCTTTAGGAAAATGTCGACCACCTATTGAGCACGGAATGTAAAAACCTCCTGGGTCTTTTCTCTTCTTTGGCGAACTCCCGTGTATCATAGAGCTCACTGTCTCATTCATCCGAAAAATATCATCGTCTTTTATCCGCCTCTTCTTATTGATGATTTCCTTGATGAACCTCCCATAGGCGGGTACTTTCTCGATCATCTCCACTAATGGAATATTGATGTGGAGTTTTCGGAATATCTCCAGGAATTTCTTAAAATGACGATGCTCTTTCTTTGACTTAGGATTAACCAAATTTGAAACATCTGCTGCCTCAGCGCGCCTGTGAGGTGGCACATATGAGCTTTTCGGGGGCACCTCCCCTAAGCTTGGTTCAATCACTCCCTCCGACGTGGGCTCTGGGGAGACATCCTTAAAGGTAGCAGCTTGTTGTGGTTTCTCTCTCACGTTCACTGTCTCCGCACGTGCACAAACAACCTGCACTTGTTCTTCTTGCCTAGATGGCGATACCATACTCACAACTCGCTGTGATTTCCTGAAGAAAGGGTTTCCGCCCGGCAATCCATAGTAAGTGCGTGGATACGGTATTCCCGGTGTCGCATGCATATTGAAAGTCATTTTTCTTTCTTCTACAGCTCCCTGCACTTGAAATTCCTCCTCATTACTCACCACAGACATATACTTGACCTGATGGTGTGCTTGGGCCACGTTTGCATTCTCGGCTGGTTTCTGTTGATTGGCGTGCTTGATTGCCACCACTTCACTCGAAATCTGTGCCACGGTGGTTTCCAATGCCCGCATTTGTGCTCCATGGCTTTGCAGCGTCTGCCCAAACTTGGTTAGAATATCACCTTGAGATTGCAATTGCTTACCAAACATGGCCATCATCTCTTGGTTTTGTTGTACCATTTGACTCAGTAGTTCAGTGTTCTTATCCTTGACTCTTGGTTGTGGCTTGGCATCTGGATCCTGTAGAAAATTATTCGGATCCTTCCATGAAAACTTTTTGTCCTTTCTCCATGAGTAGTCCTTGTTTCTATAGCCCTGTTGTTGCATAAATTTCACTTGGGCCTCCTCATCTTCAGATGCATCTTCCTTAGTTAGCAGCTTCTTGGCTAGAAGATCTAACTTATCGTTCAGCTCCCTAACTATTCTGGATTCGCCAGCAGCCTTGACCTGTTCCACGGCACCTCTTTCACCCCATGACTGTTTCCTAGCCATGTTCTTTAATATCTCCCAACATCTGGTATCCGTATTATTCAGAAAGAATCCGGATCCAGCTGAATCAAGATTACTTCTATCGTGCTCGGAGAGAGCAAAATAAAAGATTTTCACTTGTGTTTCCCTGTCCAGCCCATGATGTGGGCACCTCCTCAACATAACCTGGAATCTCTCCCAGGTCTCAGAATATGTCTCACCCGCCTATTGGGTGAAATTGTGAATCTTCCTAATCATGTCGTTAGTCTTCTCAGGAGGGAAGAACCTCTTAAAGAAAACTTCCACCATATGATCCCAAGACTCAACGAACTCATCGTCTAGGTTGTGTAGCCACTCTCTTGCTGCTCCTGCCAGAGAACTTGGGAACAGCTTGAGGTACAAAGCGTCTTGTGGAAACCTGTCTATCTTTACCATATCACAGTTTTCGACAAACTGGATGATGTGTGCAACAGGATCCTCATTCTTCAACCCATGAAATGCATTTGATTTTACCAAGTTAATCAACGCTGGATCGATCTTATATGTCGGTATGTTGATCGCCTGCTTTTTTATAGGCCCCTTTGAAGCTGATGAGGAAGAAGCTTTGATCTTCTCCCATATAGTCTGTGGCTCGGCCATGTCTTCTGCTTCAGATTCAGAATCTATCTCTTCTTGGTACTCGTGCTCAAAATGCTCCTCATCTCCAGGTCCCAGAAACAGAACCTCGGGTGTGCGATTGTCGTAGTCTGTACTACGTGTATGCACCATACACAGTACCTAAAATAGGAAAATTCGAGTTCAGTACAGTGCTTTGACGAGTATAAAAATGAACGAACAATAGAAAGAAAATATTTGAAGTTGAATGAAAATTATAAAAAAAAATGTGGCCTAGAGTGGTCGCTCGTAGCACTCGAAGTGCCAACAATTTCGCCGTATCCCCGGCAACGGTGCCAAAAACTTGACGTGTATTTTACTACGCGCTAAAAACGCAAGTGTACGCGTCGAGTAATATAGGCCTTTGTGAGGCCCGAGTCGAACACAGGGATACGTTGAATTATTGGAGACTTCTACTAACTATTTGCGATCAGCTAAGCCGGATAACAAAGTAGGGTTTGTTGTTGAAATTAAAAGAAAATAAAAATAAAACAAAGCAAACAATCGATTAAAGGTTAATGGAATCAATTCAAAAGGATATCTTTAGGATTTCGGTTTCACCGCGGGTCAACATTGCATTAGGTTTCATATAACTCCTCAATCTTCTCTCTCTATCCGGGTAGTGGCCTGAAAACAGAATTACCCACTGTCGTGGTGTAATTCACTACTTAGGTTTAGGTTGATTCCACCGTCGTAGTAATCATTCCCCTAAACTAAGCGCATTACAAGCGATCTCTCAGTTTCCACCATTAATTTTACACCTCCTTTGTCAAGGGATTTATTGATTAATGTAGGTTTCGTCTCTTTTCAACCGTTAATCCTTCTGTCGAAGTGATTAAGGGCATTAAGTTATTATTATGGTGATCAAGCATAACAATATATGGAGAAAACGAAACTATACCACGGATTTAAGAAAGAAAATATGAATTATTAATACAAAACTATCATACAATGCATTCCCGGGCTACTCCCGGTCCTAAAGATGGAGGGGATTAGCCCCGCATGGTCATCTCGCACAAATACATGGTAGAAATAGGGGAAATCATATGAAAAATGTGAATTGAATGGGAAAACCCCTGAACCGAGGAGAACCAGTGGATCCTTTGCGTAGAACACGAGCTTTCCCGCCTCTCGGTGGTGAAATTTGTCTTCGGCAGCGTCCGGAATGACAGGGATGAGCTTCTGGCCTCCGTTCTTCTTTCTCCCACTCCTCGGTGCTTGTACAATGACAAATTAGATCCTCCTCTCGTCTGGGCGGTCGTCATTAGGTATAAGTCCCTAATTAGGTCGTCAATTAACTCCAACCGTCCGATTGAGATCGAAATGAATCCAACGCATATCTGCCGGCGTCGATACCATCGACGCGGGTCGATGGTATCGACCCTCCCTTTTTGGCGTTGGTTCTGTCATTAAGTGACGTTGTAGCCTCCATGTGTCGATGGTATCGACTTGGTTTCGATACTATCGACTGCTCCTTCACCAGCAATCTGAAGACGTCTCGATACCATCGACATCAGCGTCGATGGTATTGACTCTTTGCTGCTCCTTACGGCTGGCAACCTGTGGTCAAGTCGATGGTATCGACTCCCGTCGATGGTATCGACGGAAGCAGATACTTGTTTTTCCTGAAATTTAAAGACCAGATCAAATAAATCCACACAAATTATGATAATGTGATAAATAATGCTTGAAATGATAAAACTAAAAGGATTTGACATAAAATGATGGCAAAGACCGAAATGAGTGAATTATGCAATATTATCCATAAAAATGACTAATAAGAGCACAAACCATATATAAAACAGGTCTATAAATGCGACTCAAAATTATCGCATCAGGGCCCGACCATGCCAGGCTGAGCGGGACTGTGCCCAAGTCTCTGGTTCTGTACAAATCACCTTGAACCATCCTTTTTATAGATTCTGATCCAAACAACACTCTCTTATCCATTTCTACTACTAATCTTTCGATCCTAGCATAAATAGAATTTCAAGCAAGAAATAGATCAACCAAACTAGAAATCATAACCAAAAAGAGAAGATAGAACATAAAACATACTCGATCTGGAATACAACTACTTGTTGTAGGTAAAAGTACATAAACATGCCCAAAACATGCTACATATCTAAGAAGGATATCAACTAGCCAAAGATGGAAGAACATCATTTGTACAGAAACTAAAGAGAACACTAGAATAAAGGAGAACAAGAAGAGATTTAGCTCGTAGAGGAGAGGTGGCTCTCACTCCTTAACCTTCATATGTGTTGGATCTCATCTTTAGGTCATCCTCCTTGTCTTCTAAACTCCTTGGACTCCTTTCTCTTTGATTCCACCCAAACAACAGCTTCGTGGGTGTATGGAGGTGGAAGATGGCTGGGAATGGTAGGAAATAGGAGAATGGTGGTGGAAAATGATGGTAGAGGAAAGCAAATCAAAGAGATGGACGTAGGATGAGCACTTTATTCTTTTTCGGGCCTTAGAACTCTCTCGCGAGGCTCTGGGAACCAACAATATAAGGAACCCCTCTCTAGGTAGCAAGGGGTGGATATTTATAGGTGAAGATGGAGTGTATGTAATAAGTGGTCGCTACACCTTCATCGGTCGCTACCCCTGGTTCTTGGCCCGATGCCATATTGAGTGTAGTGGTTGAGATAGGTGTAGCGGTCAGTACAGATGTTGTAGGAGAGACAAGTGTAGTGGGCGAGACTGATGTAGCAGTCAAGACAAATTTTGTGGGTGCAGAGCTTGTAGAAGTCAAGACAGGTGTAACGACCACTGATCTTGTCCTCGGCTCGCCTGTGCCGGGCTAAGCCTAGTTGTATTGAGTGTAGGGGCACTACAGTCTTTTTTTATTTTGGTTATAACAGTCATTGCAGCTTGGAGGTTGTAGCGGGGGCTATCATTATAGTTGTAGCGGTCTCTACAGATGTTGTGGTCGAAACGGATGTAGTGGTCACTACTTTTGTTCCCAGCCCAGCCGTGTCAGGTTTGGCTCGAACGGACTGAGGGGAGAAAACTTGGAAAATTGATGTCTTTACATGTTCTGTGCCTGCATGTCCCAAAATTGGCTAGTTGAGCAATCTATCTATCTGTGAATAAATGCTTAACAAAAATACATAAATTTGGGTGTTATCAAGCATCTTTGTGAATTTTGCATTTTCTTAAGGTAAGGATAACATTAAGACATTCTTCACACTCAAATTTTTAGGTGGATTAAATAGCCCAAATCCATCATTCTAGAAATAATTATGCTATGAGTTAGCCTAAGAGTGTGGTTATGACTATTTTCAGGAAAATTGGATCCAAAATTTGCCTTTTAAAACTTCTTGTGCATAAAAAAATTCATTGAAAAGAGGGAATGTATACATGTGCAAAGTTTTATCAAAATTATCCATTTAAGCTGGTCAAAATTTCCACTTTTTATGGTCAAAACACTTTTGAGAAATAGGGGTAAAGATAAAGCAATGCATTAAGATTTGAAATGTGATTAGACTGTTAAGTGTAAAACATACCACATTCGCCTATTTAGACCCCCAAATTTATCATCCACTTGTCCTCAGGGTGTCCAAGAAAGAGCTTGATCTCAAATAGGTGAGTTAGAGTTAGTCTTTTGATAGTTCCCATTTGGAAGATAAATTTTTCATTGTGAATTGGCCTGGAAGATGGAGATAGTCATCATTTTGGTAGTGCTCCACTTTCTAATATGACGTCGCTAGAATGTGCATCCTGAAGCGGGAGTAGAACCTACATTCATTTGATAGAGGTTCTTGCTGAGGGCTGCTTTGACAGAACTGTGGCTTTTCAAACTTTTGATCTTTTGGTATGCCACCACCGTACATTCATATTAATTCCACAATCTTTGTGGACACTTGGGAAATTTTTTTCTCTATGATGTTGTTAGCAGTTTTGTGGTATGTTTTGCATTTCACGCTATACATGGCATTGGAACTGTTGTAGAAAATGGTTGTTTTGTTCACAATATCCAATGATAGTAGTGTCCAATGCCCGTCATGCAGAATTTGCATAGATATCCATCTTGGAACATTGTATTGTAGGTGATCAATTAATGGTTGTAGTTCACCTGACTCTTTCTTCAGTATGATTTCCCCCACTATTTCGTAGGAAGCAATGTACACATGAAGTAGCTCATCATCTAGAAGTAACTAACATGTTACCATGACATTTACAACCATGTAACTTATAGTTGTCAGAATGTCTCAAAGATGCGGTAGTAGTATTTGAACATTTTACCACTCAAAGATCATTACAAATTCATCTTGTTGTGATTGTTGTTCATTTAAAAGAAAGGTGACTTCTTCAACTGACAACCCATAATATGCTAGTTTTTCAAAGTTGTAAAAAGTGGGTGTCATCACGTTAGTAGATATTGGTTCGTTTTTCGGCTGATCATAGGGTTCACATTCTTTATCTTGCACTTCTCCCTCATGGTATGATATTGTACTTGGAGCATTGGTTTTTTCATTGGTGATCTCCATGTTGGATGGGACAGTAGATTCTTTGTGATAAACTAGTTTTCTCTCACTTCTCAAGTACATGTTGTCTGCTTCATCTTTTCTTTATTCCTCATCCTAGCCCTCAATGACATGTTTAAATGAGTTTCGATGCACCGTTGGTCCATCTAGTGTACATGTATCAGTAGGATGATGCTCAATTTTATTAAAACCAAATTTTCTTTCATGTACTACGTCATCATCCTTTTTATTGAATTTTTAATGTATGATTATGAACTATTTTAAACTATTTTTGTGCTCATGTTGGAGATCTCTTGCTTGTGATTCAAACACACCTTGTTTCAACCAAATCAAAGTATGTACGAGGGAGTTATGGCTAATAGAAGATTAGACAATTTTCAACCTCAATCTAATTCTTGCCCTCATTTTTATGCATTTGGGCCAGCCTTTGAGGGCCCATTACTATGCGCGGCCCATACGAATACCCCCCCCCCAAATTTTCTTAAGCTCAATCTGAGTCCCCTCCATTCAACAAATCACATGCCGCTTTTTGTGGATCTTGGAATCTCAACCGTAGGATCTATCACCCTTGGATCATGCCCCCAATCCAATAGTTATCCATCATCTTTTCCACCCATACAGTATCTCAGCGCAAGGCATGTCGGTAACTCCACCAACTCCAACCATGGAGCCAACAATCTACCCTCCTTGTGCCAAATTGCCACCCCCTCACCAATAAAGATCCTTCCATGACGTTTTGCCCCTCTTTTCCTTAGGTTTGGCTAACCCTAGAGCCCTCCATCCACCTTCCCTTCCCCCACCCTCTATCCAGAGCTTCCATAAGGGCCCTTTTGGGTGTCTCTTCTTTTCCACAGTAGGGGGCAACTTCATCAACCCCAACGACACCTAGGTGGCTCCCCTCATGGCCCCAAGACTTAAAGACATGACCTTTGAAGAGAAGCATTGGGGATGCTGCGACAATGCCACTACATGATGTTTAATTCACTTGGTCAAGCAATGAACAACAGTCAATGTTAGATCGTTAGCTACCCTAGAGCAGACCACAAATTGGGTAGTCTATGCCAGGCTTGGCTACACGTGGTCCACACTCTGCTGTGGGGTGGTTTCCAGCTGTAGGGAGCACCAACGGGTAGTGAGAAGCGACCGATGGTCACTAAGTGGCACTAAGTGATGCCCAACCTCAGGCCAAGGAGCCCAGTTCCTTTGGATCGACAACTTAGATCCAATCCAACGATCTAGAAGGTATTTTCTTTGGAAATTCCTTATAAATTCATGTTTTGGCCATTTTGGTCATATAACATATGAATTTGTATCTAAAGAATGTGATATTTTTAATAAAAATATCTCACAGACCTTTTAAAACTTTTAGTTCTGCAATTTTGTCCAAAAAAGCTCGTTTGATCTTTTGGCATACTAAATGCAATCATGGATTAGGTCATTATGAAATAACGACCCCTAGCTTTGTATGACCATAATCAGTAGTGTTAATGCAATTTTATCTTTGCTTTCAAATTTATACCCCTATCTACATCATTTGATGATCTTAAACTCATGCATTTCTTAAAAGTGTTCATCTCTGTGTGAACGTGATCCCACTTGGCTAAGCTCAAAACTTTGATTCTTTAATCAACAATTGACTATCCCATTTTGAAATAAATAACAATCCAATGTATGACTAAGGTCTTTTTCTACGTTTTCCCTTAATAACTCATATGACTTAAAGACCTATTTCAGTATCTTGATATGCCCTAAATGTGATGATAAGTACTTTAGTGATTGGGTCCTTAATTCTTGTGCTAAAGTGAATCCTTATGGTTCTAATATCTAGGTTTACTTCTAAATCAGTGCTTAACTTGTTTGTAGCTTGAAATGTCATATAACTTACTCATGTACCCCTATTAACTACATGTAACACCTAGTGCGCTCTTATTATATATGTTTCTTGTTTAGGATCTAATCTTGCATATGATTCCCTAATGATATCCATGCTACCTTAATGACTTCAAATCAGTAAAATAACCTTGTGAGATCTACATGCTAGCCCGATCTATCTTATGCCACCCTTAATGCTCCAATGACTTGGAATGTTTGACCCTATTGCATGATTTGATCTAATATGCCTAGTTATGTTTTTACATGATGAATATTGATGGAAATCTAAATAACATGACTTCTCTAAATTTAAATCACATCTTAGCTTTATCATGCTATTACTCATAATGTGAATGGTACACCTAGACCTAGGGCTAGGGGAACATCCACATGAATCATATGATGATTATATTATTAAACCTAATGATCTAAGACACCTTTCTATATCTTTTTTTTGTGAGGTTCCCTTGGTTTGGATCATGTCTAGGTATATTACTAAAGCATCATGACTCGAAAGGTATGCTCAATATCTTGACCCTACTATGTTATTGGCATTACTTGTAGGTATGCATGTATGAATGATTGGCTAGTATGTACTTGTATGAGATAGTATTTTTAAGATTACTACATTCTTTCTTGTATACAATATGTTGAACAAACCTCTAATATAAATTAACTAGTCCATTATATACCTAGTGTACATGCCTGAATTATTGGGGTAATGGAACAAGGCACGAAAGAAACATTGTTAGCTCATTGACTTCGGTCTTAAGGTCCCTCACATTAATAAGAGGGTAGCTAATCTTAAGCACCCTTACAAACCCTTCCTTTAAGGAAGTTGAGCATAGGCCTATGTTAATATGATGGATAAATGAACTTAAATTATGGTTTGTTTAAAATAATGTCGTTAGGTTTACTCTTGTTTCTAGCCAAGAAAGTTTTAAAATATTCTTAAGTTGTTTATCTACCTTTTCATAAAATACTTAATGCTCTAGCTTTAATATATTTTGTTTATCGATTATATAGTTGCCAAAGATCTGTTGCATTCTGGACCCGAATGAAACACCAATGGGTATGTTTGAATCTAGAAATGGGTAAATATCTCTTATCTCCCTATTTAGTATCTTGTTGTCTTTTTGTTACTACTTTTACATATATATTGCCTATGTGAAATGCATTATGAGATCCATTCTAGGTACAGACACCATTGTCCACTCACCTTTGGCTGTGTAGCCATTAGGAGTGTGGATTTTGGGTGATAAATAGATCCGTGACAAATGTTATCAGATCTATACACATAGGCCTCTATATACTTTGAAGGCATAACACATCTTATGAACCCAAGGAGGACTAAAACTCCTTTCCTTCAAGTTTATAGAGTCGTCTAGCATCTCTCTCTTCTTTAAGGGACACGTAAGCCACCCAAGTAGATGATGATTAGTTAGATTTCTTGTCCCCCACATGATTCTTCACTCATGACTACTAATCCCATGAATTCTCAATTTGGGTAGCTTACACATTGGAAATTAAAATTCACTTGAAACATGAAAGTTGATGAAGACGTTAATGCCATGATCTTACTTTAAATTGGAAGCCCTATTTGGTGTAAGAAAATACTCTCGAAAGTGTTTTATTCATGTGCAAATTTTATGAGAATCTCAAGGTTACCATATGGGATATAAGTTTTTTCCATTTTTGAGGTAAATTCTTGATGTGGTGAAATAAGGTGAAACTCATGTCTTGCACCTCATATCTGATGAGGTCATTATTGATTAAATCTATGCTGCTCTATGGTTGATTAAATCTGAAACATAGTTAAGCAAACTTTTTCCCTTATTTGATATGTAACATGATCATGCCACGAAATAACCTTGTCTTTGGGACCCTAAATCATGATGTGAGGACTTGCTACAAGAGGAAAATCCCCTATTGACTATTATTCCTCTTTGTATAATCACTTCAAGGATATTATGGGCCTATATCTGAATCTTGCACTACTATACACAAACTTTTGAGTACCCAATTTGAGTCCCTAATTCCATATTCTACCCTTACCTTGATCTTGAAAGGAAGGGGGCACGATTATGAACTTGTCTCATTAAATCTCAAAATGTAGTTGCCCTATTAATGATCTTGATGTTTGACTCGTGATCTTGTGAAATATGATTTGATATTTGATACTCTCACTATTTGGATATGATTGATGACTCACTATTAATATGGACTTATGTTCTACATTTTGGTGGTAGTTGAATTATGACTCCCCTAACCTAGGTCACATCTCTATTTTTTACTACCTCTAAATTCCCACCTTATGGATTATTTAAAGGTTGTGAAGGTAACCCTTCCACACAATTTTGATTTCTTAACCTAAGCCTCTAACATGTCACTTCCATGATGATATTGATATTCGATCTCGAATCTTGATTTAATGATGATATCAAAATATGATGTTGTCAACCATAGTTAGTAGTGAGTTTCCAAGAAATACCTAGGCCTAGATCACACATCAATCTTGAACACCATGAAAATCAACTCGATATTGATGCCAAGAAATGTTGATTGACGCTTGAAATGTTGCTCAATTGTTGCTTGGTTGTTGTATACAGATGAATGATCACCCTAAGGTCTAAATTAGAAATATAAACCCTAGCTCTAAAATGTTTGGATCTATGACTTTTATATCCAAACTTGACTCTCCATATTGTATATTGAAATCTCAACTCATGTTTATTGATTATTGGTTTGACTTGACTCTTACACAATCATGCTATTCAGATCTTGAGATCACCCTCGATATATGACTAATGACATTCGTGACCCCAAATCTCAAAATTCTAAATTTATGACTATGTTGATTTGCTTGATTTTTGACTTAATTGTGAGTTCCATGTGGGCTAGGGTGGGACCTTCTGTTGATTTGAGCATGAAATCCCGATGTTGAAATATGATGTTGGTCATGAATCGTTGAAATGAAAAATCTAAATCATGGACCCCACCTAAGCCAATGTAGAAGCTAGAACCCCAAATTTGGAGAATGAAAGCCATGTCTTACTCTTCAACACTATTCATTGACCTAAAATGTGATCTCTCCAAATTGGCGATCGATACAAAAATCTTTCTTAATATCTGACTCGTGTGATGATCTTTCCCAATGTGATGATCCATGCTACAACCCTGTTTTCGGGTTCATTTGGTGAGAAATGTAATTTCTCATATTAAAGATATTTGAACAAATAATGATATAATTTTCTTTGAATAAATGGATTTCGTTTACAATAGCCTTGATGTTTGTGTTGTGGGCTTTATTGGCTATTGGGCCCAAATAATGAGGAAATTCAATTAGTAAATGGATAATTGAATTTTTAGGAAAAGAAATATGTAGAGACCTCTAGAAGGCAAATCCAAAGAGGATTTCATGCCTCTTGGGTTCCTTGGGTACCAAGGAGTAGAAGGTTGCAAAAAAAGAAAGCAATAAGAAAAGAAAATGTTAATTAAGTATTTCTTTATTAAGAAAGAAATTGAAAATAATGATAAAAGGTGAAAAATGAGTGGAAAGAGGCATAAATGATTTTTCTTGGTGAAAATTCGTATCCATGAGGTTTCTAATAATAAAAGGAATGCCAATGGGGAAAATAAAAGAGAAATAAAAAGGAATCCTCAAAAAGAGATATTTAAATGAGAAATAAACAAGATAATGTGAAATAATGCATAATGATTCATCTAGAAGGATAGTAAGTATCCAATAAAAAGAATTTCGAAATAATGGAGTGTCTTGGGATCCAAGGAGTCCCAATAAAGAGGAAAGAAAGAGAAAATACTAAAAAGAAAAAATAAGAGGATAATGTGTTGCATTATTAATGAATTATGTGGTATTTTTTAAAAGGATGATATTTTCTATAAAGGAAAATATGATTTCGTGGTTAATGGATTAAAATGCAAGAACAATGATGATAAGAGAAAGGATTTTCGAAATCCTAATATCAGAGGAGGAAGGAATAATAAAGGAATATTTTTAGGAGAGAGAGAAAGAGGAAATGTTCTTGGTAGTGAGGGAAGCACTTTCCTAATTAGAAGAGGGCGTGGTTGCTTGAGGGCAAGCCTACTAGGGCGTGGATACCCACACTATAAAAGAGAGTAGAACCCTGGTCAAGATCCAGAGAAGTTCCACGCAATACCACCCCTTCTCCTCCTTCTTTTGTCTGAAACCCTAATGAGGGAGATATAATAGTATCCCAGGAGCTTAAGGGCCGTGGAGGAGCTACATTGGGGACGTGCTATTTCCAAAACCTCAAGCGAGATACTCTATAGTCGTCCCTCCTCCATGGTCGTGTTCAGCAGTAGCAGCACGGTTGCAAGAGCAGCCGCACTTTGCTGCCTTTGCGCGCGGATAAGCAGCCAGCTTGGCCACGGATCAGAGGTGCCTTGAGTGCGCATGGGCACGGAGGAGGTAGGCGCTGTGTTTCTGGTGAAGATGGGGCCCAGAGCTAGGCGCAAGAGTAGCGCCAAGGCTGTAAGACAGCGGCTAGGGCAGCCGCAAACCAGTTGCTCGAGGAAGAAGAAGAGCAAAGGGTGTGATGGACTATTTTTCCCCTCCGGGGTGTGAAGGAACTTTCACTTATGCAAGGGTAACTTGGTAATTTTGTTATGTTTTCAAAGTGAGCCGCATCCATGGAAACTTGGCGACGTGGCAATCCCTGATTGGCCAGAAGGAATTATGTGATGATTGATTTACTTGCTTGGATCTGTTAATTGGCTTGATTGTATATACATGAAGTATATGTTGAATAATCTGCATAACTCATCAAATCAGGTATGTGGTTACGCTTATGAATACTCGCTCTAGTTTCACGGTGATTCCCGAAGTTTTAATCGATTGCTTGAAAATAACTGTTGGATGTTTATTTATTTCATGCAACTATAAAGTGACTATGATTATCACTATAAATGTGTGTATATAAATGACTAGATCTGGGTCCACCTCTATTGCTTTGAAAAGGCTAAAAAAAAGGGTAATCCAAGATCAAGGTCTAGGTTACCGAGAGTTAGAAATTGGGCTACCTACGTGTAGTGCCATGAGACTCATTAGCCTGCCATGAGTTAAGGAGTGGGCTACTTACGAGTAGTGCCATGTGACTCAACCCTAGAAATTGGTTCACTTATTGGTGGATCATGAGGGGTTTAATGAGGACAACATAGAGGATAGGGTACTCTTGGATCAAGGAGTTATATCTAAAATGTAATCTTGGTTGTTAAATGATTAATTGAATGATTACATTGTTAACGTATTTACATAATAATTGTTTCCCCCACATACCAGCTTTGGCTGAACGATGTTTTGTTTGTCGGCGTTTTAGGTACAAGCCAAAAGGACAAACAGTAAATCGTCATATTGTGAAATACATGAAGTTAAATACAAGGAGGATTAGTTAGAGTAGAATCCTTAAGTGGATAGAAGTTTAGAGATCCAAGTTTTCAAAATATATGCAAAAATTTATTTTCTTACAACTATTCTGTATAGTAGGTTAAAGTTTGATAATTATTATTGTTTAATTGCCGAACCTTTGATCCAGAAGTTATGGGTGCGGCTTTGACCTCTCAATCTCCCTTAATTGGGGGTTATCGGGAGGTGGGGTCGTAACATTTGGTATCAGAGCCATAACCCCTCCAGTAGGTGGGGCCCACATGGACATGGCATGGCAGTCTTGAGTCGTGCGGTCCAAGCATGTAGGAAAGGGTTGTCCATGGTTGACGTAGCCACCCTTGTGCTGGTATGTCGTGATCGGGAGCTGGGTGTCCATGGGCCATTGTGGGTCTGCACTGAAATGGGGTCAGATTATGAGGCCATATATTTGAGCCTTGACCAGGACGTCAAGAGTCTAAGTGGGAGAGATTGTAACATCTGAGGATTTGAGGCCTCAGATAACATGATATTAAAAGAAATGATTGGACTACTCATATCACCAAGGTGCACCTCCTTTTCCGGGAGGCCATCACTAATGAACTCCATAGTTAAGCGTGCTCAACTTGGAGTAGTACTAGGATGGGTGACCAGTCGGGAAGTTGACCTGGCTTGCACGTGCATGAGGATAAAGCACGCAGTTAAGGCTAGTGGTGGTCTGTGGGGCCATTCGTCATTCCTGAAACTCTACTAGAGCATTGGGCAGTGGGCCCGAGCGTTACAAATGGTATCCGAGCATAGGTTCCTCACTTAACCATTAATAATTATTAAATTTTAAAAACTCCATAGAACCCAAGGGAGTTATTAGAAGATTATCCAAAAGATGGAGGTGTCTAGAAAAGGATCACGACCGGGGGCTGGCAATATTTTCCTCTGCACCGCTAGTCAGAATATGAGGACTCCCGGATCCGTGTGACTGCCTGGCCAAAGTCTTAGGGGATGAATCGAAATAAGATACCTTTAGGACTTTCTCATATTATTCATCCCTTCTCATCACAAATTCTATTAAGGACCTTAAGGATTAGGGTTTTCTCTCTCCTCCACACCCTCTTGAGGTATGGGTAAGGTTAATAAGGTCTAAGGAATCCTCCATCAAATTAATGAAAAGCATGTAAATAAGATGTCATGGACATAAGCTTAATAGATTAAGCGCAAGAATAGATACATGCTTAGGTCGTATGACATAAGTTGTCATGACCTCAGAAGAGACCTAAGGCTACACCTTCTTGTCAGGAGGATAAGTTAGTCTTGTAGATTGAGATCTCCATTGCAAGTAGAGACCTAGCACATCCTCTGAGGATGATGCTAACCCTAACCCTAAGTGAAGGTTAGAGAGAGATGAGTTGGACCAGGTGTTTGAAAGGACATGCCTTTGGGATACCATATGATCCATGGGTGACCTAGCACCTTTTTCAACCCAACCCTGGGAAGGGTCGTGCATGTTAGGGTAAAGGATAGCTCGTTAGATGATGATGTTAGTGAAGGACCTTAGAAACCCTATGGGTTTGAGCAAGTAGTGTATAGATGGCACCTAGGGCACGTCATAGTGCTGACAGTAGGATGAAACCCTGGATAAGGAATCATGATGGAGCACGATGGGTTATGGATGACCTTGAGCAAACATAAGTTTGAACCTAGGCTTCACCCATGTAGGGCATGCTTTTGAGGTTGATCCTTCATGAAGAGAGAACCTCTAATGGTGAGGTTGGATGTAGGGTTAGCTCTAGAGAGAGATAAGGAAACCCAACAAGAAGGTTGGAAGCTTAAAACCCTGAGATATGAGGGACAATGGATGATAGTGGTTGCCTCATGATCGATCCCTAGAAGTTGATGATATCTTGGTTGCCTTTAGAGGGACCAAACCCTAGAGAGAGAAGATGAGGATTCTGGTACCTATGTGCCTACAGTATAGGTGTTTACCTTCTGAGGTAGGAAGAAGAGTTCCTTAGACCTATAAAGGTTTAATAACGGGTTATAAGGCCTTGTACCTTGTTGGTTGTCCTTAAGAAGGACCCAACTCTAAGTGTTGCTCGAGTTGAAGGATGACAAGGAGTGCATGTCATGCCTTTTGCATGCTTGGTTCGTAGTTAAGAGATAGAGCATGCAGTTGGGCACCTACAAGTGAACCTAGGGTTCCTAGGCCTAAGAGGGAAAGTAGTGTACCTAATGCTCATGATGAAAATTAAGTTTCTATAGTTTCGAGCATGGTACTCCTCATGTATAGAGGAAAAGGGAAGTCCCTTAAGTTTAAGGTATGTGTGATGAACCCCTCACAACTAGGTTGATGATAAAGGAAAGTATGATGTTGATCCAACATCGAGGAAAGAGGATAAGTATGACCTAGCATGGTACAGTAGGTGATCTGTTTGTGCCTTAATAGCTTGCTAGGGTTAAGTAGGCTCATGTGGATTTAAATCCTAGACCTAAGAGCTTTTGTGACCATGGTGTCAAGAGATAGTTTTCCTCCCATCCTGGGAGAGGGACCCCTTTGGTAAGGTGTATATCAGTTTTGTTGGTTTAAGGTAACCTGAAGAGGTCTCACATGATCTTGAGAAGCTAAGTGAAAAGTACATGGTATGAGAATGAACATGTAGACCCATAGATATCCATCTCTAATTGCATATGAATGTGTTACCATGGAGGTAACCGGTATGGGGCTTGAACAAGGTAGGCAGGTTGCCATGATCCCTATGAAAGGATGAAAGCCATCCCATGAATGCAGAAAGAGAGATGATGAAGACTTGGGTAAGGTTCTAAGTGAACATGTACTATAATGGAGAATCCTAAGTCTATCCTAGGGTCAGGTAGGGATAAGACCGATGAAAGTAGGAGTTGCCTAATTCCCCAGTTGCACATGACCATAGGGTCGGGAGGTAACAGCTAATATTGTCTGAGGGCCATGGGTTAGGAGATTGATCACCTTCATGAGCTCATGGGACCCAAAGGGCAGATGAGTAGGGCACTCCCTTGATGCATGAGGGAAGAGGGACGACCCCAAAGGAGTTGGTACCCTATAGACCTAGAGGAGATGACCAAGGATATAAACATCAGTAGGTTCAAGACTAGTTTGATACCATGACGTCTGTGATGTAGAGACATATGTGGCACATTGCAACTTAGATTTAAAGGTGCACTGGCAAGGTGGGATGTACCATCTCTACTCTTGGAATAGGAAGAACTCTGTATTTGGACTGCAGCCAAATGCTTATTTCCTCTTGTTATGAGAGTGAGGGATAGGACATTACGCATGCCACACACCAAGGATAAGAGATGATGTAGGTTGGAATGTTTCCATGAGGAATGGGGATAGAGAAGATAACCTACACTGGTAAAGTGAATGATACATGGATGGTTTGCAAACACTAAGAGGAATGAGGTAGTCACCTTATGAGGAAGTTTTTATCATGAGATATGTAGAACTTACAAGTTATACCAGGTTGAGTTTGATCACCATGATGATGGAATCAGAGAGTGTTCTTAATTGAAGATGGACATAGAGTTTGAGGGTAAATGATAAGTGAAATACATGGAAGTGTAGGTCTTCAACATTACCTAATACCTAAGGATGTGAAGTGGTAATGGATGTTCTGGTTGAGATACATCTGACTTGTTTGGCTAGAAGCTAGAAGAGGTTGTTTGGCTAACCCTAAGTTTGAAAAGGAGAGGTGTTTGGATAACACTCAGATGTAACAAGATTCATTGAAAAGTTAAGGTTTGTTTGGTTAGCCAGTCTAGTCCTTGATGCAATGAAAGGATGGTGGTAGAACCTCATATGTACTTCTTTGGAAAAGAAGGTGATGAAACCCCGACTGGAGTGGTTTAGGGTTTCGGAGGAATTGATCTTGAAGAATCATGACATACATGAAATCATGATTGAAGATCACCATACACCGTGGTAAATGGAAATAGCACTTTGGATGCTTAAGATGAAGTTTCATGTGGTTTATGGCCATGCAAGCCAGGAGGTAAAGGACGAACCCCAATAACCCATTGTATCGATATAGAGGACAAAAGAGTCCCTGAGAGGGAATGGGAGTTCATCACTATGGCTGTTGTGATAGGTCTCCCCTAGACCAAGGAAGGTCGATATGCAATATGGGTTATGGTAGATTGCCTTACCTAGATGACATGAGAAAGAAAGAGTACTGTCAATGGACAGATCGGGTTGAATTGCATATGAGGGAGGTGGTTCAACTACACCATGAGGTTGAGTATAAAGGTTCTTGAGTTTGACCTAAAGGTTCCCTTCCATAAGGTGAGAGTAGGTACATGAGGAACTCAATGATAGTATAGTTTATCACCCCTAACTAATGGTTGGTATAATTCAGACTAGAGAGGTCTGATGAGAGCATGTATGCTCATTCAGGGTGATAGCTAGAGACAGTTCTTGTCCTATGGAAGATGTGAAGTTAACCACCATAGCCAGTATCGAGTTTTATAAGAAGCTCTGTAAGGGAGGTTGTGTCGGTCACCACTTTAGTAAGGTGATGTTGGTGAAAGGACCACATGATGGTTAGAAAAGGAACACAGTGCGTGTAGATGAAGTCGCTTTGATCGTGTAATGGCTGAAAGGAGCCTAGAGATGATGAGAGTCATGAGAAGATGCAAGGTAGACTGACATGCAGTCCACTGTGGGAGAATATGTGACATGAAAATCTGACCCCTCTAAGTTATAACTAAGAGAGCTGAATCCCCGATGCATGGGATCTTTTGACATGGTTTGATGGAGAAGGTTAAGTTTGACCTTACTCCTTAGGATAAAGTAATGTGTGATGAGTTCCATGTGTCCAATTTAGAGAACTATGTGAGGTACCCCGACCATGTGCTGAGCAATGAACCTAGTGAGCCCCAAGGGAGGCTGACATGGCCTGAGTCACCTGTGCAGTTTATAGACGTCGAGTTGAAAGGACATAGAGAAAATAATATGTGATGAAAGGTTCTGTGGAAGCACCATGAGTACGGTAAAGCCACATAGGGGCCAATGATGGACATGGAAAAGTCTTATCCTGAATTGTTTGTTTGCTTGATTGAATTTTGAGGACAAAATTCCTATAAGAGGGGAAGGATGTTACAACCCTGTTTTCGGGTTCATTTGGTGAGAAATGTAATTTCTCATATTAAAGATATTTGAACAAATAATGATATAATTTTCTTCAAATAAATGGATTTCGTTTACAATAGCCTTGATGTTTGTGTTGTGGGCTTTATTGGCTATTGGGCCCAAATAATAAGGAAATTCAATTAGTAAATGGATAATTGAATTTTTAAGAAAAGAAATATGTAGAAACCTCTAGAAGGAAAATCCAAATAGGATTTCATGCCTCTTGGGTTCCTTGGGTACCATGGAGTCCAAGGTTGCAAAAAAAGAAAGCAATACGAAAAGAAAAGGTTAATTAAGTATTTCTTTATTAAGAAAGAAATTGAAAATAATGATAAAAGGTGGAAAAGAGTGGAAAGAGGCATAAATGATTTTTCTTGGTGAAAATTCGTATCCATGAGGTTTCTAATAATAAAAGGAATGCCAATGAAGAAAATAAAAGAGAAATAAAAAGGAATCCTAAAAAAGAGATATTCAAATGAGAAATAAACAAGATAATGTGAAATAATGCATAATGATGCATCTAGAAGGATAGTAAGTATCCAATAAAAAGAATTTCGAAATAATGGAGTGTCTTGGGATCCAAGGAGTCCCAATAAAGAGGAAAGAAAGAGAAAATACTAAAAAGGCAAAATAAGATGATAATGTGTTGCATTATTATCAATTATGTGGTATTGTTTAAAAGGATGATATTTTTTATAAAGGAAAATAGGATTTCGTGGTTAATGGATTAAAATGTAAGAACAATGATGATAAGAGAAAGGATTTTCGAAATCCTAATATCAGAGGAGGAAGGAATAATAAAGGAATATGTTTAGGAGAGAGAGAAAGAGGAAACATGCTTGGTAGCGAAGGAAGCACTTTCCTAATTAGAAGAGGGTGTGGTTGCTTGAGGGCAAGCCTACTAGGGTGTGGATACCCACACTATAAAAAATGGTAGAGCCCTGGTCGAGATCCAGAGAAGTTCCACGCAATACCACCCCTTCTCCTCCTTCTTTTGTCTGAAACCCTAATGATGGAGATATAACCGTATCCCAAGAGCTTAAGGGCCGTGGAGGAGCTACATTGGGGCCGTGCTATTTCCAAAACCTCAAGCGAGATACTCAGTAGTCATCCCTCCTCCCTGGCCATGTGCAGCAGTAGCAGCACAGCTGCAAGAGCAGCCGTGCTTTGCTGCCTTTGCGCGCAGATAAGCGACCAGCTTGGCCACGGATCAGAGGCGCCTTGAGTGCGCATGGGCACGGAGGAGGTAGGTGCTGCGTTTCCGGTGAAGATGGGGCCCAGAGATAGGCACAAGAGTAGCACCAAGGCTGCAAGATGGCGGCTAGGGCAGCCGCAAACCAGCTGCTCCAGGAAGAAGAAGAGCAAAGGATGCGCTGGATGGTTTTGCCCCTCCGGGGTGTGAAGGAACTTTCACTTACGCAAGGGTAACTTGGTAATTTCGTTAAGTTTTCAAAGTGAGCCGCATGCATGGAAACTTGGCGACGTGGCAATCCCTAATTGGCTGGAAGGAATTATGTGATGATTGATTTACTTGCTTGGATCTGTTGATTGTCTTGATTGTATATACATGAAGTATATATTGAATAATATGCATAACTCATCGAATCAGGTATGTGGTTACGCTTATGAATACTCGCTCTAGTTTCATGGTGATTCCTGAAGTTTTAATCGGTTGCTTGAAAATAACTGTTGGATGTTTATTTATTTCATGCAACTATAAAGTGACTATGATTATCACTATAAATGTGTGTATATAACTGACTAGATCTGGGTCCACCTCTATTGCTTTGAAAAGGATAAAAAAAGGGGTAATCCTAGAGCAAGGTCTAGGTTACCGAGAGTTAGAAACTGGGCTACCTACATGTAGTGCAATGAGACTCATTAACCTGCCATGAGTTAAGGAGCGGGCTACTTACAAGTAGTGCCATGTGACTCAACCCTAGAAATTGGTTCACTTATTGGTGGATCATGAGGGGTTTAATGAGGACAACATAGAGGATAGGGTACTCTTGGATCAAGGAGTTATATCTAAAATGTAATCTTGGTTGTTAAATGATTAATTGAATGATTACATTGTTAACGTATTTACATAATTATTGTTTCCCCCACATACTAGCTTCGGCTGACCGACGTTTTGTTTGTCGGCGTTTTAGGTACAAGCCAAAAGGACAAATAGTAAATCGTCATATTGTGAAATACATGAAGTTAACTACAAGGAGGATTAGTTAGAGTAGAATCCTTAAGTGGATAGAAGTTTAGAGATCCAAGTTTTCAAAAGGTATGCAAAAATTTATTTTCTTACAGCTGTTCATTATAGTAGGTTAAAGTTTGATAATTATTCTTGGTTAATTGTTGAACCTTTGATTCCGGAAGTTATGGGTGCGGCTTCGACATCTCGATCTCCCTTAATTGGGGGTTATCGGGAGGTGGGGTCGTAACAATCCATGTGACTATATTTTGACTTTGATGCTCAATTTCTCAATTTTGGAATGGTATAGTTTTGGTAAGCAGTGATGATACTATGTGAGATAGTGTGATGATTTTGGCATTTGAATATGAAATTTCAGATCTCAACTTAATGGATTGATCCAATTTTGGGGACTCAATTCCTTTTAAGGTGGGGAGGATGTGATAACCTAGTTTTTTCTTAGTTATCAAGTACATATTGTCTACTTCATCTTCACTTTTGTCCTCACCCTAGCCCTCAATGACATGTTTGAATGAGTTTCTATGCACAATTGGTCCATCTAGTGTACACATATCACTAAGTTGATGCTCAATTTGATTAAAACAAAAATTTTCTTTCATGTACCACATCATCATCCTTTTTCTTGAATTTTTAATGTATTCTGCTGACATTTTGTAAACTATGTGTGGGACCATGTTGAAGATCTCTTTCTCACAATTTTAACGCACCTTATTTCAACCAAATCAGAGCTTGTATGAGGAAGTTATGGGCAATGGAAGATTAGACAATTTTCAACCTAACTCTTAACCCTTTGCACTCATTTTTATGCATTTGGGCCGACCTCTCAGGGCCCGTTATAGGGCGCGGTGCATACAAATCCCCCACCCTTTTTCCCCTCTTATTTCATTTTCCTTAAGCTTTATCTAGGTGCCCTCCATTCAGCCAATCACATGCCGCCTCTTGTGGATCTTGAAATCTCAACCCTCAGATCTCTCACCCTTGGGTTAAGTCCCTGATCCAACGGTTTTCCATTGTCTTTTCCACCTATATAGTGGCTCAACACAAGGCACGCTGACAACTCTACCAACTCCAACCATGGTGCCAATAATCTACCCTCCCCACACCAAATTTCCACCCTCTCATCTATAAAAATCCTTTCACAACTGTTTGCCCCTCTTCTCCTCGAGTTTGGCTAACCGTAGTGCCCTCCATGCACCTTCCCTTCCCCCTCCCTCTATCTAGTGCCACCACAAGGGCCCTTTCGGTTGATTCTTCTTCTTCACGGTAAGGACAACCTCAGAGAGGGATCCAGGCTCGCGGGACCTTCAGCAACCTTGAGAGCACCTCGGTGGCTCCCATTATCGCCTCGAGCCTGAGAGATAGGACCTCCTCTGATGAGAAGCTTTTGGGTCAATGCCATGATGACACCATGGGACGTTCAGTTCACTTGGTCAAGCAACAAACATTAGCCATCGTCAGATTTCTAGCTACCCTCGGGCAGACCATGGATAGGGCGGTCTGTGCCACCCCTGGCTACACGTGACCAACACTTAGTTGTGGGATGGTTACTGACTACAAGGAGTTCCCACACACGGTGAGAAATGACCAGTGTTCGTTGAGTGTCTTGCAGTGCCTGGACTCAGGCCATTGAGCCCAGCTCCATTGGATCGATCGTTTAGATCAAATCCAATGGTCCATAAGGTATTTTCTTTGGAAACTATTCATAAATTCATCCTTTATCCATTTTGGACATATAACATATGGATTCATATCTAAAGAATGTGATCTTTTCATAAAAAATATCTCTAAGACATTTTGAAGCTTTTATTTCTCCTATTTTGTCCAAACAAGCTTGTGTTGATCTTTTGGCCTACTAAATGTGATCTTGGATGAGGTCATTATTAAATAATGACCCCCTTGCTTTGTATGACCATAATCAGTAGTGTTGATGAAATTTTAGTCTTTTCTTTCAATTTATAATCTTATGTATATCATTTGATGATCTTAGACTCATGTATTTCTTAAAAGTGCTCCTTTATGCAAGAATGTGATGCCACTTAGCTAAGCTTGGAACTTTGATTATTTAATCATCAAATGACTATCCCACTTTTAAACTAGTAACATTCCTAATGCTATGTGCTAAGTTTGACTAAGGTCTTTTCATAGGTTTTCCCTTAATAACTCATATGACTTAAAGACCTACTTGAGTATCTTTATATACCCTAAATGTGATGATAAGTACTTAAGTGATTGGATCCTTAATTCTTGTGCTAAAGTGAATCCTTATGCTTCAAATATCTAGATGCACTTCTAAATTAGTCCTTAAATGATTTATTGCTTGAAATGCTTTGTAACTTACTCATGTACCCCTATTAACTACATGCAACACCTAGTGCGTTCTTAATGCATATGTTGCTTGTTTAGGATCTAATCTTGCATATGATTCCCTAACGATATCAATGCTACCTTAATGACTTCAAATTAGTAAAATAACCTTGTGCGATCAACATGCCAGCCCGATCTATCTCATGCCCCATTTAATGCTCCTATGACTTGCAATGTTTGACCCTATAGCCTGACTTGATCTAATATGCCTAGTTATGTTTTTACATGGCTGAACATTGATGGAAATATAAATAACATGACTTCTCTACATATAAATTAGATCTTAGGTTTATTATGCTATTACTCATAATGTGAATGGTACACCTACACTTAGGGCTAGGGGAACATCCACATGATTCATATAATGATTAGATTATCAAACCTAATGATTTAAGACATCGTTCTACATCTTTCTTTGTGAGGTTCCCTTGATTTGGATCATGTCTAGGTATCTTACTCAAGAATCATGACTTGAAAGGTACACTCAATCACTTGACCTTACTATGTTATTGTCATTGCTTGTATTTATGTGTATATGAATGTTTGGCTAGTATGTACTTGTTTGAGCTAGTGTTCGTATGATTACTACGTTCTTTCTTATTTATAATATGTTGAACAAACCTTGAATATAAATTAACTTGTCCATTATGTACCTTGTGGTACATGCCTGAAGTCTCAGGGTAAGGGCACAAGGAACAAAAGAAACATGGTTAGCTCATTGACTTCAGTCTAGAGGTCCCTCACATTGATAAAAGGGTAGCTAATCTTGAGCACCCTTACAGACCCTTCCTTTAAGGAAGTTGTCTAAAGGCATGTGTTGATATAATGGATAAGAGAACTTAGAATATGCTTTGTTTAAAACAATGTCATTAAGTCTTCTCGCCTTGTTGCTTCTTCTTTCTTATTATGTTATCTCTAGCCAAGCAAGTGTTATAATATTGCTAAACCGTTTCAGGCCTTTTCATAGTGTACGTAATGCTCTAGCATTAATCTGTTTTGTTTATATATTTTGTAGTTGCCAAAGATCTGCAACATTCTAGACCCGAATGAAACACCAATGGGTATGCTTGAATATAGAAATGGGTACATATATCTTATCTCCATGTATATCTTGTTGTCTTGTTGTTGCTACTTTTTCATATATATTGTCTGTGTGAAATACGTTATGAGATCCATTCTAGGGATGGACGCCTTGTGGATTTTGGGTAATAAATAGATCTATGACATTCTTCTTCTGTGATATCAGTTGTGGTTTCTTATATCTCTTGTGTGATTCTTCCTTGTTTAGGTGAAGGAATTGGTGGAGTGCTTTTGAGTTAGACAAGAGCAACAAAAAATTTTGTTGATTTAGTAAAAGGTGGTGGGGTGAGGGTGAGACTATTGGGCTAGTCGTGCTTACTTCAAATGTTGATGTTTCTACCACTTATTTAAGTTTCTTTAGTTGTTCTCTAAGGGGTTTTTAGAGGTAAGGGGATCAGTGGATACATCATCCTCAGTGGATTGTAGAAGAATCTCCTATCATGAATTATTTCCATCACATATTTTCCTCTTACTGCATGGAAGTCTTTTCTGATAATGTGCTCGCGTGGAATTCCCCTATGGATGGCTTTTACCATCCTCAGTACTATAAAATTGCACTATCTCTGAGTTTTCCTTCTCTTGGGTAATGTTGTAGTCAATGGAAATCTTCTTTCAATTCGGTCAATACCATCCACTAACTCATTGTATTATCTTTTTTAGTGGAGTGGGTACTCCTTGAGTGGATCTATGTTCTGAATTCTCGAAAACCATTTTTTTGAATGGTAGGTCTTTTGCGTAGAAGTTGTATTTGATGACTCTCCTTGTTGAAAGATCAACCACTGTTAAGAGCCAAGGGTTGAAGGCCTTGAATGGTAACATTATAAACTTTAAGGCTTTCATTCTTCTCAAAGTGTCTTGAAGCTCCTTGACTGATGTTGCTTTGCTTCTATCTTTGTCAAGTTGGGCTACAAAGTTAGAAGTTGCATTGAAAAATGGCCCAATTTTATCTCTATACATGAACTCATGTATAATGGTTCCACACAAGACTTTAAAGAAGACTCATATATTTTATTTCTATTTAAAAGTTGAACATAGATCACTTTTCATCAGAGTATATTGGTTGTTACCATATAAAGTGTCTTGTCTGGACTTTTTGTCATATAAAATATAGTCAAGGACATGAGTGTCGTGTACTAGCAGGCCTGTCACTGAGGTCATGTCCATATCCACCATCTTGCATGATAGTGGAGGTGGTGCTACCAGACTTGAGCTTTCTCTAAATCCAGAAATTATAGGTGGGTCTAGACACACTTGGTTCCTGTTTGGGTGGTACTTCATTGAACATGTGGTCTAGGTTCCCATCATCAACTTCAGATGCCATATGTTCTATTTTTACTTTGAAGGAGATGGGGGGTCCCCCACTTGTTATGGGCTCATGGAACATCATCTCATTCATAAATCTCTTAGAGTGGTGAAGCCTTCTACTATAAAAGAGGATGCAGTCCATCCATCACATTTTTAGTAGTTTCTATTATCTCAACCCTTGCTTCTAATGGTAGTATCTTATCATCATTCTCACCCACTATTTTCGTTCCTTCGATGAGTGTTGCTTGCTGTGTTGACTTAAAGAACCCCTAATTTTTCATTTCTTTTATCCATTCTCTTGGTTATTGTTGGTGAAATACCTAGGTGAGGTTGGGGAGGTGGTGAGATTATCATCCCCAACGGGTACTCTCTGGATTTTTATTGATTCCCCTTCTTCTAGTGGAAGGGTTCGATTAAAATTTGCTTCTTCTTCTAGGATAGAACCCTATTCTACTGGCACATCTACCATAAACATATTGACATTGATGTGTACGTCCACATCAACTAGTGTGGCCAATGATAGTTCAGATGCAACTGTACATTGTCTTTTCATGGTTGCTTCACTGCTTATTGTGGAGGCTTTCTTCCTCTTTGTTGATTATGCTCTTAGTTGTAGTTTTTCCTGGCATAGATCATCTCAATCTTTTCATAGAGTGGCTAGTTTGTTTGTCATTCCCCCTAGTGCTTGCATAACATGTATTGGTTTTGCAGCTAGCTAATGCATCTGTGGTGGCAAGCTTAGAAATAGTTGTATGTCCGCTGTTACTTTCTACACCTATGAGGTTAGTGTAGATAGGTTTGTAGCTAAATTAAGAATATTTAGAGTAGAGGTTGAGACAATCTCACAGAGGTCGTCAACCTCTTTCCCTATTTAAATGAACTTGTACGTAGTAGGTGCCATTCGTTGTTGTTTCGATCTGCTATAAAGCTCACTTCATGACCCTCCTCTTCTGCTTTGGTGGATTCTCCATGTTCTCTTGTGAGGCACTTTTTGTTTCCTAGTTGTGGTTGCTCTTTATCTAGGTCACTTCTCATGGATTCCTTCCTTAAGATATGTTCCAGGATGCCTCTACTCTGTTTTCAGTTTTGTCCTCTGTATGATCAATGTGACGCAAGGCACTATTCATTTTTGGCCCTTTTTCCTTTTCATGGATGGCTTCTTTTACTGCTACAATATCATTGATGAATGTTTGAGGTTCAAATACCATGGTCTCTAGTATTGTAGTGATGGGTTGAGTCTTCAAAATTTCTATTTTAGTTTCTCTTAAATCTATTAATTTAGATGCATGGGATTTTTTTGTTTGTGGTTGGGTGGACAACCTTTCAAGGAGGTGCAAGATTACCCTTTTTTTGTTGTTTTCTTCGTGGGGACCTCCTTTGGTTGTTTCCCTTATTTCTCAGCTAGCTTACTTGTGATTACACCTTGTTGAGATATCATCCTTGTAATTTATTCTTCTTGAAAGATGATCTTGTCACAGTCATAGTTTCTTAGCTCCAGCAGAGGTGGGCAGTGTTTTGTACTGCAAAATTTGTAGAAGTACTACTATTTAGACCTCGTCAAAACGTTGGTAGAAGTAAGATACTTTGTTTCAACTAAGACATCTCCCTCTAACCTTAGGAAATATTTCATATTTTCTGGGTACCCTAGTTGGTTCATAATGTAAGTGACTAGGCCTCCAATGCAGAATTCATGGGGGCCCTCCAGCCCCACTGCCACTACTAGTTTTTTAATCAGAATCTTCCCTATATTTATGGATTTTCCTTCCATTGTACTCCATAGTATGTGGAGATCCATCCTGGCCACATTTCTCATGTCTGATCTGAAGGTCGATGCATTGGTGAAGATCTTATGAACCATCCTCATAAAGCCTAAGTGTATCAAAGTAGGTTTGGACTGACCAAAATTGTACCTACAATCTCCTTATATTTTCTCCCCAAGTTTTATCTATCAGTAAACCTCTTGGATCCCTATCCCCCATGCTTTTTTGGATAGTTCCGCTTGTTCCACGAAGTCAATGAAGATTGAATTGAGCCATCTTTTGGTCAGGATGTACTCTTCTTTGATGATATGTACTTGTAACTTGTAATCTCCCTCGCACTATGCAACGTCTTCTTTTGTTACTGGCAGCTTCTTTAGTGAGGACATGGATTCTAATGTGACATCATCCTAAGATGATTGTTTATTAAAATAAATTTTGTAGATCCCTCTTTGTTTCACTCTGTCATAGATCCCCAGTTTCTATAGGGTATCAACATCACTAAACCTAGTGGCCTTGAAATTCTTCTCCTAGAACATGTCCCCCTAGATTTAGCTATGTTCCTCATCCCTGAATAGGAATTGATTATCATGTTGTTCTTTGTAGACTACCAGTGATGTTTGTGAGACAGTGTTGGTGATCACCAATTGTCGTGGTACAATTGCTTCTTTTATTGTCCCAGGGACAGATGTTCTGGCCACCTTGCCAGGTTTCCCTTGCTCAGGGCTAGGAGTAGTCCTTTTCTTTAGATTCTAAACCTCCTCAGATAGTGTGTACTCCTAGAGACTTCAACCACTTTCTATTCTACATCACTTGTTGGCTCTTAAGGTATCAACTCGGCTAGATTTTTGATCTTGTCAGCCTCCAAGTGTGCTTTGATGCTTTCCTTGGTGGCTTCTCCATGTATCTTCATGTATGCCACTCATTCGTCTTTTAGTTTTCCAATTCTATCCATTTCCTCTAAAGTCATTGATGCCTTTATCTTTTAGGTGTAAGCAAACTCTTGGATTGCTTGGTTCCAATTTTTGTTTCCTTCCATCTTTCACATTGTAGATACTTAAGTATCTTAGCAAGATTAATTAGATAAAAAAGGATATATTTTAGTAGAATGATGAACAAATGGGGCTAACAAATAGTAGATTGTTTTAGAATGTTGAGAAACAAACTAATCTATAAGAAACTCGATCGATGGTGTTAAACCAAAAAGTTAAGAAGAGACTATTGATGGTTATGAGAAGGAACCAAAAATCGATAGATGTTATTCAATGGTTGACGTTAGTAAGAGGCAGCCAATGGTCAAATAGAGTTAGGGACCAAGGTCCAACAGTTGATCTTCTGAGTTCCAAATCAAAATCAATGGTTGGTTAACAACTGATGGTTGGTTCACAATCAATGGTTGATAAGGTTTTGTGATCTAATGGTTCTGGACTTGATGTTTGTGCCTTGCAGGGGAAACAACTAATGGTGTGAGTCATAGGAACTAAGAGAGTGCCAAAGGTAAGGGTCAATAGTTAGGGAAGAGATTAAAACACATGGTTGAGCAAAAACTGATGATTCTGGTAACAGAAGTGTCTACTGAAGGATCAGATGAAGACGAAGGTCTATGAAAGTGATTTGGACCGCAAATATCATCTAAATTCAAAAAAAGAGAGTGAGATAGAGTTATTACCAATTGTAGTCATCGTGGTCAAGCATTCCCTTCCCATCGCCTCTACTCCTTGCTTCTCCATGGGTATGGAAAGGACGGGAGACACTAGGTCGGGCGTCTATTCTATATGTTGTTTGGGGATGCCGATTGGAAAATCTATTGAGCGTCAGAGAACTTGTTCAAGTTGGTTGGTGACTTGTGATGATTGAAGGTTGGAGGCAGTGTAATAAACTAAAATCTAGGTACATTCTTAATCTTTCCCCTTTCCTAAGTTTTTCCTATCCTTTTAGTCCTTGTTGTTGAATTTGTGAAAATTATTAGTGGTTTGGAGCATATTTGATCACTATTTATGCTAATGTATGAGTTTATGTAATAATACCTCAGTTAATGTTTCAATCGGGGTCTAAGATGAAATACTACGACTTAAGTGACATATTGATAAAATAATTTCATTCTAGAAACTCTGAGTCGTATGGAACAAGGAAGAAAAAAAGGAATAAATAATAAAACTTTAAACATTATAATGTTGCATTAGATAATTTAATTTTAAAATATTTATGCTAACGTGTAAAGGAGATGAAACACATAAAAAGAACATTCATTGGATAAAAATAACTTAGATCCGTTGGGTCTCAATTGACTTGAGTGCCAACTTTCACCTTATTGCATAATAATAAATATATTTATTCAATCCGGAAAAGAAAATAGGTGTAAAACCCAAAGGATGAAATAAATCATTAAATGATTTCAAAAATTAAAACAAATCTCAAATTTGAAAACGACATGCAAAAAATTACCTATGGGTAAATTTTATCTAATTTGAAAAATCTTCAATGTTCTAATGTGTTTACGAGAGTGAAACTGTGATTGAAGTCCATAATTTTAAATAATGTGTTACATAATTCCAAGAGAGGAAAAAAATTGCAAATTTGCGCTTCACAAGTTTATTTTTGCTTGACGATGAAGTTTCACATTAATTGGTGGATTTTAGATATCTCCAATGCAATACAAAAGAGAAAATATGAATTGCTTTAAAATAATTAAATAAAACACTTATATTCTCCAAAACTAAAAATGAATACCAAAATTAGATTGTACACGTCCTAATTACACTAGGTATCAATTTTCATTCAATTTGGAGTTTGTTTGCACCCTCAAGTAAAGAGAGAGAAAAAGAGAAATTATTATTACAACCCTCTATTCAAATCTTGTAAGTTTGTGAAAAGTGAGTATTAGGAGTCTAGATAGAGATTTTTGCATTTTTTCCCGTTTAGTTTTGCTTTTTTTATAACCAAACCATAATTTCTCAATCAGGCATGGACTAAAACCTTTGTTCCTATTATTGCTCTTTTTGGAAAATTATTTCAATATTTACTTGGGTTTTTAACTTCACCTGTAATATTTATATTATTTAATCTTTCCTTATTATTACTTTGAGCATGGTGATATGTTTTCCTTGTCAGCTAATGTAGTGGTACCTATGTACAACCACCCATAGTTGGGCATTTCTTATTTCACCCGGGGGAGTGTGTTGACTCTGCCCACATATAAATATTTTGTAGGTGATTTGGAATGTGTTTACTCTCCCCTCACCTATTGGTTGGGGTCCGGTGGGTGCCTCAACCCTACTTAGTTAATTCCGTATAAGTTAACCATTCATGCAAATTTTTCTTATTACTTTTTACATCAAGAATCATATTTATTATGTGCCTCATACTTTTAACTCTCCATATTCTTGATGAATCGATACCCTATATATTTCATGTTACTCTTATTTTTTTCCTTGTTCCTTGATTGACAAATACCTTGTTTTTTGATTTTGGTGGGTGATCCCAACCACCCAAGCCTAAGATAAGGAGTGGAACATGACCAAGGAGGACTTGCCCAAGAGTAGATTGGAGGAGACTTTGTTGAGATGTCTAGGTTGCTACTGCTAGATCTTGTAGTTTCCTTTTCGAGTTTATGTTTCATGAAACTCATGTAGTAAAGTGGGATCAAAGCAATGTAATAACTTAGTCTTTTCATTCCGCTGCTACTATTGATATTTTTGTATTTTAATCATGCTTATTTAAATGGAATTATTATGCATTCATCACTCATAATCTAAATTTCTTATAAGAGATGGATGTTGTGTATTTTCCGTTAAATTTTAGTAAGGGGGTGATCTTGCCTCCTTACCACATGGTATCAGAGCCTTTTAGGTAGATATTAAGGCATAAGTTGAAAGCAAGGATGTCTAGAAATGATTAGGGTTTGAGGTCTGGAAAGATTTTTGTTCGTGCCACTAGTTTGGTTAATGAGAACTCCCAGATCTACATGATACCTTCCTGGCCAAAGTTGGTCCTGCCTTTTCAAAATAGGATAACTTTAGACAATAGTATCCTTAGACATATATGTGGAATACTCATGGTAATCTAATATGATGACCTTTTGACTTGTTTGAAGATGAATACCTAATATAATTCCCTTATGTCCCATAGGACCACATGTTTGGGTAGTCTATCTCAAGAACCTAAACTTTGAGCTTTGGTGGTATTAATCAAGTGTTAGATCATATACATGGTTTAGTTAAACTCACCATTTTACCTCTAGTTTTAGTTTAACTTGGTAGGTCAAACCTTTTAATGGGTGAAGGGGTAGTAGTAGCACCTTGCTAGATCATTGATATGCTGATTACAAGGACAAAATCCTTTTTTAAGGGGATGGAGTCATGTAACATACCAAAATGTAGATACTCTGATTCTAGAATCCCTAACTCCATGATTAGGAGGTTAGTGTGCTTGGATCCTTAGTTTTAACCAAAGAAGGTTATTCTTATCCCCTAACAAGCTAATTTATATACTAATGAACATAGAATGGTCATATGATGAGTAGTTAAATAGTTTGAACCCTAATAAATATTTAATGTATATAATATAAGTAACTCACATATTAATCCTACTTGTGGACACCCCTGATGATGACCATGTCATTAACCCGTAAAACCTAATGATATGATGAGTAAGATAAATGGAACATGACCCTATACTTTATGCGAAGGTATAAGTGAAGTATAATGATCATGTTGACCTAAATCCTAAGTTTTACTCATCTAACATTGATATATGCATCCTTAATGACATTCATGATTCATTACTGACATTAGTCATCATAATCAAATAACATATATTCGTACACATAAAACCACATAATTTTGAATTAATGTATATGTCAATTGATTAATATGTAATATATTTTGCCTCGTTCTCTAGTATCCACCTAATGACTCAAATATGGTTCATGAGTAAACTGATTCACATGAAATGCATGAATGGCAACTGTGGGATTAAATGTGCATAATCAATAACACGAAGTGAATAAATATGACTAAATGTTATATGAGGACATTAGTGTGAGCAAGAAAGGTAATGCGACAATGAATACGTGTTTAATGTAGCTAGATGTAATTAATGTGACATTATTTGGGTTAATTGTAGACATAATAACAAATTGAATAAAATTGACTATTTTGTGAAAATAATATGATATAATTCAATATGGTGATAATATGAGGATAATGGAGTCTAAATCCAAATTATTAAGGATAATGGAGAAATATATTAATACACATTGAAATAATTGAATATATCTCTAATTGACATAAAACTCTAAATGAGATAAATAACAAATAAAGAGAATTTTGAACACAATGTTGAAATATATAACTCTTTAGGCAACAACGTAAATATAATAGGACACAATTAAAAGAATAATAAGGATGATATAATATCATTATAAATATACTGCTAAAAATCTTTGTTGTGTTAGATATCAAAAAAGGAAATCTTGATAGTGGAACCCTTAGATATCCATGAGAACCTGACCTATGAGGAGTTTCGTGTGAAGATTCTTGTCTCCCATTTTAATAAGTTATAGATCTGATGGTTCAATAGATTTGATGGCTAATCAACTTGATCATATGGTGGCTTCCATGGAAAACCACTTGATGGAGACATGATTCAATGGTTCCACTATATTCTTCATCTAATAGTAAGGTGGAAAGTTATTACTAAATGCTTGTGAAACCTTTATCAAAACTCGGTGATTGCAGTGCATGTAACACTCAATGGTGAAAAAAATCCATGGTTTCCCTAAAGGGGTCAATGGTTGTCTTAGATTATTCCAAAAATGGAAAATTGAATCTCATATTTTCTTGAATTTTTTCTATGTGCACTAGAGATTACTAAGAAAACAAAAGTTGTCAGAAGCTAAGAAGGAAGTTAAAATATGATTAAACTCTAATTAATGCTAATCTGAGTAAACTAAATATAATGAAAAGAAGAGTTTGGGAAATGATTGGGTTGACTCCAAGGAGCACTAATTTATGGTCTTTAGCTTGACTTTTTTTTTATTTTTGTACCTTTCAAGATTTAGCATCTTCGGGTGGTACGAGTGGTGGTTCCTCTAACTCGAGTTCAATCTTCAGATGAAAGCTTGGTCTTCATAGTATCTTTTTACTCTATGTCCATTTTGAATGTTCCACTCTTTTCTCTAGAAATTTCCATCATTCCTTATGGATATATTTTCAATATTGTAAAGGGTATGGGCCACCTTGAGCTAAGCTTCCCATGAAAAAGTCTGACTCTTGAGTTAAAGGGGAGAACTTTATCCCCCTCAAAAACACCTTTCCTATTCAATTGGGCATCATGTCACACCTTAATACTTTTTTTGTATATCCTTGCATTTTCATATGCAGGAAGTCTGAGCTCCTCTATTTCTTGTATATGTAAAACCCTTTTCATTCCTGCTAACTTGGGGTGCATGTTTAAGAACTTGATTTCCTAGAATGCCTTATGTTTCGTTTCAACATGTAGGTGACACACTTTTATATATATCATCTTGTACAACATGGTTCTTGTTGGGGTCTTATAAGCTGTTTGATATGCCCATAGGGCATCATCTAATTTCATGGACTAATCCTTTTTAGTCTGCCTGATTGTCTTCTCCAAATTTTGCTTTATCTATTTGTTGGACACCTCCACTTTGCCAGATGTCTACAGGTGATAGGGGGTTGTGACCTTATGTGTTACTCCATATTTCCTTAGAAGGACTAAAAACTATTGGTAAGGTACTCCCATAGATCCTTATGATGATAGACATGGAATAATTACCATAAAGGATTTGATTAATAATAATAACATATAAAAAGACAAGATTCCAATTCATCTGTTTCACTCAGTTATGAGATAATGAGGATATAGAGTGAATGTCTAGAGATTTATATTACTCAATGATGTATGTTATCAAGTTACTAACCTTGTGGATGAGTTCATATAGATGTTAGGAGTACATATACATATTCTCATTGTGACCCTGATTGATTGTTATTGTGGAAGGTTGATAGACAACAATAACACATAAGATTAGAGTGTGAGTTGGTTGATGACTAAATCTCATTAGTCATGATAAGCACACAATTACATGTTAGAGAACAATGTATTGGATAGACCCACCTTGAGAATGACACATGGTTTTGTGGTAAAGTCATCTCTCATAGTGAAGGTGGTGACTGTGATTCTTAGACCTGAAATCACTACACTCATCACATGTGTTTGGGTATGCTTTCACATCATCAAACACAATCCTAAAAATGGGTTGTTATAACGGTGATGATTGTGTGACTTTGACACACGAGGATATATTGTATGTGATAGACATGGGATTTATCCCTCCTACTAGAGTATGATATCATGGACACTTGATAAGCAAGACTGATAAAGGCATGTGCATACGAATTTGAATCAATATATGATATTGAGGTCACATTATCTCAGATAGTCTGCTCTTGGTTCAAGAAACATGGATTGAATGTTGAAAGGATAACCAACCATGCCACAAGTTCATTATGGATATCAGAGACAAAGTAATTATACAATCACTACAACACCTTACACAAATTCTAGGTTGAAGTTGTTCTCTAACTATCCATTTCACTTGGGTAGCAATGAAGTGCGACTAGGCACCACTCTTTAATTTTTTTGTCATGAGCTAGTTATGGACACTCACTGCCAACATGATATGGGACCTATAGGGTCACACACATAGGAACTCATCTAGAGGAGGAGTTTGATCTTGAATGACAATTGGATTGATCACTAAAGTGTTTAGCTACTCAATCCACGCAAAAAATTGCTCGATTGGTTGACCAAGACAACCAAATGACTATCTCACTGAGTGATACAGCCATTTGGGTAGCCAGACGGGTGTCTCAAGTAGTTGAGATGGCCGTTTGGGTTTAGGCTGATTGAAGTTCAATTTGGCTTAGTTTTGTCCTTGAACCAACCAGTTCAATATGATTGAATCGACGGGCTCATCCCAATGCACTATATGACTGTTTGGGTGAGAGAGACGGCCCGGTTGGGTCGAACAAAGGTTCGGGATATTTCCCAAATAGTTTTGATTGCATATACTTGGAAAGAAAGTAAAATTAATATGTATATTTATTGGAATCAAAACTGCCAAATTTGTGTGCTATTTGTAAACTACGCAACTGCCATCTGGTAGTGCGATACGACTGTCTCGTGCACCAGACGACCATCTGGGTGTGTGAAATGGCCATTTTGGGTATCACAGATTGTGAAAGTTCAATTTCTTCTGGTCCTTTCTACTCGCACATGACCCCAATCAGACTAGGAACCCTTACCCTAACCCCACCTATAAAAGGAGGGGCACTGGGGGATTCCCAAGACACAACATAGACAACTAAGAATCAGTTCCTCTAACACATGTTGTACTCTCGTGTTGTGGTAACCAAGAGAGCCCAGGCAAGTCCTACCCGATAGGGAGGGACAGACAATGGGAGAGAACAACTTAGAAGTTTCCATCATGGGAAAGTAAGTTGGTGACTAGTACATCAACGGAAAGGGAAACTCCTTCCTGTCTATTCTTGGTGAATGACATGGGTTCTAGTTGGTCCTTGTGGACTACTGTAGAGGCAAGAATCCTTTAGCTGCTGCTCGGAGAGAAAAGTTAACCTACAGTCAGTGGCAAGACCACCAAAGTTGTTGTAAAGGTTATGCATACACTGTTTATCGTGAAGACCAGGAGCTGCACAACCACCATCCAAGAGAAACTAGTTAGTAGTTGCAAAGAAGTGGGTTTTGTCACTGGACTTGCTCAAGGATCAGGTATAACTTGCTAAAACCATTCTTCCTATTTCATAGTAGTTGACATGATCTTACTGTTATGAGAATATGGATAGATAAATTTTTTTTTCTGCTACTATAATGTGTGCCCATATTTCCGAACACAAATTGTCTTTCAGAAAAATGAGATCCCCTATCACTGATGACGGTGTGTGGGACTCCAAATCTTGTGTAGATGATATTTTTAAACATCTTAACCACATGACGGGGTAGCTATCACTTCCAAACATTTTTAAACATAGTCGACAACCAAAAGAATGCACTAGTTACCTCTAGAGATGGAAATGGACCCATTAGTCTATTCCCCATACATAGAAGATTTGATCTCTATCCAATTATATATTGGCATCTCATTTCTTCTTGAAAGTTTCCATGTGAGTTGGCACTCCTTACCACTCTTCAGAAAGGTTTGGGCATCCTTGAAGAGAGTTGGCTAGTAGAAACTCGACTATAGGATTATTTTTTATAGTCCTATCTCTACCTAGATGTCCTCTATAGGGTGGTGCAACTCTTGAACAATAGGGATTCATCCCAGTAATAATTTTACAGATTCAAGAATAACTTTTTCTTTTCATTGTATGTGATTTCTGGTGGAAATTGGTGGCAAGATAGGTAGTTGAATATGTCAGCAAACCATGGTATCTTGGGTTCCACAACATTGGACATCATACATGCCTCATTAGGTTAATTATCATTGAATGCTAGGTGGTTGTCGTTTTCTACAAAATCCTTGACAGATGATCTGCTACTACATTTTCATTCCCTTTCTTGTCTATTATTTGGTGATCAAATTCTTGAAGTGATAGGGCCAATTGAAAGAGCATATGCTCCATGTCTTTCTTTTACAATAAATACTTTATTACTCCATGGTCTCTATATATTTTAACTTATGATCTTATTAGGTAGGATCAGAATTTGTTGAAGACAAATACTATCACTAGCGTCTCCATTTCTGTCGTCGTGTAGGTCACTTGTTCTTCGTCTAAAGTCTTATTGGAGTATTAGATCACATGATGCTTCACATCTTTCTTTTGTCCCAGCATAGCACCAATTGTGAAATCACTTGCATGACACATTATTTGGAATGATAATCCCCAATCTAGATCTTGGAGTATAGGTGTCATGGTGAGGGCCTCCCTTAGGTTTTCAAAAGCCTTCTGACAATCATTAGGGAATCTGAAAACTCCATCTTTCACGAGTAGACTAGAAAGGGGTTTTCTATCATAGGAAAATTATTTATAAACCTCCTATACTATTGTGAATGTCTAAGGAAACTCCTCACCCCTATCACAGACTTAGGAGGTGGAAATTTTGATATGGCCTCCACTTTTCTCACATACACCTTGATTCCTTTATCAAAAACCTTAATTCTGATCACGATTCCTTCTCTGACCATCAAATGACAATTCTCCCATCTTAGGACTAGTTGCTTTTCATCACATCATTCCAATACTCTAGACAAATTCTTTAAGAAGCTATGTAAATTATCTCCATAGATGGAGAAATCATCCATGAAGACTTCCATGATGTCTTCTAGGAAGTCTAAAAATATGGAGATCATGCACCTTTAGAATGTTGTTGGTGTGTTGTAGAGTCCAAATGGCATTCTTACGAAAGCATAGGTGTCATAGACATAAGTGAAAGTTGTATTTTCTTGATCATCTAGGTGAATGGGGACTTGTGATAATCCCATGTATCCATCAAGAAAATAGAAGTATGCACGGTGAGCCAAATGTTCCAACACTTGATCTATGAAAGGTAAGGGGAAATTATCCTTCTTGGTTGCAACATTTAGTGTCTATAGTCGATACACATGTACCAATATATGATAGTTTGTGTTGCTACCTCATCCTCATTTTCTCCCCTAATGACTGCCATACCTCATTTCTTAGATAAACATGTTTAGGGATAATCCAATTACTATAATTGATGGGGTATATGATTCTTGTGTCATGCAACTTTATTACTTCCTTCTTGAAAACCTCGTTGAGCATTTTATTTAGCTTCCTTTGTAGTTGGGATAGGGGTTTGGTTGTTTCTGCCAAGTTTATCATGTGCATGTAGAGATCTAGACTCAAACCTTTAATTTCTCCCACCAAGTATCACATTGCTATCATGTGTTGCTTAAGCTTGTTTATCAACTTTTCCTCTTGATCAATTTCTTTCCTAGTCATCTAGAAATATGCAGTTTAGACTTTTGACATTTGTTTCAATTTTTGTATGGGATTGAATGCTTTTTTTTTCCTGTGTTTGTTCTAGTGAGGCGTACTTCACAGATTCTATGATTTCCTCCTTATCACTACTGCATTCCTTTTCCTAGTTTAGATAGTCAAGAATATATATGACTTATTGATAACACCTCATTTTATGCACTTTTTGCATATATTTTATACCTCCCCTAGCATATCTTCTATAGATCTTTTTGCTTATTTTAGCACTTTATGCCAAGTATCTCACTTATACACTTTTTCCTTGGTTGTAGGGTCACACCAAGCCAAGGTCATGGTGGACACCTCGACAGTGGCACATTTGACCATTAGAGCCATCCCACCATGGTCGAGGCCTCCCAGAATTTCCTGGACCCCTCGCACCCATGGCCCTCACACCCATGATGCCTCATATCCCTCACACTCACAGTCCACACACCCACGACATGAATCTATGACCGAGCTTTAGACTGTGGTCTGACCAAAGTGGTACGTCAATCAGGTCACGACCGAGAAGGTGGCTTAACCAAGTCATGACCTTGGAGAAGATGGCAATGAAGCCTCGACCGAAGTCAAGCTTTGACCAAGACCAAACCTCAGCTGTGGTCGAGGAGTTAAGTTGGTGGAGCACGCCTATAAATAGGCCACCTAATCATCATGTCAAAGTGAAGAGATCTAAAAGGACCATGAAGTGCTACCATGTTCTAGACTCATCCACATACATCCAATCATTCTTAGATCTCCAAAGGTAGAAGCTAAGGAGAGAGAAGATTGAAGACTCCATCTTCTTCGAGAGAAGGAGAATGTCCACGCCATCGACCACCTAGATCTGGATCTGAAGAAGTACTATGTTCTATCAAGTTCTTCTCTATGTCTCTATCTAGATCTACAACTTACATCTCACTATACTTCCCTCATCTCTTCGTGGTACTTGATGTATCTATCAATTTGTGATGCCATTATGCTTCCCATAAACATGTGTTTCTAAATGCTTAACTTGGTTAGGGAGTGGCCACTAAGGCTCTCCCAACATGTATATTATCTCTCCTTTATGTATATATATATATATATATATATATATACTCTCATCAAGATTATCTCCATGCATCGATTTTAATGCTTCACTTATATTCTTAGCTACCATCTTGTGATGTTTGATTGTTGGTACCTAGAAAGAGTAGTATCACTAATATCTTTTGTTATGAAGTAGTATGAATGCATGCAAATGTTGGAATGCTAAAGCTTAGGGTCATATGTTCTCCCTGATAGTTTTTGGATGGTCAACTCAAGAGAGAGGTTGTCCTTGGACGTAGAACTATGCTCATCTCTCTCGAGAGAGGTAAGGACACCTTTATGATTGCTTGTAGTCTTGATAGGAATCTATGAGAGGGAGAGGTGATGTTTGCATGTTGGTGAGAAGTCATAGTAGGTGAAACCCAATTCAAGTTTCCCTTCAATATCTTTGTTCCCATCTTATTTTGTTACACTTTGTTTTTTATTATCTTTGGTTTATTTATTTTACATTAATTTGAGTTCTATCGTCCCTTTGGGAACACCCTTTTAAAACATCTCTATCTGGAGTATATGAGTATGAGACCTTGAGTGCTTAACACCTGCTAAACTTCTCCTTGTGGTTTGACCCTGATTACTACATCAAATCCCATATAATAGTTGTGGGGGCTTAAGTGTCAGGTTACTATCTTAAGAATCCAACTACTCTAGATCTGCTCCTTTTTGGATGCGCAATTTAGGCTGGTCAACTTTTTGGTGTCGTTGCTGGGGACAAGGCAAAATGATACTGTTAAGAACTTGAGTCCACCCACTATACTCATGTGCCTCAAGCTTAGTAATAAGCTTGACCACACAAAAATCTTGAATCTACTAATCTGCATTTCTGTAGAATAGTTTGTTTTAGCACGTCTAGTTTACTAACTTTATTGTACGGTATATTCAGGGAACTCATACGGAAGCATGCTCGTTTGACTTTACTCCTTAACCTTGAGTCACCATCCACCTTGCGTGGACGGTACTCTCACTGGGGACAAGTGGAATGCAAGGATTCAACATAACCCCCCACCACCGCTAGGGTCAGACAAAGATAGAGATGGATGTTACTTAGACGGTCTTCAATGTGAAGAAGAATGTCAACAGGAAGATCGTCGTGAAGAAGACCAACATGATGAGGAACAACGCTATCGAAGCCGAATTAGGAACCATCGCAACCATCATGACAATGAATGAGAGTGCGATGATCGGGATGGTGAAAGTGAGGATGATGAAGAGGGGAAGACTCTTAGAGAACTGGCAGCAACTAGGGTGTAATGACCCCACCTCCCTATAACCCCCAATTAAGGGAGACCAAAAGGTCAGAGCCATTATCCCAATTTACATGATCAAAGGTTCGACAAATAATCAATAACAATTATCAAATTCTACCAACTATACTGAAATCTGGTATAAATTAAAACTTTTGCATACCTTTTTCAAAAACTTGGATATCTACTTCTATCCACATGGTGTCTATTCTAACTATTCCTCCTTTGAAATTTAATTCCTACTTAAGTCCACATATGCCACTTTACTATTTGTACTTTTCACTTGTACCTAAAACGTCGACAAACAAAATGTCAGACAGAATTAAGCCAGTATGTGGGCGAAACAATAATCGTACAACAATGATAACAATGTAATCAGCCAATTATCATTTAACAGCCAAGATTACAACTTAAGCAATACTACTCAATCCTTACCTATCCCGTATCTTTGTGTTGTCCTTGCAATGGACCTGGATGGTACCTTGATCATGGTAGATCCCCATTAAACCCCGCTTCATCCTACCTAATAGGTAGATCAATATCTAGGGTTGGGTCGCATGGCACTACCCATAGGTAGCCCAATCCCTAACTCATGGTGTGCTGAAGAGTCGCATGGCACTACCCACAGGTAGCCCAATCCCTGACTCAAGGTGACTTGATGGATCTACCCCATTGGTATCCATGTTCTAAGTCATCCAATGACCTAATGGACCTACCCCATAGGTAGCCATGCACTAGGTCAAACTATTAAGCTACAGAGGCGACTAGGATCTGAGCTAGTAGGAACAAATCGAAAGTGATAGTCATATTCACATTATAGTTTTCATGAATTAAATTCGTCCAACAATTTAATTCAAGTCATCAAGGAAAACATTGGAAAACCTCAAAAAACTAATTCAAGATATTCATAAGCGTAACCACATACCTGTCAGGCAGATTTGAGATAGAATCAACCAAGAAGGGAAATCCAATCAAGCAAGTATAAGAATCCTGAAATCACATCCAATTCTTTTTTTATCAAAATCTATTCAAACCATCTTGCTACTTAAGGTTTCTATTCCTTTTTAGGATTGTACCTCTTTTAGGGTTTACTTTGCAATTAGGGTTTCTACTTCATTTTACTCTTTTAAACCCTAATTTCTCATCTATCCTTCACAAAAGTTATTAAGGTTACCTTTTACCAACATATAACCTTAATTTCAGAAACCACACAATTAATCATCAATTAAGTCCATTGAGCCTCTTTTACATTAAAGCTACCATTTTTATCCTTTTAATCCATGACAAGATCATTATGCTCCTTTATCATTATTTCATAGTTCATTATGATCTAATTTACATATGCACTCTATTTGTCATTAATTCTACCTTTATCCATTAGAAAACCCTAATTACTACCTTAAGGGTATTTGTCCACATTTATGAACTTTTATACTCAAAATAGCTTAGATTCATCAAATCTTAGCATTATTCACGATTTTGAATAATTAAAGCCGTTAAGAGTCGCATTCACTAATATTAGGGTTTCAAGGCCCAAATAGCATAGGAGACTCTAAATTAACCAATTACGTGCAAATTTCATCCTTTTTTGTGTTTTATGTACCTTTTTACAATTAAAAGGTTAATATCAACTTTAATCATCCATTAAACCCTACTAAATACATTAATCATCTCCAAATAGGGTTTCTTAATCTTTAATTCATTAAAGTTGATAAATTACACTACTTTTTGAATTGCAATAGAAATTAGCCTTCAAATATATTTTTATTGAATTCCTCTCATTTTTCTGAGCAAAATTCATATATTACGTGTATCCATCTGAGCTTTGGTTAATTAGATATGAATTATGCAAAATTGACTTACTTTGGGTCAATCAGAGCACGCCAAGTGTCCTGCTCCATGCAACGTTGTTTTATTCAGTTGAAAACATAATTGAATGACGAAACTACCCCCGTGTAAGTGGCTGGTCCTTCAGCCCGCAGAGGGGCAGAATGGTCCAATGACCGACCCGTCTTCAACCTTCCGCAACCTAGCGATGTTGTCGACCTACAACTCAATTGTGGGTGTGCCCCCTCCATCCTAGGGCTCACGGACCACCGCCGATGGCCGCCCAGGCTCCTCTTCCCTCAGACGCACCTAGGGCACCACCCAGGTCATGATATAGCTGGCCAAATCAAGAGCACATGACCTATCATGCATGGCCACCATTGCAGCCATGTAGTTGCAGCTGCGCGTAAGTCAGGGCTTGTCCTCGATGGCGGAGCTATTCCTTGATTCTGTGGAGCATCAGGCTCCCCCTCGCAACTCCATCTTGTCGTCTCATGGCTTCAGGTTCATGTCGTTCCTCTTAGTTAGGGTTTGTAGGGAAAGTAACAAGAAGAAGAGAGGGGATACGTGCAACTCCTTAGAACTCATCCCTGAGCTCTACCCCTTATATAGGGGAGGGTTTTCGCACCCCAAGATGTGCATCCACAAAGATGCAAGGTCTTTTCCCAATAGGAATCCAATTCCTTCATTAGGAAGCAAGCTTTCTCTCTCCTTACTAACCCTTTGATATTTCTTATTTCTTGGATAATTAGGAATTTGAAATTCCTCTCACTTATTCTCTTTATTCTTGCTTTTTAATCCATTGGCATGAATTTCTATTTTCTTTTAATAGAAATTACTTCCTTTTTAACAATACCCAAAAAACATTCATTATGCATCATATTATCTTCTTATTTGACATTATTGGTATTTTCTCTTTCCTCTTTTTTCATTGGGACTCCTTTTAACATTAGGAATCCTTGGGATACGAAATTCCATCAAGGATAACTCAATTATACTTCTTTCCACTTATTTCCCACATTTTATCATTGTTTTCAATTTCTTTCTTAATAAAGAAATACTTAATTGATCTTTTCTTTTCTTTTTTCATTATCTTTGCAACTTTGGACTCCTTGGGACCCAAGGAACCCGAAAGGCACAAAATCCACCTTTGGATTAAACTCTTTTGCCTTCTAGAGGTTTCTACATTTTTCTCTTCTCCATTTCTTTTTTATAATGGGATTTCTTTTGTATTTTCCTTGTTATTGGGCCCAATAGCCAATAAAGCCAACAAAAAATCATCAACACTATTGTAAATGAAATCCATTTATTCAAAACAAATCATATATTTATTTGTTCAAATATCTTTAATATGATAAATCACATTGACCGGCCTAAATCGCGCGTCCTAAAATTGGAGGCGGATTTGAGGTAGTCGAGCTTTTACATTTATAAACCCTAATCCTTCTAGGCCCTCGCAAATTTGTTTACGGGGTCGCAGTAAATATACGGGTTCGAACACAGGGACAAGGGGGGTAGTGTTGAGAACACGGAATCGACACGCTACACTCTGGAAGGTATAAAGAGAGATAAATTCCCAAAAAGGGAAGCAGTAAGATGTCACAAATGAAACAAAGAAATCTATCTCCAAGTGGAGCTACAAGAGAGATATAAGATTTTAGTCATTTAGCAGTTTTAGGGGTTTTAATGCAACAGAAACAGAAAGATATTGCTCGAGCTAAAGCGAGGTACGAAGGATAAAACTCCGGTAAGACAAGCGGCGGTAGAACCAGTCTTGTATCCCTCCTCTTGAAGCGGATACCTCTAACAAGGCATCAACGCCCCTCTCGAGGTCACTGGACTAAAATTAGAGTGGAAAGATCACTAAAGCAACTCCGTTCCAGGCACTCTCGTACTCCAGAATCGGACCAAACACTAGAGCCACAACACAACTCTCGAAGTTGTTGCGACGGGAAAACACGATTCGTTAGCTAAGCGAAACGCGATCCAAACATGCAAGCTAGAGATCGGATATCAAACATAGCAGTCATCCAACAGAGTGTACCAAGCACAAAGCAACAAGTAAATAAGCATCTTCTATTTCCATAGACAAATAAAGGGTCTTAATTAAAATGCATAAGTAAGGAATTAAATGACAGAAAGTAAAGATAGGTGTCGCCTCCTTGATGTAGAAGGACGACAAGGTGTTGTAGCTCTCCTGCCCGATATCGGTCAGAGGCCTAGCTCGATAAAGAGGTGTCGGGGGTGAAACGGACATCTCTGGTAAAACTACCGTTCTTATTTATAGCCAGCTCGGCCGGGGGTGAAACGTACATCTCTGGGGCGCGCGTCGGCCAACGGGTCAGGCGGTTCCCGAGACGATGGTCACACCAGTCTCATTAAGGGCATTTATTCCCATGCACGATAGGGTGCATGCTGCCCGAGAATGCCAACCGTCATGGCCGTTGCGATGCCCGAGAGACCAAAGCCTGGTACGGGCGGTCCTGCGTGCCAGCTGAGCGGCTTCCCGTCACAGTTAAAATAGGCGGGCGTAAAAAAAACTAAGAGCAGAAACATCAATCAAAGGGTAAAACATCATCGGCCAAGGGTTAAGCCCCTGACCTCAGAGTGCAATACTCTTCAAAGCTTCGGAAAATTCCGCGATGAGCCATAAAATAGAAGAGTCGGCATGCTCAGCGCATGCTCTGACTCGGGTCTTATTACAATCCATAAAGTTTGTTTTTACTTGCTATAAAAATGCAACCTATTCTATGAAAGGAAAAAGAACTCGGGCTGCCTCCCTAGGAGTGCTGGGGTTTGCGTCGTCAGCTCGACCGGTGTAAGATCATCTTGATCAACCCTCAACTATACCCATATCTTGCAGAATGATCTCTGCTCTCCTGAATAATGCTTCATCTTCGTAGAACCTTTTCACCCTGTGCCCATTCACCTGAAAGGCCTTGGTCGGGTCGTCTTTGTCGTAGAGCTCCATCATCCCTGATGGATATATCCTTGACACTGTGAACGGTCCAGACCACCTCGTTTGCAACTTCCCAGGGAAAAGACGAATAGAGGACTTGAATAACAAGACCTTATCCCCTTCGCTTACATCTTTTCTCCTTAGATGGGCATCATGCCACAGCTTTGTCCTCTGTTTGTAGATTTTTGCATTTTTCGTAGGCATTCATTCTCAACTCTTCGAGCTCTTGAAGTTGCAAAAATCTCTTTTCTCCAGCTTTGTCGAGGTCCATATTTAGGAACTTGATTGCCCATAGGGCCTTGTGTTCCAATTCTAATGGTAGGTGGCAGGATTTTCCGTAGATGAGATGGTAGGGGGTGGTTCCAATGGGTGTTTTGTAAGCGGTGCGGTAGGCCCAAAGTGCATCGTCAAGCTTCATGGACCAATCTTTCCTTGTTCGGCTGATAATTTTCTGCAAGATCTGCTTGATCTGTCTGTTGGAAACCTCTACCTGCCCTGACGTCTGGGGATGGTAGGGTGTAGCGATCTTGTGCTTCACTCCGTACTTGCGCATGAGTGCTTCAAACTGTCTTTCTCCAAAGTGCGATCCTCCGTCGCTAATAACTATGCGCGGGATGCCGAAATGAGGGAAGATGGTCTTCTCGAAGAGCTTGATAACTGACTTGGCATCGCAGGTTTGGGTGGCTACCGCTTACACCCACTTCGATACATAATCCACAGCCACGAGTATGTACTGATACCCCCGAGATGGGGGAAACGGTCCCATGTAGTCGATCCCCCATACGTCAAATATTTCGACTTCAATCCAGCTTGCCATTGGCATTTCATCCCTCCGCCCTATGTTCCCCGTAAACTGGCACTCTTTGCAAGCCTTCACAAACTGTGCTACATTTTTAAATAAGGAGGGCCAGTAGAAACCTGACTGTAGCACCTTTGCAGCTGTTCTTTCACTGCCTAGGTGGCCACCATAGGGGGAGGCGTGGCATTGCTTCAGGATGTCCGCAGTTTCTTCTTTTGGTATGCACCTCCTGTATAAGTTGTCGGCGCATCTTCTGAATAGGAGAGGATCATCCCAGTAGTAGTTTTTAACCTCCGCGAAAAGCTTCTTCTTCTGATTGTACGTTATGTCAGGAGGCAGTTCTCTGCAAGCAAGATAATTGCAGATGTCTGCAAACCAGGGTAGGCTTTCTTCTTGGGCTTCGGCCAACATAAGAGCTTCATCGGCGTAGTCATCGTTGATAGGAGGCCCTCTCTCTTTCTCAGTAAACATAAGAGCTTCATCGGCGTAGTCATCATTGAAAGGTAAACCCCAATATGGTGCTTGAAGGATAGGTGGTGACACTAAAGCGTTTTTAAGGGCCTGAAAAGCACTGAGACAATTGTTAGAGAAAACAAATTCAGCGTCTTTTACTAGAAGATTGGACAGAGGTTTGGAGATCTTTGAGAAGTCCTTGATGAATCTTTGATAATATCCCGCGTGCCCGAGGAAGCTTCGCACCCCCGTCACGGATCTCGGTGGAGGAAGCTTGGATATTGCTTCAACCTTGCTTGCGTCCACCTCGATCCCACACTTCAAGATCTTATGCCCGAGAACGATGCCCTCCCGCACCATGAAATGGCACTTTTCCTAGTTCAGAACTAGGCTATTCTCCTCGCACCTTTGAAGGACCAATGACAGATTCTTCAGACAGCTATCGAAGTCCTTCCCATAGACGGAAAAATCATCCATGAAAACTTCTACGATGTCTTCTAGAAAATCTGAGAACATCGATATCATGCATCGCTGAAAGGTTGTGGGGGCGTTGCAGAGTCCGAAGGGCATCCTTCGGAAGGCATAAGTGCCATAAAGGCAGGTGAACGTTGTTTTCTCTTGATCGTCGGGCAAGATGGGTATCTGGTAAAAACCTAAAAAGCCATCAAGAAAAAAAAAGAAATCGTGATGCGCTAACCTTTCGAGGACTTGGTCAATAAAAGGTAGCGGAAAATGATCCTTCTTTGTAGCTTGATTTAGCTTTCGGTAATCTATGCACATCCGCCAGCCGGTGACGGTCCTAACCGCTACCTCATCACCCTTCTCACCCTTAACCACCGTCATCCTGCCCTTTTTGGGCACTACGTGGATCAGACTTACCCAATTGTTGTCTCTGATTGGGTAAATGATACCCGCATCCCTAAGCTTTATTACCTCTTTCTTGACGACCTCCTTGATCATCTGGTTCAGCTTCCTCTGGGGTTGAACCAAAGGCTTGGCAGATTCATCCAAGTTGATGTGATGCATGCAGAGGGCGGGGCTAAGGCCTTTGATATCATCTACTGAATATCCTATAGACCTCCTGTGGAGCCTTAACTCCTCAAGGAGTCGGTCCAGCTGGTTGCTTGAAAGATCGACATTTACGATGACAGGGTTTCTGTGCTCTTCATCTAAGAACTCGTACTTCAGGCCTTCAGGCAACACTTTTAACTCTAGTTTTGGTCTGGGTGCCTTCTCCTGAGGCTCCTCCTCGAGAGAGGCATACATCACAGACTCAACCACCTTATCCTCTTCCTGCAAGTCTTCGTCAGAAAGGTTGAAAAGGTTGAGATGCTTCGTGACCTCAGGATCTTCGAGGTCGGGATATTGACAGTTTATAGCCCTCAAGAGGGGGTCTACTGTCCGGATATCTTCCTCTACTTCCTCGCAGAATTTATTGTAGCTATCTGCGAAACATGCTGATTCAGAGAGGGATGGGCTTCTCATGATTTCTTTCAACTTGAAGTCCATATGGTCGTTGCTGACCCTTAAAGTGATCACCCCCTCGGAAACATCAATCAGCGCCCTCCCTGTCGCCAAGAAGGGGCGCCCAAAGATGATCGGGCACCGGGGGTCTTCAGCTGTGTCGATGACAACTATATCGCAAGGGATGAAGAAACCGCCAACCCTTATCGGCACATCTTCGACAATGCCAACGGGTCTCTTAAAGGTGTGGTCTGCCAGTTGAATCCGCATGTTGGTTCCAACCATGTCGGTCAAGCCCACCCTTTGCGCGAAACTTAGGGGCATGAGGCTAATGCTCGCCCCCAAGTCTGCTAGACCCTTGTGCTCGACGTTGTCTCCGATGTCGAATGGGATCGTGAAGGCTCCGGGATCCCTTGTTCTTATTTGGCGTGTCGGGCTTCAAGAAGGTGGAGGAGGCGGAAGCTAGATGCACAGTCTCTATCCTTCCTCCCCTTCTCTTCTTTGTGATAAGGTCCTTGAGCAACTTGCCATACATAGGCATCTCTTCCAATGCATCAAGGAAGGGGACTTCAAGATGCAGTTTCCTGATCGAGTCCATGAACTTCTCATGACGCTTCTTCAGATTCGCCTTTATCAGCTTGTACGGGAACAAAATCCTAGGAGCGTAAGAATTCCTTCCGCCAGGTAGCTCCTCAGGGAACCCTTGTGCAGACTCTCAAACGTCTGCTTGTCTTTCTTCCCCTTCTGCTGGGGTAGCACCCTCAGGCCTTAGCTCGGGCTCAGGCCTGGCTTCATCAGGGTGCTCCAGCGTTCTTCCAGACCTCAGGACTGCCATTACGGCAGAGTCAGGGTGTGGGTGAGCTTTTATTGCAGGATTCTCCATCAGAGTAGCCATCTGGGTCAGTCGCCGATCTACCTCACGTTGGCGCATCTGCAAGCTGGCCATCTGGCGTTGCATTGAATTCAGAGCCCCATGGCTAGGGAGCGTGTTCTGCACTAGTTTGCTGATGATGGTATCTTGTCTCTTTATGTAGGCAGAAAGCTGACCAACCAAGCTAGGCTGGCTCGACCTCCCGCCTCGGCCCTGACAATCACTCTCAGAAAGAGACTGCTCGCAGCGAGGCATGGTCTCAAAGCTTGGCGGAAAAGGTCACAGTTTTTCAGAGTTCCTGAAAAGGCATAGAAAATCAAGTTTAGAAAATTGAATCTTCATTTTTGTGCAAGAATGACTACAAGAAAAAAGAAAAAGAAAAAAAAAGTGTGTTGTCAAGCTCATTTCTAAGCTTGAGGCACAAGAGTGTAGTTAGTGGATTTGGGTTCGTCTACAGTACCATTTTTGCCTTGTCCCCGGCAACGGCGCCAAAAAGTTGACTGGCCTAAATTGCGTGTCCTAAAATTGGAGGCGGATTTGAGGTAGTCGAGCTTTTACATTTATAAACCAGAATCCTTCTAGGCCCCCACAACTTTGTTTACGGGGTCGAAGTAGATATACGGGGTCGAACACAGGGACAAGGGGGGTAGTGTTGAGAACACAGAATCGACACGCTACACTCCGGCAGGTATAAAGAGAGATAAATTCCCAAAAAGGGAAGCAATAAGATGTCACAAATGAAACAAAGAAATCTATCTCCAAGTGGAGCTACAAGAGAGATATAAGATTTTAGTCATTTAGCAGTTTTTAGGGGTTTTAATGCAACAGAAACAGAAAGATATTTCTCGAGCTAAAGCGAGGTACGAAGGATAAAACTCCGGTAAGACAAGCAGTGGTAGAACCAATCATGTATCCCTCCTCTCGAAGTGGGTACCTCTAAAAAGGCATCAGTGCTCCTCTCGAGGTCACTGGACTAAAATTAGAGTGGAAAGGTCACTAAAGCAACTCCGTTCCAGGCACTCTAGTACTCCAGAATCAGACCAAACTCTAGAGCCACAACACAACTCTCGAAGTTGTTGTGACGGGAAAACACGATTTGTTAGCTAAGAGAAACGCGATCCAAACATGCAAGATAGAGCTCAGATATCAAACATAGCAGTCATCCAACAGAGTGTACCAAGCGCAGAGCAACAAGTAAATAAGCATCTTCTATTTCCATAGACAAATAAAGGGTCTTAATTACAATGCATATGTAAGGAATTAAATGACAGAAAGTAAAGATAGGTGTCGCCTCCGTGATGTAGAAGGATGACAGGGTGGTGTAGCTCTCCTGCCCGATATCGGTCAGAGGCCTAGCTCGATACAGAGGTGTCGGGCGGCACGCACCGACTGTCGACCGTATCGCTCAAGGAGTCTGGCCGATACGCTCATGTTGGGCGTCACACCCTCTCGGGCGGCACGCTCGACAAGCTAAGCGTATCAGTTCGATATCGTGTCGGGCTAAGAGCTACACATTGTTGTTGTCGGGAACTTGTGTCGCTCATCTACGTCGGCCGATATCGGCCCGTAGTGTTGCCCGGGACGGTCCTAAGTGAATTGTCCCCTCCCTCTCGGGATGAGGAGAAGCTCACCTAGTGTCGCCCGAGACAAGCATTGGGGCACGACACGTATGCTCTAGCAGTCTCCTCGGAAAATAGCTCAACTCCCAACTGTTCGAATTCTATCCCCCCGAATTCTGAACTGTCTTTTCGGCTCCCTGTAGCTGCTATTTATAGTCAGCTGGTTGGGGAGAAGACATGGTGCTTGAAGCGCCACGTGGCCCCCTTATGCGCCAGTCTTTGGACGGGCCGATACAGAGGTGTCGCTCGACGTAGATGGTGTCGTCTATCGGTCGTGACGGGCGGCGCACCTGCCAGTGGGTGGCTGTGTCGCCCGACAAGCTGGGTTGTCGGGGCAAGCCAGGCTCCCTGTTGGGTAGAAGGCGTGTCGTGCGTTAGCTTCTTCTCGCATGACGCTTCTTTGTCGAGCGTCTTTGTGTCGCCCAACCCCTGTTGGGCAGGGGTTGTATCGGGTGTCAGGGAGGCTGAGACAGGCTTGGGCTTATTCATGGGCCGGAGCGGCCTAATTACCCAAAAACAAGGAAAAACCCTGCAAAAGATAGGAAAATTGGATTAAGAGCATTGCTTGGCCAATTATTGCGAAAGTGCATTCAAAAGAGAGGAAATTAGCTAAAAATGGCAGTTTTGATAACAGAAAAACAGTCTAAAATATCACAAAATTTGGTGTTATCACACATTTCCCACCAAAAGAACCCAAAACTGGGGTTGTAACATCCTTCCCCTCTTATAAGAATTTTGCCCTCAAAATTCCATCAAGCAAACAAACATTTCCGGATAAGACTTTTCCATGTCCATCATTGGCCCCTATGTGACTTTACCTTATCCATGGCGCTTCCAAAGAACCTTTATCATCACATATTCTTTTCTATGAGATCTTTCACCTTGGCATCTATAAACCTCACAGGCGACTCAGGTAATTTCAGCCTCCCTTAGGGCTCACTAGGTTCATTGCTTCGCACCTGGTCTAGCTACCTCACATAGTGATCTAAACTGGACACATGGAACTCATCACACATCACATTATCCTGAGGGGTAAGGGCCAAAACATAACCTTCTCCACCAAACCATGTCAAAAGAATCCATGCATCAGGGACTCAGCTCTCTTAGCTATAACTTAGAGGGGTCGGATTTCATGTCACATATTCCCCCACAGTGAACTACATGTTAGTCTAATTTGCATCAGCTTACGACTTACAGCCATTGCACGATCAAAGCGACTTCATCTGCACACACTGTGGTCCTTTCTTGACCTTCGTGGGGTCCCTTCACCAACATCATCTTAATGAAGTGGTGACTGACACAACCTCTCTTACAGAGCTTCCTTTCAACCCGATACTGGCTATGGTGGTTATCGTCATATTTTACTGAAGACCAGAATTGTCTCCATGTATCACCCTGAATGGGCACACATGCTCTCATCAGACCCTCTAGTCTGGATCACACTAACCATTAGTTAGGGGTGATAAGCGGCACTAAGATCGAGTTCTTTATGTACCTACTTCCAACTTATGGAAGCGAACCTTTAGGTTATACTCAAGATCTTTTGAACTCGCATCATGGTGTAGTTTAACCATCTCTCTCATATGTAGTTCAACCAGATTTGTCCCTTGAGAGTTCTCTTTCTTTCTCATGTCATCTAGGTAAGGCAATCTACCATAACCCATATTGCATCTTGACCTTCCTTGGTCTAGGGGAGACTTACCATGACACCCATAGTGATGAACTCCCATTCCCTCTCATGGACTCTTTTATCCTCTATAGCGACACACTGGGTTACTGATGTTCACCCTTCACCTTCTGACTTGCATGGCAACATACCCCATGCAATTTCATCTTAAGCATCCAAAGTACTATTGTCACGTATTATTCTGGTAGTACCATGGTATATGGTAATCTTAAATCATGATCTCATGTATGTCATGATTCCTCAAGATCGATTCCTCAGAAACCTTAACCCACTCTCATCAAGGTTTTATCACCTTTTGTTCAAAAGAAGTGAATCTGAGGTTCTACAATCATCCTTTCTTTGCATCGAGGCCTAAGCTGGCTAACCAAACAACCATTAACTTGTTCAACAGATCTTGTTCCATATAAGTGTTAGTCAAACCTATCTCTTTTTCAATTTACGGTTAACCTAACAACCTCTTTCTAGCCTCTAGCTAAACTAGGCAGCTGCATCTCATCCAGAGCATCTATTACCACTGCACATCCTTAGGTGTGAGGTAAAGTTGAAGACATACACGTCCATGTATTCCACTTATTTATCTCAACTCAGCTATAGGTCTATCTTCATCAAGAAAACTCTGATCTTATTCTCTTAGTTTTTCAAACTCAACCTTGTATGACTCATATCTTATGATGAAAACACCCTCATAAGATGACTACCTTGTTTCTCTTATTGTTTGTAAACCATCCATGTATCATTCACTTCACCAGGGAAGGTTATCATCTCTGTCCTCATACCTCATAGCAACGTTCCAACTCACATCATCTTTTATCCTTGGTGTATGGCATGCGTATTGTCCTATCCCTCACTCCCATAACAAGAGGAAATAAGCATTTGGATGTAGTCCAAATATAGAGTTCTTCCTATTCCAAGAGTAGGGATGGTACACCCCACCTTCCAGTACACCTTTAAATCTAAGTTGAAATGTGCAACTTATGCCTCTACATCCCAACCATCTTGATATCAAAGTTACTTCCATGGAAACTAGTCTTGAACATACTTGGGTCCACACACAATCCTTGGTCATCTCCTCTAGGTCTATAGGGTGACGATACTTTTGGGGTCATCCCTCTTCCCTTATGCATCCAGAGAGTGCCCTACTCATCAGCCCTTTGGGTCCCATGAGTACATGAAGGTGATCAATCTCCTAACCCACGACCCTCAGACAATGATAGTTGTTACCTCCCAACCCTATGGTCATGTGCAAATTGGAAATTAGACAACTCCTACTTCCATCGGTGTTATCCCTACCTGACCCTAGGATAGACTTAGGATTATAAAATAGTACATGTTCAACTTAGAACCTTACCTAAGCCTTCATCATCTCTCTCTGCATTCATGGTTTGACTTTCATCCTTTCATAGGGGTCATGGCAACCTGCCTACCTTGGTCAGGCCCCATACCTGTTACCTCCATGATAACACAACCACATGCACTTAGAGATGGTTATCTATGGGTCTTACAGGTTCATTCCCAAACCATGTACTTTCACTTGCTTCTCAAGATCCTATGAGACCTTTTTAGGTTTCCTCAAAACCCACAAAGATGGTACACACCCTACAAAAGGTCCTTCTCCCAAGATGGTAGGAAACTACACCTCTTGATAACAAAGGTCACAAACACCCTTATGTCTCGGGTTTACATCCACATGAGCATGCTTAACCCTAGCAAGCTACTAAAGAACAAACTGACCACCTACTAAACCATGTTGGGTCATACTTGTTCTCATCCTCAATACTGGATCACAATCATACCTTCCCATGTCATTCACTTAGCGGTGAGGGGTTCATAAAATATACATTTAAACTTAAGGGGGTTCCCTCACTTATAACCATGAGGAGTACCATGCTCGAATCTATAGAAACTCAAATCTCGTCATGAACATCAGGTACACCACTTCCCCTCTTAGGCCTAGGAACCCTAGGTTCACTTTTCGGTGTCAAAGTGCATGCTCAACCTCTTAACTACAAATCATGCATGTGTAAGGCATGGTATGCACTTCATGTCATCCTTCAACTCGAGCAACACTTCAGAGTGGAGTCCTCCTCCAGGACAACCAACAAGGTACAAGGCCTCACAACCTGTTACTAAACCTCTCCATGATCTAAGGAACTCTTTCTCCCAACTCAGAAGGTAAACATCTATACCATAGGCACGTAGGTACTAGAAGACTCATCCTCTCTCTAAGGTTTGGTTCCTCTAAAGGAAATCAAGATATCATCCACTTAGGTTGCATCATCCTCAACTCCCTACTTTTCCTCATATCTTAGAGTCTAGGCTTCCAACCTTCTTGCTTGGGGTCCTGCTCTCTCTCTCTAGAGCTAACCCTACAAACAACCTAACTATTAGAGGTCCTCTCTTCATGAAGGTGGATCAAGCTCACAAGCATACCTCTAAATGGTGAAGCCTATGTTTATGCTTATGTTTTCTCAAGGTTATCCATAGGTATCCTAGCCAGGGTTTCAACCTACTACTCGCACTACTGACGTATTATGGGTGTCTACTATGCCATGCTCATATAAGCTCATGGTGTTTCCATAGGTTCTTCTCTAACATCTCAATGAAGGATCTATCCTTCACTCTAACATGCATGACCCTTCCCAGGGTTGGGTCGCCAAAGGTACTCGGTCATCCAACCCCTCATGGCTCATATGGCATCCAAGGCATGTCTATCCAAACATCTCATCATGTCATCTCTCTCTCCAACCTTCAATTAGGGTTAGGGTTAACACCATCCTTAGAGGATGTGCTAGGTCTCCACTTGTAATGGAGATATCTACCTCCAAGACAAACTCTCTCTTTACTTATCCTCCTGACAAGAAGGTCTAGCCTCAGGTCTCTCCTGAGGGCATGACAACTTATGTCATACGACCTAAGCATGTATCTATTCTTTAGTTTATGTTTAAACTATTAAGATTATGTCCATGACATCTTATTTACATGCCTTTTATTAATTTTGTGGAGGATTCCTTAAACCTTATCAACCTTACCCATACCTCAAGAGGGTGAGGAAAAGAGAGAAAACCCTAATCCTTAAGGTCCGTAACAACATTTGAGTTGAGAAGGGATGAACACGATGAGAGAGTCCTAAAGGTATCTTATTTCGAGTCAGATCCTAAGATATCGTCTAGGCAGTCACACTAATTTGGGAGTCCTCATATTCTGACTAGCGGTGTGGAGGAAAATCTTGCCAGCCCCCAGATGTGATCCTTTTCTAAACACCTCAGTCTTTCGGAAAATCCTCTATTAACTCCCTTAAGTTCTACGAAGTTTGTAAAATTTAATAATTATTAAAGATTAAATGAGGAACCTATGCTCTGATACCAAATGTAACGACCCCGCCTCCCGGTAACTGATGAATCCTCTAGATTCATCTGCACAGTCACCAATTCTAAGGATTTTATTCCTCATATTGAGTGATTTACCCTCTCTTTGGTTCACCTTGAGTATTTCATTAATTCCTTGCAAATATTGCCTAAATAGTTCTAATTACTAGTTTATTCGATGATATTATCTCTTACACATTCTCCATTCCCTCTGCAGATCACTTGCAACCATCCAATCGAGATCCAACGATTCCTTTTCATCCAATCACTCGGTCTTGACCACTATTCGAGATACGGTCTCCAGACCGTATGAGCCCATGCGGTCTCAAGACCGTATGAACCTATGCGGTCTCAAGACCGTATGAGCCCATGCGGTCTCCAGACCGTATGAGCCCATGCGGTCTCAAGACCGTATGAGCCCATGCGGTCTCCAGACCGTATGAACCCATGCGGTCTCTAGACCGTTTGAGCATGTGAAGACCGTTTGGGGTATTTGCGGCAATCGAGATCGAATGGACATGCGCAAGACCGTTTGCTCGCTGCCAAATCAAAGACCAATAGCCGAAGACCGTTTGAGCTGTACGTATGCATGCACTCGAAGATCGTATGATACAATAAATGAGAAGACCGTTTGCTGGGTTGCGGAGATTGTGCAAATAGAATGGAGAAGAATCCATTGAAATGATCACGTGAATGCATGAAGGATCAATACTTTGTCAAAGATGGAAAAAGCACAAGGACAAAATGAACATCTGGGCCTATTATCCCTCTACTCGGCCCTTTTCACCCAGCCATTCGGTTTGAGGGTCTATTACCCTCACGGTTTGCTACTTCACGCATAGTAGCAAAACCAAATAAACAAAGGAAAGTAAAACCGAATAAAGCAAATGACGGGAATGGCAAAACACGTGAAGACCAAGAATACGATCAACGCAAAACCAAATAAACAAAGCAAATAGGCACGAAACCAAAGCGGGAAACCAAAAGCAGGCGGAAAAGCAAAAGCAAAAGAAAGAAACGAGCGAAGGAAAAGCAGCGTCAAAACCAAGTAAAGCTGGCAAGCAAACCGTGAGAGTCGAAGACCGTATGGAAATCTCAGACGCGAGACCGCATGGGTAGCTGAGCTGAGACCGCATGAATTGGCAAAGGCGAATAGCAATTGACGGAGAAACCGAGAGAGCACGATGAAACCGAATGAGGAGAAAAGACCGAATGAGGAGAGAAGACCGTATGGAGAAGAGAAGACCGTATGGAGGAGAGAATACCGTATGGAGGAGAGAAGACCGAATGAGGAGAGAAGACCGTATGGAGGAGAGAAGACCGAATGAGGAGAGAAGACCGTATGGAGGAGAGAAGACCGTATGGAGGAGAGAAGACCGTTTGCTAAATCTGCAGCAAACCGAATGAATCTCCACGTATATCCAAACCGAATGAGCTCACTAGAAGACCGTTTAACAAAGTTGGCTTATAGCCAAACCGTTTGAAGAAGATTTTTTAGTAAACCGTTTGGACTCACACCAAATGCATGAGGGACAGATCCGTGCCTATAAATAGGACCCCAAGGTTCCTTATTTGGGCATCCCATCTCACTACGACCCAAGGCTACCGTACTGGGACCAGGCCGGAACGCTGCCAGATTGCCCGAGCACCGTTTCCGACCAAACTTCACCCGCAGCCTCAGAATCCCATCCTGAGTCTAGATCCGGTGAGCAGACAGTCCGGGCGTAGATCTAGTAGGCTGTTCCATCACCATCTCACTATTGCTCACACCATAGCTCCACCTCATCCTACTCTTGCTATTCCAGAGGTTGACCCGAAGATCGAGGCAGAGAAACGGACAGCATCGACCACGACGGAGCAGTCCCGGAGACTGCGACGATCTACACCGGGCTGTCACAGATCTACTCTTCTGCTCCGACGATGCTTTCTTTCTCTCTCTTCTCTTTCTTTGTTGCTCCCTCTATGAGGAGCGAGTAGTTCCATCCACTGGGGTGCGGGGACTAGCCCCGCTGCCCGTGTTTTGTATCTTGTACTAAAAAGATGTTATCATTCCGTTTCAATACTAAATCATTTCATACATGCTTGAATGTTGGCCGTGTTCTTGTATGCATCTATTGTCTTTCGTTGTGGTTTGTCTACGACCGCTCTTGAGGCTCGCATACCGATTTAGTTTTGGTTTCTGGTGCGTGTATCCACCGCACACCCGTTTCGGTATCTAGGCACGCTTTCTAAGGAGTGGAGTAAACTCACCTCCATCGTTGTACTTTTGTACTATGAAATGGAATCAGTTGACGTATAAAAGTGCGACCTTGACAGGTCGAGGAACACACTCTGAGGAGAGAGTGGTGCAAAGTACTTGACCATTCATTCGGGAATGGCTGACGTTGCAACACTCTCACGTTTCTCGTAGCTATATCCTCGAAAGAGGGATAGTCTATAAGGATACTAATCGATTTGGTAATTATCGCTCGCTTGTTAGTTTTCCGATGCACGTTTCATGAGGTTGAGTAAGATTTTCTCTTCGGAGACTACATATCTTCATTGACACGTAGATACGTACCGGATGAGAGTTACTCAACCCGTGAAGGATGTATGCATTACTCTTGTCCTATAAGACATCAGTATTGTACAACATCCATGTGTCCTGCTTACAAATCTTGCTACGTTTGGTACAAGTACAATTCATGTGTAGTGGTGGTGAATACCCGCATCACCCCAGTGATCCATCATCATCTACTAATCTTAGTTTTTAATCCTTAAACTAGTTTTTATTCTTGCCTTTACTTTTGCATGTTTTAGGTTAAATAACTCAAATCAAACTTCTGGTCTTAGATGATTAACTTAGATCGATACGAAACAAGAAAAAGACACTCAGATTCTTAACGTTGTCCTTCGGGTTCGATCCTAAATCTGTACTATGATAAGGCTTCCACACTCTTGTGGGGTTGGAGCATTTATCTAGCACCAGTTGTAGGTAAAATTAGAGAGAACATCAACTCCCTAGGGTTTTTGGTGCATATTAGGACTTCCATTGGAAGAGTAATCTTTTGGTGTAAGTTCTAGCTCCATCAAAAAATGGCGCCGTTGCCGGGGACAACGATATAAGAATCATCTTTTTTTTTCAAATTTCGTGTCGATTTAGGTTTCTCTAGGGTTTTCTTTTTCTTTTCAAAAACCTAAAAGGTAAAGGACTTAATCTTGCATATCATCTTGGATTTGAAGTGGTTGGTCAAACTTGATAAAGTCTTTCTTTGATTTCAGGTACCAATTCTCCTCAAAATTAAGCAGTCAGTGCCACCAACCAATAGTTGTCAATTTTGTGGCGACTATTCTCATGCATCGATCAACTGTTTCAACGTTCATCCTCTCTACGTGATGGCCTTGCGTCAAGTAATCATGAATCGAATAGCTGGAAAACTCAAAGCAGCATCTTCATGCAACTATGGATATAATACAAGTTATAGTTCATATCACCCTGGAGGGTACTATGAAAAACCTAACTATGGTGGTTTTCAAGGTGTGGACTGTAATGAAGGAAGGATCCTGGAAAACAACGCAAATCAATACTATGATGAGGAAGGCTATTATCGTGATCAACTCAATAGGTGCGGTGAAGAGCCTTTTCATGAAGATCCACACACATCGATGGAAGAACTACGAGCTTTACATTTATCAGTGGATCAACAACTAGCTGATCAGACAGCCGCGACCAAGAAGTTGATAACCTACCTTAATCAACTTACGCAACTTGTCAACGCTCCTGAGCAACATGTAGAACAGCCACAAAATTCAACTAAGCTCATCCCTGGTCCATATGTAGATTATGATGATGATTACGATATCATGTGGGAGGTGCCTTCCAATGATCAGCATGCATCGGTGCAAAATGGGGAATCACCCTCTGAGTTAATGACTGAATTTAAGGATGAACCCTTCGCAACATCGCAAGAAAAAGAATCATTTTCTGAGCGAAGTTCTGACTCGGATAATGAAAAATGCACTATGCTCTTAGATGAAAGAATGAGCACTCAATCTGAAGATTTTCTACAATTGGAAGATAAACTGGGGATAAATTTTGGTGTCTGCCCATCTTCTCCCATAGACCCTGATCAAACCATACAGATTGAGGGGCAATCAGCAATGATTGACTCCTTATACAACAAATATTCCTCGACTGCAACCATCTTGTCATTGAATTCCAATGAAGAAAGGTCTACGCTATAAGAACCCTATACTCCTTCACAGTCAGACATAGATGAATATGAGACTGATTCAGATGGGGAGACATCTTTTATGCAAGAGACTCAAATGACTCCATTGCTGGAGCAGGATCCGATTTGGCCTTATGAAGAAATCTCTGACCATTTGGTCGATCTAGAAACAAACCTCCAGGATGGGACTGATCAAGATCTTGATTTAGGGACGGACCACATTACTCTCACTGACCCTGATGATGATGAAGAAAAATCATGGGGAGATGATGAATCTCGTGATGACGAATCTACGACCAATCCTTTTCATGAGATGATGTTACCAGATTTACCGCCACTACAAGAAGTCCAGTCGAAGTCATTCCTCGAACAATAGCATGATCTTTCTATTGAATCTCCTTCTAGTCACTTGAATGAGACAATAGTGCAATATGAAGAGGAACATGAGCCATCTCTTGACATTAGAGCGAACTACGGTTTTACTGTGAACTCTTGTAATGTCCCTTGGAAAGACAACAAGTCACAAACCTATCCTTCTATAGTCACACACACCTCTAAAGAAGCCCCTCCTGATATTCAAGAAACTGAGATGCGTCCATCGGAGGAGTGTTATGAAGAAGAACTGGAACAACAACATGACTCAGAAATGGTTTACATTTGTCCCAATATCGAAGAAATGGGTTCATCAGGGGATTTTAGCCCTCAAAACGATATGTCATGGACTAATCCCTCCCATGAAGATGCATCATTGGAACCCCTATCTCAGGACCCCATGATTTCCTTACTCGAGAAAGAGTTCATTTCACCAGTCAAATCCTCTTCTAGTTACTTGGATGAACTAAGGATGTTCTACGAGGAAAATCCTGAACAAAACTTTGAAAAGAAGAACGACGCTGATGATACTTCTCAAAACAACTTCTCTGATGAAGAAAAGTCATCCTGGCTACCATATCCCACACAAGAAAAGCCAGGTGACGAAATGAAGCCGGAACCGGATCCACCACCTGATCTTAGACAGGAGGAAGTTCAAGTGGCCGACCCTCAATCAACTGCCCTAGATTTTGAAGAAAGTAGTTTTACTTTGAACTTCGAGGGTGAGCCACAACTGGAGGGCACAAGTGGGCATAACCTTGATTTCTCGCATAATCCTCCAGTTTCGACTGCCTATGTTCCACCTCCCTCGCTGATGTGGGAAGGTCTCTGGATTCTTCTGGATGGACAACGAGGTGAAAGTGATGTGCATCCAAGTCATTTAGAAGGCTCGTTCAAGTTGCCACAACTTCCCAACCAACAAGTTGTTCAGACCACTTCCTCGTTCTCAGCACCAACCATCACGAGATATCTTTGTCGGACCTTCTTCCAACTACGAGGACCGCCTGGTTAACACCGCTCAACCCTTCCCCTCCATCTTGAACCTAGTACTTGCTCAGAAATGGGCAAACTCATAAGTTCGAGGTGGAGGGCAGGTGGCATGACTTTCACTCCACCCTCTATCTTTATTGCTTCCTGCTTTTCCATTCTAGTTTCTTTTTCGTAATTTTTTCCGCCTTTTTGTTAGTTTTCTAAAAATAAAGCCTTTATCTAGTCGGCTTTTGTTTTGCGAATCTGTGATCATCACCTCTTTTGCGTTGCAAATTCCCTGGAAAAGAATACTTAAAACTAGCCAATGCGTGTTTTTCATTTTGATTTGTCTATGAATCCTAATGTTATATCTCAAACAGGAAAAGATGATACACTTCAATAAGGTTGAGATAGATCAAATACATCACGCCTTTACCTGATTAATGGATCCGTTGTATGGATTTCTCATTTGATGTTTCATCATGTCTCTTTTGGAGCAGAGTGTGATGGAGAATAGAGACTCGTCGCATGGAATTGCTAAGCAAACTGCATCATGATCCAAACTCTCTTCTACACTTCTTCGTTCATTTTCATACCCCTTCGTTCATTAACCATGCCAAAGTTTTAAGTTCGGTGTGGCACGCCACACTCCTTTCTAGTGAAAACTAGAACATCGCCGAACTTTAAGTTCGGTGTGGTAAACCACACCTCTATAAAACTCTAAGTTCGGTGTGGTACACCACACCTCTTTTTCCACTACCGCTTCTTCCATACCCCTCAATACATAACAGGGGCGTACCACCTTCTCATTTTGCTTCAAAGAGTATACAATGATGATTGTGCACATACCGAGGTTGGTGAAAAATCTACCCCGATTCCAAAAAGAGGCATGGCAGCCCAAATATGCAAAAATCCAAAAATACCCTTTCTCCTAAGCCAAGTGAGAATGAATAAAAGCCAGAGTGTGAATAAAAACATGAGAGGTGTGCCCTGAATAAGGATAACCGATAAAGGTCTTTCCAGCCAGTACATTAGCTGCCCTCATGAAGGCAGATGTGTCGTGATCAGTAGTGAGATCCTAAGGATCCAAAAATAACCCCTTACCTCCTCTCAAAGAGGTAAAATAGCCAAAAGCCTTAAGCCAACCTATACACACTTCTGAGTTACCTTTAGAAAATGAATCGGGTGTAAGGCTAAGTCAACCAGAGTTGTGCATAAATCATTCAAAAGTATCTCGATGAGTCAACTATTAATAAGAGTCTTGATTCAATCAAAGGAGAGACTCTTATCTTTTTGATCATACCCCCATTCTCTCCTCTTTCAACACCAGTGACATATCATATGCTTTTTGTTGATTCTGTGGGTCTGTCCAAAGTCTCATAAAACTCTTTAACATGACTGATACGACAGAGAATGAGAAGGAAATACTTCAGCAAAATGAACTCAGAAATGAGGATATCATAAGATGTATTCTGTGATCTAAGGAAGCTTTGATGTTGTATCCATCCGAGCCATGAACAAAATTACGATATGACAATAGGATGAGGCAATCCTGAGATGAACGATTGCATTGGCGACTGTTTTAAGTTTTTCGTTCCTCGGGACGAGCAACGCTTAAGTTCGGTGTGGCGATGAATCCTCCAGATCCACCTTCAGTCACCAATTCAAAGGATTTTCGACGTTTTTGCCCTAATTTTGTTTCGTCTCATTTTCCCCTTTCTTTTTTCTCTCGTGAAATTTCTAACACTTACTTGCAGATGAGGTAATTACGAGACGAACGAGCTTTTTTTCGACTATCTTAAGTTTTTCTCCATTCCTCGGGACGAGTAACGCTCAAGTTCAGTGTGGTGATGAATCTTCCAGATTCATCTGCACAGTCGCCAATTCTAAGGATTTTATTCCTCATATTGAGTGATTTACCCTCTCTTTGGTTCACCTTGAGTATTTCATTAATTCCTTGCAAACATTGCCTAAATAGTTCTAATTACTAGTTTATTCGATGATATTATCTCTTACACATTCTCCTTTCCCTCTACAGATCACTCGCAACCATCCGATCGAGATCCAACGGTTCCTTTTCATCCAATCACTCGGTCTTGACCACTATTCGAGATACGGTCTCAAGACCGTATGAGCCCATGCGGTCTCAAGACCGTATGAGCCCATGCGGTCTCAAGACCATATGAGCCCATGCGGTCTCCAGACCGTATGAGCCCATGCGGTCTCCAGACCGTATGAACCCATGCGGTCTCTAGACCGTTTGAGCATGTGAAGACTGTTTGGGGTATTTGCGGCAACTGAGACCGAATGGACATGCGCAAGACCGTTTGCTCGCTGCCAAATCAAAGACCAATAGCCGAAGACCGTTTGAGCTGTACGTATGCATGCACTCGAAGATCGTATGATACAATAAATAAGAAGACCGTTTGCTGGGTTGCGGAGATTGTGCAAATCGAATGGAGAAGAATCCATTGAATAGTTCACGTGAATGCATGAAGGATCAATACTTTGTCAAAGACGGAAAAAGCACAAGGACAAAATGAACATCTGGGCCTATTATCCCTCTACTCGGCCCTTTTCACCCAGCCATTCGGTTTGAGGGTCTATTACCCTCACGGTTTGCTACTTCACGCACAGTAGCAAAACCAAATAAACAAAGGAAAGCAAAACCGAATAAAGCAAATGACGGGAATGGCAAAACACCTGAAGACCAAGAATACGATCAGCGCAAAACCAAATAAACAAAGCAAATAGGCGCGAAACCAAAGCGGGAAACGAAAAGCAGGTGGAAAAGCAAAAGCAAAAGAAAAAAACGAGCGAAGGAAAAGCAGCGTCAAAACCAAGTAAAGCTGGCAAGCAAACCGCGAGAGTCGAAGACCGTATGGAAATCTCGGACGCGAGACTGCATGGGCAGCTGAGATGAGACCGCATGAATTGGCAAAGGCGAATAGCAATTGACGGAGAAACCGAGAGAGCACGATGAAACCGAATGAGGAGAAAAGACCGAATGAGGAGAGAAGACCGTATGGAGGAGAGAAGACCGTATGTAGGAGAGAAGACCGAATGAGGAGAGAAGACCGTATGGAGGAGAGAAGACCGTTTGCTAAATCTACAGCAAACCGAATGAATCTCCACGTATATCCAAACCGAATGAGCTCACTAGAAGACCGTTTAATAAAGTTGGCTTATAGCCAAACCGTTTGAAGAAGATTTTTTAGTAAACCGTTTGGACTCACACCAAATGCATGAGGGACAGATCCGTGCCTATAAATAGGACCCCAAGGGTCCTTATTTGGGCATCCCATCTCACTTCGGCCCAAGGCTGCCGGACTGGGACCAGGCCGGAACGCTGCCAGATTGCCCGAGCACCGTTTCCGACCAAACTTCACCCACAGCCTCAGAATCCCATCCTGAGTCCAGATCCGGTGAGCAGCCAGTCCGGGCGCAGATCTAGTAGGCTGTTCCATCACCATCTCACCATTGCTCACACCATAGCTCCACCTCATCCTACTCTTGCTATTCCGGAGGTTGACTCAAAGATCGAGGCGGAGAAACGGACGACATCGACCACGACAGAGCAGTCCCGGAGACTGCGACGATCTACACCGGGCTGTCACACATCTACCCTTCTACTCCGACGATGCTTTCTTTCTCTCTCTTCTCTTTCTTTGTTGCTCCCTCTATGAGGAGTGAGTAGTTCCATCCACTGGGGTGCGGGGACTAGCCCCGTTGCCCGTGTTTTGTATCTTGTACTAAAAAGATGTTATCATTCTGTTTCAATACTAAATCGTTTCATACATGCTTGAATGTTGGCCGCGTTCTTGTATGCATCTATTGTCTTTCGTTATGGTTTGTCTACGACCGCTCTTGAGGCTCGAATACCGATTTAGTTTTGGTTTCTGGTGTGTGTATCCACCGCGCACCCGTTTCAGTATCTAGGAACACTTTCTAAGGAGTGGAGTAAACTCACCTCCATCGTTGTACTTTTGTACTATGAAATGGAATCAGTTGACGTACAAAAGTGCGACCTTGACAGGTCAAGGAACACACTCTGAGGAGAGAGTGGTGCAAAGTACTTGACCATTCGTTCGGGAATGGCTGACGTTGCAACACTCTCACGTTTCTCGTAGCTATATCCTCGAAAGAGGGATAGTCTATAAGGATACTAATCGATTTGGTAATTATCGCTCGCTTGTTAGTTTTCCGATGCACGTTTCATGAGGTTGAGTAAGATTTTCTCTTCGGAGACTACATATTTTCATTGACACGTAGATACGTACCGGATGAGAGTTACTCAACCCATGAAGGATGTATGCATTACTCTTGTCCTATAAGACATCAGTATTGTACAACATCCATGTGTCCTGCTTACAAGTCTTGCTATGTTTGGTACAAGTACAATTCATGTGTAGTGGTGGTGAATACCCGCATCACCCCAGTGATCCATCATCATCTGCTAATCTTAGTTTTTAATCCTTAAACTATTTTTTATTCATGCCTTTACTTTTGCATTTTTTAGGTTAAATAACTCAAATCAAACTTCTGGTCTTAGATGATTAACTTAGATCGATACGAAACAAGAAAAAGACACTCAGATTCTTAACGTTGTGATTCGGGTTCGATCCTAAATCTGTACTATGATAAGGCTTCCACACTCTTGTGGGGTTGGAGCATTTATCTAGCACCAGTTGTAGGTAAACCTAGAGAGAACATCAACTCCCTAGGGTTTTTGGTGCATATTAGGACTTCCATTGGAAGAGTAATCTTTTGGTGTAAGTTCTAGCTCTATCAGTAACCTCCAATTAAGGGAGACCAGAAGGTCAGAGCCATTATCCCAATTAACATGATCAAAGGTTTGACAAATAATCAATAACTATTATCAAATTCTACCAACTATATTGAAATCTGATATAAATTAAAACTTTTTGCATACCTTTTTCAAAAACTTGGATATCTACTTCTATCCACATGGATTATATTCTAACAAATCCTCCTTTGAACTTTAATTCATACTTAAGTCCACATATGCCACTTTACTGTTTGTTCTTTTCACTTGCACCTAAAACGCCGACAAACAAAATGTCGGTCAGCATAAAGCTCGTATGTGGGGGAAACAATAATCGTGCAACTATGATAACAATGTAATCAACTAATTATCATTTAACAGCCAAGATTATGACTTAAGCAATACTACTCAATCCTTACCTATCCCCTATCTCTGTGTTGTCCCTATAATGGACCTAGATGCTTCCTTCATCATGGTACATCCACTACTAAAGAAATGGCTTATGAAGTCACTTTCCATGCGTCAGTTATTAAATAAGAATCGACGCCTAAAACCTACATCGTCAGTTTATAACACAAACCGACATATATCGTATACGAGTTGCCAGACACGGGTATCACTTTCAATTTAGCATCAGTTCTAGAATAAACAACCGACGCCTAAAGTAGCCCGTGAAATCCAATTTGTTCGAGCAAAAAATTTGCGCCAAAGTATCAGATACAATGTCAGTGTTTTACCTAATAACTGACGTTGAATGAAGATAAAATTTGCGCCAAAAGTTACAATATGGGCGTCGGTTTTCTTAGAATAACCGACGCTGATAAGGGTGCGCGCACCGTCCCCGCCAAAAAAATTAGGGTACAGGAATGTCCAATTGACGTCGGTTGTCTTTTTTTAACCGACGCCTAATAATAAAGGTGTCGGTTGTTATGGATAACCGACTCTGTTTAGTAACTCAATAGCCCCCACGCATAGCGAACTCTTCCCCCTTTCTCTTCTGTTTCATTGAGATCGATTTTGCTCCGACGATTCCCGACCCCAGCTGCGTCACCACCGCCTACTGCTGTGTCACCTACCACCTGCCTCCGCGCCACCACCTATGGCTGCTGCAGCTGCTCGCCACCGCCGCCGCCTACCTCTCCTGCTCTGCTCACCGCCGACACCCTCTCCTTCTTTGCTCGACACCAGTGCCTCTCCTTCTCTGCTCGCCTGCCTCCGCGCCGTCTCCTGCCGCAGGTGTGGTCACCGTCGCCTCCGTCTCCACGCTGCTACCAACAGTAGGCCCTCCTTTCTTCATCACTGGTTCTCCTGCTCTTCTTCTTCCTTCTCCCTCTCCTTACCAACAGCAATCACGGCCGTGTGTGCTAGCACGTCCTTGGCTGTGTTGGCCGACCACACAGTCGTGTGGTTGGCCAACACAGCGACGGTCGTGCCAGCCCACACGACCGTGGTTGTTGTTGGTTATTACTCTTCTAAAATTATTCTTATATTGTTGAATTAGGTCAATGACCACACCTGCTATTGTGCCTGAATTATGCCATGTATGTTTGTACAAAGTGAATCTTATCACTCTAATTGTGAATTATTGCATGTTTGAAACTATTGAATTCTTGATTTATTATTTAATAATGCTCTAATTGTGAGTGATGCAATGTAAGTGAGAAAATATATGTAGTAGATATGTACTCATTAGCCTAGAAACCCGTCCAAGATTTACTCATTAGGAGTAAATCTTGTATAGTCCCCGGTTTGGGACTGTTCTTGAACACCTAATCTCACTTAGGATGTAAGTGTATAATGTGTATTGGGTTTTCAAGAAAATTTCTGTAGCATTTCCCCATTTGTTCTCTAAGTACATATGTACTTGGAGAACAGTGGGGAAATGCTGCCGAAATTTTCTTGAAAACCCAATACACATTATACACTTACTAGTGAGATTAGGCGTTCAAGAATGGGATAGGTGGTACACATTTACTGTATATAAGAATGATATCACATGTATTTGTTGGCCTAGAAACCCGTCCAAGATTTACTCATTAGGAGTAAATCTTGGATAGTCCCCGGTTTGGGACTGTTCTTGAATACCTAATCTCACTTAGGATGTAAGTGTATAATGTGTATTGGGTTTTTGAGAAAATTTTGGTAGCATTTCCCCGTTTGTTCTCTAAGTACATATGTACTTAGAGAATAGCAGGGAAATGCTACTGAAATTTTCTCGAAAACCCAACACACATTATACACTTACTAGTGAGATTAGGTGTTCAAGAATGGGATAGGTGGTACACATTTATTATATATAAGAATGATAACACATATATTTGTTGGACTAAAGTTTTAACCATGTAAAAACTATAATTTGTTAACCCTAGACCCTAATCTTGTTGTAACATATACTTGTTTTCTCTTCGATCATAGAATGGATAGATCATGGATGTCCATTCGCAATCACTGCACCCCCGAGTTTATTTCTGGTCTTGACCAGTTTATTAGATTTGCCGAGGAACATAGGAAACAACCTAGAGATAGGTTCTACTGTCCATGTAGGCATTGCGGTAACAACTTGAAAGTCAACACTAGTGACAAAATCATAAGTCATGTCATGTGCAATGGGAATATACAAGGCTATACAGAATGGCACTGGCATGGAGAGATTTCAAACCCGAAACCAGTGGATGTCGATAGCAGTGCTTGTGTGGAAGAAGAAATTGCCTATGATGACATAGATATGAATGAACCAGTTCCAGTAGACATTGTTGATGCGATGTTGGATAGTTGTGGGGTAGAGCACACCGATCCACCTCCCAATTTTAGAAACATTGTGCATGATGCTGAGATATCGTTATACACATGTTGTACTAAGTTTACGAAGCTTAGCGTTGTGTTGAGAATGTATAAGTTGAAAGCTAACAATAGATGGAGCGACAAAAGCTTCACGTCATTGTTGTCTTTGTTGAAAGAAATGCTTCCTGAAGGAAACGAGCTGCCAATCTCAGCATACCAGGTAAAGAAATTGTTGTGCCCAATGGGAATGGATGCCAAGAAGATACACGCATGCCCGAATGATTGTGTATTACTTCAAAAGGACTATGTGGATTTGAAAGATTGTCCAAAATGTGGTGTGTCATGGTATAAATTGACGACTTGGGGGGAGTGCAAAACTGGTTCTCCTGCCAAGGTGATGTGGTATCTACCTATAATATCACAGTTTTGTAACACCCGGGCCCACTACCCAAGGCTCAAGTAGAGTTTCATGAATGACGACTGTCCCCACAGACCACCACTAGCCTTAACTGCGCGCTTTGTCCTCACTCACGCGTATGTCAGGATCGACTTCCCGACAGGTCACCCATCCCAGTACTACTCCAAGCTGAGCACGCTTAACTATGAAGTTCTTAGTGATGGGCTCCCGGAAAAGGAGGTGCACCTTGGTGATATGGGTATCCAATCATTCCTTTTAAGATCATGTTATCTGAGGCCTCAAATCTTGGGATGTTACAATCTCCCCCACTTTAGACTCTTGACGTCCTCGTCAAGGCTCAACTATATGGCCTCATAATCTGACCCCATTTCAGTGTAGACCCACAATGGCCCATGGACACCCAGCTCCCGATCACGGAATACCAGCGCAAGGGTGGCTACGTATACCATGGACAACCCTTTCCTACATGCCTGGACCACACAGCTCAAGACTTACATGCCACACACCCATGTGGGCCCCACCTACTGGAGGGGTTATGGCTCTGATACCATTTGTAACACTCGGGCCCACTGCCCAAGGCTCAAGTAGAGTTTCATGAATGATGACTGTCCCCACAGACCACCACTAGCCTTAACTGCGCGCTTTGTCCTCACTCACGCATATGTCAGGATCAACTTCCCGACAGGTCACCCATCCCAGTACTACTCCAAGCTGAGCACACTTAACTATGGAGTTATTAGTGATGGGCTCCCGGAAAAGGAGGTGCACCTTGGTGATATGGGTAGTCCAATCATTCCTTTTAAGATCATGTTATCTTAGGCCTCAAATCCTGGGATGTTACAGGTTTCAACGCTTGTTTTCCAATCTGATAGATGCAAAGAATTTGAGGTGGCATGCAAATGTTAAGAAAAATAATGATGGGATCCTACGACATGTGTCTGATTCCCCACAGTGGAAGAAGATTGATCTATTGTACCCTGAATTTGGTGAAGAAGTCAGGAATCTAAGACTTAGGCTTTGTGCATATGTGATTAATCCATACAGGACATTGAGAAGCCAACATAGCACTTGGCGAGTCATGCTTGTTATATACAATCTTCCTCCCTAGCTGTGTATGAAAAATAAGTACGTAATGCTGTCGTTGTTGATATTGGGCCCTAAACAACTTGGAAATGACATCGATGTTTATCTTGAACCTCTGATTGATGACTTAAAGAAACTCTGGGGTGAAGGTGTGATGACCTATGATGTTTGACGAAGAGAGACATTTCGTTTGCATGCTATGTTGTTTTGCACTTTTAATGACTTTCCAGCATATGGGAATTTGTCTGGATATAGTGTCAAAGGAGCTAAAGTGTGTCATATATGTGAAGAGAACACTGATTCAACAAGACTAAAACATGGCGGTAAGACTGTATATCTCTGTCATCGAAGGTTTCTTACAAAATTCCATCCGTATCGTAGGAAGCGCAAAACATTCAATGGATTGAATGAGGAACGGAGTGCACCTAAACCTATACCAGGGGAGGTTGTTTATGAAAGAGTAAAAGACTTTGTCAATGAATTTGGTATGAGATCACAGTGAACTATGGCCACACGGAGTGACAAATCTTTATTCAAGAAGAAGTCAATATTTTGATATCTTCCTTATTGGAGTTCTTTAATAGTCAGGCATTGTATCGATGTCATGCACATTAGGAAAAATGTCTGTGATAGTGTCATTGGTACTTTGTTGAATATACCAGGTAAAACTAAAGATGGGATAAAATCCAGACTGGACCTACGTGAAATGGGAATAAGGTCATAATTAACAGAATTTCATGAAATGGAAAATCGGAGAACATACTTACCTCCCGCTTGTTACACATTGTCTAGAAAGGAGAAGAAAGCTTTTTGTGAATGTTTGGTAAATGTTAAGGTGCCACAGGGTTACTCATCCAACATCTGTAGATTGGTATCAATGAAAGATCTGAAGTTGATAGGTCTTAAATCTCATGATTGTCACACTCTAATGCAACAAATATTGCTTGTGGCAATTAGATCTATATTGCCGAAGCATGTAAGGTTTGCAATCACCTGACTTTGTTTCTTTTTCAAAAGTTTGTGCATCAATGTTATTGACCCTGATACTCTCGATAAATTGCAAAGAGAAGTGGTCGTTACCCTATGTCAGCTTGAGATGTATTTTCCTCCGTCGTTCTTTGATATCATGGTACATGTTGTTGTCCACTTGAATAGGGAAGTGAAAATGTTGGGACATGTTTTCTTGCATTGGATGTATCCCTTTGAACGATACATGAGCGTTTTTAAAAGTGATGTTCGAAACCGTTATCAGCCTGAAGGGAGTATTATCGAGGGTTATGTGGCAAGAGAGGTTATGGATTTTTGCAATGACTTTCTCAGTGGTAATGACACTCCTGATAATGACAAGAATATTGACGAGCAATTTGGCAAGGGAATTTTGGTATCACGTGTGAAAGTAATCAGTCGTGAGCAGTTGGAACAAGGTCACTTGTATATTTTACACAACATGGACAAAGAGAACGTTTATATCGAGGAACATACCAATTTCATCAAGAGACAATATCCTCGAGCCAATACAATGTGGCTTGCTAGAGAGCATAACAAGACATTTATTAAGTGGTTTGAAGATAAAGTCTTACATCAACTATCTCAAACACCAGATGATATTACTGAAACTATCAAATGCCTCACCTTTAAACCAAAATTGACTGTTATGTCTTATGAAGGGTATGACATTAATGGATTCACATATTACACAAAGCGCCAAGATGATAAGAGAGTCGTCCAAAATAGTGGGGTCACCCTTCAAGCATCGACTATGTTTTTTGCAAGTGCAAAGGATAAGAGTCCACGTGAAGCTAAAATGTCATATTACAGTGTCATTGAAGACATATGGGAGTTTGACTACATAGATTTCAGAATTCCGCTCTTCAAATGTAATTGGGTTGATAACACCAAAGGAGTTATAGTGGATGAATTGGGTTTCACTTTAGTGAACTTTGAAAAGATTGGCGAGAAGGGTGAACCATTCATATTGGCATCACAGGAGAAACAAGTATTTTATATTGATGATCCTACAAATGAAAAATGGTCGGTTGTTCTTCATGGTAAAAGACAGTTCATTGAAGATCCTATAGATGAAGAACAGTACTATGATAAGTATGATGACTCAAGTCCATTCTCAGTTGGGTTGCCAACACCAGCAAATATTGAAGCTAATGATGACTTGTATGTGCACGGAGATCACAATGAAGGATTATTAATTGATAAAAAATCGCAATATTAGAGGCATGTTTATATTTTTTTATATGTTTTATTTTTCTAAATGTGAACTTTACAATGTGAATGTGAACTTTACAATGTGAATTACTTTACAATGTGAATGTGAACTTTACAATGTGAGCTTTACCATTTGAATTACTTTACAATGTGCACTTTACAATGTGAATGTGAATTTTCAGATGGCTGAGCATTATCCTGATGACCGTGCTGATGATTACCGTGAGGGTGAGGACATCAATGTGCCGCCTCACAATGTAAGTTTTAAAAATATATCATATATTTATATATATGTCCATTTATAGTTATATCTTGTAAATGTATTTATTTTGTCAAATTTTAGGTTGATGATGCACATGTACCATCTGAAGCACTTGAGGAACTTGATCAGCAGCACCAAAAAGTTGACAAGAAAAGGGGCATCACTATGATGAAGAAGTTAATAGCACAAAAGGGCAATGGACCCAAACTTGTTGTGGATTTTGATAATGTAGGAAATGCATCTGGTGTGAATCACAATTTGTTTGTTTCATATCTTGGGTATGCTACTCGTAGCCATTGTGATTGTAAGATAGATTCTTGGCATAAAGTTTCTAAGGAGAAGAAAGACGTAATATGGAAGGATTTATGCGTGAGTTATTATTAATTTGCAATTCTATTTTGTAGATTACTAATTTTTTGGATACTAGTTAATAACAATTCTATTTTGCAGAGTATATTTGAATTGGATGAAAAGCTACATCGTAAATGCGTGATACAACACTGTGGGAGAGTCCTAAGGAACTATAGGACAAATCTCACCTGAGAATACATAAAAAGAAGCTGACAAGAGGAAGAAGACAGCCACTGAACAGTGGAACTTCCTGGACAAAGAAGAATGGGACACATTTGTTGCTTCAAGACAAACTGATTAATTCAAGGTATTAGGCGTTAGTCCCAATCTCATTAATATATGTTGTATTCACCTATTCAAGATTAACATTTAGTGTTACTAACCAAATAATTAATGTGCATACTAACTAGGCCCTCAGTGAGGCACAAAAATCAAGGTGTGCACTGAATGTGCATGACCACACAATGGGTCCAAAGGGGTATGCAGGCATTCGCCAAAGACTACAGTCTGAGGTTACTGCTCAGTCTGCTTCTACTCAGGAGTCCTCTACTATAGGTAGCACAACTTTGCCTCGCCATGATGTTTGGATAGCTGGGAGGCAAAATAAGAAGGGAGAAATAAGGTAGCCCGCAACTGCTGAGGCAGCTGCAAAAATGGTAAAATACAACTCTTACAGCAATCGTTCAAATATTGATTATTTGTGGTGTTTACTTAATTACAAATTTATGTTTTGGCAATTAGCGGGAGCTGCATGAGATGAGGAAACAAGGCAAGTTCATCCCTGAGGGCACAAGGGATGAATTGACAGTTGCCCTAGGTAACCCAGAGCATCCTGGATGTGTTAGGGATGCAGGCGCTCGTGTGGGCATCAAAGCTTTTTTTGGGCCATCCCAGCACAAACATGTCCCAAAAGTGGGACTTTCATAAGAAGAGGTAACATATTCTTTCTTTATAATGTTACCGTAAAAGAGAATTCAATAATTAGAAGCTAACGTTTCTTTTATCCATGTATAGGTAGATAAGTTAGTTGATAGCAAACTCGAAGAAGCACTGAAAAAGTGGCAGGCATCTCAGACTGACACTCAGCAGACAGTACCTCTTATGGCATCCCGCTCTACTCCTACTATAGAGGTTGGGAGTAATCCTGTAGACCCACCACCTAGCACATCCACTGTAAGTATTTTTATGACATAGTAACTAGTTTTTTAATTCAAGATGATATGTTTTCAAGATGATATGTATATATAAAATTGTAGTCGTTTCAAAAAAAGATGATATGTATATATGTATATAACATTCTTTACACAAAAATTTGTAGGGGTTGAAGCCATGCCGTCTAAAAAGTAAACAATACGTCGTTGCAGAAGCGTCAGCTTACCCATCCCTACTAGGGGAAATGTTTCGCAGGTCTCCATTACCAGCTGGTTGGATTCGTGTGAGCCTGGTACGTATATTCTCCAAGTGGATGGATCTTTCATTGCCATATGCCCACCCAGATTGTGAAACGCTTGGTGAGGTAGAAGGCGGAGTGATATTGTGGCTAAAAGAGGATGTCCTCTTTACTGAAACTATATGGTAAATTTACATTACGTTTATATGTCAGTTGATCTGAAATTATATATATATACAGGTTAAAAAGAAGACACCCACATCATCTAGGCCTCCACCTCCACCTCCTACATTAGTCAATTGGGTTCCACATGACCTACCTGTCCCGTTAGGTCCTAACTGTAGGGGTATGGCAATATGGTTAGGCGAACATGTGATATAAATTACCCTATAACTATTTCTATAGGTTCAGATGCTTCAGGTCAATCTTACGAAAGCAACCTATTTTTACAAGACATTTTGGAGTTGTTTCGATATGATTGGCTAAATACATATGTGATAGACCTATGGATAAGGTGAGATCTTCTTTATACATCCATATACCTTGTGTAGGATCTGGTGATTTGGTTTCTTATTTATTAATGCATGCATAATTAATACATGTTTTGCAGCTACTTAGACAAGATATGTGCAGATTTTGCATTCGAACATGTAGGATTTTTTATTCCATCTTTGATTAGTCTAGTAGCTAAAGACCCTCCGTCAGTTCAAAAATACTGCTGTGAGGCTTTTACAAATTTTTCTCAAAATAAGAAGACGGTGATAATATCTCCATTCAATGTAGAGTAAGTTTACTTTTCTTATTATAATTTAGACTTAAGAAAATTACATTTTTATTGTGGATTTTGAGTTATTTATTTTTAATTTTTTTACCTCTAGTGGTATGCATTGGGAGTTACTAGTTATTGTCCCCAAGACGTTCACTGTCTATTATCTAGATCCTAAGGGGAGTAAATTGAATTCAAAATATGGACACAAAATGAAAATGGCATTATTCCGGTGAGAAATATTTCATTTTCATATCTGTTAACATATGTTATTACATTACTATTTAATTATGCAATGTACTGTATTACATTAACATGTAGGGGTTTAGATGAGTTCAAAAAGGTGGGAGGAAAGGTCCCCACGAAAATGAACCCGCAAATAACTTGGAAGAATGTGGAAGTAAGTTCCCGACTGCAATGTATATATTATTTATGTGAACAATGCTTAATTAGTTGTATTTTTTTAATATTTTGTATGTTTCAATTTATAGTGTGCTACTCAAGATAATCGATGGGCATGTGCATACTATGTGATGCGATTTATGCACATGATTATCAAATATTCCGCAGTGGACATCGATACTATTACTGAGGTATTATATAGTCTCATTAGATAATATGAAATATATCAATCTTATTTGTAGCTCATTAATTATATATATACATCATTCTCTTTGCATGTGTTTAAAACTGACCACACTACAGGAAAGGCCTTACTAGATGTACATGCTCCCTATACGATGGGAGAATTAAATGAAGTAAGAGAAGAATGGGCAACAACCATACAAGTAGTGGGGGTTTTAACATATAATTGGGATGTTGATAGAGAATAATGACTAAAGAATGATATTTTGTAAATGAATTTTTGAATTATAATATATGTGTGAATGTTTCTACATGTCTGGATGTTTCTACATGTGTCTGAGTGAAAATGAATGAAAATGTTGGTTGCTATATGAATGTTTCTACATGTGTGAATGTGAAAATGAATGGAACTACATATTGCTAGCTACATGAATGTTTCTAAATGTGTGAAAATCAAATGGAACTGCAGGTTGCATTGCTAAATGTGTGAATATTTGTGTTGTTAATTTTGTAGGTTTGTAACATGTTGTTGGCTGATATCAATGGATGTCATAAAACCTGTAGTTCTTAACTAAACTGTAGGTTTCTCATCCTGCGACCAGCCATACAGCAGGTCTGCAGACTGACAGAAAAAAAACAAAAAATAGGCGTCGGTTATTTTTATAAAACCGATGCCACATAGTTACAGTGTCGGTTTCCTACTCGTAACCGACGTCTATTTCCTTAACACCATGGCCATGCTGGACAGCACGGACGTGGCAGCGGACCAAACACCACGGTCATGCTGGACAGCATGGCCGTACTAGGAGTGATATGGCGTCAGTTACAGTGTTGGTTTCTACTCGTAACCAATGTCTATTTCCTTAACACCACGGCCATGCTGGCCAGCACAGCCGTGGTAGCGGACCAGAAACCACGGTCGTGCTGGCTAGCACGGCCGTGTTGGGAGTGATATGACGTCGATTTCTTATCTAATAACCGACTCATATAGTGCCCAAGATGGCGCCCTTTCTATGGCACGAAGGTATATGGCGTCAGTTTCTTATCTAATAACCGACGCCTATAGTCCCCTTCTAGTGCGTTTTCAGTGGTGCACGAAGGGTTTTGGCGTCGATTTTTGAACCGATGCGTAACGGCTGGGCTTTTAGCATCGCCCACATAGGTGTCGCTTAGAAACTGGCACTAAAGGCCTTAAATAACCGACACTAAAGGTCGGTTATGTACTAGTGATCCCCATTAAACCCCACATGATCCTACCTAATAGGTAGATCAATATCTAGGGTTGAGTCACATGGCACTACCCATAGGTAGCCCAATCCCTAACTCATGGTGTGCTGAAGAGTCACATGGCACTACCCATAGGTAGCCCAATCCCTGACTCAAGGTGACTTGATGGACCTACCCCATTGATAGCCATGTACTAAGTCATCCAATGACATGACAGACCTACCCCATAGGTAGCCATGTACTAGGTCAAACTATTAAGCCACATAGGAGACTAGGATCTGAGCTAGTAGGCACATATCTTAAGTGATAGTCATATTCACATTATAGTTTGCATGAATTAAATTCATCCAACATTTTAATTCAAGTCATCAAGGAAAACTTCGGAAAACCTCGAAAAACTAATTCAAGATATTCATCAGCGTAACCACATACCTGTCCGGTAGATTTCAAATAGAATCAACCAAGAAGGGAAATCCAATCAAGCAAGTACAAGAATCCTGAAATCACATCCAATTCCTTTTTATCAAAATCTATTCAAACCATCTTGCTACTTAAGGTTTCTATTCCTTTTTAGGATTTCTACCTCTTTTAGGGTTTACTTTGCAATTAGGGTTTCTACTTCATTTTATCTTTTAAACCCTAATTTCTCATCTATTCTTCACGAAAGTTATTAAGGTTACCTTTTAACAACATATAACCTTAATTTAAAAAACAACACAATTAATCATCAATTAAGTCCATTAAGCCTCTTTTACATTAAAGCTACCATTTTTATCCTTTGAATCCATGACAAGATCATTATGCTCCTTTATCATCATTTCATAGTTCATTATGATCTAATTTACATATTCACTCTATTTGTCATTAATTCTACCTTTATCCATTAGAAAACCCTAATTACTACATTAAGGGTATTTACCCACATTTAGGAAGTTTTAAACTGAAAATAGCTTAGAATCATCAAATCTTAGCATTATTCACGATTTTGAATAATTAAAGCCATTAAGAGTCGCATTTACTAATATTAGGGTTTCAAGGCCCATTAAAGCATATTTATGCACAGGAAACTCTAAATTAACCAATTACGTGCAAAATTCATCCTTTTTGTGTTTAATTTGTCTTTTTACAATTAACATGTTAATATCAACTTTAATCATCCATTAAACCCTACTAAATACATTAATCATCTCCAAATAGGGTTTCTTAATCTTTAATTCATTAAAGTTGATAAATTACACTACTTTTCGAATTTCAAGAGAATTTAGCCTACAAATATAATTTTATTGAATTCCTCTCATTTTTCTGAGCAAAATTCATATATTACGCCTATCCATCCGAGCTTCATTTATTTAGATATGAATTATGCAAAATTGACTTACTTTGGGCCAATCAAAGCACGCCAAGTGTCCTACTCCATGCAACATTGTTTGATTCAGTTGAAAACATAATTGAATGATGAAACTACCCCCACGTAAGTGGTTGGTCCTTCAGCCTGTGGAGGGGAAGAACGGTCCAATGACCGGCCCGTCTTCAATCTTGCGCAACCTAGTGATGTTGCCGACTTGCAGCTGAATTGTGGGTGTGCCTCCTCCATCCTAGGGCTCATGGACCGCCGCTGATGGACGCCCAGGCTACTCGGCCCTCAGGCACACCTAGGGCACGACCCAGGTCATGATATAGCTGGACAAATCAAGATCACACGATCTGTCATGTGTGGTCGCCGTTGCAGCCATGTAGCTATAGCTGCGCACAAGTCAGGGCTTGTCCTTGATGGAAGAGCTATTCCCTAGTTCTGTGGAGCATCAAGCTCCCCCTCGCAACTCCATCTTTACACCTCATGGCTTTAGGTTCATGACTTTCCTCTTAGTTAGGGTTTGTAGATAAAGGAACAAGAAGAAGAGAGGGGATACATGCCACTCCTCAAAACTCGTCCATGAGCTCTACCCCTTATATAGGGGAGGGTTTTCACACCCCAAGATGTGCATCCACGAAGATGCAAGGTCTTTTCCCAATAGGAATCCAATCCATTTCCTTCATTAGGAAGCAAGCTTTCTCTCTCCTTACTAACCCTTTGATATTTCTTATTTCTTGGATAATTTGGAATTTGAAATTCCTCTCACTTATTCTCTTTATTCTTGCTTTTTAATCCATTGGCACGAATTTCTATTTTCTTTTAATAGAAATTACTTCCTTTTTAACAATACGCCAAAAATATTCATTATGCATCATATTATCTTCTTATTTGACATTATTGGTATTTTCTCTTTCCTCTTTCTTCATTGGGACTCCTTTTAACATTAGGAATCCTTGGGATACGAAATTCCATCAAGGATAACTCAATTATACTTCTTTCCACTTATTTCCCATATTTTATCATTGTTTTCAATTTCTTTCTTAATAAAGAAATACTTAATTGATCTTTTCATTTCTTTTTGCATTATCTTTGCAACTTTGGACTCCTTGGGACCCAAGGAACCCAAAAGATACGAAATACACTTTTGGATTAAATTCTTTTGCCTTCTAGAGGTTTCTACATTTTTCTCTTCTCCAGTTCTTATTTATAATGGGGTTTCTTTTATATTTTCCTTGTTATCGGGACCAATAGACAATAAAGTCCACATTACAATCATCAAGGCTATTGTAACTGAAATCCATTTATTCAAAACATATCATATCTGTATTTGTTCAAATATCTTTTAATATGAGAAATCACATTTCCCACCAAAAGAACCCAAAACCTGGGTTGTAACATAGGGCCAACAAATCTAGATGCCCGATCATCATCCCACACTTCAACATAGCAAACGTTGAGTTGAAAATAGTTGTCATATCAATGATATAGAATAAGCCTATTTCCATGGGAATTCAAGAAATGAAAATCCATACCACCACTTCGATGTCTTTCAAAATATATGTGATACCATCAAGATGAGGGAAGTCCCGCAAAAGGCTTCAAATTCTCTCTTGAAGATACTATCCGGGTACCTCAATCTACCTCACCAGTCCATAGATGGGTGGGGACCCCTGGAAGATGCCTTCATTACTTAGTTTTATCCTACCAGAGGACTATTCACAACATGTAGAAGATCACTTCTTTTACACAAAAGTCGGGAGAGAACTTGCACGAAGCATGGGAACGCTTCCAGGAGTACCAAAGAAATTTTCCACACCATAATTATCATAAAGGGTTCCACGTGACCACTTTCTATAACAGATTGACTCCTACTGAGTGAGGACTTCATTGAATACATATGTTGGCAGTGACTTCCTTGGGAAGAAACTGAGCAAAACCATGAAGATAATAGACAACATGGATGCACTGTAAGCAGACATAGACTATGATAGGAATGACAGGGGATCAATGAAAAAAGTAGGGTCTGAAGGACCATCTGTTGAAGCCAAGGCCTTGGAGACAATAACATCACATATTTAGAAAATAACAACTGATGTCAAACAGCTGAAAGATACTAGAGCCAAGGGCAAGAAGCATACTAAGAAGGTCATGAAGTGTGTCACATGTGGAGAAGGAGGGCATGGGATCGATAATTGTATCTATACTAGGCTCGAGGAAAGTGACAAAAATGAAAGTGAAGAAGAGACATAGAATGTCTCCTATGTCAACTTCAAGCGAAAAGACCACCTTGGGTTTAGTTACGGCTACAAGGACACTGTGGAGAACACACATCAGCTGGGTAGTTCATCTAAACCTCCCCCAGGGTTTGGGAATAAAGGGGTGCCAACAAAATACACCAAGAGTACCAACTACCAGTAAAAAAAATAACTATTAAGGCCAGGACAAAAATGTGAGCGGGCAAGGACAAGGGAAAGGCCGAGCCAAGTAAAAAACAATAACCAAGATGACATGATTGCTCAAATTTTTGACTTTACAAAGAGGCAAGTGTAGGTGAATGATCAACTGGCTCAAAGTTCTCTCAAATATTTGGGAGTGCTAACTAACATGCAAACTCAAATGGTGGATATGCAAACTCATTAGAGATAGATTGATCAACAACTTGTGCAACTGGTCAAGTCAATGAAAAATCCTTCCAAAAAGGTCTCGTCGAATACTGAGACTGCCAAAATGTCTACCATCTGATCTGGGAAAATGATGGAGAATGTTAAAACCAACAACGCTAAAGAAGAAAGAAGTCATGCTGATCAGCAGTCTGAAAACAAAAAGGCAATAGAAGAATCAAGAAGGAAAGAACATGTTGACCATGGTAAAGAAGTAAGACCACCCGAAAAGAAGAAGGAAGGAGAGAAAGAGGAGTCAAACCCTCTGGGAGATGTTCTTTTGAAGAAGAATCCATACGCCCAAGGAATTCCTTTCCCCTATAAGTTTATAAAAGCACACTTGAAGAAAAGGTACGAAAAGTTCATGGATGTTGTAAAGAAACTTCACCTGGATGTTCCCTTTCTTAATGGGATAGAAGAAATGCCAACCTATGCAAAGTTCTTCAAAGATCTCATTACAAAGAGAAGAAGGGGTGATCACATTGAGACTGTCCATTTAGCAAAAATGTCCAGTGCTTTTGTTCAAGTAGAGCTACCTACCTAAAACAAAGATCCTGGAGCATTCAACATACCTTTATGTGTTGGGGATAACATGGAGAGAAAAGGATTAGCTAACTTGGGAGCAAGTTTAAGTCTATTACCCCTGACTCTAGCCGAGAGGTTGGGGTTGACAAACATGGTAAAGATAGGGATGATGATCGAGTTAGCTGATCATATCTTCACCAGGCCGGTGGGAATAGTAGAAGACGTTCCGATAAGAGTCAGGAGATTTTTCATACCGTGTGATATAGTGGTAATAGACACAGTCAAAGACTCTGGATGCCCTTTGATATTTGGAAGGCCTTTTCTTGAAATGAGGAGAGAACTGATAGATGTTGCTGAGGGAATCATCACACTATGTGTAGGGAATAATCACTTGGATTTTAGGGTACAAAATGCCATGAGGGGACCGTCTCTATCCTAGTTGACCTACTTCATGGACATCTATAATCAGTATTTGAACAAGTGCAAGAAGATAAAGCAATCATAGATTCACTAATGCGGGACCTAAATAGCTAGGATATTGCGATGGAAAGCCAAGAAGTTGTAGAAATCCTAGATTACTTGAACCAACCAGAAGAAGAATTCAGCAATGGTGAAGTGATAATTGAAATAGTAAAGTACGCTTTGTTGGAGCAAACGAACGAGGAAAAGGAAGCGCCAAAGCTCAAACCAGATTTAAAACCTCTTACAGAAGGGTTGAAATGTGAATTATTAGATGAGGAAGAAAGGAATCTAGTAATTGTCAATGCCAACTTATCAGATGACCAAATGGAAAAGTTGTTAGATGAGCTAAGGCTGCGTAAAGCCATTGGATATTCTGTAGAAGACATTCCAACTTTATGTATGCATAGAATTCACCTTGAAGAAACAACCAAGCCACTGGCTCAACCAAAATGGAAGCTAAATCAAATGCTAAAAGAGGTTGTGAAGAAAGAAGTAATAAAGCTATGAGATGCTAGAATCATTTACCCAATAAGAGATAGTAATTGGGTTAGTCCTATCCATGTTGTACCCAAAAGGGTGGAATGACGGTCATACGGGGGGAAGATGGAGATGAAGTCACCAAGAGGATAGTGATAGGTTGGTGCATGTGCATCGATTACCCCAAGATAAATACAGTCACCAAGAAGGATTACTTCCCCTTTCAGTTCATCGACCAAGTTCTTGAAAGGTTGGCCCATCATGACTGTTTTTGTTTTCTAGATGGACATTCAAGATTCTATCAAGTACCCATTCACCTAGATGATTAATAGAAAGTGGCATTAACATGCATCTATGGCACACATGCATTCAGGAGAATGTCGTTTGGACTATGCAATGCACCCAGAACATTCCAACATTGTATGAACTTGATGTTCTCAGATATTTTGGAAGATATCGTAGAAGTCTTTTTGGATCATTTCTTAGTCTATGGGACTGACTTCTATGCATGCCTAAGAAATTTGTCTCTAGTGATGCAACGATGTGAGGAAAAACATCTCGTTCTGAATTGGGAGAAGAGCCACTTCATGGTACGAGACGGAATCATCGTAGGTCACAAGATTTCAAAAAAGGGGATTGAAGTAGACTTGAGTAAGATTGAATCTATCTCAAAACTTCCACCGCCAAAGTCTGTAAAAGGAATGAGAAGTTTTCTGGGGCATGCAAGATACAACAGGAGATTTATAAAGGACTTCTCAAAAATTTCAAAGCCTTTGTCAAATCTTCTACTGAAAGATGTCGAGTTTGAATTCACCAGTAAATGTCTAGATGACTTCAATACACTAAAAAGAGCGCTAACAACGACACCAATTCTTCAAGCACCATACTGGGAATTTCCATTTGAAATCATGTGTGACGCCAATGACTATGTGATAGGCATTGTCTTGGGACAGAAAAAGGACAATAAACATCATGTAATTTGTTATGCGAGAAGAATGCTTGATGAGGCGCAAGTAAACTATACAACTATGGAAAAAGAAATGTTGGCCATTGTATTTGCCTTTGATAAATTTAGATCATACTTAATAGGATCGAAGGTGAAAGTATATATAGACCATGGAGCAATTATCTAATGCAGAAGAAGGTCACAAAACTGTGACTTTTATGATGGGAAATGTTGTTGCAAGAGTTCGATCATGAAATCATCAACAAGAAAGGGAAGGATAATGTGGTTGCAAACCACTTGTCTAGAATAGTCTTCGACGAAGAAAATTAGTTACTAGTGAATGACAATTAAGCTGATGAAGCCCTACTAATGGCTCAGTCTGATGAGTAGAGACTACCCTGGTTTGTAGATATCTATGCCTAATTAGCATGTGGGTAGTTGCCACCGGAGATCACATACAACTAGATGAAGAAGCCATTTTCTGATTTGAAGAATTACTATTGGGACAACCCATTGCTTTTCAAAAAATGCTCCGACAATCTATATCGTCGGTGCATACCAGAAGAGGAGGTCACATTGATCCTGAAAGTGACATTTGTCACCTTATGGTGGGCACCATGGTGGGGAAAGGACAGCAACAAAAGTCCTATAGTCTGGATTTTACTGGCCCACACTATTCAAGGATACAACTTCTTTTGTTAAATGATGCAAAGAATGTCAGCTAACGGGAAATATAAGTAGAAGGAATGACATGTCCATGGAAGATTGGGTAGAAGTTGAAATTTTTGATGTTTGGGGAATTGACTACATGGGACCTTTTCCACAATCAAAAGGGAATCAATACACCCTCCTTGTTGTTGATTACATTTCCAAGTGTGTTGAAGCAGTCTCTACTCAAACTTGTGACTCCAAGGCCATAATAAAGCTTTTTGAGAAAACTATATTCCCACTCTTTGGAGTACCACGCACGAGCATAAGCGAAGGAGGATCACATTTTGGTGAGAAACAACTTGAAGATTTGCTAAGAAAGTACGGGGTGAAGCATGAGGTCATGACACCTTAACACCCCCAGACATCAGGGCAAGTGGAAGTATCAAATAGAAAGATTAAGCAAATCTTGGAAAAGATCATGAGCCACACAAGGAAAGATTGGGAAATGAAGCTAGATGACGCACTTTGGGCTTACCGATCACTTACAAAACACCTATAGGTACAACATGTTGGCTAAATGGACATCTATAAATCCCTTTGTTTTGATTATGACAAACATTTCATTCTTATTGATCTAACGAGCTACTTGAGTGTGCAGGAACAAGGTGGATGACAAAGTACTAGGGAAATTCATATGCTTACTTATTTATATTTTCATGAAATGTAATCGCTTTGTAAAAACTTGTACAAATATATAATGTACAAGTACTTAGATTTCATGTAAATCAAGCGTTAGATCTTCCCTAGCTAAACACCACATTTAGATAAGTAATCCCCTTCAAATAGGATCACATATGCACACTCATACATATAATTAGTGCCTAAATTGAAACATTGAAACAGGATCAATCTCGGTCGACCAACTCCTCGACCGAGACACTCTCGGTCGACAATCTTCTCGACCGAGAAAGATCCAAAGTAGCTGTTAGACACAACTGACAAGGTAGTTGGCAGTTGGAGATAAACGTTGCAAAACACTTGATTCAGAGAGCCTGTCGGTCAACAAGAGTTTGACCGAGTAGGTGTCTCGGTCGACCATTCCTCGACCGAGATGAACTCTGACAGCAACTGCAGAGTAAATTAATTAGCCGTTTCTAAAGCAACAAACTTGTACCTAACGGCTAGTTAAGCACTTAGAAACCCCTAGAAGTTGTCTAGAACGTCCTTAAGCATCCTTAGGCCATTCCTATAAATAGGACAAGCCATAGGACACTCAAACTCACTTGTTACACTTGAGAAATCCTTGAGCATACTTTGAGCAATCTGTTTGTGAGCAAATTGAGCATTGTGACAATTGGCTACTTCCTTCCTTAGCTCATAATTCGTGTCCTATAGGCTAGCATCTCCTATCCACTGCAATTACAATTCCATACACTTTGGTTAGGAGATCTATACGCTTGATCTAGGCAAATCAAGCCTTGTGCTACAAAAGGATAAGTTGTAATTTCCTTTTCCTTTCTTGTTCTCTATTATTGTTTGTACTCTCCTTGCTACTCCTAGGTTGGAGGCTGCGGATTGGAGATGGTGGAGATCTTCTTGGTGAAGAAGGAGACCTTGAGCTACTTCAATAAGGCTGGTGCAACGGGAGGTTACTTCTAGAGAGGAAAGCTACTTCAAGGGGGAGCTTGGAGTTACTTCAAGAAGGCTACCTCAAGTTGGTGCATCTACTTCGAGTGAAGGTTGTTCAAGGGGTGTAAAGGAAAGTATTGTATTTTGTATAAATCCTTGTGAAGGTAATAAAATGTATACTTTCAAAATCCCAGTTGGGTAAGCAACCGGGTAGTGGACTGAAAACTTTAGTATTTGCTAAAGTTGGAACCACTCTAAACATCTGTCTCCTTCTTCCAATTTCAATTGTAGTTGTTTGAGTTCAATAATTGTTAAAATTGTTTTAAAACTCTATTCACCCCCCTCTAGTGTTTTTCAATTGGTATCAGAGCAGGCTTCAAGGAACCCTAACAAGGTCTTGAAGAATGGGTGACGGAGTGCTCAACAACCTTAACCTTGAAGGGAAACTTGTTGCTAGACCTCCAGTGTTTGATGGAACAAACTACCAATATTGGAAGAGAAGAATGCAGTTCTACTTCCAAGGCATCAATTGGGACCTATGGAGGATGGTGTCAACCCCATATGAGCTTCCTCAAACTCAATTTGTGGAATGGGATGCAAATACGGTAAAGATGGCTCAAATGAATGCTAAAGCTGTAAGAATTTTATATTGTTCAATTTCAGTAGGAGAATTTAATAGGATATCTAACTGTGACACAGCCTATGATATTTGGCATAGACTGTCCATAACTTATGAAGGTAAAGTCCAAGTCAAAAATTCCAAAATTAGCATGCTTAAACAAAAGTTTGAACACTTTCGTATGGATCCTAATGAATCTATTGGTGAAATGTTTGCAAAATTCTCTTCTATTGTTAATGGTTTAAATGCCCTAGGAAAACCTGTTCTTGAAGAAGATCAGGTATCAAAAATCCTTCGATCACTTCCTCCTAAATATAAGCCAAAGGTGACAGCCATTAAAGAAGCTAATGACCTCACTCGACTGAAAATGGAGCAACTTATTGGCAACCTAGAAGCTCATGAAGCAACCCTAGAAGAGGAAGAAAGAATAGCACGTGAACATCAACAAGGAAAGAAGAAGGATGTGGCTCTAAAAGCTTCAAAGATCATCACACCAGAAAGTGAGGAGTCAAGTGAAGAAGAAGGAGAACAAGCCTTGATTGTCAACGGTAAGAAATACAAAAGGCTTAAATCTAACAAAATTTGTAGTTCTTCTTCTTCTCCTCCTAGGTGCTTTGAATGTGGGAAGAAAGGACATCTCAAAAATGAATGTCCTAAAGCAAAGAAAGGAAAGAAAAGCTCACACAAGAAGAAGGGAGAAAAAGCCTATAAAGTTGCATGGAACGAGTCAAGTGACAGTGAAAGCGGAGAAGAAAAAGTGGAATGTCTAATGGCAAGGGAAGATGATGAAGACTCTCAAGAGGTAAGCCTACTTGATCTTCCTAAAGAAGAGTTAATTACTAGTCTACATGAAACTCATGATAAGTACGTTGATGTCAAGAAGAAACTAAAGAAGGTTATCAAATCAAACGATGAGCTATGTGCTAAATTAGATAATCTTTCTTCTGAAAAGAACAACATTGATCTTGAGAATTTGTCTTTAAAAACATCTTTAGATGATTGCACTAGAAAGCTACTCACTTTAGAAACAAATGTTGATCTTATTTATAAAGAAAAGACTGAATTGTTAGCTAAATTAAAAGATTTTCAGACTCAACCTATTTTGTGTAACCATCTAGACTATGACAATGTTGCAAAAGAAAGAGATTCATTATTATCTGATTTAGATCAAGCACGAAAAGATTTACACAAGAAGATGAATGACATTGCTAAGCTACAAAGAGAACTTTATGAGTTAAGAAGAAAAAATATTCTTGATAACATTCTAAGCGTTGGTACTGTTTTCAATGGAAGAAAAGGTTTGGGATATGCTCCAAAGAAAAATCAACCCAGAAGAACTCAGACTATGTTTGTACCTAAGAACATAATGGCTAGAAAGAGAAATGAAGTTGATTCTATTACTTGTCATTTTTGTCTACGTCTTGGACACTATTCATTTTCATTCCCTTATAAGACTAAGGATTCTGACTTAGTTTGGGTCCCAAAACCCCAAACTTAGTAGAGTCAAATGCCATTTAGTTGAGATATGATTAAATGCTCCATTTTTCAATTTATATTGTCTTATCTCAACTTAACAAAAGGTTTTATGCATATTGTTAATTTTCTAAACTGTTGTACTGAAACAGACACTTAGTCGGTCGAAGTATTGTCGACCGAACAATCAATCGGTCGAACTTTTGTCGACCGACTGGATGTCTGAAACAAATCAAAATCTACAGCAACTAAACAACAACTATTTCGGTCGAAAATTGGTCAACCGAGCTGAATTTCTGTGTTTCTTTGTTTGTAATACAGTAACCTTCTCGATCGACAATTAGTCGACCGAGAAAGATTTCGGTCGAACAATTGTCGACCGACTGGACTTCTGAAACAGAATCTTTATTCAATCTATACTTAAATGATTCTAACCATATCGGACCATCACATGGGTACCAAAATCTACATTTTCATGCAGGAATGGGTGGTTGATAGTGGATGTTCCAAACATATGACTGGGAACAAGGATGCATTTCAAACCTTTGAAGAAAAGAAAAGTGGCACAGTCACCTTTGGAGACAATGGTAAAGGAAAAATCGTTGGAATAGGTAATGTTGGTACAAACCTCGAAATAAAAAATGTTTTAGTTGTAGATGGTTTGCACCATAATTTGATAAGTGTTAGTCAATTATGTGATAGTGGTTATGATGTTTTATTTAACAAAACCTGTTGCAAGTTATTAATAGAAAACACTACAAATGTTGTTTATGAAGGAAATAGAGTTGGAAATATTTATATTCTTAAACCTAACTCTATGAAATCTGTAGTGGGAAAATGCTTGCTTGCAAATGAAAATACCTTACAACTATGGCATAAAAATCTAGGACATGCTAGTTCACATGTTATTAAAAAGTTAGTGAAATATGATCTTGTTCGTGGATTGCCTGCTTTATCTTTTGATCAAGTTGAAAATTGTGAACCATGTACAATGGGAAAGCAAACAAAAACCTCTTTTAAACCTAAACATGTACTTAGCACAAGTAGATCTTTAGAATTAATTCATATGGATTTATTTGGACCCATGAGGACACAATCTATTGGTGGCAAAAGATATTGTTTTGTTATCGTTGATGATTATAGTAGATATACATGGGTACATTTTATTGGAACCAAAGATGATATTATTCATGTTTCTATACAATTTTGTTCTAAGATTGAAAATCTATTACAAAGCAAAATATGTACCATTAGAAGCGATCATGGTGGAGAATTTGAAAATCATATATTTGAGGAATTCTGTACATCTCAAGGGTACACTCACAATTTTTCTGCTCCACGCACTCCACAACAAAATGGTCCAGTTGAAAGGAAAAATCGATCACTACAAGAAATGGCTAGAACTATGATGCTCGAACACAGCACACCCAAAACCTATTGGGCTGAAGTTGTAAACACTGCATGCTATGTATTAAATAGAGTAACTGTTCACTCTCATTTGAAGAAAACTCCATATGAAATAATACATTCTAAGAAACCTAGAGTTGACTATTTTCATACCTTTGGTTCCACATGCTATATCTTAAAAACCAAAGATGATAGAGATAAGTTTGACTCTAAATCACACAAAGCATTCTTTTTGGGATATTCCACTTCTAGCAAAGCATTTAGAGTATATAACACTATCTCTAGAAAAGTTGAGGAATCTATTCATGTTTCTTTTCATGAAGAGTCAAAATCTGAAAATCTAGAAATCATAGATCTCACTAATCAATTCGAAAATTTAAACATACCAAATGATAGTGAGAAAGTTACTACAACCAATCACCAAGCTGAACCACAACCTACACCTAGGCTTATTAAGGATCATCCTCAAGAACTAATTATTGGAAATCCTAATGATAAAGTCAAAACTCGGTCTTCCTTCAAAGATGTTGCAAACATGGCCTTTGTTTCTATCATTGAACCTAAGAAGATATCTGAAGCTCTTAAAGATGATTATTGGATAATAGCCATGCAAAAAGAGTTGAATCAATTCACTAAAAATGATGTATGGGATTTAGTTCCTAAACCACAAGATAAAACCGTCATTGGAACTAAATGGGTTTTTCGGAATAATTTAAATGAGGCAGGAGAAGTAATAAGGAATAAAGCTCGGTTAGTAGCACAAGGATATAATCAACAAGAAGGAATAGATTTTGATGAAACGTATGCACCAGTAGCAAGACTTGAAGCTATTAGAATGTTACTAGCTATTGCTGCAAATAAAAACATCAAACTCTACCAAATGGATGTAAAAAGTGCATTTCTAAATGGCATCATTCAAGAAGAAGTATATGTTGCCCAACCACCCGGATTTGAAATACCGGAAAAAGGTGACTATGTTTATAAACTTAAGAAAGCACTTTATGGTTTAAAACAAGCACCTAGGAATTGGTATGAAAGGCTCAAGACATATCTTTTTTATAATGGTTTTTCTATTGGAAGTTCAGATTCTACTTTATTTTTCAAAACATATAAATCTAATTTTCTAGTTGTGCAAATATATGTTGATGACATTATTTTTGGAGCCTCTAATGATTCATTGTGCACACAATTCAGTGACATTATGCAAAAAGAATTTGAAATGAGCCTCATGGGTGAACTAACTTTCTTTCTTGGTTTCCAAATTAAGCAAACACCTGTCGGAATCTTTATAAGCCAAGAAACGTATACTAAAGAACTTTTAAAACGTTTTGGGATGGATCAGTGCAAACATGCTACTACTCCTATGGCTACTTCTATTAAAATTGATAAGGATGAAAATGGGGAACCTATTGATGATTCCTTATGTAGAGCCATGATTGGTAGTTTGCTTTACTTAACTGCTTCTAGACCGGACATTATGTTTTCCGTTGGTCTTTGTGCTCGATTTCAATCACAACCTATGCACTCTCATTTTCTAGCAGTTAAACGAATTCTTCGTTACTTAGCCGGCACTACCTGTTTTGGTTTATGGTATCCAAAAGGACAATCCTTGGATTTTAAAGCTTATACTGATGCGGATTATGCTGGTTGTCGACTTGATCGCAAGAGTACTAGTGGTGGTTGTTTCCTGTTAGGAAGAGCTTTAGTATCTTGGTTTAGCAAGAAACAAAATACGGTTGCCCTATCTACAACTGAAGCTGAATATATGGCAGTCGGATCTTGTTGTGCTCAAGTGCTTTATATGCAACAAGTGTTAAACGATTATGGTTTTACTCTTTCATCTACGCCTATTTTTTGTGACAACACGAGCGCTATAAACTTAGCACACAATCCTATTTTACACAACCGAGTTAAACATATTGAAATCCGTCATCACTTTTTGAGGGATCATATCTCCAAGAATCATGTTTCCCTTCATCATGTTGATACGTAAGATCAATTGGCTGATATTTTTACAAAACCGCTTCCACTAGACCAATTTAACAAAATTAGGAAGCAATTGCTTATCACTCCTTTGGAAGATGTTTTCTTTGATATTTGTGCTTCTTAAACAAAAACTTTTACTTGCATCATTTTGGCTTTTAATGGACATTCTTTTCATTGGATTTGATGGGACATCTAATTAAGGGGGAGTTTTTCTTAAACGGATATCTTTTTGAAATGACAAAGGGGGAGAAATAGCTATAAAACTTAGTATTTATGCAAAACTCAATCAATGAGTTTCATTAACAAACTCTTGGCTTTACATTGAAAGTTGCTATATTCCCTAGAGAATTGGATTTCATGTTCCATAATTCATGGGGAATAATAAGCACACATTTTATAAGCAAGAGAAAAAGCTACAAAAGGTAATCTTAAGGTATGAAACTCATATGTTTTATATTTCCTTCATTTATATTTTGGAAATGTTTGTCATCTTCAAAAAGGGGGAGATTGTTGGCTAAATGGACATCTATAAATCCCTTTGTTTTGATTATGACAAACATTTCATTCTTATTGATCTAACGAGCTACTTGAGTGTGCAGGAACAAGGTGGATGACAAAGTACTAGGGAAATCCATATGCTTACATATTTATATTTTCATGAAATGTAATCGCTTTGTAAAAACTTGTACAAATATATAATGTACAAGTACTTAGATTTCATGTAAATCAAGAGTTAGATCTTCCCTAGCTAAACACCACATTTAGATAAGTCATCCCCTTCAAATAGGATCACATATGCACACTCATACATATAATTAGTGCCTAAATTGAAACATTGAAACAGGATCAATCTCGGTCGACCAACTCCTCGACCGAGACACTCTCGGTCGACAATCTTCTTGACCGAGAAAGATCCAAAGTAGCCGTTAGACACAACTGACAAGGTAGTTGGCAGTTCGAGATAAACATTGCAAAACACTTGATTCAGAGAGCCTGTCGGTCGACAAGAGTTCGACCGAGTAGGTGTCTCGGTCGACCATTCCTCGACCAAGATGAACTCTGACAGCAACTGCAAAGTAAATTAATTAGCCGTTGCTAAAGCAACAAACTTGTACCTAACGGCTAGTTAAGCACTTAGAAACCCCTAGAAATTGTCTAGAACGTCCTTAAGCATCCTTAGGCCATTCCTATAAATAGGACAAGCCATAGGACACTCAAACTCACTTGTTACACTTGAGAAATCCTTGAGCATACTTTGAGCAATCAGTTTGTGAGCAAATTGAGCATTGTGACAATTGGCTACTTCCTTCCTTAGCTCATAATTCGTGTCCTATAGGCTAGCATCCCCTATCCACTGCAATTACAATTCCATACACTTTGGTTAGGAGATCTATATGCTTGATCTAGGCAAATCAAGCCTTGTGCTACAAAAGGATAAGTTGTAATTTCCTTTTCCTTTCTTGTTCTCTATTATTGTTTGTACTCTCCTTGCTACTCCTAGGTTGGAGGCTGCAGATTGGAGAGGGTGGAGATCTTCTTGGTAAAGAAGGAGACCTTGAGCTACTTCAAGAAGGCTGGTGCAACAGGAGGTTACTTCTAGAGAGGAAGGCTACTTCAAGGGGGAGCTTGGAGTTACTTCAAGAAGGCTACCTCAAGTTGGTGCATCTACTTCGAGTGAAGGCTGTTCAAGGGGTGTAAAGGAAAGTATTGTATTTTGTATAAATCCTTGTGAAGGTAATAAAATATATACTTTCAAAATCCCGGTTGGGTAAGCAACCGGGTAGTGGACTGACAACTTTAGTATTTGCTAAAGTTGGAACCACTCTAAACACCTGTCTCCTTCTTCCAATTTCAATTGTAGTTGTTTGAGTTCAATAATTGTTAAAATTGTTTTAAAACTCTATTCACCCCCCTCTAGTGTTTTTCACGACACGCTACAAGTTGATTTATGGTAAATCCTATCATCTACCACTCGAACTAGAGCACAAGGCTCAATGGGCCATAGATTTTTTGAATATGGACCTTGATAAGGATGGACAGAAAGGTTCCTTTAGCTCCAAGAACTCAAAGAATTGAGACTTCACGCCTATGAAAATTCAAGGATTTATAAACAGAATGAAAGTCTGGCATGATGCCCATTTGAAGAACAAAGATGTTCACTAAAGGGAAAAATTCCTTTTGTTTAATTCAAGTATCAAGTTATTCCCTGGAAAACATAGAACGAGATGGTCATGCCCATTTTTTGTGGTAAAAATATACCCATCATGGATGATAGAGATATTAGGAGAGAAAATATTTAATTTTAAGGTAAATAGACATGGAGTAAAAATGTACTAAAAAGATGAAGCATTTGTTAGGAGGTCATAACTCAGTTTAGGGGAGGCTAACTCATCAACAAATGGATTGAATGAGGCAACAACTGCATCTGTGGAGGGAGAATGAAGATAGGATGAAAGAGAAAGTCGAGCTAAAGACTTTAAACAAGTGCTTCTTGGGATGCAAGCCAAGCTTTGCTATTTTTTATGTTTCATGTTTTCCTTTATTTCATATTCTAGTGTTATGAACTAAATATCTCTAGTTTTCCCCGTATTACAATTTCCCTTTTCTAATAGGAGTGTAAATATTTTATGTCTTTTGTCTAAAGATGGCATGTTGGTGACACAAGTTTTGTTTTAATTTAATGATGTTTTGATTTGAAGGGTCGCGGTCAGGACTGCGGTTGTGGTGTCAATCTTTCTCAAATAGAAAGAGCATTGTAACCCACATCACTCACTTTTATGTTTTTGATGGGCCGCGAGTCAATACCCTGGAAGAGATCGACCATGGTCGAGGTGTTCCCCACATCTCGGTACACAGTACCAAACATATATATTAGAACTCTCAAAATGACATTCTTCTCTACCTAATCTCATACTTCCTTGAACTAATGAATCTATCGCCCAAACCATCCTTGATGAATAAGTACTCAGGCGACTTCAAAGTAGCCGAAGTGAGCCTACACCAACGAGGAGCATCCCCGCCGCCCCCTGCATCCCCCTCTACTCCTACAATTCTTAGAGATTTTCACTCTGCCGATGTATTCATTTACGCCTTCTCTAGATTCTCCATCACTGTCAAAGCATCCCATTACTTGTTGTTGCTCCTAAGTATTTAGCAGCCTTGATTGATTCAAGAAACACCACAACAACCATCGTGGCCGTGTTGGTTTCTACAGCATCACCACCTAACCCAGGCTAGGGTTTAAGACCCGTGTTAAACACGAGACTTATGGAACGAGGTTTGTACCTCTAGTTCATTTGCCATCTTTGATGGAGCAATACCTCTTGTCCTTCGTTGTTGTGACCACAACATCACTCGATGACCGCAGACCAAAACATTTATCGAACGAAATGACACTTGCTCACTGACCGTGGGTCACGGTCGAGACACTGCTGAGGTTCTTTGACCACAACCACAATCATTCTCATTTTTACTTCTCTTGACCAAGGGTTGTGGTGTTTTTCAACGCGCTGATAGACCAGGATTTGACCGTGGGTCAAGGTCATAGCTTGGTCATGAATCTTTCAACTGTGACCATGGTCATTCTTGTTTGCTTCTCGACCACTGTCCCTCTAATCTCTCTTTCTCTCTGATCAATACACCTCAATCGTGGTGTGATGAAATTTTTTACCATGTATACCTTGGTCGCGACCTGGACTGCGGTTGAGGTCATCTTTTGTTAAAGGGCTGTGGTCATTGCATTAAGAAAAAAATCAAAAATACATCATAATTATACATACACATGAGATAAAAATAAGATAATTAATGAAGAAGGGTTAAAGATTAATATCACCATGCTAATGATATAATTTGAAACTTTTTATAATGTCAGGCTCAACTGGTGACTCATTACTAAAAAGGGCAACATCATTGAAGGGAACAGAACAAATCATGGACAAGATAGCAGTGGCCTTAAAGAGTGATACAAGACTGCCAACAGTAAGGAGATTGAAACTATAGCTGACAATGAAGAAGTATCAGTGCATCCTAGGTCATCAGATGCCAGAAGTGTCAGAGGAATCACAGGGTATGTCTCAAATAGAGACTTCGGAGTACCAGCCTACATAGGTTGAACTAAGTAGCTTAGGAAAAAGGAAGGCTCAGCCCAACGAGGTCAAGCACTATAGAAAGATGAAGATGACTGTGGCAAAGGAAACAAAAGGGGAGGAGAAAGAAATGGTCTTCATAGAAGAAGAAGAGACCGAAGGATCAATGCTAAACTAGAATGGGCCAACATTTGTACTAAAGGATGTTGTGCACCATTCAAATTATGATTAGATGCTACAAGTCAAGGTGTTCAAGCCTATGAGGTACCTCGACATCGATGACTTCAAGAAAATGGGAGTCTATGACAGAGTTATCCAATTCCTAGAGGGTGCAAACCTATGCACCCTATGCACCTCAGAAACCCCATCTGTTAAGCAACTAATAGTAGAATTTCTATCCTCATTGGATAAAGTCCCGGTAAAGGAAGAGGAATTTGAAAAGGGGGGCAGAAATTTCAAACTAGAGGTGAGACTAGGAGGAAAGTCTCACCAAATTATAGAGGCTATGCTCAACACCATTTTCAAATGAACAACAGTAGAAGCACAAGTCTGCTCTGCCACACTTGGAGAAAAAGAAATTGTCAGATGCAATGACCATAAAATGTAGAAACAACTCACAGAAGAAGACGGACATAACTCCAATAACTCTAAGGCTACCCTGATCACCTCATGCTTCATCAAGGTGATACATAAGATATACATGATATCATAGACAAGGGGAGTAACCAAGGGAGAGCTCTTCATGATATGGTGTATGCCGAATAAGAAGCCAGTAAACATTAAAAAAATACTAATTGAAAGGCTATCAACAACCATGGGAGGGGAATCCAAACAGACCAAGGAATTGTGCATGGAAAGCCAGATCGTGAAGATAGCCCACCACTTCATGAGTGCAGGCGTGTTGATGAAGTACAAAGTAACAATGGGGCAGGCAAAAATTGACATCAAGTCCCTCATCAACATGGGAATCTTGTCGCAGAATGGAGATAAATTCTACTACAAATAAAGTTTAACCAAGAAACTCCTTCCCCACCCAAAAATGGTGTATTATGATGCCCACAAGTTGCAGCCCACCCAAGAAGACATCGATAAGATTTACTCAGGGGCCATCTACAATATCACAGAGAAACCATTGGCAGCTGATGAAGAGGGCAATAAAGCTAAATGTTCAGAGATCGAGAAGAATAAGCCAGAAGAAAAGAAAAAGTTGGCAGTAAGGAAGAAGAAGAAAGCAATGTTAGACGAGCACAAAACTATGAAGGCACCTCCACCTCCCATACCTATGAAAAAATAGTGAGAGAGGGATGCCAAACTCACACAGAAATAATAGAGCAAGATGTCTAGGTGAATCTGGATGACACGATGAGAAAAAGTCTAGGCCTTGAAGCGGCAATAGCAGAACAATATGTGATAGGAAAATAAGAATCCAACCAGCAAGACAAAGACTCTAAAGGTGTACCCGAATCGTAAATTCCATAAGTGATCCTTCAAAATCTGAGACAACCAGAGGATAGACTGCCCTACCCAACATTGCAAACTCCACAACTGGAGGTACCAACAACGTCCACGACATATATTGAGTCACAACCACAACATTCTCCAACCTTTTGAAATATATCGGGTAACAAGTTTGATGTACTTTGGCAACACATGCATCAAACATTTAGATTTAATTCAAGAATAACCTCCACCCTGTGTATGCTAACCACATAGGTGAAATCACTAAACGAGAGGACCGAAGTGCTACCCCAGTTCATGCAAGGGGTGCTAAACACCAAGAACGCAATGATGGAACCAGTGAACATCCTCACGAAAGAAATGGATGCCCTAAGGAGAGAGAGGGACGCTCTACAGGCCGACAGGGACCACTTAACAAATGTCTCTAAGGCGGCAATGAACGACCTCAAACGGGAGCACCAACATATGGAAGAAGACTGCCAACAGATAGAAGTTGAACGTAAAGAGATCGAAAGCCAGTAGTGGAAGAAGAAGAGCAAGCTTGTGGCAGGTCCTTCGACATCACAAGCTTCATTGAGCCCTCTAAAGACCGACGATGACAATGACAATGTGGGAGGGACATGTGCAAGTTTAACGCAAAAAGAAGAAAATGCCAATATAAAAACTGCTTCAACAACCACACCTAAAGCAAAGGAAACACCACCATTGTCTGTCAAGCCCAAAGACAATGATATAAAGAAAACTACTACATTGTCAGGGGGCTCAATTTGAACAACAAACCTGAAGAGGACAAAGAAAAATTTGATAAGGGGAAGGTGGAACCAAAAGAAGAACAAACTACCCCGACCACAAGAAAGGATGCATTAGAAGAACCTACACAAGCATTCGTCGCCAGAATAGAGAGAATAGTGACAGAAGATCTCACGTCCAGAGAAATCAGAGATATAAATAAGTTGTTGGATGACCTGATGTCTGGGATGGAAATGTGTAGTGGCTTCCTGCAATCCCCAATCCACAACGAATAGAATGACTATATTTACGATGGAATGATGGAGGCAATGTTAACAGCACTGAACACTGCCGAACTAGGGTATTCGTCTAAGGAAAGCAACAACAAAGAAAATATAGATGTGGAGGCTTCTACAGGCGTTATAGATAAGGTGACCGCCCAAACGCCAATGAACACAAAAGACTACATCCAACTGGGGAAGTACCCCTAAAGGTAGCACAAGATGGCACCTCAAACGACGAGGAAGGTGGACTCACCACTTTCTTTACAAATGACCCAGCCAGGAAGCAAATCACATCAGTTAAGAAAGAGGAACTAGGTATGGCTCCTCCTCTGCCTTGCAAAATGGTGGATATGGACATGATTGCACTATCAAAAATAGCTTGCATGGATGTCCATATCTTGGTAGATATTTTGGACGAAAGTCTGCCTGGAATCGACATTGTATACCACATCAAGGGCAGACATCTCACTAGGGAACACTTTAGAGGAATCTTCACAAAAAGGGCACATGTACACAATAAGATGTTCAAAGTACGGTGTGCCACCCTCCTCAGAGAGTTCTTACATACAAACAAGATGCAACCAGTGTTTAACAGTAGCACACATCTAGAAAGACTCTTATACAATGAAGACTACAATGTTGTTGATGTGACTGAGCTAAAACATGTGGTGATCTAGAAAGAAATGAAGTTTGTGGTCCTGCCCATAAGGAATTTGAAGCACTAGGCACTGATCATCGTCGATTTATATGAGCGAAAGACGACAGTGTTTAACTACTGCACAACCGAGCTAGACAATATTGCTCTAATATACAAAGACTAGGAAACCAAAGATATTCTAAAGGTGCCGCTACGTCTGCAAAGAGTGATACAATCAGCAAATGTCAGATTTAAGGGAATATGGAAATTATTCTCAATCTACAAGAAGGTCCTGTAAGAAGAGGCTGGAACAGGGGATTGTGTCTTTATCTTATTACGAATGATGGAAGCCATCAATAAGGGCATCCCGCTAGAAGACTTATGCATGGAAGATCTACATGGGTTGCACGATATGTATGTGATGGAGGTTATCTATGACATCTTCTCCTTCAGCGACCCGGTGATGCCTGCGGACGCAATATTGCGGAGACTTAATGAAGAGATCCCTCTACCTAAAAAGGCAACCTGGAGGGAACAAATCAAGACTCTGTGGATTGACCCGACAGAACCAGCCAGAGCACCAACATGGAAACAAGGATAGAAAAGTGACACTAGAGTAGTTGTGGAAAGCATGTCAGAAATAGAACCTGAATGGCCTCCAATGGTAAAAGATAAATATAAACAACCTATAGCAGGGCAACCAGAGGAAGGCGAAGTAGAAGAAGATGATCTTCCTGAAGAGAAACCAGACAGGCCAACTGGAGAGATAGTACCTACTTTCAAGGACTTCGATAGGTGGAGTTGTGTAAGACTATCTATAGAATCCCTAACCATGATAATGAAGTCCTTGAAAGAAGATGACACATTGGAAGAAGCTATGTTCGAAAGGGACGGGATCTGTTTGTTGAAGGACGACCTCCATGATACATTGCAAATAAGAGGGTACCTATCAGTCAACACGATGTTAGCCTACCAAGCTTTGATAGGTGACAACATGACAAATGCATATATGGAAAACCTCCTGCTGGTGGATGACATTCTAAAAGATAAAAGATCAGGTGAAAAAGAACACATGCAACTACGCTTAGTGACATCCCTCCAGGACTACATCTTTTTGCCTATTCTTCACAACAATCATTAGGCTTTGCTAGTAGTCAACGTTATCAAATGGATTGCAGTGTGATACAACAGCTCAGGAACAACCTTTGCACTAAACAAAAAGATAAATATGACTACTACAAAGACACCAACCGAAGAAAAGGCTGCCACATGCGCTGAAGTGATTGTTGACATGCTGAAAAGCCATGGAAAAGGGTACAAGAACACAACATGTAATACCCGGGCCCACTGCCCATGACTCCAGTAGAGTTTTAGGAATGACGAATGGCCCCACAAACCACCACTATCCTTAACTGCGCAATTTGTCCACACTGACGCGCAAGCCAGGATCAACTTCCCGACTGGTCACCCATCCTAGTACTTCTCCAAGCTAAGCACGCTTAACTATGGAGTTCTTTAGTGATGGGCTCCTGGAAAAGGAGGTGCACCTTGGTGATATGGGTAGTTCAATCATTCCTTTTAAGATCATCTTATCCAAGGTCTCAAATCCTAGGACGTTACAATCTCCCCCAGTTAAACTCTTGACGTCCTCGTCAAGGCTCAACTATATGGCCTCATAATCATCCCATTTCACTGTTGACCCGAATGGCCAATGCACACCCAGCTCCCGATCACGACTACCAACGCAAGGGTGGCTCCATCAACTTGGATAGCCCTTTCCAACATGCATGGACACTACCAGTGCATGGGCGGCTCCATAAACTCAGATAGCCCTTTCCAACATGCGTGGACCGCACGGCTCAAAGAATGGCATGTCACAGATCCATGTGGGCCCCACCTACTATAGGAGAATTGGCTCTGATACCATTTGTAATACCCGGGCCCACTTCCCACGACTCTAGTAGAGTTTTAGGAATGACGACTGGCCCCACAAACCACCACTAGCCTTAACTGCGCACTTTGTCCACACTGACGTGCAAGCCAGGATCAACTTCCCAATTGGTCACCCATCCTAGTACTTCTCCAACCTGAGCATGCTTAACTATGGAGTTCTTTAGTGATGGGCTCCCGGAAAAGGAGGTGCACCTTGGTGATATGGGTAGTCCAATCATTCCTTTTAAGATCATCTTATCCAAGGTCTCAAATCCTAGGACGTTACACAACAGGCAAAGACATTAAGAAAACATAGTTCTGTCACAAGAGCCCTCAGTAGGTGCCTCTGTTAAATGATTGTGGCTTCTTCTTTTAACCAGGATGATGGCCCTAGCAAATCTGGATACAAAATTGGAAGGGATGCAATATGAATAGTAACATTCGCTACAAGGAGTGTACACAAGCATGCTCCTTGAGTCCAAGTGGGCCTCCAACACCAACAAAAGAGAATGAAAAAAGCCCGTTTACACATCTCACTCAAATTTTGACACCCCTGGTCGGGGTGAAGGATAAGTTTGGGGAGGAGTCATAAACGGGCTAGAGAGGTACAATTTACCACTCAATTTTTTTAAAAATTTCAAAAACTATAATTGTACATATTTTAGCTCTAGCCAAACTGCTCTTGTTTTCAGCTTGAAGAAATCCGGCTACAAGTCATAGTATTGTGTAGTTACCTTAGAAATTTGTCTATTTTCTTACTAATGGTTGTAGTGCTATCATCTCATAGAGAGAAAAATATGAGAAACTAATGCATATAAATGTAAAAGAAAATGAGAAACATAGAAATGTAGTTTTAACTCATTCTTGCAATAAGACATTGCGTGTGTAACAACCTAAGGTTTATGAAACCCTTGAAAACTAGAGAACTTCAAAAATCCATACTCTTGACCAACCACCATAACCTGATAGATCCAACTAGAAAATCATCATCTCCATCGAGAAGGAAACAACTACCTCTTTTGAGCCTATCTATCCCCGCCTTTGGATTAAAGTGTCTTGGTTGCCCAGAAGACTGCATAAATCCCACTAACCCAAGATAGAGAGGAGATATAAAAAAAGCCAAAAAGAAAATAAAATAAAAAAATTACAATGAGAGTTGTACCTAAAAGATGCCAAGAGTTTCCACACGGTCGGTGTATTGCTGCACTCATGAATGTAGTTATGTCGTGCTCGTAAGTGGAAGCTCAAAGCCAAACTTACCCACCTCCAATCTTGAATGAAACTCACACAACCACCTGACTCTATGTCAGATGCATGAAGTGAAACACTGTCCCTATAACAATTATGGGTGAGAATGTTCAGGAGAGGAAGTAAACACTTAAATCCAAAAGCTTACCCGAACACATTAGTATAGGGCCAACAGAAAATAAAGAAAGAGTGTGAAAGCTACCCCTCAGGGAGATGTTGTATTGGTACGGATGATAACCTAACGAAGGAAGGGGTGATACGTTGAGAAGGAGAGACCTTTTATACCAAAGGAATTGGCAAGAAGTCAAAGTGGTGCAACTCTAGTTGTAAAGTGGGAGGAATGAGCCTTTAGGGTTGAGCAAACATACCACAACAATCTTGATGCAAGAATGAGATAATTCAGTAGTGTTAAATTTTGCAATGATTTTGTCACACAAATTTGCTCTTTCTCTTAATGTTTTTGAGCCTACACTTAGCCTGAGGACAAGCTTGATTCTAAGTTTGGGGGAGTTCATAACACCTCGTTTTATACACTTTTTGCATATATTTTACAACTCCCATAGCATACCACTTATAGATCTTTTTGCTTATTTTAGAACTTTATGCCAAGTATCTCACTTACACACTTTTACCTTGGTTATATGGTCACACCGAGCCAAGGTCACTCTCCACACCTCGATTGTGGCCCATTCGACCATTAGGGCCATCCCACTGTAGTCGAGGCCTCGCAGAATCACCTCAACCCCTCACACCCGTGGCCCTCACACCCACGGTGCCTCATGTCCCTCAAACCCACAGTCCACACACCAGTGCAATGAAGCCACGACTAAGCTTTAGACCGCGGTCCGACCAAAGTGGTATATCAATCAGGTCATGACCGAGAAGGTGGCTTTACCAAGCCACAGACGAGGAGAAGATGGCAATGAATCCTCGACCTAGGTTAGGCTTCAACCAATACCAAACTTCGACCATGGTCAAGGAGTTAAGTTGGTGGACCACACCTATAAATAGGCCACCTACACATCTTGTCAAAGCCGAGAGATCTCAAAGGACCATGAAGTGCTGCCATTTTCTAAACTCATCCCCATCCATACAATTAGTCTTGGATCTCCAAAGGCAGAAGTTGAGGAGAGAGAAGACTGTAGACTCCATCTTCTTTGAGAGAAGGAGAACGTCCATGCCATCAACCACTTGGATCTGAATCTAAAGAATTACTATGTTGTATCAAGTTCTTCTCTCTCTATCTAGATCTACCACTTCCATCTCGATGTACTTTGCTCATCTCTTCGTGGAAATTGATGTATGTATCAATTTGTAGCGTCGTTATGCTGCCTGTATACATGTGTGGCTAAACACTTTACTTGGGTTGGGAGTGGCCCCTAAGCTCTCCAAACATGTATATTGTCTCTCCTTTTTGAATATATATATACTCTCATCAAGATTATCTTCATGCACTGGTTTTAATGTTTCACTTGTATGCTGAGCTACCATCTTGTGATGTTTGATTGTTGGTACCTCGAAAGAGTAGTACCACTAATATCTTGTTTTATGGAGTAGTATGAATGCATGAAAATGTTGGAATGCTAAAGATTATGGTCATATGTTCTCCCTGGTAGTTTTTGGATGGTCATCTTGAAAGAGAGGTTGTCCTTGGGCTTAGATCTATCCTGATCTCAAAAGAGAGAGGTATGGACACTTTTATGATTGCTTGTAGTCTTGATAGGAGTGTACGAGAGGGAGAGGTGATGTTTGTATGTTGGTGAGAAGTCGTAGTAGGTGAAAGCCAATCGAAGTTTCCCTTTCATATCTTTGTTCCCATCTTATTTTTTCACGCTTTATTTTTTCTTATCTTTGGTTTATTTCTTTTACTTTGGTTTGAGTTACATTGTTCCTTTGGGAACACCCATTTAAACCATCTATATCCAGAGTATATGAGTATGAGACCCTTTTTTCTTAACACCTGCTAACCTTGTCCTTGTGGTTAGAGCCCGATTACTACATCAGACCCCATATAATAGTTGTGGGGGCTTAAGTGTCGGGTTACTATCTTGAAAATATGACTACTCCAGATCTGCTCCTTTTTAGATGCGTGATTTAGGCCGGTCACTTATGGGTTCTCGATGTTCGGATCGTGGTTGTTGAGAACTTGCATAATCATATTGACAATTGCATTATCCTCTTATACTCCCTCACAGAATTGGTCGTAACTATCCATGAAGTAGACTTACTTGAATAGAGAGGGTCCCATCAAGGTATTTTGGATGTGAAAGTCAATGTTATCATTCCCTACTCAAAGTGTGGTGATCCCTTATTTTACATCAATCAAAGCTCTCCCAGTGGAGAGAAAAGGTCTCCTGAAAATCATGGGACACTTTGGGTCCTCTATAGTGCCAATTACAAGAATATCACATGGAAAAAATCTTCCCACTTGGATTGGGACATCTTCAACATATCCTACTAGTTTGGTGAAAGTATGGTCATCCACTTGAATCATTCTCCTAGTTTTCATTGTGTCAGTGAGTTTGAGCCTCTGATCTAGAGTAAGAGGCATGAGATTGATTCTTGCACCCAAATTTGCAAGTCCTTATCTTAATTTGTTGTCACTGACATTGAAAGCAATTGTAAACACTCCAGGATCCTTCTTCATTGTGGGAATGTTATCTTGAACAAAGGCACTTGACATTTTAGCTAGTTGTAATGTCTCCACATGGTCTTTCCTTCTCTTTTTCATAATTAGATCTTTGAAGAACTTATCATAGGTAGTCATTTCTTCAATAGTATCCAAAAATGAAACATCTAGGTGCAACTTCTTCACAACTTCCATAAACTTCTCATAATTGTTTTTTAGATAGGATTTGATCAGCTTGTAAGGGAAAGGAACCCTTTTGGAGTTTAGCTCTCTTTTGGTGAAGGCTTCCTTAGTGGGGTCAAACTACTTGTCCTTGGCATGATTCTTTCCCTTCACTTCATTTTTTTGTTTTGTCCTTCTTGGTAACATATTCTTCTTCCAGTGCTACCTTAGTTTATTATGGTTCATGTTGTGATACAACATAACCTTACTTATTAACCTCGTTTGGCTATTTTTTCAAAACTTTTCTTGAACAAAGGGTAGCCATCTTCACAGACTTTGTATTTGATGAAATCTTTCCTTGAGGATTCTTAATTAGTACAAACAATTCTTCTAGTTGTTGATCATTTTTTTGGTTTGTCTATATATCGACCATCTGAGTCGACATTGTGCTTAGAACACTTGTGTTGGTGATAGCACTCTACCTCAAATTCTCATTTATTGTTTCTTTCCTATTTGCAAGCTCAAATAGCTCAGATAATATGTCAGGTTGGTTAATGCCCTTATTCTAACCTTAATCTTTGCCTTGTCTGTTCAAATCTTTATTTTGACATTGACCCTATCATTGGACTTGATAGTTATTCCTATTCTTCTGGTAATTTGAAGTTTTGGTGAACATAGCTCGCTTGTCGCCTCTACTGAATCTAGGTGGTGCTTTAGATGAGTTGTTTAGCTGATGGGCATTTTCAGTAGTGTCTTTTTTTCAATGTTGAGACCAGGGTGATCCTGCCTCTTGAAGCTAATGTAGGAAATGTTTTTAGTCTCTTCTTCCTCACTATCTTCTTCAGGTTGCGTGTTGATGCAGTTGCCAACTCCATGGCCTCCTTCACCACATAACAAATTTCATGACTCTTTCTATAGGTTTCTTGCCCTTACTTTAGGAATCCTTTAGTTGCTTGATGTTTGTGGCTATCTTTTGGATTTGGGCAGTTATAGTTTTAATGCCTTTGACTCTGTAGATGTACCTTCAGGCGTTGCCTTTTGCCCATGTCCTCTTTCATATGCCAACTCTACTTGAAGTACAACCATATTGTCTATTATGATCACAGTCTTTGTCGGATTTTTTCCCAAGAAATCACATTCTACTACTGCATAAAATGAAGTTCTTTTAGCAGGGGTCAGACCGTTGTATAAAGTTGTGATAAAGAAATCCCTTGTCATAATTGTGGTGAGGGAAGTCTCTCTGTTACTCTTTGATATGTTCCCATGCCTTGTTCAATTTCTCTCTAGGCTTTTTCATGAATCCAGTTATTTTGTGTCTATTTCTAATCGCCTTCTCCACTAGGTAGAAATTGGTTACAAATGTGTCAACAAGAGGTGCCCATCCATTAATTTCTTTTCGGGTAAAGCAAGGTACCATGACAAGGCCTTGTCTCTTAAAGAGAAGTTAAACCCCTTGCAGTATAATACATGGTATGGAACCCCCCTCATCTTGACAACACCGCAGATGTTTTTATAGGCATCTAGATGATGGTAAGGATTCTTATCTCTAGAATTGCCTCCAAACAACTTGTTTACAACCATGCTAATCCTTGTGGGTTTCAGCTCAAAATTTGGTGCCTCAAACCATGGGAAGACTACGGGGCACCTTGACTTGTTGGCCCTAGTAGTGGCTATCTTATTGAGAGAAGGCCCTCCATCATCATTGTCATCTTCATTGTTGTTGTTATTATCTTCATTATCAATGTTGTTCCTCCTATTCCTTCTCACTCAGGAACTACAACCTTCATCACTGCATCATCCCTCATGTTCCTGATCATGACATTCTTCCTTGAGCTCCTTATTATGGGGTGGTATTTTTTATAACCTGGTTTTTCACATGTATTTCTATAATTAAAATGCAATTATTATAATAAATGGGACATGTTAAAAAATTGGTATACTTTGTTTTGGAATTATTGACTTCCCTTGCAAATTTACCTTTGTTGTAAATTTTGTGGAATTTGTTTCTTTATTAATCCAATAATGGATATAAGGGCAAAAAGATGAGAGGAAAATACAACAATAAAAAAAGGCAAAGGATACTGGATAATAAGTAATTTACTTTTGAGAGGTGTGAGTGTAGTTCTCTAGAGAGTGGTATGGGTGACCAATAATGGTTGGTTTTCATTTTCACATGATTTCCTATAAGAAAAGTAATCAAAATAAAGAAAATAGAAAAGATAAGAAAGAGAAAAGAATCAAATTAATGTTTAAAATTACCATACGGGAGAAGGCTCAGATGTTAAGAAAAACATCTTTTCTTTTTAAGTTTTGGAATCAAACTCTACCACAGTTAGATAAAGAAAATATAGAATTTCCTTTAAAATTTAAGAGAAAAAGGATTAAAGATATGAGAGATAAGCATTTTATAGAAATCCTTAATGTGAGAGGATTAAGGTGTTGATATATTAAATGTCACACATTTTTTTCCTTTTTGGAAAAGTATTTTCACACACTTTAGTTTTGGCATGTGTGTTGGTGGCCCTTGGATCACAAATTAATGGCCATCAGATAATCATCTACCTTGAAACAGAAAAAGGGAAGATGGTTACAGTCAGGTCCTTTTCCTTTTTGTTTTCCCTCCCTCTCTGAATCATAAGAGCCCCTATAAATCCTCACAATGAGATTAAGAGATGCTTGCGAATCTGGTACCCCCTAGTTTTGTTAACTGAGTATCACTGTAATTGTTTCCCCCAAATTTGGGTAATGTGTGGTGGCCATCCCTAGAGATCCTTCCTATATAAGGCAAGAGGGTCCTTTTTGAGAGGCCAAAGAATCTCTACAAGGACCAAAAAATGATCAGGGATTGCTCTCCACCTTCAATTCTAGAGAAAGGCTCTACCTCTTCCTTCTCTCCTCCTTCCTATGCTCTTCCATACATGGATCCCTTCCCCCCTCGATCTTATCTTCAATGGTCAGTTTAAGACCATGGTCGAATCAGGCAAGGCAAGGAGGAGACCACCACATTTTCACCTATTTTGTTGAGGCACAACCATGCAAAGTCAATGGCTCAATTGACCACCAGTGAATCTATCTTGCAAGCATGACATGGACAAGAGGTTGAATATGACAACTAGTAGAATTACATACATGCCCCTAGGATGATGTGAACAAAGGTGAGGTCTTTTTTGTCTTTCAACTCCCCTTTTCTCAACTTGGACAAGCGAGCACAGAGAGCCAAGTTGGAGGGAGCCTATTGTCTCTAGCCCGACCCCGCAACCTGTGAGGATAGGGTCATATATGGGGAGGTGGAACCCTCTAATTAATCAATTGGGGTTAATCTTAGAATAATCAAATCTAATAATTGGTAAATCAGATTATCACAAATTATATATGAAAATTGATTGATAGAATACAAAGATTTCAATAAAAATAGAATAAAGACCTAAATATGTCTCTAGTTCAAAAAGTGACCAAAGTTACCATATTTAATGCCATTCATTCATTAGAACCCTAATTTCTAAGTTTTGATGATCCTAATATGTTCAGTTGACTTCAATAATAAAAGATTGATCTTATTGGATAAAAGGATAACTTGGATCTAATTTGAGATTAACAACCCATTAAATCAGGAATTAGGGTTCCCTTGAGATTAAAATTGCATAAAAAGATAAGATTAGTGTTTGTAAACTAAAAAATCATGGAAAGTGGTATTTAAGGCTTGGGAAAAAAACCTAACTTGAGACCCAATTCAGTCGTAGTGATAAATTAGATAGAATAATCATATATAGGTGTATTTTTTTAACTTTTAGGATAATTACTTGGTTGCTTGTTTTGTTATTCCTGATTGTTGTTGTTTGGACATCAAGAATACTTGATCAAGGCATGTGGTTATGCCTATGACAAACTGCATTAGTTTCATAGTGTTTTTCTGAGGTATTTTGGATTGCTTGAAATTAAATGCTTGCATGTTCATTTAATTCGTGCAATATATAAAGTTCCTATGTATGTCATATTATATTAGTGTAACTTGCTCGAACCCCACATACCAACTTTGGACATTTGAGAATTGAAAGAAATGAAAGAGTCATGATGATGACTTAAGACCAGGCCCCAAATTGGGAAGGTCAGACCAAGCCCCAGATTGGGAAGGTCATAATAGGTCATGTCCTAGATTGGGAAGACCTACATGGCACCTAGCTCCAAGTTGAGAGGTGTCCAACAAGGCACCTAGATTCATACTAAGAGGTGGCCTAAAATCCACTATAGGGTCAAAACCCTAAGTGTGGGTATCCCAAAGGTTGAGTAAAAATGGGATTGAGAGGTTATAAATAAAATGGTAATTTTGATTATGTAACAATAATTGTCTTGGATATGTTGTTACACTTAGATGCAAGAATTTTGTCTCCCCCACATACCAATATAACTCGTTGTACTGACTGTGCTTTTATTTCATTCCATTTTAGGATAATCTACCATTGTTCTGCAAGTATGATGAAAATGGACATCTAAGAAAAGAAGATACCAACATGAAAAGACATTAATGTAATCATGGAGGTTATAGATAGTTAGCCTTTACTTTCATGTTTCAACATAGAAAATCTATATCACATAATTCCTTAGTGGAAAATGTAACATCTGTATTTTACCAAACTCCTTTGATTAGTGAAATTTATTATTTTTTTTTGGTTATTTGCTAAACCTTCATCCTATAATGAAGGTGATGGCCCTTTCCCTCTCGGTATGCCTAAATAGAAGATAACAGAGGGAGGGGGTCATTACATTTAGTATCAGAATTCATTTACCATATAACCTTTAATATTTATTATATTTCAACAGTTTAGTAGAGCCCCAATGGAATTATTATAGTGTTTTCCAAAGAAGATGGTGTCTATAAAGGACCATGATCCCAGGGCTAGCAATATTTTCCTCTGAATCGCTAGTCGGCTTATGAGGACTCACGAGCACATGCCAAAGTTATAGGATTTTACTCGAAATAAAATACCTCAAGTATTTCTCATCTAATTTGGCCACTTTTCTATCACCTTCACTCCTTAAACCCTAGGTACCTATATCTTCTCTCTTATCTCTTGTGAGTGATAGGTTTGTGGATATTAGGGATTAAGTCATCATATGCAAAATAATGTATAAAAGTGGACATAATGATAAAGTTAACATGTTTTATGGGTAAACCCTAGATGTGACTAGGCTTGGTTTGAGAAACAACCTTAACAAGTTAAGGAAATGGAAAAACCCTAAGGTACAGGTTGTAGACCCTAACCTACACCCTAAACCTTAATCTTGGGGTATGAACACTCTAGGAGGAAAATAATAACACCACCCTAATAGCTAGTAAGAAGTGGATAGAGAAAGAGAGGACTGAATAAGTTGGGACACCTTAGTTTGTCCATGCATTCAAGTACATAGGTTAGGCATGCATGATACACATGGAGGACTTAAGTATGCATGTGAAACATAGATAATAAGTGGCTGCATAATCCTTAGTGTGATTTTTAGGTTTAGTTCTCGACCTGGGGTGGGTCGACTCTAGAGAGGGAATAGACCTATGAGAGATAGAACACCCCAAATGGGAAATCTAGTTTGTGACCAGAAAATCTAAACTCCTCTAGGTAGGAACCCTAACAGAAGTGTGTTACCACTCAGATACGAGTAGGAGGTAGACATGCACCAATGTGGAAGTGAGTGACATCAAGACTGGAAATGAGATTAGTTCTAAGCCATAGGGGTGATGCCTATTGGACCATGAGATGGGCATAATGTAGGAAATGAATTAGGAGTTTAGTGTTACATAATGAGATAATATGGTTAATGATGACCTCATTCGGAGTTGAGAATTTGACTTTAGTTTTGATGTTGGACATAAGATTTTATAATACAAATGTTTGTTCTTCATTAGATAAGTAGGCTAGGTAAGAATAAGATGTGATTCGGTAGGATCCTCAACCTCATCTACAAAAGTGGACTGCTAGTGTTAGGACTAGTGATCAGTTGACTCCCAAAAAGAGAAGGTTGGGAACCTAGATTCCAAGACATGAGGAATCATAAGAGATATTTGTATGATATTTCTTAAACTAGACTACCCCTAAGTGGATGATTTGAGTTACTATGATCTCTAGAGACTTGTCACACCTTAGATGTCCTTAGAAGGACCAAACCCAAGAAAAGAGAAAGAGGCTTCTTATACATATGTCTAGATGATTTGAGTGTCGACCATCTAGGTGAGAGAAAGAGAGTCACAAGCTCCTAGATAAGTAAGTAATGGCGATATGATGTGAAGACTCATACTTGGGTAGATAATCCCCGGTGTGGAACTCTAAGGGTTACTTATATTAGGTAAGGATATTTAGTGAGTAGGAATCTAAGGAAAAAATGTCATATCATGTCTTGCCTCAGTACATACTTGAGTGGCTAAGCCATCCAGTTTGAATGACCAATGCTAAGGAGCTAAACCTGAGGTCTAGAGACCAAAGAGGGAAAGTGGTGGTATCGAGTACATATCATTCTCACAAAGTTGAGTGAGTTCATAAATATTAAGCATGGAACCCCCTTCAAATTTTGGGTTAATGGAAACCCAGTTGTATTACGGTAAATATTTAGTGAGATACTCATACAAGTTGGTCTAGAACTATCGCTACCATATGTACATATAAAACGGGTTCAACCTTGATATATGGCATAATGGAAAACATGGAAATGGAATATGTCCATGATAAGTATGTAATGTGGTTACATTTGACATAAGGACTATGTGATAAATAAGGTTGTCTTATTCAAGGTATGCTTTACCTCTTGTGGCCTACCATATGGTATGGATTGGATAATGTACTTGGCATATGACGTTAGATGCAATAGTTGTTCCTATAGTACCGGATACATCAGATATAACCCATCAATCCTATTGTTTGTAAACGCTTCAATTCGTGGTAGTAAGGTACCAATAGTGATCCAACTCTTGAGTGGTAGATCATGGGATATAATGATATAACTTGCGTTTAGAAACTGCATTGATCGAAAAATAGGAAATATACCTAAAGGACATGTCCTCGTTTAATGATATAAACTTTAGATTCAAATAGGTTTATGTGTTCCTTGGTACTATCAAATACTAGTTTGTCTTGTCTTGGAATGGGACCCCTCCTAAAAGGGTGAGTTCACAAAGTGGTTTAGGAATTTGAGTAACATTAAAATTCACTTAGAACTGGAGAGATTAATTGCATGAATCATAAAAGAACATACATTGAGTAGGATTCCTTACACCCATGTATACCATCTTTAAGAAGCATGAGGAAAAGTCACTACGGAAGTGACCAATAAGATGGGACTAGACCCAAAGGGTAAGGTCGCCATCAAACCAATTAAGGAACATAAAGAGAATTGGGTGTGTACTTAGAGATGAAGGAAATTTGGGTAAGAGAATTTTGGAGGATGCAATGTTCTTATTACAGGAACCACAAGAAAAATGTGTGATGAAATAAAATGAAGTTATGACATCTCAATAGATCCCTAAGTCAATCTTAAGGGCAATAAGGGATAAGGCTGATGGGAGTAGGAGTTGATTGTACCCTAAATGCACAAGACCATAGGGTTGGGAGATAAAAGCTATGTTTTCCCAAGGAGATCTTTTAGGAGTTTGGCTAGCTTCATTAGTTCATGTGGCACATGGGGTAAATGTGAGAGGCACTCCCTAAATGATTAAGGATGATATCACTCTGAAAGCACTGACACCCTAGAGACTTTGAGGAGATGACTAAGGTTAATGAGAAAAGATATAAGAAGTCAAGTAATAATGCAATTGCACAAACCCAAGACCGGGGAAGGTTGTTGACTTCAAGGAATATAAGAATTTTGTGAAATGAAAAGAATGTATGGCTTAGAGTCATGTTGAGAGGGATTCAACCTAAATATGAAATTAAAATGGTAATGTGTGAAGCACCGTCTCTACTCTTGGAATGGGATGAGCTTTGTATTTAAACTATATACAAATACTTATTTCATCTCATTATGAGAGTGACATCTTGGATAGACACATGTTATGTTCGGAATGGAAATAAATATTGAGGTTGACATCCTTTTAGGATAACCAAGAATTTGAGGTATATGATACACTTAGGAGAGAATATTGAATGAATGGTTTGGAAACCTAGGTGAACTAGGTAATTGCCAGATTAATATTTCCAAATGAGGATATATTTATAAAGTGTGAATTTGGATTCCATAGGTATAAGATTGAATCTGGTGATCAAATAATGGATGCAAGAATGGAGGTACCAAATAAGACCAAGTGTGACTTGTTGACCGAGCTTGTAACAACCCATTTAGATGACCTAGAGTTATTTGAGATGAAGGGCTTGATGAAGAAGCCTCAGACACTTCTATCAATGGATGTGAATTTTGGAATCCGATAGAAAGTTCATATTTGAGTTTCGAAGGATTCACCCTTAAAGACTCATAATTTGCAAAATCTTGTAGCTCTAAGTATACAGTACATCCTGACATCACAAAGATGTTTAAAGACTTACAGTGATACTTTTGGTGGCCTAAAATGAAGAGAAACATAGCACCATATGTGGCCAGTTATCTCACATGCCCGATGGTGAAGGCGGAACACCAGAGACCCGAAGGATTACTACAATCAATTGAGATTCTTGAGTGGAAATGGGAACAGATCACCATGGACTTTGTGGTGGGTCTCCCCAAGACAAAGAAAGGTAACGATGCAATATGGGTTGTGGCAAACTACCTAAACAAGTTGACATGTTACCTCACATTAAATGCATATTGCCAAGGTGTCATACCTAGATGAACTATATGGTAGAGAAATAGTTCACCTACATCATGTTCCGAGTTCAATTATTTCTGATCGTGACCCTAAGTTCACTTTGAAATTATGGAATCAAGTGCATAAGGAACTTAGTACAAGGTTCCAATTTAGCACAACCTTTTTCCCAAGACTTATGTACAGTCAGAAAGGATGATTCAGACCTTATAGGATTTATTTAGAGCATATGTACACAATTGGGGTGGACCATGGGAGCAGTACTTGCCCTTAGATGAGTTTATTTATAATAATAGCTACCAAGTTAGTTGGAAGCCTCTGTATGAAGCTATTTAAGGGAAGCCAAGGCGGACATTATTTCAATGGGATGATGACTATGAAAGGACCTTGATGACTTCACAAAAACTACATTTATATGCTGACCAGGTCACTTTGATTGAGCAGGGGATGAAGAGAGCCTAGGATTGACAGAAGTTGTATTTTGATGGAGAGTGGACATAATTACACTTCATGGCAGGTGACTAAGTGTTTCTAAAAATCCGACCCCTCTGAGCTATAGTAAAAATAGAGGAAAATTGAGTCCCTGATACGTGGGTCCATTTGAGGATGGATTTGTGAATACGTTTATCGTTTATCATTACCCCTATGGTATAGGATGATGTGTTCATGCGTTTGATCTGAGGTGCCATGTGAAGGTTCCTATCCATGTGGTGACCATTGAGCCTATCAAACTCGAAGGGAGGCTGACAGACATGGAGTCGCATGAAAGGATATTGGATGCCAAGGTGGGAAATCTTAGGAGTGGATAGATAGAGATGGTAAATGTTCTTTGGAGGCATCATGAAGAGTATGGATCCAAATGGGAGCTAAAGTTGGACATGGAAAAGTACCATACTGAATTGCTTGTATGATTAGTCGAAATTTGAGGACAAAATTCCTATAAGAAGGGAAGGGTGTTATAACCTGGTTTTTCACATGTATTTATATAATTGAAGTTCAGTTATTTGAATAAATGGGACACATTAAAAAAAATTATATGCTTTGTTTTGGAAGTATTGATTTCCCTTGTAAATTTCCCTTTGTTCTATTTTTTATAAGGGAAAAAGATGAGAGGAAAATACAATAATAAGATGAAGGAAATAGATAAATGATAATAAGTAATGTATTTCTAAGAAGTGTGTTAGAGAGTGTTATTGGTGACTGTTAATGGTTGGTTTTCATTTACACATGGTTTCTAATAAGAAAAGTAATCGAAATCAAGAAAATAAAAAGATAAGAAAGAGAAAAGAATCACATTAGTGTTTAAAATGTTCCTTATAACGAGAAGACTTGGATGTTAAGAAAAACAACTTTTCTTTTCCATTTTTGGACTCAAACTCTACCCACAGTTAGATAAAGTCATAATAGACTTTGCCTTAAAATTTGAGGGAAAAAGGATTAAAGATGTCAGAGATATGGATTTTACAAAAATCCTCAATGTGAGAGGATTATAGGGTTGATGTATTAAATGTCACACACTTTTACCTCTTTGGAAAAGTATTTTCACAAACATTAGTTTTGGTGTGTGTGTGTCAGTGGCCCTTGGATCACAAATCAACCTGCTAACAGATCATCATCTACATCAGAATAGAAAAAGGAAATCTTGTTATAGTCGGGTCCATTTCCTTTTTGTTTTCCCTCCCTCTATGACTCATATGAGCCCCTAGAAATCCTTCCAATGAGATTAGGAGATGATTGTGGATATGGTAACCCTATTTTTGCTAACAGGGAAGAACTATAATGGCTCCCCAAATTCAGGTACTATGCGGTGGCCAGCCCTAGAGATCCTTCCTATATAGGGCATGAGGGTCCTCTGCGGGAGGACAAAGTATCTCTACAAGGACCAACGAATGATCTGGGATTTCTCTCCACCTTCAATTCTAGAGAAAGTCTCTACTGCTTGCTTCTCCTCTCCTCCATGTTCTCTGATGTGGATCAATCCCTTTTTCCCCCTTGATCTCGTCTTCTCTAGTCAATTAAAGACCATGGCCGCATCAGGCAAGGCGAGATGGAAATAACCACACTTTTTCCTGCTACTTCGAGGCACAACCACACAAAGTCAATGGCCCAATTGACCACTAGTGAATCCGGCTTCGAGCAAGAGATGGACAAGAGGTTCAAGATGATGACTAGAAGAATTATATCCAAGCCCTTCGATCGCATGAACAGAGGTGAGGTCTTTTTGGTCTTTCAACTCCCCTTTTCTCGACTTGGCCACAAGAGCACGAAGAGCCATGTTGGTGGGAGCTTGTTGGCTCAAGCCCAGTCCCACCACCTGTGAGGATAGGGTCTTCCATGTGTAGGTGGCACATTCTAATTGCTCGATTAGGGTTATCTTAGAGTAATAATATTTAATTATTGGTAACTCAGATTAAGACAAATTATATATGAAAATTGATCAGAGAATGCAAGGATTTCAATAGAAATTGAATCAAGACCTAAATTTTCCTTTAATTCAATAAGTAACCAAATTTACCATATTTAATGTTCTTAATGCATTAGAACCCTAATTTCTACATTTTTATGATCCTAATATGTTTAATTCACTTCATCAATAAAAGATTGATATTCTTGGATAAAAGGATAACTTGGATCTAATTTGAGATTAACAACCCATTAATTGATGAATTAGGGTTCCCTTGAGATTAAAAGTGCATAAAAATATAAGATTAGGGTTTGTTAACCAAAACAGCATGAAAAGTGGTAATTAAGGATTGGGAAACCAAAACCCTAATTAAACCCTTACTTGAGACCCAAGTCAGTCTTAGTAATAATTTGGATAGAATAATGATACATGGGTGTATTTCTTTAACTTTTTGGATAATACTTAGTTTCTTTTTTTATTATTCATGATTGTGCTTGCTTAGACATCAAGAATACCTTATCAAGGTATGTGGTTCTGCCTACGACTAATCACATTAGTTTTATGAAATAATTTTATAGGGTTTTTTGGATTGCTTGAAATTAAATGCTTGCATGTTTATTTAATTCCTACAACCTATAAAATCACAATGGATATCATATTACATGATTATAACTTGCTCGAATATCACATACCAACTCTAGACATTTCGGAATGGAAATAAATGAATGAATTGTGATGATGACTTAAGATCAGGCCCCAGATTGGGAAGGTCGGACTAGGCCCCAGATTGGGAAGCTCATAAGAGGTCATGCCCTAGATTGGGAAGACCTACATGGCACCTAGATCCATGTTGAAAGGTGTCCAACAAGGCACCTAGCTCCAAATTGATAGGTGGCCTACAATCCACTACAGGGACAAAACCCTTAGAGAGGGTTTCGCATAGGTTGAATAAAAACAAGATTGAGAGGTTATTAATTAAATGATGATTTTGATTCTATAACAACAATTTTTGTGGATACGTTGTCACACATAGATTTGAAAATTTTGTTTCCCCCACATACCAATATAACTCATTATACTGACCGTGCTTTTGATTCATGTCATTTTAGGATAATTTGCTATTATTCAACAAGTATGATGAAAATGGACATCCAAGAAAAGAAGGCACCAACAAGAAAATACATTAATGTAATCATGGAGGTTATAGATAGTTAGTCTTTTCTTTCATGTTGCAACATAGAAAAACCATATCATGTAATTCCATAGAGGAAAATGTAACATCTTTCTTGTACCAAAATCCTTTTATTAGTGAAAATTATTAATTATTTTTGGTTATTTTCTAAACCATCAGTCTTGTAATGAAGGTAATGGCCCTTGCCCTCTCACTCCACCTGAATAGGGGATAATAGGGGGAAGGGGTCATTATAGTATTGGTATTTTGTGAGGTAAGTTGTCATGTTCAGCTGCAGAAGAGTTACGCTCATGTCATGGAATCATTTCTTACCCAAATCCTAACACCAAATGACTATAAAGACAATGGAAATAGGACCTAGGTGTCCATCCCTAGCATGGTATTATCAAAATGTGAATGTGAAAGTGTAAATCTTAGCAATCATGAGGAGATTGGTAAAAATGTACTCTTGAATATGTATATGAAATCTTGTAATAAAATAATGTTTCTCAATATATCTTGTCAAATGTTTAGATCATGATTCGTGTTTGTATCCTATTATTTGTTCATGTATGCTAAGCTTTACTCTTCTGCATCACACTGTGATAATACCATGCTAGGGACAGACACCTAGGTCTTATCATCATTTACTTTATAGTCCATTGGAGTTTGGATTTGGGTAAGAAACGGTTCTGTGATAGATTTACTCTAAGCTTTATGCTTCTGCATTCACACTTTAATAATACCATTCTAGGGACAGATGCTTAGGTCCTATCTCCATTGACTTTATAGTCATTTTGAGTTAGGATTTGGGTAACAAATGGTTTTGTGATAGATAACAAGGTACACACATCAATCATGATCTCAACATTCGACAAGATATATTAAGCAACATTATTTTATTACAAGATTTCATATACATATTCAAGAGTACACTTTTACCAGTTTTTACATGTATGCCAAACTTTACCTTCCACATTGCACTTTGATAATACTGTGCTAGGGACAAATGCCTAGGTCCTATCACCATTGACTTTATAGTCATTTTGAGTTGGAATTCGGGTAACAAACAAATATGTGACTACTCCTCATGATCAAATTCAGTCTCTAGTGGAGGTTGAGCTTGCTCAACCCTTGCATTTCAATCAATTCCAACATGTCCTACCCTACGAGGTAGCATGATGATGTGAGTGGAAGGCGGTGTTCACTATCCTCTTTTCTCCAAGTTACCAAAATAGTTAGCACAACCAAGTTAGAAAATTGGACATGTGAAACAAAGTATTCAAGGTAGTTAGATATAGTGGATAAAAAGTAGTGCAACCGAGTCTATTGTTAAAATTAATGCACATGTGTACAGTGAGTAGATTCAGGTTCTTAATGGTTTCGATTACCTTGTCCCTGATAGTGGCACCAAAAAGTTGACTAGACTAAATCCCACATTTGAAAAGGAGCAAATCTAGATTAGTCGGACTCTTAAATTTATAACCCGACACTCAGGTCTCCTCAGCTATTATATAGGGTTAGATGTAGTAAATCGGGGTCAATCCATAGGGACAAGGGTGGTAGTGCTACAACATAGAACCATGGATTAGTTACACCAACCAAATAGTGAGAAACCTTTGTGTTCCTTATGGAATGATGTTACTTCAACCAACAATGAAACAAGAATAAGTAAAACAATGAAAGAGAGTAATGAAATAACAAGAACAAATAAAGAGTGATATATCAAGTATGGATGGGAACTCGGATTGGGTTTCATCGTCTAAGACCTATTACAAACATGCAATACACATACCCATTGTATACCATTATAAAGATTAAAAGCAATCATCATTTATGTTTGGTCCCTCCACTCTCGAGCTTTGAATAGATCTATAGTATGAGGTTGTCTCTCTCTCGATATGGAACACAAACAATCACCAAAATGACCATATGACTATTAGCTTATGCATTCCAACATTTTCATGCATTTATAAAACTCCATAACACTTAGATAAGGTTATCACTACTCTTTTGAGGTACTAACAATCAAACATGACAAGATGGTAGCTAATCACCCAAATGAAGAAATAAGAACAAGTGTATGGAGATAACCATTACTAGAAGTATATATATTCAAATGGATGCAAGACTATACATGTTGGGAGAGCCTTAGTGGCTACTCCTAGCCCAAGAAAGATGTTTAGAAACTCAAGGAAATGAGTAGCATCATGTATTTACAAATATCAATGGACATCGAGAACTACTGAGAATGGAACAAAGTGAAGGGGAACAAGATCGATAGATTTGGAGAAGGGGTGTAGAAAGATACACTGATGAAGACCAAGGATTGATCACAGTTGTTGGTATGATCTTTTTTTTCTAAAGTTGGCTTGATGGAAATGAAGACCTATTCTTCCTCCTCCATCCTCTAAGGTAGAACTTCAAACAGGATGAGGGTGGGAGGCAGAAGTAGTAGACTCATCACAACTTTCGTCCTTCTTGTCTACCAACCGATGGTGGTGGTGGAAGTCAATGGTGAACTTCATCTCCAAAAACACCACAACATTCCTTCTAATCATGATCCCCCAATGTTCATGAGGGTCTTGAATTTATAGGCCTCTAATCCTTGGATTGGAGTTGACAGAGGGGCCCTTTACATAGTCCCCAAGTACTAGGAATATCCTCATCGAGTCACATGCTAATGGTCTCGAATGGCCAATCTATTAGTGTTGCTATTGACTGTCAGGTCATTGAGTAGCAGACATCTACGAAATGTTCAATTGACAAAGCTAGGGTAGACATTGATTGGGTGTCATCTGGTTGTAGTAGTACCATCGTGTGTCGGCCCAACTTCCCATCGGTTCTTGAGCCATCAGTTGACCACTGGCTTATCTACAGTGGTGTTATTGGTTCAAGACTTTGGCAACCATTGGTTGGTGGGAGTTCATGACAATCAGGTAGGTGCGATGGTGACATCTGATGGCCACAAAGGTTTTCCATTATGTGTCAAACAATGGCTGCATAGATCATCCTTTGGTTGTAACTCAATGGCCACAATATTGAACACTCCATGGTGTCCAACGGTTGTGAGAATCGATGGAGGTTCTTCTCCTTTGATAAACTTCATGAAATTTCCTTGTTATCTTTAATTAGAGGAAGAAGGAATATATATGAACAAAGTTATGGGAAGTGAGTATGAATCATCATGATGAGGGGAACTAAAGGGTAATATAAGGCATAAAATATCCACAAAATTGGATGTTATCACATGGGTCTCACCTCGTAGGTTTCCACACTTTTTAGATAATCAGCAGAATGGTCAAACTTGTGGGGTGAGGAGTCCCCCTTTGAAGACTAGTAGAGCTTGAGAGGTTGGTGTGGTTTAGTGTAGAGTTCTAGATTCATCCTTATACTCTCAGGTCTGAGTAGGGAGATATGTATAACATGTATATTGACCCAAGATTTTGGTTGCATGCCATGAGCATTGTAAATGTTGTAGTTATTTGATCAACACACTTTTTGTATATAGGTTGTGGATGAGGAAGTTGATCTCATTTAAAGTTTTTTTTTGGAATAGGTAAATATGTATTGTCAAAAACTTTGCTAAACTTTACATGGCAGCCACAACCATCTGAGCACCATATGAACAGGTTATGCAAAATCATATGAACAAGTTTTCAAGGTCAGGAATGTTGAGGTGATGTCCCATCTTATTTTTGTCGATGATGTGTTGATTTTCTCCACTGGACATGCTAAGATACTCCATGGATACAAAAAGGTGCTTATTCAGTTTGGCAAGCTCACGGGGTTATACATTAGTGAGATCAAATCAAGAATTTATAATTCTAAATCCTACGATCATAAAAGAGGCATACTTAAAGCTGCATTTGGAGTAAAGACCGGGCGATTGCGCACAAGATATTTGGGTATTCTGCTGACTAATGGAAAAGGCCAGAGCAAAGATTTTTGTATGTGCATAGACAAATTTAGGGGAAAACTTAATAATTGAAGTGGTATACACATTTCTCTTGTTGGTCGGCTTGTTCTAATCAGGTATGTTCTTCAAAGCACTATTAGATTCTGGGCTTGCCTTAGCGAAATCCCTGGTCCTGGTTGGGATAAATTGAGATCCATCACTGCTTCTTTTCTTTGGGGGGGGGGTAAATCTCATGGCATTGCATGGTCGTACATTGCCAAGTATTTTAAAGAAGGTGGGATGCAGCTGATGGATCCTGAAGATATCATGGAGGAAAGAAGATGGAAAAGAATTCAGAAGTTCATCACAGAACCTAACACCATGTGGGTCAGATGGATGTGTGTTAGATATAATAACCACATCAGGCTGGAAGAAAATAGAAACCCATCGTGAGTTTGGAGGGGAATGTGCATGTCCTATGTCAACATTGCTAGTAGATTTCAAGTTGATAATCATGGTGTTGGGGTCTTGATAGACCCAAAAACTCAGATCAACTGGATCCCTAGACCAAAGGACACCTGGCGGAAGATTGTTTGGGGAAAGTTCTACTATCCTAAATGGAGCACTTAACATACAGAATAATCAAGAACCGCATCCCTACCAATGACATGCTTTTGAATTGGGGGCTGATGGTGGACATAGTATGTACATTTTGCATGAAGGATGATGAATCTTCCAAGCATCTCTTTTCAGATGCAGCTATACTATTCCGCTTTGGAGGATAGCTTGCATAAGGAACAGATGGGGTGCAGATCTGCCATGTGAACTGTTGAATATTCTTCTTTGGTGCCAAAATAAATTTGCAGATATTTGGGCACTTTCGCTTTGTGGCACAGTGTTAGGAAGCATTCTTTTCGAGATATGGAAGGAAAGGAATACCAGAAGACATGGTGGAACACCCAAAGATTATTTGATACTGATGGAAGAGATCAGTAGGGAGTTTAGAGTTGTGTGCGCAACCAGAAAACAACTCATGGTGTGAATGGGTTGCAATGCTAGAAAATGTTGGGGGTTTTTGTAGTTACATCCCATAATTTTCTATTTAGAATAGCTCTTACTCATACAATAGGATCTCATTTAAAGTTACCTAGTAAGAAAATATATATGAATTTTTCCTTTGTACAAATATTTCTTCTCAAATGTTTCAAAAGTTTAATTCAATTTTAGTTCCATACCATTTTAGTAGCATGGTTAGTTTGTTATGATTGGCATTTTGGTTTTGAGTAATCTAATTTATCCTGGTGGATTGTCACAATTGTGTTGTAGTGTATCCAAAATATTAACTAATAGATATTTTATCCTTAATTTATTACCCATGATGTTTTGAGTCCTTGGAGTCAACATCTCCATTCTCTACCAATCAATAGAAAAGACGGATGCACACTTAAATTTTTGTACTAGGGTATATGCTACGAACTCTTTAATACAGAGGTGGTAGAACGTGGAGTAGTCAAAGTCCTTTATGTATTACAAACATCTTATCTATGTGAGAATCATGTCCTTATGAGTTAATATATAAGAATAAGGTTTTAGTAGTTGGTGTAATTTTGTAGTTGGGTGTAATCTTATCTATACGAGAATCTTGTATATACATATATAAATATAGATGGATGTCAGTTCTTCAATGCATAGATAACGACGTCAAGATTGAGGTAATGAATGGAAATTAATTACATTGTCTTGTATTTGTCTGTCAAGCATAGGAAACATTCTTCCCTTTTTGTAATATGACATATTCCAAGCCTAATCTTCATCATCAACTGAAGACATGAGAAATATTTTTCCTTAGAGGTAGAGCATGGAAAAGAGCCAAGTTTCATTTAGGATTGAGTTGTTGATGACTATATTCTCAAGAAAAAGACAAAAGAAAGTTTTCTTCCTTCCAAGTAAGTTTAGTGAGATACCAGGTTGTGTAGAAACCCAATCCTTACAACCAATATTTTCACATAATTTCATTTTAGAACATATCAACAATTTTTGTATAACACTATATCAGAGTAGATGGAGGTTATTACTACTATACATGCTAACTAAAATCTAAAGCCTAGCTAGTTCTTGCATCTACAAAGTCCTTCTCTTACATGTCTCTTATAAGAACTATTTTAGCATGTACATGAATTCCATTTGGTAATATATCCACTTGGATGAAAAATGAAAAAGGTGGGTCATTCAAATGACCGTTCAAAAAATATTTTTTGGAAGGTAATCAAGTATGAAATTATATAACAAGAATTTTCAATCATATTACACAAGGAATTAAATAATATGCAAAATTATAAAATAGAAAAAGGGTTCTCTTTATTTGTAAAATTTGACATCAAAATTAAAGAGTAATTATTGTATCCGACCCAATAATAATAAAACTCTCATGAGGGAACTAATGAAGCAGTCGTAGAAAAGGATGAAATAGGAAGATGAACTTCTAAATCAGAGGAAAATGTGAAATTTTATTTTTTTTAATTCTCTCAATGGTGGAAAAAGAAAAAGATGGAATATATAACAAAAAATCATATTTTTCAAGATCTTGTTACGAGTGGAGAATGTTTAGCAAACCCCATCTCAACTGATGAACCAGTATTAGACTTGTTCTTAATGTTCATGAGTTAGATTGTCTTGCTTACAAGAATAAAAAAGTTGGAAAGTGATAAAAAGTGTTATTTATGTTTTTAGATCTTCGGGGATTAGAATGACAATGACTTTCCCATAATTGTGCTAAATAACCTAGATTATTAGATGCGGGATCCAAATCTCCTCTAGTCTCTCATAGAAGAGATCCCTCCCTAGAGGTTAAGACTGATGCATAGAAAGAGAGAACATAGACAATATGGAAAAGATTTAGGTAAGCATAAGATTCAATACCATTCAAATAGTCAAGTCAATCAATATAGATAGATCAAATGAAGTGGGGTCGTTTACATTGAAAAATATATTAAAAATTATGAGTGGATTTAAATAATTATGAATGATTTTGAGATGAACAAATTTGTTGTGTGAGATTACTCTTACTTAGCCTAAAGTCATTCAAAACAAAATTGTGTTACTGGAAGTATGCTATAAATACGAGTGAGATAGAAAACAAAGGTGACTGATAGTTGATCCTCTTCTTTAGGATAATAAAAAAGGTCCCTAAAATATGGCGGATACGGGGGTCTATTTATAGGGTGGAATTAGGGTGATCTTGATGAAATATTATGGAGTGGTAGAGAAACTTATTCATCTGTGGGGACTAAGGTTGGTAGAATGCCACATTCTTCCACATGGCACATCTGGTAGATCATGCCATTTTGTAGGGTGTTCCTGAGAAAACAAAAATTGTTTTTTATCCAAATTGTGGATGTTCGAGAATATTTTAGGTGATATCTCACACGAGATTAAATCAAATAAATAAACTCAGAGTTAGAAATCAAGGGAAGAGGGGACACTAAAACTTCACAGCTAAGTCTCCCCCTTTTTCTCTTTCTTGATCAAATGACATGAATAGAAAAGATTATCCTTTTTTCTTTAGGTCAAGAAAAAGAGCAATTAAACTTCCCACAGATTTATAGTTTGAATTTTAAATTGAAGGGAACTCAATTGGGCAATTTTATGAAAATGTGTATGAAATGAACATTTAGAAGGAAAATTCCACTCAAACTCAAATGAAAGTATGTTTTGCATAGGAACCCAAATTGGTTGAAAATGGATAGACTAAAAATGTGCTGAAATTTGGATAAATGGCTGAATATGGAAAAAATACAAAGATGTGAAGAAACGTAATGATCCATGTCATTATCTAGTGATGTAACATTGTCATGCATTTCTTCTGGGTGAGAAAATGGGGTGTCAACATTTTTCCCTTCTCAAGATAAGTCCTAGATAAGAATGATAATCATACTGTTGAGCTAAATCTGACCCCATTTTTAGTCACAAATGGACAAAAAAGTGAGACTCGTTAAAGTTGTTCTGATAAACCTTGTGGAGGTTGGAAAAGATAGGTGATGTCTTTTCCTTAAAAGAATAAGTTGATTAAATGATCATTCATAAATAAAATAATTTTATATGTGAAAAATATCTCCAATACAAGGGTAGCCTTTTGTCTGAGGTTGTTACCTATTGTTTGGCATGTCATCCACTCCTTTAGAGTATTAATAAACCATATGAACTTTATTGAAGATGAGAGTAAATCCTGACATCACTCTAGTTCTTATGTTTATACATATGATTCCCACACTAAACCAAGCCTTAGTGAGTAATGGCTTATAAGATAACGGTTTGTCAAATTAAAAAGACTAGAGTGTGTGTTGGTTGATGAAAAAGTCTCATCAGTCATAATATGTGATATCAAACCATACACATAGGTACTTGTTAGAGAGCAATGTACCTAGAGAGACCCACCTTGAGAGTGGTATATGGCGATAATGGAATGGTAGTCAGAATTAGCTCCCATAGTGATAGTGGTGACTGTGGCTCTTAGACCTAAAGTCACTACACTCATCACATTTTTTTGACCTATTTTGATACCATGCAACGTGACCATGAATAAAGGTTACAATAAAGGGATGCTCGGATATGTTGTGACACACGGGAAATGAATGTGAGTGATGTAGATGGGATTTGTCCTTCCTATAAAATTAATATCCTGGCCACTTGATAAGAAAGATTGAGAAATGCTTGGACATTCTCATGTGAGTCCTATATGATATTGAGCTCACATGTACCTCAATAGCCTTCTCTAGTTCAAGGAACATGTATTAAAAGTTGAGAGGATGACAATTCCATGCCTCAAGTTAAATCTTGATATCAAAGAAAAAGGAAATATACAATCACGATAACATTGGTCGTAGATTGTAAGTTGAAGTTGTTCTCCAACTTTCCAATTACTTGGGTAGCAATGATGTGTTGATAGATACCACACATTGCCTGTTATGTCATAAATTGGTTATGTACACTCACTGCCAACAAAATAGGGACCTATAGGGTCACATGCATAGAATACTCCTAGAAAAGGATTTTTCTCATGAATATGATTTAACTTGATTTCCTAAGTTTTAGGTATTCAATTTAATCATCAATAGCTGGAAATTGACTATAATATTGTGTCTGGCCAGTTCAAGTGTTGAACTGATCAATTCAAGTGTCAATTCAATTTTAACAACATTGGTTGAATTCTAAATCCAAAATAACTAGTTCAAAAGTGAATCGACCAGTTCAGGTTATGAACAACCCATTTCAATGATCAATATAGTTGGATCAAGGATTGATGTTGATTTCATATTGTGCATTAATTGAATATTGAAAGCCAATTTGATCTAAAATAGGAAATCAAGTGAACCAACTAGTTCAAGTGTTGAACTAATGGTTTCACATGTGAACTGAACGGTTCAACTATGAACCGGCCATTTCATGGTTCACAATATACACAAAAGTCAATGAGTATCCATATTCCTACTTATCTGAATTCCTAACCCAGATCCTCCGATAAATAGAGGGTAGTCAAGGTTTTATAGAGACACAAAAATAAGATCTAACAATAGGTGTATTCTCACGATTGTGGTAATGTGAGAACCCAAGCAAGTCCTACCCGTAAAAGAGAGGGACAACAAGGGAGAGATGTCCATTCTAGCATGTTGACTAGAAGGAACAACTCATTGTTCATTCCAAAATAACAACAAGAGTTCCCAATGGTCCTTTTGGACTACTACAGAGGCAATGAGGACATTTCCACCCTCTAAGAGAACAACATCAACCTCGGTCTGTGGTGATCAACCAGGAGGCTGCTGTTGATAGCCATCCAGGTGCGACTTATGAAAGAAGCATCCTGCAATAAGAGATATTTGCTTGACTGGCTCTATGACTAGGTATGTTCCTTGTAACCCTCATTCAGAGTTCATAGTTTTTGAGATGATCTACTATCTAAGGGGAATATTGCAGTGCATCTTTTGTTTCTATTGCCATATCTAATGCCATATTTCCCTACATCGGTATTAGAGCCACATCAATTCAGTATGTTTTGGGATTTAATTAATGTGATCAAGTTTTGGCTTTTATCATTTACTTATTACATGGGATGCTAATATCTAAATGATTAATGTGCATATATAATTAAATACCACAACTATCTTTATATATATACATATATATATATATATATATGCAATTTATACTTGTCACCCTAAAATTGGTTTTAATGGGGGATGATTGCATGGTTATGGAGAATAATTCTAGATCATTATGCTTGGTTGGATGGTAGTTAATCTTATTTTATATGTTTATTTTTCTACCAATCATCTCTCACATTTTCCATACGTAAAAGTATTAATTCTTTCCCTCATATGTTGCCCTCAAATGTAGCTCAAGGTTTTTCTATTACAATGTAATATGTTAAATAGGATTAGGATAGTTTTAATTCATGTCATGGGAAAGAAGATGTTTTGTACTTGATGAACTGATTGTTTCATAAGGAGAACCAATTGGCTAGAGGACTAAGGAGGCTATATGATAGGAGGAGATGACCGATCAACTGGTAGCCCAACTGATCAATTGGAGGAGTTTAGAAGTCACTTGAATCAAAGACCAATCGACTGATCTAAGAGACCAAACAATCGACTAGGAGGCCAATCAATTGGTTTACTAGTTGAATCCATCAATCGTAACTGGTTCCAACACATATCTTCATCAATAATTGGCTCTAAATATGATAGTATAGCCATAACTATCACTTGTATTTTATAATTAAATGTTTCTCGTTTGTGGATATAACACATATATGACATGTCGCATAAGTATGCAGGGATTAGATATGTATATATTTATATAAATACCTATTATTCATTAAATATTAAGCTTGAGATGTATTCCATAAGCAACACACATGAAAATATTGATCGACTAAGCATAGGTTATGCTAAAGTGTGTTACACCATCTATCTCGTGGAAGTGTGATATTAGATATGTAGTGCCAAACAAGCGTACATATTCGATCATGTTGGCTTTTGAGTCAGGCTTAACTCGGGACCTTAATGAGATTAAGGGCCTAGAAACATGGAGATGGATTATGACAAGGGGTTGTGCACACCATCTACCCTAGAGTTTCATAAGATGCAATTCACATAAGTTCCATAAATACATAGTAAAATTGTGGGTGTTCACCCAAATCTGACTCATGATTTGGTGAAATATGGATCTTGGCTCACTAGAAGATTGTACGTTGTAATCTCCCCAATTGATAGTGTGGGCTATTAATTTGATCAAAATAGTGGGAGCAACAATTAATTAAAGGCCTAATTAATATCATCAATTATATCAAATCAAATTAAAAGTGTTTTAATGAAATGAAAATTTTATTCCTATAGATATAAATGGAAAACACAAAATCATTTTGATCAGTCCTTGAGAAGGACATTATAAACAGGAAAAACTTCCATAACCGATTAAGGAACTTGAGAAGCATTCTCTATGTCCCTAAAACACTAGTGCCAGTAGAATCCACTCCATATCCTCCTAAGGCTGAAATTGATGCTTACTTGAAGCATGATAATTATTTTGTAGACATCAAACACCTTATGATGGAGGGTATGAACAATGAGTTCCATAAACAACATGAAAATCAAGAAAGGTATAATGTCTATAAGGCGTTGTTTCAGTGCAAACTGATAGAGGGAGACTCAGTGGAGTCGCATGTGCTTAATATGATTGGGCATTTGGATCATCTAGAAAGACAAGGATTTCCTTTAGCTCAAGAGTTGGCCATAAATGTGATTGTATAATCATTTCATGAATCATATAGTGAATTTATTGGGTGTTATCGCTTGAGCAACATGGCATAGCCAATGTCTGTGTTGCTTCACATCTTGATAAATATCAAAGCACAAATGAAGAAGGACAAACTAGTGATGGTGAAAAACAGAATGGATTTCAAGGATAAAGGAAAGGCCAAGAAGTGTTTTGAGGCTAAGCTAGAGTCTGATTATTCTCCACTCAAGATAAGGAGAAGGGTAGGTGGAAAAGGAATTTATCCTTTTCACCCAAAAGGACTTAGGAAGATGAAGCAATGGATAGATATCATTAAATAATGTATATATGTAATTGAGATTCACTTTGCTCTTTTTCATTTTGGGTACTTGATAATAGATGTGGACCACATATTTTCTCAAGTGTGAAGGATTTGAAAAGAAGTAGACCTTTAATGAAAGGTGAGGTTGAATTGTGTGTTGATAAAGGAGAAAGAGTAGCTTCCATGCAGTTGGAACCTATGAGTTATATGTTCCAAGTGGGATTATGATAGAGTTGGAGAGCTGCTATGATGTGCATGCCATCAATAGGAGCATCGTATTTGTATATTGTTTGGAAAATAATGCATTGGGATTTTTTTATAAAGAATGGTTGATGTTCTTTTAGTAAAGATCGGATCATATATGGCAGTTCCCCAACGTCTTATGGTCTATACTTGATAGACATGTAGACAAGATGTATAACAAAAATACCAAAAGATAAAAAATCAATAACTAAAACCATACATACCTTTGGCATTGTCATATAGGGCACATTAATGAGAAACACATTTCCAAACTCCATAGAGATGGCTATCTAGACTTTTATGATTTTGAATCAATAGAGACATGCGAAACTTGTTTGTTAGGATAGATGACAAAGACTCCTTTTACTAGAAATAGTGAGAGGGAAAGTGATCTATTAAGACTCATACATACTGATGTATGTGGGTCTTTTAGAATAAATGCTAGAGGTGGTTGTCAGAACCTCATAACCTTAACTGATGTCTTTAGTAGGTATGGTTTTGTTTACTTCATGGAACATATGTCAGAAAATCATGAAAAGTTCAAGGATTTCATGAATAAAGTACATAACCAACTTGGTAAAGGTATTAAGGCACTTTGTTATAATCGAAGTGGAGAATATTTAAGCCAAGAGTTTGAGGTCCTTCTATGAAACTGTGGTATCATATTACAATGGACTCCACCTAGAACATCAGAATACAATGGTGTATCAGAAAGAATGAATCACATAGTACTAGATATTGTGTGATCCATTATGACTTTTGTTGATCTTTCTACTTCCTTCTGGAGAAATGCTTTAGAAACCACAACGTTTACATGTTGAATGCATATTCGTCTTAGTTTTAGTCACCATTTTTGGCCCTGTTTAGCACTAAAAGCTCACATATACCCCATGAATCTGCTCATATATAATTTTCTCAATTTTAGATGATTATTTAGTGTTTTGATCAAGTCCATTTGTCTCCATTGTATGATTAAGCATTACACTATGCACACCAGTGTAGGAGACGGTGGTCCCACTAACCAACTAGCAAGCCCAAGAAATTTTCGATGATTCAGAACATATTTTCGATGGCCAGTTCCTTCATCATGAAGCATCCTCATTAGTTAGAGGATTCATTAACACAGGCCCATCGACCCATAGCAATAGCCCCCCACCCCAGCCACACCCCCCACGTAGGGGTGGGTTTGTTCTAAGATGACCGCGACCATGACCAATAAGACGGTCACGATTGTGACCAAGAAGATGACCGCAACTGTGGCTAAGATGAAGTGTCAACCGACACTCGGTACGACTGGGCCCACCTTGGTACGGTCGGGTCGAGGCCAACAACTGCAACTAAAAGCCCGCTGCGATCGCGACACACCAGTGCAATCGCAAAACATCAGCACGACCGCGACATACATACATCTGGACCGCGGTACAAATATCACCTCGACCGCGGCATACAAATACCAGCATGACAGTGGTACAATCACCTCAACTGCAGCACACAAACACCTCAACTGCAGCCACCTCGACATGATCGAGCGCACACCCAGCATGGTCGAGCACACACCTGGCATGGTCGGGATGAGGATAACCATGATCAATACCAAAGGCCACCGTGGCAATTAAGTCAGTGCTTTCCAGATATGCATCGATAAATAGATGACTGCCTCCTTCATTTGAGACATCACTTCTACTCCATCCATGCTGACAGGCTGCCGCTCTGTGCACATCCAATGGATATGATCTCCGCCACCAAAGACTACCTCTGTGGTGTCATTTCTACTCCACCATCTCCAATCCATCAAGATCTATTTACTGGCCATGAAAGAGGTGGGATTTTAGATTTGTAGCACCTTCATCCATCAACCATCTACCGCTCCATCTCATGCGAGTAAGAGAATGAGAAGAGAAGGAAGAAGGATAGAGAATATCATCCTTATCCATCTTGGTGTTCTTCCCCTCTTCATCCAGATCTTCCCCGCCATCGTGTAGAAGACCGTTTCTCCACCGATCCGTGACCAACTTCTTCACCATGACCATTGTGGAATCTTCCCTCTCTCTTTTTCTTTTTGTTTCTATCATGAGGAGTGAGTAGTTTATTTCACGGGGGTGCGAGGACTAGCTCCCTGCCTATGGTTACATGTCCATTTTGTAACATTCCATGGCTTGTATATAACTTTCCATTTTGTTGTAAATCGTTTAATTCAAGCTTTGTGGAAAGATCACCTGCCTTCCATGATCTATTATATTCCTTTAGTGTGAGAACTTCAATACTTAGGATTTGAATATTGATTAACATGGTTGATGCCCGAATGAGACCTTCTGAGGGGATATCTCTGGTGTAGTGAGTGTGTGACCCGTGGGTAACGAGACATCGAGCCCATGGAGATGCTTATGTAAAAACTATTTCCTAACATATTGTTTACTTACTCCATTTGGATAGTTGTATCTTGCATGGATGTGTTTTGGATGTGTTTGCATGTGCAGTAGTGGTGAAATCCGATTCAACCCCAGTGATTCCCATCATTAATCTAAACTCAATTTTAATCCCGCTCTTTTAATTTCCTTGCAATTAGTTTAACTAAACCCAAATGAACTCTTTGTTCTAAATATTAGTCTTGATTTAACTAGATATGACTAGAAAGATTATTAAAAAATTATCCCTTGGGATTTGATCCTTAACTATACCGTGATAAGACCCGTTCGCTTGTGGGTGTTACTATTTCACAAGGTTTTGGTAAAAACTTAGGGATATCAACCCTAGGTGGATTTGTTAGTGTGGTAAAATCCCCATCATTACACTTAATCTAGTACCATCTCATTCGGTTCAAAAGACACCATATGCGATATGGAATGTGAAATGTCCCAAAATGTCTTTTATTAGGATTTGGGGTGTGAACCTTATGTCAAGAAAAAGTTTCATTGAAAGCTTAGCCCTAGATTAGATAAATTTTATTGTGTTTGATATCCCAAACAATCCAAGGGATACTTTTTGTATAACCCATCTGACAACAAGGTGTTTGTTGCCAGGGATGTTGCATTCCTAGAAATGGAATTTGTTTCCAAATGAATTGCTGGGAGACAAGTAGAACTCAAAGAGGTTTGAGACCAACAAGAAAATATTGAACCTCTAGAAGTACAAAAGGAACAAGGAGACTCACAAATGGTTCTAGAACCTCAAGTTCCTCATGTAACAAAAGAACCTCATAGATCTAGTAGGATAGGACTTGAGACTGAAAGATTTGGTTATCATGTGACTCAAGAAGGCAGTGAGTTGGTCATACATGATGAGCCAACAACCTAGCTAGAGGTTACTAAGGAGCCAGTGTCTGAGAAATGGCATGATTCCATGAGATCTGAGTTGGAATCCATGTACACCAACAAGGAATGGACTTTGGTGGATCCACTTGAAATGGTAAAACCCATAGGGTGAAAATGGGTCTTTATGAAGAAGATTAACATGGATGGTAATGCACAAATATATAAGGGAAAACTGGTTGCAAAACATTTTGAATAAATTCAATATGTTGACAATGATGAAACTTTTTCACCAGTTGCCATGGTTAAGTCCATCAAGATCATGCTTTCCATTACAACTTATTATGACTACGAGTTTTGGTAGATGATGTTAAAAATGCATTTTTTTAACAAGCGACATCTTGAGGATTTGTACATGATACATCCGGAGGGTTTTATAAATCTAAAGGAACTCAATAAAGTATGTAAGCTACAATGGAAAATCTATGGATTGAAGCAAGCGCCTCAGAGATGTAATCTTTGATCTGATAAGATTGTCAAATAGTTTGGCTTTAGTCAAAATGAAGATGAAACTTGTATGTAAAAACAAGGTTAGAAGGAGTATAATTGTATTCCTCATATTGTATGTAAATTACATACTATAGAAGGAGAATGAAATTCCTACATTACGATGGTAAAGAACTGGCTAGGAAGTACCTTTTCTATGAAGGATTTATGAGAAACATCCTATATAGGAACCAATATATATAAAGATAGATCTAGAAGGCCTCATGACCTAAGCCAGTGTACATACATTGATAATGTGTTAAAGATATTCAACATGTAGGACTCGAACAGAGGGCGTTTTCCATGTCTCATGGAATTAGCCTCTGTAAAGATCAATGTCCCAGTTCTTGTGAAGAATTGGACCACATGAGTAACATTCCATATGTCTTTGCAATTGGATCTATCATGTATGCAATGTTATGCACTCATCATGATATCTCATATGCCTTGATTATGACCAATAGATATCAGTTAGATCCCAATGATAGTCATTAAATTTTTGTAAATAACATCCTTAAGTACTTGAGAAGGGCTAAGGATGAGTTTCTTATTGATGACAGTGAGGAAGAGCTGGTGTAAGGGGTTTAACTGATGCAAGCTTCCAAACTAACAAAGATGGTCATCGATCACAATTAGGATTTGTGTTTTACCTCAACAATGGAGTTGTGAGCTAGAATAATTACAAGCATGGGACTTTTGTTGACTCTATGATAGAGTTTGAATATGTTGTTGCATCTAATGCAAAAAAGGAAGTTGTCTGGATCAAGAATTCATCAGTGAACTTGGGGTGGTTCCAAGCATTAGCTTGGAACCCAAATGTAATAGAGTTGTATTATGACAACAATGGAGCTATTTTACAAGATAAGGAACCCTACATCAGAATTCCTAGAACATAGTAAGATGGTTCCATCTCATAAGAAGAATTGTACGATGAGGAGATGTGAAGATTTGTAGAATACTGACTGAAGGAAGTGTTGTTGACCCATTGACAAAAGCACTTTCACAATAGAAGCATGATGTACATGTTAGGTCACTTGGGATAAGATTCATTTTTTATTGGCTCTATGTGAAATTGGGAGTATATTGGTATGTATGCACAATGAGCCAATCATATGATGAATGTAATGAGGCATGATGTAATCAATTTGATAATAATAAAAGGAAATTTTGTTTATTCTATTTTATTTAGTTATAGGATAATTATATAGCATAATAAATGTCTAAAAGAATGATGTTACTCGATGACATATGTATTAAGGTTGAGGACCTAAATAATGAGATCATATGTATGATAAGAGTACATACATTCTTTTTATGTCCCTAGTCAGTTATTAATGTGGAAGAAAAATAGTCAACAGTAATACAAAAGTCTAGATTGTGTGTTGATTGATAACAAAGTCTCATCAGTCATGATATTTGGAATCGAACCAAACACATAGGTACTTGTTAGAGAATAGTGTACCATACATACCCACTTTGAGAGTGATACATGGAGACCATGGGATCATAGTCAAAATCATCTCTCATAGTGAGAGTGGTGATTATGGTTCTTATACCTAAAGTAACCACACTCATCACATGTTATTCCATGTATATAAACACCATCCATTGTGACCTTGAATAAGTGTAACTATAAAGGTGATGCTCAGATACATTGTGACACATGGGGGATGATTGCGAGCAATGTAGATGGGATTTGTCCCTCCTATAGGACATTGATATCATCTCCACTTGATAAGAGAGACTAAGAAATGCATGGTCATGCTCATGTGAGTCAATATATGATATTGAGCTCAGTTAACTCAATATTATGCTCTAGTTCAAGGAACATAGATTGAATGTTGAAAGGATGACGATTCCATGCCTCAAGTGCAATCTAGATAAAAGAAACAAAGGAACTATACAATCATGATAACACGAATAAGAGATACTAGATTGAAGTTGTTCTCCAACATTCCAATTACTTGGGTAGTAATAATGTGTTGATAGGTACCTCTCATTGCTTGTGTTGTCATAAATTGGTTATGGACATTCACTGCCAAAGTAATTTCAAACCTTTAGGGTCACACACAAAGGATGCACCTAGAAAAGGAGGTTACTTGTGAACATGCTTTAAGTTGATTACTAAAGTGTTTCAGTATTCAATTTAAACACAAATGGCTAAAAATTGACTGACATGACTATGAACCAACCGGTTCAAGTGTTGAATCAATTGATTCAAGTGTTAGGTAAATTTGAACAATAATAGCTAAGTCAAAAATCTAAAACTACCAGTTCAAAAAGGAACAAGGGAGAGAAGTTGGCACTAGCACATTGAGTAGAAGGACAACTCCTTCTTGTCCATTGCAAAAGAATGACAGGAGTTCTCAGTGATTTGTGTCAACTACTATAGAGTCTAGGAGGTCTTTTCCGCCCTCTAGGAGAATGTCGTCAATGACCGTCTGTGGTGATCAACAAGGATGCCACTGCCAACAACCATCCATGTGCAACTTAAGAAAAAAGCACATAACAGTAAGGGATAGTCATTGGACTTGCTCTAGGACTAAGTGTATACTTTCCAACCCTTATTCCAAGTTCATATTGTTGACACAATCTACTATCTAAGGGGAATATGGATAAAAAATTTTGTTTCAATTACCATATCTGATGCCATATTTTTCTACAGATGGAACTCAATGTGATTCTCAAAAAGGAGGATGAGGACTAGAGGCAATGAGATCATATCATTTGAAAGGGATAATAATACTCATATATGTCATGTTGGGGTTACTCAAATACGAAGGAGTAATGTCATTACATCTCTCAATAATGATAATAATGAATTGATTACAAAAGAGGAGGACCATATGGACCTAGTGGTGAGCCATTTTAGGTATGTTCTAGCATAGTCAGGGATGAAGAGGCACAACTACCTCATCTACGTCTCAGGCATATTTAAGTGGTTTTCATGAGTGCATCGGAACCAAATATCATCTCCTCCCACCAAAGATGCAATCCATAACATTCTTCTATGCATGAATCCCCACAAAGCAGTTGTTCCAGATGGGGTAAGTGCACTTTTGTTTGCAGGAGGAGTGGAATATTGTGGGAGATTCAGTCATGAGAACAGTGACCCATGCCATTGTTGGAAACCCTCTCAGTTCGGAGATATGCAATGCCACAATTGTGTTGATATTGAAGGTTGCAAGACCAGATAAATGTGGAGAACTTTGACTGATCTCATTGAATAACATTTTCCTTAAACTAAGTTCAATGTTGGTAGTGGAAAGGCTAATGGCGCATTTGCCCAGACGCGTTTCTAGAGAGAAGAGTAGCTTTATCCTAGGAAGGAATATCACTCATAAAATAGTGTTGATCAAGGAATGAATTCATAAAAAGAGAAGGAAAACAATTGCAAAGACCATGGATATTAAAGAAGAACTTATAAAGGCATATGACTATATGATATGACACTTTATTGAAGACACACTGGACAAGCATCATGTAGCAAATAATATTCACAGGTATATCATGTGTTCTATCACCACCATTTGACTGTGCTAGTTGTAACTTCATTGCCATTTACTCCTTTTATCACTACCATACCCCTCTTCTTGTGTAGCACATTGATCGAACTTACCCAATTACTATCGTTGATTGGATATGTAATCCATGCATCTCTACGTTTGAAAACATTCATCGTAACAACCTCTCTCAAGTTCTGATTGAGCTTTCTCTGAGGTTGGAAAAGGAGTTTTACATTCTATTCAAGATGGATTCTTTGCATGCATTCAACTAGAATATGGCCTCTAATATCTTCCACAAAATATCTAATCGTCTTCCTCCTCATCTTGATTTTTCTCAATAGATTTTCCTACTGGTCTTTCGTTAAGGAAGAACTTATAATAATAAGAGTCCTTTCCTCATTATCTGGAAACTCACACTTCAGTCCTTTTAGGAGCTATTTCAGCTCAAATTGTGGTTTAGGATCTTCTTTATCTTCATGAGTTTGCTTTAGTAAAGCATATTTTACCGTTTCTATTATTCTACTATCTAAATTGTTGTAATCATCTTTAGATTGATTCAAAATATATAATATCTCAATGACCTCTAAGACTTCTTTGCTGCGACTAGGGTTGTTAAGATATCTCATGTGTGGGTCGACCATAGCTTTATCTTCCTAAAATTCTTCACATAATTGTTTGTAATGTCCATGAAATAAACTGACTTAAAAAGGGAAGCTCCCCACATGGAGTCATGTACATAAAATCTTATATGGTTGTTCCCTACCCTTATATTAATGATTCTAGCTTCGACATCTATTAGATTTCTTCCTATGGAGAGGAATGGTCTTCTAGATATCATCAAGAAGGTGGGATGTTCCACAATGTCAAAAATCACCATATCACAAGGAATGAAGAATCTCCCCACATGAATGGGAACATCCTCTACTTTTCCTATTGGCCTTGTAAGGAAATGATCTTCTTGTTGAATTTCTATCTGGTTTTCACCATGTTAGTAAGACCTAGTCTTTGGGCTAATGTGAGATGAATTAGGTTGATGCTTGCTCCCACATTGGCCAGCCCTTGTCTTACCTCGTTGTCTCACACATTGAATCCTATTGTGAAGGCGCATGGGTTTCTTTATTTAGTTGGCATTTTTTCTTTTATGAAAGAACTCATCATCTAAGATATCATTCCTACTTTGACCTCATCCATGTGCCTTATCCTTGTTATAAGATCCTTAAAAACATTTGCACAGGTTGACATCTCCCCAATGGCATCTAGAAAAGGAATGTCTATATGCACCTTCTTTACAGCTTTTAAAAACTTCTTGTCTCTCTTATTTAATTGGGACTTTATCAACTTGCATGGGAAGGGGATTCTCAATGCATAAGGATCCCTGTTAGTTAGGGATTCTTTATGTGCATCTAGCTTTTTGTTTATCACTGACTTCTTTTCCTTGTCGTTTTCCTTTGACTTTACTTTTTTGTAACAACCTATATGTTAGTCTCATCCTCTATTTTGCCAGTCTTCGGTAGGGATTCAATGATGGGGATTTTTTTTGTAGCTTCACTTGTCGATGTTTTCAAAACCTTCCCTGGACAAAGTGTTGCCATTATTGTAGTCTCAGTCATGGAGGGAGTCCTCCATTGTGGGTTTTTTATTAGTTCTAATAGTTCTAGCATGTGTTGATCAATTTGTTTGTTGTGTACTTGCATACCATCCATTTTAGAAGTCACTCCTCCTAGATGGTTTTGCATCATATTCAATAAACATGTGTTAATTATAGTGCTTTGACTCAACTGTTCATTGATGGAAGCTTGTCTATTCACAATAACAAACATCTCAGACATCAAGTATTGTTTATTAGAATTCTTGATTGAACCTTGATTAGCAACATGAATTTGATTCTTACCTTGTCCTTGATTGGAACTGTTCTTATTTTTGTTGATATTATTATTTGGCGTTTATAGTGTAACATGAAGGTCCACCCCCTTCCAAACCCTATGGGTCTATTAGGAGGATCATTCAATAGTGGGAGTTCTCCACTGCATCTTTTTTTCCATAAGAAAAAATTTGATGGTCAGGTATCTTAAAGTTGATGTAAGAGATATTTCAGTATCCTCTTCTTGATTGACTTCCTTCGGCTGGGTATAGATGCAATTATCTATTCCATGCATGTCATATCCACATGTGAGACACTTCATCACCATTTCTACTCTATTCTTTGCTTTGTTTTGAGAATCCATCAACTGTATAACTTTTGAAGCAATCTTTTGAATATGAGCGGTTTTAGTTTTCAAACCCTTAGATTAATTTGTTGTCCCTTCGGTAAATACTTTGTCTATTGTTCCTCTCTCTTCATCTAGGCCATCTTATAGAGCAGCCATATTGTCAATTATTTTCATGGTCTTCTCTAGGTTCTTCCCCAATAGAACATTGTCCGCGGCAGCAGTAAGAGAGGTCATTTTAGATTATATAAGGGCATTATAGAAGGTAGCCACTAGGAAAACCTTCTCATAGTTTTGGTGGGGCAATCACTTTGGTACTCTTGGTGTTTCTCCTATGATTTTATATAGGTTCTCACCTGGTTTCTTCCTGAATTCAAAGATCTTGTGCTTGTTCCTAAGGGTTTTCTCTACTGGTTAGAACTTAGTGACATAAACATTAGTCAAATGTGCCCATCCATTTATTCTTTTGTCTTTGAAGGATAGGTACTAAGACAAAGCTTTGTTCCTTAGGGAGAATTTCAATCCCTTGTAATAAATAACTTATTGTGGCACATGATTCATCTTGATGGTGTCAATATAGCCTTAATATGTCTGAAATAAAGCTAGATTGTTATATTTTAGTAATTTACATCATTTCAAAGATAGAGTTACTCAACTAGACAATTTGGGACTCGCAGGTACCCAACTCTAGAAGACATCAATTTCCCATATTCTTCCCCAAAAAACATTTGATATCTTGGACCTTATTTTTTATGGCCATTCCTTTATCAAAAATCATCTTCTTTAATTAGAAGGTTCATCGATGTTTGCCCAACGACTACTAGTAATAGCCCCCTCCCCCCAGTGTAGGTATGTCCCTAAGGAGTAAGGTCAAGACCAATACCAACGTCATGACCGCTACCAAAATTGTGACCGCTACCACCATCGAGATCGCTACAACCATTGTGACCACGATGAAGTCTCGACCGTTACATCCATTTTGTTTGCAAGGATGACTCAACCACTACATCCATCTCAACTGTGACGTTTCTTAACTATTACATCCATCTCAACTATGATGACATATCAACCACTACATCCATCCTGACCACTATGATGTCTCGACCGCTATGACTGTAGTGACTATGATGACATCTCAATCGCTACAATCACAACTCCTATAAATACCCCACCTACTACTGGTAAGGGGTTCTGTTGTTCCAATCTGGGTTCTATAAATCCTACTTTTGGAGATTCCTTTTGGCGACCAATAGTTCCCAGAGCTTAATGAGAGAGCTTCAAGGTCCAAATATCACACTCTATATCCATCTCTATAGCCGGCCTCCATCCACCATCATCCTCTACCTCCACCCAGCCATTTCCACCATCGTTCACCCACTTTCCAGCCACCTTCCACCTTCATACATCCACCAAGGTTGTTCTTTGGGGCAGAATCAAGGAGAAAGGAGTCCAAGGAGTCCAGAATACCAAGGAGGACGACCCAAAGGACAAGATCTAGCCCATACACAGGCTAAGGAGTGAGAGCCACCTCTTCTCTACCTGCTAAATTTCTTCGATCTCCACCTTTCTTATATTGCTCTCCGTTGTTTATGTATGAATGATGTTCTTCCATATTTTTTTAGTGTTAACAATGCCTGTCCATGGCTAGTTGAGCTCCTTCTTGGCTATGTAGCCCGTTTTGGGCATGTTTATATATTTTTACCTTAAGCAAGCAAATTTATTTCAGATCTGGTATGTTTTTTGTTCTATCTTCTCTTTTTGGTCAAGATTGTTAGTTTGGTTGATTTCTTTCTTGCTTGAACTTATATTTACACCTATATCGAGAGATTTGATTGTACACATAGATAAGAGAAGATAGTTTGGATTGTAATCTAAAAAGTGAATGGTTCAAGGTGATCTGTGTAGAACCAGCAGTCTGGGAAGGGCCACGTCGAGCCCGATACAGTCACGCCCACTACCAGGTTCTTGCCAAATCACATCTATTCCTAGCATCTTATAATATTCTAGACCTGAGAGGGTATATAGAATATTCTAGGGTGTTGATTTGTCATCCTCAGGAGAGGTCTTATATCATTGATGGGTTTTAGTCACGCTATGTGAAAGTGAGTGGGATGACCCCATAGGAACATATACCACAGTATATACTATGTCTGGATGTAGGTTAATTGATGGGGTGTTCAAGGGTTTTCTACACTTGAGAAAGGGTGCATAGACTGCCCAACTTGTGGTTACATATCCAGTGACTCCTTCTCTTTGATTAGTAGAATCTGACAAACTCTGCTTTGTTTTCTTTACTTTTTTTATTTTATTTCATGACATTTTTCTAGACTAGTTCTAGTTCGAAACTCTTATCAACTATCAGATAGTCTTAACTTACTTAAGAGAAAGATCTTAAGCATCCTAAATGTATCCACAACCCTATTTTTGACCTCATATATCTACTTTGACCCCATAATAAAGTTGCGAGGGTCCTTGAAGGTTTCGGGTTATAAATTTAAAGTTCAATCTCCTTTGGGATCGTGCCTCCACTTCTGGAGCACGCACTCAGAGTCGATCAAAGGGACCCTACAAGGAGGCATTTTCTTTATGGTTGGTGGTGAATTTGGTTCAGGTTACTCAAAGTTCTTGAAATAAGTTTCACAATCGAGTTAGGTATTGGACATGTGACACAAAATATTCAAGAGAGTTAGAGCTATCAGATGTGAGATGTTCTATCAAGTCTATTACTAGATTTGAGGTACATGTGTATGCTAAGTAAACACAGGTTCTAAATATTATCAATTGTCTTTTCCCCTGTAACGGCGCCAAAAATTTGACCGGCCGAAATCACGCATCCAAAAAAAGCAAATCTATAGTAATTAGAATTTTAAATTTATAACCCATCACTTAGACACCTACAACGATGATAACTGGGTCCGATGTACCAGACATTTATTATATTTATCATTATCTCATAACTAAATAACATAATAAATTGGAAGATTGCCTTTGTTATTAATCAAATAGTTTACATAATATGCCATTACAATCATCACATGATTGACTCACTGGGCATACATACCAACACTTTCTTTTCTAGACTTGGTTGATTTAGGACTTACATGCCTTATATGCACATTTAAAACATTCTTTTACATGTACCTTATTTTCCATTACATGTTTACCTTAAAATATTATTTAACCAAGGTTTTCACATGTAATTATGTTTAAACTAATTTCAAATTATTAAAAACAACCTATTTGACTAAGTATTAGAAGGGCTTGCATGTCTTCTATCCTTAACTCAACTAATCATTCAAAGTTTAGTTTTCTATTCAAGCGTTCAAGTTTACCTTAATTCCTAAAACAATGTTAGCCAAATCATCTTTCTAGGGAAGTAATTCGAAGGTGTCCTCCTGGTTTTCAATAGGTGGTTAGGCTCACTAGCCAAGACCTAGACCCACATGCTTAGGTTTATCCCTCCTTTTAGGTCCTTTCTCAATCCCACATTGACCCACCCCAAATAAGTCTAAATATCATCCTTACAAGGTGGTATTATATTTTTCCTTAGGTAACTATTGATATCCTATATTTCATGCATATATGTATGCATGACTTTGTGTACAATGTGTACTTACTAGTATCTCATTGTGATAACTAAGTTGGATTACACAAACTTATTTAGATTTTCTCTTTATTTTACCCCCTACATAAGTTTTGCGTGGGTAAGGTATTACTTTCCTTCAAACATTGTATGTATATACTTAAAAGTAGGATTTTTAATTAGGTTGAAGGGTGATCCCTATATCATAGTGTTTATCTATCATACAACCCACTTACTTTTTCATAACCGACTAGGTTATCCCAACCCAAGTCCTTCACAAAAGATTTGGAAATCCCAAGTAATCCCTATGTGTCTCTAGGGTTTATCATTACTAGATGGATATAAACTATATGCAACACATTCCATATATCTTTCTCTAATTAACATTATATGTACAGTAATTGGTGGATGATGCCTTATTCTTACTCTTACTAGGTCACTAACTCAATATGAGGGGAGAAGAGAATTCTATGGTTATGAGGGAAAATATATTAGAAGAGAACGACATTTAAGATGAGAAGATCTAGAGGTATTTTACTTTGGGAAAAACCTCAAACTAGCCAGATAAGATTCACAGTGGTGTGGAAGAATATTTTTCCAGACCCAAAATTGTGATCCTTTTTATACATATTTGTCTTTGGCAAATGTCTAAAAATTTATCTTATGTCTATATGGAATAACTGAATCTATTAATTAATATAAGTTACATGGGATCTGATACTAATTGTGATGACCCTCTCCCCTAGTAATCCCAAATTGAAGGACAATACGAACAATGATCATCTTTTCATTTTTCTAAGATCCATATTAATGAATAAAAAATAATGATCAAGAATATTATTTCATTAACTTTGAATGATACAAAATGATGCAAATTTCTCCTCAATTTACATCATTTCCAAAAAAAGGGAAACTATTGTTTGCAAAAATACAACATAGTGAGAGAGAGTTCTATCTAAGTAATTCTCCTAGTGACTTTAACTTCATGATCGTCAATGTAATCATTTACTCCATTTATTCATATCCTCATGTCATTCATCTATCTAAAATGCTAAAAGATAAAACACATTGTTAATATATTTCTATATTGTGATGTGGGTGCATACTAAATTGCACATGTATGATTATAAACAATATATTAATTGAAACTCAAATAGTTGAACTTATAAATTTGCATTTTCATTTGAATATTCTAACCAATATATGTCAAACCACCTAATGTGGAATTAATTCTCTATCCATCATTTGATTTATTTAATCTACCCAGTAGTATATCTAACCCATAATTTAGAATATCTTATTGTCTCTTTACATGATACACATAGGAATTATAATGAATTTGGATTGAATAAACACCCAAATCATTTATCATAATATCAAATACTTCTAAAATCATTCAAAAATCCATGGACAGTTGATTCAAATGAGTATTCATAAAATAGCCATGTAGGTTTTCCATGTAGGAACCTTGCAGTTATAATCCAAGTACTATAAGTTTCATGCCATCCAAACAATAATCGTGTAGCTCTAACAAATCAACATGATATGAAATTATATATAACCCTAAAATGTTGCCATTGTATCCATTTAATACTAATGAGGTCTGAATTAGGTTCTCGATCAGGGTTTAGTGTCTACATAGGATTAGATTAGGGTTATAGATAACAAACCCTAATTCTACCATACTATATGTCTTAAGGGTTAGAAATCGTAATTAAGCAATATGTGTAACCCTAAGTCAATAGATTAATCCTAACATTCTCTTATCATTAGATTAGATTTTTTATCATCAAATGAATGATATAAGCATTATTCATGAAATGTAGGGTTTTGATATAGTTATAGCATTAGTTTTGTCCATCAACACGTACTAGTTGGATCATAATTGGACTTTGAATCAATTTTATTTGCATTGCACATATATTTTGATCAGTTCATTATATACTTTGACTATCATGAGAACAACTATCTAATATCTTTAATTATTGCAAGATTAATATATGTGGACCAATAATCGATCAAAATATTAACAATAAGAAATTTATTAGCTACATGATGTTTGACTTAGTTTGGGCCAATGGGCTCACGCTAAATCAACACCCAATTGCAATGCAATCAGAACTTAAGATTGTCATGAAAGGATAGAGTTTTCATCGCATTCTTGCTTTTAAATTTAGGGTAAGAGAATAATTTCTCTTTGGATTCTTCTTAAATATCACCTCTATCTCCGATGACAAAAGGAGGAGGTCAACCTCAAGGTTGAATGTCTACTCCTATGTTATGGCAGTGCAATTGGCATTCTAGGGTTCTTCACTAAGGTCCCTCAGACTTGCATGTCCCTCTTCCATTGTCTTGCAGTGACCGAGGTGATGTGGACTAGGTGTCAAACTGGAGAAGCATGAGGATGAATAAGGGGATGTTACCAGTGGGTTTTTGGGATGAAGTTGGTAGTAGGGTCCAGTTGTGGGAATCATGGAGGAACTGCTTGACCCTTTATATAGGCATCAGGTTACGAGAGTAGGTGTTAGTAAACAACCCTAAGGTCCTAGTTTATCCTAGATTTGGGCATTATCTATGTGAGAGGAGAACTTGTGGTTTGTTAGGCTTGGATATAGCTCCCGAAGTCAATGGGAGTGTTATTGATGAATGCATATTCATCATAGTTCCAGTCGCCACTTTTTGCCAAGTTTTTCACTCAAATCTCTCATTTACCCCTGAATTTTCTCTTTTGTATTTTTCCTCAGTGTCATATGATTATTTAGAGTTTTGATAAAATCCACTAGTTTCCATGACAACATAAAGCATTGAACTAAGTGCACCAGCTTTGGAGACGGTGGCCCAAGAAACTTTTGATAATTTGTACCCTATTTTTGACGGCTAATTCTTTGATCAGAAATCATCCTCATCAGTCAGAGGATTCATCGACGCATGCCCTTTTCCCATAGTAATAGCCCCACCCCCTCCTAGTGGGGGGGAGGGTTTATTCCTAAAGGTAGCGACCGATACAACACCGCCCATCGTTACGACTGAGAAAAGTGTCACGACTAACAAGTGGTCACGACCGTGATAGATATGGTAACCAAGATCATTTCAACTTTGACGCCAAAAAGTGTTTTGACCTCTACGTCATTACCATCATCGCGACCACAACACCTAAAGTTGTCTCGGCCGAAACACCAATAGTTATTGTGACCGCTATGACCAAAGATTGTCACGATTCCTACATGACCAAACAACATTGTGACTGCAACAACCATGATGTCACGACTGCAAAAACAGTCATGACCATGACAATAGTCTCAACAAAGACAACAATTTATACAGTGCTCTCTAGATCTACACCTATAAATACCAAACCCCCTATTCATTGGGAGGGATCTCTTATGCCCCATTACACCATCTCAACAACAAAAGGTGCCTCGATCACGACAACCAAAAGAGTGTAGCAACAATTACACATCTAGATCTAAGCTTGTAAATAGGTGACCCCCTCCTACATTGGGAGGGATTACTTCCGCTCCATCCACACCAACATGCTGCTATTGTGCCCAACCAAGGAAGACGATATCCACCACCATCGACACCTTTGTGGCGTCCTTGCTCCACTGTCACCTCCTCTCTATCAAGATCTTCCCTCTAGCCATTAAAGTAGTTGGAGTTGTAATCTACAGTGACCATCACCCATCAACCTGTCGCTCCATCTCTTATGAGCAAGAGCACGAGAAGGGAAGGCAGAAGGAAGGATAATATCATCATCTCCTATCATTGGTTCTCTTCCACTTCTCGTCCAGATCTGCCCCATCATTGAGAAGAAGATCATTGCTTCACCTAGCCTCAACCATCTTCTTAACCATGACCATGGAATAATCTTCCCTCTCTCTTTTTCTTTCTATTTCTATCATGAGGAGTAATTAGTCCATTTAACTGGGGTGTAGGGACTAGCCATGCTGCCTGTTCTTATATGTTCATTTTATAACACTACATGGCAATCATTTAATGCATGCTTTGTTGATTGATCACCTACCTTGCATGATCTACTATATTCCTTTGTTGTGAGAACTTCAATACTTAGGATTTGGGTATCGAATAACATGGTTGATGCCCAGATGAGAACTTCTTAAGGGATGTCTTCAGAATAGTAAGTGAGTTCTCTGTGATTAACGAGACATCAAGTTCATGGAGATGCATATGCAATCTCTATTTCCTAATGAATGGTCTTTACTTACTCCATTTGGGTAGTTGTATCTTGTCAGGATGTGTTTTGGATGTGTTTGTATATGTACTGGTGGTGAAAATCGATTCCACCTGAGTGACTCTCATCATTAATCTAAACTCAATTTTAATCCATCTCTTTTACTATCATTGAATTTAGTTTAACTAAACCCAAATCAACTCATTGTTCTTAATATTAGTCTTATGGGATCTAGATTCAACTAGAAAGATACTTAAAAATGTTGTCCCTTGGGATTCGATCCTTAACTATACTGTGATAAGACTAGTCTTCTTGTGAGTGGTATTTTTTCACAAGGTTTTGGTAAAAACCTAGGAATTTCATCCCTAGGTGAATTTATTAGTGCAGTAAAAACCATGTCAAATTCTAGCGTCGTTTCTAGGGACAACGAAATTGTCTAGTTAAATATGATTCTATTGAGACTAATCTAGGATTTTACTTCCACTTTTGATACTATTTATCATGTAATTTGGTTCTACGTTGTCCATCTGACTCTCAAAAGATCTTTCCATCCAAGGTAACCCCAAATACTAGTGCTTGTGTCGTTCCAACAACACCGACCCTGTAGCTAGCTTTAATCCTAAGATAGAATGAACTTTTCATCGTCAGAGTAGACAGAACCAAGCTTGGATGGCACAAGAGGAGGAAATCTCCTAAAGGGTAGCTCAAGCCCTTATTGTACAAAGGGAAAGTCTTATGAAAGAAGCCCGAGCTATGGTTTAAGAGGATATCCAATCAACTCAAGTAGAAGTTCAACAAGCTGAGCTACAAAAGGACTTAAGAGAGTTCTCAATCCCTACGGCTGTTGACGTTCAACACCTACTACATACTCCTCCCATCATTGTTCCAAACTTTGAGATTAGGGCACATTAAATTACACTGCTTCAAAATAACCCTTTCTATGGTAAGTAAGGTGAGGATAGTCAACAACATCTTCTGAGCTGTATAGATTTATACACTATGAAAAAGCAAAATGGAGTTATAGGTGATGCCATCAGACTCTGTGTCTTCAAATATTCTCTTACAGATAGATCCATGAGTTGGTATAACTCCTTGCAATGCGACCCCATCACCACTTGCGAACAACTTCAAAATGTTTTCCTATAAAAATTATATCCCCCTTCCCTCACCTATGATATTAGGGGCCAGATAACATAATTTGCTCAGGTCCTTGGTGAAACCCTAGCAGAATCATGGGAAAGATACAATGAGTTACTACACAAATGTCCACACCATGGCATACCTAAGAATCATCTCATTCATGATATTTTATAGGGGTGTGGATGATGATATCAAGAAGTTTTTAGACTCCTCATCTGGAGGACTCTTCGTGCATCAAAGTTATGATAGTGCATGGAAGGTTGTTCCCCTTGGAGTGGAAAATTAAGCCAACTGGGGCAAATCTATAGGCAAGGGGATGTCGAAGGTAGCTATGGAAGAAAGTAGTCCTGAGTACAAGTCTATCATTGAATCTCTAAAGCTAGTAGCCGCCAAGAAAGACAACCTTGAATCATCTTTCAAAGCCTATGAAAGGAGGCGATTTCCCCCTTGACAATATGAGTAAGTCAAGTGAGCTTCGTCATTTTGAAAAGCATGTAAAAGCATTGATCATTCTACGCTAGCCTGTAATATTCTCTACGATGTCAGTCTGGGCAATGTTTGTTCCCAAGGAGGTAATGGTCAGAAGGAAAATTTAAATGACATCCACACTATCCTTGGTTAAGGGTATTATAATCTGAATTAGAATAGGAACCATTCAGGTTTTCAGTACGAAAAACCTTCAGGAGTGGAAAATCCACAACAACTCGGTCCATATTGGTATCAACAACGAGGCCAGTCAGGATTCTAGTATAATAAACAACAAAATTTTAGGAATCAAGGGCAATTCAGGGGTAACTTTGAGAATAGAAATTAAAACCAGTATCATAACACCTATCGGTTCCAGAATCTCAACCAAATTCGTCATCAACAGCTACAACAAAGTCAATCAGTCGGCCCCATCTCTTATAACGACAAACTTTCAGTCGTTGAGAAGATGCTACAGTCACAACAGACTATGATAGTGAATCACCAAACCCATCAAAAGGCTCTTGAATCCCAACTAGCTCAACTTTTAGCTAGCCTCAAGCCACCTACTAGAGCTTTTGTTGACCAACCAGAGAACAATCCTAAGCATCATGAGGAATTGAAAGCTATTTCCATTTCGTTCAAAAAGGACTAATATGATCCTCTTGTCAATAAGCATATGGTTGTAACAGGAGAGGATGACTAAAGTACTCAAATCGCAATGAAAAGGAAACAATTATTATATTCTTTCTATATAGTTCTTGTATTATATGTGGCATGTCGTTATTGTAATCATTGATCAACGTGATATGCATATGGCATACTTGTCCATTAATATGGAGTGTTTTCTTATCTCATGCTCATATAAAGAAGATAATTGTTTATCTTTAATTACACTAATAGCATGCATTGATGTTTGCACCATGTTTTATTGCATTTTATTCTTACATATGATCATGTCAAAATCAAGTGGTGCACTTCAATAAGATTAATCTATATCCCCTTCTTGTTACATATATTGACCATGAAACTAATGAGAAAGGCTACAAAATTTTTTTGTTTGACTAGAGAATTTCTACCCTCATCCTTAATAACATCATATTGTTTTTAGTTAACTATCATCAAAGAGGTGTGCTTGTATCATCATAGTTGTGTGTATTTCTATTTTCATTTAAAATTGTTAGGAGGTACAGGGGGGCAAGCTACCATTATAGTTTCAATCAATGGGGGTTTTTGAGGGCTGAGAAGCCATAGGTAGATTGAAGACAATGTCTTAGGAATTTGAATTTTCATCCTTTTATTATTGTGCCAACTCAGTATTGGTGCTTCTTTTTGGTTGCCATATTGGCTTTTACATTTGGAGGTCAAAATGAACCAATATATAAGTTTTAGTAGGTTTCTCTGAGAATATGGGAGAAGAAATTGAGGCTCACCATCTACAATAAGTGGTATAGGGTTAACGTTGTATCTCTTCATGATTTTGTGGAGATGATTAGACCATTGATGGATGTCCAAAGAGAGTTCTTAAGGTCACTTCTTCGGGATGGGTATTGGATTGTGTCAGCCTAAGGCACTCCCATCATGAGGTTCTATACATGAAAATCAAGAATCTTATTACACATGGACAAAATGTGAAATATGTATGCTAAGTGGAATATGATGTAGTACTCATTTAGGGAATAATTGATGAGTAGTGATGGGTTGGGTGAACTTCATTTCACTATAATGAACAAAGATTCATTTTTCAAGAGCTCCCATATGAGGCAATCATTATCAAAGCATAGGGTTATTTTTCTCTTTAGAATATTTTTTATCCTATAATTAGAATCACAAATGACTGAATGCTCCAACTCAAGTCATTTTTTCTATGAAGAGATCATTAATCTTGTTTATAGATTTGGTACTATTTTACATGTTTGGTAGTTTTTGAAAAGATCATCACATGGTTTAGAGGTCTAGAAGGAAGTTTCACCTCAAACAACAATCCATATTGAGGGTTGAAGGAGGTGATGAAAGTATATCCATATCTTTTTGTAGTACAGTGCAAAAAAGGTGGCTTTATTAATCTAGATTGGGTGGCAATGTTGAGAGACTTTTGTAGGTCTGTGTATATGTTTCAACCAGATATCACCTAAATTAAATTATTTGTGATGATGTGTCATTCTTCTGTAAGGAATCACATTTTTGAATGTTAGGAAAATGTTATATTTTGATCTCTCAGAGTTCAATGAGGAAGTAAAGATGGATCCAAGCCACCCATGTCATCTCCTTTCTAAATTGAAGGCTTGTGTCAAGAATTTTTTTGCAATATATCATTTGGTTTTCCTTAAAAAGGCAGGGGGAATGGAGGATGATTCAAGTTCATACAATGATATAGGAGAATGGATTTTTTGTTGGAGGGTAGTTCAAAATGTTATTTTCATTACCATTCAATAAATGGTGATCATATTGATTTGAACAATAATGGATAATAGATTTAGGTATGTGGTACATGCTTGAAGGACCACAAAACCCAATTTTGAAGAGATGAACAAATTTTATCTTCTAGAGGATCTTTCAAACATGAAAAAATGGTTTCGAGCATTGGAGAAGTTTTGCAAAGCATGTTTGCAATTGCAAATGGTGTATTGGAGGTTTTTAGTAGAGCAAGAGAAAAATTCAAAAGGAAGTTGATGTCATTTGCAAAGATGAGGCATTTCAATGAAAGGCCTCATCTCCTAGTGTTAATATGGATATAGAGTTGTCTGAGGTGGCCTTGGAGACACACCTTGTAATTACATCATGTATGATTTTGTGGTAAGATGTCACAATATAAATAAAACGATTTCTAAAAAATTCCCTTAGCCAATGGATGTGTCGTAGCTATAAAATTTTGGTATAATAAAGAAATAGAATGACATCATATATACCTTGCTGAACTAGTTGTTCAACAACTAGAAATGTCTCTTGTTAGTGTAGATTTCACACTTCTAGATCTGGATATGAAGTCCTTGTCTTCGTGCAACAACATGGCTGACACCTTTTTAGTAACACCTTGTTGTCTTGTAGAACTCATCCTCTACGTCTCCTGACAAATTCAATGAACTGTAAATGTGCATTCATATGCAGGAGAACTTGGTGTGCCACCTTAGTCAGCAAGAGGACTCAGAACCATAGTTGTCTATATTCTAGTGTCACTTTCTCTTCTTCTCCTCCTATTATAGGTTGTCTTTCTTGGAATGATTTTGTCCCTTTATAAGAGGTTGTATTATTAGAAATGTGTTCACAATGTATTTGTCTACCTTTGGACGTTCGCCATTTATATAGGAGAGTCATGAGCTTGTAATTTTAGAAAATCCAATCTTTTTCCTAACTACAACTCAAACTAGAATCAAACTAGGAAATCTTGAACATGCTTCCAATCGACTGACGCATACATCTAGTCGACCAACTAGCTACATCATGCAAGTCCAAGTCCAATTCCAATCAACCAATTTGACTTGCAAAAAAAGAAGTTTCCTTTTTTCTTTATTTCTTAATTTGTGTCTAGTTGACCAACTGGTCACTTTCCAAAAAGGCTGATAAATTTCTCTTGTAATACTCAGTCAATCATTTGGTATGGCCTATCCATTCAACCGAATAGATTTCCTAGTCAATCAACTAGGTTGCAAATAAGTCCTTACATAATGAAGAACCATTCTCGGTATGTGTTTTATTGTGAACTGAAATTCCTTTGAGCATCTTTAGGAGTGAGACCCACTAGATTCCATATTATTCTGATAGTGATGTCAATGACCACACAAGCAAAGAGTGCGATCTAAAAACATGTCACTAGTAGTGAACAAATCCAAATAAGTTGCAGAATAGCTTCAAACTATAAGACCTATGTTAGAGTTCCATATAATCCCCCTTCTACACATATATCCAAATTGGACCCAAGGCATAGAGTAGTCATCAAGGCATGGAGTATTCATCGTCTTAGCATTCACTCTATGTCTCTTAAATGAGAGCAAACTATTGATATAGTGTGTTTTTAATATCATATGTTGATTCACATGAGAATGATATTTTTTTATAGTCTCAGTTATGAATTGGTAAGGATTTCACTTGAATAGGAATGAGAAATCTCATCTGTGTCACTCACTATAATCCACAATTGTCATAGTGTACCCATTCACTAATTGTATGGAAACCCTTATTAAGAGTCATGTTTGGCAATGTAAAGTACACTAAACAACATGTGATTATTTTAGTGACATCAAGTCTAAGGATTAGAGGCACAATTATCACATTGGGAAATGACTCACACTTTCGTTATATAACTTCCAAGTGTCATCCTTAGATTGGGTTTATCTAGTATAACTTGTCCTATAATAAGATCGTATATGTATAAATTGGTATCTAATATCCTCAACATACTTGTCAAGGAAAAAAGGTGACATGACAATCAAACAAAGAGCCTTGCAACTAGTCATGACTAGTCATGATGAAGCGTCTCTTAGGCGACTTTAAAAAGGCTAAAATATTAGTATACTTGACATGTAGGTATACATATAATTAATAATTTTCAAAAGCTTTTCTCTTTTCATATGAATTTATTTCACAATTATATGTTTAGGTAAGTACATAAATTAATTGTTGATTTATTGGCGCACATGCATTTGAGTAAGAGCCATGGAAAATTACATTTTATAAACAAGTTTACTAAGCATTGCCAAAATTTTAGTACATTTAACCGGTAGGTATACATATATTTAATGATTTATAGAAACTTTTTCCCTTCATAAACATTTATTTCACAATTATGTTTATATAAATTAATTATTAGTTCAATGACACACATATATATTTTGGTAAGAGGCATGAAAAATTACATTTCTTATAAAAGTTTACTAAGCAATGCCAAAATTAGAGATGATAATTCCAAATATTGTAAGAGATTGATATGTAGTACATAAGTAACTATAAATCAATTTGTAAGTGTTGAGTATATTAATAATAAAGCCACTAAACAAAAATTGAATATAAGGCTTAAGGAAAAATATAAAAATATAGAAAATGCTTATTAATAAAATAATTATAATAAAAAAATGATAGTTGGCAGGAAACAATCACAAAGAATGTATGTTTTGAACACTAGGAGACAAAATTAGGCCATTAAAACTATTACTATGAAAACAATACATGAAAATAACATAAGGCGGCATATTCAGCAAAGCACAGCCCATGGGATGCCTACCTTCCTACGTGGCCACTTAGGTGTGCCTAGTTATAGACTTAACAAGTATGATCCTAATTAAAGATATATAATCCACATTAAATCTACACACTAGTATTACATATTAATTATGTACTATTATATCCACAATAATAAACGACCAAAGGCACAACAAAAACAAATACTCTTAATTATAAATATAATCTTAAGATTAAGTGCTCAATGCAAACAATATATCTTTGTGTAAAAAAAACCTTACGACATTACTTTTTTTATTGGTTATGGGAAAAGTGAAATTAGAATAATAAGTGGAATATATTCTTATTAATAACCAAATCACATATATAGTATTCGTAATACAATCATCGCATGATGACTCTAAGGACATGCAACCAACCATCTCCCATTTAAACTAGAGACAATCACTCATGAATCAAATTCTAAGTGATCTAACGAGACCATCATGCTTCTATTGTCAAAGGATCAGCTACATTGCTTTCATTTGGTACCCTACAATCTCTACATCTCCTTGTGGTGTGCTCAATTTTATGAGATGATATTGTCATAGTATATTCATAGAATGCTAATGTAATATCAGTTCCTTTTCCTATGATATTTCAATTATTGTCACAATAAAGCTCTACTATGTCTTCAAGTGTTGAAACCACCCAAAGTTCATACTACTCCCTTTTATGAATTGGATGTGGCAATATACTCAACTTTTTTTATAGAATCAGTCAATGTCTCTTACTTGGAACTCTTTCAACTTATAGATTTGTCATTTAGGAAGAATCCTAGCTGCCAGTGGTAATTGTCCATGTCTTCTTGGAAGATGCATCAATGTAACCCTTAACAACTAACTCATCATTACCTATATATATTTGTTCTCATGTACTTCAAGATATTCATCATCGAAATTCATTGACATTCACCAATTTCTGAATGGTACATGCTCATCATGTTCAGAGCATACGAGACATATGTTCATGTACATAACATGGCATACATGATAGGTACAATAATTAATGCATATGTAATCTTACTCATTGGTGCCCTCTCTTTGGATATGAGGATCTAGTGGATCTATTCCATGAGAAATGGCAAAGTTTATTCTCTTGAAATCATGCATGTTGAATGTCATCAACATTTTTTCAATATGTGTACTCTTTCTAAGCCAAATCAGCCTTCTAGATCTATCTCTATATATCTTGATTCCTAGAATATAGAATTCTTACCCTAAATCCTTCATGAAGAATGTATTTCCCAACCATGTCAACAAGTGTTGGATTAGGCATGTCATTTCTCATCAATAATATGTCATCTACCTATAACATGAAAAAAACAATCATGCACCTAATAACCTTCTTGTAATCACAAGGTTCATCTTCAATTTTTATAAATCTAAACTCTTTTAAAGTCTCATTAAAACTAAGATTATAGAGTCTAGATGTTTTCTTAAATCCATAATTTTACCTTAGTATCTTAAATACTTTATTGGTTTCATTTCAAGCGATAAAGTCTTTGGTTTGTGTGATGTACACATTCTCAAGAAGATTCCCAATAAGGAAAGTGATTTTAATGTCCATTTTCCTAATTACATAGTAGTGACAAGCTGCAATGCAAAGTGTCATATTGATGCATTTAACTATGGAAAATTGTGATTTTTTTTGTTGAAGTCAACAACTTAAACTTGTCTACAACCATTCACATCCAATCATCCTTTATAGGTTTGCACATTTCCATACATGTTAGTCTTATTCTTGAAGATCCATTTCTACCACATGGTTTACCCCTTCAAGTGAATCCACTAAACTCCATACTTTTTTGGTGTACATGGAGTTCATGTCACATCTCATGGCCTCAACAAATTAACTAGAATATGGTCCCTTCATACCCTCATTATAGGTTGTTTCCTCATCATCATTCATGACCAACACATTGTCTAGTTGAGTAAGAATATATCCAAATATATTTTTCTCTAGATTTGTCCTATTTGACCTTCGAGGTTCTTGTTCTACATGATGAATTTGAAATTCCACAAGGGCTCATAATTCTCTTTTTAGATCTTCTACCTCAATAGGTTCAATGTTATCTTGTTTGCCTCAAACTTCAACGGTATCTATTTTCCGCCCACTACTTCCTTTAAAAATGAATTTCTTTTCAACAAATATTGTGATTATGGAAAGAAACCATTTGTTTTCAGATGGAATATAGAAGATAAAACCCTTAATTTTGTTAGGGTTTACAACAAAGAAACATTTATCTGATTTGGTTTTTAGCATTCTTAGAAAACAATTTCTTGACTTAAACTTGACAACCCCAAATCTTCATAAAAAACATATTAGAATTATTCCCATACATATTTCATATGGTGTCTTTTGAACCAGTTTACAAGGTATGTTGTTAAGTGTAGTTGTGGAAATTTCAAGACAATCCCTCCATAAGGAAGTCAAAAGATTATACAAAATCATCATTGATCTACCATGTTCAACAAGATAACATTCCTTCTTATTGACACACCATTATGCTATGGCATTTTTAGGTGCAATCAATTGTGATACAATACCATAGTCTCTCAGATGGGCTAAAAATCTTGACTTAGATATTCTCCACCATTATCAAAATGTAGTGCTATACTATTCTTGCCAATATGGTTATGTACTTAGTTCGTAATTCCTCAATTTTTCGAGGGAGTCTAATAAGTGTTCAATAACGTAAAAATTTCCATACTCACTGAATCCATGAACAAAAATGTGATGAAGTACTGATACCCACATTTAGAACTTATGCTAAGAGATCTACGTAGATCAATATGTATGAGTCTTAGTAAGTCACTTGCCTCTTAGTATTTTCCTAAAGGATGCTTCTTGTCATCTTTCTCATTAGACAATTTTCATATTTCTCTATTCATTTGAAATCAAATGAGTGTGATAACCATCTTAATACTTTCTAGGAATGCACTTCTCATTTATGTTCCCTAAAAGAAAATGCTAAAGGTAAAATTTGTTTGACTAATTGAGTTTTAACTTGTTCGAATGTATCCTATATACACTTATATCAAAATCTAATAAATAAATACCATGATATATTGTGGCACTGCCACAAAATACATCATCTCTTTAGTATAGAATTTTGACCATACTTTATGAGAAATTAAAAAGTATTCTAGTCCAAACAAGATACAAACGGAATGGTTCTATTTATGTCAAGTACATAGTAGTTCTCTAACTCTATTAGAAGCCCACTGGGAAGAGTTAAACCATAGGTGCCTAATATTGAATCAACTCTCACTCCATTGGAAACATGTAGAATACCTCTCCACTTAGTAATGGTTTACTTCTTTTTAGATCTTGTGTATGAGATCATATCTGAGATCCACCTCCAATATCGAATACCCAATATGAAGAAGTAGATATGTTTATCTTTATAGCATATATACTTTGAGTGTAAATCTCTATCTCCTTTTTCTTTAGTTTTTATGGTAAGGAGGCAATTTTTCATGTAATGTGTAGTGTGTTGATAATTTTGGTCCTTGTCTACTCCTCCATTAGCTTTAATTATTGAAGACTTGGGTTTCTAGCCATCTTTATAATGTTTCTTAGCATTTTTCTTTGACTTAGACAACCTCTTTCCTTTTTATACCATCAACATATACTTTGGCTTGTATTTCTTCATCCGACTCTTACTTGATCCCAATATGCCAGGTAACTCACACAATGGTTCAATAAAAATTTTGATGTTGTAGCTCACAACAAATTATATGTCATATTCTATAAACAATTGCAAGATCACATTCATGACCAACTCTTTTCCTAAGGAAAATTTGAGTCTTTCTATTCCTTCCAAGTACCTAATAAACTTGAGTACATGGGGACTAACTTGATTGCGCTCAGTCATGTTGCACTTGACCATGACCTTGAAAACATCATACCTCTCTTGCCTTGTTGGTTCGTGGACCATTATCCTGAGATGTGTGTCCATTTATAGAACTCCTCTATTCTCATTTTTTTATGAGGCTCATCATTCATGAAGCATATCATGAGGCACTTGATGCCAATAAGATAATTAGTATTCTTATGATAAGCTTATCTTTCCTTCTTGGGTGCATTTGGAGTTGTTTTTTCTAGTTTTGGCATTTCTAAGAGAGAGAGATTGTGTTCATGAGAGAGAATGATTCTCAATGTCCTATACCAGTTGTGGAATTTATTCCCATTCAAATTTTCACTCTCAAAGACTAACTACAACAAGATATTGATATGTTTGTCTACCATTAGATCTACAAAAAGTATGTACATGATTCAAAATCTTGAATTAAAAATTAATTGATTTGATGATACCAATTTGGCTTTTTATTAATAACGCTCCCATGATTTTGATGAAAGTAATATCCCTACTATTAATTTTTAAGATTAGTGAGCAATCTTCCATTGATTCCATGATCCATTATACATTATGGCATGAGTCAACTTTGGTCAGCCACACACAACATAAATATTTAGGTAGGTAACAATTATTGATGGCATCCAATGCAATTCTTAGATAGATGTTTGCACAACTCCTTGTGATAAATTATACTATGAACTATATGTCATTTTATGCCTTAGGAACTTAATCATATTATCACCATAAGAAAGTCAAACACAAAGGACAAAACAATAATCTATGCACCCATCTTTGGTAGACCCACATACTTATTATCACATTTCCCTGAGATAAAGGCCGAATCATGCTTTTGCATGCCCACACATAGTTGATCGAGATTTTTATTTGTAATGCACAAATGCATCTTAAACTAAATATTATATTGAGACATTCAATATAATATTTATATGTATTCAATCTCCATTATCCATGTATTATTTATCATATACTACAAAAACCATCACAAACAATAAAATAGGATATGGCAACTAGTAAAGCATCTTTAGCGAACAAGAGTTTTCAACAAACAAACAATAGTTCAAATTTATTGTCACCTTAACCCTCCCTTTATTGGGTTTTCCATTTGTTTGATTGGCAAGCCAATCGACTGGTTAAACTCCCTATTTCAGCGATTACTTGTTGATGGAGTTGTTGCCTCATATATTTCATGAACTTTCCTAAAACAACCCATGTTGGTATGGGAATTTGATCATGTCATATTTATCGTGGTCCACCAATGATAACCTTACATCATATCGTTCCAATGTCCATTAAAACTCTCCAAGAACAATGTTGTTGATACCTATCATTTTCTATCTATAGTATTGTTTTAGATTTATTGTGCAAGACATAACATCAACACCCATTAAAATATTATAATAATTATTAATATAAATATTTTCTATTTTTGTAAAATATTGGTAAGTATAAAATTAATTGATTTGGTATCCATAGGCATGGCACGTCTGTCTTTTCCTTATAATTACTTTAAGTAGTTTGCTTTATGTTATACTATCTTTTTCTCTTTGGTAATTTTCATATATTACAAGAAAAGTTATTCCAAATCTCCATGTCGCAAGAAATATAAAAATACCAATAATAATAGTTAAATTACACCATTTTGCTGAATGATCACTAGCATCGTAAGTACCTTGACTTTGATAATAATTATTATATTAAAATCTCTATATATTTAATTATTTTATTCATATGTCAAGATTCCAAATTAAAACCTTAAAATATTTAGGATTTTACCAAAAAAATGTGAACATTTACCTTAATAAAAAGTAGGACATTAATGTATGCTACTTATTATTTGTTTCTTCCATTATTTTCCATAAATCAATAAATAGATATTTTTTCTTCCATTAGGGATCCACCTCACTTTTATACATTAAATAAGGATGAGCTCATGGCACTTCAATATTTGATGCAAAAACATATGCCTCATGTCACATGCAAATTATTGTCATATCATGAAATTGTACTTACAAATGAATATGTGACTTCATTGTTTTCAAAACAAAATGTCTACATGTAACATAAATTCATGAATTTTACTTCTTTTATTTCTTAGCATTTACATTGTAATTTTTTTCTATTATAATTCTAACAAATATTATATGGCACATGCATGTGCACAAGTGCATTCACTAGTATTGAAAGAAATCTTGATTTCGTATCTGAACAACCTCAGATGAAATAAATTTGTTACACCGCACATTGAGAAAAGTGTGTCAAAGGAAGAGGAAAGAATTTGATTCTTGTTTAAGCGTGGGTATTTTTTTTTTGAAGTTTTTGAGTAGTTAGGACTCTATGATCCTGAATGCACAAAGGGAGTTGGGGACATGGAACAAAGTCTGCTGGAATGAACATCAAATGTGGGAAGAAAGTTGAGGATGTGTGTTGAGGAGTCGGCTGAAAATTTAGGTTTTTTAGTTTGCAAAAAGCTTGAAAATTTCTCAGAAGTGATAGTCAAGGAGATGATAGTATTTCAAATTTGTTGTAGTCTAATTGGATAAAGATTTTTGAAGGATGAAAATGGTAGTCTGGTAAATTATTAAAAGTATTCACTCTTTCTATAGAAGTGTAGATATATGTTTCTATTCTGTGATAGTTTGACCATGCCACATTATTCAACACAAGTGTTGGTTATTAAAGAGGTGATTTTGTGGGAGAGTGGAGTGGAATAAGTGTAAAGGATTTTGATTAGATTGGAGTTGTTATGGTTTGTTATTAGTGAGTAATAGTTACATGAAGTTGTAGTTTTAATTACGTAGAGTTGTCGTGTTATTTAGGTGGAGTTATGAATGTAGATAATATTTTGATTTGATGGCCAGAATGAGGAAAGGGCACA